>JALGPY010000015.1:1610000-2977500 GCA_023055425.1 Linanthus parryae
CTTGACTTGTCTAACAGCTCTTCCCAACGTCTAGTTGCTCAATATCTTCAAATTCATTAACATGATCTTGTAGCTGAGTATGTTAGGAATGTACTGACATGTTGGCATAAGCGCATAATCAATCTATCAATCCAGTTTCCTTTTCTGCAAGAACACAGTTTAGGAAATTGACCCTGCAAAATAGGTAACAATTTTTCCCTGCAAAAACTTGTTCAAACAAATGGATTAACAACAGTTTAGAGAATCAAAGGGATTTGTCTTTCTTCATCAAAATTACATATAATCAAGCATAGGGGTTTGAGAATCAGATTAGAATCAAAAGTTTCCCCTAAGTTCATGTTGTATACTGCACTGTATGTTTCAAACCTTTGAAAGCAGTTTCAATGTCTTGAAATAGACAAGCTTTTCCAAGCCTTTGAAACTAGCTGAACTTACAATCTTCCCCTTGATGAAAGACAAAACCACAATCCTTTTAAGGACCGAGTCTCTGCAAAAAATATTATTAGAGCATAGCAGAGTAATCATGAAGATAAATTGTAAACACAAAATATCCAAATAATCCAACTTATTAAGCAGCAAAATCTAGCAAATCCTAAACTCCTACTAATCTAAACCAGATCTCTAACCATCTAACAAGTACCAAATAAAAAATAAACCTAAGATTTCTCCCCTTTTTGGAATTTCATCAAAAAAAGAATGAGAAAATGTTGGATCAAAGTTTGGAAAACTTAAAGCAAAAAGTTTTGAAAAGCAGAATTTTTTCAAGACTTTGAAGAAGGATTCAAGGCCTTGAAAAAATATAGAAAGAAGAGGCAAGAATTAGGGGTTTTGGTCTCCATATCCCTTTGGCTCTGCATCTTCTTCTCCACTTTCTTCTTCATCATCATCTTTCTTTTCTTCTTCTTTAGCAGCTTTATCACCAGTATCACCAATTACCTCATCAGCAAACAGATCTGCCTCAGTCACTATCTCTGAAATGTTTGCCTTCATTTTCTTCTTCTTAAGATCTTTAATTAACATCCATGAGTCTGGACTTTCAGCATTATCTTGTTCCTGTTCCTCACCACCTTGTTCTTGAACCACTTGTTTTCCTGTTTCCACAACCCCTGCAGCTTCATCTTGAGTAGTATGCTCACTGAATAAAGATTTGGTTGAGCCAGCCTTCTTTGATCCTTGTGCAGCTTGAGAGATTTTCTCTTCCACATGGATTGCATTGATACTTTTGAAGATGATTTCAACCATGTACCTCACTTGCTTGAATTCAGTGCCAAACTCATGCTGATTTTCCTTCAAGTCATCCATATCCTTCTACAGGACATCAAGTCTTTGGAATACCATGGAAATGTCTTGAGATTGAGAGGGTATGCTTGAAGGAGAGGTCAAGGCCTTGGTTTTAGGAAACTCCTTGGATTGGAGTTCTTCCTCAAATAGATCAGAGTATAACTTCAACATACCCTCACTGGTTTTCATGACTCCAATTCTCTTAAAGACTTTCTCATCAAGCATACCAAAATCAGTTGTAACAGTCTCTTCTATTTCATTTGGAATCTCAAGGTGTTGAAAGAAAGCAGATAGCAAGTTGGCATAAGAAAAATGATGCTTTCTTTGTTTGGTCTGGGAGTAAAGAATTCCACCACAATTGAAGGAAGATCAATCACATATCCATGCATGATCAAATACATGAAGTATAACACCCTGTCACATTGCAATTCTTTGGAATTCTCCTTAGGAACTACACACCTCATTAAGGGCATGTCCCCCAAGGGGTTTTGGCCTTGGCACCCCCTCTCCCTAGCCCTCTCCAACCCTCTTTTTCCACTATTCACCTTGTTGGGTTTTGACGTAGGTAACGCAGCGGAATAATTTTTTTTATCCCTACTCAAAGCCCACCAAGGATCACAGGAAGAGACATCATAACATGATGAGAGACATAGAAGATGTGTACCTTTGTGATTTGGGAGATCACACGAAGAATATTGTCCTCGTCTCTACGCTTGATCCACGTCTAGAGGTGAGATATAGATTCTTCCTTATCCTAGTGCTAGCTTGGACCGGAGGAAAAGGAAGAATGAATCACCCAAAGAAGAACAAGAGAGGATCAGCCTCCTCTCTTGTGGCCGACGGGTAAGGGGCGGCTAAAGGGGGCTTCGGCCTCCTTTGGCTTGTCTCTTGCTCTCTTGCTTTCTCTTCCACTCACTTATGTTATGAGAATGAACATTAAGTGGGAAGGAAGCTAGAGCCTCCTTTATATTGACCAACAACACTTTGTTAGTTTACATAAAGGCCCATCCTAGTTCTACATGAACTTGGATTAGTCCCTTCCTTGCAAATTAGTCATACTAAGTTTGCAAGGTGTTGCAAAGTGATCACTCTATTTAACTAATCATATTAATTAATCCCAAATCTAGTTCAACTCTTTTGACGTGTGACCACATAGGTTTCTACTTAGTTGGTAGTAATCAATTACTAAAATGGGGCGGTGTCTAGCAACACATCCATGTAACCCAACTAATAGAAATAGTTAGTGATCCCGACAAACCTTTGTGCCCAATATCTTTTATTGTATTATCCCTTTGTCTCCATATCTGGATTGGACACGAGACATAACAGTCACACTCGTATATCCAATTCATATTTTCTCGATCTTGGGAATATGCTTTTGCAAGCAGATAATATCAATATCTCCATATTGATTTATCTGAGCCTAGCCAGACATTCAATAAGCACCATCTCTCGAGTGTCCATGGATATTTGCTCCCATTATGTGGGAGGGACAAATCCTCTCTACATCACTACGATCTTTAAGCTTGCTTCCTATCATGCCCGATAGCTATCTTTATAGTTGCCCGGTTAAGGCACAACGTTGAACAACATCAGAGCATGATATTTCACAACTAGAGTATCCGATGACTTCAAGTCTAAGGATTACAATATTATTAGCACTACGAGAAGCGATTGTGACTTTGACATAATCTAATGTATTCTTCTCGTTGTGGGTCTATCCAGTATGCCATTACTTCTAATGCATACCCATGTGTTAGACTTGATATCTCCATATCAATCTACACACATTCTAGTCTATATTTGATGGTCCTATTAATCAATATAATGGACTAGGTACATTTAAGGTAAACAACACATTGTATCTAAGGAATTCATTATATTAAATATCGCCATAATTAAAAAATGAATATTCTAGCCATTACATCATAGATTGCCTCTAGGGCACCTATTCCAACAGTCTCCCACTTGCACTAGAGCCAATCTGGTGCATCTCGTATGCCTATAGATCTAATGTGCCCATCATGCTTACGCTGCGCAAGCGGCTTTGTGAGTGGATCCGAAAGATTGTCATCCGTTGGAATCTTGCACATCTTCACATCTCCTCGATCGATCATATCACGAATAAGATGGTATCTCCTAAGTACATGCTTTGATTTTCTGGTGTGATCTTGGTTCCTTGGCTTGTGCGATTGCCCCAGAGTTGTCACAATACAACTCCATGGGATCCACGATGCTAGGGACCACACCGAGCTCAGTGATAAACTTCTTTATCCAAAATGCCTCCTTTGCTGCTTCAGCAGCAGCAATGTACTCAGCTTCAGTTGTAGAATCAGCAACTATCCCTTGCTTGGAACTCTTCCAGCTCACAGCTCCTCCATTCAGGAAAAACACATATCCAGACTGCGATCTGTAATCATCCTTGTCGGTTTGGAAGCTTGCATCAGTGTAACTAATTACACTTAATTCTTCCTTTCCTCCAAATATCAAGAATGCATCCTTAGTTCTTTTCAAGTACTCTAGGATGTTCTTTACAGCAATCCAGTGACTCTCACCCGATAGGATTGATACCTTCTTACCATACTCAATGCGTATGATACGTCCGGCCTAGTACACAACATGGCGTACATGATAGATCCTATGGCCGTAGCATAGGCTATTCCACTCATGCGGTCATTCTCAATCTCATAGGAAGGTGATACATTCCAACTGCAAGTGTACAGTTGTCAGTGCAGTAATAATCCGATAAATCCGGGTTTATCGAATCCCAAGAGACTTCTTGTAAACTAATTATTTTTCTTAACCTTGTGTGGGCAAAGCGCGTTGATTTTGTTTGCTAAATCCTACTAAAAATAAAAGACGAAGGTCTCAATTCATCAGGTAAAAGGCTTCACGATTAACGAAGAATGATTTTTAATAGGTACTTAATAAGTGGACAAGTTCAGGATATCTCTACGGGTGCACTAGGGATCTCACATCAATTATGATTTATGTTTAAGCAACACGAATGTGTTCTACTTAGCCAAACGAGCAATTATACTTTGAAGATTCCTCAACCAAAGTCTATATTCAAACTCTTGTACCTGATTCCTTTAGCCTACTCAAGTTTAAATACGCATTATGTGTAGTAACCCTCATATTTATGTTGCACATTTAGTTTTTAAGTGATATTTATATTTTCTAAATTTGCGTCTTAATATTAATATATTATTAAGTATGCTACACTTTAAAGAAAATATTTTCTTTAATGTAATGTTTGTGCCAACTTGTTTGTTTGTATTAAATGCATAGTTGCCCCAATACTTTATGTAAATTTGTAATGTTTCCAAACTTGAAGTATTTATGTATTCACCTACCTATTATTGATTTTTACATTATTGATCCCAAACTAGAATGTCTTCCAAATGATATTTACATCTCAATCATTCTTCCACTCAACTACTTATATATAATATGATATTGTTCTCTCATTTCATGTATGGCTCTTTATGTGTTCCATCAAGTCATTCTCTCATGTCTCTCATAGTCTCTCTCATTCTCTTCCACACTCAAAACTCATCCTCAAGAACATCATTCCCGGTTTTTGGTGTTGACCCTCACAAAACACCCTCAAAATCCCATTTTCTAGCTCTCAATTCATGAAAAACTCAAGGCCAATGTTATACTATGCATTGGGGGAGTCTTTTCCTTCACTTTCCTCAAGAATCCAAGCTCCTCCAACCTCCAAGAACTCAAGATTAATCTCTAATTTCTCTCAAGACATATAAGTAAGCACTATTCTCTTCTTTATGTGTTAAATTTGTAGATAATGCATGTTCTTGACATGAAATTGCTTGATCTTGAGTTGCATGTGTTATTTGATATTTGATTTGTAACTTTTAAACTTGATCTTCCTCATCTCCAAGCATGCTTCATCATTTTCATGGCTAGATCATCAAATTGGTACTTGAATGTTGCATATTTCATAAAACCCACATTTGAACATACATGCATGTCATCAAAATCAAGTTTGTTGTTAGAATCTTGTAAGAAGATGATGTGGGTAGTGATATGTGTATTATTTAGACCTTGTTTTAGTTAAATTTCAGATTTTGATGGAATGGTCCTTGTATGCAACAAGTTTTTGAAGTATAGAAAACCATAAAGTTCATGTTTGAGTCTATTTTCACAAAATTGGGAAAAATACCTAAACTTTTCAGAAAAATATGAAAATTTAAAGTTTGTGTATTTGTATGTGGTATTTGTACAGTAAAAATGTCAGAGCCATTGGACTTGTATTTAATTTTTAATCGGCCTAAAACTTGGGCTGTTTTTACAATCTGTCCAACCAGACCAGAGAAGTTTTTCATTGATTTCATGTACTTATTCTACTCCAATAGTTACAAAATTTGGATATGTTGTTCACAGAGGTGTTTTTTACTTCCAGTTAAAGTTTCATAACTTTTGGAATTACTATGAATATGTTATGAATTTATTATCAAGACCGCTTTTCAGCCTCTGTTTTATACCTAAACAGCTCTGAAAGTTAATGTTTAAAAATACTTAGAAGTTTTCATAATTTTTGATAATTTTATATGTTAAGTGTAAACTCTTTATCTATGTTATGTCAAAATTTGAGGTCCCAAATAATTATTTTGAGTCACCTATGAAGTTAATCAAGTTATTAAAGCTAGTTTATGCAAGTTACCTTTTAGTTCATTATATGTTATATTGCTCTTATGTGCTGCATTTTACATTGCATATGCATCTAATAATATGTTTAATACAATACAAGTATATGGATGTGTGAGAAGTTTGTTTATCTTGCATTGATAAGACTAGTATCATTTTGCTAAGTGATTTAGGCATGTCTATGTTTGGAATGATTTCATTCTAAATCATTATGTGCTATGTTTGGAATGAATTCATTCTAAGTGCTTATGTGCTATGTTTGGAATGATTTTGTGCTA
The DNA here is from genome assembly GCA_023055425.1 of Linanthus parryae. NCBI lineage: Eukaryota > Viridiplantae > Streptophyta > Magnoliopsida > Ericales > Polemoniaceae > Linanthus > Linanthus parryae. Next base: position 1,616,231 of record JALGPY010000015.1, read on the forward strand.
AGTGATTATATGTATGCTTTGTAGCGTTCTTTGCTATTTACGTGACAACGGAGTTGATGATCGTTTGCTTAAAAATGAATGAATTTGGAATAAGGAATGTTAAATAAATGGATTAAGCTCGCAAGGTGAGTTACCCTACCTCCCGATGTTTGTACCTACCCTCAAGTTTCTTAAAAGTTTATGTATGTTCATGTCGTCCATAGTATTATGTATGTATGCTTTCTTTACTCAAGTAAAATGTTTATGCCCCATGGATGCTAACAAAGGAAATGAATGTTTCATAACATAAAAACACATTTTCAGAAAAGGCCACGGTTACCGTAGTGAAACCCCCTGTCGGGTATAGGCAGGCTACAGCCCTTTTGCTGGGGCAATATAAAACGGCACGCGTTGCCTCACGAGCCGTCGCGGTGGACATGTTCCTACGTTATGTTAAGTCACAAAGGTTAAACGGGCCATAAGATAAGAAACTAAGCAAACATGTTCAAGTACGTTATGGTCTCCATGCGAGACAAAGTAAGGTTCCTACTTGGAACAATATGATTTCACAAGCCTCAAGTTATGCTTTACGTTATGTTTCTCTATGATTCATGTTACGCTTTATGAATGTCATGATCTTTCAAGTATCACAAGTATATGTATGTATGTATGACTATGCATTATGTTCATGACGCTCCATGGGGAAGTTAGCCCTTTTTTTGTTTTCAAACCTACGGAGGGGCGTAGATGTAACTCACTGAGCTAGTTGAGCTCACCCTTTTACGTTACTTTTTTTTTGCAGGTTATAAGGACACGTGAGAAGAAAGAAGTAGATTTACGTTAGGTTGATATGTGTTGGCTTGTTGGACCGATGATGCTTATGTGCTTATATGTTGCAAATGTGTTAGGTTACTTGGAGATATTGTAAAATACATGTTTGTAAATTGTTTAAGAATGTATAAGTTATGTAATTATGAATTTAAGACCTTGTATGAGCCTTGTATGATACCTAGAACATTTCCCGAATTATGCTCTGAGTATGTTATGAGTCGAGAGGGCTAAATGCAAATAATTTCCAAGTTATAATTTTTTTTTATTTCCAATATTTTCATTATGTTTCAAGTCGATACATGCTCTTTCAAGCTTCACAAGTATATGTATGTATGACTATGCCTTATGTTCATGTCGCTCCATGGGAAAGTTAGCCTCTTTTAGTTTTTCAAACCTACGGAGGGGCGTAGATGTAACTCACTGAGCTAGTTGAGCTCACTCTTTCAATTTTAATTTTTTTTAGGTTTTAATAACACGTAAGAAGCAAGAAGTAGCATGGAGTTAAGTTCATATGTGATTACGTGCTTGATGACGCTTATGTGCTTAGATGCCGAGTATATGCTAGCCGACTTGGAGTTACTATGAAATACATGCTGTTGTTTTTTTGTTTAAGAATGTATAAGTTATGTAATTATGTATATAAGACTTTGTATGAGCCTTGTATGATACCTAGAACCTTTCTCGAGTTATGCTTTGTTACGATACGAGTCGAGATGGCTAAATGACATTGAATTTTTATGTTCCAACTTTCTTTTCTTACAATTCAAATTGTTTATCAAGACGACCCCAAGTGATTTGTTATTTTCCGCTTCCGCAAAGTTATTTTTAGAAACTTTTATCACGAATTTTATTAATTACACGTTTAGCCTCTCGACGAGTCAAGGCCGCACCGGCATGTCGCGCCCTGCTCCCGTTAACGCAAAGTTTTATTAATCGCTAATCGGGGTCGGCGGGAAGGGGACGTGACATTATGTTCTTGCGATCTACTCTTAGTTCTAGCTCACTAGCAAGATTCCTCAACCCTAGATACGGATAGTGCTTGATTCAAGTTCCGGCAACAACTATTGATTCCTATAATAATTATTACCTAGATCAATCCTATTGTGATATCAAACAATATGAAAGATAGAATTAAGTACGTAAATCAAGCATAGCTAAGCAAAAGACATTCAATTAGGCTCAAAGCATGAAGCATAATCCATAAATCACCAAACGTGGTGTTCAAACCCTAGCTCCCTATGAGATATCCCAAATTAAGGGTTAAGCTACGATTACACACGATCAAGATACAAAGTTTCATGATCATAAACCAAAAACTAGAGAGAGGGAAGAGAAAAGATCAAACAAAGTGTCTCCCAAGCTCCCCGTAGCTCCAAGAACTTGTCTCCAACTCAAAGATACTGAAAAATATGCCCTAACCCGTTCTAATATGTTTCCATAGTGTTTAGATGAAGTTCCAAGTAATTGCACAAAATCCCCAACGTTTCTGCTGCTCCTGCCGTTCTCTTCGCACGAAGAGAATCTGTCTTAGTGCGAAGACTGTTTTTCTTCGGGCGAAAGTCTTCCTATTTTGAGACAGCAAGCATGTTCAATAAGACTTTGTGAATTTGGGCTAAGTAAAGTCTTCGTGCGAAGAAAATTTGTCTTCGTGCGAAGACCCTGTAGCTCCAGGATTCTTGTTCGTCTTCAACGGTCCATAACTTTTTCGTCCGATGTCCGTTTTAGCTCTGTGACCCGCCGTTAGAAAGCTCTTCAAGTCTACTTTCAATTGCCACCGATCTCTTTTCCATCTTCATTGTAGAATCCAAAATATCCTCAAAATATCCTTAATTTGCTCTAAAACATCCTGGAAAGGCAACTAAGCTTTTCGAAAAGCAAATAAGGACCCGAATTTTGATCCCGAACTCCGATGAATGTGATTTTTGCACCTTTGGAGTCCTTTCGCGACGTAGACTTTGCTCATGTAGAGAAATTCCCATTTCTAGACCGTTTTCTCCTTTTTCTCAATTATTGCCCAAATTTAGCGAAAACATCCAAAACACACCAAATTCGCCTATTTCCTCTATTCCGAAGCTCGTTTCTTCTCTCCACTTGATTCCCGCATGCGTAATTCTTGTAAATCAACAACACGAACATTACCGCGAAGATCAAATGTGATAAATTATCAAAATCATACTCAAAACCATTAAGAAACACCCGAGTGTACTTTAAAGCTAAAAAACATCCAAATGTGCATTTTCTTCATATTTTGGCTCAAATCTTTTCACTTTGCGCCGAAACGCACACAAATAACAATATAAAGTGTTTGTAAGATAACTCTTATTAAGGAGTTATCAAATACCCCCAAACTTGCCATTTGCGCGTCCCGAGCAAAGTCTCATCTACTGCCTCTAACTGTCTAATAGCCAAACAAACTCAAACGACTCTAACATGACTCAAGACACAAACAATGCAGCAAGATGATGCAAATGCAATTCTAGGCTCGATCTTAGAACATAAAACAGAAATTACTTTCTTTTTAGGAGATCAGGCAATTTCAATCCACAATAGACCAGTGCTCATGGATGCTGAAAAAGTTAGGCAAGAGGTGTGAATCGCAACTAAACTCGACAACAAGTAATTCCCCATAGTTAGTATAGTAAAATTAACTTTACTATAAAGAACCACTTACCTTTTCATGTGTGCTGATAAAAATAAGAGGCCAACCAAGGCTAAGCCACATTCATAGTCCGAGTTCCTATTCCGCTAATGTCAAATATGATGAGGCTTAAGGACAAAAAGGATATAACTTGTATGAAACAAAATCCTAAAGCGTCACATAAGCTCACAAAACCCCACATCTCACACACCCTCACCCTGATGATAGGAATCCCCAACCCGAATCTCACCGACTCCGGCCCTCAATCCCCTCAAACCCCGGTACCATGTCAATCCCGTGGACATCAAAGCAAAAAATGTGCAAAACTCATCTTTGTCTTCAATCCGGAACTAAGAACTTTCACCACTCGTTTTTCAATAAACACAACTTTATTTCTTTCTCTCCTTTTTTTCTCTCTCCTTTCTTTTTTTTCTATATTTTCTTTTCTCTCAATCAAATATCAATACAATGAAATAAATCTGTCCTTCCAGAATAAAGCAATAATACTCATGTTGGGAGGAATAGACGAACCGATGAATGAGTATCACGAATAAAATTCATCTCCCCCTAACTCAATAAAATACACGGTGTCACCAAACAAAGCTGCAAGCCAATCAAAGCACGTGTGTGGAGGCGGAGTCGTCAAAAGCACTATCTCTATGTGCGTAGTCAAATGTCGACACCCCCACACTAGAATATTGTTATGTCCCCTCTGAAGTAGACAAACAAGATATGTCATGTGCCTAATCCAACCGAACCTCCTACACCGAAATGATAGAAATCCAGTACCTAGCACATTCCACCAATTAAGCACAACCAACCCATTTGGTGCGGATTAGACGTCACACACTCAGGCTCTCCACTACTGTGTCCATGGTGTAATGACATGGAACACCGCCACACCTTAGTGTGCAAGCCAACTCACTCACCCTCGCATCCCCTCGTAGATATCAAATGAAGCACATGCGATATGTAAAACTCACCAAAATCTGTAATGAAGCTCTCCCTCAACAAACCCCCTCAACTATTTCTCCCTCGTGACGCTCTAGAAAGGTGATTCTAAACGATATATGATGAAGGCCAAGAATCCTCTTCCTAGGTCAAAGAGGCTAACAATGAATCCAAGGATCAATTAGGGTTACTAGTGGTCCTACAAGGTAAGATCTAAAAAGCAGTGAGTGCTCTAATACACATCCTTGCACAGCTGTTCTGTGTTCCACTACGAGGCGGGCTGGCGACTACCTAAGACGGACAAAATGAACATTTGGCTTGTTTAGCAAACACCAAGCTCAACTCCTTTAAGAGAAAAACAGCCCACACTTTAGCTTTTAAAATATAATCTTAGTCTGAAAATAGGTAAGCATTCCCGTAATGAGATTCTCTCTATACTTACTAGGGGGAACTAAAATTGTCACTCTCGGTCAAAATTCACACCCTATGCCTAAAGTCTTCACATCTCGCTAAATCAACCAAGTCTAAGCTTCTCTCAATTGTCTTTTCCCAAAATTTTAAATTTTTCTCATTTTTTATGAATTTTCTCCTTTTCTTATTTTTTTGTATTTTTCATAATGTCCTAACTCTATATGCAAGGCTCAGACTCAAAAAAAAAAAATTGACTCTACACAATTTACTTTGTTGGTAGGTATACTCAATTATTTCAAAGTGCAAACAATATGTAAATCAATCCTACACAATACGACAATATAATTAAAAAAAAATAACATAAACCACTATACTGACTCACAATACAATCTAAACACATCCTACATGTAACTGGCTATGCAAGACACATTTGGCTAATAGACAGTTAAACCACCCCCACACTGAATTTTTCTCTTTTTTTCCCCCTCTCAATCAAATATCAATACAATCAAATAAATATGTCCTTCCAGAATCAAGCAATAATACTCATGTTATGGGGAGGGAATAGACGAACCGATGAATGAGTATCACGAATAAAATTCATCTCCCCCTAACTCAATAAAATACACGGTGTCACCAAACAAAGCTGCAAGCCAATCAAAGCACGTGTGTAGAGGCGGAGTCGTCAAAAGCACTATCTCTATGTCCGTAGTCAAATGTCGACACCCCCACACTAGAATATTGTCATGTCCCCTCTGAAGTAGACAAACAAGATATGTCATGTGCCTAATCCAACCGAACCTCCTACACCGAAATGATAGAAATCCAGTACCTAGCACATTCCACCAATTAAGCACAACCAACCGATTTGGTGCGGATTAGACGTCACACACTCAGGCTCTCCACTACTGTGTCCATGGTGTAATGACATGGAACACCGCCACACCTTAGTGTGCAAGGCAACTCACTCACCCTCGCATCCCCTCGTAGATATCAAATGAAGCACATGCGATATGTAGAACTCACAAAAATCTGTAATGAAGCTCTCCCTCAACAAACCCCCTCAACTATTTCTCCCTCGTGACGCTCTAGAAAGGTGATTCTAAACGATATATGATGAAGGCCAAGAATCCTCTTCCTAGGTCAAAGAGGCTAACAATGAATCCAAGGATCAATTAGGGTTACTAGTGGTCCTACAAGGTAAGATCTAAAAAGCAGTGAGTGCTCTAATACACATCCTTGCACAGCTGTTCTGTGTTCCACTACGAGGCGGGCTGGCAACTACCTAAGACGGACAAAATGAACATTTGGCTTGTTTAGCAAAAACCAAGCTCAACTCTTTTAAGAGAAAAACAGCCCACACTTTAGCTTTTAAAATATAATCTTAGTCTGAAAATAGGTAAGCATTCCCGTAATGAGATTCTCTCTATACTTACTAGGGGGAACTAAAATTGTCACTCTCGGTCAAAATTCACACCCTATGCCTAAAGTCTTCAGATCTCGCTAAATCAACCAAGTCTAAGCTTCTCTCAATTGTCTTTTCCCAAAATTTTCAATTTTTCTCATTTTTTATGAATTTTCTCCTTTTCTTATTTTTTTGTATTTTTCATAATGTCCTAACTCTATATGCAAGGCTCAGACTCGAAAAAAAAAAATTGACTCTACACAATTTACTTTGTTGGTAGGTATACTCAATTATTTCAAAGTGCAAACAATATGTAAATCAATCCTTCACAATCAACAATATAATTAAAAAAAATAACATAAACCACTATACTGACTCACAATACAATCTAAACACATCCTACATGTAACTGGCTATGCAAGACACATTTGGCTAATAGACAGTTAAACCACCCCCACACTAAATTTTTCTCTTTTTTTTCCCCTCTCAATCAAATATCAATACAATCAAATAAATATGTCCTTCCAGAATCAAGCAATAATACTCATGTTATGGGGAGGGAATAGACGAACCGATGAATGAGTATCACGAATAAAATTCATCTCCCCCTAACTCAATAAAATACACGGTGTCACCAAACAAAGCTGCAAGCCAATCAAAGCACGTGTGTAGAGGCGGAGTCGTCAAAAGCACTATCTCTATGTCCGTAGTCAAATGTCGACACCCCCACACTAGAATATTGTCATGTCCCCTCTGAAGTAGACAAACAAGATATGTCATGTGCCTAATCCAACCGAACCTCCTACACCGAAATGATAGAAATCCAGTACCTAGCACATTCCACCAATTAAGCACAACCAACCGATTTGGTGCGGATTAGACGTCACACACTCAGGCTCTCCACTACTGTGTCCATGGTGTAATGACATGGAACACCGCCACACCTTAGTGTGCAAGCCAACTCACTCACCCTCGCATCCCCTCGTAGATATCAAATGAAGCACATGCGATATGTAGAACTCACAAAAATCTGTAATGAAGCTCTCCCTCAACAAACCCCCTCAACTATTTCTCCCTCGTGACGCTCTAGAAAGGTGATTCTAAACGATATATGATGAAGGCCAAGAATCCTCTTCCTAGGTCAAAGAGGCTAACAATGAATCCAAGGATCAATTAGGGTTACTAGTGGTCCTACAAGGTAAGATCTAAAAAGCAGTGAGTGCTCTAATACACATCCTTGCACAGCTGTTCTGTGTTCCACTACGAGGCGGGCTGGCGACTACCTAAGACGGACAAAATGAACATTTGGCTTGTTTAGCAAACACCAAGCTCAACTCTTTTAAGAGAAAAACAGCCCACACTTTAGCTTTTAAAATATAATCTTAGTCTGAAAATAGGTAAGCATTCCCGTAATGAGATTCTCTCTATACTTACTAGGGGGAACTAAAATTGTCACTCTCGGTCCAAATTCACACCCTATGCCTAAAGTCTTCACATCTCGCTAAATCAACCAAGTCTAAGCTTCTCTCAATTGTCTTTTCCAAAAATTTTCAATTTTTCTCATTTTTTATGAATTTTATCCTTTTCTTATTTTTTTGTATTTTTCATAATGTCCTAACTCTATATGCAAGGCTCAGACTCGAAAAAAAAAATTGACTCTACACAATTTACTTTGTTGGTAGGTATACTCAATTATTTCAAAGTGCAAACAATATGTAAATCAATCCTACACAATACGACAATATAATAAAAAAAAATAACATAAACCACTATACTGACTCACAATACAATCTAAACACATCCTACATGTAACTGGCTATGCAAGACACATTTGGCTAATAGACAGTTAAACCACCCCTACACTGAATTTTTCTCTTTTTTTTCCCCTCTCAATCAAATATCAATACAATCAAATAAATATGTCCTTCCAGAATCAAGCAATAATACTCATGTTATGGGGAGGGAATAGACGAACCGATGAATGAGTATCACGAATAAAATTCATCTCCCCCTAACTCAATAAAATACACGGTGTCACCAAACAAAGCTGCAAGCCAATCAAAGCACGTGTGTAGAGGCGGAGTCGTCAAAAGCACTATCTCTATGTGCGTAGTCAAATGTCGACACCCCCACACTAGAATATTGTTATGTCCCCTCTGAAGTAGACAAACAAGATATGTCATGTGCCTAATCCAACCGAACCTCCTACACCGAAATGATAGAAATCCAGTACCTAGCACATTCCACCAATTAAGCACAACCAACCCATTTGGTGCGGATTAGACGTCACACACTCATGCTCTCCACTACTGTGTCCATGGTGTAATGACATGGAACACCGCCACACCTTAGTGTGCAAGCCAACTCACTCACCCTCGCATCCCCTCGTAGATATCAAATGAAGCACATGCGATATGTAGAACTCACAAAAATCTGTAATGAAGCCCTCCCTCAACAAACCCCCTCAACTATTTCTCCCTCGTGACGCTCTAGAAAGGTGATTCTAAACGATATATGATGAAGGCCAAGAATCCTCTTCCTAGGTCAAAGAGGCTAACAATGAATCCAATGATCAATTAGGGTTACTAGTGATCCTACAAGGTAAGATCTAAAAAGCATTGAGTGCTCTAATACACATCCTTGCACAACTGTTCTGTGTTCCACTACGAGGCGGGCTGGCGACTACCTAAGACGGACAAAATGAACATTTGGCTTGTTTAGCAAACACCAAGCTCAACTCTTTTAAGAGAAAAACAGCCCACACTTTAGCTTTTAAAATACAATCTTAGTCTGAAAATAGGTAAGCATTCCCGTAATGAGATTCTCTCTATACTTACTAGGGGGAACTAAAATTGTCACTCTCGGTCAAAATTCACACCCTATGCCTAAAGTCTTCACATCTCGCTAAATCAACCAAGTCTAAGCTTCTCTCAATTGTCTTTTCCCAAAATTTTCAATTTTTCTCATTTTTTATGAATTTTCTCCTTTTCTTATTTTTTTGTATTTTTCATAATGTCCTAACTCTATATGCAAGGCTCAGACTCGAAAAAAAAAATTGACTCTACACAATTTACTTTTTTGGTAGGTATACTCAATTATTTCAAAGTGCAAACAACATGTAAATCAACCCTACACAATACGACAATATAATTAAAAAAAAAAAACATAAACCACTATACTGACTCACAATACAATCTAAACACATCCTACATGTAACTGGCTATGCAAGACACATTTGGCTAATAGACAGTTAAACCACCCCCACACTGAATTTTTCTCTTTTTTTTCCCCTCTCAATCAAATATCAATACAATCAAATAAATATGTCCTTCCAGAATCAAGCAATAATACTAATGTTATGGGGAGGGAATAGACGAACCGATGAATGAGTATCACGAATAAAATTCATCTCCCCCTAACTCAATAAAATACACGGTGTCACCAAACAAAGCTGCAAGCCAATCAAAGCACGTGTGTAGAGGCGGAGTCGTCAAAAGCACTATCTCTATGTCCGTAGTCAAATGTCGACACCCCCACACTAGAATATTGTTATGTCCCCTCTGAAGTAGACAAACAAGATATGTCATGTGCCTAATCCAACCGAACCTCCTACACCGAAATGATAGAAATCCAGTACCTAGCACATTCCACCAATTAAGCACAACCAACCCATTTGGTGCGGATTAGACGTCACACACTTAGGCTCTCCACTACTGTGTCCATGGTGTAATGACATGGAACACCGCCACACCTTAGTGTGCAAGCCAACTCACTCACCCTCGCATCCCCTCGTAGATATCAAATGAAGCACATGCAATATGTAGAACTCACAAAAATATGTAATGAAGCACTCCCTCAACTAACCCCCCCTCAACTATTTCTCCCTCGTGACGCTCTATAAAGGTGAATCTAAACGATATATGATGAAGGCCAAGAACCATATTCCTAGGTCAAAGAGGCTAACAATGAATCCAAGGATCAATTAGGGTTACTAGTGGTCCTACAAGGTAAGATCTAAAAAGCAGTGAGTGCTCTAATACACATCCTCGCACAGCTGTTCTGTGTGCCACTACGAGGCGGGCTGGCGATTACCTAAGACGGACAAAAGGAACATTCGGCTTGTTTAGCAAACATAAAGTTCAACTCTTTTAAGAGAAAAACAGCCCTCACTTTAGCTTTTAAAATATAATCTTAGTTTGAAAATAGGTAGGCATTCCCGTAATGAGATTCTCTCTATACTTACTAGGGGGAACTAAAATTGTCACTCTCGGTCAAAATTCACGCCCTATGCCTAAAGTCTTCACATCTCGCTAAATCAACCAAGTCTAAGCTTCTCTCAATTGTCTTTTCTCAAAATTTTCAAATTTTCTCATTTTTTATGAATTTTTCTCCTTTTCTCATTTTTTTGTATTTTTCATAATGTCCTAACTCTATATGCAAGGCTCAGACTCGAAAAAAAAATTGACTCTACATAATTTATTTTGTTGGTAGGTATACTCAATTATTTCAAAGTGCAAACAATATGTAAATCAATCCTACACAATACGACAATATAATTAAAAAAAACATAACATAAACCACTCTACTGACTCACAATACAATATAAACACATCCTACATGTAACTGGCTATGCAAGACACATTTGGCTAATAGATAGTTAAACCACCCCCACACTGAATGCTTCGTTGTCCTCAACGAATTTAGAGATCAAACATAGGACTCAGCAATTCAAATGCGTAGGCTAGTAGATGAGATGGAGCTATGACATACTTATATAAAAGAAACACAAAATCTAGCAAGAGAAAAAGATACTCACGACCACCTAATGGGTGGGGGAAGAAATCATGCCAAGCAGTCCCCAAGCACAGTAGTGGTGCCACCATGCTCCTATACAGTCAATGTGTACTCGCACACCGGGGTCGACTACCCTCCTCTACTAAAATCTATGTATGAGGAATCCCCAACTCACATGCACGAGTCCCTGTGAAGGTCATGTGTGCCATGGCACACCGGGGTAGATTCTACCATAACCTGCTCAAGTATGTCACTAGGAAACAAATGTCAGTCCCTCTCTCTCTCTCTCTCATCTCTCCACAATAAAGAAACAAAACACATGAAACTGTATTAAAAACTATCTCCCTAAATTAACGCAATAAATAAGTTGGGTTGCCTCCCAACAAGCGCCTTGTAATTTAAGGTTGACGACCCGACCCAGTTACCTCAAACATGATTAAGGAAGCTTTTGTCTCCACTTCTTCTTCTTCTACCATCGCTTCTCGTTTTGTCTCTTCTCAGGAAAGCATGCATAAGTCAATGGCAAGAAGAAAGAAAAGTTGTTAGCCGCCACATGCCTTGTTTTACCTTTCCTCTTCTTTTTCTTCTTCCAATTCTTCAAAACTACATCCGTCGAGGATTGGCCATTTGAATCTAGTATCTCAAGTGGAACGGCTGCAACTCTGAATTCTGCATTTCCTGCTTCCTTCCCTATCTCTTGTCTCGGAATCACAGGTGGTAAATCATGGATTACATAAAACTGGGGTCTTTGGTCTTCCTCATGAGATTTTCCCAATTTTATAATCTCCAAGAGATATGGATTAGGCTGAGGAACTTCTTGATACATGTCCATGTGAACCTCTCCAGGCAATAAGTTTTTAGCTTCATGGCTTTGTTCCTTAAAGAAAATATCTTCAGTGGGCCATAAGCTTGCGATGTCCACACTCTCCCATTCATGCCATGACTCCGGAATTATGCGAGGCACAAGTTGTATAGGCTTCACAATATCATCCCAATCTGAGTCCGAATATGAGTCTGAAGCAGCCCGAGGATATATTACTTCATGATGAACAATATTATAGACATAGACCTCTAGGGGTTCATCGTCTTCCTCTTCACACTCCTCAATTAAGTCAGGAATGATGCTACTTGGCCCATCGTCATTATCTGCATATGCCAATGCACTCGAAAGTTATTTCAAGTGTTGTCCCTTCAGCTGGAGAGTTTCATCCATCATATTAATCCCTTCCTCCATTCTGTCCATACTAGCTATCATGAGCTTCAATAATTCTTTAATATTATCATCTTCCTGATTGCAAGGAGGAGGGGTGTACATATCTCCATAGGAGTAGTACGGTTGGTAGACTGGAGAATGCCCATAGTAATTCTGCCCCCACATGATCACCAAGATACCTGCACAATAATTCGCTAGGAAGCAGGTGAGATCAACAAATAAATGAAAAAAAGAAAAAAATAAAATTCCCTAAAGTTAAAAATAAAAACTAATTTAGCCGAATTCCCCGGCAACGGCGCCAAAAACTTGATACATTCCAACTGAAAGTGTACAGTTGTCAGTGCAGTAATAATCCGGTAAAACCGGGTTTATCGAATCCCAAGAGACGTTTTGTAAACTAATTATTTTTCTTAACCTTGTGTGGGCAAAGCGCGTTGATTTTGTTTGCTAAATCCTACTAAAAATAAAAGACAAAGATCTCAATTAATCAGGTAAAAGGCTTCACGATCAACGAAGAATGATTTTTAAGAGTTACTTAACAAGTGGACAAGTTCAGGATATCTCTACGGGTTCACTAGGGATCTCACACCAATTATGATTTATGTTCAAGCAACACGAATGTGTTCTACTTAGCCAAACGAACAATTATACTTTGAAGATTCCTTAACCAAAGTATATATTCAAACTCTTGTACCTGATTTCTCTAGCCTACTCAAGTTTAAATACGCATTATGTTCTTGCGATCTACTCTTAGTTCTAGCTCACTAGCAAGATTCTTTAACCCTAGATACGGCTAGTGCTTGATTCAAGTTCCGGCAACAACTATTGATTCCTCTAATAATTATTACCTTGATCAATCCTATTGTGATATCAAACAATATGAAAGATATAATTAAGTACGTAAATCAAGCATAGCTAAGCAAAAGACATTCAATTAGGCTCAAAGCATGAAGCATAATCCATAAATCACCATACGTGGTGTTCAAACCCTAGCTCCCTATGAGATATCCCAAATTAAGGGTTTAGCTACGATTACACATGATCAAGATACAAATTTTCATGATCATAAACCAAAAACTAGAGAGAGGGAAGAGAAAAGATCAGACAAAGCGTCTCCCAAGCTCCCCGTAGCTCCAAGAACTTGTATCCAACTCAAATATACTGAAAAACTATGCCCTAACCCGTTCTAATATGTTTCCATAGTGTTTAGATGAAGTTCCAAGTAATTTCACAAAAGCCTCAACGTTTCTGCCGCTCCTGTCGTTCTCTTCGCACGAAGAGAATTTGTCTTCGAGCGAAGACAGTTCTTCTTCGTGCGAAAGTCTTCCTATTTTGAGACAGCAAGCATGTTCGAGAAGACTTTGTGAATTTTGGCTAAGTAAATTCTTCGTGCGAAGACAAATTGTCTTCGTGCGAAGACCCTGTAGCTCCATGATTCTTGTTCGTCTTCAACGGTACATAACTTTTTCGTCCGATGTCCGTTTTAGCTCCGTGACCCGCCGTTAGAAAGCTCTTCGAGTCTACTTTCAATTTCCACCAATATATTTTCCATCTTCATTTTAGAATCCAAAATATCCTCAAAAGATCCTTAATTTGCTCTAAAACATCCTGGAAAGGTAACTAAGCTTTTCGAAAAGCAAATAAGGACCCGGATTTTGATCCCGAACTCCGATGAATGTGATTTTTGCACCTTTGGAGTCCTTTCGCGACGTAGACTTTGCTCATGTAGAGAAATTCCCGTTTCTGGACCGTTTTATCCTTTTTTCTCAATTATTGCCCAAATTTAGCGAAAACATCCAAAACACGCCAAATTCGCCTATTTCCTCTATTCCGAAGCTCGTTTCTTCTCTCCACTTGATTCCCGCATGCGTAATTCCTGTAAATCAACAACACGAACACTACCGCGAAGATCAAATGTGATAAATTATCAAAATCATACTCAAAACCATTAAGAAACGCCCGGATTGTACTTTAAAGCTCAAAAACATCCAAATGTGCATTTTCTTCACATTTTGGCTCAAATCTTGTCACTTTGCACCGAAACGCACACAAATAAAAATATAAAGTGTATATAAGATAAATCTTATTAAGGAGTTATCAGAAGGAAATTCATTCTTAGAAAGAGTGACTCCATGCGACATGGGCAAGAATCCCTTCTTGGAATCTTGCATGTTGAACCTCTTCAACACCGTGTCTATATATGTACTTTGACTTAGTCCTAGCAGCCTTCTAGATCTATCCCTATAGATCTTTATACCAAATATATAGGCTGCATCTCCCATTTCTTTCATTGCGAAACGCTTTCCTAGCCAATCTTTAACAGATTGCAAAGTAGGAATGTCGTTTCCAATTAGTAGTATGTCATCCACATACAAGACTAGAAACACTACACAGCTCCGACTAACCTTCTTGTTGACACATGGATCATCTTCATTCTTGATGAAGCCAAACTCTTTGACCGCGTCATCAAAACATCGATTCCAACTCCTAGAAGCTTGCTTTAATTAATAAATGGATCTTTGCAGCTTACAGACTTTATTGGCATTCTTTGGATCCTCAAAACCCTCAGGTTGTGTTATGTACACATCCTCGAGAAGATTCCCATAAAGGAATGCTGTTTTGACATCCACTTGCCAAATCTCGTAGTCATAGTATGCTGCAATGGCAAGTAGGATTCGAATGGATTTAGTCATGGCAACTGGTGAAAAGGTCTCATCACAGTCAATACCATGAATCTATCTATACCCTTTAGCCACCAATCGCCCCTTATAGGAAACTACCTTGCCATCCATGTCGGTCTTCTTTTTTGAAGAACCATTTGCACTCTATGGGCCGAGCCCCTTCAAGTGGTTCCACCAAAGTCCATACTTTGTTGGTGTACATGGAATCCATTTCGGATCTCATGGCTTCTAGCAACTTCTTGGAGTCTGGGCCTTTTACGGCCTATCCGTAGGTTGTAGGCTCATCATCCATGAGCGGTATGTCATGGGGCCAAGTCACAAGAAGTCCATACCTCGCCGGCTCATGACGGACCCTTCATAACCTACGGAGTTCCTGTGTCACGTGAACAGGTTCTTCCACAACTACTTGCGGTTCCTGTTCATGTTCCATTATCGGTTCAGTGTTTTGTGGTTCTCGAATTTCTTCGAGCTCTACGGTCCTCCCACTTGCTTCTTTAGAGACTAGCGCTCTTTCTAGAAACACGCCGGTCCGAGCTACAAACACTTTTTTTCTCGGTTGGATTGTAGAAATAATATCCTTTCGTTTCCTTAGGATATCCCAAAAATTTACACTTGTCCACTTTCGGCCCGAGCTTGTCTGTTTGTAAACGTTTTACATAGACGTCGCAGCCCCAAATCTTCATAAACGGCAATATGGGACGCTTCCCAGTCCATATCTCATATGGTGTCTTCTTGACTGTTTTGGTTGGAACACGGTTAATGGTAAAAGCAGCAGTCAATAGAGCATGTCCCCAAAATGATATCGGAAGATCCGTTTGACACATCATAGATCGCACCATATCCAATAGTGCGCGATTCGTCCTTCTCGGATACACCATTCCATTGTGGTGTTTCGGGTGGAGTGAGTTGGGATACTATTCCACACTCTCTAAGATATTCGTCAAATTCTGGGCTCAAGTATTCTCCTCCACGATCCGATCGCAAAGCTTTAATACTCTTACCAAGTTGCTTCTCTACTTCATTCTTAAATTCTTTGATTAATTCAAAAGATCCGGATTTAGCCTTCATAAGGTAAACGAATCCATATCTACTAACATCATCAGTGAATGTAATGAAGTAGGTGTAATCACCTCTGGCTAGCGTGAGAAACGACCCACACACATCGGTATGTATGAGTGCCAATAACTCACTAGTACTCTCACCTTCCTTATTGAAAGGGGACTTTATCATTTTTCCCAATAAACACGATTCGCATGTCTCATATGATTCCAAATCGAATGAGTCTAGAAGTCCATCCTTATGGAGTCTAGATATGTGTTTCTCGTTTATATGGCCTAAACGACAATGCCATAGATATGTATGTTTTATTCATTAATTTTAATCCGTTTAGTATTTATGTTATAGATGGAATTATCTAGATCAAGGATATATAATCCATTAGACAAATGCGCACTACAATAGTGCATACTATCAAAATAAATGGAGCAACACTTCTCCTTTATTGAAATAGAAAAACCCTTCTCGTCCAAACAAGAAACAGAAATAATGTTTCTGCTCATAGCAGGCACATAATAGCAATTGTCTAATTCTAAGATAAGTCCAGAAGGCAAAGATAGTTCATAAACGCATATAGCTAATGCAGCAACTCTTGCTCCATTCCCAACGCGCATATCTATCTCTCCTTAAGCCAATCTTCTACTTCTTTTCAAATCTTTCACATTTTCACAAATGTGAGATCCACATCCAGTATCCAATACCCAAGATGAAGAAATAGATAGATTGACGTCTATAACAAAAATACCTGGTGGTTGTGGTATCACTATTCCAAGCTTCTTATCCTCCATATACTTGGGAAAATTTCTCTTCCAGTGACCCGGCTGGCTACAGTAGTGACAATCACCTTCCACGCCCCCACTAGGATTAAGAGCTTCCTTGGATTTTGCAACTTTCTTGTGCTTTCCTTTAGAAGTAGAGGCAACTCCCTTGCCCTTCTTCTTATTCACCATCAATATGGCTTTGCCATTGCCTTTGTTGACGCTCTGTTCAGCGGTCGTTAGCATGTTTAGCAAGTCTGGCAGAGGCTTACTAATCTCGTTCATGTTATAGTTCATGATGAACTGGTTATAAATGGCAGGCAACGATTGCAAGACTAGATCAGTTGCCAAATCTTGGCTCAGTGGGAATCCCAGTCTCGCGAGATTCTCTATATACCCGATCATTCCGATTACGTGAGGCCCGACTGGATTCCCATCTGCAAGACTGCTTTTAAACATTGCCTTAGACACCTCATAGCGTTCATGCTTATCTTGTTCATGAAACAATTATTTCAAGTGTATGATCATATCATAAGCTTTCATACTCTCGTGTTGCTTCTGAAGCTTAGGAGTCATGGTACACAGCATGAGGCAAGTCACGTCCTTTTAATCATCTATATGTTTCTGACGCACCCTTACATCAGCTAGAACAGACTCATCAGCGGGTGGGTCTGGAATACGATTGTCCAAGACATACAACTTCTTTTCTTGCTTAAGAAAAAATCTTAAGTTTCTGTACCAATCAAGGAAGTTTGTTCCAGACAGTTTATCCTTCTCAAGGACAGATCACATGGATGAAGTCGATGCGTGATTGTTTGCCATTTGGAATTATACAAAACGAGAAATATGGAAGTTTAGTATTTTGAACGTTTTAACTATATTTAACAACAGCTAGTTTATCTTATATAGCTCCCACTATTTTTGTCGGATTAATAGCCCTCTCCATTAATGCGAAAAACATCTTATATATTTTCTAGTGAGTCCAAGATCCATATTTCACTTATTCTTGAGCTTGCTTTGGCAAGTCACCCAAGAATTGGTTATTTAGGTAGGAACCATTACAATTGCATCCCATGCTTCTCTTGGTCCAATTAGGTGAATAACCCATAATTCTTTATCCTTTAGATAAATCCTAATTGTCATGCACCTAGGCTCATCAATCCAATTGATCTCACCTAGTTGCGTCCAACCTCTTGCTTCAACAATCACACATTACTTGCTTGTGTCGCCGCAACACACCAAGATGAATTGAATCGTCTTGCTTTGGCAAGCCCGAATTTAATAGACCTTGATCATGAAGGGTGTTTAGGCAAGAGAAGGCAAAACGCAATATTCTATTTGAGGGATTTAATTCTTATTAATTGTTTGGTTGATCCCATCAACATGATCTACTTATTTGGATTGGGCAATCCACAATAAAAGATCAACTTTGTTTATTATTATCTTGTTAACGTTTTGCATGCATCAACCATACATCAAAAATAAATAACAAGACATAAATAAACATCCACAAAAAGAAAATAACGTGGCTTGGATATGGCCACTAGACTAAGATATTATCAAGCCAATGATAATATCTATATGCCCTAAAGTGACAAGCTCATCTCCATGTGCTCCACCATAGCCGCACGCCTAGGGTAGGGAGTCTCCATCGTCTTTTGGCTTCTTGGTTCTCCGGTCTTCTTCTCCATGATCTTGGCTATCATCTAAATATTTCTAATTCTAGCCAAACATATAGAATAAATAAATAAACAAATAAAAGCCTCACATGTCGAGGAGAAAAATGACTCATAGGACGTAAAAACTAATTAATGATTACATTAATATGATCGGCTCACAGGCCGTAAACCAAACCAAAAAACATAAAACATCCACAACCTAGGCCATATCATTCCACCATGCAACAAAGCACATAATTACAGTTAAAACCAATTTTAACGCGCTTGTTCAATTTTAGTTGTTTTGGACATACTAGGATCAAGACGGTTCAAGAGATTTACCAAAAGAATTGCCAAAATCAACCAAGGAACCGCCGCACTAGGCCCGGGCCGGACCCTAGCCCACACGGCTAGGCCGCGCGCTAGGGAGCGCTGGCCCCCTTGGGCCGTGCGTTGCTTGGGCGGCAAGGAGAGGTGGGCGGTCCCCTTTGGGGCCACTCCTCCTCATGGAATTGTTTCCAAAATTAATTCCTCCCTTGTTGGGTTGTTTCCAAAACACCTTTTGCCATGATGCCCAAGTTTAATTGTTTCCAAACTTAAAATACCCCTTTTCCAAGCATGTGCCCAAATCCTAGTTCTTGATCCAAAAATTCCACACATCCTATGTGATAAAACTCACTAATTTACACATCCAATGTTAAATTAGATCTTGTTTATTGTATTTACTATGCCAGTTTATTTCAGTTTCGAGTAATATGAACTAAAACAGTGTAAAACTGAAATCGTAACACATAAAATCATGTTATGCACTACGACCCCAGGTTCTGATACCACTGTTGGGTTTTGACGTAGGTAATGCAGCTGAATAACAAAATTTTATCCCTACTCAAAGCCCACCAAGTATCACAGGAAGAGACATCATAACATGATGAGAGACATAGAAGCTGTGTACCTTTGTGATTTGGGAGATCACACGAAGAATATTGTCCTCGTCTCTACGGTTGATCCACGTCTAGAGGTGAGATCTAGATTCTTCCTTCTCCTAGTGCTAGCTTGGACCGGAGGAAGAGGGAAGAACGAATCACGCAACGAAGAACAAGAGAGGATCAGCCTCCTATCTTGTGGCTGACGGGTAGAGGGCGGCTAAAGGGGGATTTGGCCTCCTTTGGCTTGTCTCTTTCTCTCTTGCTTTCTCTCACACTCACTTATGTTATGAGAATGAACATTAAGTGGGAAGGAAGCTAGAGCCTCCTTTATATAGAACAACAACACTTTGTTAGTTTACATAAAGGCCCCCCTTGTTCTACATGAACTTGCATTAGTCCCTTCCCTGCAAATTAGTCCTGCTAAGTTTGCAAGGTGTTGCAAAGTGATCCCTATATTTAATTAATCATATTAATTAATCCCAAATCTGGTTCAACTCTTTTGACGTGTGAACCCAAAGGTTTCTACTTAGTAGGTAGTAACTCATTACTAACATGGAGTGGTGTCTAGCTCTATGTTATTAGCACTAAGAGAAGCGATTGTGACTTTGACAGAATCTAATGTATCCTTCTCGTTGTGGGCCTATCCAGTATGCCATTACACTTAATGCATACTCATGTGTTAGACTTGATATCTCCATATCAATCAACACACATTTTAGTCTATATTTGATCGTCCTATTAATCAATATAATGGACTAGGGACATTTAAGATAAACAACACATTGTATCTAAGTACTTCATTATATTAAATATCGCCATAATTAATAAATGAATATTCTAGCCATTACATCAATCATACCAAATATAGATTGCCTCTGGGGCACCTATTCCAACACACCTCTCCAACCACACTTTCTTGCCAATGCTAGAGTTGCCCCAAGGCAAGAGGTTGGGCAATTCTAGCCTCTTGGCTTGCCTTCTTGCCCCATTGCCACATAGATTCATTCAATTTTTACCCTCAAACATTAGTTTTGCACACTTCAGAAAAAGAAAAAAACTACTAATTTTTTATATAAAAAAATGATGTTTCAACTAGAGAACAGTTTTGAAAAAATAAATAGAATTTTTTTTATAGTTTTAAAAAACTGCTTTGAAAACTGTTTTTAAAAACTGTTTTTGAAAACTATTTAAAAAAAAACTGTTTGAAAAAGTGTTTAAAAAAACTGTTTTGGATTTGAAAAAACTGTTTTCAGAAAACAGTGTTGAAAAAACTAGTTTTCAAAATACCAGTTTTGTAAAAAAAAAAGTTTTGAAATATCCTAGATAAAAATTGTTTTTGAAATAGTTGTGCTTTGGAAAAGTGTTAGGAAAACAAACTGTTATGGATTTGAGGAAAAAAAAACAGTTTTGGAATAACTTTAAAGAAAAACTCTTTTTAAAAAACTGCTTTGAAAAAGTTATTTGGAAAATATATTGGCTGAGAATTATTGTTAAAAATCAATGACTGAAATATTTTTAAAATACATAATACATTATTTTATAATTATTTTAAAACTCTAAACAGTGTCTTGCCTCTCCCCCTGCCCCAATGGGTGGAAACATACATCAAAAAGTAGTGAACAATGTCTTGCCCCAGAGACCCAGAGCCCCTTGCCTTCTGCCCTGCTGCCTCAACGGGTGGACATGCCCTAAGATGGTATACAAGACTTTGACTTAAACAGTTAGCATAGAATGTGTTAACTGCTTAGAGGAGGTAGAGACATTTGGTAGAGAAAATTCTTCCCTAGCCAGTTTCAGGGCTTCATTCTTTTTGGGATAGTTGTCTTTGTTATACCTCTTGGGACAACCAAAAACATTGGCAAATTCGGGGTGATCTAACTCCATGTCGATACCAGCCACTTTGGTTTGAATCACTAGGTTTACAATTATGATTTGTTTAATGTTCAGATAGAAAAACTTAGGGAGTCTGGGATATGCAACTTCAGGAGGGTTTAGAATTTTCCAAATAGCACTTTTCTTCAACCTCTTAATGCAATCCAGATTCATGGTTTTCAGCATATTAACACTACCCATGCTACAAAAATCTACTGGTTTAAAAGCAAAACCAGATAACCATTGTCCTCTAGCAACATTAGAAACAAACCACTTGCTGTAATGCCAGATTTCTTACCAGGGGACTGTTGCTTCTCTGAATAGATCTTTAGGACTATCAATCTGTTCCTCTGGCTGTTTATCTGGAGCAGATTGAGCTTTCTTCTTCTTCTTGCTAGAAGTTGGAGTCTGATCCTTCTTGATCTTCTTATTTGGAGGAGAAGGAGCCTTCTCTGCACTTGGGGTTCTGGAAATTGAATCATAACTGAGAGTTTGAACCTCTTCCTCCGCAGCCTTCCTCTTCCTCTCAGAGAATTTCTTTGAACATCCTTCCATCCCGATTCTACTCATTAGGGTTTGAGGTACAGAAAAGAGAGGAAGGAGTGATACGAGAGAGAGAAAGAAGAAAGGAGATAAATACTGAAGAGTATGTAGAATATTTCCAAATCTTTTAAGATGTGCAGAATGAGTTAAATTCAAATTTGTATGAGTGTGTGACGTGGGAAAGGAAATAATATAATACTAATTTTGAAAGGAAAATAATTTTAAAAATGAAGGAAATATTGAGAACTAATCTACAGAGATAACACCCAACATTGAATGATCTAAGTTATTGACTAAACAACATAAAGACTTATTTTCAAGGCTTTGGAAACGATTTCAAGGCCTTGAAAAGCTGTACGACTGAAGAAAATAAAATCAAGTATTTGAAAATATTTTCAAGGCTTTGAAAATCAATTCAAAACTTTGAAACACATAATACTTACCTGATACTTACATGATACTCCCCTTAAACCAATGCTTCCTTATTTAGCATGCAATTCTATTCTCAGGGCTATGAATCTATCATCTGGCAGTGGTTTAGTGAAGATATTGGCTAGTTGCATGTTAGTAGACACGAATTCAAGAGCAACATCACCTTTCTCAGCATGATCTCTGATGAAGTGATGTCTAACACCTATGTGTTTGGTCCTTGAGTGCTGAACTAGATTCTTTTTTATTGATATTGCACTGGTGTTGTCACATTTGATAGGTATATCTCTGAAATCAAAACCAAGATCTCTCATTTGTTGAGAAATCCATAGTACTTGTGAGCAGCAAGCTCCAACTGCTATGTATTCAGCTTTTGCAGTTGATAAAGCTACATAATTCTGTTTCTTTGAATGCCAGTTGATCAGTGATGTGCCAAGAAATTGGAAACACCCTGACGTGCTTTTTCTATCCACTTTGTAACCGATAAAATTCAGCATCTGAATAATCACACAAAGAGAAGTTAGATTGTATAGGATACCAAAGCCCTAAGTCTTTGGTACCATTGGGATATCTGAATATCCATTTTGACAGCAACCAAGTGTGATTCTTTAGGACCAGCTTTAAATCTAGCACACATACAAACACTAAACATGATATCTGGTCTACTTGCAGTGAAATATAGCAATGATCTAATCATACCTCTGTATTCTTTTACATTCACACGCTTACCTGTTTGATCTCTGTCTAATACCAATGTAGATTTCACATGGTTTTTTGCTACCTTGTACTGAGACATATTTTACTTGTTTAAAAAATCCGTGATATACTTCTTTAGATGCAGAAAGATTATTTTCTTCATTTGATGTATATGAAGTTAACTTTTCATTGCAATGATCCAGTTTGCTTCTCGTAATGTTTCTTTCACATTCTTTGGCTCCATAAGAGAGACAAAAGCATTGAAAACACATAAGTTCTTCATCTATGATCTTGTCTGTGTACGAGTGGATGGATTAGATATGATGTTGTCAACTGGATGAGATGAAAGATAGATCAAAGATATTTTTGAATATTTTCCTTGGTGTCCATGGTTCTGGTTCACCAGGAATCTTCTTAGGTCTTTGAAGACTTGAAGTAGTGGCTTGTTCACTTTGATTCTCGTGATGTTCTTTTTTAAGGATTTGAGACTCATTTTCAAGGCCTTGAAAATTCTTCTTGTTTTCTTTCAAGCTTTCCTTGGAACCACTTGAAGGCTCTGCTTCATCTTCTGACTCATGCATGTTTAAATTTAAGTCTACAAAACTTTCACTCAAAGAACCATCATAGATTTCATAAAAAATAACATGAATACGTTCTTCAACAAGCTTGGTTCTTTTGAAAAGCTAGTCAGAGAATAACCAAGAAAAATAACATGAATACGTTATAAATTCTATAAGCTTTGCTAGTCAGAGAATAACCAAGAAAAATACTTTCATCACTTCTGGCGAACTTACCAAGATTGTTCTTACCATTATTGTGAACATAACAAGTGCAACCAAAATGTTTAAAGTTAGAGATGTTTGGCTTTCTTCCTTTGAAAAGCTCATAAGGAGTCTTCTTCAGGATAGACCTAATCAAGCACATGTTAAGTATATAGTTTGCAGTGTTCACAGCTTCTGCCCAGAAGGATTTTGGCAACTTGTTCTCTAGAAGCATTTTCCTTGACATATCCAAGAGTCATGTTCTTTCTTTCAACAACACCATTATGTAGAGGATTTCTAGGAGCACAGACGTTGTGAGAGATGCCATGATTAGCACAAAATAAATCAAACTCAAGTTAATCAAATTCTCAACCATGATCACTTCTAATAGAAGTAATAGGTAGGTTTTCCAGTGTTTGAAGTTCTTTACAAAGCTTTAAAATTTTCAGAAAGAGCTTCATATTTGTCTCTAAGAAACATCACCCAAGTAAATCTAGAGAAATCATCTACAATGACAAAAATATACTTCTTACCCTTTCGAGTTGGAGTTCTCATTGGACCAAAAAGATCAATATGTAGGGTTTTGATAACGGATACGCAGCAGAATGAACATAAATTAATCCGTTCAAGACCCGCCAAGGATCACAGGAAGAGACAACATAACGATAGTAAAGGATTGAGTATCATAATACATTTGGGTTCTCCTGTGATGACTTCACTCGTGAAATTTTTTTCACATCTCTATGGCTAGTCCACTCCTAGGTTAGAATCCGGATCTTCCAACACCTTGTGCTAGCTAGGAACGATGGACGAAGAAGAAGAAGATCACACAACGAACACCAAAAGATAGGATCGCCCGTCTTTCTTTGGCCGACGGGGTAGGGGCGGCCAAGGGGGTTCGGCCTTCTTGGGTTTGCACTCGCTCCTTGCTTATCTCTCCCAATCAATGTGTTATGAGAATTAGTTGTGGGAAGGAAGCTACGAGTGTCCTTTATATATTCCAACAACTCCTTGTTAAGTACATATTGGTTCATCTACTAATCATGTCCTTACATGGATTAGTCCCTCTTGAAAATTAGTCCTACTAAGTTTGTAAGTAGTTGCGTATTGATCCTTCTAATTAATTAATCATATTAATTACTTCCCAAGTCCGGTCTAATCCATAGGGAGTAGGACCCCATAGATTTCTACTTAGTTGGTAGTAACAATTTACAAACATGGAGCGGCCTCTAGCAATACATCCATGCCACCCAACTAAAAGAAATAGTCTTCCGACAAACCTTGTGCAAGTATTGTCTCATCCCTTTGTCTCTATATCCAGATTGGACACGAGACATACAAGCCACACTCGTATATCCAATCCATAATTTCTCGATCCTGGGAATAGTCTTATCCATGTAGATAACATTAATATCCTATATTGATTTATCTGAGTCTGGCTAGACATTCTATAAGCACCATCCCTCGAGTGGTCAGATATTTTCTCCCGTTATGTGGGAGGAACAAATTCTATCTACATCACTACCATCTCTAAGCTTGCTTCCTATTGTGTCCGATATGCGCCTTTATTGCTACCCAGTTACGGTATAGCGTTTGACGCTATCGAAACGCAATACTCCGAAACTAGAGGATCTTGTGACTTCAAGTCAAAGGATGACAATACCGTTGTCACTACGAGAAGCGCTTATGACTTCACATAACTTGTATGTAGCCTTCTCGTAAATGGGTCAATCCAGGATTTATATTACCCCTAACGCATACGCATGTGTTGGATCGGGATGTCTCCATATCAATCCAACCCCATACTAGTCTATAGTTGATTGTCCCGTTAATCAATATAATTGACTAGGGATATTTAAGATAAACAGCACATTTGCAATCTAAGGACTTCATTAAATATCTCCATAAATAATGCAATGAATATTCTACCCAAAGTTATGTTTATACTTAAAGAGATTGTCTCTAGGGCATATATTCCAACAGTCTCCCACTTGCACTATAGCCAATCTGGTGCATCTCGTATACCAATAGATCTAGTGTGACCTTCATGGTTGCGCTGAACAAGCGGCTTTGTAAGTGGAACTGACAGATTCTCATTTGTAGGAATCTTGCATATCTTCACATCTCCTCTATCGATAATATCTCGACTAAGATGAAACTTTCTGAGTACGTGTTTGGATTTCTAGTGTGACATGGGTTCCTTGGATTGTGCGATCGCTCCAGTGTTGTCACAATACAACTCTGTTGGATCCACAATACTAGGAACTACACCAAACTCACTAACGAACTTCTTAATCCAAACAGCCTTCTTTGCTGCGCCACTCGCAGCAATGTACTCAGCCTCAGTTGTAGAATCAGCTACCGTCTCTTGCTTGGAACTATTCCAGCTCACCGCTGCTCCATTAAGGCATAACACAAATCCCGAACGCAGTCTGAAATCATCTCTGTTGGTTTGGAAGCTTGCATCCGTGTAACCCCTTACAGCCAACTCTTCCTCACCTTCAAATATCAAGAACGCATAGTTCTTCTCAATTACTTGAGATGTTCTTGACTGCTATCCAGTGACTCTCACCCGAATTTGATTGGTATCTGCTTGTCATACTCAATGCGTATGACACATCTGGTCTAGTACATAACATAATGTACGTGATGGATCCTATGGCCGAGGCATAGGAATCCCTACTCATGAGTTCCTTCTCAATCTCATTGGAAGGACTATCACCCTTCGAAAGGGTGATCCCATGCGACATGGGCAAGAATCCCTTCTTGGAATCTTGCATGTTGAACCGATTCAACACCTTCTCTATATATGTACTTTGACTTAGGCCTAGCAGCTTCCTTGATCTATCCGTATAGATCTTGATACCAAGTATATAAGCTGCATTCCCTAATTTATTCATTGAGAAACACTTTCCTAGCCAATATTTAAAAGATTGCAACATAGGGATGTCGTTTCCAATGAGTAGTATGTCATCCACATACAAGACCAGAAAAGCAATAGAGCTCCCAGTAACCTTCTTGTATACACAAGACTCATTTTCATTCTTGATGTAGTCAAACTCTTTGACTGCTTCATCAAAACGTCGATTCCAACTCCTAGAAGTTTGCTTTAATTCATAAATGGATTGTTCTAGCTTACAGACTTCATTTGCATGCTCTGGATAAAAAAAACCCTCAGGTTGTGTCATGTACACATCCTCGAGGAGGTTTCCATATAAAAACGCTATTTTGACATCCATCTACCGAATCTCATAGTTGTAGTAAGCTGCAATAGCAAGTAAAATTCGGATGGATTTGGTCATTGCGACTGGTGAAAAGGTTTCATCAGAGTCACTACCATGAATCTGTCTGAATCCTTTTGCCACCAATCGGCCCTTATCGGTAATCATATTACCATCCATTTCGGTCTTCTTCTTGAAGACCCACTTGCACCCTATGGGTCGTACCCCTTGGGGTGGTTCCACCAAAGTCCATTCTTTGTTGGTATACATGGATTCCATTGCAGATCTCATGGCCTGAAGCCAATTTTGAGAGTCCGGACCTTTCATGGTCTCTCCATAGGTAGTAGGCTCATCATCTATGAGCAACATGTCGCCAGAATCAGTCACGATAAGTCCATACCTCTCTGGCTCATGGCACACTCTACTCGACCTACGAAGTTCTTGTGTTACTTGAACAGGCTGCTCCACAACCTCTTGTGGATCATGTTCATGTTCCATAGTAGAATCAATGCTTTGTGGTTCTTGAACCTCTTCAAGTTCTACAGTCCTACCACTTGCTTCTTTAGAGACAAAATCTCTTTCTAGAAACACGCTGGTTTTAGAAACAAACACTCTGTTCTCGGTTGGATTGTAGAAATAATAACCATTAATTTCCTTAGGGTATCCCACAAACTTGCATTTATCCAACTTAGGTCCTAGCTTGTCTGGTTTTAAACGTTTTACATATACATCGCAACCCCAAATTTTCATGAACGACACTGTGGGACGCCTCCCACTCCACATCTCATATGGAGTCTTAATGACCGATGGAACACGGTTAATGGTGAAAGTTGCGCACAATAGAGCGCAAACCTAAAATGGTAATGGAAGATCAGTTTGACACATCATAGATCGAACCATGTCCAATAGTGTTTGATTCCTCCTCTTGGACACGTCATTCCATTGTGGCGTTCCAGGTGGAGTGAGTTGGGGTACTATCCAACACTCTCTAAGATAGTCATCAAACTCTTGACTCAAGTATTCACCTCCACGATCTGATCATAGAGCCTTAGTACTTTTGCCAAGTTGCTTCTATACTTCATTCTTGAATTCTTTGAACCTTTCAAAGGATTTGGATTTGGCCTTCAAAAGGTATACAAATCCATATATACTAAAATCATCAGTAAACGTAATGAAGTAGACATAACCACCCCTGCCAGGCGTAGCAAATGGTCCACACACATCAGTATGTATGAGTGCCAATTGCTCACTAGTCCTCTCACCTTTATTATTGAAAGGTACTTTGTCATTTTTCCCAACAAAAAATCCTCACATGTCTCATATGATTAAAAATCAAATGAGTCTAGAAATCCATCCTTATGGAGCCTAGATACACGTTTTTCGTTTATATGGCCTAAACGACAGTTCCATAAGTAAGTAGGATTTAAATAATTCATTATAATACTCTTGGTATTTATGTTATAGACAGGATTAACTAGATCAAGAATATACAATCCATTAAATAATTGCGCACTGCAATAGTGAATACTATCAACATAAATGGAGCAACAATTGTCCTTTATTGAAATAGTAAAACCTTCCTTGTCCAAACATGAAATAGAAATAATGTTTCTGCTCATAGGAGGCACAACATAGCAGTTATTTAATTCTAAAACTAATCCTGAAGGCCGAGTCAGCTCGTACACGCCCACGGCCAATGCAACAACCTTTGCTTCATTCCCAACGCGTAGGTCTATCTCCCCTTTAGCCAATCTTCTACTTCTCTTCAGATCCTGCACATTTCGACAAATGTGAGATCCACATCGAGTATCCAATACCAAAGATGAAGAGACAGTTAAATTGACATCTATAACAAAAATACCTGGTGGTGGATACTTTGGGCAGTTCCTCTTCCAGTGTCCATGCTGACTACAGTAGTGAAAATCACCCTTAGTCAAGCCCTTGGCAATGGTACCAACGGGTCTAATGGCAACTTCCTTGGATTTGGCAACTGCCTTGCCTTTCCTTTTAGTGGTAGAAGCAAACCTTTTACCTTTCCATTTCTGTACCATCATTATGGCCTTGCCCTTTCCCTTGTTGACGCTTTGTTCAGCTGTCCTCAACATATTGAGTAATTCTGGTAGAGGTTCCACGATCTCATTCATGTTATAGTACACGATGAACTGTCCATGACTCTCAGGCAACGATTGCAGAATGAGATAAGTGGATAGCTCATCGCCAACCGAAAACCCTAGACGTGCGAGATTCTTAAGTACCCAATCATACGGAGCACATGACGTCCCACAGGGTTTCCCTCTAACAGATGACATTTAAACAATGCCTTGGAAACTTCATACCTCTCAACCCTTGCATGCTCTTGGAAGAGCTGCTTTAAGTGTTCAACCATATCGAACACAATCATGTTCTCGTGTTGCTTATGAAGCTCAGAGCTCATAGTGTAAATCATAAGGCAGGGCGCATCATTAGCACCGTCAACGATGTTTTGACGCGCTTTTATGACTGCGGCATAATTGTTTTCTGGAGCACCAGGAAACTATTCTCAAGTTCCTGTACCAATCTAGAAATTTGGTTCCAGAAATCTTGTCCTTCTCAAGAATAGCTCGTAGGGAATTTGATGAACTCGATGAGTTGTTTGCCATTGGAATTCTACAAAATGAGATATATACAAGTTTTAGTATTTTGTGAACAAATGACTGTATTTAATAATAGATAGATTATTAAACATAGTAAACATAGCTCCCACTATTTTTCTCGGATTAATAACCCTCCATATTAATGCGGAAAATATAATTATATTTTCTAGTGGGCCAAGATCCATATTTCACTTCTTTTGAGCTTGCTTTGGCAAGTCACCCAAAATTAGCTATTTTGGTAGGAACAATTCCAATTGCATCTCTATGCAACTCTTGGTTCAATTGGGAAAATAACTCCTTACCATCCATGGATAATCCCAATTGGTTGCCTCTAGGCTTTTAATCTTATTAAAACTATCCAGTTGCGTCCAACCTCTTACTCAAACAATTGCACATTACTTGCTTGTGCCATCGCACCATCTCATTATAAATCAAGTCGTCCTGCTTTGGCACGCACGAGTTTGAGACATCATGACTATAATGAGTGTTTGAATAATGAGAAGGAAAAAATACAATATTTAAAATTTGAGGGATTTTTCTTTCAATTTTATTATTTTGTTGATCCATCGATATTATAAATTAGGACGGTTGACTTTAA
Organism: Linanthus parryae; assembly: GCA_023055425.1. Taxonomy (NCBI): domain Eukaryota; kingdom Viridiplantae; phylum Streptophyta; class Magnoliopsida; order Ericales; family Polemoniaceae; genus Linanthus; species Linanthus parryae. The sequence continues at coordinate 1,646,285 of JALGPY010000015.1, forward strand.
AATGTCTTTTAGGCCGTTAGATTGAATTAACCCCATCCTTAGATCTCACCTACCACCCACTTAACTACCCACTAATTAACTACCTACTCAACTACCCACTCCTTTTATCATAATTATAAAAAGGGGCTTCCTTTGTTCCTGATTATTTATACAATAATTTATGTTGTCTTCGTTTTCTGCCCATGTTTGTAGATAAAAATACTCATTTTATTTATGACATTACAATATGTCGTGAAACGTGTTTTTGGGGTAGTGCCCTCGGGCACGGACAATTCCCTAGTAATCAATATAATGAACCTAAAAATTCACAGAAACACAAATGAAGAATAACTTTAACAAAAAAAATATACTAGCATACATTTCAGAACAATCTGATGAGCATATTACAAGAATCATAGCAAAAAGTAGAGAGTTTAGGGTTTACCATAGCTCAACAACAATGAAGAAAAGAGAGAGAGACTTATATTATATAAAATAGCATAGTTGACTTTAAAATGTCTTTTTGGCTATTGGATTGAATTAATCTCTTCCCTTATATTTCACCAACTTCTTATAGTTACAATTCCCAAAAGGTTGGAGATAATTGAGAAGATAATGGGTAGTGGTTTATTCAACAAATTCTCAAAAATCAACCGTCCTCTTCCTCATCTCTTTCTTCTACTTTCTCTCTCTATTAAGAGATAATGGGATGGGTAGTGGTGGCTGGTGGGAATTTTTAAACTTTCTCTCTGTTCCACTACCGTTTGTATTTTAACACTAAGAGTCACATGTTGGATGAGAAATAAAAAAAAATCGCCAAAACATTTCTCAAAATTCTACTACTATTGTCAGTTATTCGTTCTACTTGTTTGGGTTGGACAATCCCACAATAAAAGATCCGGGTTGTTAATTATCTTATTATCAATTTTGCATGCATCAACCATACACCAACAATAAATAATAAGACAATAAAATAAACAACCACAAAAGGAAAAATAACATGATGTGGATATAGCCTCTAAACTAAGATATTCCCAAGCCAATGGGAATATCTATGAACCCTAAAATATCAAGCTCATCTCCATGTGCCTCCATCTTTTAGTCCATGCTCCATAGCTTTTGTGGATATTGTCATACTCCTTGGCTTGTGGAATGCTCCACAGCTTTGTGGTTCTTTGGGCTTCTTCTCTATGTATTGACTATTATACTCTATCTACTACTAGCTAGAATCTATACTAAATAGAAATATATCACAAGTTGAGAAGAAGACCGACTCGCAGACCATAAAACATAATTAACTATTACATTAATTTAATCAGCTCGCAGGCCGTAAACCAAACCACTAAATAAACATCCACAACAAACCACAACCTAAGGCCATATCCAATCACCATGAAAAAGCACATTAATAGTTAAAATCTAATTTTAATGCACTTGGTCAATTTTAATTGATTTTGGATATACTACGGTCAAAACGGTCCAAGCGGTCCATCATCACCATGGCCGAAACACCCCCAAAAGACCAACGCACGGCCTTGGGCCGGTCGGCCGAGCCCTACGCACGGCCAAGCCGCACGCTTGGCCAGCCCGAGACCTTGGCAGTGCCCTAGCTTGGGAAGCAAGGCAATAGGGGCAGTCCCTAGGGAGGGCCGAACCTCCTATGGGTTGTTTCCAAAACAACTCCTTGCCATGTTGCCCAAGTTTAATTGTTTCCAAGTTTGAAAAGCACCTTTTTCCAACTTTTGCCCAAACTCTAGTTCCAAGATCTAAAAGTTTCACATCCTATGTGATTCAAACTCACTAATCCCTACATTTTATGTACAATTAGATCTTGTTTGGTTGAATCATATTCAAATCGCATCTAATATTCTTAATATGCCTGTTTTACGCGATAAACAACGATTTAAAGTGTAAAAAAATCAAAATTGTGACACATAAACTACATTATGCTCTATGCCTTGTGGATCTGATACCACCGCAGGGTTTTGATAACGGATACGCAGCGGAATATACATAAATTAATTCGTTCAAGACCCTCCAAGGATCACAGGAAGAGACAACTTAGCGATAGTAAGGGATTGAGTATCATATTACATTTGGGTTCTCCTGTGATGACTTCACTCGTGAAATTGTGTTCACGTCTCTATGGCTAGTCCAATCCTAGGTTAGAATCCAGATCTTCCAACACCTTGTGCTAGCTAGGAACGATGGAAGAAGAAGAAGAAGATCACACAACGAACACCAAAAGAGGGGCTCGCCCCTCTTTCTTTTGGCCGACGGGGTAGGGGCGGACCAAGGGGATTCAGCCTTCTTGGGTTTGCTCTCTCTCCTTGATTTTCTCTCCCAATCAATGTTTTATGAGCATTAGTTGTGGGAAGGAAGCTAGGAGTGTCCTTTATATAGTCCAACAACTCCTTGTTAAGTACATATTGGTCCATCTACTAATCATGTCCTTACATGGATTAATCCCTCTTGAAAATTAGTCCTACTAAGTTTACAAGTAGTTGCGTATTGATCCTTCTAATTAATTAATCATATTAATTACTTCCCAATTCCGGTCTAATCCATAGGGAGTGTGACCCCATAGGTTTCCACTAAGTTGGTAGTAAGAATTTAAAAACATGGAGCGGCCTCTAGCAAGACATCCATGCCACCCAACTAAAAGAAATAGTCATCCGACAAACCTTGTGCAAGTACTGTCTCATCCCTTTGTCTCTATATCCGGATTGGACATGACACATACAAGTCACACTCGTATATCCAATCCATAGTTTCTCGATCCTGGGAGTAGTCTTATCCATGCAGATGACATTAGTATCCTATATTGATTTATCTAAGTCTACCCAGAGATTCTATAAGCACCATCCCTCGAGTGGCCACGAATATTTTCTCTCGTTATGTGGGAGGGACAAATTCTATTTACATCACCACCATCTCTAAGATTGATTCCTATTGTGTCCGATATGCGTCTTTATTGCTACCCGGTTATGGTGTAGCGTTTGACGCTATCAAAACACAATACTCCAAAACTAGAGGATCTAGTGACTTCAAGTCTAAGGATGACAATACCGTTGTCAATACGAGTAGCGCGTGTGACTTCACATAGCTTGTATGTAGCCTTCTCGTAAATGGGTCAATCCAGTACGCTATTACCCCTAATGCATACCCATCTGTTGGATCGTGATATCTCCATATCAATCCAACCCCCTACTAGTCTATAGTTAATTGTCCTGTTAATCAATATAATTGGCTAGGGATATTTAAGATAAACAATACATTTGCAATCTAAGGAATTCATTATATTAAATATATCCATAAGTAATACAATGAATATTCTAGCCAAAGTAATATTCATACTAAGAGAAATTGCCTCTAGGGAATCTATTCCAACACCATATGCAATAATTCAATGGGTCTAGTAGTACTTACAAAGTTCTTTGGCTTGAATGAACTTCTTGTCTGTTTACCTTGAGCACATGCTTTGCATACTTCTTCATCCTTAAACTTGATAGGAGGTAGACCTCTTACTAGGTCTTTATCAACTAACTTGTTCAAAGTGTGCAAGCTAATGTGCGACAGCTTTGAATCCTCTTTCAAGGCCTTGAGACACTTCAGGCTTTATCCTGCAACTTTGTTAGTGTGCAAAGTATAAACATTGTTTAACCTTGAGGCAGTGAAGATGCAAAGTTCAGATTTCTCATTTTGCACCACACATTTCTCTTTTTCAAAAAAATATTTTTTACCATTATCACATAACGGAGATACACTTAGCAAATTGAATTTCAAGCCATCAACTAACTAGATATCAGAAATAGAATTATCAGAATCTGTACCAACCTTACCAATACCTAGTATGTTGCATTTGCCTTTGTCACCAAGTGTGATTGAACCTTCTGATTGCTCTTTTAGTTTTGAGAACAAAGATCTCTTGCCATTCATATGTCTGGAGCAACCACTGTCCATAAACCATTTTTGTTCTTTGCTCTTGGTGACAGCCCGCAAACACCATTCAGTGCCTTACCCAGCTGTTAGACTAAGTGTGGAATTTAGATTCATATTCAGGATCAACCTTATTAGGTAGTCTAACCCCTTTAGGAACCCAAATCTGTCTAAATTGTCCTTTAAGTTGAACTGGAAAAGTGTTCCTCATTAAGTGAGGGTCTCTTCTTCTAAAAGGACAAGTCATCTTAACATGACCAATTTTGTTACAATAATGGCACTTAGGAGAAGATTTGCTTCCAACCTTCACAAATCTGGTATTGTTCTTTCTAGGGAAATTTTGAATTGTAACCAATACCAGTTTTGTGAACAGACCTTAAGCTTCCTACAAGAATCAGGTTTAGATTGTGTTCTGAGCGAGAAAGTTTGGTACTAACTTCGTTAGATTCTTAGAGTTTGTCAGCTAGAGTAGTCCTTTGTTCCTCCAATTCATTTAACTGATGTCTTAGAGCAACAATATTGTCACTCAAAATAGACTTCTCAGTGACTACTTCCTTGACTTGAGTTTTCAAGGCTTTGAAAATGGTTTCTAAGGCCTTGAAATCTCTGTCAGACTTCTTTTGAGAAATTTCAAGACTCCGATTTTGACAAACAAGTTGCAAGTTTTCTTTTGCTTGCTCATGAACCTTTTCTTTCAAAGTCCTGAGTTTGTTCAGATAGTCCTCTTTCAAACTTTCATCATGATTGGTCATAAGGCAGAGGTTGGCCTGTTCTTCTTCAGAATCAGAATCACTTGAGAAATCTGAGTCACTCCAAGATGCTATCATAGCCATCTTTCTCCTGTCATGGTCCTTCTTCATAAAGTGTTTGCTTTTCTTTTGTGGACAGTCTCTAATCAAATTTCCTGCATTATCACACTCAAAGAAATTCATTACTTTAGATTTATTACCTTGAGAAGAAGATTTACCTTTGTAGTCTTTGCTACTGGAGGATTTGTGTTGATCCTTGCTGAAGTCTTTTTTTCCAAAGTTCTTCTTCATCTTGAGATGGCATATTCTCCTTAGCCTTGAGCGCTAGATTCTTGACATCATCTGGCAGTTCTCCATCAACTTCATTCATGGAAATTTCATATGTGAGCAGCTTTCCCTACAAGTCATCAAGTTGAAGTGATGATAGATCTTGAGCCTCTTCAATAGCAGTAGTCTTTGGTTCCCATTTGGCTTTGGGAAGGCTTCTCAAAATCTTCCTGAATTTTTCTTCATTGGAAATGTGCTTTCCTTGCGAATCCATGTTGTTGACAATATCTACGAACCTTTTGAACATGTCTCTTATGGATTCATCTCCATTCATCTTAGACAGTTCATACTGTCCGAGAAATATGTTGATCTTTGTCTTCTTGACTTGACTGGTTCCTTCAAAGGATACCACCAATTTGTCCCATTTTTCTTTAGCAGTCTTGTAGCCTAAAATCCCATTGAATTCATCTTCACTCAAAGCACAATACAAGAGTTTCATAGCTCTGTAAGTTTTAGAAAATTGTTCAAACTCAGAAGTAGAAAGTGAATTATCTGTCTTTGGAGTTCTGATCCCATCTTTCTCTGTGTATAATGTGTGAGGACCATTCTGTATGATAGTCCACAACTCCATATCTTGATCAATGATGAACATTTTCATCAGGTATTTCCAGTGCACAAAGTTTTCACCACAGAATAGAGGAGGTTTGTTAGCCGCTCTTCCCTGAGAGAAACCACCATCACCTACATTACTCATAATCACCAGATGGTTAAATATGTGCAGTGGCAGAAGCTCTGATACCAATTGAACGAAAATAATGTAGGTAGTAATACTAGATCAATACTCTAGAAGGGGGGGGGGGGTGAATAGAGTATGGAAGCTTTTGCAACTTTTGCAAAAAGAGTGGTTTCAAAAAATTTTGTGCAAAGCGGTGAGTATTTCAAGGCCTTTAAATGAGTTTCAGTTCCTTGGAATTAAAACAAATAACAAAATAGAATGCTGAGAGTTTTCAAGGCCTTGAAATGCCTTTCAAACCCTTGAACTTAAAACCTGTTTTGTACAAAAAATTAGCTAAGTAAATGACAGTAAGATAAATTCAAGAGACACATAGATTTATAGAGCTCAGTCCACTTTGACCTACGTCTCTACCTCAGGGATTTTATCCCTGCATGATTTTCAACTCAATTCATATTAATTAAAAGCTAAGCCCTAGATCTCAAGCATAGAGAGTTCCCTTACTCTGTTACAGCTTGTGGTTCTCACTAACCTATCTAGCACCTGCTCTAGCTAACTGATTCAACAAGAATTTTCTATTGTTCACTTGAACAACTCATGATAATAAAGTTTAGAAAGTATTATCTAAATGATATACAAATATAGATTAGAAAGAAGAACACTAAGAACTGATGAAGCAGTAGAATGTGCAATGATCTTTTGAGTAATGGATTGAGTGAAATGAATCTCCTTCTGTGGTGCTTTGTCAATTCTGAGAATGTTCTGGGTCTCTGTGTACATGTATTCAAAAAATCCTTAGTCATTCCCTCTTATGCAGCTTGTTTGAATAGCATATCTTCAAGATCTTCTCATAACAAACTTTCCTAAAAATTAGCTGCAAATCTTGACTTGTCTAACAGCTCTTCCCAACGGCTAGTTTCTCAATATCTTAAAATATATTTACTTGATATTTTAGCTGAGTATGTTAGGAAGGTCCAGACATGTTTGCATAAGATCTGAATAATCCTATCAATCCAGTTTCCTTTTCTGCAAGAACACAGTATAGGAAATTGACCCTGCAAAATAGGTAACAATTTTTCCCTGCAAAAACTTGTTCAAACAGATGTATTAACAACATTTTAGAGCATCAAAATGATTTGTCTTTCATCATCAAAATACATATAATCAAGCATAGGGGTTTGTGAATCAGTTTAGAATCAAAATCTCCCGCTAAGTTCATGTTGTTTACTACATTGTATGTTTCAAATCTTTAAAAACAATTTCAAGGCGTTGAAACATACAAGCTTTTCCAAGCCTTTGAAACTAGGTGAACTTAAAACTGTGAAGGTGGATGTGAAGGTCTTCCCCCCACCATGAATCACCGGATCTAGAGGGGCTAGAGGAGGAGATGTCATATGAGGAGGACGACGACAACTCAACCACGACCTTCTGGTAACTCAGATCGTGTCCCTCCCATTTTGCTCCAAAGAAGAAAAGTGCATCTTCTATCCTTCTAATTTGTAGGAATTAAAAAAGAAGGGGAAGGAGAGGGTCGGAGATGGAGGTCTGTTGGTGGTGGAGATTTCCGATTGTAATCGGTGGAGGTTGGTTGTTTCGGGAGAGAAAGAGAACAGATAACAAGGCACAAGGCACTAGAGTTGGAGCTTGGAGGTGGTGATAGAGATGGTGTCGGAGGTGTTGGTGGTCGAGGGAAGTAAGGAGGAAGAGAATGTCCTGGGTTGGGTGTTGAATAGGAGAGAGATTGAGAGGGGGGAAGAGATAAGGTTAGCTAGGGCATGAGGAGGAAAAGGAAAGGAAATGGCCTTTATATTGGGGTAATTTCATTAAATTTCAGGAGTATTTTTGTCGTTTCTCCTCCGTTAGTGTGTCGTTACCTCAATCCTCTAGAAGGGGGTATTCATATTTATCCATAATGCCAGGGGTATTTGTATTTAACCCGTATTTAACCCATAATCCAGGGGTGGAAATTTCCTTTTACCCTTTTTCATATTCATTATTGCCTATTTTTCTAGTTTTTCTACATTTCCCATAAAAGAAGATGTAACACCCAACGCAACCCTGCAGACGCAGTTGCAACAACTCGATACTCTGTCTCAGTGGAGGATCGGGCTACAGTCTGTTGTTTTTTGGAGCTCCACCACTGAGGAGAGCCACCCATATAAATAGTATACGCAAACGCAGAGCAATAATTTTCCTTGTTACCTACCCAATCAGCATCGGAGAAAGAAAAAAGAAAGCGGGACCACACCGAAGAACGATTCCCATATCAGAAGAGCCTTTCAGATACATCAATAGGCGCTTGGTGTAGAAGTAGGTCGATGCATGAACGAAGATAACTTGTTGACTGCAAAGCAATATCCGAACGAGTAAGCGAGAGATACTAAAGGTTACCAAACAGTGTGTGAACTCGTTCACATTAGAAAACATCGAATGGCTAGTCGGATCCAAAGGAGAGGATGCAGGTGTAGGGTTTTGGGCAATCAAACGCATCAAATATAACAAAAAACTTTTGCCTAAAACCCACCAAGGATGAGCACAATCTGATGATTCCTAGATTTTTCCAAATCAACAGACACAGATTATACCTGAGTTTATAAATAAATTACAGGATTGTTGTCCTCAGTAACTTTTGTTACAACAACCCTCTTATCCGTCTTCGAGTACATCGTGAAGGCGATGCTAAAAGAATTGGCGGACATCGAAATCAAAACATCCATATATATTACTGTAGATAGTGCTTTCTGGACAAGAAGATCTTAGCCGCGTGGCGACCATCCAGCACACCATAATGTGCTCCACACACACTGGATCACCAGCCGCGCTGATCCACGTGGGGGCTGCGAGACAGAGCCCTCGCATACCACCGCACGGGACTTGTAGGGACTTAGTGGTTTGGAGGCTAGAGTAAGTCCTGTCGCGTGCGAGCGACAACCAAGCCCGCACGCGACCCCTAGTAACTGATTTTGAGAGATTTATGGCACGAGCTTCATAGATCCGTTCAAACCGGTCAAACCCGGTCAACCCCATAACGGTTCCGGTATACGCGGACAACGTGCTGTAACGGTCCCTATATACGCGGACGAACGTGCCGTTGTGGTTAAGCTAATTAAGCCGCCATTGATGGGCGCATTAACCACACTACAACGGTCACATTCTCCGTTATATATATAGGACGTTAACCCTTCCATACGAGAAGAACGACCCGAGATACGCGAAAGCTCTGCCAAAATCCAGTCTCTCTCTCACACAGTACTATTGCCTTACTCTCTCCCTACACACAACCCAACACTTTCTGTGCCATTTCTATCCTCTGTCCTTGGTGTACATAGAGTTCTCCCTGCGGGATTCTCTCGTACACATTTTGGTGAACCCGACGTGAACTTACCATTGCAAGCAACCATGTCTCATGAAGATGATGTCATTAACAGATCTCCTTCCACGGAGACCACCTCGGGAGAGGAGGCCCGCCGTACTCCTACAGCCACCGGTGAAGCTCCGACGATAGAGGCCTTGGACGGCACCATCCAGAACCAGGCAAAGGCTCTCAAAGCTCAATCTGCACAGCTGGAACGGATAATGGCTATTCTGGGGACTCTCGCCCCAAATCTCGCTTCGGCCACCACCGTCTCTCAGGGAGGAGGAGCCTCCACCACTCAAGGATTGGGAGTGTCAACCACACCACCCAATCCTAACCTTCAAACTCCACCGAAAACTACGCAGTTACCCTCAATTCAGGGGCCAACAGCTCAAATTTTGCCTCTTGCCACTCACACTCCTCAACCTCCAACTCTGGTACCTAATCCGGCCTCACAATACCCCTTGCCTCCTCCATCGGCAACGTGGGGCAACGTGAATTCACAATATGCTCCTAGCCCTCCTACGGCATATGTGTCGCCTCCGCCTGCAACAACTCCTCCTCCTGTTGCTTGGGGAAATGTGCCGGAGTGTATGACGTCGCTGCAGCGACGCATAGAAACCATCCTAGCCAATCAATCGTTCGCGGACACCATCATCCCTAAGCTTGACAATGATCCACCTATCCCACGCGAGATCTACCTCATGCCTGACCCCGCTGGGTACAAGGCTCCTAAATGGGACAAGTTCGAAGATGTCAATGGAAACGCCCACGAGCATGTTATGCGTTTCACCGATGTGATGGGGCCATACGGGGCTGATCCTAAGCTGCTGATGCGCGAGTTCCTTAAATCCCTGGGGAACGTGGCCTACAAGTGGTAAAGGACACTGGAGGCTGGATCCGTGAAGACCTGGGACGATATGGTCCAGACATTTTATACTAAATTCTTCCAGATGGAAGAAAAGGTGACAATGATTCATCTTTCGCGGATGTTCCAGAAGCGCGAGGAGGATGGAGTGACATTCATCAAGAAGTTCAGGGCCAAGTCCTTGGAATGCAAAGATGTGATACTCGAGAGCAGACTCGTGGAAATATGCCTGCAGTGCATGCGAGACGAGTACAAAGGTATGCTTATCAACCTGCAAACTCCTACATTTTCGAAACTGATCAAATGCACAAAGAACATAGAGCCTATAGTGGAGAGGCAGAAAAAAGGCACGCCTCTGAGAGGTCCCCGAGCGGGACTACCTTTAAATTGGGAGGTTCAGCTACAAAAGGGGACGTGAAGCCGAAGTGAATATGGTCTCGCCCCAAAAGCAGCCGAAGGTCGCAAACTTCGATGCACTGCCTCTACCATGTTCGGTAGAGGAAGCGAGTGACTTGTGCAGAAAATGGCGTAAAGACGGGATCTTGCCGCCGCTTGAAAGGACACCCTCCAAGGAGATGGTGAGGGACCCAAAGTTGTGTGAATGTCATGGCAAGGTCATGCATCCCACGGCTGAATGCAAGAAGCTCAGAATCATGGTAAGCCAAAAGATGAAAAACGGCGAGCTGATTGTCAGCGACCAGAGGAAGGATGTGCGAAACAATCCACTGCCTGCTCACGCGGAGCAAGAGTCGAAGGGCAAAGAGGTTGCCATGATCTCGATTATGGACCTTGAAGAGGTTGCAGAGGATGGTCTACCCATCATTGCCGAGATCCACAACGACGAGGACTACAGCATAGACACGGAGGACGAACGTGCTGATCGGATGAAGGGGTCGCACGGGTTCAGCAGGTTCTTCGATGAAATGAACTTCTCGGAGAAGTGCCGGAAGGAAATGAAAAGGGCAATCCTGAGGTTAGCGGAAGATTACGAGGAAGATATCGTGATCTCCAACGGGAAGGTTGTTAGGGCATCTCGCTCTACAGAAAAGGTCATAACCTTCTCCGCAAGCGACAAGAAGACAGATGCGAGCCACCAGAAGCCTCTGTATGTAACAATAGTCATCAATGGTGTGGAGTTCAAAAGAGCGTTTGTCGACGGAGGAGCAGCGGTTAACGTTGTCTTTCTCAACACTCTGAAGCTAGCAGGAATCCCAGAGCAGAAGATTGTCAGGCGTCCATCCCCGCTGATGGGATTTGGAAGCGACTCCAGAATGACGATCGGATCGATCCGTCTGGGTCTCCAGATCGGTAAAATAAAATGTTCAGCCAAGTTCTATGTCATAGATGCGAACACTACGTATCACATGATTATAGGCCGGGCCAGGATTCATCGCTTTGATGTTGTCCCTTCAACAGCTCACCAAGTGATGAAAGCTATCTGGAATGACAGAATAGTTGAGATACCAGCTTCGATAAATCCTTTCAACATGGATGAAGCGCATCTCAGTGAGGCGGTATGGTTCACTGAGATGGAAGATGAGCAAACGCCGGGGCCGTTCAACCCCACTCCTTTGCCCCGATGGGAGGACATCAGAGATCAGTCACCCGCAGGAGTGATGGTGACAAGAGAGGAGGCCAAGGAAAAGCCGTCTACGCGAGAAGAGGCGCCGCGGATTTCCTACCAGCGAAAGAACGTGTATCTCTGAAAAGGATAGCAAAACATGATCCTGAAGGCAAGGAGATAGAAAGTTTCTACGCCAACGGGAAGAAATGCTACCGCATATGAAGGTGCGCGGGGGTGTCCTCACGCGAGCATGGGGATATCCCTGAGAAAATCAATCAAATTGAGCAGGTTATGGAACCAGACAAGCCTACGCCAAGTGTTTTAGAGGAAAAGCTAAAAGAAGCACCCGAATGCATGGAGGACAAACCTAGGCCGCAAAAGCAGGAGCTGAAGGAGGTATTCTTAAGCCCCAGCGAAGAAAAGAAGAGGCCAGTCTTTCTGAGTGCGGACCTCACAGGCGAGGAGGAGGAAAGATTGCTACAAATTTTGACTGAGTACAAAGATGTGTTCGCATGGGAATACGATGAGATGCCCGGTCTGGACACGAGCATCACCATGCACCGGTTGGATGTAATTCCAGGATCCAAACCGGTAAAGCAGAGCACAAGAAGCTTTAGGCCGGAGCTCAACATGAAGATTAAGCAGGAAATTGTCAAACTCCTGGATGCCAAATTTATCGAGCCAAATCACCATCCTACATGGTTGGCCAACATCGTGCCGGTAGTAAAGAAGAATGGGCAACTTCGCATTTGTGTAGAATTCCGAGACCTTAATCGTTTCTGTCCCAAAGATGATTTTCCACTTTCCAACATCGACTTACTAATCGATTCGACCGCGGGTCATCGCATGTTCAGCTTCATGGACGACTTCAGTGGGTACAATCAGATCAAGATGGACCCCGAAGACGCACGGAAAACCGCATTCATCACTCCGGTGGGAGTCTTCAACTACACGGTTATGCCTTTTGGCCTCAAGAACGCAGGCGCAACTTATCAGCGAGCCATGATGGCCCTGTTCCACGACATGATGCACAAGGAAGTAGAATTCTACGTTGACGACTTAGTTGTCAAATCCAAGGAAGAGGCAGACCACCTGGGGGATTTGCGGAAACTGTTCAACAGATGCAGAAGCTTCAATTAAAGATGAACCCCATGAAGTGCGCATTCGGAGTAACATCGGGGAAATTCTTAGGATGTGTGGTACATCGTCAAGGAATAGAGCCTGATCCTGCGAAAGTATCGACCATCACTAGCATGACGGCGCCGCACAACCAAAGTGCCTTGAAGACCTTCTTGGGAAAGCTATCCTACCTGCGAAGGTTCATCCGAGCGATCGCCGAAATCACCTTCTGTTTCAGCAATCTTCTCAAGAAGGATGCTGTATATAACTGGACAGCGGAGCACGAAGCTGCGTTTGGAAAGCTAAGGGACCTGTTGACATCGTCAAAGGTAATGACCGCACCCCAGCTCGGATCACCACTCTTGTTGTTTCTGACGTCGACGAAGAGGTCTATAGGGGCACTCCTGGCTCAGGAGTATGAGGGGAAATAAAGGCCGATCTACTACATTTCTCGCATAGTGCAGCCAACAGAATCAAGGTACACGGACATCGAGCGTCATTGCCTTGCCCTATTCTTTTTAATAGAGAAGTTAAAGCACTATTTTGCTTCGCACAAAGTGGTGGTGGTAACAAAGAGTGATCCTATACGGTATCTTTTGACTCACACTACTCTTGGGGGAAGGCTGGCAAAATGGTATATGACCATTTCCCAGTACGACATCACATGCGTTCGACCCCGGGCAATCAAATCGCAAGCGGTGGCGGATTTGCTAGCATAGTTCCCTGATAATAGTTATGAGCCTGTAATTGAGGAGGAACTGGAGGGTCCTGAGATCTATGCAGTTGAGCTGCCTTATTGGACGCTCCATTTCGACGGGTCGTCAACAAGGAAGGGTGGAGGCATTGGGATAGTCTTGACCAAACCCGATGGAGAGGTCATACGGATGTCTTCAAAGCTTGATTTCGCAGTCACCAACAACGAAGCAGAGTATGAAGCTCTCATCGCAGGTCTTCGTGCAGCAAGGGCACTAGAAGTAAGCAATTCGACGGTTATGGGAGACTCCAAGCTAATCGTCAAACAAGCCTCGGGCGAGTATGGTTTGAAGGAGATAAACTTATTGCCCTACCGGACCTTGGTACAGAAACTGGTGCAGCAGTTCTGCGATGTCAGGTACGAGCACAAACCCAGAGCGTACAATAGGCATGCTGATGCTTTAGCTACCTTGGGATCCAAGGTTAGTGCAGATAAATGTCCCGCGAGAATCTCGATTGAAGTGCGAACATCCTCGACATTGACAGAGGATGTGTGCGACGACGAATTCATGAATGATGCAGACTGGAGAAAGTCAATATGGCGTGCCATCGCAGAAGGAACGAGCAACGAAAACTGGGCATCCACAAAGGGGTATTGCGTACACGACAATACCCTCTACTACAAAGGCTCTGGCAGAATACTCATGCGATGCGTCTCACAGCAGGAGGGAAAAGCGCTGTTAGAAAAGATTCACCAACATGCTTGTGGGGAAAGTGAGGTGTCAATCTATCGGAAAGCCCAGAGGTACGGGATTCACTGGCCGGACATGTCAACGGCCGCAGCATTGATCCAAGGAAATTGCGAGAGTTGCGCACTAATCAAGGACTCTTTATCAATTGCTCTGACCGATGATGATGTGGATTGGAGGAAGCCAATCTTTGAAATTCTCACGTAAGGTATTGTGCCTGATTCGAGAAAAGAAGCCGAGAAACTAAAGAGAAAAGCGGCACGGTATGTGGTGCAAGAAAGTATGCTTTGGCGAAGGGGCCACGAGGGCAACCTGCTGCGATGCTTAGACAGCAAGGAAGCACAAGAGGTAATGGACCTCTCTCATCAAGTGGAACATCAGGGAGGTGCGAAGTTATGCAGACAGCTCCTCTCAGTCGGTTACTTCTGGCCCACCATGGAAGCAGATTGCCGCACTAAAGTAAGACGGTGTCAGGAGTGCCAATTCAAAGGCAACCTAGTGCATGCTCCTGCTGTAGATCTAAATGCATTGGGAACACCATGGCCGTTCCATACTTGGGCTTTGGATTTTGTTGGCCCCATCCGACCAACCTCGCACGGGAATCAGTTCATTCTCACTGCAACCGAGTTATTCACCAAGTGGGTAGAAGCAATACCACTAAAGATAGCAAATGCGCTCGCCGTAGTCCATTTCATCCAATAAAACATCATATGCAGGTTTGGAATTCCTAACACAATTCTCTCGGATAATGATACCCCCTTCGTTAATCGCCAGGTAGCTGCGAAGCTAGTAGAGTACAACATAAGGCATATATGCTCTACCCCCTACTATCCGAAAGGGAACGGTCAAGCGGAAGCAACCAACAAGACGCTGTTGAGAATCTTGAGTAGGATGGTTGCAGACGACCACAATAAATGGGTTGATTCCTTGAACATAGCCTTGTGGGCGTATCGAACTTCTCCAAGGACGCCCACAGGAGTCTCGCAATTTCTTTTATGCTATGGAGCTGAAGCTGTGGTACCTGCGGAGGTGAAGATCAACTCTGCAAGGTTGGCCTTCCATGCACTATATGAGAATCAACGCGATCACGACTTGGTTCTGTTAGAAGAAAAGCGGGAACAGGCTAAACGGACTAACAAGCGATATCAGGAAAGGATCGCTCGCGCGTACAATAAGACAGTCCAACGTCGAGATTTCGCAGTTGGGGACCTGGTCTTACGCGCGTCGGATCATTGCATGCGAGAGGCGGCTCATCCGAAATTCGCAGCCAACTGGGAAGGACCCTTCGAAATAAAAGAAGTCTTTGACAGTGGCTACTGTAATATACAAAGGCTACATGGGACGGCCTCAACTCCAAGCTCAGTCAACATGCGCTGGATTAAGAAGTATTATCCTTAAATCGTCTCATTATATGCGTTAGATTGCAATGCCTACTTTGTGCTCTGTATTGCTAAAGATTCATGCATCTTCTCTCCCATACGAGGGAATTGTAATCTCACCTCTCCCATATGAGAGTGTTCTATAATAAAAGACTTCTCCCAAATGGAAGAACTTTATGCTGTTCTTATCGCTTAACTCATTTCCTTATTGCTCAATAGCTTTAAAGACTATCTGCCATGATAGCAGCACAATGCGAATATGATCTTAAGTGATCTTTAAGCCTATCTGCCATGATAGCGGCACCATGCGAATATGATCTTAAATGATCTCTAAGCCCATCCGTCGCGATGGCAGCACCATGCGAATATGATCTTAAGTGATCTCTAAGCCTATCTGCCATGATAGCAGCACTATGATCTTAAGTGATCTTTAAGCCTATCTGCCGTGATAGCAGCATTATGATCTTAAGTGATCTTTAAGCCTATCTGCCAAGATAGCCAAGCTATGCAAATGCGATCTCAAACGATCTAAAAACTCATCTGCTAAGACAGCAGTTCTCACGAATGATTCTCAACCTGCGAATATATCTTTTGGATAGCAAATCGTTGCGATAACACGGTGCGAATATGACACTACAAAAAAAAGTGAAGCTTGCCAATATGTATGCAAAAGTTGCAATTTGTTGTGATAAGCACAGCAAATCAAACAAAGCGATTTATTATTATGAGCCAAAATGACTTAAAAATTGTCTGTCTAGATAGCAGCTTACAAGCGAAAAAGCTCAGACTGAGCTAATTACATGGCCAACATGGCTTAAAATTCATCTAGATAGCAGATTACACGCGAAAGTTACAAAGATCCTTACTGTAAAAGGATCGGCCTATCGATCCTACATGCGACCAAAGATCTGTAGCAAGTAGGGTGTTCCTATAAAACGAACGGCCTACCATGTCTACAAGACCTATGCGACGCTATGTTCAAGATCCCAGGATCTGACAAGGCCTCTGTCTGATCAACACCCCAACAGATGTGCCTGAGGAACCACCTGTTCCGGCGTATGCGGCGGTGAAGAACAGGCAAGCAGCAACTCCTAGGGCAAGAGGCTCCTTGTCCACAGAGACGAGCACAATGGCTCGCCACCCCGAGTTCAAGAAAATGGTGGCGAATGATTCTCCTCCGGGAAAGCTAGAGGAGAAATCCGCCGTTCATCACGAATCGGTACCAAGGTCAGTACGGCGCTGCACCTCGCCGGGAGGCGGCCGGAAACACGACCTGCAAGCATAATAGACGAAGAAAATTCTTCGAGCAAGCATGACACATTATGTGCATCTTCTTTATGATGGTTATGAAGATCAATAAGCCTCGTAAATAAGATCTTGGAAGCTATTTCTATGGCACAAAGCACAAACTCAGGTTTCACAACTTGAAGTTGCCATGAATCAAAGAAAGACAAGCATTGAAGCCAGCAGTCGTAGGGACTCATGGCAAGCCACATTTTGGGATGAAAGACCGAAGCAGTGGAAGGCAGGGTTTATATAGACCCGACGGAGACCCTTCAAATCTCTAGATGAGTCAGCAAAGCTTGGAAAATGGGTAAGCATCAATCACTTACGCCTTGAAAAGAGGTAACATTCAATTACCCTACTAAAGGCTACGACGATTCAATTGCGTATCCTAATTAATGACGGAAGGTCATGATACGGGTGGACTTCCCAAGGAAAGCATGCTTATCTGATAAGTAATTAGTGCGAAAATCAAGGCAGAGTATCAATAGCTGACGTCATAATTGATATGCACAGAGATATTCGAGCAAATCTCGGGAAGGGCAAAACAGGCATTCAAATTTTTTGAAAAAAAGGGGGAGAAGCCCTAGCGACATTACAATAATGTTTTTTTCAAAACAAATTTATTATTGTTCAAAATAAGCCTTTGACCAGGGAATCATCGGGAGTGAACTGACGTGACAAATTTGCCACTTGCTCCACTTCTCGCTTCAACTGCTCGTAGTTGGCGCTCATTTCATGGAAGAGCTTCACAGCCTCTTCAGCTTTCTGCTTTTGCTGCTCCAACTTCTGCTCCTCAGCTGCGAGGTTATGGAAACCGCGCTTCAGGTTCACATCCGCGCGAATCTGGGTGACTCTGTTGACAAGATACCCAAAGCCCAGCTTGCCTTGAACTTTGGCTTGAAGGTTTTGACACATGTTGAAAAGCAATTGCGCGCACTGAGGAGAGATGGTCGCAGGTGTGGCCGCAGACAGCTGTTCCAAAATCCTGATGGCTTCGGTCAAGAACAGCCTCCTGTCGAAAGGTTCTATCTCCAAAGACCTCACAAATGAGCGGGGGTAGGAGAGACGCATCTGAACCTGCCAGTCCACATCAGATTGCTTCAACCCTAAGCAATGATTAAACCAAGTTAGAATATTGAGCTTGTAAATGAAGAATGCAGGATGCGAACAACGATAATTGTAACATACCGGTTCCTTCAAGGATCTCGCGTAAAGGAGGAATGCGCATTGTCGGGGCAGCTGAAGACTGCCCTCGTTCCATTGTTCTCTATCAGTTGCGAGCTGTAGCTCCTCATAGTTGGCAGGAAGGGTATAAGCCGCACCAGGTGCGACTGAAACTCCTACCTGCGAAGTCCAAAAGTTCCATGGTGGAGGAATCGCTGGAGGCTCAGTCCTTGCTGGAGGCATGGCAACGGTAGAAGTTGCAGCTCGATTAGGGAGGCCTTCGGATACGAAAGCCTCAGCAGCATCTGTCTCTGTTTCCTCAGTAGCAACATTGGTATCTTCCTCCATCAGCACAGTGTCAGCTTCGGCATCATCATAAACTTCAATGATGTCCTCGAAGGGCTCCCCCGCATACTCGGCAGCTGCGACGGGCTTCTTGGTATGAGAACTTGGCACCGGGACATAAGATGCGGAAGGATGACTCCTCTGTCTCAGCATGGCTTCATCAGAATTACATGCGATACAAGACAGTATGATGTGAGGTAACTTGTGTCAAACAATATTTTATTATTATTTTGATAAACCAAGAGAAACCACCTCCACGCGAGGGTGGGATTGCAGCATCTGCGTCATAGGCTAAGGACGCGGAACCATGTCCTATTAACGTATCTTCATTAAGTATATATTTAAGTTGGGCGTGACCTGGGGCGCGAAGAAACCAGTCATGATAATTTTTGGCTTGCTAAGCCTAGTTCACAAATGTTGTTCAAATGATTACCTGAAGGTTCATCGCACTTGCTTACTAGCCAGCGGCGAATGTCAGCTTTTGATAAGCCATGCTTTAATGCACCAACAATCACATCTCGGTAAGCTACTGTAAGATTAAAAATCTCACCTTCGTTACCACCTGCGATCTCTTCGAAGTCCGCTTGGACTTGCTCCTAGAGCAGCCGCATCTTCTTCTGGAGCCGCATCCTCCTCGTCAACTTGAGGAGCCGCCTCTTCTGGAACCGCATTTCCCTCATCGGTTGGACGCACTAAGTCGTCGACGTATTTCTCTTCCAGGATCCTTTGCTTTACGCGTTCAAGCTCCTATTCTTCTCGATTCCTTCTTCTTTCAGCAGCCTCCGCAACTGTTCTCCTGGACTCGGCAAGGATTTCCTCGTCTATGGTTTCGCTGGAAACACCAGAGTGAGAACCCCTCTTCTGCCTCTTGGCCAAAAGGCCGCTGATGGTCTCATCATCATCATATGCAAAGGAACGAATCGGTCAATAAAGACTGCGAAAGTTAAGATAATGAGAAGAGAAGTACGATGGGGATACCTCCCGATTCTTCATCTTGTATCTCGTCTCTCTCCTTCTCTGACATCTTCGATTCTTTCTTCTTCTTCATCATCATCCTTTTCTCTCACCTACCTTCTCTCCTCTTCCTCTTCTTCCTGATCAAACGGAACAAAGGTCTCCACTGCGAGCTCTTTCCGTGCCTTGCTTGGCATGCGACCTTTACCTTTGTCCCTAGAAGTATGGGACCTTGCAGGAGGAGAAGTTGGAGCGCTCCTAGGGGAAGAGATGGTGATTCCCCTCTGCCTTGGTCTCTTCGCCCGTGGTGCAACAGTTGCTGGGGGAGACGGATCATCCCTGGGTGGAGACAAGGCTGGAGCATTGTCTATCAGCGAATCAGCAAGAACATCCATGACTTGGCGAATTTGGGTTTCAACTGCAGGAGCCATTCTCATTTCTAGTCGCACTGGTTCACCTTGTCTTCTCGCAGTAACAATGGTGGTGATCAGCGACTTGGAGCGCTCACCAGATGCGAATCTCCTCACATAGCACTGCGACAGAAAATGAAGCATAAGTTTCAACGTATCAGAATAAAGAAACTTAAGACGTGCAAAAGAGATTGTTTACCTTGGCGAAAGTTTTGCTGTATCTGATGACATGCGAATCGCCTTTCTTAACTGCGGCCATCTTCTCTTCAAGGATGGTGGAGGGACACAAATGATTCTCGTGGTCCAGCAACGAATAGCAACCATATTGGGTGTGGTCCAGGCTACAGTTGGGACGGAAAGGGAAAGAATTTCTCTTGATCACAGGAGCTTTGCTTGGTCGAGGGGTTGACTGCGTCTCAAACCTTGTCTGTTGGGTATTCCAATAAGCGACCCAGTTCCTGGAGTAGCCACCTTCGCGGTTACCTGGGGGTTGCTCGAAGGGGAGGTTGCTCCTCAAGATTGTTTTACACTCCCCAGACAGTAATCGCTTGTAGCAGCCTCTTATGATAGACTGCGGCCAGATTGATGGTGCCACCGCATCGAAGCCAAACTGGGGAGAAACGCGAGTAGGATCAACATCCACGGTGATTCTCTCGTACCTAGGGGTGAGCTCGTGAACATGCTCCGCAAGAGCAGGAAGAGAACCTCTCAGACACCATCAGAAGAATTCGCGATAGCGCTCGTGGAAATGCTCCCCCCTCGAAAAGGAGCTCTTCCGAGAAAGAAACAGCCTTGGAAGGATACAGTTTTGGGAACCATCGCACATTCTCAATGGGCGTGGCGTAAGGCCTGGCTATAAACTCTTCCCGATTGTCGCATATCAGACTCCAGGTGCACTTAGGAAAGTGAGTTCCAAACCATCTCGCAGCCCTGCCGCTATTACGCTCTTCCTCCGCACCTGGGACACACCATTTACCGGGCTTAGAGGGAATAGGAGCATAAGAGGGCCATCGCTTGAAGACCCACATAGTCAAGAAGGCAATGTTGACATAGGTCAGCACATCGAGGCAACCGCGCGAGTCCTTGATTGCTACAATCAGTTGGTCCAATCTATGGTACAGGGTGCCCAAGACTAGAGGCCCAAGTGCGACCTTTTGACCAAGGGTCAGTTTCACAGCAAGAGGAAGGACGTGATATAAGACCCCATCATGCGGATGGCCATCGATCAAATACCTCGACAACCAGGCGCAGAGAAAAGCTCATAGGGTCAAGTGATAACCCTTGACATTCACATAATTCTTCGCTTTCGGGTTCCGGCTTAGAAGTTTCTTGGTGATACTACTGTTCACATAATCGCGAAAGAAGTATTGAACCCACTTGTTCCAAGTGTTCTTCGCAGATGTGTCAACCAATTGCCAATCGGGAAGAAGTTCTGTAGGTGTCCACCGGGTGAAAATTTTCATCACCTCTGACAAGCACTCCTCCATCTGCTTATACAAAGCAACCTCTGCATCAGTCCTCAAGGGACTCAAAGGATCCACCTCACCCACAGGAGACAGATCATACTGCATGTGTAAATCTTCAAGAGTGGGAGCAGCCTCGAACTCAGCAAAGTGTAATGTTTGAGTCGCAGGCGAGTAACGCGAGAGAAGGTTTAGAAGCATGGACTGGTCCAGCTTCACGGCAGCACCCTTCATAGCACGGACTGCGAAATATATGCCAGCATCGTTTAAAGCAATGGCATGATGGGTCAGTACATGGTCAATCCACTCATCCATAAAGTCCAATTTCTGAACAAACGCTTGAGTGGAAATCCCAGTATACGGGAAAAACCCATTTTCGACCCCCAATCGAACTACATCCTTGGAATCGATCAATTCGAGCATGGCCGCGTTAACTGGAGGGGTCAACGTTTTCAATTCTTCAGCAGGGACAGGGGTTGGCAGGTTCTTCACCTTAACCCTAGCATGGTAAAAGTCTTTGCCACCCAGATAGGGGGCTTTTCGCCATAAGGTCTGGGGGAGATCAGGTATTTCTTCGACCTCCTTAACGGGTTTGGTTCCTTTTGTCTTTGCCATTCCTGCGGAAAAGCAAGAAAAAGGGGGGAGAAATACACACACTTTAATTTGAATTTCAAGATTCAGTTTGAAGCAACGAGGATTTATCGGAAGAAAGATGAACAGTCCAGTGTCAATTTTGGGGTTTGAAGTTCAGAATCGAATGCATTATTGGGGATTTCAGAAACCCTACATTCAAAACCCTTATAATCTGGGGACTAAATCAAGTTTGGATTCAAAGAGCAAGGTCTCCTTCATAGTTTTCAATGGATAATATGTTTCAGAGAGTCATGGGTTTGCAGATCCAACACAGTTCAAAGCATATATCGGTACATTAAACAAAATTGAACAAGGCCAACCTTGTTTTGGTAAAGCTTGCTTGGATGCGCACAGTTGAAGAAGACGATTGACAAGAGAGAATTGATGATTGATTATCTGAATCTGCTCTTGAAGGCTTCCGGGTATCATTCACTTTAAGAGAAAGAAGTGATACTTTGCAACAATGGAGAGCACATAGTATTTATCCAAAAACAATGAAGGGTTGCGTCCTTTCAGTAGTCGAATCGCAACCGTCACCGTTGAATCGCGCAATCACAGGACAAGCTGACGTCACGCCTAAAACCCTAAAAGACCAGACGAAACGAATCTAGGGGTTTAGGTCATAATGGCACGCAAGGGGGCTGAATTTGCGTGTATTTGAATTGGTGTGTGGCGGCGACGCGTACGTTGGTTCCTTCGCATGGAAGCCCATCCGGCTGTGAGTCTTCACGCGCAGAAAGGGGGCTAATGTAGATAGTGCTTTCTGGACAGGAAGATCTTAGCCACGTGGCGACCATCCAGCACACCATAATGTGCTCCACACACACTGGATCACCAGCCGCGCTGATCCACGTGGGGGCTGCGAGACAGGGCCCTCGCATACCACCGCACGGGACTTGTAGGGACTTAGTGGTTTGGAGGCTAGAGTAAGTACTGTCGCGTGCGAGCGACAACCAAGCCCGCACGCGACCCCTAGTAACTGCTTTTGAGAGATTTATGGCACGAGCTTCATAGACTCGGTCAAACCGGTCAAACCCGGTCAACCCCATAAAGGTTCCGGTATACGCGGACAACGTGCTGTAACGGTCCCTATATACGCGGACGAACGTGTCGTTGTGGTTAAGCTAATTAAGCCGCCATTGATGGGCGCATTAACCACACTACAACGGTCACATTCTCCGTTATATATATAGGACGTTAACCCTTCCATACGAGAAGAACGACCCGAGATACGCGAAAGCTCTGCCAAAATCATGTCTCTCTCTCACACAGTACTATTGCCTTACTCTCTCCCTACACACAACCCAACACTTCCTGTGCCATTTCTATCCTCCGTCCTTGGTGTACATAGAGTTCTCCCTGCAGGATTCTCTCGTACACAATTACATATCTATTGAACATTACACACGTCTTTAGATCTTACATGCGTCGTTAAAAACTACTGCATTATATATGTAATAGATAATCGTGAATTCATTCAAATAGAGTCTTGTACCCAGCTAATCCATAGTTTCCAGCTACTAGACCTATGGCGGGAAGAAAAACAAGAACCAGATTTTTGAAATTCAACAATAAAATACTGAGTGAATAACACCCAAGCACGTAAACCGGATACGAGATACTTTTTATTCAAGTATGTAATTTCAACTCAGTTTCAAAGGCTTGAAATAGCTAGTCTATTTCAAGGCCTTGAAACAGCTTTCAAAGCCTTGAAGTGACTATGCTTTATATGCATGAACTTAGGGGGAGTTTTTGATCTTGATTCAACTCCTAAACCCCTGTGCTTGATCATTTGTTAATTGATGATGAAAGACAAATTATTTTGAAAAATTTAACAGTATCTAATCCTTCTGTTTGACTTAGGTTTTCAGGGAATTTTCGTTTCCTATTTTATAGGACCTCATTCGTAACCTAAGTTTTGCAAGAAAGGAAACTTTGTGTTGATTTGATTCTGTGATCAATTCTGCTGTGTTTTAAAGTTTCCCAACATGTGTTTATACAATATCAAATCAGTATCATTGAAGATACTGAGCAACTATCCGTTGGAGAAGCTGTCAGAGAAGTCAAAGCTGAAGCTACAAAATAGGGAAGTTTGTTAAGAGAAGATCTTGAAGATCTGCAGTTAAAACTGATCTATAAAAGAGGGAAAGCTGAAGCAATACAACGGGACACTTAGCAGAGACTCTCAAAAGCATTCAGGGATTGACAAGAAACAAATAAGCAGAATCATTTCTCTCAATCCAAGCATCTGAAGAACATTGCATACTCACTGCAGATTCAGTTCTAGTGTTCTTCTCTTCTGAACTTCATTTGTATATCATTTTGATAATACTTCTTGTTCTTATTCTCAAGGATTGTTCAAGTTGAACAATAGATAATTCGTATTTAATCAGATAGCTAGAGCAGGTATTAGATAGGTTAGTGAGAACCATAAGCTGTAACAGAGTAAGACATCTCTCTGTGCTTGAGATCTAGGGATTAGCTGTTGATTAATAAGAATTGATTTGAAAATCCTGCATGGAGAAGATCCCTGAGGTAGATACGTAGGTCCAAGTGTACTGAACTCTATATATCTTGTGTCTCTTGCATTTACTTTTCAGTTCCATACTTAGTTCTTTTGCAGCATTCAAAACAGTTTCATTTCAAGGGTTTGAAACTCATTTCAAGGCCTTGAAATAGACTTATCTTTTTATACTTTATCTGTTTTCATTCCAAGGGATTGAAACTCATTTCAAGGCCTTGAATCACTCTTCACTCATTAAATCTTTTTGAAACCACTCTTCTTGCAAGTTTAGCAAAAGTTGGCACACTATATTCACCCCCCCCCCTTCTAGAGTATTTATCATGTATTTCTACCTACTGTACACCCCTTCAAAGTACAAGATGATAAACAGATGAAAAGTAAATATTTCAGAAGTTGTAAAACTTTAAGTAAGAATACAGCGAAAGTACATACAGTTGAATAACAAATCATCCTCAGGTTCTCGTAAAAGTTCCATATATTACCAATAATCAATATTTAATCCATATCCAATTTCCAAATCTGAAAAATATTCTCATTACAACGTTCCATTTTCCATTTAAAATCATCCAAATATGGAATTAATTTTTAGCCATTCGCTCGTTCAGGAAAGGACCAATAAGAACCGACCATCACCAAGCATCTAAGACCT
This sequence comes from Linanthus parryae, assembly GCA_023055425.1. Lineage (NCBI taxonomy): Eukaryota > Viridiplantae > Streptophyta > Magnoliopsida > Ericales > Polemoniaceae > Linanthus > Linanthus parryae. Next base: position 1,671,108 of record JALGPY010000015.1, read on the forward strand.
AAAGTGTTGACATCCCCTTAAGACTTTTCTCGGCCAGAAGGAAGAGTACATGGGGCAACCCGGGGCTCACTGCGGCTGAGTAAAATACACAGGCCGAGGCACCGTAGTCAACATCGACAATAATAAGCACAAGCCGAGTGACCGAAGTCAACATCGACAATAATAAGGTCCCCCCGCACAACTCTTTTCACTTTACGTTATTACGCATTATTATTTTTGTTTGAATCCAAAATACGCATTTTTATTTTCACGTAAAATGAACTGTTTGGGTATAAGACAAGCAAATACCCTAACGTTATACTTAAATACAGCTAGCACCGCCTACATTCACAAGACAATTTTAATAAAAGACAGCAAGCCCCCTAACATATCCCCAAAAGTACAATCAACTCCCGTACCTAATAGATAAATAAAAGTTTCTAAAAAAGACAACTACACCCCCCTTCAACAATAACTATCAATTCGATCGATCTAAACATGGGTCCAAGCATTTAAGACATGATTTTGAATAATTTAATCAACTCATGAAGATGTTAGAGCATACCTGATCCAAGAAACACGAGAAACGGTCGAGACGTTGGAGAGAACAGAGGTGGCGATTGACAGCGGCCATTTTGCCCTCCTAGCCTTTGTCCTGGCATACTGCTGAACTCGTTGGAGCCTTAGGAGTTGAATAGAATCTGTTATAAGGCGTTGGTGGCACTGGTTGAGGTTACCCAAGGAGTTTGACGGCTTTCATGAGGTTTAGTAGTGCAGTGGCGGAGTATACAGTAACCGCTGTTGCTGGTGCTACCTCCTGCTGCTTTTGGACCAAGACTGAGTCTATTTGTGAGAGAGTACGAGGAGGTGGGATAGAGAAACAAAGAATGAACATGAAGTTCTGGGTGGCTCCCGACAGGGAAGATGGTGACTGTTGGCAGTTGATAACTCCCCACTAGGAGTTATCGGTGAGCCTAATTACAAGGGTATTTGTGTCATAATCGAGCGTTTTAGCCGGATTATATCCCTGTTTAGCCTTGGAATTCACGACTAAGTGTGTTGAGCTTCTTTATGCATTACTTCTTTATTTCACGCATTTCGAGATATGATCACGGGTTTTGTTCGTGTTGTCTACGCAGGGACAGGACTTGTGCAATAGACGGGAATGAGGCAGAATTCCAGGGGGAAGAGCCGAGAAAGCTGAAAACACCAGAACCGAGGATGACCGGGATACACTCGGTTGACAATATCTTGATTTCTACTTAAATTTTTGAAGTGAAACCAGCGGCAGAAGAAAATAGACATCAAGGGCTTTGGAAAAACAGGTCATAATTCAGAACATTCTTATTTAATTATGTCGTTTTGTAGCTAAATTTTTTACCTAGGTTCTCGGTGAACCTAGGGTTTCGTATTCAGTATCTAGTTTGTTTTCGACTATGGATTCATGATCTCCGGATCTTAATATCAGCAGTTTTTTATTCGTTATTCTGTCTTTGATTTTACTATTTATGCACGATAAGAGTCACGAACCAAGATTGCTACAGAATCAACTCGGTAGGCGAAAACAGCTGGTTAGGGTTAGGAAGAGAAGACAGAATTTAGCACCTTACCTTAATGGACCAAACAGAGAAGGGGAGATAGGACTAGCCTAAAAATGTTTGACCAACTGTTAGCGGTTTTGCCCAAGGCCTTTAGGACAGGTTAGAAACCCTGGCATACTTAGAACGAGACTGCAGATTTAGGTAGCTTAACAGGGGCTGAAAATCTGCAGAATTGTGACAATGTGCAAGAAAAGAAAAGATACTGCACTACTGGTACGTGGCACGGATAAGTGACTGATGTGTGTTTTCATATCGAAAAAGAACGAAAATTGAAAAGACCTTAGGGGATCCCGAGACCTAGTTCCTTAAACCCTAGTTTTACAACACTCAATATTATTAAAAAAAATTCTCATAAAAAAGAATTACTTTTCAGTATTTTCTTTCAGCACTTAGTTAGTAACCAAAATCTCAACGTCTTCCTCCTATATTACACTGTCTTTTGAAACCAACTACGTAATAAAACCATAAAAGAGTCCTCGTGGGAACTATAACCGAGTTGAAATACACCATGTACTACTTGATTCGTACATTTGCAACTAGCACAATAATTTGAGCATCAAGTTTTTGGCGCTGTTGCCGGTGACTTTTTACGGTTTATTTAGTAGTCAGAATAAATTTTCGGAGTTTTTCTCTTATTTTTATTTTCTTTTCTTTCGTTTATCTCACTGCTCTTGACGTCTTTGTTTCTCATGAACTTCTAGTGAATGCCCAAATTGCCCCGCGAATTGGTGCAACCACTCGAAAATGCTAGAAAAACTTTACATAGAGCGAAACCGTGGACACCGAGAAAGCAGAATGGTCGAAAACGTAGGAGACCAACCAGGAGTTGTCCTGGAGCCACCCGAGACACGTACTTCAGCTCAGATGACTCGGTACATCAAGGAGCTAATCACGGCATGCTTTGCTTCCCGGAACAACCAAAGGACATACAACAAATCGGGAAAAGCTTTGGTGGAGAATTTTGAAGTCCCTATGGGGGACATGAGCTAGCCATAATGGTGCCCTCGATCACTGCGGAGCACTTTGATCTAGAATCCTCCATCATCCAGACTGCTCAGACTCACTGTTCGTTGCACGACAGAGCCAATGAGGACCCAAAAGACTTTATTGGGAAATTCCATGATTACTGCAACAAAGTCAAGTACAAGGGAGTCGATTCAGATACACTCAAGCTAATTTTGTTCCCGTACTGCCTATGCGGAACAACCAATGATTGGCTCGAATCCAGACCACCCAAGTCCATCACTACTTGGGAAGGATGTGTTGCAGATTTTCTGGCCCAATTTTACCCCGCCTCCTGGGTGATCCAACTGCAGAGCGAGATTCTTTCATTCAAGCAGAAGATGGGATAGACGGTGGTATACGCGTGGGACAGATTGATGATATTGGTGAAAAGGTGCCCAAATTACAGTTTTGGAGACCCAAATATTATGTAGGTATTCTACCATGCCGTACATAGGGAGAATACCGACAGGATTGATAGCGCATTTTATGAGCTATATATTACATTCATTTTCGACATTAATATGGGATACTTGAGCTTAAATTCAGAGAATATGAGTTGGGTTGTCACTTGTTGCTTCATATGCGATTTATTGTTAGCCCGGCGTTTCTATGCTTATTTCTTTTTTATTTGTCAAATATGATTGCTTGGTATGTTTGTTCATGTTGTTTTACAGGAACAGATGCTAATAGGTTGATAGGAGGCATGGAACGAACTTCGGAAATAACGGGAGCTCAAGTGGAGTGTAAGGAAGCCAAGTTGGAGGAGCTAGAATGACCACACTTCACTCTTTACAATTCTCATGAAAATATACAAATAATTTTGGAGCAAAGCCCGCGAAATTGGAAAGTAGACATCCAGGGCTTTCCAACGAAATATGGTAGGCCCAAAGAAGAGTCCAGATGAGAGAGTTATGGCCCGCGCAAGATCAGCTTACTATTATGTCCGTGATTTTCAAACTGGAGGGGCTGAAATGCAATTTCGGCCAAGTTTCATTAAAATTCATCCCCATCTGGTAAACACGATGGAGAAGACCTAGGAGGCAGTCATTAATGCACGGGAACCATTGGAGAGCAGCTTGGAGCTTGGGGATTGCACGGATTAGTCGGAACTTTGGCGATTTCACCGTTTGATCTTTCTTTCTCTTCTCTTTTCATCATGTTTATGGAGAAATTTTGTTTTGATATTTTTGAGATGATTAGCTATATTTTTTTCTAGGTTCTATGGATATGAACCTACGGTTTATGCAATAGAAAAATTTCAGGATTTATTTTACTGATTCATGTTTTGTTTCTCTTAATTGTATTGATCTTCTTCGACTCTCGCATATCTTGATTACTTAGAACACGTCTAGGGCAACAAGAAAAGCTCTGGGAAGATGGTCAATAGGTTAGATGAATTGTAGCTTAAAGACTATTATCGTATTAGTTGTATTCCTTGTTCTGGACTTAATACTTAGCCTAAACGGAGTCGCGAACTGGTTAGTCTAGCATTCTAGGTGGGTGCTTGAGAGAGACTTTACCTAGATATGAACGAGAACAAGAAATTAGCCCGAATCATTGAGACTTAGAGGTGAGATGATAGGACTAGTCGTGTGAGGGTAGATTCGATTGTGTAGCGTTAGGAATTGGTGGACCGGTAAGACCCAGTGATAGGCTTAACGTTAGGCGGTTAGAACCATATCCGTAGACGTCGGTGGACCGACAGGACCCGTAGTCGACTGAGAGGTCGGAACGACATGAGACCGAGAGGAGATTGTCAATTCTATGCATATTTCATTGTTATTTGTCAAATATGATTTCTTGGTATGTTTGTTCATGTTGTTTTACAGGAACATATGCTAATAGGTTGATAGGAGGCATGGAACGAACTTCGGAAATAACGAGAGCTCTAGTGGAGTGAAAGGAAGCCAAGTTGGAGGAGATAGAATGACAAGCCTTCACTCTTTACAATTCTCATGAAAATATACAAATAATTTTGGAGCAAATACCGCGCCATTGGAAATTATACATCCAGGGCTTTCCAACGAAATATGGTAGGCCCAAAGAAGAGTCCAGATGAGAGAGTTATGGCCCACGCAAGATCAACTTACTATTTTGTCCGTGATTAACAAACTGGAGGGGCTGAAATGCAATTTTGGCCAAGTTTCATTAAAATTCATCCCCATCTGGTAAACACGATGGAGAAGACCTAAGAGGCAGTCATAAACGCACGGGAACCATTGGAGAGCAGCTTGGAGCTTGGGGATTGCACGGATTAGTCGGAACTTTGGCGATTTCACCGTTTGATCTTTCTTTCTCTTCTCTTTTCATCATGTTTTTGGAGAAATTTTGTTTTGATATTTGTGATATGATTAGCTATATTTTTTTCTAGGTTCTATGGAGATGAACCTACGGTTATGCAATAGAAAAATTTTGTGATTTATTTTATTGATTCATGTTTTGTTTCTCTTAATTTTATTGTTCTTCTTCGACTCTCGCATATCTTGATTACTTAGAACACGTCTAGGGAAACAAGAAAAACTCTGGGAAGATGGTCAATAGGTTAGATGAATCGTAGCTTAAAGACTATTATCGTATTAGTTGTATTCCTTGTTCTGGACTTAATACTTAGCCTAAAGGGAGTCGCGAACCGGTTAGGCTAGCGTTCTAGGTGGGTGCTTGAGAGAGACTTTACCTAGATATGAACGAGAACAAGAAATTAGCCCGAATCATTGAGACTTAGAGGTGAGATGATAGGACTATTCGTGTGAGGGTAGATTCGATTGTGTAGCGTTAGGCATTGGTGGACCGATAAGACCCAGTGATAGGCTTAACGTTAGGCGGTTAGAACCATATCCGTAGAGGTCGGTGGACCGATAGGACCCGTAGTCGACTGAGAGGTAGAACGAAATGAGACCAAGAGGAGATTGTCAATTCTATTACCCGACACAACTATTTAGATGGTAACGTGTTTCACTAAATTATCAATAACTTTCTAAAACCCTAGGGGATCCATTGATCGCCTAGTTGTTCTCCATATTTATTCTCGAAAAACCCAAAAATATTAGCTTAGTTTGTTAATTCATTTTAGTCACTTGTTTGTGGGTGACAACATCTTCATCACCATTCTTTCCTCCTTCTACCGTATTCTAGGCTAATAGCTAATTAAATAATTTCAAGCTTGCCCTCGTGGGATCGATAACTCATGGTTAAAATATTACCCTATATTACTTGAATTGTGCACTTGCGATAACACGTATGAAAGCGTGTCAAGTTTTTGACGTCGCTGGCGGGGACAGCGGTAGATTATTTAGCTAGGTGTTAGTTTAGAGTACTTATACTTTACTTTTGTTTTATTTTGTATCTATCTATGTGCTTCACGGATATCTTGTGAGTTTGTTTTCGCATGAACACATGAAGCAGGAGATGTAATGAGCATGTGAGGAGACAAGGAATATGAGGGGATCTCTGATTACCCTACTAATGTGCTAAATGCAGAGGTTCACACACAGATGACTCATGCTCAATGATTTGGTGCTACAAATTCAAGAAGGATCACAAGTATGAAGACGCATGCATATCTGATCAACCCCAGCTTCAGCACCACCAAGAGGACTCACAAGCCAGTATGGAAGACTTGTGCAAAATTATGGAGGAGATCCAAGCATGCATCACAAGAATGTCCTTGGATACAACAGATCCACAAGATGAGCCATTTTCACATGACACTGAGCCCCTAATTGAGTCTCTATTTTTACCATCACAAGATGATTCGGAAGAACCTCATTGGCTACCAGCTGTCCAAGAGATGCAAAGGACATTGTTAGCTAGGATGGAGCGAGAAAGAGAATCCGCTTCGCAAGCCGCTGTTATGGAAGAAGAGGTACATGAGCCGAGCGTAGAATGCATTGTCCATGAGCCAGTTTTGGACTTTGCCAATTATGATGACTTAGACTCTATGGGGTGGACCTGTGTGTCTGAGATTGGAGGATCTCCCGTATTGTGATCCAAAATCTCAGGAGATCTCACATTCTTAGCATGAATGGGAAGACACCAACATGGGGAGCTTGTGGTGTGATGATGATGAAGATGGTGAAGCACTTGTGCCCATTCCTACTGAGGTAAAAGCCTCTACTCGGTCTTTTGAAGATTTTTCCATGTCTCATATAAATCAAGTCTGTGATGAGTTGGAAAGACTTGTGTGTGGAGAGTCTTATGGGTAAGAGCATCAAGAAAAGCTTAAAATTTCTTTTTCTATTGGATATCCTTTTTACGATCTATATGCCATAGTCAAGGAGTTGGAAATCGTCAAGTGTGGGGGTATGGATGAAATGCATGCGTTGACTGAAGAGCATCAAGCACCAGAAGAGTATTACTGGGATGATTTCATGGCCAGAGATTCATTTGATCCCAGTGGCACTTTGTGGAAGTTGATCAAGAGGATCAATTGCAAGATTAAAGGAGTCAGCTTCCACAATTGGTCACCATCTTCTTTGCACATGGTTGCACTTCGTGAGAAAAAGCTTATTGAGAAAAGATGGTGGAAGACAAAGAAGTGTAGAGTTAAAGCATCATCCACCATCCTTGTCGGTTGAGGTAACCGGGTCGGGCCGTCGACCTTAAATTACAAGCGCTTATTGGGAGGCAACCCAATGTAGAGTAGGATGTTTTCTATTTTGTATTGTTTTGGTATTTGGCTCTCCATATTCAATTGTGAGAGATGAGAGAGAGAGAGTTTTGACATTTGATTTGAGTGCGCAGGAATGCAAGAGGAAGCATAGGTGCTGGATTCCCCTTCTTGAGGTGTAGAATGCGCCTCGGAGTCCGGCAATTGGAGAAAAATGAAGAAAGAAGAGGTGAGCCCCAGATCACTTCGGCCCGAAATAGCCCCAACACTTAAAAAAAATTACGCCCCTATTTCGGCCTAAAATGAAAACAGTCATCTGTTTTTCTTTTCAAAAATCATTTCGGACGAATAGCACTGCAACACTTGAATTTTTTTCTCATTAACTCCTTGCACTTTGAGATCAAGTCCTTATAGACACTCTAAATTCATTGAGGACAATGAATATCTCAAGTGTGTGTGTGGGGGGGGGGGGTTATGTCTACCTTTGCTATCCATGTCTTGTTTGTATCGCCTCGTTACATGTAGTTTATGTTCGTATTGTGAGTATTGTGTAGTAGTGTCGTGTTTGTGTTATATTTTCGTATTGTGTTAGATTGTGTAGCTTATGCATTTGTTGCACTTTTATATTATTGAGTCTCCCTACCCAACTTTTGTAGATAGTCGAGTTGGCCAATGCATATAGAGTTAGGAAAATATGAGAAAAAATAAAAAAATAAAAAAATAAGAAAAATAGAAAATCATAAAAATTAAAATTTTGAGAAAGGGCAACTTAAGACCTAGAAACCGAAGAGAATCCAGTGAATGAGCTCATGATAGTAGGAAGCACCGTGGTAAGGATACCCGAATTTTAGTATCTTATGCGCGAGTCTCACGAAGGGATGTCCCGGGTATTCAGGGGAAGGTGAAGGTAGATTACGAGCATACTTTTGACTACTTTATTGTGCTAGGAGAATTGAGTCTCTAAGTGATTGATTATTCTGTTTCCGGTGGAAACTTGTGGACTCTTAGAATCTGAGGTGGACCTTCGTTTAGAGTCGGTTCTATGTGGTACGAGTCTTCGGCCTAAGTGAATTCGGCAGCGTACACCACCATCCTTTACGGTGATTCTAAGAGAAAATCCTAAAAATCCAACACTCTTAAGCTCTATTGCACGGTTGTAAAAACAGAGGAGAATAATGAAAAAAATGAAAAATTTAAAAATTGAGCTTCAAAGGTGAAACAACCTAATGTGCATCCGTGTGCACGGAAAATTTGGATTCAATCCAACGTAGAGGTTAAGAGGGAAACTGAATTCAAGACGTAGAACACAGGAGATGTGTCTCCCAGTAATGGGACAATTTTCATTCAAAGCAATAACGGCTAAGAGGGTTTGAAAACCTCAAACGACTTGGCGAAGGAAGCTCATTTAGATCTTGAGATGCCTAGACGCTTCGAGTTAAAAGATGTTTCGTGTATTGGATAGATTTGGTGGATGTTTGGGGACGTCTTAGTAAGTTTGCGCATAGGATCATCATATATCATTTCTTGCTATTGGTTGTGAAGCTAGTGAGGATTTGATGATTTTCGGTTTAGGATAGAGAAGTTGCCCAATCTCGCAAAAAAGAAAAGAATATATGTTATTTTACTTTGTTTCTTTGTATTATAATCGAGTTGCATTGTACAAGGCATATAGATTGCATAGTCGTGTGTGTGAGTCGTTTGTGTCACATGACTAGTAAAGATAGATGCAAACCAGTGGAGAATGAAGCAAGTGTTGCTCAGGACGAACAAGAGTAAGTGTGGGGGAATTTGATAGCGCCTTTTAGGAGCTATATATTACCTTAATTTGCCACATTTATATGGGATATTTGAGCTTAAATTCAGAGAATATGAGTTGGTTTGTCACTTGTTGCTTCACATGCGCTTTATTGTTAGTCCGGGCGTTTCTATGCATATTTCGTTGTTATTTGTCAAATATGATTGTTTATTATGTTTTTTCATGTTGTTTTTACATGAATGGATGCTAATCGGTTGATAGGAGGCATGGAACGAATTTCGGAAACAACGGTAGCTCAAGTGGAGTGAATGGAAGCCAAGTTGGAGGAGCTAGAATGACCAGCCTTCACTCTTTTCAATGCTCAGGAAAATAAACAAATAATTTTGGATCAAGGCATGCACCATTAGAAAGTAGACATCCAGGGCTTTCCAACGATATATGTTAGGCCCAAAGACGAGCCCAGGTGAGAGAGTTATGGTCTGCGCAAGATCAGCTTACAATTCTGTCCGGGAATTACAAACTGGTGGGGCTGAAATGCAATTTCGGCCAAGTTTCGTTAAAATTCGTCCTCATCTGGTAAAACACGATGGATAATACCTATGAGGCAGTCATACACTCACGGGAACCATTGGAGAGCAGCTTGGAGCTAGGGGATTGCACGGATTCGTCGGAACTTTGGCGATTTCACCGTTTGATCTTTCTTTCTCTTCTCTTTTCATCATGTTTATGGAGAAACTTTGTTTTGCTATTTTTGATATGATTAGCTAGATTTTTTCTAGGTTCTATGGATATGAGCCTAGGGTTTATGCAATAGGCAAATTTCTGAATTTATTTTATTGATTCATGTTTTGTTTCTCTTAATTGTATTGTTCTTCTTCGACTATCGTATATCTTGATTACTTAGGAATATTGACATGTCTAGGGTAATAAGAACAACTTTGGGAAGATGATCAATAAGTTGGATGAATCGTAGCTTAAAGACTATTATCGTATTAGTTGTATTCCTTGTTCTGGACGTAATACTTTGCCTAAAGGGAGTTGCGAACCGGTTAGGCTAGCGTTCTAGGTGGGTGCTTGATAGAGACTTTACCTAATATGAACGAGAACAAGAAATTAGCCCGAATCGTTGAGACTGAGAGTTGAGATGATAGGACAAGTCGTGTGAGGGTAGATTCGATTGTGTAGCATTAGGCATTGGTGGACCGATAGGACCCAGTGATCGGCTTAACGTTAGGCGGTTAGAACCATATCGGTAGACGTCGGTGGACCGACAAGACTCGTAGTCGACTGAGAGGTAGAATGACATGAGACCGAGAGGAGATTGTCAATGCTATTACCCGACACAACTATTTAGATGGTAGCATGTTTCACTAAATTATCCGTAACTGTTTAAAACCCTAGGGCATCCACATATCGTCTAGCTGTTCTCCATATTTATTATTGAAAAACCCAAAAATATTAGTCTAGTTTGTTAGTTCATTTTAGTCAATTGTTTGAGGGTGACAACATCTTAATCAACATTCTTTCCTCCTTGTACCGTATTCTGGGCTAATAACTAATTAAATAATTTCAAGCTTGTCCTCGTGGGATCGATATCTCGGGGTTGCAATATTACCCTATATTACTTGAATCGTGCAATTGCGATAACACGTAAGAAAGCGTGTCAAGGATTGACAGAGAAGCCGGAGGGAACTTTCTGTACCATGTGGACAAGGACGGTACGTATGAGCTGATGAAGCAGCTAGCTAAGCAGGATACTTGCATGTTTGATGATCGCTGGATCACAGCCCGAGCCGAGCCAGTAGAAAATAACAGGATAGATAATATGACCAGGGTCGTTCAAGAAGGTTTACTCAAACAAGAAGATTGTTGTAGTGGTGGACGGGCCAGATTTAGACGCATCCATCAAAGAGCTCATAAAAAAAGATGCCAATTCTATGCAGCAACAGTGGGATCCGAGCCGATACAGGCCGGGAACACGGGACCACCCCGGTTTCCGGTACGGAAACGCAGCAATCTATGCCCCAGGATTCCAGCACAGGCCACCGGCTCAGCAGACTACACCACCAGCGGGGTCCATCTGCACAGCAGTACGATAGTCAGATGAAGAAAATCGAATCCATGTTTCAGACCATGGAATCCCAGTTTGCGCAGATGGACGCCTTTTCAGCAGACCTGCAATCCACTAAAACTTCGTTACGTACTTTGGAAGTACAGGTTGGGCAATTGGCACAACAACAAGCAGAAAGGCAGCCAGGGAACTTACCCTCGACCACTGTAAACAATCCACATGCTCAGATCAATGCCATCACCACTCGAAGTGGATTACCACTAAAGGATTCGTCGTACCCTAGCCATGCAAGTGCAGAAAAGTCAAAGAATATCGAACACGAAGTTTGTGGCAAGGATGACAATTCAATCGTCAGCCCTGATAAATCCATAATTGGAGTTATATTTGTATATGTTTCCTTACGTTTTGCGCGCATTCCGATGCGTTTTGATGAATTTTGGACCATTTCTGGCTAAATTGGAGCATGTTGAGTCTTCGCATGTAAATGATGAGTCCGGGCACTTTTTGCGTTAATTTTGACTATATTTTATCACGTTTGATCTTCCGGTATGTTTCTCGTGCTGTGGTTGTCAGGAACCGGGAGCTCGGGACGTGACATTGGAGCAAAAGTGAACTTCGGAAAAGTTGGAGGCTCAAAGGAATGCTCGGGAAGTGAAGACGACGGGAAAAAAGAGCAAGAAGATGGGATTTTGATGTTGGCTGCCCAGAAGTAATCGTACGATTACATGGACCACTTTAGCCAAATATTGAAGCTGTCAAGTAATCGCACGGGTGATCTTGTGAAGTAATCGCACGAAGTAATCGTACGGTTACATCAAGGTAATCGTACGATTACCTCTTCTGCCAGGATCGTATTTTTGGGGTTATTTTGCTATTTTGGCATAGTTTCGAGGTTGTAGAGCCACGAAATGCTTAGGAAACAATGGGGGAACGTGATTGGCATCAGAGAACACCTTGGGAGACGTGCTTGGAGAGCTTGGCGCTAGGTTGGAGAGCTTGGATCATCCGTTTGGCTTCTCAAACTTCGTTTCTTCTATAGTTTTTGGTATTTGATCATGAAACATTGTGTATTGATCATGTTTATGCGTAGCTAAACACTTATTTCGGGATATCTCGTAGGAAACTAGGGTTTGATCACTACGTATTGTGATTTATGGATCTTCTTTCATGCATTCATGCTTAATTGATGAAGTTTTGTCTAGTTATGTGTATTTAACACCTTTCATCTATCTTTTCTATTAGTAGACGTATTAATAGGATTGTTTTGGGTTGTGAATGATAGAGGAATCTACGTTCGTTGCCCGGAAACTTGAAATACACACTACCCGTATCTAGGGTTGAGGAATCTTGCTAGTTAGCTAAGAATAAAGAGTAGAATCAATATCATAATGCGTGCTTAAACTTGAGTAGGCTAGAGGAATCAGTTATGAGAGTTTAAGCATGGTTATTTGTTGAGACATCTTCAATATAAAATTGCTCGTTAACAAAAACTCATCGTGTTAGTAGAACATAAATCCAACGTAGTGTGAAATACCTAGTGATCCGTAGAGATATCCTGATCTTGACCAACTTTGAGAAACAACCGAATCAACTCGTGCTTGTTAATATTGAATTAATTCATCGAATTATTTGAGATACTCATTATTTTAATCATTAGTAGAATTACAAACAACAACTCAACGCGCTTTGCCCACACGAAGAACAAATTTAGTAGTTAATTTACACGAAGTCTCTTGGGTTCGACAATCCGAATTTCCGGAATATTATCACAACACCGACAACTGTGCACTTGCAGTTGGAGCGTGTCAAGTTTTTGGCGCCGTTGCCGGGGACTTCAGATAAATTAGCTATTATTTTTCTCTTTAGGGATTTATTATTTCAGTTTATATCTGTTACTCACCTGTTTTGTGTGTGTGATTCGTGTTTTTAGGTCTGATTCACTTGGTGCATGTCACGTCTGAGAAACGAGCCTTTGCATCCAACACTTGAAGACCCGGAATCCTTATTGCGAGCACAGAGTAGAGACAAGAGGAAAGCAAATTCAGTTCAGATGGACGAGCAAACTAGAGCTGAGTTTGAGAGGTTCCGCAAAGGCCTGCAAGATGCGGAAGTAGCTAGAGCTGCAGCTGTGGAAGATGCAGCAAAACGAGCAAGGGAGACTGAGCAGCTTAGGGCTCAAATGGCTGAGATGCAGGCAATGATTGATCGCATGAACCCCCCAAATCCACAACAACTCCCTGGTGCGGAATAGTTGATAGAAACAATGGAGGAGTTAATGTTCGAAACAACGGTGGCAATGGGAATAATGGGGGTAATAATAGGAACAATAACAGTCGGAATGCGGCAGAACAAGTCAACAATGCTGAGGAGGATGAGCGTCCTTTGGTGGACTACTTCAGAACTACACCGGAGGGATATCAACCCACTATTGTCAGGCCTCAGATTAATGCCGCACATTTCGAGATTCGCCAATCGTTGATCAATATGGTTAGGGATGAATGCTTATTCACTGGAGCCGCGAGTGATGATCCACATCAACACTTGCTTCATTTCGAGCAGATTACTTCTACCATGTATGACCAGAGAGTTCCAATCGAGACGATAAAGCTCATGCTTTTCCCCTTCTCTTTATCGGGAAAGGCAAAGACATGGCTTATGGAACTTCCAGCAGGCAGCATAGTTACATGGGCAGATTGTAGCAGAGAGTTTCTCAGGAAGTATCTTCCACCATCTAAGGTTGCTCAACGGATGGCTGATATAACCATATTTACACAGCAGGAAGACGATTCTCTGGGAGACACGTGGAGAAAGTTCAACCAGCTCCTTCGCAGATGCCCTACTCATGGAGAGCCAAGGTACAAACTTCTGCATTACTTTTATAATTCTTTGGACAGAGAGACTGCTAGTGAACTGGACATGATGGCTCAAGGAAATTTTATGGGAATGGGATTACAAAGATGTCGTGATCTGCTAGATAATGTAGCTAAACGTGAATCCACGAGGTCTGAGGCTCGTAGAAACACGAAATCGGATGGGGCATTGGTTAGTAAGATTGAGTCCATGGTGGAACAGAAATTTGAACATCAGATGGCAGTGATGACTTCGGCTTTCAGTAATCTGAATCCATCGGCACAGGTGAAGTCAGTGGGAGAAATGGTAGCAGACGCAAATCAGGGATATGGGGATGGTATTGAAGACGTGAACTACATGGGTCAACCAAGGCAGCAGCAATGGCCAAACACCTATCATCCCAACAACCGCAATCACCCCAAATTCAGCTATGCCAATCCAAACAGTGGATTATATGCGCCAGGTCAAAGGCCAAATGTTCCATACCAAGCTCAAAGACAAATTCCACAACAGCAGGCTCCACAATCAGAAGAGCAAGATACAAACGCATTGTTGAGGAAACTGTTAGCTAGTAATGAAAAAATTGAGAGCAAGATCGTCGCTATGGAAGCCAAAATGAAGAGTCATGAGACACAGATTAGGCAGATAGCCAATCAAAATACTCGACTTCCACCTGGTATGCTTCCGTCAAACACTATTACTCCAACTGAGCAGTTGAAGGCTATTACTACTCGCAGTGGGACCACTACCCAGGATCCCCCATATCCTACCCATGCGCGAGCTGAGGCGACTAAGGCCACTGAAAAAGCCTTAGATGAAGAAATTCTCGTGCCTACCGTGATTCCCCAATCAAAGGAAACGGTTAGGAAGTCGGATGAGAAACAGAAGCCAAAGGAGTAATACATTTTGCGAGTGTCATACTCGCAGAGATTGAAGAGTCAAGAAGATGCCAAGCACTTCAAGAAGTTTGTGGATATCTTCAAGAAGCTTCACATTAATATCCCTTTTGCGGAGGCCATTTCGCAAATGCCTAAATATGCTAAATTTCTCAAGGACCTCCTCTCTAATAGGAGGCGCATGGATGATTTTGAAACTGTGACTCTGAATGAGGAGTGTAGAGCAGTTGTGCAAAAGGCGTTACCAAAGAAGATGAAATATCCGAGTGGTTTCATTATTCATGTGACCTTGGGAGATGCGTTTCATGGGAGGGCATTATGTGATTTTGGTGCAAGTATCAATTTAATGCCCACATCAGTTTTTGAGCAACTTGGTGTGGGAGATCCTAAGCCTACCAGGATGTGCTTGCAGATGGCTGATCTGTTGGGTTTTGACGTAGGTAACGCAGCGGAATAACAAAAATTAATCCTACTCAAAGCCCACCAAGGATCACAGGAAGAGACATCATAACATGATTAGGGTCATAGAAGATGTGTACCTTTTGATTTGTGAGATCACACGAAGAATGATGTCCTCGTCTCTACGGTTGATCCACGTCTAGAGGTGAGATCTAGATTCCTCCTTCAAACAAGTGCTAGCTTGAACCCGGAGGAAGAGGGAAGAAGATCAAAGCAACAAAGCACAAAAGGGGGCTCGGGCCACCTTTTGCCGTCGGGTAGAGGGGGCGGACGGGGCTAGGCTTCGGCCTAGCTCTTGTCTTGCTCTCTCTTTTTTCTCTCTCCCACTCTTTGTGTTATGTCTAATAATAACTCATGTGGGAAGGAAGCTAGAGCCTCTTATATATATACTCCAACAACTCCTTGTTGTTTCCATATTAGAGTTTTCTTGTTCTAGTAGGACTAGAACTATTCCCTTCCTTGCAAATTAGTCCTACTAAGTTTGCAAGGTGTTGCACAATGATCCTTCTATTAATTAATCCATATTAATTAATCCCAAATCTAGCTCTACTCTATTTGACGTGTGACCCCATAGGTTTCTATATAGTTGGTAGTAACTATTACTAACATGGAGCGGTGTCTAGCAACACATCCATGCCACCCAACCAATAGAAATAGTCAGTGATCCCGACAAACCTTTGTGCCCAATATGTCATATTGCATTATCCCTTTGTCTCCATATCCGGATTGGACACGAGACATAAATAGTCACACTCGTATATCCAATCCATAGTTCCTCGATCCTGGGAATATGCTTATACTTGCAGATAACATTAATATCTCTATATTAATTTATCTGAGTCTGGCCAGACATTCAATAAGCCTCATCCCTCGAGTGGCCGTGGATATTTACCCCCAGTATGTGGGAGGGACAAATCCTATCTACATCACTACGATCTCTAAGCTTGCTTCCTATCACGCCCGATAGCTACCTTTATGATTACCCAGTTACGGTGTAACGTTTGATAACATCAAAGCGCAAAATTTCACAACTAGAGTATCTAGTGACTTCAAGTCCAAGGATTGCAATAATATTAGCACTACGAAAAGCGATTGTGACTTCACATAATCTAATGTATTCTTTTCGTCGTGGGTCAATCCAGTATGCCATTACTCCTAATGCATACCCATGTGTTAGACTTGATATCTCCATATCAATCTATCCACATACTAGTCTATATTTGATTGTCCTATTAATCAATATAATGGACTAGGGATATTTAAGATAAATAACACATTTTATCTAAGGACTTCATTATATTAAATATCACCATAAATAATAAATGAATATTCTAGCCAAAACATTGTTCATACTAAATCTACGATTGCCTCTAGGGCATCTATTCCAACAGTCTCCCACTTGCACTAGAGCCAATCTGGCGCATCTCGTATGCCTATAGATCTGGCGTGCCCTTCATGCTTTCGCTGGGCAAGAGGTTTCGTGAGCGGATCTGACACGTTGTCATCCGTCGGAATCTTGCACATCTTCACATCTCCTCGATCGATCATATCACGAATAAGATGGAATATCCTAATTACATGCTTTGGCTTTTGGTGCGATCTTGGTTCCTTTGCCTGTGCGATTGCCCCAGAGTTGTCACAGTACAACTCTATGGGATCCACTATGCTAGGGACCACACCGAGCTCAGCGATAACCTTCTTTATCCATACTGCCTCTTTCGCCGCTTCCGCAGCAGCAATGTACTCAGCTTCTGTTGTAGAATCAGCAACTGTGCCTTGCTTGGAACTCTTCCAGCTTACAGCTCCTCCATTCAGGCAAAACACGTATCCAGACTGCGATCTGTAATCATCCTTGTCGGTTTGGAAGCTTGCGTCAGTGTAACCCTTTACACTTAGCTCTTCCATTCCTCCAAATATCAAGAATACATCCTTAGTTCTTCTCAAGTACTTTAGGATGTTCTTGACAGCAATCCAGTGACTTTCACCCGGATTGGACCGATATCTGCTCACCATACTCAACGCGTATGATACGTCTGGTCTAGTACATAGCATGGCGTACATGATGGATCCTATGGCCGAAGCATAGGGTATCCTGCTCATGCGGTCCTTCTCCATCTCGTTGGAGGGACAGTCATTCTTGGAAAGAGTGACTCCATGTGACATGGGCAAGAATCCCTTCTTGGAATCTTGCATGTTGAACCTCTTCAACACCTTGTCAATATATGTACTCTGACTTAGGCCAAGCAACCTTTTAGATCTATCTCTATAGATCTTTATACCAAGTATATAGGCTGCGTCTCCTAAGTCTTTCATCGCAAAACACTTTCCTAGCCAATCTTTAACAGATTGCAGAGTAGGAATATCATTGCCAATGATTAGTATGTCATCCACATACAAGACCAGAAATACTATAGAGCTCCCACTAACCTTCTTGTAAACACAAGGCTCATCTTCGTTCTTGATGAAGCCAAACTCTTTGACTGCGTCATCAAAACGTCAATTCCAGCTCCTAGAAGCTTGCTTTAATCCATAAATGGACCTTTGCAGCTTACAGACTTTATTGGCATTCTCTGGATCCTCAAAACCCTCTGGTTGTGTCATGTACACATCCTCAAGGAGGTTCCCATAAAGGAACGCTGTTTTGACATCCATTTGCCAAATTTCGTAGTCGTAGTATGCTGCAATAGCAAGTAAGATTCGAATGGATTTAGTCATGGCGACTGGTGAAAAGGTCTCATCATAGTCAATACCATGAATTTGTCTATAACCTTTGGCTACCAATTGGCCCTTATAGGCAACTACCTTGCCATCCATGTCGGTCTTCTTCTTGAAGACCCACTTGCACCCTATGGGTCGAGCCCCTTCGGGTGGTTCCACCAAAGTCCATACTTTGTTGGTGTACATGGAATCCATTTCGGATCTCATGGCTTCTAGCCAGTTCTTAGAGTATGGGCCACTCATGGCTTCTCCATAGTTTGCAGGCTCATCATCCATGAGTGGTACGTCATCGGGCTCAGTCACGAGAAGTCCATACCTCTCTGGCTCATGACGCACTCTTCCTGATCTACGGAGTTCCTGTGTTACCTGAACAGGCTCTTCCACAACTTCTTGTGGTTCCTGTTCATGTTCCATTATTGGTTCAGTGGTTTGTGGTTCATGAATTTCTTCAAGTTCTACAACCCTCCCACTTGCTTCTTTAGAGACTAGTTCTCTTTCTAGAAACACGCCGGTCCGAGCAACAAACACTTTTTTCTCGGTAGGGTTATAGAAATAATATCCTTTAGTCTCTTTAGGATATCCCACAAACTTACACTTATCCGCCTTAGGCCCGAGCTTGTCTGTCTGTAAACGCTTTACATAGACGTCGCAGCCCCAAATCTTCATAAACGACACTATGGGACGCCTCCCAGTCCATATCTCATATGGCGTTTTCATGACTGATTTGGATGGAACACGGTTAATGGTAAAAGCTGTCGTCATTAGAGCATGTCCCCAAAAGGATATCGGAAGATCTGTTTGAGACATCATAGATCGCACCATATCTAATAGAGTGCGATTCCTCCTCTCAGATACACCATTCCATTGTGGTGTTCCGGGTGGAGTGAGCTGGGATACTATCCCACACTCTCTAAGATACTCATCAAACTCTTGGCTTAAGTATTCTCCTCCACGATCCGATCGTAGAGCTTTAATACTCTTGCCAAGTTGCTTCTCTACTTCATTCTTGAATTCCTTGAACAAGTCAAAGGATTCAGATTTGGCCTTCATAAGGTATACAAATCCATATCTACTGAAATCATCAGTAAATGTGATGAAGTAGGTATAACCACCTCTGGCAGGCGTGGGGAATGGTCCGCATACATCAGTATGTATGAGTGCCAATAACTCACTAGTCCGCTCGCCTTTCTTATTGAAAGGGGACTTTGTCATTTTTCCTAATAAACAAGATTCACATGTCTCATATGATTCCAAATCAAATGAGTCTAGAAGTCCATCCTTATGGAGTCTAGATATGCGTTTCTCATTTATATGGCCTAAACGACAGTGCCATAGATATGTAGGATTTAAATCATTAGTTTTAATCCTTTTAGTATTTATGTTATAGATGGGATTATTTAGATCAAGGATATACAATCCATTAGACAAATGCGCACTACAATAGTGCATACTATCAAAATAAATGGAGCAACACTTGTCCTTTATTGAAACCTTTCTCGTCCAAACAAGAAACGGAAATAATGTTTCTGCTCATAGCAGACACATAAAAGCAATTGTCTAATTCTAAAATAAGTCCAGAAGGCAAAGATAGCTCATAAACGCCTACAGCTAATGCAGCAGCCTTTGCTCCATTCCCGACGCGCAAGTCTATCTCCCCTTTTCGCAATCTTCTACTTCTTTTCAAATCCTGCACATTACGACAAATGTGAGAACCACATCCGGTATCTAATACCCAGGATGATGAAATAGAGAGATTGACGTCTATAACATAAATACCTGGTTGTGGTGGAATCACTATTCCAAGCTTCTTATCCTCCAGATATTTAGGGCAATTCCTCCTCCAGTGACCCGGCTGGCTGCAGTAGTGACATTCACCTTTAGCCACGCCTCCACTAGGCTTCAGGGCATCCTTGGATTTCGCAACTTTCTTGCGTTTTCCTTTTGAAGTAGATGCAACTGACTTGCCCTTCTTCTTGTGTACCATCATTATGGCCTTGCCCTTTCCTTTATTGATGCTTTGCTCAGCTGTCTTTAGCATGTTCAATAGGTCTGGCAAAGACTTGTTGCTCTCATTCATATTATAGTTCATAATGAACTGATTATTACTGTCAGGCAACGATTGCAAGACGAGATCAGTCGCCAAGTCCTGGCCGAGTGGGAACCCCAGTCTCTCAAGGTTCTCTATGTACCCGATCATTCGGAGTACATGAGGGCCTACTGGATTCCCTTCTGCAAGACTGCTTTTGAACAACGCTTTAGACACCTCATAGCGCTCATGCCTTGCCTGTTCCTGAAACAATTGTTTCAAGTGTCTGATCATATCATAGGCTTCCATGTTCTCGTGTTGCTTCTGAAGCTCACCAGTCATGGTGCAAAGCATGAGGCAAGTCACGTCATTAGAATCATCAATATGTTTCTGACGTGCCCTTACTTCCGCTAGTAGAGACTCATCTTGTGGTGGGTCTGGAATTGGAGTGTCCAAGACGTACAACTTCTTTTCTTGCTTGAGGACAATCCTCAAGTTTCTTTACCAGTCAAGGAAATTTGTTCCAGACAATTTATCCTTCTCAAGGACAGATCGTAGGGATGAACTCGATGCGTTGTTGTTTGCCATTTGGAATTCTACAAAACGAGAAATATGCAATTTAGTATTTTGAACAATTTAACTATATTCAACAATGGCTAGATCATTAAATATAGCTCCCACTATTTTTCTCGGATTAATAGCCCTCACTATTAAAGCGGAAAATATCTTTATACTTTCTAGTGGGTCCAAGATCCCTTTTTCACTTCTTCTTGAGCTTGCTTTGGCAAGTCACCCAAGAATTGGTTATTTAGGTAGGAACCATTCCAATTGCATCCCATGCAACTCTTGGTCCAATTAGGTGAATAAATTCCTTTTATTCTTTATCCAATTGGATAATTCCTAATTGTCATGCCTCTAAGCTCATCAATCCAATTGACTCTTGCCTAGTTGCGTCCAACCTCTTTGCTTTCAACATACACGCATTACTAGCTTGCGTCGTCCGCAACACATCATGAAAAATTAAAATCGCCTTGCTTTGGCAAGCCCGAATTTTAATAGGCCATGATCATGAAGGGTGTTTTGGCAAGAGAAGGCAAAACGCAATATTTGATTGATGGATTTCTTTTAAGTTGTTTTGGTTGATCTTATCAACATGGTCTACTTATTTGGATTGGGCCATCCACAATAAAAGACCAACCTTGTTTATTATTATCTTGTTATCGTTTTGCTTGTAGCGCCATACACACAAAATAAATAACAAGGCATGAATAATAAAAAAAAAACGTGGCATGGATATGGCCCCTAGACTAATGATATTATCAAGCCAATGATAATATCTAATTGCCCTAAAGTTCCGAGCTCATCTCTATGTGCTCCACCATAGCTGCGCGCCTAGGGATGTCTTTTGGCTCCTTTGGTTCTCCGGTCTTCTTCTCCATGTTCTTGACTATCATCTAAATACTTCTAATTCTAGCCTAACATCTAGAATAAATAACTAACAAAAGCCTCACATGTCGAGGAGAAAAAGACGACTCGCAGGCCGTAAAACTTAATTAATTATTACATTAATTTGATCAGCTCGCAGGCCGTAAACCAAACCACAAAACAATAAACATCCACAATCCTAGGCCATATCCATCCACCATGCAATAAAGCACATAATACAGTTAAAACCAATTTTTAACGCGCTTGTTTTAATTTTAATGAAATTGGGTAACTAGGGTTTTACAACGGTCCAAAGGGCCCAAGCCAACAAGTGGCCCGAACCCTAGGACCGCCGCACGCCTAGAGGCCCGCGGCCTTGCTTGGCGCGCAAGGGAGGGGCGGGCGGCTATGGTTTCGGCCCAAGTCCCCTTCCACCTTCCTTGTTGCCCAAGCAAGGTTGTTTCCTTATGGAATTATTTCCATAACTTTGTTTCCATAATTGAAAACCCCTTTTCAATCATGTGCCCATGAACCCTAATTTTTCAAGAACCCAATTATTCACATCCTATGTGATTAAACTCACCAATTCTAACATCCAATGTTAAATTGGGTCTTGTTTGATTGAATCAAATTCAATATTGCATCTACTATGCAAATTTTTTCAGTTTTCGCGTAATAAACAATAATACGGTGTATAAACTGAAATCGTAAACACATAATATCATGTTATGCTCTACGACCTGTGGCTATGATACCACTGTTGGGTTTTAACGTAGGTAACGCAGCGGAATAACAAAAATTAATCCTACTCAAAGCCCACCAAGGATCACAGGAAGAGACATCATAACATGATTAGGGTCATAGAAGATGTGTACCTTTTGATTTGTGAGATCACACGAAGAATGATGTCCTCGTCTCTACGGTTGATCCACGTCTAGAGGTGAGATCTAGATTCTTCCTTCAAACAAGTGCTAGCTTGAACCCGGAGGAAGAGGGAAGAAGATCAAAGCAACAAAGCACAAAAGGGGGCTCGGGCCACCTTTTGCCGTCGGGTAGAAGGGGCGGACGGGGCTAGGCTTCGGCCTAGCTCTTGTCTTGCTCTCTCTTTTTGCTCTCTCCCACTCTTTGTGTTATGTCTAATAATAACTCATGTGGGAAGGAAGCTAGAGCCTCTTATATATATACTCCAACAACTCCTTGTTGTTTCCATATTAGAGTTTTCTTGTTCTAGTAGGACTAGAACTATTCCCTTCCTTGCAAATTAGTCCTACTAAGTTTGCAAGGTGTTGCACAATGATCCTTCTATTAATTAATCCATATTAATTAATCCCAAATCTAGCTCTACTCTATTTGACGTGTGACCCCATAGGTTTCTATATAGTTGGTAGTAACTATTACTAACATGGAGCGGTGTCTAGCAACACATCCATGCCACCCAACCAATAGAAATAGTCAGTGATCCCGACAAACCTTTGTGCCCAATATGTCATATTGCATTATCCCTTTGTCTCCATATCCGGATTGGACACGAGACATAAATAGTCACACTCGTATATCCAATCCATAGTTCCTCGATCCTGGGAATATGCTTATACTTGCAGATAACATTAATATCTCTATATTAATTTATCTGAGTCTGGCCAGACATTCAATAAGCCTCATCCCTCGAGTGGCCGTGGATATTTACCCCCAGTATGTGGGAGGGACAAATCCTATCTACATCACTACGATCTCTAAGCTTGCTTCCTATCACGCCCGATAGCTACCTTTATGATTACCCAGTTACGGTGTAACGTTTGATAACATCAAAGCGCAATATTTCACAACTAGAGTATCTAGTGACTTCAAGTCCAAGGATTGCAATAATATTAGCACTACGAAAAGCGATTGTGACTTCACATAATCTAATGTATTCTTTTCGTCGTGGGTCAATCTAGTATGCCATTACTCCTAATGCATACCCATGTGTTAGACTTGATATCTCCATATCAATCTATCCACATACTAGTCTATATTTGATTGTCCTATTAATCAATATAATGGACTAGGGATATTTAAGATAAATAACACATTTTATCTAAGGACTTCATTATATTAAATATCACCATAAATAATAAATGAATATTCTAGCCAAAACATTGTTCATACTAAATCTACGATTGCCTCTAGGGCATCTATTCCAACAGTCTCCCACTTGCACTAGAGCCAATCTGGCGCATCTCGTATGCCTATAGATCTGGCGTGCCCTTCATGCTTTCGCTGCGCAAGAGGTTTCGTGAGCGGATCTGACACGTTGTTATCCGTCGGAATCTTGCACATCTTCACATCTCCTCGATCGATCATATCACGAATAAGATGGAATCTCCTAATTACATGCTTTGGCTTTTGGTGCGATCTTGGTTCCTTTGCCTGTGCGATTGCCCCAGAGTTGTCACAGTACAACTCTATGGGATCCACTATGCTAGGGACCACACCGAGCTCAGCGATAAACTTCTTTATCCATACTGCCTCTTTCGCCGCTTCCGCAGCAGCAATGTACTCAGCTTCTGTTGTAGAATCAGCAACTGTGCCTTGCTTGGAACTCTTCCAGCTTACAGCTCCTCCATTCAGGCAAAACACGTATCCAGACTGCGATTGTAATCATCCTTGTCGGTTTGGAAGCTTGCGTCAGTGTAACCCTTTACACTTAGCTCTTCCATTCCTCCAAATATCAAGAATACATCCTTAGTTCTTCTCAATTACTTTAGGATGTTCTTGACAGCAATCCAGTGACTTTCACCCGGATTGGACTGATATCTGCTCACCATACTCAACGCGTATGATACGTCTGGTCTAGTACATAGCATGGCGTACATGATGGATCCTATGGCCGAATCATAGGGTATCCTGCTCATGCGGTCCTTCTCCATCTCGTTGGAGGGACAGTCATTCTTGGAAAGAGTGACTCCATGTGACATGGGCAAGAATCCCTTCTTGGAATCTTGCATGTTGAACCTCTTCAACACCTTGTCAATATATGTACTCTGACTTAGGCCAAGCATCCTTTTAGATCTATCTCTATAGATCTTTATACCAAGTATATAGGCTGCGTCTCCTAAGTTTTTCATCGCAAAGCACTTTCCTAGCCAATCTTTAACAGATTGCAGAGTAGGAATATCATTGCCAATGATTAGTATGTCATCCACATACAAGACCAGAAATACTATAGAGCTCCCACTAACCTTCTTGTAAACACAAGGCTCATCTTCGTTCTTGATGAAGCCAAACTCTTTGACTGCGTCATCAAAACGTCAATTCCAGCTCCTAGAAGCTTGCTTTAATCCATAAATGGACCTTTGCAGCTTACAGACTTTATTGGCATTCTCTGGATCCTCAAAACCCTCTGGTTGTGTCATGTACACATCCTCAAGGAGGTTCCCATAAAGGAACGCTGTTTTGACATCCATTTGCCAAATTTCGTAGTCGTAGTATGCTGCAATAGCAAGTAAGATTCGAATGGATTTAGTCATGGCGACTGGTGAAAAGGTCTCATCATAGTCAATACCATGAATTTGTCTATAACCTTTGGCTACCAATCGGCCCTTATAGGCAACTACCTTGCCATCCATGTCGGTCTTCTTCTTGAAGACCCACTTGCACCCTATGGGTCGAGCCCCTTCGGGTGGTTCCACCAAAGTCCATACTTTGTTGGTGTACATGGAATCCATTTCGGATCTCATGGCTTCTAGCCAGTTCTTAGAGTATGGGCCACTCATGGCTTCTCCATAGTTTGCAGGCTCATCATCCATGAGTGGTACGTCATCGGGCTCAGTCACGAGAAGTCCATACCTCTCTGGCTCATGACGCACTCTTCCTGATCTACGGAGTTCCTGTGTTACCTGAACAGGCTCTTCCACAACTTCTTGTGGTTCCTGTTCATGTTCCATTATTGGTTCAGTGGTTTGTGGTTCATGAATTTCTTCAAGTTCTACAACCCTCCCACTTGCTTCTTTAGAGACTAGTTCTCTTTCTAGAAACACGCCGGTCCGAGCAACAAACACTTTTTTCTCGGTAGGGTTATAGAAATAATATCCTTTAGTCTCTTTAGGATATCCCACAAACTTACACTTATCCGCCTTAGGCCCGAGCTTGTCTGTCTGTAAACGCTTTACATAGACGTCGCAGCCCCAAATCTTCATAAACGACACTATGGGACGCCTCCCAGTCCATATTTCATATGGCGTCTTCATGACTGATTTGGATGGAACACGGTTAATGGTAGAAGCTGCCGTCATTAGAGCATGTCCCCAAAAGGATATCGGAAGATCTGTTTGAGACATCATAGATCGCACCATATCTAATAGAGTGCGATTCCTCCTCTCAGATACACCATTCCATTGTGGTGTTCCGGGTGGAGTGAGCTGGGATACTATCCCACACTCTCTAAGATACTCATCAAACTCTTGGCTTAAGTATTCTCCTCCACGATCCGATCGTAGAGCTTTAATACTCTTGCCAAGTTGCTTCTCTACTTCATTCTTGAATTCCTTGAACAAGTCAAAGGATTCAGATTTGGCCTTCATAAGGTATACAAATCCATATCTACTGAAATCATCAGTAAATGTGATGAAGTAGGTATAACCACCTCTGGCAGGCGTGGGGAATGGTCCGCATACATCAGTATGTATGAGTGCCAATAACTCACTAGTCCGCTCGCCTTTCTTATTGAAAGGGGACTTTGTCATTTTTCCTAATAAACAAGATTCACATGTCTCATATGATTCCAAATCAAATGAGTCTAGAAGTCCATCCTTATGGAGTCTAGATATGCGTTTCTCATTTATATGGCCTAAACGACAGTGCCATAGATATGTAGGATTTAAATCATTAGTTTTAATCCTTTTAGTATTTATGTTATAGATTGGATTATTTAGATCAAGGATATACAATCCATTAGACAAATGCGCACTACAATAGTGCATACTATCAAAATAAATGGAGCAACACTTGTCCTTTATTGAAACCTTTCTCGTCCAAACAAGAAACGGAAATAATGTTTCTGCTCATAGCAGACACATAAAAGCAATTGTCTAATTCTAAAATAAGTCCAGAAGGCAAAGATAGCTCATAAACGCCTACAGCTAATGCAGCAGCCTTTGCTCCATTCCCGACGCGCAAGTCTATCTCCCCTTTTCGCAATCTTCTACTTCTTTTCAAATCCTGCACATTACGACAAATGTGAGAACCACATCCGGTATCTAATACCCAGGATGATGAAATAGAGAGATTGACGTCTATAACATAAATACCTGGTGGTGGTGGAATCACTATTCCAAGCTTCTTATCCTCCAGATATTTAGGGCAATTCCTCCTCCAGTGACCCGGCTGGCTGCAGTAGTGACATTCACCTTTAGCCACGCCTCCACTAGGCTTCAGGGCATCCTTGGATTTCTCAACTTTCTTGCGTTTTCCTTTTGAAGTAGATGCAACTGACTTGCCCTTCTTCTTGTGTACCATCATTATGGCCTTGCCCTTTCCTTTATTGATGCTTTGCTCAGCTGTCTTTAGCATGTTCAATAGGTCTGGCAAAGACTTGTTGCTCTCATTCATATTATAGTTCATAATGAACTGATTATTACTGTCAGGCAACGATTGCAAGACGAGATCAGTCGCCAAGTCCTGGCCGAGTGGGAACCCCAGTCTCTCAAGGTTCTCTATGTACCCGATCATTCGGAGTACATGAGGGCCTACTGGATTCCCTTCTGCAAGACTGCTTTTGAACAACGCTTTAGACACCTCATAGCGCTCATGCCTTGCCTGTTCCTGAAACAATTGTTTCAAGTGTCTGATCATATCATAGGCTTCCATGTTCTCGTGTTGCTTCTGAAGCTCACCAGTCATGGTGCAAAGCATGAGGCAAGTCACGTCATTAGAATCATCAATATGTTTCTGACGTGCCCTTACTTCCGCTAGTAGAGACTCATCTTGTGGTGGGTCTGGAATTGGAGTGTCCAAGACGTACAACTTCTTTTCTTGCTTGAGGACAATCCTCAAGTTTCTTTACCAGTCAAGGAAATTTGTTCCAGACAATTTATCCTTCTCAAGGACAGATCGTAGGGATGAACTCGATGCGTTGTTGTTTGCCATTTGGAATTCTACAAAACGAGAAATATGCAATTTAGTATTTTGAACAATTTAACTATATTCAACAATGGCTAGATCATTAAATATAGCTCCCACTATTTTTCTCGGATTAATAGCCCTCACTATTAAAGCGGAAAATATCTTTATACTTTCTAGTGGGTCCAAGATCCCTTTTTCACTTCTTCTTGAGCTTGCTTTGGCAAGTCACCCAAGAATTGGTTATTTAGGTAGGAACCATTCCAATTGCATCCCATGCAACTCTTGGTCCAATTAGGTGAATAAATTCCTTTTATTCTTTATCCAATTGGATAATTCCTAATTGTCATGCCTCTAAGCTCATCAATCCAATTGACTCTTGCCTAGTTGCGTCCAACCTCTTTGCTTTCAACATACACGCATTACTAGCTTGCGTCGTCCGCAACACATCATGAAAAATTAAAATCGCCTTGCTTTGGCAAGCCCGAATTTTAATAGGCCATGATCATGAAGGGTGTTTTGGCAAGAGAAGGCAAAACGCAATATTTGATTGATGGATTTCTTTTAAGTTGTTTTGGTTGATCTTATCAACATGGTCTACTTATTTGGATTGGGCCATCCACAATAAAAGACCAACCTTGTTTATTATTATCTTGTTATCGTTTTGCTTGTAGCGCCATACACACAAAATAAATAACAAGGCATGAATAATAAAAAAAAACGTGGCATGGATATGGCCCCTAGACTAATGATATTATCAAGCCAATGATAATATCTAATTGCCCTAAAGTTCCGAGCTCATCTCTATGTGCTCCACCATAGCTGCGCGCCTAGGGATGTCTTTTGGCTCCTTTGGTTCTCCGGTCTTCTTCTCCATGTTCTTGACTATCATCTAAATACTTCTAATTCTAGCCTAACATCTAGAATAAATAACTAACAAAAGCCTCACATGTCGAGGAGAAAAAGACGACTCGCAGGCCGTAAAACTTAATTAATTATTACATTAATTTGATCAGCTTGCATGCCGTAAACCAAACCACAAAACAATAAACATCCACAATCCTAGGCCATATCCATCCACCATGCAATAAAGCACATAATACAGTTAAAACCAATTTTTAACGCGCTTGTTTTAATTTTAATTAAATTGGGTAACTAGGGTTTTACAACGGTCCAAAGGGCCCAAGCCAACAAGTGGCCCGAACCCTAGGACCGCCGCACGCCTAGAGGCCCGCGGCCTTGCTTGGCGCGCAAGGGAGGGGCGGGCGGCTAGGGTTTCGGCCCAAGTCCCCTTCCTCCTTCCTTGTTGCCCAAGCAAGGTTGTTTCCTTATGGAATTATTTCCATAACTTTGTTTCCATAATTGAAAACCCCTTTTCAATCATGTGCCCATGAACCCTAATTTTTCAAGAACCCAATTATTCACATCCTATGTGATTAAACTCACCAATTCTAACATCCAATGTTAAATTGGGTCTTGTTTGATTGAATCAAATTCAATATTGCATCTACTATGCCAATTTTTTCAGTTTTCGCGTAATAAACAATAATACGGTGTATAAACTGAAATCGTAAACACATAATATCATGTTATGCTCTACGACCTGTGGCTATGATACCACTGTTGGGTTTTGACGTAGGTAACGCAGCGGAATAACAAAAATTAATCCTACTCAAAGCCCACCAAGGATCACAGGAAGAGACATCATAACATGATTAGGGTCATAGAAGATGTGTACCTTTTGATTTGTGAGATCACACGAAGAATGATGTCCTCGTCTCTACGGTTGATCCACGTCTAGAGGTGAGATCTAGATTCTTCCTTCAAACAAGTGCTAGCTTGAACCCGGAGGAAGAGGGAAGAAGATCAAAGCAACAAAGCACAAAAGGGGGCTCGGGCCACCTTTTGCCGTCGGGTAGAGGGGGCGGACGGGGCTAGGCTTCGGCCTAGCTCTTGTCTTGCTCTCTCTTTTTGCTCTCTCCCACTCTTTGTGTTATGTCTAATAATAACTCATGTGGGAAGGAAGCTAGAGCCTCTTATATATATACTCCAACAACTCCTTGTTGTTTCCATATTAGAGTTTTCTTGTTCTAGTAGGACTAGAACTATTCCCTTCCTTGCAAATTAGTCCTACTAAGTTTGCAAGGTGTTGCACAATGATCCTTCTATTAATTAATCCATATTAATTAATCCCAAATCTAGCTCTACTCTATTTGACGTGTGACCCCATAGGTTTCTATATAGTTGGTAGTAACTATTACTAACATGGAGCGGTGTCTAGCAACACATCCATGCCACCCAACCAATAGAAATAGTCAGTGATCCCGACAAACCTTTGTGCCCAATATGTCATATTGCATTATCCCTTTGTCTCCATATCCGGATTGGACACGAGACATAAATAGTCACACTCGTATATCCAATCCATAGTTCCTCGATCCTGGGAATATGCTTATACTTGCAGATAACATTAATATCTCTATATTAATTTATCTGAGTCTGGCCAGACATTCAATAAGCCTCATCCCTCGAGTGGCCGTGGATATTTACCCCCATTATGTGGGAGGGACAAATCCTATCTACATGATCGCACTATAAAACTCCCCAGGGGTGTTTTAGAGGATGTATTAGTGAGAGTTGAAGGACTCATCTTCCCAGCGGATTTTGTGATCCTAGACATGGAGGCCGACGATGATGTTCCTCTTATTTTGGGCCGCCCATTCCTGGCCACTGGGAGGACTATCATTGATGTGGCCAATGGAGAGCTGACTATGAAGATCAACGATGAGAAGGTGGCCTTCAATGTATTTGAGGCTATGAAGTTTCCCGCATATGCAGTAAGCGAGCAGTGCTTTGGTGTGGAGGCATACACGCCGGACGAAGAGGACAATATTTTGTTGGAGCAACTATATGAGGAGCTTTCTCTACTTGATTCCAGCGAGAAAGAGCAAGCCTTAGATGTTCATTGGCGCCAGCCACTACCCCTCTTTAATGAGGGACGCAGGAAGATTCTTACTCCGTCTCTAATTACTGCTCCTGTTTTAGAATTAAAGCCTTTACCTGTTCATTTGAAATATTTGTACTTGGGATCTAATGAGACTTTACATGTGATTGTGTCTGCATGTTTGGACAGGTAACAGGAGGAGCAGCTTCTCAAGGTACTACATGAGAGAAAGGAAGCTATGGGATGGCCCATAGCAGATATCAAGGGGATCAGCCCCACAGTCTGCCAGCACAAGATTCGGCTCATGGAAGATAAGAAGCCGGTAGTTCAGTTTCAGCGCCGCCTAATTCCGCACATGCAGGAGGTGGTAAAGAAAGATGTGCTTAAATGGTTGGAGGCGGGCATCATTTATCCGATTTCTGACAGCTCATGGACTAGCCCGGTGCAGTATTTCCCTAAGAAGGGAGGTATAACTGTGGTGGAAGGGAAAAAAGGTGATCAGATTGCCACTCGTACTGTTACTGGGTGGAGAGTTTGCATGGATTATCGCAAGCTCAATGATGCCACTTTGAAGGATCATTTTCCCCTCCCATTCGTTGATCAGATGCTTGATAGGCTGGCGCGTCCTTCTCACTATTGCTTTTTGGATGGGTACTCCGGGTACAATCATATAGCAATTGAGCCAGCTGACCAGGAGAAGATGACATTCACTTGTCCTTATGGGACCTTTGCTTTTAGACGCATGCCTTTTGGGTTATGCAACGCACCTGCTACGTTTCAGAGGTGTATGATGTCGGTCTTCTCTAACATGGTGGAGCAGAGTTTCGAGGTATTCATGGATGAGTTCTCACTCTATGGTGATGGATTTGAAGACTGCCTGCAACAGTTGGCCCGGGTTCTGGATAGATGCATTGACACCAACCAAGTGCTCAACTGGTAGAAGTGTCACTTCATGGTTACTGAGGGTATTGTTTTGGGCCACAAGATCTCCAGCAAAGGTTTAGAGGTGGATAGAGCCAAGATCGAGGTGATTGAGAAGCTCCTTTACCCTACCTCTTTCAAAGGGGTAAGGAGTTTCTTGGGACATGCAGGGTTCTATCGGCGCTTCATTAAAGATTTCTCGAAGATCACGAAGCCTTTGTGTGGATTGCTTGAGAAGGATGCAGTCTTTGATTTTAATGCGGAGTGCAAGTCAGCTTTTGATTTGATCAAGGAAAAGTTGATTAGCGCACCCATCATTGCCACACCAGACTGGACCCTACCATTTGAGCTCATGTGTGATGCTAGTGACTATTCGGTTGGAGCTGTTCTGGGCCAGCGGAAAGATAAGGTAGCTCATGTCATTTATTATGCCAGTCATACTCTTAATGATGCACAGGTTAATTATGCTACCACGTAGAAATAGATGTTGGCCATCATATTTGTGTTGGACAAGTTTCGTCCATATCTTGTGGGTTCTCAGGTGACAATTTTCACAGACCATTCAGCCCTTAAGTATCTTCTCACCAAGAAGGACGCCAAGCCAAGATTAATCCGGTGGGTTTTATCGATGCAAGAGTTCAATGTGGTGATCAAAGATAAAAAGGGGGTAGAGAATGTGGTTGTGGACCATTTGTCACGACTGGAGAACAATAAGCAGGAATATTTGCCTATTCGAGAGGATTTTCCAGATGAAGAGCTTATGGTTGTAGTTGCAGTTGTGCCTTGGTTTGCTGACTTGGCAAATTTCAAGGCACTGAACATTGTACCCAAGGACATGAGTTACCACCAGAGGAAGAAATTCTTTGCAGACGCGCGACAATACTTCTGGGATGATCCTTATCTGTTCAGGCTGGGAGCAGATAATGTATTGCAGAGGTGTGTTGCAGAGCCGGATACGTTAGAGATTTTCAGACACTGCCACGAGTTGAATTGTGGAGGTCATTTCGGCAAATCACGCACAGTTGCTAAGGTACTTCAGAGCGGTTTCTTTTGGCCTACATTGCATAAAGATGCCCATCTATTTGTACAACAATGTGACCGGTGTCAGAGAACCAGCAATATTTCCAACCGGAATGAGATGCCTCAAAATTTCGTGTTAGAGGTAGAGCCATTTTACGTATGGGGCATAGACTTTATGGGCCCCTTCCCATATTCACTTGGTAATCTCTATATCCTTTTAGCTGTTGATTATGTGACCAAGTGGGTCGAAGCTCTGGCGCATCCAAATAATGATAGTGCTACAGTCGAGAGATTCTTGCGCAAGAATATATTCACAAGGTTTGGAACGCCTAGAGCCATTATTAGCGATGAGGGATCACACTTTGTGAACAAGGTCTTTGCCAATACCTTGAGCAAGTATGGGGTAAAGACACACAAGATCTCATTGGCCTATCATCCACAATCCAATGGACAAGCTAAAGTGTCTAACCGAGAGATAAAGGGGATTCTAGAGAAAGCTGTCAATCCAGGACGCAAAGACTGGGCTCTACACTTGGATGATAGTTTATGGGCATACCGGACTGCATACAAGACTCCCTTGGGCATGTCTCCCTACAAGCTTGTTTTCGGGAAATTGTGCCATCTTCCGGTGGAACTTGAGCACAAAGCATTCTGGGCACTAAATAAAGTAAATTTGGATGCTAAGCTCTCTGGTGAGCAAAGGAAGCAGGCATTGCTTGAGTTAGAAGAACACAGGTTGATGGCATATCAAAGTGCCAAGATCTACAAAGAGAGAACCAAGCAATGGCATGACAAGCATATCATTCCACGATATTTCAGAGTGGGCCAGAAGGTATTGATATTCAACGCACGACTGAAATTGTTTCCGGGCAAGCTGAAGTCAAGGTGGAGTGGTCCATTTACAATTACAGAGGTTTACCCATGGGGATCGCTCGAGGTAGAAGCTGAGAATGGGAACAGATTCAAGGTAAATGGACAGCGAGCAAAGCCGTACGTGGATGGGAATTTCATTGGGGTGATTGAGAGCCTCAAACCAATTCCCGATATCTGAGCTCATTTGAGGTAACTGGGTCGGGCCGTCGACCTTAAATTACAAAGGCTTGTTGGGAGGCAACCCAACCTATTTACTGCATAGTGTAGATTTCAATAATGTCTTGTTATTTTATTCTGTTCTAACTATTTGAGAGGTGCGAGAGAGTGGATTTAATATTTCCAATGAGTATGTGCAGGAATTCTAGGTGGAAGGCCTATTCCGGATCCCCCCTTCTTGATACGTGAGTGAAGAATTGCACGAAAAACGAGAAAGAGCATACCAAAACGCGTATCGAGACCCGGAATGAAGAAATAGAGGATTGACGCCATTCCTATACTTACTCAACACACGCACCTGGGTAAGATCAAGTTCCCGGACTCCCCGTCTTGATATACGCAAAGAAGACGTAAAGAAATTGGGATAGCTGACACAATGGCACGAATTACGAGGTAAATTTTTGAAGACAGAATTGTGAGCTGATTTGAACAGTGCCATAGTGTGGGGTGGTCGAGAGCTTTCTGTGGATAGGTGGATCGCGTATATCGGAGTCCGGACGAAGAAGTTATACCAAAAAGGATGTTGAGCAGGTGAAAAAGGGCCCAAAAAGCATCCGGAATTGCCAAACGGGTCTTTGGAATGATAAAATTAAAGAATAAAGGATCCCCCGGACATTGGGAATCTTTTATAACGTAAATGGAGTCTCGAATTCGAGGACATCCATGACAAAGCAAAGAAACGAGCAACAAAGACGAAAAAGGATGCTAAAAGGCGTCCAAAAGCATCCGGAAATGCAAAACGAGCCTTTGGAAGCGCGAAATTGAAGAATGAAAGGTTCCCCGGACTTTGGGAATTTTTCTACATGAGCAGAGGTCCCGCACTCCCCATCTTGATGAATGTGTTTGCAAAATTTGGAAGAAAGCGACGAAATTGGCACATTTTGGATGTTTTTCGCGAAATTAGGCGATAATTGAGAAAAGTCGGGAAAACGATCCGAAAACGGGACGTTATTTATGTGAGCAAGACATACTCCGAAAAATGGATCCAAAGGTGCAAAAATCACACTCATCGGAGTTCGGGATCAAAACACGAGGTAAAGGTTATATTTTGGTTAAGAAAAAAATTTCCCCTGCACAAAACTAATCGTACGACGTTTACTTTTGCCATAGAAAATTTTTTGGGGTAGATTTGTTGAGAAAAGCTTCTGATCAGTCGTACAAGGTAATCATACGAAGTGATCGCAAGATTACTTAAAAGTAATCGCACGATTACCTTAAAGTAATCGTACGGTCACTTCAAAGTAATCGTACGATTACTTTAGACTTAGAATTTTTTTGGGGATGAACTTTGAAGAAAACAAACTGACCAATCGTACGAAGTAATCGCACGATTACTTTCAAGTAATCGTACGATTACTTAAAAGTAATCGCACGATTACTTCTGAAAAGTCAGAAGGTCGGGTAAAAACAAAACTTTTTCTCTATTCTTTCCAAACCCTCCCACCTTCGTTCTTCTTCTTCTTCTTTCTGCCATCTCCACCACCTCCACCATCACTCCAGCCACCACCACGTCCGACCATCACTACAGCAGCCGCCATCACAGACGATCACCGCCGCTGACCCGATCTCTCTCTCTCTCTCCACCGCAGAAACGATCGACCCAATCTCTCTGCCCTCTCTCCACCTTCCGACACCATCACCATTCTCTCTGCCCTCTCTCCACCATCACCACCACGCATCACCGCTGCAATTCGCCGGAGAAGAAGGGCTACTTGAGGTGTTTTGGGGGTGAGCTTGAACAAGAACACCCACCTAGGGTTCTTGAGGGTTTTGGCGAAATTGGGGTTGTTTGGCTGGGATTCAAGAGTTGGCGAAGAAGGAAAGTTTGACGAGTGCATCGCAAAGAGCAAGAAGCACCAGTCAATTGCATAAGTTGGAAGAAAATTTTCGGCGACCCGAAACGGTCCATCTTGCCGAAATTTCTGAAAAGTGTGCCCGTAAGACTTGCTCCGGGCACGTCGGTACGTTCTAAAACTCTCTATATACGTGTAATAGGCACAAATTTTCCTTAGTTGGAAAATTTTGTTTTTAATTTTGATCGTTACGCAAAGGCCTCGAGCAACATGCGAGGATTTGCGCCGTGCCTTGCCTAGATACGTGCTTAATTGTGATTACTTGGTTAATATATGTTACACTTCTTGTCACTGTGCACTTCATTGAATTTTGTCACGTTAATTTCTTTACTTGTTATACTTGCATTTGGTCAAAATGAGAAAATTTGCTAGAACAAGTCGTGATGAGGACCCAGAGTATACATTACCCGGGGCGAGTGGGGTGGCAGAACCTGAGAGTGAGTCTGATTCTGATGGGGGTAACCCGGGTGCCAAATGGGTCATCCCGTTATCCCCTGACCTTAGGGTTTTTAATACACCCGTTCCATCCCAATTGCCCCCAGTTAGAACGGGTCGTAGTGATAAGCCGGATGACCAAAACCTAGAAATCGATAGGGGCGGGGTCTTTTGCGATTATAGGTTTATTTCGGCAAATGCCCAGGGTTCTTACAAAGGGAACCCTAGGATTAATAGAGGCGTCCAAGCCGAGAGAGTATTTCCACTTGAGGGAGTGCCTGAGGACCTGCAAAAGGTCGCGAAGACCGAGAACTTTGCGAGGTGGATGAGGTTAGTGAAAAAGAAAGCCAGTTATGCACTGACTCGTGAGATTTATGCGAATGCGAGACACACGGATGAGGGTGAGACGTCTAGGCTCAATGAACCTCGTGTGATTTATTGTCGTCGGAACTGGCTAGTTCTGTCTTCTGAGCGCATCGCCTCAGCACTTCAGTGCCCCCCCTTGACAGAGGCCTGTCAATTTAAGATTTATCTGCAGAAAGACCAGCAGACGCTCATTAATGAGGTGTCGGCCTTTTGTTTTGCGGGTGTGCCAGGAGCCGACTGGGATAGGTATAAAACCAATATCAGACATTGGAAGATCCTAGTCGGATACTTGCTGCCTAAACCAAGGTGGCTCATTGAGATCTTGGAGTCATGGGTGTTGGGAGTTTCGTCTCCAAATTTTGTTGACTTTGAGGTGTGTCTCATGGCTCTTTGTCTATCCAAGGGGCATCGGATAGACATTCCTAGGCGGATCTTCCTGTATTTGCACGAAAGGTTTGAACCGAAAAATAGGAAGTCTGCGGGCCATAGTTTCTTACTCACGCACTTAGCTAAGGATTGCGGGGCCAGCGTGATTAAGAATGAGAGAGACATCATACCCAAGGGTCCGAGACAGTTTGACAAAATCCCGGACCCGTTGAAATATGTAGTTGTGATGGGGGCAGGGACCAGTTCTAGACCTCCTAAAGGAAAGGCTAAGAAAAGAGCCTCTTCCTCGCGTGCAGCTCCTACTCCTCCAGTTCCACCTCAGCCTGTACCTCCACCTGTCATTGACCCTGGCCAGCCGAGTGTGAGCTTAGCAGACTTAATGGCCGAGTTGAGGTTGACCAGGACCATGACCCTCACATCCCAGGGTCGGACCACTGACCATGTTGCTGACATGAGTGCTAGGCAGTTTGAGCATCATCGCAGTAGCATGCGTAACTTAGGACAGGGAATACGACAGGTGAGTCTGCATCAGCACCGTCAGGACCAGTGGCTGGAGGCATTGGCCACTCATGTAGGATTTCCGAGAGACCAGTGGCCTAGTGGCCAAGAGACTTACCCGGGTGCTTACGAGTACCATTCGGATGCCTATTCTGGAGACCAAGAACAGGACGACGAGGATTCGTCCGAGTAGACTTATCACCCCCGCATTTGAATGCTGAGTCTTTTCGCTTGACCTATGCATTCGTTGAGGACAACGACGCGTTCAAGTGTGGGGGGGGGGGGGTTTCTCAACCTTTATTAGCCAAGTATGTGTATGCATTCACCAGTTACATATAGGTTGTTTGTGTCGTATTGTGAGTCAGTATTTGTAATCCATGTCGTGTTTATATATATTGTGTGTGTCGTATTGTGAGTAGTTGATGTTTGTATATTAGTATAGCTTGTTTGCACGTTTTATTTAATTGAGTCCACTTACCCAATGAGTCAGTTTGGAGTCTTCTTTCGAGTCGGCCCATGCATATAGAGTAGGAATTATATATAAATATATATATATAAAAAAAAGATAAAAATTAAAAAAATTGAAAATTGAGAAAGGGCAATCAAAAGAAGCTTGAATTTGGAAAATCGATGAGTGTGAGAACTTTAGGCATAGGGTATGACTTGTGACCGAGAATGACAATGTGAGTTCCCCTTAGTATGTATAGAGAGACTTTCTTTACGGGAATTCCTGCCTATTTTAATACACTTAAATGATTTTCAAATCTAAAGTGTGTGCCTTGTTTTCTTAAAAGAGTTGAGCTAGGTGTGAGCTAAACAAGCCGAACATTCATGTGTATGTCTTAGGTAGTCACCAACCCGTCTCGTAGTGGCACACAGAACAGTTGTGCGAGGTGTGTATTAGAGCACTCACTGCTTATTAGATCTTACCTTGTAGGACCACTAGAACGCCCTAATCGAGCCTTGGATTATTTGTTAACCTTGTTGACCTAGGGAGACGATTCTTGGCCTTCATCACAAATCGTTTAGAATTACCTCTTTAGTGCGTCACGAGGGTCGTAGTTGAGGGGGTTTGATGAGGGAGTGCTAAATTACACATTCTTGGGAGTTCTACATGATCACATGTGCTTCATATATTACTTTTGAGGGGAATGTGAGGGTGAGTGAGTCGGCTTGCACACTACGGTGTGGCGGTGTTCCATGTCACTACATCATGGACACGGTTGTGGAGAGCCAAAAGTGCGTGACGTCTAATCCGCACAACATTGGGGTTGGTTGATTCTTATCGGTGGATCGTGCTAGGGATCGTTTCTGTTCATCATCTTGGTGTAGGAGGATCGGTTGGATTAGGCACGAGACTTACATACGCTTGATTACTTGAGAGGGGACATGGGTATATTCTAGTGTGGGGATGTCAACTTTTGACTACGGACATTGAGATTGAGCTTTTGACGACTCCATCCCCATACATGTACTTGGATTTGTTTGCGGCTTTCTTTGGTGGCACCGTGTATTTCATTGAGTTAGGGGGAGATGGATTTTACTTGTGATATATATTCATTAGATTGTTTACTTCCTCCCCTTAACGTTTTTGCT
Source organism: Linanthus parryae (assembly GCA_023055425.1). Taxonomy (NCBI): domain Eukaryota; kingdom Viridiplantae; phylum Streptophyta; class Magnoliopsida; order Ericales; family Polemoniaceae; genus Linanthus; species Linanthus parryae. The sequence goes on from JALGPY010000015.1 coordinate 1,709,708, forward strand.
TGGCTTAATGTTGGAAGACCACTCGGGTATGTGTTGGCGGCATTTTTTTGGATATTGAGAGAATTAAAAAAAAAATGAAAAAAAAATGAAAAAAAGAGAGATGAAATAAAGGAATAAAGTTGAGCTTAATGAAGACCGAGTGGTGGAAGCAACTATTTCATTGACGGTGATATTCATTTTATGCATGTTTCACGATGGTGGCCACGGAAATCGTTATTGTACCGGGGTTTGAGGGGATCGAGGGCCGGAGATGGTGAGTTTCGGGTTGCGGTTCCTATCATCGTGGTGAGGGTGTGTGAGATGTGGGTTTTACCATGAGAATGTGACGCTTAGGACTTGTTACTATATGATTATCCTTTTGTCCCTAAGCCTCTACATTCTAACCCGTTAGCGGAATAGGAGCTCGGACCCTGAATGTGGCTTAGCCTAGCGTAGCCTCTTATTTATCGGCACACGCGAAGAGGTAGGTTATTCTTACACTTAGTAAAGCTAGGCTTTCTATACTAACTAAGGGAAATTCTTGTTGTCGAGTTTAGTTGCAATTCATACCTCGTTCCTAGATTCTTTATCACTCCATGAGAACCGGTTCAAGCTAATTGAGATTGCCCGATCTCGCCTAAAAAGATATTTTGTGTATATATACGTGTTTAGTTAAGATCGATTCACATAATTGCATTGCATCATATTGTTGCATCGTTGAGTCTTTTAATGAGTCTTTGTGTGTATTGAGTCGGCTAATTGAGGTTAGTATGCTATTGGTAAGTTGAAAAGTATGCAATGGTCTTGGTTGGAATAGTTGACTCGAGAGGTGAGATGGGAGGAGGAAGGTTTGAAGGGTTTGTGATAGCTTGTGATTTGGATTGTTGCTCGGGACGCGCAACGGGTAAGTGTGGGTATATTTGATAACTCCATAATTGGAGTTATATTTGTATATGTTTCCTTACCGTTTTGCTCGCATTCCGATGCGTTTTGATGAATTTTGGACCATTTCTTGCTAAATTGGAGCATGTTGAGTCTTTGCATGTAAATGATGAGTCCGGGCACTTTTTGCGTTAATTTTGACTATATTTTATCACGTTTGATCTTCCGGTATGTTTCTCGTGTTGTGGTTGTCAGGAACCAGGAGCTCGGGACGTGACATTGGAGCAAAAGTGAACTTCGGAAAAGTTGGAGGCTCAAAGGAATGCTCGGGAAGTGAAGACAACGGGAAAAAAGAGAAAGAAGATGGGATTTTGATGTTGGCTGCCCAGAAGTAATCGTACGATTACATGGAGGTAATTGTACGATTTCCCCTTTAGCCAAATATTGAAGCTGTCAAGTAATCGCACGGGTGATCTTGTGAAGTAATCGCACGAAGTAATCGTACGATTACATCAAGGTAATCGTACGATTACCTCTGCTGCGAGGATCGTATTTTTGGGGTTATTTTGCTATTTTGGCATAGTTTTGAGGTTGTAGAGCCACGAAATACTTAGGAAACAATGGGGGAACATGATTGGCATCATAGAACACCTTGGGAGACGTGCTTGGAGAGCTTGGAGCTAGGTTGGAGAGCTTTGATCATCCGTTTGGCTTCTCAAACTTCGTTTCTTCTCTAGTTTTTGCTATCTCATCATGAAACATTGTGTATTGATCATGTTTATGCGTAGCTAAACACTTATTTCGGGATATCTCGTAGGAAACTAGGGTTTGATCACTACGTATTGTGATTTATGGATCTTCTTTCATGCATTCATTCTTAATTGATGAAGTTTTGTCTAGTTATGTGTATTTTACACCTTTCATCTATCTTTTCTATTAGTAGACGTATTAATAGGATTGTTTTAGGTTGTGAATGTTAGAGGAATCTACGTTCGTTGCCCGGAAACTTGAAATACACACTCCCGTATCTAGGGTTGAGGAATCTTGCTAGTTAGCTAAGAATAAAGAGTAGAATCAATATCGTAATGCGTGCTTAAACTTGAGTAGGCTAGAGGAATCAGTTATGAGAGTTTAAGCATAGTTATTGGTTGAGACATCTTCAATATAAAATTGCTCGTTTAACTAGAACAAAAACTCATCGTGTTAGTAGAACATAAATCCAACGTAGTGTGAAATACCTAGTGATCCGTAGAGATATCCTGATCTTGACCAACTTCGAGAAACAACCAAATCAACTCGTTCTTGTTAATTTTGAATTAATTCATCGAATTATTTGAGATACTCATTATTTTAATCATTAGTAGGATTAGAAACAACAATTCAACGCTCTTTGCCCACACGAAGAACAAATTTAGTAGTTAATTTACACGAAGTCTCTTGGGTTCGACAACCCGGATTTCCGGAATATTATCACTACACCGACAACTGTGCACTTGCAGTTGGAGCGTGTCAAGCCCCCATCTAAAGGGCTCGGCTGAACAGGATGCAATGCAATGAGAAGGAAAAAGCTGAAATGGTACCCATCTACAAGGAGGTGCCATATCCTTTTAAGACACGGAAGAGGGATGATAGCAAGGACTACCGAGATTTCTCGAGATGTTCAAACAACTGCAGATCAACCTACCGTTTTCTGAGGGATTGGCAAAGATGCCCACTTATGCCGAATTCCTCAAGGACATTCTATATGGAAGGAGGTACAAGAACCCCCTTTATCCGGCTCGGGACGAGACCGGGAGGGCGATGCTTAATAGAATTGACGGAAATCAAAAACAATATAATCCACAACACATATTTATAACATCAAACAAGTATATTAAAATTTAAGTATTACACACTAGTTGATTACTATTACACACTAATTAACTAACATTTCTATATCAACTAATGGTGGCGTTCATATTCTAAGTGAGTCTCGCGCCCCTTCTATTCTATAATTCCCAAGCTCCTAGACCTGCGGTGGGAAGAAAACAACAAGAACCGCAGTTTTCAAAGTCAGCAAAAATACTGAGCGAGATACACCTTAGCATGTAAAAACAGGAAGTACGAGATATGTTGCTGAATCACGAGTTATATAAAATAACAGTAACAGAGTATAAGTAAACAATATAAGAGTTTGCAGCGGCGATAACCAATTATGAATGTCGCAAGAGTAAAACCACTTATTTAAATTTCAACCCGTCTTACTTTTCCAACATTGGGGCAAATAATTTCAATGTGTCGCGCTGTAACCCGGGTAGACCAGAACAAAGTAAGAGATAGTACTGGTGTATAGGGGGTTCAAGAACCCAAACCTCTCTACCAAGCGTTGTGGATCGCATTCCGCGTCCCGCTAGCCATCATGACCACATCAGACATTCTAGACCTTAAGTGTTGCAACACCCTCCTAAGAGCGTCAATCAAAGGAGTGGTATCTAGAAGAAGTACTCCAGCCTACGGCGAAAGGAGCCGGGGGCACACATAGTCCCGCATTTTAGGGTTTAGAAACCAAGGGATCGAAACTCGTGATAAGTAACATAACTGGTTCCGGTACAGGCGAATACTTCCACTTCACGTTATTAGCGATTTATTATTTATCGTGTGACAGTTTCAAAAAAACCATTCCGAAATGTAAACAAACTCAAGTAAACCATGCCAATCGCAAACACATTTTGAGACAAGTTATAAAATCAAATTTCGACACGAAAGAAGCTAGGAACACGAGGCTAAGCATGTAATCTCACCTTACAACGAGATAGCGATTCATAATCTTCACGTGTAGTTGAAGTAGCCTATGTACACGAATCAGTCGCCTACAATTTACAAGTCTCTAGTCACAATGATGCTACTTCCAAGTAAACTAATGCATGGATGTTTGTCTAGGTCGGGTACTAAGTCCATCCCAAATTATCCTAATAAACCGGTTTCAAGTGGCGTATTCATGTGTCGGATACAAGTTATACATTAATGTAATTCTAAGTGTCACTAATGCACATATAATGATGCTCACATATCAAAATAAGTCCAACAAAGCATTTAGAAATTCAAAATTTCAAGTTTTCTAAAAACATGTGAAGCTACAATTCTGGACACAATTGTAGCTCTGACTTTAGAGCCACATTTATTATATCAAAACATCACCTAAAACGGTGAAATTAATATATGATGAACCCACATGTGTCTAATTTCAGAAACATCAAGAAAATCATGTATCGCTATTATAAACTCAAGTTACAAAATAAACAAACCATGATGTGCAGAGACAAGTTTGGCAGAAAGTTTCAACTTTGAAGAACAATTACTACTGCTTGGAGAATAGGAAAACTACCCATATTCTCCATAATGAATCCCCTGTGTGTCTAGTTTCACCACAAGAAATGTTGGGTGCTACAAGTTTTTGTAAATGAGGGTTTTAATAAAAATGGAAAGATTGGTCCAGCAACAGATTTTCAGAAAACATGCAACTTGAAATGAGCATATCTCCCTAACCAAAATAACTATGGAGTTGATTTTTTTCTCAAAATGACCCCATCTGAGTCTAGTTTTATAAAATGTAAGATTGAAAATTTTACCGAGACAAAATTTGAAGTTATACTACGTTTTTGACAAACTTGTCAGATTGTAACAATATGCAATTCTACCAAGAACACTCAAAACATGATCAAATCAATTCTATGATACATGCAACTTGAGAAACATGTTTTTATACTGAAACAGAACAAATTAGACAGACAAAAGAGCTCAAACAAGAATTTTGGGGAATCGCGTGAAGAAATTGAGAAATTCATGCTAAAAAGTAACAATTCAAGACCCAAAACACACATGCAAACAAAGATCAAGTAATTTCCTATCATGAACATGAACTACCAACATGATGAGTGAAATAGATGAATAAAATAAGAATTTGATGCTTACATTAGAGTCTAGAGAGCTTGAATTCTTGAAGAATATGAAGAAAAGAACTCCCCAAAGGGTAGCTATGGCCTTGGACTCAAGTGTTTCATCATTTGGAAGGTGAAAACTGAAGTTTTGGGGTTGTTTTGTGAGGGTCAACCCCCAAATCCGGGAATGGAGTTTGATGGGAGAGGAGGGAGCTTCTTTATGTGTTCTTAAGGAGAAAACCATGTGAAAATTTGAGAGAGAGATATATGGGATGTGATGGAGATGATAGAAGGAAGGTTAGTTGGGGTATAAAATTGGAATATCAAGGAAATGAGGGTTTATATGCAAATATTAAAATTGATGGTATGTACAACATCACACAAACGAGAGGGGTAGAAATGCAATTCCAATTACCATCTAGCACATGAAACATAAATTTCACATTAAAATAAAATTACCAAATAACTCTAAGTAAACTATTATGTCCTTAAATGTCAAAACGCACTTTTATAAAATTAAAGGAAACACGTCAAGAGTAAACTTGAAATAGTACAATTATAATTTTTTTAAAACTCAAGTATTTATTTTATCGAAATTATAAAATAACCCTTAGCGAAAATACGGGGTATTACAGGAGGCGTATGAGCGATTTCGAGACTATAAATCTGACGACAGAAGTGAGCAAGTGTGTGAAGAATGGGCTATCAAAGAAGAGGAAGGACCCTGGCAGTTTTGTCATCCCGGGGACCCTAGGTAATGCTTACACAAGAAAGGCTCCGTGTGACATAGGGGCCAGTATCAATCTAATTCCCTTTTCGATTTTCAAAACTTTGAAAGTCGGTGAACTCAGGCCCACCAGAATCAAGCTGTAGATGGCAGACAGGTCCGTAAAACAAGCATATGGAATCATTGAAGATATTCTGGTGAAAGTCGGAGAATTAATTTTTCCAGCAAATTTCGTAATTCTGGACATGGAGGTGGGAGATGTACCACTCATTCTGGGCAAACCGTTTTTGGCCACTGGAGAGACCATGATATACTGCAAAAGCGAGAACTTACCGTGCAGATTAATGAGGACAAGGTGAAATTCAACGTCTTGAAGTCCCTACAGTTTCCAATTATTACGAACATGAAGACTGCTTCGCTGTGGAGGTAGTCGATGATGGCCTAGAAAACGAGTAGTTGGACGAGCTATGGGCAGTGATTGACAGAGTGGACAGAGAGAACGAGGAGCAGTTCCAGGAGGAGCAGGCCATGCAAGCAGAACACTAACCAAATTACATCTGGATGAAAAAGGAGGGAATAAATTGGTCCTTGGCCCGTCACTCAAAGAGCCACCAACTCTGGAGCTGAAACCGCCGCCGAGCCACCGCGAGGGAGCAGGAGATCGGAAAATCTTTCCAAACAAGCTTCAAGTAGGGAAGAAATTACGTCTTTACGATTCTCAGAGGGAGTTTTTTCCGAGAAAATTGAGATCCAGGTCGTCAGGAATGTTCATCATCAAATAGATATTGTCACGGGATGCATTTGAATTGGAGAATTCGCGAGACAATTCAAATTTTAGGGTGAGCGGAAACCGGGTCAAGCCATATTTGGACCCCGGAAGCAGTCTTCAAGGTAGACTATTTTGACATCCCTTGATCAAACATGAGGGAACTGGGTCGGGCCTTCGACCTTAAATTACAAGCGCTTGTCGGGAGGCAACCCAACTTAGGAGTGGGTTAATTTAGTTAATTATGTTGAAATTCAAAGAGTCAAGATGAGTGTGATCTAATATCTATACAAGCATGTGCCGACAACAGGAGAAAAATGCAGGAAAACGGTTCAGGAAGTTGCTGTCGGGTGGCTGGCTGGCAGACACGCAGACAAAAGAGAAAAATTTGCAAAAATGCAGCCAGGGAGGTAGCCACGCAGACTGAGAGATCATCCACGCATGCACAACCCCATCCACGCAGATCGATTCTCAGCCACGCCGGTCGAGGGTAGCCACGCAGAAATCGAAAGATTTTTGGAAAATATTTACGGTGTGTGTGGCTATCTGTGTAGCAACACAGACAATAGAAGATTTTTGGACGCGAAAATAAAGTGGAGTAGAAAAGTTGTTGTCAGCGTAGCTACGCAGGTAGCAACGCAGACAGTAAGCAGAAAAGGCAGATTTCTAGAATCTTGAAAAATCGATCCCGTTGTGTTCTGGCACACTCGACCATCATAGGGACTCATACGAGTTGGGGTTTCTTCAAGAATAGTTTTCATCAGAAATAGATCAATCAACCCCAGTGTACGAAAATACACTCGACCATATGGGAGCACATTGTCACACACAACGGTGCTTGGGTATTACACACTTGAAGAGCGCAAACAGAGCCCGGTAGGTTGACAACTTCCGTCGTGAAATTTTCCGGCAACCGGTAAACGGTCCTTCTCTGCCAGAATTTGCGGAAAATTCAGCACTCATAAGACTTGCTTCGGGTGCGCATGTCCACATTTCCTTCATTCACTTTTTTTTTTGCGTTTTAGGCACAAAACCGTACCCGGGTCGAGATTTTCTTGTGTTTTTCTCGGTATCCGTGATGACTGTGGTAGAACCCTTGGTAGTTTTAGGAGGTTAGCTTAATTTCTGCACATTTTTCTATTTTACTTTTCTGCCTCATGGTGACCCCACCGGTACCAGTGGCAGCTCTACCAGCCCTATGCCTGGAACCACAGATTCGGTTTCAGACCCGACTTTTTTTCCATATCGGTTTGTGCCATTAGGGCATGCCACCTCTTAGTGTGGGGGTGGGAGTCGTGTCTGCATTTACCAGGTCTGCACGTTTGTTCATATTTATTTACAATTTTATTTTTATTTTTGAGTCTGCACATTTCTTTTTATTTTGAGTCAACCCACCATAAATTTCTGACCTTGCATTGTAGATAGTTATAAAAAAAAGTCAATAATTTCCAAAAATTGAAAAATCAGAAAATTTTGAGAAAAGGCAATTGAGATAACATAAACTGGGGAGAGACCAATGATAGTCTTCTGACAGGGAAGAAAAACCGCACCTATGTGTAGTAGATTTGGCTTCTATACGGTTTGGTTAGAGCCAGTGTGCCTCAGAACTTGCAAGTAGTTATCTCCTGAGATAAGAATCCTACTAGTTTCCACACCACCGTCACTTAGGTAGTCGACAACCCGCCTACAGGCGCCATCACGGTCATCGCATTTTTCGGTGGAGTGATTGGCTCATAACGGGCCCACTGCCCTGTTTCTTAACCCTAGGTCCAACTAGTGAGCCCGTTTGAAGCCGTTTACCCCTTTTATTCATAGCCAATGTAGCCTAGGAAGCCTTCTTTGTGACTTTCATCACTTGTGAAGGGGTGTACAGTAGGCAGTAATATAGGATCAATACTCTTGAAGGGGGGTTGAATAGAGTATGCCAACTTTTGCTAAACTTGCAAGAAGAGTGGTTTCAAAAGATTTGCAATGAGTAAAGAGTATTTCAAGGCCTTGAAATGAGTTTCAAGCCATTGGAATGAAAACAGTTGTAGAAGAAAAGCTAAGTCTATTTCAAGGCCTTGAAATGAGCTTCAAACCCTTGAGATAAAACCTGTTTTGTTTGCTGCAAATAAGCTAAGTATAAAACTGAAAAGTAAATGCAAGAGACACGAGATATATAGAGTTCAGTCCACTTGGACCTACGTCTCCACCTCATGGACCTTCTCCATGCAGGATTTTCAACTCAATTCTTATTAATCAAAAGCTAAGCCCTAGATCTCCAGCACAAAGAGAGAGAGAGATACCTTACTCTGTTATAGCTTGTGGTTCTCACTAACCTATCTAGTACCTGCTCTATCTAACTGATTAACTAAGAATTCTCTATTGTTCACCTTGAACACTCCACGAGAATAAGAACTAGAAGTATTATCAGAATGATATACAAATAAAGCTCAGGATAGAAGAACACTAGAACTAAGTCTGCAGTGTTCTTCAGATGTTTGGATTGATGGAAATGGATCTGCTTATCTGTTGCTTGTCAATCCTTGAATGTGTTTTAGTGTCTCTGCTAATCTTCACGTTGAATTTATTCAGCTTTTCACTCTTTTAAAGAGCAGTTTGAATTGCAAATCTTCAAGACCTCTTTATAACAAACTTCCATGTTTTTCTAGCTTCAGCTGTTGACTTCTTTAACAGCTTCTCCCAACGGATAGTTGCTCAGTATCTTCAGAGATACTGATTTGATCTTATTTAGAAACATCTTGGGAAGCTTTCAAACACAGTATATTGATCACAGAATCAAATCATCAATTAGTTTCCTTTCCTGCAAAACACAAGTTAGGAAATAGATCCTGCAAAATAGGAAACATAATATCCCTGCAAAACTAAGTCAATCAGATGGTTTAGATACAGTTTAGAGTGTCAAAATACTTTGTCTTCCATCATCAAATACCAAATTATCAAGCACAAGGGTTTAGGAGTTGAATCAAGATCAGAAAACTCCCCCTAAGTTCATGCATATAAAGCACTGTCAGTTTCCAGGCTTTGAAAGCTGTTTCAAGGCCTTGAAATAGACTAGCTATTTCAAGCCTGTGAAACCAAACTGAACTTAATACTCGTTAGTTGGCCGTATCTACGCGTTATGAAAGAGGGAGTGAGTTAGGGAGGGTTTTTTCGACGAAATAGCTTCATAACACATCATTGTTGGACAGTTTGACATTTGCACATTTTTCGAGGGTTTGACAGGATGTGTTACAAGTGACTGCATTGATTTGTGGAGGTGATTCACTGCATTACATAGTGAGCACAGGTGGAGAAATTCGCTTGCGAGGCTTCTTTCCTCACAGAACTGGGTACCGGGGGTTGTTGGGTTAATTGGTGGTCGTGTTGATTTTCTACATCTTTGGTGATGAGGAGGTTCGGTAGGAATGCACGTATATCTTTTGACTACATGGTGGACGCTTCATGACTAGTGTGGGGGTACCACAAACGAGGACATTTTTTCATACCCCGCGACATTGGATTATTTCTGCACCACTCAACTTATATTTCTTTATGTTTAGTTATATTATTTGTATTTGTAAAAGAAAAGAAAAAAATGGAAAACGGAAAAAGTAAAAAATATGTTATATTTTTGGCAGCTTTCAGTTATTTAGTTATTTAGTTTGAAATTTGAGTTGGTGGCACTTGTTCCGGATTCGACACCGCTTCACATTCGTGGCCGCGAGAACGGCGAAGACACACCGGGAGCTGGGGAAATTGAGTGAGCAGAAACTTAGGTGTTTCGGTCAATTTTTCGGGAACTTGGTGAGGGGTGTGAGTTGGGAAACTGTGAGTATGTCATAACAAGTAGGATCGTGCCGTACCCTGATACATATATATCCTACCAGTTAGATTTAGGATCCCCGATTCGGAAATAGCTCGGATGGTCAGCTAACGAGGGATTTGCTCAGGTTGAGTACAAAAGTAATAGTATGAGGTGCCAACTCTTACTTTCCACTCTTAAATCTAGCCATATTCTCTGATCGCTTGCGGATTAGTACTTCCTGGAAAGAGGGTGAGGTCTTGATGACACACCGGTTCTCGTTTTGAGGTTGCCTGATCTCGCAAAAAAGATTTTTTTGTCGTTTACCATTTTGAGTCTGTGTGTATTTAGTCATGGTATATTCCCTCTGAGTCAGTTGTATAGTCAAGTCATCTGGTGCTTAAGGCTGGGTCGGCAGGTTGGTATGCAATGGTAGTAGTATGCACAGAAACTGTATGAAAGACAGGTTAGTATGCAAGAGGTTTGCGCGGGACGAGCAAAGATCAGTGTGGGGGTAATTTGATAACTCCCCACCAGGAGTTATCGGTGAGCCTAATTTGAGGGGTCTTTGTGTCATAATCGAGTGTTTTAGCAGGCTTACAGCCCTGTTTAGCCTTAGAATTCACTTTTGAGTGTGTTGAGATTCTTTATGCATTACTGCTTTATTTCACGCATTTCAAGATATGATCACGAGTTTTGTTCGTGTTCTCTACGCAGGGACATGACTTGTACAAGAGCCGACAATGAGGCATGATTGCAGGGGAAAGAGCCGGAAAGCTCAAAACACCTGAACCGAGGATGACTGAGAAACACTCGGTTGACAATATCTTGAGTTCTAATTGGATTTTTAAGTGAAACCAGCGGCAGAAGAAAGTAGACGTCAAGGGATTTTCCGAAAACATGTCATAATGCTGAAACGAATTCCAGCCAAAAAACCGACCCACGCCCAAGTGTGGGTCCCAAACAGGCCACGCCCAATTGTGGATCTCGGGTCCCAATGTCCGGAGTCGTTATCGGTTATTTCATGTTCAGGTCGATTTTCGAGACAGTTTTGACCCAAGGTATTTTGTAATTTTTACACCAGGGCCGGGTTTTCAGACTCGAGTTTGTATTTTGTCGCCCAAATTCAGTCAACGGTTTTCCTATGACCAGATTCAGGATTTGGCAGAATTTGGAGCGGTTTTGACCAGGGGTATATTGGTAATTTTGACAAGTTTCAGGGTCAAAACGCAGCCCGAGCAGACAGGGTTCAGAAACAGGCCAGAATGGAGACAGAAAGGCTAGAGAGAGACTTTTGGAGCGCACAAAGTCCCTGTCTGCGTGGCTAATTGTGAGCTACGCAGCAACTACGTAGTACCACACAGACAAAATGTTTCCCAAAGCGGTTTTGGTCAGTGGCAGTTTTGTAGTTTTAGGCAGTTTTCCGGAAGCTTCTCAGCACTATATAAAGGGGCGTCCAGAGCTCGTTTTTGATACACAATACACCCAAGGAGAATTTAGAGTACCCTCGGAGAGCACGGGAGCGCAGATCCAGATTCCAAGAACACTCGTTTGATATCAATTCTCTCTTTAATTCCAGAACATTGTTATTTAATTATGTCGTTTAGTACCTAAACTTTTTACCTAGGTTCTCAGTGAACCTAGGGTTTTGTATTCAGTATCTAGTTATGTTTTCGACTATGGGTTCATGATCTCCAGATCTTAATATCAGCAGTTTTTATTCATTACTCTTTCTTTTACTTTATTGTTTATGCATGATCAGGGTCGCGAACCAGGATTGCTACAGACTCAACCAGGTAGTGAAAACGGTTGGTTAGGGTTAGGAAGAGAAGAAAAAAATTAGCACCTTACCCCGATGGACCAAACAGAGAAGGGGAGATAGGACTAGCCTAAAAACGTTTGACCAACTGTTAGCGGTTTTGACCGAGGCCTTTAGGACAGGTTAGAAACCCTATCAGACTTAGAACGAGACTGCAGATTTAGGTAGCTTAAAAGGGGCCAAAAAACTGCAGAATTGTGATAGTGTGCATCAAAAGAAAAGATACTGCACAAGTGGTACGTGGCACGGATAAGTGCCTGCAGTGTGTTTCATATCGAAAAAAGAACGAAAAACTGAAGAGACCTTAGGGGATCCCGCGACCTAGTGCCTAAAACCTAGTTTTACAACACTCAATATTATTCAGAAAAATTCTCACAAAAAGTTTTACTTTCCAGTATTTACTTTCAGCACTTAGTAACCAAAATCTCAACGTATTCCTCCTATTTTACACTCTGTCTTTTGAAACCGACTACGTAATAAAAATAGAAAATAGTCCTCGTGGGAACGATAACACGAGTTGAAATACACCCGGTACTACTTGATTCGTACACTTGTGACTAGCACGCTAATTTGCGCATCAAGTTTTTTGGGCCGTTGCCAGAGACTTTTTACGGTGAATTTAGTAGTCAGAATTAATTTTCAGAGTTTTTCTCTTATTTTTATTTTTATTTTCTTTCGTCCATCTCATTGTTTTTGAGGTCTTTGTTTTTCAGGAACTTCTAGTGAATACCCAGATTGCCCCTTGAATTGGTGCAGGCACTCGAAAATCCAGAAAAACTTTACACAGAGCGAAACCGCAGACACCGAGAAAGCAGAATGACCGACAACGTAGGCGACCAACAGGAGTCGTCCCGGAGCAACCCGAGACACGTACTCCAGCTCATATGGCCCGGTAGCTTCTACCTCTAGAAGTCAGACATAATCATCATAAATTAATCTAGAAGTTTCGGCAAACGTACTTGCTTCGACCTCACTGAAAGTTTTGCGAGGGGTTCTTTGAAACTTCTCTGGAGTTCTGAGTTTTTGCAAAAATTCCCTTTGGATTTCCATGGTATGCTTTACATAAGACATCCCATTTTAGCATAAACTTACCTTTAATCAACTCTTGATCTATTTCGGTGACTGCGTGGACGATGTAAATTAGAGTTTCATGATTTCTTCTCGGCTCGTACGGTACTATTGAAGTCGAGAGATCCTCCTAAATAGAATGAAGGCGAGACCAACCTTCTGCCATCAGAAAACCTTCTATCCCAAGACTCCAAGTTTTGTAACCTGCAAGACCAGTGTGTAACAACATAGACGAACATGAACAAACCCCACACATAAATCGATTCCTTTCGATAGACGATCCCTTCATCTTAGATCTTCACGTTAGTGCATTTAAATAAATATATAACTAAGGCAATCGAGGCTCTGATACCAATTGAGAGTGGGTATTGAGTAGGTAGACGACAAAAAAGCACACGAGGACGAGTGTGTCTACTTATCAATACCTGCAAATCATGAGACACTGGAAGTTTACTTCATAGATCCAATTGGAAGGTCTGCGTAAAGATCACTTCTCGATGCAAGGATATAACTGTAAAGTAAATTAGACAATCACAATAGTTATTTGTAAAGTAGAGTTGCACGACACACATGATTTTTACTGCGGGGAAACCTTCATTGTGTTCTTCGCCTGAGAATGATCGTTAGGATAAAAAGCTCACATGCTGGCACCTAACTAGTGCTAGAAAACTTTATTCACATAAATCTTCTCATACAAGATATATAACGAGCTATCACATAGATTATCTGCTTACCGTGATATATTTACCTGCCTAGATTCTGCAATCTCTTGGGTAGCACCTCACGCGAGCAATCAAATACTCACTTAAATCTAGTTGGGAACTAATACACCAACTCACGCCTTGAGCTTGCGACATGATCTACACTTGAATCACATGTTCGTGCGTGTACTATAGAACATTTTCCACCGTTTTTTGTCAAGTGAATAACTCTATCATAGGTAGATACTGGAAAATAATAACCTGCACGAAATAGGAGACTCTAGACAAGACTAGTTAAATCCTACAGGCAACGGCTAAACAACCCTATACAAAGCTAAGATGATACTCCAACAACCTCATATCTGAAGCACAAGATCACTAAACAGTTCCGAAAAAATACAACTTCATATATCTAATAAATAAAACAGACTCTAAGATGAATAGAACCGGAGATATCCAATATCTGAAAATCTAGATCTAAGAAAAATATCAAGATATTTAAATTGATCTACAAACCAGCTTCTATGGCAGATTATAGACCCAGGTAGATCAAACATGCATAAGTTCTTCTGAATGAGAGAGATAATCTTAAACTTGAATAAACAACGAAGAACAGATCTAACCGGAAAGACTCCAAAATATAAAACAAACTTCGAATACCTGAAGTTAAATAGCCACAAGACTACGTGTAACTGAGATTGAGTCAGAACACCTGAAGAAAATCAGCATCTCCTAGCTTAGGGGTGTGCATGGATCGGTTTGGTCGGATTGAGAGTATTTTAAAAACCAAGTCATACATTTCGGTTCGAAAAAGGTTAAACCAAACGAAACCACGTACTAGCCCGAACCACCAAAACCATTGTATTTGGTTTTGGCTCAGTTTGGTTTGGTTTTCGGGTTACAAATATGACTTCCAACTAGAGAAGAACTTAAGAAAGTACACTTAATGTCCAAAGAAATAGTTGTATTATGTTAATGATTTTTACTATTACCTAAAACTATTAGAATTTAACAATTAGGAATAAAGAAAAATACAACATAAACAAACTACAAGCTTGTCCATTCAAAATACTTAATACCCAGGAACTCTTACATACGATTGGGTTTGCAATAAACCCCCAAAATACAGAGTTAAATTACTAAAGATCTCAAACATGACATACTGTTGCAATGATAAAACAAAAAGATAGTCCAGACTCCAGATAATACTAATAGTCTTAAACAACGAAAAAGGAAAAAAAATGTCTAAAGATGAACACTGATTAGGTTAGCTTGATACTCTGTTAGCATATGAAGTAGGTAATTGTATTGGAACTCGGAAACATAAAATCCATAATTTAATCATGTGGCCCTTCGATTTCTTCAATGATCATGAAAACGGAGAAGAAGATCAATGGTCTCTCTAAGGAATATAATAGAGCAGTAATAGCAAAGCAAATATTCAAGAACTGATTAAATATAAAATTATATGCAGGGATATCAATTAATTTTGGGTCGACGCGGGTTTTTTCGGTTTCTAGTATGAAAATTAGAAATCAACCCATAATTTTGGTTTGGCTGAAATTTAAACCATAGCCAACCCATATTTTACAAAACCGCTAGAATTGGTATAGGTTGGGTTGGGTTAGGCGGTTTGGGCGAGTTGACGGGTTTGTTGCACATCCCTATAACCTAGTTGATACAAGAACCACACGGACGAACCCTAAAGGGTTTCTCTCCTAGGTCGTGGGACATTAGAAGGGACGACACCTGGCTTTCCCACGCTCCTGGCCGAACCCTGACAGGCTGAAGGGGAATTCTCTCTCTCTCTCTCTCTCTCTCTCTCTCTCTCTCTCTCTCTCTCTCTCTCTCTCAGGTATAGAAAATTCTCACAACTTAATTTTCGCATGGATCTCCTATTTTAAGAGTAAGCAAACTTATTTTCTATGAAAAGAGAATTCTAGAGAAAATCTTATACGAATCTAGACTTTTAGAAAATGAATTAAAAATCCAAAATTCATTTAAAGATAATTAAATCAATTTTAAAAGATTTTTACCAAAAATACTATAGTCATACTTAATATCATATTCTAAATGAAGAAATTTACGAAGAAAAATACATATTAAATTTCAAAAACTTTAATTTAGCAGATGATATTAAGGTGCTAAAAATTCTTCTTTGTTGATTAAGAAAATCTATATTTTAATTGATAAAAGATGATTTTCAATTAATATAGATCAAATATATCAAATATAGTAAATACGAAAAAACTCAATTAAAACAAGTTTACTATATATAATATTGACATCTATTGAAAAACTTCCAACTTACTAAGTTTACTATATATAATATTGATTTCTATTGAAAAACTTCCAACTTACTTAAATTATAAAACTAATTAAAATGATAAAAGCACTTTAATAGGAAAATACTTATTAAAAGATTTGTGATCAGTGTCACTAAAATGTTCATATAAAAATAAGTAACTTATTCCCAATAAACTCTCTTTCTTGAACGATAAAAAATGACCGTAGAAAATCTAGAAATAAGAATTTATGATTGAACTTTCAAAGCAGCTAGAGAGCAAGTTCAGAGTGTCAAGCAGCCCAATCCTAGCCGCCCTTACCAGTGCATGACCCACCTAGGGATGTCTGCCCTACTGCTTGCATGTCAGGGAGGCTTAACTGTGTCTTTTACCCTCTTCTCTTTTGTAGTTTTGACAGTAAAGTCCCTAGACTCTTGGATAGATGCAACATGAATACTCATAGACCTAAGAATGAAACTGAACATTAATAAGAATACCTGAAAATCGTTAGAACGAAATTCAATCTTCAACTTGCTGCACTAGATTCAAAGAAGCTTGAATTGCCTATAAAAAAGGGATAGCATCACAAAGAATCTAAATAGAGAACTCTCATATCATTACTGTGAACGTTATTTTGGATAAAATATTCATTGTATTAGATATGAAGATATTAATATAATAAAGTTCTTAGATTGTAATTGTTGTTATCTTAAACTATCCATGGTCGAGTAGAATGTTAATAGGACGATCACTATGCAACGAGACTAGTATATGGGTAGACTGATATGGAGATATCAAGTCTAGAACATGGATATACATTAGGAGTAATATCATATTGGATTTGTGACGACCTTGTCGCACATTTAACAATAAAAAATGATTATTCGTTAAAAATCACATTTTACCGTTAACACGTCTCAGATTTCCAAACATTTCCACCAGCAGGACACACTAGTCTTCCAAAGCCACTTTTCAAACAAGACACTAATAGATTGGAGTCATCCATTCATAAACCGAACGATGAGGTGTTGTCAACCGCTCTGTCACATACATACATGAATAAAAAATACCACCAATACTAGGTGGAAATCACCTCGCCTAATACAGTTTAGGATCAACCCTTGCTAAGAGAGTACATATCTCACAAGTATCACCACATATCATGGCTTTAAGCTGGAAAAGAGACACACTCGTCCACAATCGACCCCTCACTTAAGCGGAATACACCTCGCTGAAAGAGGTATTACAACTTCGCTTTTATTCGAAAACCATCACCCACTTGGATATACAAGAATAATCACAACAAAAATAACTACAACGAATTATATAAGATCATCTGTGCCATACGCAACATTTTAACGGAAGAAATAATGACGAAAAAGTTTATATCACCGGGTCAATATAAAATAACTAAACATATATTTTTTCTCGTTATCAGTATTTTCTTTTTATCTGTCCGTCCCAATTCTACCATTGATCCAATCTAGAAACAAACGTTTGAAAATAGTTTTACATTTTCCCATTTTAATTTTTTTATAATGATCCTCTCCTTTTACTCTAACGACGGAAATTAAAAAAAAAATACATATTATAGAATTAATTTAACATTCCAAGTAGGCCATGGATTAATCATAAACAACTCTCATTAAATAAACGGTTGTCTTATTTTTTGTAAACTTCCGATAAGAGAAAATACTAATGGGTCTAGTTGTTAGATCTCCACTCATATGAGTTCCTTTCATGGTAGAAACAAAAACAGATCAAGAAATACACCAATATTCCTTTCATTCAATATTAGATAGTTGAAAGTACACAAGATATCTTATCTTTGTTCTAGTTTCTCACTTCACTATGTTAATTGAATAACTACCAAAGGAATACTGAAAACATAACACACCATGAGCACCACCTTTACTATAAATATTCGAGAATCACAAGTAACTATTCTATAGTTCTTTTTTTTCAATTCCATTCTCTTTAATTCTCTCAATTATGTTCATAAAGCCCAACTAAATATTACCGTTTCTGTAACCTAAATCAAAATATAAGTCATGGTCTTCAATTCGGTTCAATTGAATAAATCAAAATACACTAGAATTATAGAACTAACAGCCCTTAAACCAACACCATCCGAACAAGTAACAATCGACATACCTTTTCATGATGCTTTTTTAGCCAAGTATAGATAGCAACATGATAAATGGGGCATTTCCAACCCCCTTTCACAAGACGGGTTCCTCACCCGCCAATCCTCTTTTTTATTCTCTCCTCAACTTCTCTCTCAACGAATTGTATATCAAAGACACCTAATAGACTAAAGAAGGACAGTCGTCACTCAACGAAACAATTACTTCAACTTGTTAACTAAGACACTTCATGTACAACCTCTATAATTTATCTTACACCTCTAATAAGAGTGATCCAGCAGTAATAAGTACCATTAAATAATTATATAGACAAAAATCCAACTACAAGAGCTACACGATGTAATTATATATAATAATAAATATTTATAAACACAACATGATGCTCAGTGTCATGCACTGCAACTATAACGTCTTGCTTTAGATTACAGACCATCCTATTACAGAAAGTAATAAGTCAGTATTCTAGAAAAAGTAAAGAGTCAACGTCACACAGAATTCTTGATGATCATGTTGGCCACAAAAAATATTTAATTAAAATATTTGTGAATACCGGGTCTCACAATCTACACCAACTAAAAAAATCTCGTCCCGAGATTTACATTTCTCTAAAATTCACTTCACTTTATAAACGACACCAATAGTCCCTTTTGAAGGTTTCAACCAAAATTTATACTAGTAGCTCGATGTACTTACTTTTTAAATACAAAATAATTCACGCCTCTAACTAAAACATATTTTCCAACTCCCATTTTATTTATCTGTAACTAAAACATATTTTTCAACTCCCATTTTATTTCTCTCTTACTCTAGTTAAAAAAAATAATATGATCTTGAAAAGAAATCCCTATGTGTAAGCCCAAAAAATGTTATTTTAGTTTGTTCAATAGAGAGATCGAGTACAAAACTATAGACACCTACTACAAAAAAAAACATGGAGTTCTGTTAGTAAGTTAGAAAGCATTATGCCTCCCTTTTACACATATAATCTTCACAAGTTCATTATAAATACAAAATTAATGCAATCAGACAAGTCTGCCTTGAACCACCCATATCTCTCTTCATGGTGTCTCTTCACTCCCTCAAACTACTCAATGTAGCCAAAGTTGAGACTAGACTAATATTTATCTATGTTTCCAAAGCTATAATTCTCAATATGGTACCAGAGATTTTCCACGAATAATCACTTAAATTAACATTCTTTCGTCTCTCTGACTCTCTATTATACCTCTTTCCGTATTTCTCTCTCATCCATTTCTGATTCAGCCAACCCAAACTTGTTCTCTCTACCCTTTTGCCTTCTAATAAAATTCCTCATAACCAACCCTCTTTCCTCTTCATCTCTACTTTCAATCTTGCTTATATAATTTTTCAAAAAATAGAATTAGTAGAGTAATGAACTCTTTGAAGCCAAGAACAAATCATGTAAAAACAAAAAAAAAGTTACCATTGTTTCTAGCACCTACTTTTCAAGGGAAACAAGCGAACCAACAATTTAAATAAACAATTTACATGAAGTGAAACAACCATTAAATTTGGAAGAAGAAGAACACATGCCCTTTTAAGTTTGATGAACCAAACCATCCTGTGTAATTTTCTTTTGCCAACTATTACTACCCTCTTATGTCATGTCTTATAGCCAAAAATGTATAAAAACATAAGATCAAGCACCAAAATATTAAAAAAATACTAACATCTCTATCACTCCCATAGCTCCATGTTTCTATTTTTCATATAACTTTTCTTCTTTTTTCTACGATTTCTCTCTCCTCCGCCACATTTTTAAGCTCTACCTTCCTTCCCTCTGTGTGAGGTGTTCAGTTTCTTCATGACTAAGGTGGACATAACAAACCAATAATAAGCTTCTAGTATGATGCACACAACCTCAAATGACACATGGCATCCTCATTTCGCTCAAAATCTTGGTTAATTAAAAACAAACTTCATTAATATATGTATTATTACATAAAAATCCAGGCAAATGCATGACAAAGTATGCACTGGATTAAATAGAGGAACTATTTGTAGCCTTCTACCAGTATAAGTGAAAATGAGATAACATTATATTTTTTTCAATTGCATCAAAGATCTTTCAACTTGTAAATACATTTCCACCAAGCATTGTGTTTCTTTGCTTTCCATTAATACACCAATAAAGTAGCACGATATGAGAAAATGGGTGCTAGCTCAATGGTTGAGCATTTGAAGCCCATACATGAGGTCTCGGGTTCCAACCATGCTATATGATATAATTCTCGAAAAAAGAAGCGCGATATGAAACTAGGTATTACATCATTGTTACGATATACTAGACATAATTTATCACATCAATTTTTCATTTTCAACAAAATTCTCACTTCACCCTCATATAAAAAAACAAATGTCACTCGATGAATTACTAAATCATAACTTGTGTAAACTTTTAAGTTTACATACTTGTATTAAATTTGAGGTATAGCAATTTACAAACAACTTCGCATACTGCTTTTCATTTAACCCTGCCACTAATCATATATAATACTCGGATTATTCTTTTTACTATCCTTTATCACCAAACTATTTATTATAATTTTTCATACTTGATCATCATAAATGATGCATGGATATAATTTTTTTCACGTATGCACTAAACTTCACCATGATCAAGTCATGGTCAAGCCCCACTAACCCATACATCATGTCTGAGATTGGGTTTCACCAATATTCGCCATTCATGCATGATAAACTCAACCACTAAGCTCACTACAATGTTCATGTGGAAGTTCACATGCCATTAAGTAGACGGTTATGTATCATGTATGAAAATACATATGCACCCTGCCTAATGATGTGTTATAGTTCTATTTCACCTTCCATATACACCTATATATGTATATATATATATTTTTTACAATAAATTATCATGTACTACCATGGTACATTATCTCATCTCTCCCAAGGAGTACAAGACTGTGTATCCTTAGCCCGATAGTGCGAGACTACCAAGTTTGTCAGATAGCCTAGCCTTTCACATATAACACAACGCCCACCTTGACCTAGATACAGTCAGTACTTCCGGTTGGGTTTAAGCTCTGATACAGTTTGTGACGACCCCCGTCAAACATTTAAAAATAAAAATTGATTATTCGTTAAAAATCACATTTTACTGTTAACCCGTCTGACATTTTCATAAATTTAAAATTCCACCAGTAGGACATACTAGTCTTTCAAAGCCACTTTTCAAACATGACACTAATAGATTGGAGTCAGCCGTTCATAAAAAGAACGACCATGTGTTGTCAACCGGTCTGTCACATACAGACATGCTACAAAAATACCACCAATACTAGGCGGAAATTACCTTGCCTAATACAGTTTAAAATCTACCCTTGCTAAGTGAGTACATACCTCGCAAGTAGCACCACATATCATGGCTTTAAGCTGAAAAAAAGACACACTAGTCCACTATCAACCCCTCACTTACGCGAAATACACCTCACTTAAAGAGGTATTACAACTTCGCTTTTATTCGAAAACCATTACCCACTTGGATATACAAGAATAATCACAAAAAATAATTATAACGAATTATATAAGATCATCCGTGCAATACACAATATTTTTAATGGAAGAGATAATGACGACTTTTTTTACATCATCGGGTCAATATAAAATAACTAAACATATATCTTCTCTCGTTGTCACAATACATATTATTTTATTTTTATCTTTCCGTCTCAATTCTACAATATCCAATCTAGATACAAACGTCAGGAACAGAGTTTTACATTCTTCCATTTTAATTTTATTATAATGATCCTCTCCTTTTACTACAATGACTGAAACTCAAAAAAAAATATCCTACAATTAATTTAGCATTCCAAGTAGGCCATGGATTAATCAAAAACAACTCACAAAATATACGGTTGTCTTCTTTTTGTAGACTTTCGATAAAAGAAAATACTCATGGGTCTAGTTGTTAGATCTCCACTCATATGAGTCCCTTTCATGGTACAAACAATAGCAGAGCAAGAAATACACCAATATTCCTTTCAATCAAAATTAGATAGTTGCATGTACATAACATATCTTATCTTTGTTCTATTTTCTCATTTCACTATGTTAAATGAATAACTACCAAAGGGATACTGAGAACCCAACACATCATGAACACCACATTTGCTATAAATATTCGAGAATCACAAGTAAAAGAAGAGAACTATTGTCTATGACTATTTTTTTAGATAGTTGCATGTACATAACATATCTTATCTTTGTTCTATTTTCTCATTTCACTATGTTAAATGAATAACTACCAAAGGGATACTGAGAACCCAACACATCATGAACACCACATTTGCTATAAATATTCGAGAATCACAAGTAAAAGAAGAGAACTATTGTCTATGACTATTTTTTTAATTCCATTCTCTTTAATTCTCTCAATTATTTTCATACATCCCAACTAAATACTACCATTTCTGTCACATAAATCAAAATACAAGTCATGGTCTTCAATTCGGTTCACCCGTGGGTTGAATAAATCAAAACCTGCCGGAATTATAGAACTAACAGCCCATAAACCAACTCCAACCGACAAGTAACAAATCAACATACCTTTTCATGATGATTTTCTAGCCAAGTACAGATAGCAACATGTATAAATGGGACATTTCCAACCCCCCTTTCACAAGAATTGGTAACTCACCCGCCAATCTTTTTTTTTTATTCTCTCCTCAACTTCCCTCTGATCAAATTGTATGTGAAAGACACCTAATATACTAAAGAAGGACACCCGTAACTCAAGGAAATAATTACTTCAACTTGTTAACTAAGACAACTCATGTACAACCTCTATAATTTATCTTACACCTCTAATAAGAGTGTATCCAGCATAAATAAATATCATTAAATAATTATGTCGACAAAATCCAACAATAATAATAAATATACATAAACACAACATGATTCTAAGTGTCATGCACCGCAATTATAACGTCTTGCTTTAAATTACAGACCATCCTGTTACCGATAGTAATAAGTCAGTATTCCAAAAAAAAAGTAACGAAACGTCACACAAAAATTATTAATAATCATGTTGGTCATAATAAGTTATTTAATTAAATTAATTGTGAATAAGGTGTATCAGAGGATTAACCCGCTACGAGAAGGCTACATGGAAGTTATGTGAATGTCACATGTGCTTCTAGTAGTGACAATGGTGTTATGGTCCTTTGACTTGAATTCACTAGATACTCTAGTTGTGAATTATCATGTTTTGATATCATAAAATGTTGCGCCGTAACTGGGTAACTATAAAGGCAATAATTGGACATGATATAAAGAAAGATGAGAGCCGACAGTGATGTAGATATGATTTTTCCATCCCACATAATGGGAGTATGTATCCATGGTCACTCGATGAGTAGGACTTAAGGAAATGTCGGTCCAGGCTTAGATAAATCAATGTACGATATTGATGCTATCTGTTCGGATAAGTCTACTAAAAGTAAATAAATGAATGTAAATCTTTTTGTAGAAGTTTTCTGGATAATGCGTAAAACTAGGGTTTCAAATACTAGATTCCAGGATCCCGTAGGGTCTCTTCATATTTCCGTTCTTGTTTGACATGAACAACAATTTAGTTTTCTGTGCCACGTACCAGTTGTGCAGTAACTTTTCAAATCCTACACGTTGTCACAATTCTGCATACTTTTAGATTCATGTTAAACTGCCTAAGTCTTCAGTCTAGTTCTAAGTCTGCTAGGGTTTCTAACCTGTTCTAAAGGCCTGGGTCAGATTCTCTAACAGTTGGTCAAACGTATATGCTAGTCCTATCTCCCCTTCTCTGTTCGGTCCATTGGGGGTAAGGTGCTAAATTTTGTCCTTTCTTCCTGACCCTAACCGTTCGTTTTCACCTACTGGATCACCTTTGTAGCAATTTTGGGTGATCAATCCAAGCATGCATGAACAATATGATCCAAATACATAATAACAAATAACGCTGGTGATTTAAGAAACTGCAATCATGAATTCATAACCAAAACATAGAACAATATCCGAGTACGAGACCCTAGGTTCTCCGAGAGCATAGGTAAAGAGTTTAGCTACTGAAATTCATAACATGATAACAAAGTTTTCGAATGAGAGAGATAATGAAAGCAAACTAGGTCTTGAAATTCGGATTCGCGCTTCCGTGCTCTCCGGTGATGCTTAAACTTCTCCTTGAGGTGTCTTGTGTGTCAAAAACAAGCTCTGGACATGTCTTTATATAGAGCAGGAATGTTTCCAAAACGTCTTGCCTAAAATTACAAAATTGCCCCTGATAAGAAGCCTAAAAAATTGTGCCCCGTGTTCGTAGCTACGCACAGGATACGCAGACATCACCCAAAAACTTCTTAGTTCATCACTTGTTGTGCGTAGTTAAGCCCCTGTGTGCGTAGCTACGCTCCAGCTACGCACACAGTGGCCTTGGTGTTTACTTTCTTCAGCAATTCTCTCCCTGTGTGCGTAGTTGAGCTTCCCAGTGCGTAGCTACGCTCCAATTACGCACACATGGCTTTCATGTACTGTCCTGCTCTTTGATGTGTGCGTAGCTGCGCTGTTGTTGTGCGTAGCTACGCGGCAACTACGCACACAATGTCCTGCCTTAGCCCAGAATTCCTCCTCTGCATGTTGTGTGCGTAGCTAGCTTACTGTTGTGCGTAGCTACGCAGCAACTACGCACACAGCAGCTTCTTAGCTCCTGTTTTGCATCCTCATCCTCTTCCTGCCTTCGTTCTTTATCTCCACTGTCCTCACAAGCCAGGTTCCTACATAGACAACATGAACACACCCGCGATCATATCCAATAACACACAAAGTAAGCAGTAATTCATTAAGAGCTTATAAACATCTCGTTCCAACTTTCAAGGCTTTCTAAGGGCAAATTCTGTCTAAAACACCACTTCTTAACACAAAACACACTTCTTTTAGGCTCAATTATAACTCCTAGCGGGGAGTTATCAGAAGCATTGATGTGTTGCTAGACACCGCTCGATGTTTGTAGTTGTTACTGCCAACGTAATAGGAACTTGTAGGGTCACACACCAAAAGGATTAGACTGGATGTAGATGTTAATTAGTTGGAAAAATTAACGGTAAAAAATCAAGGATCAAAGTGCAACGACGTGCATATTTAGTTGGACTAAATAGCAAACTGGATTGCAAAAAAGTCGATCAAAACTGTTGGATCTAATTAGTAGTGGGGCAAATTTTAATTAATAAATAGTTATTAATTATAAAATCAGTTCAACCCTAATTTTTCAAAAGAGCAGAAAAGGAGAGAGAGGCCGAACCCCTCCCCATAGCCGACGACAAAGAGAGAGGCTCCCCTTTCCTCCTCCATTGTTGTGTGGTGCTTGATTGAATCAAGCCTCCTTATTTCTCTTTCTTCTACACCGCTAACACGAAAAGTAGAGGAAGTTCCAGTTGTAGATCCTACAGTGTGGATACTAGCAGAGGCGTGGACACGACTTCTGCGCAGCGATCATTCAGACTGACAAAGGTAACCCTTTTCCTTCATCATGTTTCACGATTAAAAACAATCCCAAATCCCTCCCAGAACGAGAGTGAAATAAAAACTATATCATTACGTGAAGGTCTGGACTTTCTAGCCCTAAGAACATACGACAACAGTTTGGACTGATACTTTGGGTTAGAAATTAGCTTGATCATAATGAAATATGTGTGTCTAATTTTACAATGGCGACAGACTGATTCACCTATCATTTGGACCTAAAACATCTCTTTTATTCTTCGACTTCTTCCGTTTATTCGTTCTTCTCCGATTCTTTATTTTATTTATCTTCCTCTTTTTCTTGTTTTTTCCTTTTCGTTTAAGTTTGTTTTTCAACTTCTTTGAAAATGAAGTTTGATTTTCTACCCAAAGAGTTAGATAGTAGTAGTAGTACAAATTAACATTAGATCATGGGTAGTAAAACATAATAAATACCACTCTGTCCCAGCTCTTTCTCCCTAATTTGACTTTTATAACTATTCACTGAGTCGCTTTAACCGGTGATTTGGATAGTAAAATGATGCAATTTTTTTTGATAATCTTTTCATTGTATTGCAGAGTAAAAGTCGCTCTATAACACGGTGCAAAAATTATAAATAACCGCATTATTTTGCTATTCAAATCGTCCGGTCAAAGTAACCCAAATACGAATCAAAAAGTCTAAAGAGAAAGAGCAGGGACACAGTGTTCTCAAAATTTGGGTACTATTGGTGCAATTTTCCGAGGTTTTAAATGCAAATTTTACACCAATGAGCTTATTCGGCTAAAGCCTTCACTTCTCCGGCTTAGAATCTCTAGACTCTCTCCATCACCTCTCTCTCTCTCTCTGGGCATCAATCGTTGTGTAAATTCGAACTTCCAATCTAACTTCTCCTACTTCGCGTCAGCAAAACAATTTTATAAGTAGAAACGTACACTAGCAGTTGCAACTAGGAACCATCATTTCCCTTCCAATTCCTTTTCCCATCTCCAATGGCTGTTTCCACGATCAGTGACAAATCGGAGTCTACAGTGACCGACGACGTTTCCCGAATCGTCGAGTCGGCGAAAGAGTTGCAGGATGCAGCTTCCTCTCTGATTTCCCGAACCACCCGCGAAGAAGACGCTCTCCGGCAGCGATCACAGGCTCTTCATTCCACCATTCTCAGGCTCCGCTCATCGATAGCCTCTTTAGTCGACAATGGAACCCTCGATCCCAAAGACGCCGAGAAGGTATATATATAATATATGTATATAGTTCATATGTGCGTAACAATTTGTGGGTCTGAGTAATATATATGTATATAGTTCATATGTGTGTAATACTTTGTGGGTCTGAGTAATATATATGTATATAGTTCATATGTGTGTAATGATTTGTGGGTCTGAGTAGTTATTTAATCTAGAGTCTGTTTTGGCTTTGATTTGTCTGTGTCTTGTAGTTGGAAGAGGAATTGTACCGAGCTAGCTACATATTGAGTGAAGGAGATGCCTCAGCCTTCATCCCAAGCAAATCTCATGGTGCTTTCACTATCTCTTGTGATCCCTTATTTTTTTTGGATTGTTTGATATCAGCAATTTTTAATCAGTTTGGGTTTGTCTATTTGTGGGAAATAATTATTCATTTCAGGCAGATTCTTGGGTATGCTTCTGGGTCCGGTCAATGTCCGCGCTACTCGGAAGGATGTGAAATTGAAAGTGAAAGAGGAGTATAATAGCTTCAGGGTATGTTCATTCATACCATTTTAGTATGCAAATTTGTCCAATTGGTGATCTCTTTTCTAGTTCCATTCCTTATTTTCCATTATAGGAAGTTAGTTGGTTGGTCCGTGGTTTCATTTCCCATTTATGCCTTTTGGGAAGTCTCGACCGTCTGCGCTTCCAGCTTAGTTTAAGCCACCTCTTTTTTGAGGTCTTTGGTTGAACTATAGGTTGAGGAATTCAAGGGTAATTTTGTTGGGTGACAGGAAGTGTTAGCAACATTTATGGTTCCTGCAAGGTTGTAACACATACAGAGTCCAGTGCTTTAATGCTCTCTGGGTAGTTAATGATCTGTTACTGTTGAAGGGACTTGAAGTCCGTGCCAATGTAATAAATACCAGTACCAGTACAATGTATGCTTCAGAACATGCATTGGGCTACGGGAGGACCGCGAGAAAGAGTTGGAGTCATCTTTAGTCATGACTATGTATTAAATCCCTTCCTAGGTTGGTAGTGATGGATTGTTGTTGGCACTGGATTGGTGGGTTACAATAATGCTCTCTGGGTAGTTAACGATCTTTTACTGTTGAAGGGACTTGAAGTCTGTGCCGATGTAATAAATACAATGTATGCTTCAGAACATGCATTGGGCTATGGGAGGACCGCTAGAAGAAGATGGAGACGGCGTAACAAATCTTTAGTCGTGATAATGTATTAAATCCCTTCCTAGGTTGATAGTTGATGGATTGTTGTTGGCACTCGATTGGTGGGTTGCAATAAATTCAGTGTGCTGCATTCTTGATCGGCCCGTAGAAAAATACTGAAAGAAAGGAAAAGATTTCAACAAATTCCAATACTCGGGAATGTTAGATTATAAATTGGAACCTAAATATCTAACACGTTCTTGGTATCTGGAAGAAGTAATTATCTCCAGGTGAATGAAAATCAGATAAGTTGTAGGTGTGTGTACTTTTGTATTATAATTGTTATCGGTCGATTTCCTTAAGGATTCTGGCAATGTCTGAGATTATTAGATAATGGGAGCAGAGTCTCTGATTTGTGTATATATTGTTCCAGCCTTCCAGGGGCTAAGATGTCTAGGGAATGGGGAAAATGTAGGAGTTTTTGTTCAACAGGATGATGTATCCTTGCATGATCAGATTAGTCCAAGTACTGAGACTGCAGAGCAGGATATCCATCATTTTCGACACTTCTGTCATATTTGTTGAGTGCATAAGAACCTCAATCTCTGTGCAGACATTAGTTGTTATATTAGACAGAACAGAGGGCACGTAGAAAAACCTTGCTTGCATATGTTGATTATGGGTGAGTTTGGTATGACTTAATTACAGCTTAACTTATAAGTTTATGTCAAAAAAGTCAACGACAAAAAAGATGAACAAAAAAGTTTTGGGGTGTTTGGTGAAAAAGATATTTAAGTCGTAAAGTTCAAAAAACGCTTCAAAACCCCAACTTTTTCTAGACTCAACTTTAACACTATGGACTATAAGTCGGACTCCAATTTTTCAACTTATAAGTCCATACCAAACACTAGTTATAAGTTGGCGTCAACTTATAATCCAAAACTGACTTATAAGCTGCTTATAAGTCATACCAAACCACCCCTGTGATAATACTTAATATATACTTGAAAATAAGTTAGAGGTAGATCAAGTTTGTGCAAGCTCATCGATAAATAAACTGGGTGCTTAGAGGCCTGCTCGTATTACTAATAAGAATAAGCGTCAATGTTCAAGAAGTTCCTATCAAGTTAACTTGGAATCTGTGTAAAAGAGACACTCTTATTTTAGCTATGTAATTGAGAATAGTGAATCATGAATTCTGTTTGGGATGGTTGATTTACATGTTTGCAAACATTAATGTACTACAAAAGTAAGCAAGAACCGAAGTTTTTCTTTCACGAAATAGTGTATCTGCAAGAAAAAAAAGAAACTACGGATGATTTTGTTCCAAACTTGTGGTGTTAGTTGTTTCTTTTTAATCAGAATGTGGTGTTAGTTGTTTGTCAAGCTGTTTATTTATGTTTTCTTAAAGACTTCTCATGCTACTTCCCCGAAGTCCAGTATGATCAGTGCATAGTCTGAGTTTTATATTTGCATGTTGTGAACTTGTCTTGGTGTGTCCTGCATTTTTAAAGTATAATTGTTCCTGAATCTTTTTTGCTCTATGGACAGGATAGAACCGCTTTTATGTTTTTGTTTTTCCCATCATTGCTACTTGCATTGAGGTCGTGGGTGTGGGGTGGATGCTTACCTGCACTGCCTGTGCAACTTTACGAGGTACTTTATGCATGGAAACATGCCTTTGAAGATCAGATTGTTTTTGAATTATTCAGCACACTCTTACATTCATTTCAACCTATACTGAGCATGGCATTCCTTTTGTAGGCGTGGTTGTTATATCTCTACACAGGCTTGGCTCTTCGAGAGAATATACTTCGAGTAAATGGGAGTGACATTCGACCATGGTAACTGAAAATGACTGACTCTACTCGTCTTTTGTGACCTTTTCTCAGTTCTTCTTTAGTTTCCATCCCCATGTCTTTCACATAACGGAAGTTTGTAGGTCTGCATTTTGTGAATCATGTTTACTCGTCATCTACAGTCTGCACCTTGATGCAGTATTTGGTAACAAACTGATAGTTAGATTAACTTTTTAAAGAATGGATTATTTTTGTTCACTAAGCTATTTCTTTCTAACATATACTATTCTACTACTAATAAATAACCCGTACCCGTAGGGCACTACTAAAACTATGAGCAAAGTACTTGACAAACATTATGACCAAACCAATTTAACGTGTGTAGAGTATGGGAACCCTTTCTTTTATATAGTTTGTAACCATCACTACGCTTCGTAATTTTGTGGCAACACAGTACATTGTTGCACTTGAAAATAATATGTGTTGTAAAATAATTAAGTGTCTCGCCAAATAATCTATGTTATAGTTTAGCAGTGCCATAAGACAAGACTCGCGGCTATTTATTGTGTTGAAAATCCAAGAGAAAGAAAGAGTTAGGGATCTTTTCAAATTGGAAGGCATTGGATTTTCGTAAGAATACATACATATACGTGTATATAATATGTACACGGAACTTATGCTAATCGAGTTAAACTGACGAGATCTTTATCTGTTACCAAATAGATTTTCTTATCCTCATCATTTTATCAATAGTAAGTAGATTTAATCTTCATTAAATACTCGCTAAAAGGAACTCCAGATCAATGCACAAAAAATCTCAAGACGTTTTTTTCACGATTAGATGGTCAGGATGTTCTGTCTAGATTTTTTGGAGGTGAACACCTAGGTGTTCTATTATATAGCTACTGAAATGAACTGGACTCTTGATTTTCTTATTAAGTCTGAACTTGAATAGAATTTGAACATATTGTTGGTTTGTGTCGTTCTTACATCCGCTCTTCTTCATTAATGATTCATAAAATCAGCTACCTTAATAGTTTATAGATCCACAATAGTGGTAATGCATTCTACACGTGTCGTTTAGGTGGATATATCATCATTACTTTGCAATGGCTATGGCACTTATCAGTCTCACATGGGAGATACAAAGAGGACCAGATTGTGCAAGCAAACAGGTTTCTATATTTTGTGTACATGGAAATGTAGTTAGGTTCTTTCTTTTATGACGAGCTTGATTTCCAACATACTATGCAGAGAGGGGTACAGCTGTTCCTGCAATGGGCAATCATGCAAGGAATTGCAATGCTTCTACAAAACAGATACCAAAGGAAAAGACTATACACTCGCATAGCGCTGGGAAAGGTACATGCATCTAAGAAAACATACTGCCATTATGCCTGGGTTGCAGCTGACATTTATGTTTGCTTGTGCTCTTCCTGAAGTATACTTTCTAATAAGCATGCTTATGCAGATATTCCCATACAAAACGTTTAGGTTTCTGGTCTCTCTTTGTGAAGGTTGAATAAGGCTCTTATATTTTAATCCTTTTACTGTCTGCAGGCAAGGAGAATGGATGTTGTCTGGGGAGAAACTTCTGGTGTAGAAGGTCAACTGTGGTTGTTGGCACCCGTTTTATTCGTACTTCAGGTGATCTAAGTTGTACACTTGTACTCAACTGGCTCTCTAGAGGGAAAATGCATCCACACAGTTATATTCTTGTAGTTTGATTTATTGAACTCATCTTAAACCAAAAAGAATAAATTGATAATGGTTTCTCATCTAATCATGGAGAAATGAGTACTTACTTTGGCAAGTGTTTGGGTTTATTTATCGTAGAAGTTCATAAGTTACTTTTCGTGCCTGCTTTGTGTTAGACTAATACGTACCCTATTTTAAATTCTTTGCAACCTTGTCTTTTCCTTATTAAGCTTCTCTCGCCACTTTGTCAATTTGATGTTTGTTGGGGTTTATGAGCAATGTATGTCAAGATTCGAGGAGCATCGTCCATCCATATCCAGCAGTAATACTTGTAGGCTTAGGTAATCAACTTCATATTTCCATCGGGCTTTATCCACGCTACTTCTTTTCTTCAGGGATTTGAAGCTTATATTGGGATGTTACTTCTTAAAACTGCAATGGTTGGTGTTGTTTCGGAGTGGCAGGTAAGACACATTATTCTGCGGCATTGCACATCTAAATTCACGAGTTGTTTGCCATCTTTGTTGGAAATTCCTGCGGTTGGATAACCCTAATTCTCTTTGGACAGGTGATAACCTGTGGAATCCTTTTGATTATAATGGCGATTGGGAATTTTTCAAACACGATACAGACGCTTATGGCGAAATCTCGGGTTAAAGCAATCAAGAGAAGTAAAAGTAGGGTAGAGTTTAGTTGAGACCCCCTGTGTCAAAGACTTAGTAATTTCGAAAGACTTTTGCTGTTTCCTTTACCGTTATGCTTGTAGTGGTAGACCACAGTTGTTTGTTATAAGCTTTCTTGGTTTTTGTAACATTGAGCTCTGTGTTGGGTGTTATAGTTTTGCTCGAATCAGTCAAGGCTGAACAAGTACTGAGATGCTCTCCACTGGCAATGTCTGACTATGCTTCTCTTTGTTTCTCTTCTATTCAAAAGTCATCTTGTAAATGGTCTTGTGGAACGAAACTGCCAAGGTTTTATACTTAAGAGGTTCAGGTTGAGGTTGTAACCAAGTTTCTGGGTGAGGCAACTCCGGGGATTTGTGTACCAAAAGGAAAGAAGACTGATACAGTAATAGTAGACGACGAGTTGGTACTGTAAATGTCTGAATTTGCGAGCATTTTGGTTTAAGGTCAAAGGGAGAGTTTTGAGGACTCAATTTGGCTTTCAAAATTTTACCTGACCTCAAATCTACACTAGCTACAAAATGCAGGTCCAGTTTACCTAGTATGGCAATTCCTTAGATTGTGAACTCACGTTGAGTTTGGGCTCATTTCTATTGAACTGAGTTTGTTAGCATGATTCCTATCTCAATTTGTAAACTCTTATGGGGTTTCAGATCGATCGTTAGTGAGGGGAAATGTTTTAGCTGCTAATAACCTTCTGATCCAGCAAAACCATAGCTAAAGCAAAAATTCATAATGTAAATAACTTAAATAACTATAACGAAACTAATAAAATAGGAAGTGCGAAATGTTAATAACTTGCTAAAACTAGTGTTTCCACTACACGACATTTCTTTTATAAACATTCAGAATTACACTAATAATAAAAGGAGTAGTGATGGTAATACATCCAACTTGCAAGACAATACATACTAGCAGCAGTAAAATATTAGTCGACCAGGAGGAGAAACAGAAAGACCAAGCTTAAACAGCTAAACATAAAAACAGTTGGCCCAGACAACTACAACCTCCATTTCTGCTTTTTCAACTTCGGTTGACTTTTCTACCCGTAACTGGGTCACTTTAACTCGGTAATCTGGATAGCAAAACAATGTCATTTATTGGCAATTTTTTCATAGTACTGTAAAATTTACTCTGCAAGATCATGCAGAGATTACCAAATTCGTGTATAAATCTGCTTACCAAATCACCGGGTCAAAGTGACCCAAAAAATAGTTCAACACATCAGTTATTAGCAGGCCCACAGAGATGCTACTGGAAGGTCCACATGTCCAGCCCAATTAGGGCACCAACTTTACTTGGAGATGAAAGGGATGATGGCGGTGCAGTGGAGCGGTGCGGTTGAGGCAACGGTCAGAGATGGACGGTGGGCTGTGACAGCAAGATGATGGCAACGACCAACTGTAGCAGCAGACAAACAGAGAGAACTCTAACATCTGACATTCAAGAAGATTATGAATTAATAAGGGTCCTGGGCTATTTTCCCATTGCCAATTGATTTTGAGGTGGAACCCCATGGATTCTTAAAAGGTATCAGAGTCACGACTCACAAACACGTGAATAATCTAACAACCCATGTGCTCACCGTCACCCACAGACAAAAAGATGCACGTGAAGGCCAAAGAATGCCACACGTGAGGAGGCGTGTTGAGAAGTCCCACATCGGACATTCAAGAAGAAGAATATGAATTAACAAGTGTCATGGGCTATTCCCCATTGCCAATTGGTTTTGAGGTGAAACCCTATGAATTCTTATATGAGAGGGGTCCCGGGGAACGCCGTAGCCACGACATGCAAACAAAACAAAGAGAAAACCCCTTAGAATTTGGTCCGTAAGGGCTGACGGTGTGGGTACAATGACAGAACATAGCTGACATTGATATGGCCTCAAAGAGGCTGATGCTCAGGGCACGAGAAAAGTCACCGGAAAACCAACAGAAGATATGGCCTGTGAGAGCTGAAGGCAATGGAGGGCGGAGGCAAAGCAACACCCCGGAAAACCAACAGAGGATATGGCCTGTGAGATCTGAAAGCAATGGAGGGCCCGAGGCAAAGTAACACCGCCAACAAAATCATCATCTGATTGGCTCAAAATAAGTATTGTCTATTACTTTATTTCATAGGTATTATTATATTTTGGGCTAGAAATTTAACAATACCCTTTCATTATTCATGTACTCGTAGACGTCCTTGTCCTTGTCCACGAGTGAAGCTCACAAGCTTGTTAAATGAATGACGTCACAGGCTTGGCTGTCGAACCTTTTAAGTAGTAAAAGAGCTGATGGTACTTGACGAGCGGAGTGATCTTCTCGTGTGACACATTAATGAGCATATGTGATGGAAATAATTTAAGAAGAAGAAACAATAATAAATTACCGCATGATCCACATACACAATATATGTCTTGATGTTACAGGATTGCTCCAGAAATGCCAAGAGCAGGCAAGGGTTTGAACTGAACAAGGAAAAAAGAAGTTTGATGGAAGCCCAGGGAGAGTTTGTTGATCATGTAACCACCCAAGTTGTGTATCCTTTGACAGAAGGAACATGCAAATGCTCTGTTGCTTCATCATTCAGGTGTTAGCAGCTTGAATTACTGGTAATCAAAAGCCGGCTTTTACTCTGATCTCAAATCATCTATGTCAATTGCATCATCACTGCAGAAAGCATTCCAATCACCAAATGAACACTCTGGAAACTGGTGGACACACACCCGATAGTCAGTGAAGTGCATATACACCCAAAGAGAGGACACACACCCGATAGTCAGTGAAGTGCATATACACCCAAAGAAATTACTATTTCTTGATTGCTACTTTCACCACTAAATTAACCAAGAGATGTGATATAAAACCACTACTGGTTTACATCTCCAATGTGCCAGTGTACTCATAACGCACCTTTTAAAGGAATAAACACTGTCAAACTATGGTCTCATAGATAATGCTGAATTGGGGAAATTAGTATAAATGACCACATAAATAGTACACTAATGCTTCTTGAGCAGCATTTAAGTGTACAACAACAGCAGCACCACCACCAAGAACAACAACTACTGCTACTGATATTGCTTTTAAGTACTTGAATCAATTCTAAACACAGGGGACAGAAAAAATCAATACATTCTAAACACGGGACAGAAGAAATCAATAAATTACTTACCCAACAGACCGAGATACTATCTAAATCTCCACATAGAAACTATCTATGGTCTTAAGCTTCTCCATCTCTTCTCCATGGGCGACTCCAGTATCAATATAACACAACTGAAACAAATGGCAAGCTGTCAACAACTTCACGGGTACGAAATAAGAGGAAATACAGGGCTAGTTCAGTTGTGGAATAACCTGGTACTGAGGTTTTCTCAGTGTGTGTACGCCTCTTTTTACTAGCTTTTGCCATCCAGCATTATTTTGCAGCGATCTTTCTAGAGCCACTGTATTCTGTAGGCATAGGCCAAAAATAGCAATGAAACTATACCCCGATACTTGCAGATACTAATATTTGCCAATTAGAATAGCAAGGAACCAATTCTCTTTTTGACAATGTTTTTATGATATGAGAACTGCTCTAGAAACTGTTTTAGCAGGATAAAAAGGCAGAGAAATGCATATAATTTATAAATGGTAAACGGTTGACGACAAGGAACTTTGAGAAGAAAAGCCAGAGAAATGCACAGTTTTAAAGCACACGCGGTACTGAATTTCTAATAAACAGCGAGTGGGATTCACTTGATGTTACAAGCAAACCAGTGAGTACTATGATTCTTACAGGAACAAATCAATCACTACTGAAAACATTAGTATATCTTTTAATCTTTCACATCGTATTGGTAGTAAGCAAGTTTTAGAACTCCATGAATGAATTTTTAAAAGGAGAACTGCATATGTTCATCCTTAGACATAGCAAATAATACATGATGCTTACTACGTATATCTATATAATAAAATAGAACAGTGTTTCCCGCCAAAACGATTTCAATGGAGCAATCTTTATCGTTGATTTTCTCAACTCACAATCTCGACCGCTCTTTCTCTCTTGACATATTTTATAAACAACTATATTTTAAATAGTATTACAAGAATGCCACTAATGTTATTAAAATGGAATGTCCATAATCAATTCCTCCATAATTTTCTCTCTGTAAGTTGGAAAAACGTTTTGGAAGGAAGCCATACGTTAATAATTAGAGGAAAAATAAAAAAACAAACAATATATTGAATTAAATTTCTATCCTTCCTTAGTATCTCCATATTCCCTAAAAAAGTACCGCCATCAATTTCTCTTTGCAAGTTGGAAAAAAATCGTGAAGGGAAATAACCCGTTATTAGAGGTTACTCTCTTGACTTTTCTGTAATTCATTCCCACCACTTTAAATTTCTCAATGTATTTAGAAAATTAAATTAATTAAAAAGAATTAGCTAA
This sequence comes from Linanthus parryae, assembly GCA_023055425.1. Lineage (NCBI taxonomy): Eukaryota > Viridiplantae > Streptophyta > Magnoliopsida > Ericales > Polemoniaceae > Linanthus > Linanthus parryae. The sequence goes on from JALGPY010000015.1 coordinate 1,746,248, forward strand.
AAATTAGTGAAAAATACGGTCCCAGTTTATTGCTAATACACTCGAGTGACCACTATATAAATTCTCTTCACTATGTAATGTGTTCTCCGATTTTACGAATTCGTCCAACATTCGTCCAATAGTTTTTTTTCTACATTACGCTCTTTTCTTCATTGTATTGACATCTTTATCTTTTGTCCAATGATGTTGTTTATTTATTTCTTGACTGTGAATTTTCTTTGACATATTCTGTTTAAGGAATGAGTCATTCTTGGATGCTCTCATCTTCATTTGAAAGGTTCATGTCTCTTCATGATGTATGTTGGATTTGTATCATTAGATGCGAGGGTGAATTATTCTATTTTATTTCTTAGCACAAAAACAGTTATTTTCCCAACTACTTGGTTACCATTTTTGCGGCTGTGGATATTAGGAAATTTCGAACATGAAAATTTTCTATTGATTGTGAGAAATCTATCCACATTGCTATAAACGTCTGAAGTATTTTAGGAGTAGCTGCTTTTCCAAAGAAGTTAAAGAAAATTCGACGACTACAAAATAAATTATCTTTTTGTCATCAACATGGGTAATTGGAACTGAAAGTTTGTGGGCGATAGTAAGTTCATGATAGCAAAAATTACATCACCCAAAAGGTTGTTGCATTTTTTCTATGCACTTGAAATATTCATTTAGATTACACTAGCAAGTATACATCGTCAAACTTTTATTATTTGCAGATTTTAGATTAGAACGTGAAGTGGAGTAAGCTGATTAATACTACCAAATTGGTTCATTCCAAATTTAGAAAATCAGGTAACACAAATATTTATAATGACACGTCAATTATTTATAGGTTGGACATTCTAATTGGTTCGCATCATTGAATTTCTCTGTTTAGTATATATACAGGTTAGCGGTAGATAATGGCATTTTCCATAGAGTGATGATGATGTCCAAATGGTGGTTAGGTTATCTATTACGATTATGGCAAAATTATATATTTAAATAGGCATGACAATCTTTGATTTATTCTTAAGGTGATTTTGTGACAGAGCTGCACTATACTATTTGTTATGTAACACAATTTTCTAACAGACTTTTGTTTAATGTGTTTGTATATTCATTTCAAATGATGTTATTATGCCTTCTTAACAAATCTTGACATGAAAGTATGGTAGTGCCCTACGGGCAGGGGTCATAACTTAGTGTGTGTGTGTGTGTGTGTGTTTGTGTGTGTGTGTGTGTGTATATATACATATATATACATATATATATATATATCCATGCTGCGAACTGATTCTTTCTGTTATTACAAACGCCAATTCTTGGAGCAACTAAAGCAAGAATAATATCACCAGTTGAAAGCACTAATAGATTGCAACAAGGGAGATGAAAACATTGACAAAGGAGCGAAGATGTCATTACACATTGTGAGAGAGAATTCTTCTACACGCTGAAGATAATTTGAAGCACATACTAAGCAAGCACAACGTTCACAAGAATCATATTTAGCTGTGATGTTCTACAGTGAACTCAACTCAACTCAACTCAACAAGCCTTCTCCCAGTTTAAAAGAGGCCGCCTACATGGATAAAATTCCTCCAATTATGTCTAAATACATCCACTCACTTAGGTTGAATTTGGTTAAGTCCGGTGTTATTGTCCCTTCTCAGGTTTTTCTTGGCCTCCCTCTCCGTAATCTACGATACACATAACAAAACCACCTCAAACTATTCTCTCTTATTAGTCTTCAATTGGTGTGACATCTTTCTTCCTTATTGTTTCATTGATGTTTGACAGTGACGTCCAATATACAAGCAGGCTAGAATGGTAGACACTTTCTAAAGAAAAAAATTATTGAAGTACTTACATGACCAGGGTCTAACACTAATAGGTTGTACTGCTGCGGCCCTTTCCATTGTCTTTTGGCTTGAATGCCAACAATAGTTCTTGAGTGACCTTGGTGTTGGAAGTACAAAGGCCTGTTAAGAAGATCACAATAAAGTAACAATTTAATCTCTAGCATACTCCGATATTTAATTCGGAAGCAAAAATCTAAACCCGTGAGTTTCAGAAAGGAAAGAACAGTAACTAGGAATGTTAAGTTTCCTGATAAGTTTAACTACTAACTAAAAGTAACTTACAGTTTCTCGCTGGAAATAACACGATTATTGCCCAATTCTATGAATTTATTGTCAGAGAAGTAATTCCAAACCCAATCGATAAGAAGCTCCTTGCCTTTACAAGAACGTACTTCTTCTCCGCTACCACCTGCTTGAGGGAGTTTAGAATCACCTCTGAGCAGATACCTATCCATTGGCCCAGTGACTTGTATTCTCGACACTCTAGAAGACGACGCACTGTTATTCTTTCCATCAAAATCCATTATCCTGGCACGAAGTCCAAAAGAACGAAGAAGTGTCGCACATTCTGTGGTTCCAACCCAAACTCGTTTACCATAAATTTTTCCATCAAAGTCTCTAGCACCATGCATGTCAAATCCTCTTTCCCAAGCAATTTCAAGCCATCTTTGGAGTGATGCAATATCAGGTACAAAACCACAACCACCAAAAAGAACATTTTTCGCATCCTGCCTATTCCTGAGCAAGTGCGAGCTAAGCATCTGCATGTTACGCCAACCACAACCCCATCCTGCATCCTCCGAGACAGTGCTCTGGAAGTGATCAACATAACCTGATAACATACTTGTCACATTGTCAGGGTCTAGTTCCAAACATCTCCTTAACAACAGTATCAAACTAGCTTCGACTTTGTAGAAGGGTGCCCTAATCTGTAAATCAACTAAACAAAGTATCTTTTCATGGGTGTCGCTGTCTTCACCATCCGTTTTCCTTCCTTTATCCGAATCGGTACCATATTCAAGTCTTCCTTGATTACTAGTCTCACAGGGCATGTCGTTCATCACTTGCGTTTTCTGTTAAATATGAATTAACTAATATAAGTATATTGAGCAGATAGGCAACTTCCTGTGTGAGAAGGAAAAAAAAAAAAAAAAAACTAGACAAATCTTCATATATAAAGAAAATATTGAATAGTTGAGAGGCAAATGCTTATAGCCTTATACACAAAGCAAAATAAGCAATTGGAAAATATGAGGCAGAGCTAAGATGATTCGATACTTGAGCAGCAACGTCTTATGTATGGTTCTCATGGTGAACTATTTAAGATATCACTACAATCACTTTTATTGTCAGTCTAGTTGTCAATCTTAACATTTTTCTGCATCATAAGAAGTCTGAATTGCAACTGTCACGAGCTTTGGTGCTAACAAAAGGAATGAAAGTTTATTTGAAAAGAATATTTCATATACAAACTGGTAAGCAAGAACGAAGACCAGGCATGGATACCTATGGCATGCAATGGAAAATTCTTTCACATGAAAGGTATAACAATAAACACCCTATACATTTAAGAGTTGATGTGGTGAATTGCGATTTTTTTCAGAGTGCAAGATTACATTTAATTTCAATTCAGTCTGTATTCACTAGCTTTCAAGTGATAGAGTGCAAGACTACGGATAATTTCAATCAGTCTGTATTCACTATCCAAGCAAATTGGAGGTCATGTTGGCTCTTTTTGCCAGAGTGGAAGACATTAGAAGATAAGCTGTACTATTCTGGTGTAAGGGGCATGAGTTTTCAGCCTTTGAAGACCGAAAAGAGTTCTTTCAAACTTATGCAGATCTGACATTTTGGTGCAAATGCTGAGTTAAGAGGATGCCTGCTTAGATGATCAAGCCATCGAATTTATGATGACCACGATAAAGCCCGAATCTATTTATACTCTAAGAATAATATATATTAGTAGGTTCAGATCAGCATTTTGGTCATGGTAATTGAAACTCCACAAACAAACTGCAGTGCATTTGTATGAGTTATACGGAAAATTTTGGTCGGAAGTAGCTGAAGAGCTGCTCGCCAAGCTTAGCTTGTTTTAAGGCCACAACAACCTATACCATGATACACTCAATGCAAACCTATATTTTAAGTAGTTAATTAGTGAAAGAGCATAGCTAGAATAGGGCAGAAACCTGGCTCATTTAGACCCCTAATCTCCAGGGTAGTTCTTGGACTATTAAATTCTTAGATGTTTATACTATTCAGGTGTAACCGCAATTTATAATACATTGTTTTCGAATGACTTTGACTAATTAATATGCCACTCCTAATTAACCCTTCGTGTGAATATTGAAAAGTCGCAAAGAGTGAGCATAATGATTGACAAGAGATGGCCTTGCAGAAGGAATATGAACATATTTGAGATTATGGAAAAATAATTCAGCCCAAAACTACAGTACCAAGCAAATATGGCCAAGGATGAACTGATCGGCGTAAAGACCCTCAAGCAAATAACCAGACCGAGGCAAAGAACAAATAATAGTTAAGAACTTGTGCCCTAGCTGCAATACAATACCAATATTATTTCAATTTCTGGTACTGCAGTACATAAGACAGAGAGAGAGAGAGAGAGAGAGAGAGAGAGAGAGAGAGAGAGAGAGAGAGAGAGACCGAAGTAGAAGGGGGACTAGGAGGAGCAAAGGCGAGTTGTTGGGCCAGTTCCATGTCCCTATCCAGGAGGTCTTCTTCATCGTCGAAGTGACTGTTCGCGTGCCTGCAAAACAACAAATCAATCCATCATCATCAGCCACAGAAACCATGACCAAACGTATTAATTTGACTTGAATTGCATAACCCATATCATAGAGTGATGAACATCGAGAGGAGGTTAAGATGCTACCTTTGCAATTCGTGGGTCGGCAGAGTAAGGTTGCAGATTGGACAAATCGACCGCTTCATCATAATCGCGAATCGATTCGTATCTTCGTGTCCCGGCAGCCAATCGCCCTCTCTCGCTCTGGACAGCAACTCAGGAGGACGAGGGAATTTCAAATCGAAATGTTTTCACGGAACAAACTCGCGTCAACAGTAGCTGACATCGAAGTTGTGCGAAGTGGTCTGTATTTGACATTTCGTCAAAATTTGAATGGGTAGAAGACAATTTCCACCCCTGCAAAAATTTGGATACCCCTGCATTACGGGGAAATACATAATACCCCCTGTCAGAGTTAGTAGCTAAATGAATTAGTGAAAAAACAAAACTACCCTTGACATTGATGGAAACTTACCCCATATGAAATCGCATCTTCTCCACTTTCTAACCACATCCTCCTACTCTCTATCACTTCCTCATTTTCTTTATCATCTCTCATTGCCTCCTCCACGTTCTCATATCTCACTCTATGTCATTTGGCCTCAACCACTATCAAAATGATCTGTGTTTCTTCAGCTACCCAAACACATACCATCAAAATTGCCACCACCAGCCAACTTCGTCCGACCATCAAATCTCGGAACTCGCGACCTCAATTAGCGGCAGAGAAGGAGACGAAGATCCAACGCCGACTGAACTCAACACCGCCAGCTTGCCGTTTCTGTTGGAATAGATGCCCTAGAGGCAATCTTATATTTAGTATGAACATTGGTTTTGGTTAGAATATTCATTTATTATATATTATGATATTTAATATAATGAAGTCCTTAGATACAATGTGTTGTTTATCTTAAATATCCCTAGTCCACTATATTAATTAAATATGATGATCAAATATAGACTAGTATGTGGGTAGATTGATATGGAGATATCAAGTCTAACATATGGATTAAGGGTAATGGCATACTGGATTGACCCACAACGAGAAGGATACATTAGATTATGTTGAAGTCAGAATCGCTTCTCGTAGTGCTAATATAATTGCAATCCTTAGACTTGAAGTCACTAGATACTCTAGTTGTGGAATATCGTGCTTTGATGTTATCAAACGTTACACCGTAACTGGGTAATCATAAAGGTAGTTACCGGCATGATAGGAGGCAAGCTTAGAGATCGTAGTGATGTAGAGTGGATTTGTCCCTCCCACATAATGGGAGAAAAAATCCACGGCCACTCGAGGGATGAGGCTTATTGAATGTCTGGCCAGACTCAAATGAATCAATATGGAGATATTGATGTTATCTGCTTGCATAAGCATAATCCCAGGATCGAGGAACTATGGATTGGATATACGAGTGTGACTATTTATGTCTCGTGTCCAATCCGGATATGGAGACAAAGGGATAGTGCAATATGAGATATTAGGCACAAGAGGTTTGCCGGGATCACTGACTATTTCTATTAGTTGGGTGGCATGGATGTGTTGCTTGACACCGCTCCCTGTTAGTAATAAGTTACTACCAACTAAGCAGAACCTATGGGGTCACACGTCAAATAGAATAGAAATAGATTTGGGATTAATTGATATGATTAATTAATAAGAAGGATCATCATGCAACACCTTGCAAACTTAGTAGGACTAATTTGCAAGGAAGGGACTAATCCAAGTTCATGTAGAACTAGGAAGGGCCTTTATGTAGTTAACAAGGAGTCGTTGGACTATATAAATGAGACTCTAGCTTCCTTCCCACTTAATTTTATTAGACATAACACGAGAGAGTGGGAGAGAGCAAAAGAGAGAGAGAGCAAGACAAGCTAGAGGCGCACGCCCCTAGTCGTCCGCCCCTAACCGTCGGCCAAGAGAGAGGGCCGAACACTCTCTTTCTCCTTTGGTTGCTTGATTCGTCCTTCCCTCTTCCTCCGGTTCAAGCTAGCACTTGTTGAAGGAAGAATCTAGATCTCACCTCTAGACGTGGATCAACCATAGAGACGAGGACATCATTCTTCGTGTCATCTCTCAAACCAAAAGGTACAGAATTGCTGTAACACCCTAGAAATTACTAAGGGTTCAAATGCAATGTTAGAAAATTTTTAGGTAACTGTGTAGTATTATAAGTAATATAGTGCCAGCAAACACCAGGATAAAACAGTATATCGGGGATGATAAAATGAATAATGGAAATAAATAGGAGTTTGGGGTCAGTTTGTAATTTTCAATAAGATGTTTAAGTCCTAAAACTACCTTAAACTTCCTAGAAACTACACTAGGACCCCGTCAATGTGAAACCTAGGTGTCTTACACCCTACACTACATTGACACCTCACCTAGACACGTGTCACCACGTCCAACATGACCTGGTGACTAATCACCAACACTTCAGCTGATATAAATCAGCCCTCACTCAATTCCACCATCATCTTTTAGCTCATTCAAGAGCTCTCTTGGAGGGAAATGGAAAGCACACCCTCTCCATCACTTCAGAGACCTGTTACAGCTGGGGATGCCCCTATGACTTGGTGAAGAAAAACCCCCGATCAATAATGAAAAACCTACAGACACGAACTCAGGATTGGCGACCCCATAGACCCCTGTTTTAGCCTTTGAATCATCGAAACTTGTACTCTGCTGGTCTGGGTTCATACCCGTCGCCGGCAAGCTGTCATGGCCAGGAAGGCTGCGAAGTTGTTTAGCCGCCGGAGTCTGATATGAGACTCGCCGGGTTCTGCGCTTAACGGCGACAAACTCTGTATGTCCCCTGTTCCTTCTTGTTTCTCACTGAAAATCATGTTAGTATGATCCTTGGATTCATCTCAACACATTTGATGCATCAAAACACCATTGTAACCAAGATTTATTGGGTTTTGATTCAAGAACTTTATAAATTTTCTGGCCAAATACATACCCTGTAAACAGGGGCATAACACCCTCGATATTCAATCAAATCAAATTTGGATTGGTTCTATGTAATTATGGTTTGTGGAGATACAAGTTTGGTGTTATAAACTTCTTCAAATTCGGTCGGTAACCCTCTTGAAAACCTGTTCGAATTTTTTAAGAAACGTTTCCCAAACTGTAATGTTCTTGATCAGAGAATGTAATCAAACTTCAGCACTTATATCCTACTCATTATCCGTTGAATTGATCTTCTCTTTTGTCCTCTATAAAGCTGGATGCTTGATTTCCATATACATCTTTTGAATCACTCGTAAACTCCCATCAATCTCTATGAAACTGGGCTGCAGAAGTGCAGCTTCAGGAACTCCAGAACCTGGGGAACCTAAATATTTGCTAAGTGTTGCTAAATGCTTGGCTGTCCTGTTCCAGGGGCTATATCTCTCTCTTGAGTTGATCAAATGGGTCACAAATTGGTTCTTTGAACTCACCAGACATGCTACTACAACTTCTATTTTCATTTCTTGGATCAATTCTGTCTCGAAGCTCCCTGTAAATTCACTCCAAGTTACTCCAAAAGGCTGCTCAAAGTGTTGGTTCAATATCCTGAGATTTTACACCAACTTCCAAGCTTTATATCAGGATGATTAATGGGTATATTGGGGTCTGGTTGGTTGCAATTTATTCTTGTATGCTTGGTCTACCAATTCTTGTTTATATCCCTCTTTAATTGGAACATTAACCTGGCCAAATATAAGCCTAAAGTCAGCACCTGATGCGAATCTAGCAACCTCTTCATGAGATAGTTTCATCTCCTTGAATTATGTCAACTTCTAGAACATGTGAATCCCTCCTACTTGAAGGATTTTAGATGTCGTTTGGTGCTTCTAATTCATCATGCTTCATGCGACAAATCTTGTATTGATTTGGAGTTCTGAAACATTCTCAAAACAACCTGAAATTCTACTCCAAGTTGTGCAAAATGTTGTTAAACTGAGCTTGCAACTGCTTGTGAATTCCTGGCAACCTAACACCCATGTATCTCGTTTATAACTGAATGAAATTGAACACGGTTTTCTTCTATGTAAAGCTGGATGTATGGTCTTCAGATCCATGCTTTGTTTGCTACAAATCCATCTCTCAATCTCTCTGAAATTAAGTTGCAAATTGCAGCTCTATGATTTGAGGAACTATAAACTCTTATAATATTTCTAAGTATAGAGAATCCTTATCAGCTTACTATTTTCAACCGCTCCTAACTTCTTCAGTACTTAACGGATTCTGGTTCTGCTTTCGACCTATCAGAAGCTGGATGACAATACTTTAAATCATTCTTAGCGAATAATTTTCCATTTTGCTAATGGATTGCTCAGAAATAAAGCTCGAAGTATCTACCTTGAAACTGAGAAATCTCTTGAAAATATTCAAAGTATTGGTTAATAATTTTTTTCTTTTTTTTAATCCTACTTCGACCAACGATATCTCCTGGAATATTTTGAATATTGAGGAAATCAAATATGTTCTGGAAATCTGGTACTTCAATGTAAAAGACCCTATCTTCCGATTCTCAATCTAAGTGTTCAATTGACCAAATACTGACCGTAAAGTGGACCTGTTAAGAATATGTCTTTATAACGTTGGCATTCTGACTTGACTTGTCAAATGAGCTAATTGACCAAAATGCCCTTCTGGAAAGTTGTTCAGAATAACATTTCAAGTCGAAGGGTCAAGTTTGACCAAGTATGACTTTCTAGAAACCCTAGTTTGGCTGAGCTGTATGGGAGGGACAAATCGGTAATTTTGCAATAACTTGAATTGGACAGTCAAATCCTAACTATAGGCATGACCTCATGCCTATGTATCGGTTTCGAGTTATTTGGAGCCACTCTACACATATATGGGTTAGATTTGACCAAAGGTCAATGGTAGGGCTGTTCTGTAGTTTTGCTAAACGATCGGAGCCTGAATGCAAATAAGTGAAAGTTGTAGATTTCAATACTGAGTGTATCAGGAGGGGATATAAATAATATTTTCATATTAATAGACTTCGGAGGGTTCAGGCACAATCAGGAACTTTTCTGAAGAGACTGGGATGTCAGAGGCAAAATAGTAATCATGGTAAGGCAATCAGCATAATACCTGCATTGTGCATTCCTCTCACTTAGAGGACAAGTGTTAATAGCATGTATGCTGGAATGGAATAATGATTACAGGATTATGAAATTAGCTCTGCTGATCAGGAAACTAGGTTGCATATCTAGTATGCATATGTATGGTTGCTCTATTATACGTGTTTCGCTAAGCTGATAGCACTTATACGAATAGTATGGTTACAAGTTGTGATATGTGATTGTGTGATCGTCTTCGAACGTTGTGTTGTCTTCGGACAACTGGGAATCGTCTTCGGACGTGTGTTGTCTTCAGACAACTGGGAATTGTCTTCGGACATTGTGTTGTCTTCAGACAACTGGGAACTGTCTTCGGACATAGTAGACAACTAGTACTACTCTCTGGACTAATGTCCAGTAGGGGGTGTGCACACTTAAGGTCTAGTTTGTCTTGGTGGATTTATTTTCCTTCCTTGTCGGAAGTGACTCTGGTCTTCACGACCCTCTGGGTGGTGGGATTCGGAATCCTCCGTATAAGGCTGGTATGGTGGTGATGGTTATGGGTGGTTGAAGAATCCTTGAGTTACAAGTTACTGGTACTCTATCTGTGTTATATGTGAAATGTGACAGGTTCCTGGCTTGATCGTCTGTGAGCACGCGGGGAATATGGGGATATAGTCAAAACCTTAGAGGTCCACAAAGTATAATAATAAGTTTGATTTAAGTTCGAGTTTCTCTAATTTTGTATCGTAACAGAACGGTTAAAGTTTGACTCCTTGCTGGGGCATTTTCGTGCCTTAGCGGAGGACACTCCCATGAGTCTGGCGGTCTTCTGGTAGATTTTCCTGCTCTGAGAGGTGGGGGTGTTACAATTGCTATGTCCATTATCATGTTATGATGTCTCTTCCTGTGATCCTTGGTGGGCTTTGAGTAGGATTAAATTTTTTGTTATTCCGCTGCGTTACCTACGTCTAAACCCAACAGTGGTATCAGAGCCACAGGTCGTAGAGCATAACATGATTTTTTGTGTTACGATTTCAGTTTATACATCGTATTATTGTTATTGCGCAAAAATTGAAAATAATTGGCATAGTAGATGCAAATTGAATTTGATTCAATATAAACAAGATCTAATCTAACATTGGATGTTAGAATTGGTGAGTTTTATCACATAGGATGTGAATTGTTGGGTTCTTGAAAATTAGGGTTCATGGGCACATAGTTGAAAATGAGTTTTCAATTATGGAAACAATTTTATGGAAACATCCATAAAGGAAACAACCATGCTTGGGCAACAAGGAAGAAGGGAAGGAGGCTAGGGCCGAAACCCTAGCCGTCCGCCCCCTTCCTTGCCCGCCAAGCAAGGGCCGCGGGTCACAAGAGGCGGTCGGCCTTGGGCCGGGCCCAAGTGGCGGGCGGCGGCCCTTGGGGTTCGGCCTAGGCTTAGGTTGGACCCCTTGGACCATTGTAACCCTAATTACCCAATTTAATTAAAATTAAACAAGCGCGTTAAAAATTTGTTTTAACTGTATTATGTGTTTTGTTGCATGGTGGATGGATATGGCCTAGGATTGTGGATGTTTATTGCTTTGTGGTTTGGTTTACGGCCTGCGAGCTGATCAAATTAATGTAATAATTGTTGGAATAGATGCCCCATAGGCAATCTAGTTTAGTATGAATTTATTTGTGGCTAGAAATTCATTTATTATTTATTGGATATTTAATATAATGAAGTCCTTAGATTTACAATTATGCTGTTTATCTTAAATATCCCTATTCCAGTATAATGATTAATGGGACAATCATCTATAGACTATATGGGGTTGGATTGATATGGAGATATCATGATCCAACACATAGGTGTGCATTAAGGGTAATGACGCACTGAATTGACCCATCTCCGAGAAGGCTACATACACGTTATGTTAAGTCACAAGAGCTTCTCGCGGTGCAATGGTATTGTCATCCTTAGACTTGAAGTCACTAGATATTCTAGTTGTGGATTATTGTGATTTTGGTAGCGTTAAACGCTACACCGTAACTGGGTAGTTATAAAGGTGTGTACCGGATACAATAAGAAGCAAGCTTAGATATCGTAGTGGACGTAGATAGGATTTGTCCCTCCCACATAACGGGAGCAAATATCCTAGGCCAATCGAGGGATAGTGCTTATAGAATGTTTGGCCAGACTCAAATAAATCAATATGGGATATTGATGTTATTTGCACGAATAAGGCTATTCCCATGGATCGAGAAACTATGGATTGGATATACGAGTGTGACTTGTATGTCTCGTGTCCAATCCGGATATAGAGACAAAGGGATGAGACAATTACTTGTACAAAGGTTGTCAAGATGACTATTCTATTAGTTGGCTAGAATGGATGTTTTGCTAGAAACTGCTCCATATTAGCAAATAGTTGCTACCAACTAGATAGAACCTATGGGGTCACACGCTAGATAGAGTTGAACTAGATTTTGGAATTAATTAATTGGATTAATTAATTAGAAGGATCACTTTGCAAAATCTTGCAAACTTAGTAGGGACTAATTTGCAAGGAAGGGACTAAATTGAATTCTAGTAGGACTAGAATAAGTCATTTAGGTAGTTGACAAGGAGTTGTTGGACTATATAAAGGACCTTCCTTCCTTCCTTCCCACACTTATGTTCATAATTGATCATAACTTGAGTGGGAGAGAACAAAAGGAGAGAGAGCAAGCAAGCTAGAGGAGCCGCCGCCCCCCTAGCCCGCCGCCCGTCTCCGTCGGGCCCAAGGAGGCCGAACCTCCTTGGTTGGTCTCGTTTTGCGTGATTCTTCTTCCTCTTCCTCTTTTCGGGCTAGCACCAAGGATTGGAAGATCTAGAAATCAACTCTAGGCGTGGATCAACTATAGAGAACGTGACACAATTCGCGTTTGAAGTCATCAAAGGAGAACCCTAAGGTGTGTTATTGATTTCTTCCTTTACCATCGTTATGTCTCTTGACTTATGATCCTTGGAGGGTTTTGCATTGTTAATTATTGTTTCCGTTGCGCATCCATGAATCAAAACCCTACAATAATTAATTAGGTTTTACAGCCTGCGAGTCGTCTTTTCTCCTCGACATGTGAGGCTTTTATTTTATTTACTCTAGATGTTAGGCTAGAATTAGAAATATTTAGATGATAGCCAAGAGCATGGAGAAGAAGACCGGAGAACCAAAGAAGCCAAAAGACAAAGACGACACCCTCCTAGGCGCGCGGCTCTGGTGGAGCACATGGAGATGAGCTTGTCACTTTAGGGCAATTGGATATTATCATTGACTTGATAATATCTTAGTCTAGGGGTCATATCCATGTCACGTTTTTTTTATTTTGTGGATGTTTATTATTCATGTCTTGTTATTTATTTTTGTGTGTATGGCGATACTAGAAAAACATTAACAAGAAAATAATAAACAAGGTTGGTCTTTTATTGTGGATTGTCCAATTCAAATAGATCAACCAAACAAATTAAGAAAATTAAATCCCTCAATTAAATATTGCGTTTTGCCTTCTCTTGCCAAAACACCCTTCATGATCAGGGTTCATTAAAATTCGGGCTTGCCAAAGCAAGGCGATTTTAATTTACCATGGTGTGTTGCGGACGACACAAGCTAGTAATGTGTGTATGTTGAAGCAAGAGGTTGGACGCAACTGGGTAAGATTCAATTGGATTGATGAGCCTAGAGGCATGACAATTAGGCGTTATCCATTGAATAAAGAATAAAGAGTTATTCACCTAATTGGACCAAGAGTTGCATGGGATGCAATTGGAATGGTTCCTACCTAAATAACCTATTCTTGGGTGACTTGCCAAAGCAAGCTCAAGAAGAAGTGAAAAAGGGATCTTGGACCTACTATAAAATATAATGATATTTTCCGCATTAATGGTGAGGGCTCTTAATCCGAGAATGGGAGCTATATTTGATGATCTAGCCATTGTTAAATATAGTTAAATTGTTCAAAATACTAAAATTGCACATTTCTAGTTTTGTAGAATTCCAAATGGCAAACAACAACGCATCGAGTTCATCCCTACGATCAGTCCTTGAGAAGGATAAACTGTCTGGAACGAATTTCCTTGACTGGTACAGAAACTTAAGGATTGCCCTTAAGAAAGAAAAGAAGTTGTACGTCTTGGAAACTCCGATTCCAGAACCACCACAAGATGAGTCTGTTCTAGCGGAGAAAAGGGAACATCATAAACATATTGATGATTCTAATGACGTGACTTGCCTCGTGCTTTGTACCATGACTGCTGAGCTTCAGAAACAGCATGAGAACATGGAGGTCTATGATATGATCATACACTTGAAACAATTGTTTCAGGAATAGGCAAGACATGAGCGCTATGAGGTGTCTAAAACATTATTCAAGAGTAGTCTTGCAGAGGGGAATGCGGTAGGGCCTCATGTGCTCCGAATGATCGGGTACATTGAGAACCTTGAAAGACTGGGATTCCCACTAGGCCAAGATTTGGCAACTGATCTTGTCTTGCAATCGTTGCCTGACAGTTATAATCAGTTCATCATGAACTATAATATGAACGAGATCAGTAAGACTCTGCCAGACTTTTTGACATGCTAAAGACAGCGGAACAGAGCGTCAACAAAGGCAAGGTCAAGACCATAATGATGGTGCATAAGAAGAAGGGAAAAGGAGTTGCCTCTACTTCCAAAGGAAAGCGCAAGAAAGTTGTGAAATCCAAGGAAGCACTAAAGCCTAGTGGAGGCGTGGCTAAAGGTGAGTGTCACTACTGCAGCCAGCCGGGTCACTGGAGGAGAAATTTCCCTAAATATATGGAGGATAAGAAGCTTGGAATATTGATTCCACCACCACCAGGTATTTATGTTGTAGACGTCAATCTTTCTATTTCTTCATCTTGGGTATTGGATACTGGATGTGGTTCTCACATTTGTCGAAATGTGCAGGATTGAAAAGAAGTAGAAGATTGAGTAAAGGGGAGATAGATCTGCGCGTCGGGAATGGAGCAAGAGTTGCTGCATTAGCTGTAGGCGTTTATGAGCTATCTTTGCCTTCTGGACTTATTTTAGAATTAGACAATTGCTTTTATGTGCCTGCTATGAGCAGAAACATTATTTCCATTTCTTGTTTGGACGAGAAGGGTTTTTCTATTTCAATAAAGGACAAGTGTTGCTCCATTTATTTTGATAGTATGCACTATTGTAGTGCGCATTTGTCTAATGGATTGTATATCCTTGATCTAAATAGTCCAATCTATAACATAAATACTAAAAGGATTAAAACTAATGATTTAAATCCTACATATCTATGATATAAATGAGAAACGCATATCTAGACTCCATAAGGATGTACTTCTAGACTCATTTGATTTAGAATCATATGAGACATGTTAATCTTGTTTATTAGAAAAAATGACAAAGTCCCCTTTCAACAAGAAATGAGAGAGGACTAGTGAGTTATTGGCGCTCATACATACCGATGTATGTGGACCATTCCCCACGCCTGCCAGAGGTGGTTACACCTACTTCATCACATTTACTGATGATTTCAGTAGATATGGATTTGTATACCTTATTAAGGCCAAATCTGAATCCTTTAAATTGTTCAAGGAATTCAAGAATGAAGTAGAGAAGCAACTTGGTAAAAGTATTAAAGCTCTACGATCGGATCGTGGAGGAGAATACTTGAGCCAAGAGTTTGATGAGTATCTTAGAGAGTGTGGGAGAGTATCCCATCTCACTCCCCCCGGAACACCACAATGGAATGGCGTATCCGAGAGGAGGAATCGCAAGCTATTAGATATGGTGCGATCTATGATGTCTCAAACAGATCTTCCAATATCCTTTTGAGGACATGCTCTAATGACGGCAGCTTTTACCATTAACCGTGTTCCATCCAAATCAGTCATGAAGACACCATATGAGATATGGACTGGGAAGCGTCCCATAGTATCGTTTATGAGGATTTGGGGCTACGATGCCTATGTAAAACGTTTACAAACAGACAAGCTCGGGCCCAAAGCAGATAAGTGTAAATTTGTGGGATATTCTAAGGAAACTAAAGGGTATTATTTCTAAAATCCCACCGTGAACAAAGTGTTTGTTGCTCGGACCGGCGTGTTTCTAGAAAGAGAGTTTGTCTCTAAAGAAGCAAGTGGGAGGGCTATAGAACTTGAATAAATTCAAGAACCACAAATCACTAAACCGATGATGGAACATGAACAGGAACCGCAAGTAGTTGTGGAAAAACCTGTTCATGTAACACAGCAACTTCGTAGATCAGGGAGAGTGCGTCATGAGCCAGAGAGGTATGGACTTCTCGTGACTGAGCCCCATGACGTACCACTCATGGATGATGAGCCTGCAACCTACGGGGAAGCCATGAAAGGCCCAGACTCTAAGAAGTGGCTAGAATCCATGAGATCCGAAATGGATTCCATGTACACCAACAAAGTATGGATTTTGGTGGAACCACCCGAAGGGGCTCGGCCCATAGGTTGCAAGTGGGTCTTCAAGAAGAAGACCGACATGGATGGCAATGTAGTTGCCTATAAAGGGCGATTGGTAGCCAAATGGTATAGACAGATTCATGGTATTGACTATGATGAGACCTTTTCACCAGTCGCCATGACTAAATCCATTCGAATCCTACTTGCCATTGCAGCATACTACGACTATGAGATTTGGTAAATGGATGTCTAAAACAGCGTTTCTTTATGGGAACCTCCTCGAGGATGTGTACATGACACAAACAGAGAGTTTTGAGGATTCATAGAATGCCAACAAAGTCTATAAGCTGCAAAGATCCATTTATGGATTAAAGCAAGCTTCTAGGAGATGGAATCGACGTTTTGATGACGCAGTCAAGGAGTTTGGCTTCATCAAGAACGAAGATGAGCCTTGTGTTTACAAGAAGGTTAGTGGGAGCTCTATAGTATTTCTTGTCTTGTATGTGGATGACACACTGATCATTGGCAACGACATTCCTACTTTGCAATCTGTTAAAGATTGGCTAGGAAAGTGTGTTGCAATAAAGGACTTAGGAGATGCAGCCTACATACTTGGTATAAAGATCTATAGGGATAGATCTAGAAGGCTGCTCGGCCTAAGTCAAAGTACATATATCAACAAGGTGTTGAAGAGGTTCAACATGCAAGATTCCAAGAAGGGATTCTTGGCCATGTCGCATGGAGTCACTCTTTCTAAGAATGACTGTCCCTCAAATGAGATTGAGAAGGACCGCATGAGTACGATACCCTATGCTTCAGCCATAGGATCCATCATGTACGCCATGTTATGTACTAGACCAGACGTATCATACGCGTTGAGTATGTTGAGCAGATATCAGTCCAATCCGGGTGACAAGAAGAGTTTTTGAAAGAATATTTCGAGCTGCTAAAAGGGATTTAGTAAGAAGAGCCTTGTGAGTTAATTGCCAAAGGAAAAATTTAAGTTTTCAAGGAAGTTTTAATTTCCAAAAGTGATTCCAAGGGAACTCGATGATAAAGGGATTAAAACTAAGAGTTTTAGAGGAAATGGGAGGGGGGGGGGGGTGTACAAGAAATTGTAGACAGACTTCACTGAGAAGCAATCAGATCTCTCTCTATCCACAAAGGGTCATCACTATCATCGTTGAGGTTAACTAAAACAATTTGTCTGGTAATCAATGGAGGACAATGTGAGATTCCAATAAGGTTCACCTGAATCATTGGTCAAAGTTGGATCTTTCACCCATTTGATTCTTCTGCTATAAGTAGAGTGGGCGAGCTAGTGATTAACGGTGCTGGTGGGAATGTTCTTGATCCATTGATGCTTAGCCATAGAAACAGAAGCACCATTAGCCAGTCTCCAAAAAATTCATTTCAAAAGAAACTGCTTACCTTGGACAATAGATTTCCAGACATGAGATGCAGCATGAGGAGCATTGTGAAGCCAGAAAGAGTTTCGTTTACAATATGTACTTCTAAAAAAATTATTAACAAGTGAATCATGTTTAGTTAAGATATTCGAGGCGTCTTTGATAAAAATAGCATTATTGAAAGCTCTAATATTTTTGAAATCGAGACCTCCCTTTTTAACATTAAAACAAAGAGATTTCCAAGAAAGCCAGTGCATGGTTCTAACATATGGGTTACCAGTCCAAAAAACATGTTGAAAATGGAAGAAAGAGTATTTGTAAGAAAAATGCATTATAGAGAAGGGATACACCAAATAACTAGTAAGCACATATTTAATTAAAGTTGGCTCTACCAATCCTGCTAAGCATGAAACCTTTGCAGGAAGCACATTTCTTAAGAATTTTTTCGATAATAATATTTGAGTTCCTGTTTTTAAATAAAGTAAGTTTTTCAAAGAAGAAACCGATATAGTTACCAACATGATCAGAAATATTTTTGGACAAAAAAAAAAAAAAAGATCAGAAATATTTATGTCCAGGCTACTTAAAAGGGAGCTAAGTTGATCTAAAGGACATTTATGAGAGACGGTAAGACATGCTTTATTGAAATTAATGAGCTGACCAGATTGATTAAAAAAACATTTAAAGTATTCAAAATGTTAGCACGAATATTGGGAGTAACTTAAAAAAAATGATACTATCCTCAACAAACCGGAAATGAGAAATAACCAATGGAAAGACCCAAACTACAAGCATGAAAATTAGATTTTGGAAAAGCTTCCACACATAAAATGAAAATAGAAGGAGAAAGAGAGTCTCCATGTCTAAGCCCCTATTTGGTTTGAATCTAGAAGAGTGGAGCCATTAACAATAACATAATTTCTCCTCGCATTTGAGTTGAGTATTTATGAATCCGTGTGATTCATTTTCTTTCTTGGTGCGTCCTGCATTTGGTGGTCTTCCTTCTGCCATCACTTTTTTGAGAAGGGGAGAAAGAAAGAATGCAACATTTCAACCGACACAATGCTTTCATGCATTGTTAATGTCCAACTCATTATTCCCAAAAACAATTTACTGGAAGCACAACTCAACTTACATCAGAATTGACCTAAGCAAGATGTCTGATACAAAAATCATACAGAAGCCTATGTATAAAATCATAAAAACTCTGAAACCAGAACGCAACTAAACCTTCCCAGCCAACCACTTTATGGAGCAAATCAAGTACACTATCGCTTTCCTCTAAACTCGGGGTCCCTACACAAAGAAACCGATTCACTAGTGAGATAAACACAGTCTTGAGCATTAAAAGTATAATCAATGAGCTAAAAGTAAAAATTGGCTCAAAACCTCTGGATGTGATCAAGAATGAGAAGCCTGGGTCCAGGAGGAATTTTGACGTCTCTCAGAGCACTGAGATGGGGAAGACGCATCAGAAGATTTAGAACGTCAGAATACTAAAGTTAGAAGTAAGAAAAGAGAGATCAAAGAAATTTTAACTTGCCTGTCAGTGAGCAGAGGTAAAGTGTTATCTGTTAACAAGCCTTTCTTGAAATTCTTCTCGTAATTCTGAAGACCAAGGTCCGTCAGCAAGCCTCTTGTTTTGGAATAGAACGCATCTTCAGTTTTTGGTTGGGAGAACTTCTCCCCAAACTGAAACAACAACACCAACTTATAAAATCATCTCACTGTCTTAAGAGGATCCAATAAGAACAGTAAAAATGACGTGCACCAGCAAATATATGCTTGGACAGGGTTTTGCATAGAAAATAACCAAACATAAAAAATATAAATGGGCAAACCACACCATTTCAAACAAATTAACAACTTTGATTTTGAAACTACATGTAACATCAGGAAAAAGTACAGTTTTTGATATACAGCTAAAATACATTAGTTTAAAAAAATCCTAGAGAAGTAGATACAACGGTTGGAAGGTAAATGAGAGTTTTCAAGATGTGTGGAGAAATTTTCTATACTGACAGCTCATAAACTACCTATCAAGAGAAGATAATTTACACGTGTTCAAACAGATACATGTCACAATCACGAGCATATATGAACAACAGAATCGTCAAGTATTTAACCAATTGATGTTCTCAATGCATATCAATAATGGTACAGTGGACTATTTTAAAACCTTGACGTGATTGACATCAAGGCCACCTCTTCTATGTATATACTGACACTATGCACCGAAATCCACTCAAAGCAGCTTACTTTTGCTTCTGATAATGGCTGGATACATGGGACTAAAATGGCTTATCAGTATAGTCCCATAGACAATCTCATGTTCACTGATGACCTTAAAATTTTATGGCCCGCAGATTTGAAAGAAGCTTATCTCCAGTTAATATACTAAAGTTGATCTGGGCAAAGGTGAATAATTGCAAATCCTCTGTTTATTTCAGCAAGAATACTCTTAGGCTGCATTTGCCAACCTAGATTTGGATTTTAAATCTAACTATTCGAAATTTTAAAATTGAAATATTCGAAAAATCCATTGTGTTTGGTTGGCAACCTAGATTTGGATTTGGATTTTAAATCTAAATTTTTGAAATTCTAAAATTTTACATATTAGAAGAAACCAAATAGTGTGTTTGGTAAAATCTTAGCAGTTGCATTTGGAATACTAGATTTTAAATCTTTTAATTGGTCGCCTAGTTAAGTAAACAATAATTGATTTGGAATTTTGGATTTCCAAGTTAATGGACTACAAGGTGAAAGTCCAGTGAAGAAGACTGGGTTTCTTAGCCTAGTGACAGAGTTGATTTCATCACTTAGGGTGAGTTTGGGAATGCTTCTGCTGCCAGCACAGCTGCTTTCCGACAGCAGAAGCAGTTTAAGCGTGTTTGGTAAAAATAAAATTTCTGCTTTTCCGGACAGTTCCTGCTGTCCCACAGCAGTTTTCAGGAAGCAAGGGGCGATATGCTTTTTCAGAAAGTGCTTTTGATTAATTTATCTACAACCGATTTTAACCTTACAAATTTTTAAAATATCAATAGTTATCTTTACGGAAATGACACGTGTCATACATTTTTGTCATTTTACCCTCTCACAGCAACTTTACAGTTGATTTTACCAAACACAAAATTACAATATCAATATTTCACAACAGCTTTTACGTAATATTTACCAAACAACATTTTATCAATAATTCACAGCAGCTTTCGAGCACCGCAGAGCATTCCCAAACTAGCCCTTACTCACATTCTTCCAGAGTGAAATTTCAGATTCCCGGGTTGTGGCATTTGAAATTCTTCACATCCAAGGGGCCGGATTTGTGCCAAATCAAATCCAAAGCCCTTAAATGTACCCAAACACTCAAATCCAATTCCAGCCCCAAATCCACTGCCATACAAATAGACCGTTAGCGAAACTAAGAGGCAGGGTAGGAGTGAGCCCAAACATAAAAAAGGATCCAGGAAAAGCATCTATCTGAGACTTCCTCTGTTCTCATTGTAATGGAAATCAGATTCCTTCAATACTACTATGGAAAAGCTCAACAACAAAATCAGTGGATGGTAAGGTTAAGATAATCTCCTTTGAGGGTCAGAAGATCTTGATTAAGGCAGTGGCAGATAGTATTCCCACCTATGCCATGGCTGTGGTATTGCTTCTAAAAGACTTGAGTGACAAGCTTGATGCTAGTTGTGCTCGTTTCTGGTGAGGAGGCTTTGGTTTCCCAGAGGAAAATTCACTTGAAAGCTTGCGATCAGTTTGCAGTCCTCATTATGAAAGTGGACTAGGAATTTGAAAACATATCTCCACAACAAAGCCCTCACTGCAAAGTAAGCATGGTAAGTTTGGTGCGACAATTGTACCTTTTGGGTGCATCAAATTCTTAAAGTACCGAATCACCATTTGAGAAAGAAGCTTGCAAGTTGGTTGAAGACGGAAGTACTGCTGATGTTAGGCAAGAACCCTCGGTCCCCAAGCTCGGGAATTCAAAACAAAACCGCCTTGATGATCTAACATATGCCCAACAAAAAGGTTGAAGAGCCAATAGATTCGGGAAGTAGAAGTCTGTAGCAAGATCTACTACTGAGCAGCTTCCAGTGAGGAAGCTGAAGCTGTTCAACAGTGATAACTAGGGCAACGGCAAAGATAAGTGGGTGTAGTCCATGCACAAACATTGGGAAGCTACAATAAACACAGCCTAACATCACGTGGAACCTTTAAAAAAAAAAAAAAAAAATCACGTGGAACCTCGTAAACAAGAGGCCTTGAGAAAAAATAAACAAAAATCAGAGAAAAAACACTAAAAATCTTCCAGCCCGCGACAGGCTAAAGATTATGATATGGAGAGTTGATACTAGATCAATCCACAAGAGACATGATGGGCGCTAGAATTTTCAGGAATGTAACAAAATGTCCACCCGTGTAATGAAGCATATGAGACCCGTCACATTTGTTCTTTCACTACAATGTGGCTACAGGAATGTGGCTGTCTATTGAAGGCATTTACACAGTATTTTGGAAGTACGGGACAGTTAATGGCTTTTGTTCCTTCTAGATCCTCCAGAGCTACATAAAGTTGTCTGACCAGAAAGGCACAATGGAAGCCATCACCACGGAAAAGAATTGGAAATGGAGCGAAAAAAACAATTTTCAGAGAATAGGAAGTAAAGCCTGGTAGGTTGATGCACGAGAACTAAAACCTTCTCAAGTCACAGTATCAAGGAAAAGTATGTGAAAGATCGCTTCCCTCAACTTGAAGAGGTTACTTACTAGGTGGAATCACAAGGAATACTGTGAGGATCGATTGTCATGTAAGTTACAAAGAAGGATTTATAGCCGTTGCCACAGCAACTAGGAACTAAGTGCATGTTTGGGAACCCGAATTTTAATCAGTTCTGATTAAAATCGGGCATTTTAATTTAATTTCGTTTGTTACACCGTTTTGAAATTCTGATTAGAATCTGTTTTGGACCAATAATCTGCAGATGATTTAATCTCCAATTTTGCAGATTCTCTCACGTTATGCCGATTTAAGCTCATACCAAACAACATTAGAAATTTCAACTACTTTTTTTTTTTTTATTTATGAATTCGACATTTCATAAAAAGAGAGGTTAACATGGGGCCTCTTCCCTTACAGCATTAAACACACTAGGAGGACAAAGACAACTATCAGTAAACCCAGAAACATTATTGGAAAAACTACATTTTGCTAAGTGATGGGCGGCAAAATTTAACTCTCTGCTACAGTGTCTGAATGTGATTCTCCTATCAATAAGCCTTAACTTTAAAGCTTCAATTCTTGTTCTCCAGCTCCATTTTGCCTTTCCTACGTCTTTGTAGCTATTTATAACCCAAAGGCAATCCGATTCAAACTCCACCAAATGCCAGTTAGAATTCATCACAAACTTGCAAGCTTCTTCTACAGCTCTGAACTCTGCATCCTCTGCACTTTCACAATCTTCACAAATAGATAACAGAGCTTCAATATCTCCTCTATCATTTCTGGCAACAAAAGCTGCAGCACACCTTCCCTTTTTGTAGCTTGCATCACAATTTAATTTAATACCATCCTTCTCCGGGCATTCCCACCTTCTAATCTGGGCTTTCTCTTCGCTTTGGACCTCCATAACTCTGCTTGATGAGTGTTCCCACCAAAGAGCCCAGATTTCTGCAATAATCTGTTGACAGTTAAAATTACTTCCTTTGTGAAAAACACAGTTCCTTCTTGCCCAGATTCTCTCGAGAATTAGCCCACACATGAGCCATAGATCATCCTTATTCCAACTGTGTGAGCTCTCCATGATTAGTTGTATGACTTTTGGAACTGAGATGTCTTGGATCATGTCCAACCTTAGACCCATGATACTGAACCAGATAGCCTTTGAAGCATCACATGTTAGTAGCACATGGATGACATCTCCCCCCTCAGAGTGACACAAAGAACATGCCTTCCTATCACTGCTATTTATGTTGCAGTTTGAACTCTCATTACCACTTCTGATTGGCAAGCAATTTGATACAGCTCTCCAAATCATAATCTTTAGTCTGTTGTGGAATTTTGCTTTCCACATGTCAGTCCAAATAAAATTATTCTCAGCAGTAGTAACAGAACTCCTCAATTGCCAATTATACATACCTCTGGCATTTACATTCCCTTTACCTTCAGCCTTCCAAATGCATCTATCCTCTACTTCTCCAACTAGAATATGAAGTTTTAAGATCTCTTTGCATTCCACTTCATCCATCCACATCTGTAATTTGTCCATATCCCAACTCTTTCCATCCACATTAAATAATTCAAATACAAGTTTTGGGGCATTTGCACGATCAATGGGAGGAACGGGTTTTTCAACTACTTCATTTTTATTTTTATTTTTATTTTTTTTGAGAATCTACTTCAGATTTTCAGTCAGCTTATTTTCTCAATTTTTTGCAGCTGATTATCTAGATTTTCAGTTGGTACCAAACAGGCCTAAAGCAGCATTGAAGTGTGATACTGCCTTCTCAATTGTGGCACAAGCCATTTTGTTGGTACATTTAGAAAATTTGACTTATACTTCCATCGAAAAAGATGCCCAAGAAATTGTTGCAGTAGTGAAGAATCCTCTAAAAGCTACTGGAGATGAAGGTAAAGGGTTGAAAGCTTGGTGCAATCTCTTTCTTGAGCCGCCATACTCAGAACATCTGCTCCTTATCCTTGGTTGGGCGTGGGTCAAATCGAATTACTCGTGATCTGGCCAAATGGGTTTCATTTGTAAGGTGACAAATAATCATCCCGACCAATCTCTTCCTTTCTGTGGTTGAGATACTTTACAACGAGACACCATAAGTTGTAATGAGTTTTTTTAGAAATATAGTTGGTTGGAATAAATATAAAAAAAGGTAAATCACAGACATTTCTCAAGTGTGTACCACTGTATGTCTCTATGAATACTGCAATGCAGTATAGAGATCAAGGTAGGATTAAGCAGTATTGCTTAACATCTCATCGTTCAACAAATCATATAGTTTGTATGGACACTAAACTCATACGCACAGAAACTCAAACAATGTGACCCCCAAAGAAAAGATCCGTGAACAGATCCATGCACACATATGGTGCGCCGGCTGATATACTGTGGAGCCATATCCAAGCATACATAACAGTATAACACATTAGACTTGTGTGTAATCTATTGCATTCAAATCATCAATTCAGTAAAGGAGCATGCATTGACTCACCTTGAAAAGTCCTCCTTGGAGAATTGCAAAGAAGAGGCCAGATGTGACAACATTTGCTGCCTGGTTAGGACCGCCACCCATACCACTCACCAATGAGAACATGGCTCCAGAGCCAAATGCAGCAACCATGCTGCAATAAGTCCGTAATCTCAAATCAGTGGAAGAACATTACAAACGCAAAAGATACGAACCTAATTTAGCAATACCAAGTAAATAGATCATAAAGTAATGTTCACAGTTCACACTGAATGCAAAAACGTGTATCTCATCTAGCTACTCTTAAACTAGACACATCAGTCATGAAGTAAAAAAGAACAGCTTATTGGTTGTGTTGCAGGCAAGATAAACCGCATAAGAAATTTTACCGTAACAATAAACAATTATAACGTTGTCTGAGATGCACTCCAGACCTCTGAATCCGCTAACCAAACTAAAAACATGCTAGCCCGTTCCGCTTGGTTTGATGGTCAAATGGTTCAGTTTAGGTCTGTGAAAATCCCAAAACCAACAAATCACTGATGTTTCCTATTTGTTGCCAATCGCTGACACAAGGCCTACGTTGGTCTGTGTTAGACATTTAAGTGGATTGGATTGTTTATTTTGGTCCAACCTTCATATCAACATCTCCTTGAAGTTTATGATTAAAATGTAGCCATAAAAGATGCCAGTTATCATGGGATCAAAAACTACAAAAAGAAGCCCAATTAGTTGGAGAAGAAGAAATTCAATTCAGATACAAATTCTGATACACGGTCAACCATGCACATGGTTGATAACAGTTGTGGCAGGTTTGTGTCATCAAATGCACGCCTATAGAATGACCTCTTCTCCAACCGTGTATGTATCCTTGAGTGCTTTGACAGCTTAGTTTTCTTTTGATTTTCTGAAGGATGTGCTATTCCTAAAAACGAGCCCTCGTAGAGAGAACGAAAAGAGGTTATAGATTTCAAGGGAGAGATTTATCTTGCCGAACTCAAGAGGATGATTTATCTTGCTAAGGAGTCTTAATATTAGTTAGAAGATATCTCAAGAAACAGAAATCTATTTCTACATCAGCGTTAAAGGAAAAACTGTTCTTAACTTAGAAGGAATAACAGCAGATATGCAAAAATTGAGGACTCCGATACACCTTCAGAGGAATTCGAAACTAGTTTTGGAAGAGGTATCTTAAATGAAGCGACAAGAACATCAAATAAGCTTTACCTCGACTGCACGTCCTCCTTTCCTCTAATTCTTTTCATGACACAAGCTAAACCAGCGTTAACACCAGTCATGACTGCAAAGTTGCGTGCTTGTATGAATGGACCTCCAGATAGGGACTGCAAAATTTAACATTTCTCATTTGTTAAACACCAACAAAGTTCCTACATTAACCAGTCTGATTATCCCAAAAAAACTGCATGAGAAAAAGGGTATTGGAATATGAAAAGGAAGCCCTAACTCAACTCCAAGTCGAACAGTTTAGTCTAACAAAAGTACATCTCACATAAAAAAAACTCAAACACATCAACTAAACCAGCAGAATTCTCTAGTTCATCAAACCCCATCTAACAAAAACACGATTGGAACAAAACCCAGTATGGAATTGAGACAAAATAACCATTGAGGAACAACAATTAAACTATGATGGCAATACAACAAAATGGAGAACCTAAAAAAAACAGTATATTCAGGGAGAGGAAGACCTGCGCTTGTTGGAGAGAGGCCATGACTTGGGGATTGTAGGAGGGGGAACCGGGAGGAGGAGGAGGGAGAGAGGAAGCGACGTCGTTTGTCATAGTACCCATGAAGGCACCTATGGCTGCGCCCTGGGCGGCGCTGGTGATGGTGACGACGGCAGCCTCGACGGGCAAAGACTGTTTGGATAACCAAGTCTTGAACCCATTCTCCAATTCCTTGAATTTGGCTTGGAATTGAGCAACAGGGTTCTGGGTCTGCGAAGGGACGAGTTGTTGCTTCGACATTTCCAATACCATCAGTGCTGCTTACTGGTTGGTGGGTTTTCTCTCTCTCTCTCTGAGGGATTTATGGGGAGGTATAAACAAGAAGAGATAACACTTGAATTTGGAAGATATGACGAAATATTAACTGCGGGTTTGTACCGTTTTGCCCATTTCACCCTATGAGTCCTCGCCAGTTTGTCAAGGAAAAATTATCTGACCAAATATGTTTGGGTTAAAGAATGTTGGGTAAAAGACAAAAATCACCCCTTGAGTATGGGGTATATACAAAAAAACCCCTCGTGTTCGGGGATATACAGAAACCACCCCTGTGGAGACAAAAAACACCCCCGTCAGTGGATGAACGTTAGACGAAAAACACCCTTCTGTTACAATCAGTAAGTTTGGGGTGCAATATGTCTTTTTTATGACTATTTTGCCCCTACTTGTATTTTTTTTGTTCATGTTATGGTGTTCTTGACCTCCACCTCCACCTCCCCCTCCCCCTCCACCACCACCACCACCACCACCACCACCACCACCACCACCACATCCCCACAGCTAAACTCTCCTTGCTGCCAATTACAAGGCAACAACAACATATCACCCCTGCGAAAAATCAATCTAACAAAAGCCCTTCAACCAAACCAACCAAGCAAACCTGCAAAAAATTTGCACCCAATCAACCCTCCACTGCCCCCCACAGAAGATCTCACCTTCATCACCACGATCATTCACAGTTCACAAGTCGAATCGATGGTGGTGATTTACTCCTGCATTCACTCAATTGTTATCCACATTTTCCATCACCCACTGTTCCATCACTCACCGGAAGCTCAACATGCCGGGTCTAGTCTCCGTCAAGACGCCGCCGCTCTGAATCTCCCTCCCGAACGAAACCGACAACCAGATCCGGTCAAATCCCGACCGATCCGACCCGATTCCGACCAAAACCCCCTCACCCCACACCAAACGCCCACCCTCCCCATCACCGTCCTCTTCACGAGCCAAGCCCTCGCCGGATCGGAGCTCCGGCAAGAAGAAATCATCCCCGGAGATGGACGAAACTGCCCTCGACAACCCCGATCTGGGCCCATTCCTTCTGAAACTAGCACGCGACACCATCGCATCAGGAGACGGACCAATCAGAGCTCTCGACTACGCTCTTCGAGCTTCAAAGTCGTTTGAGCGTTGCACAGTTGAAGGCGAACCTAATCTTGACTTGGCCATGAGCTCACACGTGGTGGCGGCGATTTACAGCAGCTTGGGGAGGTTCGAAGAGGCAATTCCGGTGCTGGAGAGGGCTATTTTGGTTCCTGATTTGTCTAAGGGCTCAGATCACGCCTTGGCTATGTTTTCGGGGTATATGCAGCTTGGGGATACTCATTCCATGCTCGGTCAGCTGGATCGGTCCATCGAGTGTTACAAGGAGGGGATGAAGATACGATGGAGGCTTTGGGAGGAAGGCGGCGATGGTTATGGGTTCGGAGGCGGCGAGGGTGAGGCAGATCAACGAAGGGGAATGGGAAGTGGCGGCGATTCTGTTGAAGGCGGAGGCGACGGCGGAGGGGATTAGGGATGTGGCGGAGATGATTGTGGGGAGTGGTGGCGTGGAGGCGACGAGGTTGAGGGTTGCGGAGAAGTATAATGAGGCGGAGAGGAGAGGGAGCAGGAGGGTGCAGTGATGGTAGTGGTGTTGTTAGATCTGGGTTTGGAAGAGGAGGAGGAGGAGGAGGAGAGAGAGATGAGGGGCTGTTAGGTTAGAAATGAGGGATGAGGAGAAGAAAGGTTTTTATAGCAGTGTATTTTTTCTTGATGGTGAGGGTACACTTGTCTTTTTGCCCCTCCGTTAGTAGCCGTTAGTCACCGTTAACTGACAAGGGTGGTCTTTGTATATCCCCGAACACGAGGGGTTTTTTTGTATATACCCCATACTGAAGGGGTGGTTTTTGTCTTTTACCCAAGAATGTTTTACCCGAACCTACCAAATAATAGTAAGACTTACGATAGGGTTGAATAGAACCTCTTGAGGGCAATCATGAAACCGATGGATTTTGGAATGAAATGGATCAATGGTGTGATGAGTTGTATATCAACAACTTATAGTATCTATCATCAATGGCAAAGTTGAGGGAAAATCGTACCTCATGGGGGATTAAGGCAAGGTTTTCCCTTGTTACCCTACCTCTTCTTGCTTGTCAGCGGGAGTCCTGGAATCGTACATAAGCAGTACTAGAAAATACAATCTATGGAGTTGTTGCATCGAGAGGAGAACCAGTGCTCTCCTACCTCTTTTTCATTGATGGCGGCCTTATTTTTACAAAAGCAACTGAAAGAGAAATTACAAACTTATTGCTATATTTACATCTTTATGAAGTGGCTTCGGAATAGCAGTTGCATCGTCAAAGGTCTGCAGTGGTTTTTTCGGGCGACGTCAGCCAGCTGAATAATAGGTACTCAGTATTTTGTGCGGTGTTTCTGTGGTGGATAATCATGACTGCTACCTTGGCTTACCTACAAAATAAGGTTACTTTTCAGAAAATTATTGAGAGTATATTTTTAAGCTTAAGGTTGGGAAGAGAAAACTTTGTCTGCTACACATAAGAAGTGTTCATTAAAGTTGTGGCTCAGGCCATCCCCAACTATGTTATGTCCTGTTTTGACTACCTAAGGAGATTTGTCAGGAGATTGAAAAACTTACCAGATTTTTTTATTTTTATTTTTTTGTGGGGAGATACATGTGACAAAAGGGTTCTTCATTGGATAGGATGGGATCAGATGAAGAAGCCAGGGGAGGTTCGAGGTACGGGCTTATGGATTTTCGGAACTTTAATATTCCCTTGTTAGCAAAATAGGCATGGATGCTTGTCAGCAACCTCACAGCCTTCTGAGTAGAGTTTTACAAACAATGTATTACAAATATATATAACGACTTTCTTGGATGTTGAGCCAAAGTCTTAAGTGTCCTATGCTTTTTAAAAGTATTTTGGCGGGCAGAGAATTGCTTAAAGAGGTTTGATTCGTAGGCTGGGTAATGGATTTAACATCAATCCATTTGCCAATTGCTTGATTCCTAGAGCAAACAGCCTAAAAGTCATAACCCCAAGCCTAGACATAGTCACTCTCAGAATATAGAACCCTATTTTTAATGGTCAGTGGAACTTGCATTTGTTACGGACCTATTTCTGGGAGGAGGATGTGGAAGCAATCCAGGAATTAGTGATTGAAACAGGATATTTCTGAATGTGTTCAATCTAGGATCCCGCACTATTTCTTAGTGTTTGTCAATTCAGGAACAAAACAACTCTTATCATGTAGTGCATTGTATAAGATTATCATGAATGATCTGAATCTCTTTATTTAGACACGATGTGATGCTAACCCATGTTCTTGTAGACAATTCAAGCTTCTTGAATCTAGTCCAGCAAGAACTCATCAGATTTCATCAGTATGTGATCATTGAGTTTCAGGATATTCCTAGATATTCTTGAGTCATCCTTAGGTATAGGATTATTCATCTACCGCCAATCCATGTGTCTTTGGACTAAACTGTCAACATTTCAAAAGAGAAATGGACCAAAGAGCAGCACTTGCAGGCCACGCACGGATCCCTAGGGGGGCGTGTGCAGCTAGTGTGGTGGTCAGGTTGAGTTTTGCAGGCTCCTTGTCCTTCTGTCTAACTCGTTTGGCAATTTCAGTCAGTCGGTTATTCTTCTTAGAGATTCTTTATGATTCTATTCCTTTCTAAGTAAGAGAGTTTAGTTAAGAATATAACATACTCCCTCCGTTCTTCCAGATTCTTCACAAAATTATTTGAGTATTATTTGGCTTAGCGATTTGGTTGGCAAAACGATGCAAATATTTGGTAAACTTTTCATGGTGTCGTAGAGTAAACATTGCTCTACAATACCACAAAAGATTACCAAATTCTTGTTTTGTTTTGCCAACCAAATCGCTAGGCCCAAATAATACCCAAATAATTTTATGAAGAATCTGGAGGTACAGAGGGGGTATAGTTTATAAAATAATTTATTTAGTGATAACCATCACAAAAAGATGCATTTTCCTATTCGACTCTTTCATGAGCTTAATCGGTTTTCTATTTAAAATTAATTTGAAGAGTATCAGTATAAGTCAAAAAGAATATAGAAAGATTATCTTCATGAGAAATTCGGCCATGAGTTATATTTCCTACTCTTATTTTTGTTTGAATTTATTTTATTACATTTATACTTTTTCCAAAATTCTTTTAATAGAGATATGGTTTATACTTGATTAATAATCTTTTAATAAATGCTACAAAAATTAATTGAAACTTCGATTTCTTTTCTAAGTAAATTGAAATTGATTTTCTAAAAAATTAATTTCTTTTATATTATTTACTTTAGTTATAATTGGAATTAAGAATGAATCTTACTTTGTGGAAATTAGTTCTTTTTATAAGCAAAATTCTTTTATTATTAACTAATCATCCTATAAATAAGAGTTATAATTTAAATCAATTTTCATAAGTCTAGATTCATAATTGATTTTTTCTATGACTCTCTTGCTTGAAAATTAAGTAACTTCTCCTATAAATACAAAATCAGAGTTGAGACAAAATTAAGTTGAAAGCTTAAGCAGAAGCATTGTTAGGTCAGCCACTCATACACGTGAGAGAGAGAGAGCTATTGAACGTTCGGCCACCAGCACATAAAAGATCCCTGGCCGACGGTTCAGCTTCCCCCTAGCTGACGGTTCAGCTTCCAAGCTCCGGAACGACGCTTTAGCTTCCCTCAGCTTCGATTCTTCAATCAGAAGTTGTTGAAAACTATTCTAGGATCAATCCACGTATTTCTGATCTAGTTTTTCATTGAGTCTCTAGATAACTCTTCGTCTATTCATCTAGAACAATCTTCTCTTAGTTTACCTGTGTCTAAAAAACGAGTTCCTATTTTGTTAGACTAAACAAAGTTCTTAAAGTTAAATTCATAGTTTGGTTTTACATCAGATCTATGTTTTATACTGTCTCTTCTCTAGATACGTCTCACAGAAACTAAACACTAGGACTGCTCTCTCAAAACTGTTCTAGTGTCTAGGTTTTTTCCAGATCTATTACCCTGGACTTTTATACTTTTTGCAGTCAAATCTGAAGTTTCGTTTCCCCTCTTTGGGACATGTAAAATCGGTCATAGTGCTTGTCTCCGTGTATCTGTTAAGTCTAGGATTCGTTAGCGTTTTGTAGAGTATCTTATTCGACATGTGCAGATTGTATCTTTCTTACAGAGTTTTTCACTCACGAACTAAACAGAGATAAAGTTGTTCACTTGACGAACTACCAGTGTTAGAGCCCGTTTGGTAATGCTTTTGCTTTCTAGAACGCTTATTTTCGAATTCAAAATCAGTATTTTTGTGTTTGGTAAAGTTTTGTTTTTCTGCTTTCTAGAAAGCTTTTGCTTTCTACGACCTGCTTTTTTGATTGATTTATCGTTTGACATCATTATCTTTTAATAAATATAATAATATTTTATTGTAATAGTACTATTTATTATATCATGTCAGAATGGTCGTTTTGACTTAAAAAAAATCTAAATCACTAATTACCAAACACAAAATGTCAAAAGTGTTTTTCCACAACAGATTTTATACGGACTTTACAAAACACTTTTTGTGTAGATCTCACAGCAATTTTCTCACAGTGCTTTCTACACGGCAGCTTTCTAAACCGCCACAACATTACCAAACTAATCCCTTATTGTGCTATCATCGACTAGATTAAAGCAAGGCTTGAATTAACACAAGTGTGGGTTGCTACACAAGAAGCTGTAGAAACTAGGTAGACAAAATGTAGTGTGGTGAGTAGCTTGTCCGAGGGACATCTCGTTATCTATCTTGTATCTGACGTTTGGTGCAATATAGCGTCTAGCACTTGTTGGTGCTAGCAGGTGGAGTTTTACTCATAACTGTCCTTCTCAGGCGGAGAACACAGTGTCTGTTTCCCCATGGTAAATATCTTGTGTGTCGTGTTTTTTCTTTACGTATAACTTTTATAACTGCTAGATTAGTTCGATGTTTCAAGTTATACTACTGCGTATATCTTTATGTATACATAGTTCTTGTATTTAGAATATATCTTATCTTCCAGTCTTATCTATCATTCAATCTATTGAACTTTCCTGCAAGAACTGTTCCAATTGACTCTACAATTGTAGTCTTCCATTATGTCGTGTAATGTCACGTATTGAGGGCGAATAGGAGCTGACACAGTCGTATTCTTCTAGTTTACTGTATGTGCATGTGCTCTCCCCTCATTTTTCAGATATCCCAGTCGTACTAAGAGTGGATATAGAGGCTTGTGGATGATATAACTCACACGAGGACGAGTGTGTCAACTTATCTATACCAACAATTTGCAGCGAAATACTACTTTACACCTAGAGCCAACGAATTAGTCTTGCTTCTTTAACAGGATAGATTATTAACAAATTAATAAAACCTAATCTATTTAAGCAAGAACAAGTGTAAAAATATAATTAGATGCCAAATATATGTAAAGTGAAACACAAAGTACTGAAAGTTAAAATAAAAGATACCAGACATGAGACATCGAATTTGTGCCTTCGGGAAACCTTCTGTTTTGAATCACCTCAATGTGATACTCAATGAAATATAAAATCTCAGCTGCTAGCACCAACTTGTGCTAGACAATATATTACTAGAATTCGTATGATAAACTGAATACAATAGCTATCAAACAGATCAAGACTTACACTACATCCTCGCACGCCTAACTTCTGTAATATCCTTGTAGCACCCCCAATGTTGGTAATCCAAGACGCACCTGAATTCAGTTGACATGACAAACACCTGACTCCACACATAGCGTTCACAATAGTAGTACACACCTCGAACTAGAGTGGAACAACTCTTGACAGCGATCACACTAGCAGGACGCAACTCGAACCAGCGTGTAGTAACAACACAAAACTAATAAGATGAAACGAATAACTTATCAACTTGACATATCTGCACAAACCGAATCTAAGATCTCTACTACTAAAAAGAGTGAAGGACCTTTTAGTGTTTAACCACTTCAAGTGTTTTTTCACTTGAGGTGTTTCCTACTTTTTCACAAATGCCCACAATACCCCTAATTTTCATTATTATTATTTTATTAATGGAGTGAATGTTATTATTATTAATGAGTAGTAATTGAATGATTTTGGGTACGCTACTCTGATTAGTAACCCCCCTAAAGTAATTAGCTTTGAGTAATTGTTTTATGAATATTCTTATAATTTTTAGTTAACCCTTGTGTACCAACCAAACATTTTCTGGTCGAACATGTGTTCTTCTTTTTCCCTCTTGACTTTTCTTTTTTTTTTTAAAAAAAAAAATCTTAGAAAATGGCCATTAATTAAATCTACTCTATGTTTATATAAATGTATTTGTATGCACATAATATAATCTCTGAAATGGGAAGAGTTTCCCTAAATAGAGAAATGGGAAGAGTCATGATGATTTTCTTCTTCTTTTACTGAATCTCAAAACGTCCATGAACTAATGGCAAACAGTAAATGTTCCAGTTAATTGTTTTAAGATAATTAATTGTCCAAACGGTGAGAGTAGTAACCTATGCATTTGTTATCATTCCTTTCTTGAAATGGGTTAGTTTTTGAACCTGTGTTGTCCTTTTATTTTCGCAGTCCAATGACAACCGCAATTATGCAGTCCGATCTTGCCTTCACAGAGACCATGGGCCAAAATCTGTTTCATGGTTCATATATGTTCGTGTTATTATCAAGGTACAACTACAATTAGTTTGATTTTTATTTGTGCGTCAATTGATTTGACTTGGACTGTGCCATACTTTTTACTTCTTCTGCAGTTTGGTATTTGACGAAACTCAAATCTGAGTTATAATCTTTGCTTGAGTGTTCACGAGGTACAACCTGCGTATTTTAGTTGATATTAGTGCATCGTTTTAAATTCAAATGGTAACACCTTATTGTCGTTCTATCTGGCACCATCTCCTTCGGTTTAGTTAAAATGTTCTACTTTGTTACTTCATCACATTCTAATTCGTTAGCTTTCATGAAGGTAAAATCAGGTCCCACAAAATTCTGTAATCATTTGTGATTTGTGGGGAACATGTCATCTTAATACTACAATATAATGAAACTGTTTTTATTCAAAATTTCAAATATAGTACTATTTTGAAATGCCTTAAAACAATTTTGGCGATGAAACATACTTGTGTTGTCTTTGTACGAATACAATTGTAGCATTATCAAACTATTAACAAATTGTGGTATCGCCTGTATGATCTTAAACTTACATTTTTCGATAGATTTTTCTGCTCAAATTGAACTTCTACTACATCGAGTTTTGCTTTTCCCAACCAGAGGTGGGTGAGGAATACCCAACAAATTTATTTTGTTGATTGTCAAATAACCCCCAACCTCCAGTAGATACATATACCCGACATTAAATAATATTGGAAAAAATAAGGTGATTGCTAAATCTATATACTACCTGGTTAGGTTTAAGCTATATTCGAGTGCATTTTTTATAAACTCTTATAAATTCATTCTCATTGAGAGAATGTTTTCTTTTCAAACTTGGTGACATATAAAACCACACCCTATATTATATTTCTTTTTCTCGTCTTGATTCATATTGGGAGAATTTCACATTTCAGATCTGAAAGTTTTGCCATTAGCCACGGATTATAACTTCTTGATGCAGTGAGCATATCAATTGAGAATTAATATATAAAAAGATATAAGAAATCTCTCTGGAAAAGGTCAGTATTTGCTTGGAGGCAACACTTGCAGTTCGTATTTCTTCTTGGTCATGAGACCTATGGTCAGTATTTGCTTGGAGGCGACACTTGCAGTTCGTATTTCTTCTTGGTCATGAGACCTATAGTTGGATTAACTAACATATTTAGATTGTCCAATAAAGCTGATTTGTAGTCTGTCAAATCGAATATTCTTCTTAATTGATGGTACCATTTCAAAACCAATTTTACCATCTATTGTCAGCTGAATAAACTATTTTATTAAAAATATAACTACTAAAATGAATGTACAATGACTCTCTAAATGAACATCTGATAATCCACAAGATGGATAATTTAGGAAATTAGAGCTGAGTAAATTGTGCACCGGCTCTTTCCACCTTGACTGCTGTCCTAATTGTGTGAAAAATCATATAAACTCCAAAAGATATCAAGCTATAAGAAATAGTTTAATGATTTATGTGAAGGTTGGGTTGGTAAGGAAATAGATGAAACAATAGAATATTAACTAAAATTATGTTCCTTTGTCGATCATTAACTTTGAAAACCATATTACGAGGAAGTCATACTCTATGCAGTTGAAATTGAAACTTAGGTGGTCTAATGGAACAGATACATTTTTTTTCGTATAAGAAGTTCCCCTTGGGTATGAAGTTGGTGTAGTTCTTTTGCACCCAAGATAAGCTTCAATCGATCTTTATATAACGTTCAACCAAAGACGAACCACTACGAATTTGAGGGGAATTGTGGAATATGGGAATCGTCGAATATGGATGAAACGCAGTGAGAGTTGTAGCTCTACTGGCGAGCTACTATGAATCCTATTCTCCCCAAATTGATCCTATCAATTATTTCACATTTTCTATGATCATCGTCCGTATTATTTTTTACCGCTTCTGCAAAAGAGTTTTATCTCCTTAAATAATTAGAAGTTACAGAATTGTGTTTGCCATCCCTTGCTGATATATCTCGAAGTACCGAGTAAACTTTGTGTAGGTGAGGATGTAAATTTCTTTTAACCTGGAAATTAATTTGCAATTTACTTAACTCGTGGAAGAATTGGTGTTTGAAATGTAATTCTCTCCATATGGAATGGAGAGAATTAGAGCTTGCTCGAAGCTCTTAAATCGCCATGAACTAAAAAGTGAAGAAAACACTTTGATACATAGAAATCCCTGCTAAGCTATGTAAATGATTTTCCTTGGATAAACTATTCTCACGATTGAAATTCATGTTTCCTGTCCAACAAGAAGCCCACGTGCAAAGCACGTGCATACAACTAGTATAGATAAATACGCTTACAAATCAATCACACAGATATGAAACATAAGAAATTCTACTGATTCGATTACTCAATAACCTTACAGTCAAAGATCTGAAGACGTATAAACAGAGCGATCGTCTAAGAACAAACTTAAACACAAATCAAAACCTAAGAACAATATCAAGAGATTTAAATTTGTATAACAATGAAACTTCTTTCGTTGATCGAGACATGGGTAGATAAAAAAGCATAAGTTCAAGATTTTTTTTTGAGGAAAGCATAAGTTGTAGATCTCTCTCTTTTTTAGGAAAGCATAAGTTGTAGATCTTTGTTTTTTAGGAAAGCATACATTCTAGATATTTTTTTAGGAAAACACAAGTTCTAGTGAAGATATATATATAGATCTAGAAACTGATTTACCGATGAAGAACATATCTAACTTGAAAATAGAATATATGAAACGAAACTTCTAATCTACTATAAGTATAAACAACTAAAGATAAAACAAACATATTCCCAATACTAAATCAAAACATACAGAAGGACTCAGCAGTGAGCTGAAAACTGAATCGGAATGGCATAAACAGAAATTAGATACGCAAAGATAAGCCTGAATGTTTAAATACACTTCATCGTACAAACAGAAATTGACAAACCTGTTCTATACATTTTCTGTCACCTCTGATGATGACATTTGGATCAAACAATTTCTACGTTAAACCAACCTAAAAGTCAATCAGGAAATTTCCAGTGTTAGGGAGTTTTTACACATGATAATTGTCATCACTGTGCAAACACCAGGACCTCAAGGCATGACTGACCAAACTCAGACTTCAGATCCTGAATTACATGCTTAGAATAAAAAAGTTGATGGCAGTAAGTACACCGATAAGGTGCGACAATGGAACCAATTCCACTGTGCCCGAGGGAGAGACCACATCGGTAATCATTTTGTTTTCATCATCTTGAAAATGCATTGTCGGATGACCTGGAATTGCACCGTTCAATCTCTTCATCCTGCATGTAACTTCTTGGGTTAACAAAGTGTGAACATAGGTAAGTTTAAACTAATTGACTTAAAGGGGGAGAGAAAGGAAATACCCTGTGCTAACAAAATTGGGGCAGAACACGATAGCGTAATTGGAAGCCTTGCATGTGAAAGTACTAGTGCCGTCATCATAAGCATAGCTATAAGCTCTGGGACAAGCATTTTTGAAGAACTTGGAATAGAAAGATGGTCTGCACGTAGTTGGATTAGCAAACTGCCCACTACAACAGTATTGGTCGAGCCCAAATGCCTCACATGCGCTCTTGCATGCAACCACTCCTCCCTCTTCCCCACCCTCATCAACCACCTGAAGCTCTTTCGGGCAACCTGGTAATTCGTTCGGTTAGATTTACAATTATCAACAACTATTGGGTAAAAGCATTCCCATTACTCACTATAGTCTAAGGGTACATTTGGTTTTCTAGAATTAGCAGTATTTGCAGGGATTGGACTAAATATAGTACATGTAATAGTTAATATTGTGTTTGGTTGTTCTGGACTAATTTTAATACCGCTACTAAATAGTGAAAAGATGATGTTTAATACCTTAAATTACTCCCCTCACATAAGGGTATTAGCTGGATTGGAATATTTGTACCTTAATACTGAGTTAATACTGCAAGCCAAACACATTATTAATTATAGTTCAACTAACCCATCCAATCCTATCCGGAAATTTATCCAGTCCAGTCAAATCCGACTAGTCCGAAAAACCTAACGTGCCAAAATGAATTCTTCATATCACGGTCTATAAACCGATAGACAATTCAGATCAGGCAGAGTAAACATATTACGAATCAATTAGTATACTTTTCAGAAGGCAAACGAAGAAGCACTTGATTCGTACCCATGTTGATATCCGAAACACAGCCCGTAACATTGCATCCACCATACACTCCCAGTGGTCCAGCGATGAGGGGAAGATTGTACCCGTCGACTATGCTGACATCATAAAAGTCTTTCTGGTTTCCAGTGCCAAGTGTTATCTCAAAGAGAGATGCAGGTGGAGTGGCTCCTGCACCACCACATAACAGCCTCCCACCACAATCCCCTGTTTGGCATTTACCTAGCCCTGATTCATCAAATGTGCAGCCTGTTCTTGCCCATATCCGACCTGACCACCCTGCAACAGCCGGAATTGTGGCAGTTAGGCCAGAGTCTAACCGGAATCCTGATGTTACAAGTGGCGGCGATCCTGAACCAGCTAGTATCCCAGGCCAGATTGTTTGAGGGCAATTGTTAGTAACAGTAAATGTGTAAGCAAATAAAGAAGGTAGGAATGCATTTGCAAGAAAAATCATCAAGATCATCCAGTAGGTTGATATTTTCAGCATGGGCGCTACCGACGTTGCTTTTACATAAAAGGGGCCAGATATAGAAATTAACCCTAGTATATGCTACATTTTGTACTTGCAACAAGAATCTATATATATTGTGAGAGGAAAAGATACTATAGAAAACATAAAGGGCAAAGATTGCTTTGCTAGATCCACCAGACACAATATCTCCCTTTTAGGTTTAGAATTACTTTGTCTTGGATGGCCTCAGACTGAAGTAATTCCTTTCTTTTGGTGATCATGTTGGTCAACTGATCTGACTGAAGTTGATGATTCATGTTAAAGAAGTTTGCACTGACGACACAATGTCACATAGATCAATCTAACACTATGTTTAACACTTCTACTACAGTTGAAGACAAAATGTGGTTTAGGAATCTTGAGATCAGTAACTCGGAACATGGTTTTAACCACCAAGAGAACAAGAAATCCAACAGAGAAATCTTTTTTGCAGTTCTCAAAAAAAATCTCAACAAAACAACTGATGGATCGCATTACTATTGAAGAGTTAAAACCAAGGAAAGTAAAATTCAAATAATTAATGGCAGAAGCATGTTGCCAAGTTTTAGAATGCTGCAGGTGATGCAGGTCAACATCAGTTTTTCCCAGGACGAGTGGCGGAAGTTCACACACTTATGATGTACAACAAGAAATAGCACGTTGGTTCAAGAGGAAAACAAATAGAAAACACATCCCAGTTTCAAGCAAAATATGAGCCTATAGTAACAGCATGAAGTGTTGCAGACATACAAACCTCGTCATGAAGAATAGAATACTCTGCCCAATCCATGATTCTCTATTGACCAGGGCCCGCTGCCGCCATGAATAGATCCGCACAACTACTTTAGCAGCAAGTGCACTGAGAAAGGCAGACGAGGCATTATTCTTTCTTCTTCTTCAGGAAGATCTGAACTCAATAACGACGACCTTAAAGGTAAATCCTTATCACCGTGCTAAAACAACATGCATTCAGGAACCAAAGCTTCCTATCCGGTTTACATTGAGATGGACAACTCAAGCTTAGACGTTATATTCCTAGTCACCAGTATCTCTGAGTTGCAGCCAGTCTGCCATCACCA
This sequence comes from Linanthus parryae, assembly GCA_023055425.1. NCBI lineage: Eukaryota > Viridiplantae > Streptophyta > Magnoliopsida > Ericales > Polemoniaceae > Linanthus > Linanthus parryae. The sequence continues at coordinate 1,786,496 of JALGPY010000015.1, forward strand.
GAATAAATAACAATTTATGGTCCCTACAAAAAATCGATTCATCAAATTAGAGATACTTAACAAAAAAATCTGAAATATAGTAATCATTTAGTCATATGCAGCGAGTAATATACAACTCTCCTGATTGTCACATGCTTGAACCTGCAATCATAACATTAATTCTCAGCTTATTGTAAAACAAGGGTCTGATATAAAAAAACTGAACAAAAACCTAAAAAAAAAAAAAGAAAAAAAAAAAAGAAAACTGGATGATTGGTCTCTAACCCCTGAAACACAAAAAGGAAAACAATGAGAACTTTGATAAATTTCTAAAATATAAATTAATATTTTCACGGTAGATTCAGCAAAGTCGACCAGGAATTCCGAAACCTCACAAGAGCACATATCACAAATTGAATAGGCAGAAATGCAACACATTAGTAACACGCACAAAAAACTTATACAAAGGTATTCAGTCTGACAATATGGAAATCTTAAGTCGGTTGCCAAGAAGGATTCCTGCACACTGTCCAGTTGAAAACTAAGAAGCAACGAAGTGTCACCCAATGTGAACAGTTAATCTAAACTAAACTTAAAATACAATATCATAAGTTTTGCTAATGGACCAGATAGATTAATGGCCACAGCCCCTTAAAAAAAGTTTAGACATATAAGTCTTTCCTACAGATAGATAGGGTACATCAAGCTGTCCCTCCAAGTATCCGCATCAAGTTCCGATGAAAAGTTTAAAAAAAAAAGAAAAAGAAAAAGAAAAGTGGGAATAAAAGAAGGACGAAGAAGAAGAAATCCTATCGGTCATTTTAACTCTAGTTAATGTCCATGCCATCTCCAATTGGACTGCAGATTGGACTGACAGCGCGGAAGGATCTCTCGAAAGGAGAAGGATGGAACTGTGCATCCCTTCTGCGCTTAAAGGCACAACTCTCAGACGGGGTACTATCAGTGTCCATCTTCCTCCGCACACCTCTCACAGCATGTTGCTCAACCTCCGATAGAGGGAAAACCTGCTTGCTCACTCTGCAAAGGGAGCTGTAGTTGTCATAAACAATTCTCTGGTTACAGTTCTTGTCGCAGATGTGTGTGAGCCCTGTTAATTTGCAGCGATACATGTTTCCGCAGACATGTTCATTTGCACATTTCCAATCACACTTGTGAACAGGGTTCGGCCCATCTTGGCCTAGAATACTTGACAAATAAATAACATTTGTAGACATAGCTACCATGGATGCACCAAATACCTCCATTACTTCTAGCTCTAGCAAACTTCACGATCCTTCAAAGGATTCCTCTATCCAAAAGCCTAAGCCCCAAAATGTTCTGCAGACCCACAATCAGATGAGAAACAGTAAGTTCAATGAAACTGTTGGCAGCACTGATACAGAATATTCTATATCTCTTTGACCGAAACCCTTACCAATTGTTCGATAAAGACATGAAAAAATACAGTCATGGTAATCCACAATGTATAAGAAACTAGAAAAATACCCTTATTCTCAACACAAGAATGTTAGATTAGACTTTGGAAATGTATATAGTATTACTCTCCCCACAGGATACCAGATCCAAGAGCCAGTTATCCTAATTAACACGAAATTAGACGGAAAAGGGGATTGATATCCCTTTATCAAACCAGGACATCAGAAGAATACACATGATATCCCTTTATCAAACCAGGACATCAGAAGAATACACATGAAACAACATCTGAACAATTAAAATCCTTGTTTAGTTTCAAGCTCATTAGAGTGAAGCTCCTTTTCCACATTTATGATACAATTCCATGTGATCTTCTTATAAACGACCTAAATTGACCACTCACAGGTGCTTTCCGCAAGCTTAGGTGTGAGAATCAACAAGCATAAATGTCAATTACCCAGGGAAATGAGATCTATTTCTGATATAATTAACAAATCAACACAAACCCTAGAATAAGTAAAGAGTATAAATTGGGGAATCAACTGAAATCCAACGAAACACTACTTCATAAATTCAAATTCGATACCTAAGGGAAAGGAGATTCGATCAAGACAGAACTCACCTGCAAAGAACAAAAAGACGATCCTCTTCTTCAGAACAACGACCCCTTCTTGTCTAAAGCGAGCAAATAGCAGGGAATGCGGTTACATGGGGGTTGATATTTATAGGAAAAGATAAGGTGATCCGATTCATGTGACGCGTTGAAGCAGTAAATGCAAATGCAAGTGAAATTTCCGCCAAATGACGACTTTTATTTCGCGTCAATTTGTCGTTACTTGAGAGAAGAAGTATGAACCTACACAAGTGAAATTTGCGCTTTATGCCCCCATGAATTTCACCTACTTGTTTTCATTCTACATCCATATAATTCGATAATCTACAATTCTGCCTTTGGGGTCTCGAGTATGCTCGCAAAACTCCTAAGTTTTGGAGATTGGCACTGTGTGAGATTCACTATCAAGATGAAGATTGCCGGAGGAAAATATTGGAGGTAATTAATTGAGTCTGGTAGGAGTTTGTAAGAAACATGAGTAACTTGGGCTTATAAGGGCATCTCCAATAGTAGTAGGTATTTTTTGCATGTTTTAAATTTTGCATGATATGCATTTGTAGTTTTGCTCCAGCAGTAAAATGTAATTTATACATTTTGTAGTTATGATAAGTTAAAATATACATATAAAGAATGCATGAGAGGAGAGAGATAGACACAAAATTTTGCATGCCTACTTTCATGCTAGCTATTAATGGAGAGGAGGATGCATGTTCTGCAAAATGCATGAGCATATGCATTGTCTATTGGAGGTCAATTTTTCATCATATTCTTTATATTTTGCATTTTGCATTGTAGGTAATTTTTTGCATGTTTTAAATTTTGCATGACATGCATTTGTAATTTTGTTCCAGCAGTAAAATGCAATCTATACATTTTGTAGTTATGAGAGATTAAAATATACATATTGAGGATGCATGAGAGGAGAGAGATAGACACACAATTTTGCATGCCTACTTTCTTGCTAGCTATTAATGGAGAGGAAGATACATGTTTTGCAAAATGCATGGCGATTTGCATCGTCTATTGGAGCTCATTTTTTCCTCGTTTTCTTTATATTTTGTATAAAAGAGGCTTTTGCATGAGCTATTGGAGATGCCCTAACTACTTTTGAGACCATGATATAATTAGAAGGGTTAATTACATTTCACCCCCCTGTGGTTAGGGGTTTATTCGAAACACCCCCCGTGGTCTCAAATGTTGCATTTTACCTCATTGTACTTTTATTTATGTGTGGGAAGGGGGTAATTTTCCGTTAAGTAGGATACAATGACCTAAATACCCTTCATTATATACATTGTTAGTAAAATACGGGACGGAAATAAAACGTGATACGGTACGTACGTGTATTATACGATTTTAGGTTAAAAATACGTAAGTAAAAATTCGGATTAAAAATACGCGATTTGATTAATTTGAGTTTTCTATACGTACGTGTATAGTTCGTATTCTAGTTATTTATTCGGAATTAAAAATACGGGTGCATTTCTTAGTATTTTAGCATATATAATGAGTTCTTTGTGTCACACATTGCCATCTTTTCATATTTTTATCAAATATTTAAAAATAATTTGTAAAGCATGTACTTAATTGTTTATCATTTCCGATATTTACACTATTTACTCATAACTAATTACTTAGGTAAAATAATATCATACTATTCAAACTATTTCTGTAGAAAAGAGTTACTATGCATTCCCTATCTTTAACATGTATTATTTTAATTTATATACCCAAATCAGTCATTTTCTATCATCACCCTCATTTAACTCTTGCCTTTGGTTCTTCATCTTCTTCCAGAACTATACACATAAATCAATCATCACAATTGAATCATTACATTACTAACAAAATAAGATTGTACACAGCTTCTTCTAAAAAAAATATTTGACACATCTGAAATCATATCGATATATACACAATAACACAAGAAAAATTCTACCAAAAATAACACAAGAAAGAAGAGAAAAAAGGATCTGAATGAGAAAAAGGACATTAGGAAGATGAAGAATTAGTAGTAGAAGAAGCGGCGGCGACTCCACTGGAGGCGGCGTTGTTCCTTTCTTCTTCAGATTCATCAAATGAAGTCGCCCATTTCCGGAAGAGAGTTCTTCTTCTTCCGTTGAACATATCTGAAGAAGAAGAAGAAGAAAAAAAAAGGAGAAGAAGAAGTATCGCATTGGGGGACGCGGCGAGGGTCCATCAGGGTCGGCGGCGGTGTATCGGGGACGGACGGCGATGCATCAGCGCCGCCGCCGGCAACATCGTCTTCCTCATCCTCCCGTCGCTGTGCTGCTCTTCTTCTTCTTCTTCTTCTTCTTCTTCTCTTGCAGATCTGTGTTTGTTCTTGGTAATTGTTGGGTTTGTAATTTTTGTTGTTGAAGAGTTGAGAGTACACAGAGAAGAAAGGGAATAAAGTGAGAGATAAAAGAAAATTTGTGAGGATGAGATTATTTATGTGAGGATATAATAGTCATTTAGAATTAAATTAGACGGATTCTGTTACTTTTAACGGAATTGCAAAAAAACTAAACCATAAGGAGGTAAAATGCAACATTTGAGACCTCGGGGGGGGGGGGTGTTTCGCACAAACCCCTAACCACAGGGGGTGAAATGCAATTAACCCTAATTAAAATATGAAACTTACTTTTTACATATACTTTGTGCTCGGTCTGGTTATTCTCCATACAGTCTTGCTAGCATAGTCAACCTAACTTACTATCGATAGTTCAAAACTTGGTCCTAGTCTGCAGCCACGTGGATCAATCAGCGATTCACAAGTGTTCGCCCATCATTGCACCGTTCACATCAACACAAGCCATGTTAGCACGAAAGGATCATGAGACAGGGTCCCTCGTATCTCAGCAACACACACGGGAGCTAGGGGACCTAGTTGTTTGAATGTCACAAGGTTCGTCGCAGATGGTTGTCATTCTATATGCGGTCCTTGTGTATCACAATGAAGACTTGTGTAACCTCCTCTGTATATAAAGGTCTAATCTAACGGTCACACGGTGTGGTCTTTCCCACGATCTTCCGAGATCCTCGCAATGATTTCCTTAATAGCTTTAATGGGGGGCTTAATAAGCTCATTTACTGCCACGTAACCGTCATTATGACCGTTGGGGCTTGACCTGTACATAAGGAATGTATCCTCTTCTCCGAGGCATAATTGATTTCAAATTGCTGGCTAATCGCACACTACAAGATGTCTCTCACCCTTGTGATAGACTCTGTTTATTTTCATCCTATTTCCATTAACATCCCAGGGGTTTCATTTCTGTCTAATTGTCAAATTGTGGTTTTGGTTACTACAATCTTGAACGCAATAATCTGATCATACTAGCAACCCCTCATCTACATTTGCGAACTCAACGTGAACCAGTCCCCAACAATTAGACAACTAAACCTACTAAGATCACTATGGACGAAGATCAACAAATTTGGGATGAATCCGGACGATCACCACCCCGCACAAGCCTACTGGAGAATCTCAGTATTACAGTTCCCGTTGATCCAGCAGTGATGGTCATAAAAGCATTACAGGACGCTATGCAGGGCCAACCGAAGTAGATACGACACGCTATAAACGAAATAGAAACTGCCAATGCTCAACGAAACGATGTGTTGGCTAGAGAGATTCTAGCAGTACATATGATGCAAGATATTACGCGTATGCGCAAGTGCACGACCAAGTAGTAATTTGGATTATTTTTAGGACTCCGAGTTGTCGAACCTATAGGGACAAGCTCGTGAATGTCTAACTAAGAATTGACTAAAAATAATTAAGTAACCGGGATAAATTTGTTGTGATTTAAGAGTTTGCCACCCCCAAACAAGTGAATGTATTAAATTAATTAAAAGAAGATTTTTTTTTTCTGAATCAAGTATGGAGAAAACTAGGTGGTCTATGGATCATGTAGGGTCTTTAGACAGTTCCGGAATTCGTATTGAGACATGCTACGCAATAATTAGTTATGTTGGGTAATGACACAATTTTCTGTCGATCTCATGTGATTCTATATACCGGTCCACGTCATGTCCATCCAGTGCCGTTTATCGTTTCTTCCTAGCTAGCTAGTCAACTTCGTTCATCGGGTCCTGTTGACACGTATTCTTAGCACTTTCACGCAAGTGTATAGTCAAGTAGTATTTTGGAGTATTTTAGACTTCGAGTTATCGTACTCACATGGAATAAGTCGTTATCAGCTAATTAAGAATTAATTAGAGAACACTCATGTAACAGGGAGAAAAGGTGTGATGATTTGATTGTTGGCCACCCACAAACAAGTGGCTTAAATTAAAGACTATTACTTAACTATTTTTATATTTTCTGAATAAGAGAAGTACGATTATGGAGAAGACTAGGTAATTGAACCCTAGGGTACTTAGCTAATTTCGGACTATGTTTTGAAACATTCTAATCATCTCTAGTTATACCGGGTCACACATTACATTATTCTATCAATATCATGTAAATCTACGTTCTAGTCTACTTCGGGCCCTATCAGCCGACCTCCTTCTACCGTTCTGTTCTGGTATGCTAGCCAGGGTTGATCATGAGGTCCTGTCAGTCCACCAATTACACTAAATCCTAACTATGTCTAGCAAAAAACAACCCTCAATTTTTCATTCAAGTTTCTATCTCCTTTCAGTTATGAGAAACGACAAGAATGTCTACTTATTCTTCAGGAATCTAATCCTTGATCACTATCGTGCATCTCCTTAGATAGCTAACATGTTATGGGTCATCAGTCCTAACATGCTAAGAATTAAGAATAAGAACATGTACAATAACTAAAACATAAAAATGAATAAGGTAATCAGAGCACGATCAAATCCATAAATCCGGAATTATCTAAGATGGAACCCTAGTTCTCCATAAATCACCTAGTTATGAGTTTAGCTAGACATAATCAAGATCAAGTCAGGAGAAATCTCAATAACAATACAAGAAATAGAAGAGATAATCCCAATCGCTTGAATCCTCAAAGGATTAGTGATCCTCACGCCCTAGCTTGGTCTCTCATTCCTCCTTGCTACTTGTTTTGCGTGTATCATCAATTATTCCCGTCTCCACGTAGTAATAGACTCAATCCTCTTCAATTTTTCTCAAAAGCCTCTCAATACTACATTAAATCCCTAAAAGATAGTACTCGAGTGCAGATTTGTTCGTGCGAACAATAAGTTCATTCACACGAAATAATTCGTGCAAACACTACTTTCCTTTGTACGAAACCCACTGGAAAATGAGCTCCATTTCTTATTTTCTTCCTTCCCTTGGTTTCGGTCTCTGTCCTTGCTCCTCAGCTTCCGAAGTTCACGTTCTTCTTTGATTCCATCGCCAATCACCATGTTTCTTTTCATAGACAACAGTAAACTATACTGGGCGATTAAATTTGACAAATAAGTGCTTGGACCCACATTAACGCACATTAAATCGCAAGTGCCAAAACTAAACATTCTCACTCAATTTAGGACAAAAAAACCCGTCGAAACTTCACAGGATGGTCGTAAAATAAACTCAATATATAGCACCTAAAGGGAACAATCAAATTTCGCCACACTACCATTTACTAGCCGACACGACACCCAAAGCGACTATGAAATATACATGCTCTATACAACGCTAACAATTCTATTCATAATGCAAGTATTCACTAACATATTTTTTTTTTCTTTTCTTGTGAGATTGGGAAATATCCACAGAGTGAACCGGTAAGTCTTCAAGCTCTCACATTCCCTTAGAGATTCTACAACCACAATGATCGGAGGATTTCGCATCCACGGGTTTAAATTGCTAACGACTTAAGCAGGTGGGATAGGATTTTTAGAAGCATAGTCATTGACGTCATGATAAACTCACCAGCTTGATTTCTCACCCTTCTTCACCAGAATCCATGGAACCCTACCGAATCTCATCAACTTCGGCCCTCATTGCCTCAATTCTGGTGTAATATGTCATTCTCGCGGCCACAAATGTGAAGGAGTGTACAAATTGAAATGAAAGACAATATCGTCGGTCCTTCAAGAATTTCAAATCAAGAACCCTTTTTTCCTTGCAACTTTATTCATTTCATTCTTTTTTTATCTATCTAGACTTCTTTGTAGAACATACTTCCTTCAATAACTTCCATGTGGTGCATACGATGTAACAAGCATAGGTCCGTGGAGATAACAATACGATTAGCAGATAACATGGGGTGGAATGTGTCAAATCCATAAATACTGAAGTAGATGTCGACACGCGCATACACAGTGTAATCTAGTCCCTCAAGTAGTCAAGTGGTCAGTGATACGTGCTTTAACCATCCGATCCTCATCGTCACCTAAGATTGTGAATAAAGTAAGATGCAGCATGTCTGAAAGCTCAGGTTGTACAAGACTTGAAATAGCTTGACTATTTCAAGGCCTTGAAACAGCTTTCAAAGCCTTGAATCAGCTTCAGAGGCTTGAAAATAGTTTGGCTATTTTCAAGGCCTTGAAACTGGATTCAAAGCCTTGAAACTGTTTAACCTGAAAAGCCTTGGAGAAATCAGTCACCTTGTTCTTTGAGCATTTTGAGACCCCTTTCACCGGAGAGGAATCAGTCACATCTGGTTTTGGGGAACTCAATGAGAAAGCCTTTGAGAAAATTGGAGTTGTGAAAACAAAAGAGAAAGTTTGGAAACTTTACTCAGACCTGACTGAAGCAGAACTAGGTGCAAAGAAATTTTCTAAGCCCAAGACCTTGACTCCCACTTCAAGTCAGACTTCTCAGCCTACAGACAATCAAAGACTTGATGGATAGGAACTTGACATGGAGGATGTCAAAGCTACTGTTTTTGGACTAGAAAGTGATATGGTACAAGTCAAGTATATGGTGGAAAGTATCTTCAAAAGCATGACCTTGCTTGATGTTCCTAAGGATCCTGAAGAAACAAAGAAAGGAGATTCAGACAAGGGTTTTCCTAGTGAGCCTTCAGACCAGGAAGAAGCTACACCAGTTTCAGACAAGGGAAAGCAAGCAGCAGAACAAGCAGAAGATGAAGCAAATAGTTTAGATTCAGATGAGCTGCTGATCACTTTGAAGAAGAAGAAGAAATCTCCAAAAGCTGCTGAAAAGGACAAGACTGAAGAAGCAACTGTTGCAGGAGGGACTGCAGAGGAACAGGAAGAGCAGGACAAGACTGATGAAGAAGACAATGAGAAAGAGGAAGAATATCAGGATGAAGATGAAGATCAAACCCCTTAATCTTGCTTATTCTTTCTTCCACATTCTCTCTGCTTTAAATATTTCTTTAAGTTTTCAAAATTTTCTAGACACTTGATCCAACATCTTATATCTTTTTGATGAAATTCAAAAAGGGGGAGAAAATTATAGGTTTCAGTTTCTAGTCTTAGGGTTTCAGTTTCTAGTCTTAGGATTATTTGGTTTTATCTGCTGAACTATTTATGTGTTTTTGTTGGTATTTGAATAAGTTGGATCTTTTTGGAAATACTGTGCTTTTTTAATTGTGGACTAATCATTTTATTTTGCAGAGACTAAGGATCAAACAAAATTTGGTTTTGTGTTTCATCAAGGGGGAGATTGAAAGCTCAGGTTGTACAAGACTTGAAATAGCTTGACTATTAAAAGGCCTTGAAACAGCTTTCAAAGCCTTGAATCAACTTCAGTGGCTTGAAAATAGTTTGTCTATTTTCAAGGCCTTGAAACTGGATTCAAAGCCTTGAAACTGTTTAACCTGAATGCATATTCTCAGGGGGAGTTTTTATGCTAACTCTCTAATTTTATTTATTTTCTCTCCTTCATATGATTGATTATCTGTTATTAGATGGTGAAAGACAAATTGTTGAACATGTTTTGAATAGCATTATATCATCTGTTTGACCATGATAATGCAGGAAATTTTGTTTCTAAGTTTTGCAGGATTGTTTCCTAAACTGAATTGCTGCAGATTTGGAAACACTTGAACACTTTGATCTTGTGATCAATCAGACATGTATGACAGCTTCTCATGATGGTTAAATGAAATATTACAACAATATCTCTGAAGATTGTGATCATCCAAACGTTGGAGAAGATTTCAAAGTAGTCAAACTCTGTTGCCTATAAAATAGGAAGGTTGTTGCTGAAAATCTGGAGAGATTTGCAGAGCTGTTTGAAGTATTTATAGAGCTCAAATTCGAAGCAACAAGACACAATACTCAACGGGAAAATACATAGAAAGTATTGTGGATTGACAAGCATCAAAGAAGTTCTTAATCTACTCCAATCCATTCACAGAATTTCCCTGCATTTCACTGGAGTTTTCTACTCTTAAGTGTTCTTCTGTATAGAGCTATATTAGTAGATCATTTCTGTATTATTTCTACATTCATTCTCAAGGATTGTTCTAAGTGAACAATAGAGAATTCTTAGTTAATCAGTTAGCTAGAGAAGGTACTAGACATGTTAGGGAAAACCACAAGCTGTAACAGAGTAAGGGAACTCTCTGTGCTTGAGTTCTAGGGCTTAGCTTTTGATTAATATGAATTGAGTTGAAAATCCTGCAGGGATCTAATCCCCGAGGTAGAGACGTAGGTCCAAGTGGACTGAACTCTACAAATAACTTGTCTTGTGCATTTTCAGTTTATTTACTTTCAGAGCTTTTGCAGCATACAAAAACTGTTTATTTTTCAAGGGTTTGAACTTATTTTCAAGGACTTGAAAAAGGCATACTTGTTCTAAACTCTCTGCATCTTCTTCAAAGGCTTGAACCTGTGTTCAAGGCCTTGAAATTCATTGTTTGCATAAGTTTTTCATCTTCCTAGCAAGTTTTGAAAAAAGTTGGCATACTCTATTCACCCCCCTTCTAGAGTATCTTAGCTGCTTATTTATCTGCATACTCACACTTTCAATTGGTATCTGAGCTTGTATCACTGTATAAGACTTAACCATCTGGTGATCATGAGTACTACAGGTGATGGTGGTTTCTCACAAGGAAGAACTACTAACAGACCTCCTCTATTCTGTGGAGAAAATTTTGCTCATTGGAAAGCTCTCATGAAAATGTTTATCATTGATCAAGATCTAGAGCTTTGGACCATCATCCAAAATGGACCTCATACTTTCTACACAGAGAAAGATGGGATCAGAACTCCCAAAACAGAAGACTCACTCTCCTCTTCTGAGTTAGAGCAATTTTCTAAGAATTATAAGGCTATTAACAATTTGTATTGTGCTTTGAGTACAGATGAATTCAACAGGATCTCTGGATGCACAACTGCTAAAGAAATCTGGGATAAACTTGCGGTTAGTTTTGAAGGAACCAGTCAAGTCAAGCAAACCAAGATCAACATTTATCTCAGACAATATGAGCTATTCAAGATGAATGCAGATGAGTTCATCAGAGATATGCTCAAGAGATTCACTGATATTGTTAACAACCTTGACTCACTGGGAAAACATTTTCCCAATGAAGAAAAGGTGAGGAAGATTCTCAGAAGTCTTCCAAAGGCAAAATGGGAACCAAAAACCACAGCAATTGAAGAAGCTCAGAATCTCTCAACTTTACAACTTGATGACCTACAAGGGAAGCTCCTGAAACATGAGATATCTATGAATGAAGTTGATGGAGAACTTCCAGATGGTGTCAAAAATTTAGCCCTCAAAGCCAAAGAGAATGAGAGAAATCAAAGCCTTGAAACTGAGGATGGTGATGATGAAGATCCAATTGCCTTAATTTCCAAAGCCTTGACAAGGATTCTCAAAATGAAGAGAAACTTTGGAAACAAAGATTTCAACAGAGAAAGGCATAGATCATCCACCAGCAAGGATTACAAAGGTAAGTCCTCTTCACAAAGCAAATCAAAAGTTATGAACTGCTTTGAGTGTGGTGATGCAGGACACTTGATAAGAGACTGTCCACACAAAAAGAGCAAGAACTTTCAGAAGAAAGATCATGACAGAAGGAAGAAAGCCATGATAGCTTCATGGAGTGATTCAGATAGCTCTAGTGAATCTGAATCTGAAGAAGAACATGCCAATCTATGCTTCATGGCCAAGCATGATGAAAGTTCTGAAAAGAACATTGAGGTAATGGTAAACTGCTTAATTTCAAAACCAAAAGAAGCTCTTTCAGAATATCTCAGGACAATGCTCTTAAATGAGGAAGATTATCTGAAAGAGATCAGGCTTTTGAAAGAAAAAGTTCATGAGCAAGCAAAAGAAAACTTACAAATTGTTTGTCTAAATCAGAATCTTGAAATCTCTCAGAAGAAAACTGACAGTGATTTCAAGGACTTGAAAACCAGTTTCAAATCCTTGAAAACACAAGTCAAGGAAGTAGTCACAGAAAACACCTCAGTGAGTGACAACCTTGTTAATCTAAGACATCAGGTTGATAATTTAGAGAAAAAAAAGATTACTCTTACTGAGAAACTTCAAGAATCTGAATTGGTCAAAATCAAGCTTGCTGGATCAGAACACAAGTTTAACTTGATTCTTGGAGGAAGTTCACAGTCTGTTCACAAAGCTGGTATTGGATTTAATTCAAACTTTCCAAGAAGAAACAATACCAGCTTTGTGAAAGCTGGAAACAAAACCTCTCCTACTTGTCATTACTGCTGTAAAAATGGACATGCTAAAATGACTTGTCCTTTTAGAAGAAGAGACCCTCACATAATGAGGAACACTTTTCCTTTTCAACTCAAAGGACAGGTTAAGTAGATTTTGGTTCCTAAAGGGGTTAGATCACCTAACATGGTTGATACAGAATATGAATCCAAATTCCACACTTGGTCTAACAGTTGGGTAAGGCAGTGATTGGTGCTTGCAGGTTGTCACCAAAGAACAGAAGTGGTTCATGGATAGTGGTTGCTCAAGACACATGAGTGGAAAGAGATCTCTATTCTCAGAATTAAAGGAGCAATCAGAAGGTTCAATAACACTTGGTGACAAAGGAAAATGTAATATTCTTGGTATTGGACAAGTTGGTACAAATTCTGAAAACTCTATTTCTAATGTTTATCTTTGCTTTGTGATAATGACAACAAAGTTATCTTTGATAAAGAGAAGTGTGTGGTGCAAAATGAGAAATAAGGAGATTGCATTCTCACAGCCTCTAAATCAAACAATGTTTATACTTTTCAGACAAAAAAAGTTGCAGGTGAAAGTTTGAAGTGTCTCAAGGCATTGAAACAGGATTCAAAGCTTTGGCATAGGAAACTTGGTTATATCAGTTTGCATACTTTGAACAAATTGATTTCCAAAGATTTGGTAAGAGGATTCCATCCATCGAGTTTAAAGAAGATGAGTTGTGCAAAGCCTGTGCACAAGGAAAGCAGACCAGAAGCTCCTTCAAGCCAAAGAAGTTTGTAAGTACAACTAGACCTATTGAATTACTTCATATGGATCTCTGTGGTCCTATGAGGACTCCTACTCCAAAAGGTAAAAGGTATGCTAGTTGTTGTAGATGATTTTTCTATATACACTTTTGTTATGTTTCTCAAAGAAAAATTTGAAGCACTCTCTGAATTTTCAAAGCTTTGCAGAGAACTTCAAAACTTGTAAAACCTACCTGTCGCTTCAATCAGAAGTGATCATGGTAGAGAATTTGATCAATTAGAATTTTATTTATTCTGTGATAAGCATGGTAGTTCTCACAACTTTTCTGTTTCAAGAACTCCTCAAAAGAATGGTGTTGTTGAGAGAAAGAACAGGACTCTTGAAGATATGTCAAGGACAATGCTTCTTGAGAACAAGTTGCCAAAACATTACTAGGCAGAAGCTTTGAATACAACAAATTATATTTTGAACATGTGCTTGATCAGACCTATTCTAAAGAAGACCCCCTATGAACTATTCAAAGGGAGGAAGCCAAACATCTCTTACTTCAGACCCTTTGGATGTACTTGTTTTATCCATAACAATGGAAAAGACAATCTTGGTAAGTTTGATGCAAGAAGTGATGAAGGTATATTTCTTGGTTACTCTCTCAATAGCAAAGCTTATAGAGTTTACAATAAAAGAACCAAACTGGTTGAAGAGAGCATTCATGTTATTTTTTATGAAAGCTATGATGGTTCTTTGAGTGAAAGTTTTGCAAATTTGAATTTGAACAAGCATGAATCAGAGGAAGAGACTGTGAATCCACTTGGATTGAAGAAAGGCTCAGAGGAAGATAGAAGACATTTTCAAGACCTTGAAAATAGCTCTCAAGGCCTTGAAAATACAGCTCAAAGCCTTGAACAAGATGATCAGAAGGATTCAAGTGACAAAGCGACTACTTCAAGACCAGAGAAGATCTATGGAGAACATGAACCATGGTCTCCAAGAAAGAAATTCAAATATCTCTCATCCCATCCAGCTGATAATATCATATCAGATCCAACCACTGGTACACAAACCAGATCAAAGTTGAAGAACTTATGTGCTTTTAATGCTTTATTTCTCCTGTAGAACCAAAAAACTGTGAAGGAAGCTTTACAAGAAGCAGAATGGATCATTGCTATGCAAAGTGAACTCAATGAGTTTGAAAGGAATAAGGTTTGGAATCTGGTTCCTGCACCTACAAACCAGTCTGTCATTGGTACCAGATGGGTATTCAGAAACAAGTTGGATGAAAGTGGAAATGTAATCAGAAACAAAGCAAGGTTAGTTGCTCAAGGTTACAATCAAGAAGAAGATATTGATTATGAGAAAACTTTTTCTCCAGTTGCCAGGTTAGAAGCAATTTGAATTTGCTTGCATTTGCATCCTTCAAGATCATGAAACTATTTCAAATGGATGTGAAGTGTGCTTTCTTGAATGGCTACTTACAAGAATAAGTTTATGTTGCACACCACCTGGTTTTGAAAATGACAAATTTCCATATCATGTTCACAAACTTGACAAAGCTCTTTATGTTTTGAAACAAGCTCCAAGGGCTTGGTATGAAAGACTGTCAAAGTTTTTAATTGAAAATGATTTCAAAAGAGGTTTAGTAGACAAAACTCTTTTCATTAAGACTCATGAGAAAGATTTACTTGTAGTTCAGATATATGTTAATGATATACTTTTTGGAGCTACTAATGATCAATTATGCAGAGAATTCTCAAGTCTTATGAGCAGGGAATTTGAGATGCGTATGATGGGAGAATTGAACTTCTTCCTAGGACTTCAAATACATCAATTGAAGAAGGACATATTTCTAAATCAAAGCAAGTACACAAGAGACTTACTAAATAAGTATAGCATGGCTCAATGCAAGGAAGCCAAGACCCCAATGAGCTCTACACTATCCTTAGACAAGGATGAATCTGGTAAGAGTGTCAATGAAAAAGAATATGGAGGCATGATTGGATCATTACTTTATCTGACAGCAAGCAGACCAGACATTATGTTTAGTGTATGCATGTGTGCTAGATTTCAAGCTGATCCAAAATAATCACACTTAACTGTTGTGAAGAGAATATTCAAATATCTCAATGGTACCAAAGACTTAGGGCTTTGGTATCCAAGACATTCTAACTTCTATTTGAGTGGTTTTTCAGATGCTGACTTTGCAGGTTACAAGGTTGATAGGAAAAGTACTTCAGGAACCTACCAATTCATTGTATTATCCTTGATTAGTTGGCATTCCAAGAAACAAAATTCAGTTGCTCTATCAAAAGCTGAAGCTGAATACATAGCTGCAGGAGCATGTTGTTCACAAGTACTATGGATTGCTCAACAGCTAAAAGACCTTGGATTTGACTTCAGAGGCATACCTATTACGTGTGACAATACTAGTGCAATTTCAATTACAAAGAATTCAGTGCAACACTCAAGAATCAAGCACATTGATGTCAGACACCACTTCATCAGAGATCATGCTGAGAAAGGTGATATTGTTCTTGAATTTGTTTCTACTAACATGAAAATTGCAGATATCTTCACCAAACCATTAGCAGATGAAAGATTGTCAGCTCTAAGATTGGAATTGGGAATGCTAAATAAGACTGCATTGGTTTAGGGGGAGCATAAGGTAAGAAAGGTAAGCTGCATGTGTTTACAAAGGTTTGGACTGAGTTTCAAAGCCTTGAAAATCAGTTCAAGACCTTGACTTTTACTTGTTGCAGTGTTACAGTACTTCAAGACCTTGAAAGCCTTTTCAAAGCCTTGAAAATGAATCTGTTAAACTAATAGTCAATAAAATTGGATCATTCTATACTGGGTGATATCTTCGTAGATATTTGCCTAATAAAGCCCCTACCCTTTTCAAAATTTTTATTTAGCCAAGAATAGTAATAGTATATTCTATTTTCCAACGACATAATAGTTTGAAATTTATCTGATTTGTGCAAATCTTTTTGAAAATCAGAAGAGATACTAGTTTCATTTTGAAACTCAAACTCTTTCAGTATTTATCCTCTTCTCTTCTCCTTCATTCCGTATCATTCCACATCTCTCTTTTCTTCTCCCTAACCCTAATGAGCACAAGAAGGGCCTCAGACAGAACCAAGATGGCTGAAGGTTCGAAACCTACCTCAGAGAAGAAGAGAAAAGCAGCAGTGGAAGATGTTCAAGAAGTTAGTGGAGACTCTAGCTCCAGAACTCCAAGTGCAGAGGCAGTCCAAGATCCTCCTCCACCAAAGAAGAAGGTCAAGAAGGCTACAACCTCCTCTTCTGAAAAGCAAAAGAAGCAGAAGGCTATTACAGAGAAGCAACCAGAAGCAGAGCCTACTAGTTCAAAGAAGGTGAAAAAGAAAGCAAATCAGGCAGAAAAAGGGAAATGAAGGGTAACAGAAGCACAACCAGAAGGACAATTGGAAAAAGCATTGCAGATCTATTCTCAAGTCTCAACAAAGAACACAGCTCCATATGAGACATGGTTTGTCTAAAACATCTCTAAAGGTCAGTGGTTAGATGGTTTTGCTTCAAGATCTATTGGTTTCTGCAGTTTGGTTAATAAGTATGTGTTGGAACACATGAAACTCAAGTGCATCTCTATGTTAAAGAAGAGTTCTTTGTGGTGTTTGATGAATCCTAGAGAAATAGCCTACCCCAGACCCACCAGACTCTTCTATCTGAACCTAACCCAAGTTAAGAGATCTGCACACTTGGTGATCAAATCTAAAGTTGATGGGATAGTAATTGAACTAGATCACTCTGATTTTGCCAATGTGTTAGGTTGTCCAAAGAGGTATCACACTAGCAACCATCCACCAAATTCAGAAACTTTGAAGCTAGCCAAAGAAGAATTCTTTCTTCCAAACATCTCAACCTCCGCCAAACAGTTAACACATTCTGTGTTGAATATTGAAGCCAAATTCCTTCGCACTATACTGGTGAGATGTGTATTTCCTAGAGAGTACTCAAGAGAGTTGGTGACTGAGAGAATGTTGCACATCATGTATCTGGTTATGCATGGCTATGAGATTGATCTTCCAAAACTAGTTATTGAAAACATGCTCTTCAGCCTAACCAGTAAGAGGATTCATCCCCTACCCTATGCAAATCTGCTCACCTTGTTCTTTGAGCATTTTGAGACCCCTTTCACTGGAGAGGAATCAGTCACATCTGGTTTTTGGGAACTCAATGAGAAAGCCTTTAAGAAAATTGGAGTTGTGAAAACAAAAGAGAAAGTTTGGAAACTTTACTCAGACCTTACTGAAGCAGAACTAGGTGCAACGAAATTTTCTAAGCCCAAGATCTTGACTCCCACTTAAAGTCAGAGTTGTCAGCCTACAGACAATCAAAGACTTGATGGATAGGAACTTGACATGGAGGATGTCAAAGCTACTGTTTTTGGACTAGAAAGTGATATGGTACAAGTCAAGTATATGGTGGAAAGTATCTTCAGAAGCATGACCTTGCTTGATGTTCCTGAGGATCCTGAAGAAACAAAGAAAGGAGATTCAAACAAGGGTTTGCCTAGTGAACCTTCAGACCAGGAAGAAGCTACTCCAGTTTCAGACAAGGGAAAGCAAGCAGCAGAACAAGCTGAAGATGAAGCAAATAGTCAAGATTCAGTTGAGCTGCTGATCACTTTGAAGAAGAAGAAATCTCCAAAGGCTGCTGAAAAGGACAAGAATGAAGAAGCAACTGTTGCGGGAGGGACTGCAGAGGAATAGGAAGAGCAGGACAAGACTGATGAAGAAGACAATGAGAAAGAGGAAGAAGATTAGGATGAAGATGAAGATCAAACCCCTTAATCTTGACTATTCTTTCTTCCACATTCTCTTTGCTTTAAATATTTCTTTAAGTTTTCAAAATTTTCGAGACACTTGATCCAACATCTTCTATCTTTTTGATGAAAGTCAAAAAGGGGGAGAAAATTTTAGGTTTCAGTTTCTAGTCTTAGGGTTTCAGTTTCTAGTCTTAGGATTATTTGGTTTTATCTGCTGAACTATTTATGTTTGTTGGTATTTGAATAAGTTGGATCTTTTTGGAAATACTGTGCTTTTTTAATTGTGGACTAATCAGTTTATTTTGCAGAGACTAAGGATAAAACAAAATTTGGTTTTGTCTTTCATCAAGGGGGTGATTGAAAGCTCAGGTTGTACAAGACTTGAAATAGCTTGACTATTAAAAGGCCTTGAAACAGCTTTCAGAGCCTTGAATCAGCTTCAGAGGCTTGAAAATAGTTTGTCTATTTTCACGGCCTTGAAACTGGATTCAAAGCCTTGAAACTGTTTAACCTGAATGCATATTCTCATGGGGAGTTTTTATGCTAACTCTCTGATTTGATTTATTCTCTCTCCTTCATATGATTGATTATCTGTTATTAGATGATGAAAGACAAATTTTTGAACATGTTTTGAATCGCATTATATCATCTGTTTGACCATGATAATGCAGGAAATTTTGTTTCTAAGTTTTGCAGGATTGTTTCCTAAACTGAATTGCTGCAGATTTGGAAACACTTGAACACTTTGATCCTGTGATCAATCAGACATGTATGATAGCTTCTCATGATGGTTAAATGAAAGATTACAACAATATCTCTGAGGATTGTGATAATCCAACCGTTGGAGAAGATTTCAAAGTAGTCAAACTGTGTTGCCTATAAAATAAGAAGGTTGTTGCTGAAATTCTGGAGAGATTTGCAGAGCTGTTTGAAGTATTTATAGAGCTCAAATTCGAAGCAACAAGACACAATACTCAACGGGAAAATACAGACAAAGTATTATGGAATGACAAGAATCAAAGAAGTTCTTAATATACTCCAATCCATTCACAGAAGTTCACGACATTTCACTGGAGTTTTCTACTCTTAAGTGTCCTTCTGTATAGAGATACATTGGTAGATCATTTCTATATTATTTCTACATTCATTCTCAAGGATTGTTCTAATTGAAAAATAGAGAATTTTTAGTTAATCAGTTAGCTAGAGCAGGTACTAGACAGGTTAGGGAAACCCACAAACTGTAACAGAGTAAGGGAACTCTCTGTGCTTGAGTTCTAGGGCTTAGCTTTTGATTAATAAGAATTGAGCTGAAAATCCTGCAGGGATCTAATCCCTGAGGTAGAGGCGTAGGTCCAAGTGGATTGAACTCTATAGATCACTTGTCTTGTGCATTTTTTAGTTTATTTACTTTTAGAGCTTTTTCAGCATACAAAAACTGTTTATTTTTCAAGGGTTTGAACTTGTTTTCAAGGACTTGAAAAAGGCATACTTGTTCTAAACTCTCTACATCTTCTTCAAAGGCTTGAACTTGTGTTCAAGGCCTTGAAATTCATTGTTTGCATAAGTTTTTCATCTTCCTAGCAAGTTTTTCAAAAAGTTTGCATACTCTATTCACCCCCTTCTAGAGTATCTTAGCTGCTTATTTATCTGCATACTCACACTTTCAATTGGTATCAGAGCTTGTATCACTGTAAAAGACTTAACCATCTGGTGATCGTGAGTACTGCAGGTGATGGTGGTTTCTCACAAGGAAGAGCTGCTAACAGACCTCCTCTATTATGTGGAGGAAATTTTGATCACTGGAAAGGTCTCATGAAAATGTTTATCATTGATCAAGATATGGAACTTTGGACCATCATCCAAAATGGACCTCATACTTTCTACACAGAGAAAGATGGGACCAGAACTCCCAAAACAGAAGACTCACTCTCCTCTTCTGAATTAGAGCAATTTTCTAAGAACTACAAGGCTATTAACAATTTGTATTGTGCTTTGAGTACAGATGAATTCAAAAGGATCTCTGGATGCACAACTGCTAAAGAAATCTGGGATAAAATTGCGGTTAGTTTTGAAGGAACCAGTCAAGTCAAGCAAACCAAGATCAACATTTATCTCAGACAATATGAGCTATTCAAGATGAATGCAGATGAGTTCATCAGAGATATGCTCAAGAGCTTCACTGATATTGTTAACAACCTTGACTCACCGGGAAAACATTTTTCCAATGAAGAAAAGGTGAGGAAGATTCTCAGAAGTCTTCCAAAGGCAAAATGGGAACCAAAAACCACAGCTATTGAAGAAGCTCAGAATCTCTCAACTTTACAACTTGATGACCTACAAGGGAAGCTTCTGACACATGAGATATCTATGAATGAAGTTGATGGGGAACTTCCAGATGGTGTCAAAAATTTAGCCCTCAAAGCCAAAGAGAATGAGAGAAATCAAAGCCTTGAAACTGAGGATGGTGATGATGAAGATCCAATTGCCTTAATTTCCAAAGCCTTGACAAGGATTCTCAAAATGAAGAGAAACTTTGGAAACAAAGATTTCAACAGAGAAAGGCATAGATCATCAACCAGCAAGGATTACAAAGGTAAGTCCTCTTCACAAAGCAAATCAAAAGTTATGAACTGCTTTGAGTGTGGTGATGCAGGACACTTGATAAGAGACTGTCCACACAAAAAGAGCAAGAACTTTCAGAAGAAAGATCATGACAGAAGGAAGAAATCCATGATAGCTTCATGGAGTGATTCAGATAGCTCTAATGAATCTGAATCTGAAGAAGAACATGCCAATCTATGCTTCATGGCCAAGCATGATGAAAGTTCTGAAAAGAACATTGAGGTAATGGTAAACTGCTTAATTTCAAAACCAAAAGAAGATCTTTCAGAATATCTCAGGACAATGCTCTTAAATGAGGAAGATTATCTGAAAGAGATCAGGCTTTTGAAAGAAAAAGTTCATGAGCAAGCAAAAGAAAACTTACAAATTGTTTGTCTGAATCAGAATCTTGAAATCTCTCAGAAGAAAACTGACAGTGATTTCAAGGACTTGAAAACCAGTTTCAAATCCTTGAAAACACAAGTCAAGGAAGTAGTCACAGAAAACACCTCAGTGAGTGACAGCCTCGTTAATCTAAGACATCAGGTTGATGATTTAGAGAAAAAAAAGATTACTCTTACTGAGAAACTTCAAGAATATGAATTGGTCAAAATCAAGCTTGCTGGATCAGAACACAAGTTTAACTTGATTCTTGGAGGAAGTTCACAGTTTGTTCACAAAGCTGGTATTGGATTTAATTCAAACTTTCCAAGAAGAAACAATACCTGCTTTGTGAAAGCTGGAAACAAAACCTCTCCTACTTGTCATTACTGCTGTAAAACTGGACATGCTAAAATGATTTGTCCTTTTAGAAGAAGAGACCCTCACATAATGAGGAACACTTTTCCTTTTCAACTCAAAGGACAGGTTAAGCAGATTTTGGTTCCTAAAGGGGTTAGACCTTCTAAACTCTACATGTAACTGGCATACTTGTTTTACAACTCGATACTATTGGCGGATAGACTAAAACCATAAAAGTGAAATCAAATAGGAATTATTGAGACGTGCAAATGCAACTAACGACACGCTAATCGAATGACGGCCTACACGACAAGCTATATGCATGACGGACATGCTATACTGCATGTAACAAGGCTATGCAAGACACCAAGTGGCTAGCAAATAGCTACCCCCACACATTTAAGCGCTTTGTTTTTCTCAACAAATTTAGACATAAAACAGAGGACTTGACCCTTGAATGCAAGGGTGGTGGATAACTCCGTGTCAAATCAACTAGGCATTTTCTCCGCAGAGCACATAGTCAGGCTCTTTGCAATATCACATAGCGGGCGCACATTATATTGGAGAGAAGATGAAATACCCCATTTTTCATTATAGGTTCAGAATAGCCTTTTTAGATCTGTTGGGGGAGTTATTATTAATTAATTATAAGTTGGGGACTTTAGGAGAAGTGGTATAAAGTTAGTTTGGACTAAATTGAATTAGTTTAGTTTCCAATGCAATTTTTCTGAAAACCCTAGTGTCCTTTTCCTTTTCCTATTTATTTTATTTATTTATTTTCTTTTTCTTCCCCTACCCGTGCCCTACCTCTCTCTCACTCTCTCCTGATCTCTCTCTCTCTCTCTCGCTTGCTCTCTCGGGTCCGACGAACCAAGCTGCCGCCGCCAGGGTCGACCGCCGTTCCCTCTGTTTCTCTTTGTGTTGGTGAGTTCTTTATCCCGCACTCTTTTGTGCTCTATCTATTTATCTCAAACACTCAATTTATCTAGTTCTCTACGGTTCTCACACCTAATGGATTCTTATCCAAGTTACTGTGTTGTGACGTTCTATTTTCAGTTACACCATTGTGACCACCATTACGATCTTGTTACCGGTATGTGAATCGAAACCCTTGTTCAATTCTTCATCTTAATACTTCAATTTTGAAATTCGTATTGTTGTATCATCATTCATGAAGCTGTAGGATCAATAATGAATTATTAGTACTCATCATGTTCATAAGTTATGGATAAAGAATTGGTTATAGAAGGGATGTTTAACTAATTGTTTTGGGTGATCTGGTGACCTTTAATATGTGGGTAATAATTTGTTTTAGAGGGGATAATCTTTGGAATTTGAATTTAGATTGAAGACGGGATCATTAACTTGATGTTTTAGGAGTTAAATTATATATAAAAGCTGAATTTTGGTATTAGCAGCGGGTAAAAAGTGATGTGTTTGGTAGAATTTGTGACTAGTTAGTTTAAAGGTCCATTACTTATTAACCACTTCCATTTTGATATAATAATCCATATACCACTCCAAATTTCAAAATACTTTTATTACCACCCAATTTATAATTGTTTGCAATTAATAATTATAAGTTGTATCTCTCTCGATCTCTGCTCTCACTCTCGCCACCCCTCTCTTTCTCTTCTAATTTTATTTCTCTCTCTCAACAGATCGGAATATCAACTAGATCGGGAATTGTATCTCTCTGTCTCTCTCTATCGGACAATTTTCAGTGGTGGGTTCTCAAATATGCGTCTATGGTGGTCAAAAAATGGGGGCATGCGAGTGGTGATGTGATTGGGAGGGAAGATGATTCTGGACATTTTGATGGTTGGAGAAGACAAAGAGAAATGTTGTGTCTTCGCTGGGTTTGAAAAATCCAGCGAGTTGTGGTGTTGCGTCTTCGTCGGAGAGGGGAAAGGTTATGATGGATGGGTTTATGGTAGTAATTGGGGGTGGGGGTGCTTTGATTGGAGAAGGGGGAGGAAGGGGTTCGAGTTGGGTTTTCTAGTGGTTCTGGGGGGGGGGTGGTGCTTGAGAGGAGTTTTATGTTGGAATGTGTTTGGTTTTGGTGTTGAGATGGGAATGATGGATGGGTGGTGGTGATGGTGATGTTTGTTGCTGGTAAAGGTGGTGATGCTCGCTGACCTCTGAGTTTGTGGTGGCGGCTATAATGGTGCTGCAGTGGTGGAGGTGTTGTTCATATATTTTTATTGGACTACTTACCCATCAAAATTTGTCAGTTAATGGAAAATTTTGGATCGACATTACTACAGTTGTTGATTATTTACAATGAGAAACTGGAGGTGATAATAAGAGGAAGTTGAAACTGGGATTGGTAGATGGATTATTACCTCAAAATGGAAGTGGTTGATATGTAATTGACCCATAGTTTAAAGAGGGCATATCTTTGGTTTTGGGAAGCGGAGTTCGGTTCCGTTTGATGCCATCATTATTTTTTAGAATTTTTGGATATAACGAGACTATTTTTGGGTTGAGATATATTTGGTAAGTTTAGATAATAAATTAGTGAAGTTATGTTACGTTATGTGCATATTAAGTTAAGGATTTTGGAGCAAGGTTTTAGGTTGTGTTTTGGAGCATGAATTAAGGGTGATCAAGTGACTTGAAACCTAAACTTATAGGGCAATTATCTTGTTATGTTGGCATTGTTTATGTATTTATTTTCTTGATTAGTTTATTATTAATTTGTAGGTGACGTATTCGTTGACAAAGGATACGTCGGGTATTACTAGGAAGTAATTTGCTTGTGCTTGTGATTCAAGGTGAGTTGAATAGCCATGCGTTGAGTTTATCTTCTTTCGTGTCTACAAGAATTTTATTACATACGTCTCAAATTGTGTTTCATTTTCTACAAGATTTACATGGAAGTTGATTTTACTTGAAGTATTCTTTTGAGAAATCACATGGGAAAGTTATTAATGCGTAATAATATAAAGTGGAAAGAGTTGTACATAGATAAAAACAGAGATATGTATTGTTTGGCCTATGGCCACTCAAATGATTTTTTGTTGTGCTGGCTACGGTTACTTGGCCTTTTTATAATATCCGTCCGCTAATGATCCCCGAGTCGCTCCTAGTACTCACCTCTCTAGTCGCGAGTAGTCTTTAGGTGGTGTCGATATTTAAGGTCTAGGTTGCTAGTTCGTAGAGATGTTGGTTACTCTTTTTCATGAAGCAAAGTATAACAAGTACAACATAATATTTTGTTTAATGACGTGTTGTTTTATGAAAAGGATAAAGTGATATTTTTAGAAGGAATTGTTTGGCAAGTATTTTCGTTAACTTGTGAAGTTTAAAGGATTGTTTATTTCAATACTCTTACTATTTCTTTTGAATGATTCTTTCATAAGTCTATTCGTTTTTACATGCTTGCGTATATCTCACTCAGTATTTGTTTCCAATTTTCAAACTGTGGTGTCTTTTTTTTCTTTCCACACCACAAGTTTCGGTGATGGAGGCATGATCTAGCTTGGGAACGTTCACTTCATTTTTATTGGTAATAATCGCGCAAACAATTTGACGTCCACTTAAGTTGGTAATTTTTTATGCCCGCGTTTGTGGCACTGGATATTTAATAATTTACATTAAGTATTTCAAGTAATTATGGATTCGGTAGATGGTTTGATGTACGCTTTTAAATGTCTTTGCACTATGGGAGTAATTTCCGACTGCGGAGTGGCACCTCTTCGAATCTCCAGGGGTTGGAATTTGAGGGTATTACAGGTGGTATTAGAGTATGGATGTCTAAAAAGAAATTTAAGATATGTAGGGTAACTAAAATGAATATGGGGGAAAGTAATAAGTTTGACAAGCCGTTGGGAATTTGGTAGTCTAAGTTGGTGACTACTAAGTGTGTAATTGTGTAAAAGTTAATCTTGGAGCGATTCGTGGTTAACGTCTAAGGAGATGTCATTTACCTCTTGTAGATATGGCAATCAATTTAGTTAATTCAAGCGTTGAAGATTTTCAGCTCACCACTCAACAAGTACGTCTTTCTTTGAAGGGACGTCGATTAGTAAATCATCGAAGAAGTTGTATGGAGATATAATTATTGGGCTTTTACCTATGTGGTATGAATTTGTCAACCATCTACTTTAGAGTCATTGTATTGTGGAGTCCTTACCTAGTGTGGAACCTTGAATTTTGATTAAGAGACAATTCAGTGACCTAGTTCATGAGTGATGATGGTAACTTCAAAATCAGGAGTATTTGCATCAAGGCGAATGGATGATAACGTCGCATTTTTGGGGAATCATGTCTCATGGATGGCTAGGGCGTTATGAATTATTTGGAGTTTTTCTCTAAGATTTATATGAAATTATCATTTCAGAATTTCGTTAAGATTGCTCATGTCGTGAGAACTCGTTGGGGTATTTCTTATCAAAGAGTTTCAGGAGTTTTTTTCTTTTTTTTATGAGTTGGAATTTTATTACTTAGTCTTGGTGGATTCTACTGTTTACAAAAGATTATGTCTGCATGTTGTTTCTCTATCTTTCTCTTCTGTTGAAGGCTCGAACTAAGATCACAAGGAGGAAAAATATCTATATGCTAGTGGAGCATCTGTTGGAATTGTGCCCTAGAGGCAATCAATTTATTGTGAAGAATATATAGATTTACGATTCATTATGTTATCGATATGGAGATATGTTAACATGAATTAAGTCCTTAGAATATAAGTGTTATATTCTTAAATATCCCTAGTCAATTATAATGATTAATGGGACAATCATCTATAGACTAGTATGGGGTTGGATTGATATGGAGATATCACGATCCAACACATGGGTATACATTAGGAGTAATGGCATACTGGATGACTCACAACGAGAAGGATACATTAGATTATGTCAAGTCACAATCGCTTCTCGTAGTGCTAATATAATTGCAATCCTTAGACTTGAAGTCACTAGATACTCTAGTTGTGGAATATTGTGATTTGATGTTATCAAACGTTACACCGTAACAGGGTAATCATAAAGATAGCTATCGGGCATGATAGGAAGCAAGCTTAGAGATCGTAGTGATGTAGATAGGATTTGTCCCTCCCACATAATGGGAGTAAATATCCACGGCCACTCGAGGGATGCGGCTTATTGAATGCCTGGCCAGACTCAGATAAATCAATATGGAGATATTGATGTTATCTGCTCGCATAAGCATATTCCCAGGATCGAGGAACTATGGATTGGATATACGAGTGTGACTATTTATGTCTCGTGTCCAATCCGGATATGGAGACAAAGGGAAAGTGCAATATAAGATATTGGGCACAAGAAGTTTGTCGGGATCACTGACTATTTCTATTAGTTGGGTTGCATGGATGTGTTGCTAGACACCGCTCCATGTTAGTAAAAGTTACTACCGACTAAGTAGAAACCTATGGGGTCACACGTCAAATAGAGTAGAGCTAGATTTGGGATTAATTAATATGATTAATTAATGAGAAGGATCATTGTGCAACACCTTGCAAACTTCGTAGGACTAATATGCAAGGAAGGGAATAATTCTAGTTCATGAGGAATTAGGAAACACCTTTATGGAAACAACAAGGAGCTGTTGGAGTATATAAAGGAGGCTCTAGCTTCCTTCCCTCTAAATGTTTATAACATAAGAGAGTGGGAGAGAAAGCAAAAGAGAGAGCAAGAAAAGACCTAGAGGCGCACGCCCCTAGGCCGTCCGCCCCTTCCCGTCGGCACAAAGAGGAGGCCGAACCTCCTCTTGTCCTTGTTGCTTTGATTCTTCTTCCCTCTTCCTCCGGGTTCAAGATAGCACTTGTTTGAAGGAAGAATCTAGATCTCACCTCTAGACGTTCAACCGTAGAGACGAGGACACTATTCTTCGTGTGATCTCCCAAATCACAAAGGTACACATCTTCTATGTCTCTCATCATGTTATGATGTCTCTTCCTGTGATCCTTGGTGGGCTTTGAGTAGGATTAAATTTTTGTTATTCCGCTGCGTTACCTACGTCAAAACCCAACAACATCATGTTGTGCCCGATGGAGAGAACTTGAGCATCCGTTTGATTTTTGTGAACGTGTAGTAGCTCGATGCAAATAATTATATCAAGATCGCAATAGTGCATGTTATAGGGATCCATTGTTCAAGTGTTTTTGCATAGTCAAACTCCTACCTAGGAGGAGGATGTTCGCTAAGAATCATGACTTGATTCTTGGGCTTAATGAAAGATCAAACTTTCGGGATTAGAAGTTCCAGAATGAGCATATGATAGATCATATTTCACTTTTCCAGAAGTTGATGAAAGCTCATAGAGCATAACACCAAAAAAGTGACGATGAGGAATATGATGAATTTGGCGCATACCTGGAATCTGATGGTAGCGTGGGGAATGTGATTGATATTTATTCAGAGTAGTTAGTTTACTTTCTCTCGAAATTAGTTGCTTTTTGTTTTCTAGATTTGGAATATTCTTTGTTGCAACAATTTGGTATCTTGGTTTTGAATGATTTAATTTGAGATTTGCTTAGGAGTTATGATTCCTCTTTGATATTGAACAATGAGATTTAAATATTAGATGGGTTATATTTTAACTTTTCGAGTACATTATGCTTTAAGGGAGAAGTATTGGCAATGTCGGAGCTTTTGGTGGAAATTCAGCATTGTGCAAATTTGCACAACAATTAGAATTGATTTTTCTTACCTGTTTAGACTTCGAATTATTTTTTGCTGATTTTCCCTAGATACTAGACATATAGGGGAACATAGTGTAAACTAATTTGTCCAGACAAGGTCTTGTGACTTAGATAAAAATTCCCAAAGTTGAACGTTTTCTATCAAGAATGCAGAACCACTAGATGTAGCATCATGGACCTTAGCCTATCTTTCGGATGTTGAATGAAGCTAAAATTTTAAAGGATGAAAAAACACATAGGAATTTACCAGAGTCAAATATTGGACTTGTTTGATCGAATTAAATTGGATTAATGACATTGCAAAGTTGAATCTTTTACCTAGAATTTTGTAGCAGCAACTGTAGTATTCCCGTAGTAACTCGAGCTGTACCATAAATATGGAGTTGATTCTTTGTGCTAATGAAAGTATACTCAAATAGAAATGAGAAGGACAAATTTCATAATTTTACTTGTCTGATTGGAACGATTAAGAATTTTTACTTACAAAGCAAGTTTCAAGTGGACTTAATGTGTATGTTCTTGAGACGTGACAATTTTGTTTGGATGATTATGTGACAATGCTTTGCTTTATGGCGCCATATATAAGAAGATGATACAATAGGTCATAGTGTGAGTGATAGACCACTGCAATACTTCACCATGATAGTTTGACGTTAACAAATGGCGAACCCGAACAACAACATGGAGCAATTCTTTGCTCAGATGAACCAAATGATGAATGACCCTAAAAAATGGCACTAATTGGGCGAAGAAAGTAGCTGATATAAAGCCCAGAAGCTTCATGGGCAACGAAGATCCCGTATAACTTGAGGACTGAATCGACGAGATGGACAAAGTGCTTGAAACCGTCGAATGCCCTGAAGATTGCAAGGTTTATTGTGCGGTATTTTACCTTAAGAGTGAGGCAAATTTGTGGTGGAAAAGTTCAAAACAGACTTTGTTGGACCAACACAATTTCAACTGGGAGGCACTACAAACAATTCCTAGGTCTCGATTCTATCCAGCTTATGTGATCAATTAGATATACCATGAGTTCATGAATCTCTAGCAGGGAAGTAATTATGTTGTTGAGTATTTCAAGAAATTCATAGAAGTGATACGATTCGCAGCCAATATACTGTCTGACGAAGATTCCAAAGTTGCCAAGTTTACTTCTTGACTCCACCTACAGTTACAGAAAGTCTTGTTGAACAAAACTTATGATACTCTCCACGAGGCTTATGATCGAGCTGCAGATATCTGGCGAGTTCAAGCAACCCAAGACGAATTTCACGGGAAGCGAAAACAAGCCGAGACAGGGGCAGTAGCAACAAAATGGAAAAAGGTAATGAAACTGAAAAGAAGTTCAAAAAAATGGAGGGAATAATCAAAATAGTACCGTAGTAACCAAAGAAACCAAGAAAATCAGCAAGTTTGACTATACTTCTACAAGCTATGTTCTCGGAACCATCTAAGAGAAGACTATGCAAGAAATCTCGTGACTTGTACGAACTGTGGTAAAAAGGGGCATAGAGCTTATGAATGTCTTTCACAACTGGCTAGGAACCAACAAGGAACCCAAGGAGGAAACAATAAGAGGCGAGACCGTAATACTTACCAAGGAAACAAGCAGTACAATGGTAACAACATGAACTATGGCAACCGCAACATTAACAACAACAACAATGGTGGGAAATGTTATGGACGACAACATAACCACAACGTTGGAGTCAACAATGGAGATCGGAACATGAATACGAACAATAATACTGGGAATGGAACCAACAACAACAATGCATATGGTACAGGAGGAACTTGGAAATTATAGTGCTAATGCGGGGAGAATTGCAGTAATGACAAGGTACGAAGCATAAGTATATCATGGAGTCGCTACGGGTACTTTCTTTATCCATGAGCAACCTGATTTTGTGTTAATTAATTCTGGTGCACCGTATTCGCTCATATAATCATCATTTGCGGATAAATTGGATTTAAATAAAACAGTTAGTATATCCACACCATAAAAACACCATCCGGTCAAGTAATAGTGTTTGACACCATATTTGAAGGGGTAGAAGTGAAAATTTCATCGTGTAAGAAGTCAGCTAAACTTATTAAGTTTGACCTTGGAGGTATAGACGTAGTCCTAGGAATGGATTGGTTGGGTAAGTATCGAGCAGTTATTGACTGTTATGATCAGAAGATCCGGTTTAAGGGGACCCAAAGGAGAGAATATCTTGTACCGTGGAATCACAAATTAGCCACGTATTAGACTAGTATAAGTCTTAACCATTGTAAACCAAGTGAAGAAGGGAAATTCAACATACATGTGCTATATTAAAGAAGGAGAATGTATTGGAAGATATACCTGTAGTGAGAGAATTTCTGGATGTATTTCATGAAGAGTTCCCAGGTATGCCATTTAAGAGGGAAGTCGAGTTCACTATTGACTTGACACGAGGTACTACACTGATCTTAAAAGTACCTTACCGTATGCCCCCATCCGAATTGTAGGAATTGAAGGATCAATTTAATGAGATATCACATAAAGGGTACAATCAACCGAGTCTGTCACCTTGGGGAGCTCCAATATTATTTGTGAAGAATAAGGACGGAAGCCTAAGACTATGCATCGACTATTGAGAGTTGAATAGCGCAACAATCAAGAATAAATATCCCTTACCCTAAATTGATGAATTGTTCGATCAGTTACAAGGGGAAAGTGTGTTATTGAAAATTGATTTGAGGTTTTAATATCATCAGCTCCGTGTCGCTGAAAACGATATTCCTAAAACAGCCTTTAGAACGGTGTATGGTCAATATGAATTCACTGTTATGCCTTTCGGTCTGACTAACGCACCTACAATATTTATGGACCTAATGAACCATGTCTTGAGGCCATTATTGGATCATTTTGTGTTAGTCTTCATTGATGACATTCTTTTTTACTCTAAGAGCGAGGAGAACCACGAAGATCATCTCAGGGAAGTATTACAAATTCTGAAGAAGGAACAGTTGTATGCTAAACTGTCTAAGTGTGAGTTTTGGCTATAAAAAGTTCCATTTTGGGTCATATAATCCCAAAGGAAGACTAGCGGTAGATCCAACAAAGATTTCAGCAGTCAAGGACTGGCCAACACCGAAGAATGTGTCAGAAATGCGAAGATTTCTTGGATTGGCAGGATATTATCGTCGTTTTGTGAAAGATTTCTCGAAAATTAATAGGCCGCTGACCAAATTGATGAAGAAGACAGTGAGGTATCAATGGAATGAAAGCTGTGAAGAAGCATTCAGACTTTGAAGAAGAAGTTAACTACAACACCGGTATAAGAACTACCGAATGACTATAGAGAATTTGAACTGTATAGTGATGCATCGAAGAAGGGACTAGGATGTGTCATGATGCAATAGCTTATGCTTCAAGACAACTGAAACCACATAAGCAAAATATGCTACACATGACTTGGAATTAGTCACTATTAATTTTGCAATGAAGATATGAAGACATCATCTTTATGGATGTGTTTGCAGGCTGTACACAGACCACAGTAGTCTTAAGTACATATTCACTCAAAAGGAGCTTAACAACACACAACGTCGTTGGTTGGAAGTAATCAAAAACTACGATCTGCATATACAATATCACGAGGGAAAAGCTAACATAGTACTTGACGCTTTACGTAGGAAGTTGAGTTATGTTTTGAATGCTGTGCTAGTTTTACTATGTCGTGAGTTCAGAAAATTCGAGATTGAATTTGTACAAGGAGGAGTGAAGAATTTACTTGCGAGTATGACGGTTGTTCCAGAAATATTTGAGGAGATCCGAAGTAAACTACCAGGAGATGTGAAGTTGGAATGATGAAGAAGAAAATTTCCAAAGGACAAGCCAAAGGAATTACTATCCATGAGGAAGGAAGTATTCGCTATAAAGGAAGGTGGTGTATTCCACTCAAGTGTGTGGAAAGTAAGGAGAAGTTGATGTCTGAAGCGCACAATACTCCATATTCAGTATACCTGGAGGAGATAAGCTTAAGACGGATCTGAAGAAGGCATTTTGGGGGATGAATATGAAGAAGGAGGTAGCAAAATTCGTAGCCCGATGTTTGAAAAGTGGATGCATATGTGAAGAATATAGTGAGATATCATGGGGTTCCAAGTTAAATTGTATCTTTCAGGGATCCTAATTTCCTATCACACTTTTGGAAAGCTTTACATGAAGAAATGGGAACATAATTGAGGTTTAGTACAGCATTCCATCCTGCTACTGATGGAAAGATGGAGATAACTATAAAGACTTTAGAGGATATGTTGAGAGCATGCATTATGGATTTTCAAGAATCATGGGTAAACATATTACCATTGATAGAGTTTTCTTATAATAACAACTATCATGCCAGTATGGTATGGCACCACATGAAGCTCTGTATGGAAGAAATGTCCCACACCACTATGTTGGAGTGACATAAGCGAGGCTGTAGTGATTGGACCACAAGTGATAGAGGAGATGACCGATGAGAATAATCCGGTAGCGAATGGAGGCAACACATAAAGAGAAAAGTCGTATGCAGATATGAAAAAAAGACCAATTGAATTTAAAGTTGGAGAAAAAAAATTCTAAAAGTATCGTCTACCATGGGTTATGAGATTCAATCAGAAAGGCAAATTAAGCCCCACTTTCATATGACCATATGATATTCTGGAATGAATTGACGAAGTTGCTTATCGGTTATACCTACCATCTAGCCTGATGCGCATGCACAACATATTTCATGTGTCACAATTGAAGAAGTATTCTCCTAATTCATCTCATGTTCTGGATCCTAAACCAGTAGGTAAAGATCCTTCGTTAAGTTACTAAGAGCAGCTTGTTAAGATTTTCGATACTGAGACAAGAGACGCGCGTAGAAAGAGCGTGAAGTTGGTGAAAGTCTTATGGACGAATAAAAAATGGAAGAAGCGACATGGGAAGCGGAGGATGAAATGAAGAATAAATATCTTTATTTATCTGAAGACGTAAGTGAGTTCCAGGGACGTCACTCTTCTAGGGGGATATGATGTAACCCTTCGTGTTTCCTTGCACTGCACCGCATTACCTTAGAATTTTCATCTATGTTTTGCATTGCATATCTTCAAAATGATATCCTTAGTATCATTAGTACCGTCACTTTAGTTTAATTTTTTGGTTAAGATGTAGGGGAGCATTTGAGTTTAACTTTGAAGACTTGTAGAGACGAGCTTTTGATTTAAGCATCGAGGACGAAACTGTCTTTATGGAGGGAATGATGAAATATCCCGTTTTTCATTATAGGGTTAAAATAGCATTTTAAGATATTTTGGGGGAGTTATTATTAATTAATTGGAAGTATATAATATTTGGACAAGTGGTGTAGTTTAGTTTCAAATGGGATTTTTCTGAAAGCCCTAGATTCATTTTCATACTCCTATTTTTTTTTTCTTTCTTATCCTTCATGTTCCCTACCCCTCTCTCTCTCCGATATTTCTCTCTCCCTTGCACTCTCGGGTCCGCCGCCCCCATCCACCTCCGCTCTATACATTTCTCTTTGTTTTGATGAGTTCTTGATCTCTAACTCTCTTGTGCTCTATCTCTTTTTCTCCAACTCTCAATCTCTCTAGTTCTTTACGATGATCACAATCAATGAATTCTTTCCCAAGTTACTGTGATGTGACGTTTGATTTTCAGTTACACCGTTGTGACCACCATTACAATCTTGCTAACGGTATGTTAATCCAAACCCTAGTTCAGTTCATCATCTTAATACTTCATTTTCAAAATCGTATTGTTCGTCTCATCATTCATGAAGCCCTATGATCAATAACCAATAGTTAGTACTCATCATGTTCATAAGTTATGGATAAAACCTTAGCTATAGAGAGGATGTTTAACTAATTATTTGATTGATTTGGTAACCTTAATATGTGGGTAATAACTTATTTAGAGTGGTTAATCTTTGGACTTTGAAGTTAGGTTGAAGACATAATCATTAACTAGATGTTTTAGGTGTTAAATTATGTATAAAAGCTGAATTTTGGTATTTGCAACGGGTAAAAATTGTTGTATTAGAAAGGAATTTGTTACTAGTAAGTTTAAAGAGGGCATATCTTTTGCTTCCGAAAGCCGAATTCGATTATGTTTGGTGCCAGATTTTTTTTCAGAGTGTTTGGGTCTAATGATACTTTTTTTGGGTTGAGATATATTTAGAAAGTTGGGTAATAAATTAGTGAAGTTATGTTAGGTTATGTGCATATGAAGTATGGATTTTGGAGCATGGTTTTAGGTTTTTTTTGGAGCATGGATTAAGGGGTGATCTCGAGACTTGAAACCTAACATTGTAGGGTCATTATCAAGGTATGTAGGCATTTTTATCTATTTGTAGTTTTGTATTGTGATTAGTGGATTATTAATTTATAGGCTACATTTTCGTTAACGAAGGATACATCGAGTATTACTAAGAAGTAATTTAATTGTGCTTGTGATTCAAGGTGAGTTGATATGCCAGACAATGAGCCTTATCTTCTTTCGTGTCCACACGAGTTTTATTATATACGTCTCAAAATGTGTTTAATGTTTTATAAGCTTTACTTTGAAGTTGATTTTACTTGAAGTATTCATTCAAGAAATCACATGGGAATGTTATTAATGCATAATAACGTAAAGTGGAAAGAGTTTTACTAAGATCAATAACAAACATATGTATTTTTTGACCTATTATTCAATCGATTGGTTTTTTTTTTCATGCTGGCAACGGTCACTCGGGCTTTTTATAATACTCAGTCGTTAATTGGGCCCCGAGTCGCTCCTAGTACTCACCACTCTGACCGCGATTAGTCTTTGGGGGGTGGGGGGGGTGGGGGTGTCACTTAAGATCTAGGTTGCTAGTTTTTCGATATGTTGGTTACTCTTCTCCGTGCAGCAAAGTATAACAAGTACACCATAATATAGGACGTGTTGTTTTCCTGAAAATGATGAAGTGAGATTTTTGGAAGGAATTATTTGGCAATAAAGGAAGGAAAATGAATGGTTCGTTAACTTGCGAAGTTTAAGGGATTGTTTGTTTCAAATACTATTACATTTTTTTTTAAATTATGCTACCATAAGTCTATTCGTGTTTACATGCTTGGGTATATCTCACTCAGTATTTTTTTTCTTCAAAATGTGGTTTGTTTATTTTCTTTCCACGCCACAGTTTCCAGTGATGGAGGCATGATCTAGCTTGGGAACTTCCACTTCGTTTTTCTGAGTAATAATAACGCAAACGATTGATGTTCACTTTAGTTTGTGATATTTTATCACTGGATATTTAATAGTTTTCATTAAGTATTTCAAGTAATTACGGATTTGGTGGTTGGTTTGATGTTCTCCTTTAAATGTCATTGCAATGTGGGAGTAATTCCCGAGTGCGGAGTGGCACCTCTTCGAATTCTCGGGGTTGGAATTTGGGGGTGTTAAACAAGAGACCAAGGAGTACTTGGGTGCCCAGAATACCGTTCTTACGGGCACTGTTTTTGCGAAATATCTAACAAAAACATAAGATGTGATATCCTTTCTCCTTATGCTATCTCAAAGTCTTCGTCGATTTGGAATTCATTTCTCCTTGTACGAGAGTTAATGTAGTCCATCTCTTTAGTCTACCGCTTGCATTGTAACTTTAGAGACTACACGGCCTCTTCAAATCTTCTGATTCCTTCAAATATCCTCTTATGAACCTAAAAAACACACATTATCCACAATGAAGTATATTTCCTCTACATTAAAATAAAAAATAATCAATGAGGGATATAAGAGAAAGATATCGCAAATTTATTCTCAAATAAAGTTTCATCACAACTGGAGTGCTAAGAATTCACTAAGTCTTACTTAATTTAGAATTCTACGATCCTAAGGTCAAGCAGAAAATTCATTAGATATTTATTATCCAATATTTAAGAAGTGTCGAGTAGATTTGCACATAAAATAAGTAATAAAAAATAAATTTTCTTATGTCATGCTTGAACTAAAATATTACTCTCTTTTTTTGTCATATAAAGTAGACAAATAGTCTTCATACAAAAAATTTAACATAACTACTCATATTAGCTACGCCAAACAAGTATTAGATAAACTATTTGAAAATAATAGAAAAATAAAATAAATGTCTTCACATCATGCCTTCGGTGTGGAGGATCATGCTTCATTTTTTTTGCTTTGATAATTCACGGGAGATTAGGATGAGGAAGACGAGGAACTATAAGCAATTAATTGGTCGTCATTAGCATAAACTAGACACCCTTTATTTTCTTCAAATTTTTCAAAATCTTCAAAGGGACATGATGGAGTGCGGTGTCTTGAAACACATGAGTGGGCCAGTATACTCAAATAAACTGAATCCTGTGGGGTGATGGTAGATATAAATGCGTGATCCTGCAAATTTTCAATGAGGGCCCATTCATTTGGATCTGTACCATAGTCAACTTGATTTTCTCTTGGCCATGTACCTTGAAGAGGTATTTATCATTACCATCTATATTTTTTAAAAAATAACAAGTTTACTTAATATGCAATGATATAACCCAAATAGTTCGGTGAGTCAGGTTTGAAGGATGTAAGTTGATCCCATTGCTCGTTTTCAATAATAAAGAACCGAGATTTACACACCCTACAAGAAGTATGAAACCCATGAATCGCAAGAAACTCCATATTGTTGGGAAATCAAGAGACTTTGAAGACATTAATCTAGAAAAAATATCTTAGATCCAATAATTCTCCTCTGACCGCTTTTGCCCCGGATCGAGTACTTTTTCTCCCAAAATATGAGCACAATTGGTTGTGTTCGTAGAAACACGACATTGGAAAGGTCTTAAAGGCGCCATATGAATCCTCGAAACATAAAAGAAGGAGAAGGGAGAACAAAAACACTAAGAGATTTCCACAAGGAGCCCGACAGGGTTGGTTAGGCCAACGGGCATCTTATCTTGGCCGAAGGGGGTTGTTTTGCTCATTTAGCCGACAGGAAGATATATCCTTACCTAAGATGAAATATGTTGGATAAACATATCATTCTTGAACAATAAAATACTTACGGTCTGTAATCTAGGATTTCGGTTCCACAAAGAATATTCTGACATGTAACGAAAAACAAAAATAGTCTCCTACGCAAGAGAAAGTCGGGCCACCCCCTTCTTTGTGGTCAGAATATTCGTTAATATCTTCATAAAAGTAAATGTTTTGTGAAAGAAATTGATGCTAAAATCATATTCTCCCTCTAAATAAAATATTAACTTAAACAAATTCTAGGAGGGAGGGGGGTAGGTAAATATAAGAGGTTTGTTTTTGTAAAATTGCATTTGTGGATGGAGTGCATGTAAGTTTAGAGATATATTTTCTTTAAAAAATGAATCAGAAATATTCGATGAATCAAAATAGTTTTTGTGAATTCTAATGAATAGTTCGAAAGGAAATAATTTATATCAATTTTCACAAAGAGGTTTGAAACATGATGTGTTAATTTGTGTAATCTGACTATTTCTAACTAATTGTCAGCTCTGGGTCAAATAACTCAGGTCATGTCGATTGATGCATATGTGATTATAGAAATTATCTAAGGACTCTAACATAGATATCTCTTTTATACTTACATTATTCATGCATGTAATTCAAGTGTTTTGAATTCAATGAAGTAAGTTCATAACTCTAGCGGTACTAGGGAAATTTTTCTTGCGTCGGAGTTTATTTTAGGTATATAATCATTCATGCGGCATCAGTCTAATTATGCGGACTGAACTGTCAAAATGGTAAGGATAGAAGCCCTATGGAATTGGGTTATGCCTCCTTAGCTCACCCAAAACCGCCTAAGGTTTCAAGCAGTCGTTTGTGGGCGAGTAGGGTTCCAGATCTCTCTTCATTGGACTTCCACTCTCACTTGTTTGGGAAGTTCAGTCAATATGTAATTCTTTTTAGATTTTTGAATTTTTTTAAACTTGTTTCTTCCTTGTGAGAGATGTTGGGTTTTAGGCAATCCAGTGCATCAAAAATTAACAAAAAATATTTGCCAAAATCCACCAAGGATCCATGTGAATGAGCATAATCTGATGATTAGTGGTTTACCTTTGTCAAACCAACTGGTGACGATCACAAGAACAAATATGAAGAACGACGCCTCTACGGTGTCAACATGAATAGATCTGAACTGGACTTCTTCTCCAATGGTGCTAGCCCGAGTATGAAGATGGAGGATCTTGTCACACAAGATGAACGAATTTGAACGCGCACAACAGATCCAATCTGACCCACGGGGAGCAAGAGGGGGCGGATCCTTGGTGTGGCCGAACCCTAGGAGCCGCCCTCTAGGAGGTGTAACTCTTATTTTTCTCTATATATTTTACGTGTATGTGGTGTAAGAATGTATTAAGACATAATTTCATAGCCTATGATTCCTATTTATAGGCTAGAGAATTCATCTTTGCCCTTTAATCCTAACATTTAGGATTAATTTGGATTCTAGTCCACAATTTCTCTTTAGTCCAACTAATGAGCATTGTTCATACTTTAGTCCAATAATTTATTATTTCTCTTTAGTCCAAATAATGAGAAATTAATTCCATCGTGATCCATTCTTGTGTGTGACCCTATATGTTCCTAATTACGTTGGCAGTAATAGTAATAATTACAAACGTTGAGCGGTATTTAGAAATACATCAATGCTACCCAAGTAATACTAATGTCGGTGATCTGACGAACCTCTGTGACAAATGTTACAGAGTCGTATAATATATTTCTCACTTCTATCTAGATAGAAACATGACATGGAGTGTCACACTTGTATATCCAATCTATAGCTTCTCGATGCATGAGTAGGCTTAGACAAAGAAATGACATCAATATCTCATATTGATTCATTTCAGCATGGCCATGCATTTCCCTAAGTCTCACTTAACGAGTGGCCTTGTATATTTACTCCTGTTATGTAGGATGGACAAATTATATCTACATCACTTACACCTCTCACCATGTTTCATAGCATGTCCAATTATCGCCTTTATAATCACCCTGTTACGTTTTGACGTTAGAAGATATCAAAACATAATAATTCACATCTAGAGAATGTAGTGTCTTCAAGTCAAAGGATCACAACATCATTGTCACTATGAGAAAGCACTTGTGGCATTCACATAACTCCCATGCAGCGTTCTCATGGCGGGTCAATCCAGTACGCCGTTAATCCTAATGTGTGCCCATGTGTTAGACTTGATATTCCCATATCAGTATACCCACATACTAGTCTCGATGCAATAGAGTCGTCCTTATTAACTCTAGTACTTGACTAGGGATATATAAGAATACAATATTTGTTTTCTAAGGACTTCATTTATGTTAACATATATCCATATCGATAACACAATGAACAGGAGTCCATATGAATGTCATGATAAATAGATTGCCTCTAGGGCATATCTAAACAGTCTCCCACTTGCACCAGAGCCAGTCTGGTGCATCTCGTATGCATATTGATCTTGCGTGGCCCTCATTCTTTCGCTGAGCAAGGGGTTTGGTAAGTGGGTCCGCCTGGACTGTTAAGTGCTGCTACTTTGAATATTTTCTCATATCCTCTATCGATGATCTCTCGAATTAAATGGATTTTACGGAGTATGTGCATATGATGCATCAATACACTCAGCCTCTGTGGTAGAATCGACAACTGTATCTTGCCTGGAACCTTTCCAGCTCACTACTCCTCCATTAAGGAAAAACAAAAACTTGACTGTGACCTGAAATAATCTTTGTCGGTTTGGAAGCTCGCATTAGTGAAATTCTTTACTGTGAAGTCTTACTCTCTTCCATACATCATGAATTCATCCTTAGTTATTCTCAAGTACTGAAGGATATTCTTGACATTTATCCAGTGACTCTCACCCTGATTTAACTGGTATCTACTTGTACTGCTCAAATCAAATGACATGTCTAACCTAGTACATAACATGGCGTATCTTGTGAATCTTATTCGCAATTTATTTCTCAATCTAATTTCAAGGACAATTAGACTTAAAAAGAATTACTCCATATGACATACGTAAAAATCCCCTCTTGGATTCTTACATGTTGAACCCTTTCAACACCTCGTCAATATATGTACTTTGATTAAAATCCGAGCAAATTTTCTTGATCTATCTCTATAGATTGATATACCAAGTGTAAAGTTTGCATAGCCTAATTCTTTAATTGAATAGAAATTCCCTAGCCAATCTCTAATAGATTGCAGAGTAGGGACATCATTTCCAATGAGTATGAAGTGTGTAAGTAGGTACTAAGACATGATCAAATATACTCTAGAAGTGGGGGTGGGGGGAGGGGGTTGAATAGAGTGTAACAATTTTGCTAAAAAATAGGTTTTAAAAATAAGCAGATAAGATTTGAAGTTTTTCAAAGCTTTGAAACCAATTTCAAAACTTTGAACTGAAACAGACAAATAGAAGTTACTGTGAATTTTCAAGGCTTTGAAAAGCCTTTCAAAGCTTTGAAAAGTTCATGTGTTGAAGCAGTTTTGAGAGCAATTAAAGTACTGAAAAGTAAAGAGCAAGACACAAGTATTTGTTACAAAGTTCGGCCTTCAAAAGTCCTACTCTCCTCCTGAGGGATCTGATCCCCCTAGGATTTAAACAACTTCTTATCTATTACTAGTTAAGCCCTAGATATCAGGCCTAAGAGAATTGCCTTACTCTTATACCAGCATGTGGTTCTCTCTAACCTATCTAGTTACAACTTCAACTACTTGATTCACTTAGATTTTTTGTTGTTCCTCTTTAATAACTCAACGAGAACAAATTATAGAAGAAATAGAGGTCTAATGAATAAGCAGCCTAAGCACAAGTAGAAGAACACTATGAAGACTATGAAGCTGAAAGCTTGGAAGTGTTCTTCTGAGTGTGAACGAATTGAATGATGAAATGATATGCTTCCTTGTTGCTCTCTCAATCCTAACGTGTTTCTCTATCTTTGTATCACAGTGTTTTTTCAGGAGTCTACTTTGTTCTCCAGTCTTGTTTGAATTTAAAATGTTGTTGAGTTACCAATAATACAACACCAAAATCCCTAAAAATGCTCAAGAGATTCTAGACTCATCAACAACTCTTTCCCAACGGATATGAGATTGATTTTCTCCACTGATTGTGAGTACAATATGTATCTACAACCTTTACACAAATATAGCACAAATCCCATAAAAATATCAAAGATCTAGTGTCATGTTTGGCACTTCTGTATTCAGGGATCTCAGGCTAAGAGCTTTGAGTGTTTTCAAAGCTTTGAAAAGCTTCTCAAAGCTTTGAACCTGCAAAAAAAAGTTAGAACAATTTCTGCTAACAATAAACCTGTTCAGACTATGAACACTGCTTGGATATCCTGCGTTTAGATAGTTAAGCAAATATCCTGCAAAATAGAACTTTAGCAAACACAGATAATTTGTCTTTCATCACACACAAAAGTACAGTTCAAGGCCTAGGAGACAAACTTCTCCTCACTTTAACACTTGTCCTCTGAGGTTTTTCAAAGCTTTGAAACCAGTTTCAAGGCTTTGAAACAAGATTTGAGTTAACAATCTCTCTCTTGATGAAAGATAAAAAAAAAATCTGTTAGGCTGTATATATGCATTGAAAATCAAAGTCATTAGCAATATATAAGATATATGCATATAAAACACCACGCAATGATACAAAATACCAAACATAAATTTAAACTCAAAACATAATATCCCAAGCAAAGAGCAAACACATCAAAACACCTTAGCCAGCATACCACCTCTGCCAGCATTTACTCATATCACAGTCTAATTTTCTCTCCCTTTTCGACTTTCATCAAAAGAGGTAGAAAGAATGTTGGATCTTACTTCAAAATTTTTTAAAAGATTAAAGAAAATAGAGTTTAGAAAAAAGAGAATCTCTAATTCTTTGAAAAAGGGCAAAAAGAAAAGATAATTCAAGGGTATGAAGTCTGATCGTCATCATCATCTGTCTCAGACCCTTCATCATCCTCTTCTTTAACATCCAATGCATCCTCTTGATCACCTTCCTCATCCACTTTTTTTTCTTTGTTTGCAACCACTTCCTCTTTTTCTTTCTCAATTTGTTCTTGTTTAGCATTCACCTCAGCACCTTCATATTCTTCCTCAAATAGTTCTTTAGAAGCCACAATATCTGGAATAAATTTCTTCTCCAGCTTCTGCTTCAGAACATCCCCAATGAGAACCCCTGAGTCAATGTTGCCTTCCTTCCCTATTCCCTTTCCTCCCACAGCTTCTTGATCAGTAGAATACTCATCAAAGAGTTACCTGGTAGAATCTAAATTCTGTGAACCCTTTTGAGCAAGTGCAGAAACAACCCGGGATCTCGGTTCAAGGTTAAAGGGACAATCGATAACCAAAAGTAGAAATATACTATTAAGATTACATTTCATTTAATGTACATAACAAAATTTCGATAATACATACAATTTGAAAACAAAACGTGTTTGTGATCTTCTAAAGTATCTAAACTACACTCAGCATTCTCGTCTTGATCCGCGTTCCCATCCCCCCACCTTGATTGATGACATGCAGTTTTAAAATGGCAAAAGCCGGCGCATTTTTGAAGAAAATGATCTGGAAAAACTGAGTAAATACACACTATGGCATGTAAAGCAATGAGTGTATCACAAGCATGAGTTGAAATAAATCAAGAGATTTAAAAAAAAAACTTATAAGTAAAAGGATTGGGAATTTATGAAGGATTATAAGTAATTGCGTAGCAAGAACGTCCAAACTTTAAAACGTTAATAAAGCACGAGTTTCCAAGGAATTCTTAAACAAGTACAATATAAACAGTAAACAAGTCATTTTGAACTGATAACGATATTAAATCACAAGTTGACAATGCTTTTCACTCATTTAATTCGATTAGGGCATATATAGAGCCACAAACAACATCAACAGAGTAGTCAACTTTTTTTCAAATCCAATTTAACCGTTAAGTTTAGCTGAGGCATGTCGAGAGCCACCAGCAGGATCGATGTAAACAGAGGGATCACGAAGTAATCGCAAAGTGTTCCTTCTAGGGTCTATCAAACCCTATTTCACCCAAGCATTAAGGGAGCCCATACGTCAATCCCCGCTCACAACAATTGCTAAAAGGCCTTAAGTGTCGACACCCCTATACCGTAGTGACCCTTACAAGTATAAGTAGCACTCTATAGCTCTAAAAAACCCTTGGCCGCAATACCTTGGTACATTTTGGATCATCGGGGGTGGATTATGAACATTCAAGTTCTATCCAATAAAATGAAGCATTGCTTCGATGGCAGTAGCCATAAGTAAAAGGAGGATCGTTTGGCGCCTCCGGCCGTAGCCATAAATAAACACAACTCTGTACATCGTCCTAAATCTATTAGAAGTGTTCTAGTTATTCTATTTACCATAACCAAATTATATTAGCAACTTATCACAAGTAAATTTCCAAGAGTTATAAAGAGGATTCAGTTTATATCCAAACAATTTCGAGTATAAATCATGCTTTACATACTTTTTCAATCAACAAATATTTATTCAAGACATCACACAAATACTCACATTTTGATTAGTAAAATTCTCACATATGTACTTACCACTGAGATGAAGCACAACCAAAGGCAAGAAACAAAGCCTAGTACTCCGACGACAACCACTCTCTCCTACGAGGTCGATGTCTACAATCACACGTATGACGTACTCGTTACTACCAATTTACACATGCATAATAAAAATGCAAACCTACATGCCACATAGTCCTAAATGCCACTAATGCACATATAATGAAGT
The DNA here is from genome assembly GCA_023055425.1 of Linanthus parryae. Classification (NCBI taxonomy): domain Eukaryota; kingdom Viridiplantae; phylum Streptophyta; class Magnoliopsida; order Ericales; family Polemoniaceae; genus Linanthus; species Linanthus parryae. The sequence goes on from JALGPY010000015.1 coordinate 1,830,440, forward strand.
TTAATTATCAAAATAAGTCCAACAACACACTTATAAGTTCAAAAACTCAAGTTTCCTAAAACAAATGTGAAACTACAACTCCGGACAGAATTATAGCTCTAACTTTAGAGGCATATTTACCATATCAAAACATCTCCTAAAATAATGAAACTATTTTAGGATCAACGTACATTTGTCTACTTTCAGAAACACCAAGAAAATTATGAATAGCTATTATAAAACTCAAGTTACAAAAATAACAAACATTGCTATGCAGAGAAGAGTTTGGAAAAAACTTTCAACTTTGCAAGGGGATTACGACCACTTGGAGAATATAAATAAAGATTATCTTCTCCAGAATTGACTCTAAATGTGTCTAGTTACAACACAAGAAATATGAGGTGCCAACAGTTTCTGAAAATGAGGTTTTTAATCAAACTGCCAAGAGTGGTCGAGAAACAGAGATTTAGAAAACATGCAACTTAAAATGAGCATATCTCCTAACCAAAATGGCTATGGAGTTAATTGTTTTTCTCAAAATGACTCTCTCTGAGTCGAGTCTCAGAATATGCAAGATTTAAAAATTTCACAGAGACAAAGTTTGGAAATAATACATGTTTTTCACAAACTCGTCAGATTGTATCAACTTGCAAATTTTCCAAAAATCAACAAGAATTGTCCTAGTAGTACATGCAATTTAAGAAGACTTGATTTTTAACCAAATAACATCATTTTAAGCATGAAATAATATTTTTACATGTTCTTGAAACAAATTATTAAAGTATTCATGACATGCAAGTGCAACTACCAAGAAATTTACAAAATGGATGTGTGTTCTAGTTTGAGTTTCATGAAATAGAGAACAATCAAGTCAAACTCATGATCAAACCAAGAAAATGGAGAATCAAATTTGGAAATGAAGAAATCTAAGATGAATTTTTATAAATCAATGCTAAAAATAGACATGCAAGCATGAATTCAATGCTAGAAGAAAGTTTACCCCAAGATCAAGCAAATGGTGATGAAAATAGTGAGATTGCCTTCAATACTTGAGAAGAATGGTGAAAGAGCTCCCCTCCATGATCATAAAATCCTTGGACTCAAGTTTTTCATGCTTTGGATGCAAGAAAACAAATTTTTGATGGTGTTTTCATGAGGTCAACACCCAAAAAGGGATAAAATTTGGGGAGAGAGAAGAGAGCATGTATGGGTGTTCTTGAAGAGACAAAGATAAAGGAAAATGGAAGTGAATGAAATGTAATTGATGATGGGTTGGTGGTGAAGAATTCCACATGGTAATGTACATACACGAGGGTAGGTAGTAGTGAGAGTTTATGGAGTTTATGGAGATGAGAGCAGTGTACTTGATGCATTAGTAGGAAAAAAAATGTGAGATGAATTGCTAGTTGACCAAAGCTGTGGAGGGGAACTTGTCTATAAATAATCAATAGATGAATTGCAAGTAGAGGCAGAAATGTGAAAGCTAAAAGTTTGGGTGACATTACAATTTCCAATTAATAGACAACACATAAAAGTTATGAAAGTGTGAGTATGCAGATGTTAATGCAGCTAATATACTCTAGAAGGGGGGGGGGTTGAATAGAGTATGCCAAATTTTTGCAAAACTTGCTAGGAAGATGAAAACTTGTGAAAACAGTGAAGTTCAAGGCCTTGAATACTAATTCAAGCCCTTGGAGAAGATGCAGACATAATAAAGCAAGTAAGCCTTTTTCAAGGCCTTCAAAACAAGTTCAAACCCTTGAAAAACAGACTGTTTTGTATGCTGCAAATATTATGAAAAAGAATGAACTGTAAATGCAAGAGAAAAGTGACTTATAGAGTTCCGTCTACTTGGACCTATGTCTCTACCTCTGGGATTAGATCCCTGCAGGATTTTCAACTCAATTCTTATTAATCAAAAGCTAAGCCCTAATTCCCTTACTCTGTTACAGCTTATGGTTTTTCCTAACATGTCTAGTACCTGCTCTAGCTAACTGATTAACTAAGAATTATCTATTGTTCACCTTGAAAAATCCTTGAGAATAGATGTAGAGATAATACAAAAATGATCTACCAATACAGCTCAATGCAGAAGTACACTTAGAATAGAAAACTGCAGTGAAGAATGCAGTGACCTTCTGTGGAATGGATTGGGAGCTTGATTTTCTTCTTCGTGTTGGAATTGTGCCCTAGAGGCAATCAATTAATTGTTACATTTATGGATTTACGATTCATTATGTTATCAATATAGACATATGTTAACATGAATGAAGTCTTTAGAATATAAGTGTTATATTCTTAAATATCCCTAGTTGATTATAATGATTAATAGGACAATCATCTATAGACTGGTATGGGGTTGGATTGATATGGAGATATCATGATCCAACACATGGGTGTGCGTTAAGAGTAATGGCGCACTGGAGTAACCCATCTCCGAGAAGGCTACATACATGTTATGTTAAGTCACAAGCGCTTCTCGTGGTGCAATGGTATTGTAATCCTTAGACTTGAAGTCACTAGATTGTCTAGTTATGGATTATTGTGATTTTGGTAGCGTCAAACGCTACACTGTAACTGGGTAGCTATAAAGGCGTGTACCGGATACAATAAGAAGCAATCTTAGAGATCGTAGTGGACGTAGATAGAATTTGTCCCTCCCACGTAACTGGAGCAAATATCCTAGGCCACTCGAGGGATAGTGCTTATAGAATGTCTGGCCAGACTCAAATAAATTAATATAGGATATTGATGTTATTTTCACGAATAAGGCTATTCCCAGGATCGAGAAACTATGGATTGGATATACGAGTGTGACTTTTATGTCTCGTGTCCAATCCGGATATTGGGAAAAAGGGATGAGACAATTACTTGCACAAGGATTGTCATGATGACTATTCTATTTGTTGGCTAGAATGGATGTCTTGCTAGAGGCCGCTCCATATTAGTAAAGAGTTACTACCAACTAAATAGAACCTATGGGGTCACACTCCATATAGGGGTGAACTAGACTTGAGAATTAATTAATTAATATGATTAATTAGTTAGAAGGATCAAATCGCAACAACTTGCTAACTTAGTAGGACTAATATGCAAGATGGACTAATCCATGTATAGACATGATTAGGATTTGCCAAGGTGACCTAATTCATGTAGAGACATGATTAGGATTAATTTGCAACGAGAACTAATCCATGTATGGACATGATTAGGACTAGTTTGTTAAAGGGACTAATCCTTATTTGAGTCGGATTAGGATAGGGATTCTTTATGTAGTAGGACAAGGAGTTGTTGGAATATATAAAGAACACTCCTAGTTTTCTCTACACACATCTATATGATATAATAAGAGAGAATAAATCAAGGAGAGAGAGCAAGTCCCAAAGGAAGGGCCGAACCCCCCTTGGGACCGCCCCCTACCCGTCGGCCATGAAAGGGAGCCGCCACCTTGGTGCTCCATTTTTGATTGATTCCTACTTCCTATTCCATTCTTCCTAGCTAGCACAAGGAGTTGGAGGATCTAGATCTCACCTCTAGGCGTGGATCAACCGTAGAGACGTGATACTATTCACGTGACAAGTCATCACAGGAGAAATCCTAAGGTGTGTAACTTGATTTCTTCCCTTACCATCGTTATGTCTCTTGTCCTGTGATCCTTGGAGGGTATTGAATGGATAAATTATGTTTTTCCGCTGCGTATTCATGATCAAAACCCTGCAGTGGTATCAGAGCCACATGTTACGTTTTGATAGTTTTACACTTTAAATTTATTGTATATCGCGTAAAACAAAACAAATCAAGCATGTGATGCAATATGTCAATAATCAATCAAAACAAGACCTAGTTTTTGCATTGTATGCATGAACAAGTGAGTTTGAGAAATTTTAGGATCTTAGATCTCGGGTTTGGGCATCCTAAACAAGGAAACAGCCAAACTTGGGCACCAAGCAAGGGAGTTGTTTTGGAAACAACTCCCATGGAAGGTTCGGCCCCCCTAGGGGACCGCCCCTCATTGCTGGCCGCCCAAGTAAGGGATGGCCTAGGGGTCGGGGCAGCCCTAGCCCACGGCCTAGTCGTGTGGGCTAGGGGCCGGCCGGCCCTAGGCCTTGGCGGGCCTCTTTTGGGATTCGGGCAATTGGATTGTTGGGCCCCTTGGACCGTTTTAACCCTAGAAATTTCCTAAAATCAATTAAAATTGACCAAGCGCGTTAAAATTTGATTTTAACTGTTTATGTGCAAGTCGCATGGTTATTGGATATGGCCTTAGGATGTGGTTTGGTGTCATTGTTTAATTTTGTGGTTTGGTTTACGGCCTGCGAGGTGATCAATTTCTTGTAATAATTAATTAGGGTTTTATGATCTGCGAGCCATTTTTTCTCAACTTGTGAGATTTATTTTATTTAGTATAGTTGTTAGCTAGTTCTAGATATATTGTTAGCCAAGATTGAAGAAAAGTATCCCAAAGCCAAAGGAAGCCACAAAAGATGGAGCATGGAGCATTCCACATGACTATGAAGGATGGACCAAAAGATGAAGACGCATGGAGATGTGTTTGCTTTTAGGGTTCATAGATAATTCCATTGGCTTGAAATTATCTTAGTCTAGAAAAGGCCATATCCACATCACGTTTTATTTTGTTTTGTGGTTGTTTAATTTTATTGTCTTATTATTTTGTGGTTGGTGTATGAATGATGCATGCCATTAGGATAATAAGATAATTAGACAACCCAGATCTATTATTTGGAGTTGTGCCCAAACTCAAATAGATAGATTAGTTGATATGGATCAACAAAAACAGTTAAAATTGAATTGAAAAATCCCTCAAAATTCAAATATTGTGTTTTTGTCTTCTCGTTATTTAAACACTCATCATCATCATGATTTCCCAAAATCGTGCGTGCCAAAGCATGGCGACTTGGTTAATAATGATGTGGTGCGATGGTACACCGCGTGTGCAATTGTTTAAGTAAGAGGTTGGGCGCAACTAGGTGTTTAATAGGATTAAAACCTAGAGACAATCAATTGGGATTATCCATGTGGATGGATAAATAAGGATTTATTTGCCCAATTGAACGAAGAGTTGCATAAGGGATGCAACTGGAATTGTTCCTACCTAAAGTAGTCAAATCATGGGTGACTTGCCAAAGCAAGCTCATAAGGAGATGAAACATGGATCTTGGCCCACTAGAAAATATAAGGATATTTTCCGCATTAATATCTTGAGGGTTATTAATCCGTATTAAAATAGTGGGAGCTATGTTTAACAATTTAAATCCTTGTTAAATATAGTTATACGTCACAATACTTTGCATAATCCTATTATGTTGGATGCCCATGGCATTAAACAAACAAAACACGACTTTATCTATTTTCTAGACTTGTATAAAATTGAGAATTGTTCTCAAATAAAAGAGAATTTGTTGTACTTCGTAGAACATAAAGTTCTCTTCCACCGACTACCAAAACACACTAAAATCTATGAAAGGAACACCAAAGAATGGTTCTTTGGTTATGACATACCTCATGCTAGCTGCCATGAACTCTGAGATTTGGAAGCAAGAAGAGAAACATGGATAAGTATGATATGATCATACATTGAAAGAAACTCTTTCAAAAGAGCGAGCTAGACATGAAAGGTTTGAAGTGTTGCTCCACTTTGCGTTATGCAAATAAGCTAATTCAATATGATTGAAACATTAGTGAATGGGCATTATCTATGAGATAGATAAAGAATAAACGGTTATTCACCCAAGTGGACCAATAATTGCATTGGATGCAATTATAGTTTTGTTCAAAGGAGATTTACTCAATATGATTGAAAATCACTAAACAAAACACTCATAATGGGCATGGGAAAATCTTTTAATGGTTAACAGCATGGGTAAGGAAAAATGGTTTGCGCCGACCCCAAGGGTATAAAGCAAGCCTGTTGCTAAAACCAAGTTGCATTGGAGTCCCATAGGTTGTGTAGAGGAAGAGAGACTACCCAAAGTACCTGGAAGTAAGTAACAAAGGAATTATGAATTCCAATATAGGTATTTTGTTATAGAAATGGTTGTGTCTCATCATCATGAGTATATGATACTAGATGAGGATCTCACATTTATAGAAATGTGGAGGATCTCAAGAGATGAAAAAAATTGGATAAGGAAGAAATAATCCTACACGTGGGGAAATGAAGTAAGGAGTTACTGAGTTAGCCGCAGGGAATTATTTCTACTTTTATGAAATTTTTCATGAATTAGACAAAAGTGATTATGTCTCTTTCATGAGTAGGATCATTATCATAGTTTCTTGTTTGGACAAGAAAGCTCTCTATCATAATAAAGGAAAAATGTTGTTCCATATATTCTGATATGCATTATTGTAATACAATTTTGTCTAATAGGATTGTATATCCTTGATCATGATAGTTTCATCTATAACATTGATACCTAGAGGTTTGCATATAATGATAAGAACTTCACTTATCTTTAGCATTATCGTTTAGGACTCATAAATAAGAGATACAAATCTAGAACTCCATGAGGACGGATCTTCGGAACTCATTTGATTATTGAATCATATGAGAAAAGTAAGACTTATTAGGCAAATATATGATCTTTTGAGAATCATACATATTGATGTATGAAGGCCGCTAGCACAAATGCTAAAGATGGTTTTCAGCACTTCATCATATTTACTGATAGGATCAGAGAAATACGGATTTGTTTATCTTATCAAGAAACAAATCAGAATCCTTTGAATTTTTCAAAGAATTCAGGAATGAAGTAGAGAACCAGCTTGGCAAAAATATTAGGGCTCTACGACTAGATCGTAGAGGAGAGTACTTGAGCCAAGAGTTTGACAAGAATCTATGGGAGTGTTGGATATGATCCAAAAATCGCTCCACCTAGCACGCCACATGGGTTTGGCATGTCTAAAAGGAGAGTTCGAACCTTGTAGGACACGGTTCGGTCCATGATGAGTCAAAAAAAATTTCTAGTTTACTTTTGGGGGCTATGTTCTAATTACAGCAAATTTCTCCCTTAACCTTGTTCCATCAAAACAGATTATGAAAAACACCATATGAGATATGGACTAGAAAGTGTCCTAGTATGTCATTCATATAAATATTTGAGGTTATGAAGTTTATGTAAAAGAGTTTACAAATAAACTTGGACCCAAGTCGGATAAATGTTTTGTGGGATATCCTGAAAAGGATATTATTTCTACAACCTAATCGAAACTGTTCGTTTCTCGAACCACATTGTTTCTAGGTAGAGATTGTCTCTAAAAGAAACAGTGGTAGGACAGTATAAGTTGAAAAGTTCAAGTACCACAACAGAACATTGATCCTTTTGATGGAACATGAGCATGATCGCAAGGTGTTGTGGAGCAACCTACTCATAAAACACAAGAACCTCGTAGGTCAGGTAGGATATATCGAGGGAATAGAGAAATAAGGATTTCTCATAACCCGTAATATATTGCTCATCGATATGAGGCTACAACCTATGAGATGGCCACGTGTGGGTCATACTCTCACAAATGGCTGGGAGCCATGGGATACAAAATGGAATTCATGTATACCAACAAAGTATGGACTTTGGTGGAACCACCTAAAAGGTGCAAGTGGGTTATGAGGAAACCAACATGGATGGTAATATGATTACCTTTAAGGGACAATTAGTTGGGTAAGGATTTCCTGTGAGTTCATAGTATAGACTACAACGAAATCTTTCCCAGATGTGATGCTTAAATCCATTCGTATCTTGCTTGTAGCAATCTATCCATATATTGAGTCAAGCTTCTTGGAGTTGGATTCTTCAAATTGATGATGCAATCAAAAGAGTTTGGTTCCATCAAACTTGAAGACGAGACTTGTGTTTACAAGAAGGTTAGTGGGAGCACAATTATTTTTCTGGCTTTGTATGTGGAGACATACTAATCATTGGGAATGATGTCCCTACTTGGAAATCTTATGTAGATTGACTAGGGAATTAATATTCAATGATAGACTTAGGCGAAGCAATCTATAAAGATCTATGAAGATAGATCAAGATGGTTGTGCGGCTTAAGTCATAGTACATGAATTGACAAAGGTGTTGAAATGGTTCAACATGTATAGAATATGGATTCTACCTATGTCACATGGAGTTGGTCTTTTGAATACTAGTTGTCTTTCCAATTATATTGGGAAGGGACCGTATGAATAAGATTCATGAGATACGCCATGTTATGCACTAGTCCAGTCGTGTCATATGGCATAACACAAAGATACCAGTAAAATCCGGGTGAGCGTCACTGGATAATTATCAAGATTACCCTTAAGTACTTGAGAAGAACTAAAGGATGAATTCTTGATAAATGGAGGATAGGAAGAGTTTACTGTAAGGGGTTACAGTGATGCGAACTTCAAATCTGACAAAGAAGATTCAGATTATAAGTCGAGTTTTAAGTTTTGCCCTAGTGGGAGCGACTATGAGCTGGAAAGGTTCCAGGCAAGACTCAGTCACTGATTCTAACATAGAGGACTGAGTAAATTACTGCATGAGATGCACTTACTCAGAATATTCAAACTCAATCAAATTGTTGATGGAGGAGATGTGAATATTTTCAAGGTACCAGCAGATGTCTCGCCCCTACGCAGCGGAAGCGTGGAGGGCCGCGCTAGATCAATAGGCACATGATGCAGGAGATTGACTCTAGTGCAAGTGGGAGACTATTGGAATTGTTCCCTAGAGGCAATCAATTAATTGTGACATTTATGGATTTACGATCCATTATGTTATCGATATAGAGATATGTTAACATGAAAGAAGTCCTTAGAATATAAGTGTTATATTCTTAAATATCCATAGTTTATTATAATGATTAATAGGACAATCATCTGTAGACTAGTATGGGGTTGGATTGATATGGAGATATCATGATCTCACAAATGAGTGTGCATTAAGAGTAATGGCCCATCTCCGAGAAGGCTACATACACGTTATGTTAAGTCACAAGCGCTTCTCGTGGTGCAATGGTATTGTCATCCTTATACTTGAAGTCACTAGATTGTCTAGTTGTGGATTATTGTGAATTTTGGTGGCGTCAAACGCTACGCCGTAACTGGGTAGCTATAAAGGCATGTACCGGATACAATAAGAGGCAAGCTTAGATATCGTAGTGGACGTAGATAGAATTTGTCCCTCCCACATAAGGGGAGCAAATATCCTAGGCCACTCGAGGGATAGTGCTTATAGAATGTCTGGCCAGACTCAAGTAAATCAATATAGGATATTGATGTTATTTGCACGAATAAGGCTATTCCCAGGATCGCGAAACTATGGATTGGATATACGAGTGTGACTGTATGTCTCGTGTCCAATCTGGATATTGGGACAAAGGGATGAGACAATTACTTGCACAAGATTTGTCATGATGACTATTCTATTTGTTTGCTATAATGGATGTCTTGCTAGAGGCCGCTCCATATTAGTAAATAGTTACTACCAACTAAATAGAACCTATGGGGTCACACGCCATATAGGGGTGAACTAGACTTGGGAATTAATTTATTAATATGATTAAATAATTAGAAGGATCAAATCGCAACAACTTGCTAACTTAGTAGGACTAATATGCAAGATGGACTAATCCATGTATAGACATGATTAGGATTTGTGAGGGTGGCCTAATTCATGTAGAGACATGATTAGGATTAATTTTCAAAGATAACTAATCCATGTATGGACATGATAAGGACTAGTTTGCTAAAGGGACTAATCCTCATTTGAGTAGGATTAGGAGAGGGGTTCTTTATGTAGTAGGACAAGGAGTTGTTGGACTATATAAAGAACACTCCTAGCTTATTTTCTCTAAACACATCTATATGATAGAATAGGAGAGAATAAAGCAAGGAGAGAGAGAGCAAGTCCCAAAGGAAGGGCCGAACCCCCCTTGGGACCGCCCCCTACCCGTCGGCCATGAAAGGGAGCCTCCACCTTGGTTCTCCATTGTTGATTGATTCCTACTTCCTATTCCATTCTTCCTAGCTAGCACAAGGAGTTGGAGGATCTAGATCTCACCTCTAGGCGTGGATCAACCGTAGAGACGTGACACAATTCACGTGACAAGTCATCACAGTAGAAACCCTAAGGTGTGTAACTTGATTTCTTCCCTTACCATCGTTATGTCTCTTGTCCTGTGATCCTTGGAGGGTGTTGAATGGATAAATTATGTTTTTTCGCTGCGTATCCATGATCAAAACCCTACACTTTGGTGTTTTGTCAATCTCGAAACTTGTCTCTCACTTTTTCCCGTTGAGTCTCGTCTCTTGTTGCTTCAAAGTGAGCTCCAGTTATACTGTTTGAAAAGCTCTGCAAATCTTCCCAGATTTTCAGCAACAACTTCCTATTTTGTAGGCAACAGCTTTGACTCTCCTTAACAGCTTTCTCCAACGGGTAGTTGATCACAATATTCAGATATATTGTTGTCATTTTGTCTTTAAACAATATGAGAAGCTGTCGTAAGTATCTGATTGATCACTGGATCAAAGTGTCCAACTATTTCCAAATCAGCTAAAGTTCACTTTAAGAAATAATCCTGAAAATCTTGGAAATAAAATTTCCTGCAATATCAAAGTCAAACAGATGATATTCTATGTTCAAACGTGTTAGAATAATTTGTCTTTAATCATCTAATAACAGTGAATCGAACATATGAAAGATAGAGAGGAAATCAACTCAAAGAGTTTGCAGAAAACTCCCGCTGAGAATGTTCACACAGGTTAAACAGTTTCAAGCCTTTAAATCCAGTTTCAAGGACTTGAAAATATCTAAGTTATCCATTCAATACCCTCCAAGGATCAAATGAAGAGAAGCATAACGATGGTAAAAGAGGAATCATGTTACACACCTTAGGGTTTCTCCTGTGATGACTTGTAACGCGAATTGTGTCACGTCTCTACGGTTGATCCACGACTAGAGTTGAGATATAGATCTTCCTTCTCCTTTTTTATGGCTTGGACCGGAGGAATAGGAGGAAGAAATCACACAACACGAGGCAACAAGGAGGGGGTGGCCTCCTTTGTTGGCCGACGGGGATAGGGGCGGCGGCAAGGGGTCTGGTTCGGCCTCTTGTTGCTTGCTCTCTCTCCTTTGTTCTCTCCCACTCAAGTTATGAATTATGAGTTCATAAGTGTGGGAAGGAAGGAAGGAGCATCCTTTATATAGTCCAACAAATCCTTGTTAACTACCTAAAGGACCTATTCTAGTCCTACTAGAATTCAGTTTAGTCCCTTCCTTGCAAATTAGTCCCACTAAGTTTGCAAGGTGTTGCAAAGTGATCATTCTAATTAATTAATCATATTAATTAACTCCCAAATCTGGTTCAACTCTATCTAGCGTGTGACCCCATAGGTTCTATCTAGTTGGTAGCAACAATTTGCTAATATGGAGCGGTCTCTAGCAAGACATCCATTCTAGCCAACTAATAGAATAGTCATCCGAAAAACCTTGTGCAAGTAATTGTCACATCCCTTTGGTTCTCTATCCGGATTGTACACGATACATACAAGTCACACTCGTATATCCAATCCATAGTTTCTCGATCCTGGGAATAGCCTTATTCGTGCAAATAACATCAATATCCTATATTGATTTATTTGAGTCTGACCAAACATTCTATAAGCACTATCCCTCGAGTGGCCTCGGATATTTTCTCCCGTTATGTGGGAGGGACAAATTCTATCTACGTCCACTACGATTTCTAAGCTTGCTTCTTATTGTATCCGGTACACGCCTTTATAACTACCCAGTTACGGTGTAGCGTTTGACGCTACCAAAATCACAATAATCGACAACTAGACAATCTAGTGACTTCAAGTCTAAGGATGACAATACCGTTGTCACCACGAGAAGCGCTTGTGACTCAACATAACGTGTATGTAGCCTTCTCGGAGATGGGTCAATCCAGTGCGCTATGACCCTTAATGCACACCCATGTGTTGGATCATGATATCTCCATATTAATCCAACCCCATACTAGTCTATAGATGATTGTCCTATTAATCATTATACTGGACTAGGGATATTTAATATAAAAAACACAATTGTGAATCTAAGGACTTCATTATATTAAATATCCAATAAATAATACAATGAATGTTCTAGCCAAAATAAATTCATACTAAACTAGATTGCCTCTAGGGAATCTATTCCAACATCTTTATCATCATCTTGATCCCATGCTTCTTCCTCACTTTCTTCATTGTTGGCTTGAACTTCTTGTGAAACCACATCTAGTTCCTCAATAAAAGAGTTGATCTTCTCAATAACACTATTGAATAGGAAGGTGAGTCCTTCCAAGGCTTTCTTACCATGCTTCAACTTCTTCTTCACAGCTAACCTTTTCTGTTGAGGAGAGACAGTTTTGAGATTCTTATTTCTTGTCTTTGAACCTTCTAAAGACTGGGATGGATCCTTCTCATGTTTCCCTTTGTTGGATATGGAGTACACTCCATAGGATCCTGAAGTAGTTTCTGAGTCTGAATCTTGAATAAGAATTTCTTTTCCTTTTCCTTTGACCTCAGAGACTGTCTTTTTCTTGTCTCTCTTAGGGATTCCAATATGGATTCCCTTCTGCTTCTCTTGTGTGGTTCCCGTAAATTTTTTCTTCTTTGATGTGGTCTGATCTTTTCTCACCATCTTATTGGGTGGTGAAGATTCTTGTTCTTCATCACTGAAACTCTTTGAATCAGAGTCTTCAATAATCTTTTGAACTTCATCCACTTCTGCTTTTATTTTCTTCTCTAAAACAGGTTTCGATCCTCCAACCATCTTGATTCTGTCTGAGGCTGTCCTTGTACTCATAAGAGTTTGGGAGAAGAATAGAGAGATATGGAATGATACGGAAAGAAGGAGAAGAGAAGAAGATAAATACTGAAAGAGTTTGACTTTCAAAAGGAAACTAGAATATCTCTCTGATCTCAAAAAGATTTTCAATAATCAGAGAGAGTTCGAATCTTTTATGCCGTTAGAAAATATTCTAATACTATTTTTGGCTAAAACAAATTTTTGAAAAGGGTAAGGGCTATATTAGGTAAAAATCTACAGAGATATCACCCAACATAGAACGATCCAAGATTAATGACTATTAGTGTAGCAGACTTATTTTCAAGGCTTTGAAAAGGTTTTCGAGGTCTAGAAAAACTGTAGCACTGCAACAGATAAAGATCAAGGTTTTGAAATGATTTTCAAGGCTTTGAAAAATCAGTTCAAGACTTTGAAAACAAATACAACTCACCTTGCTTACCTGATGCTCCCCGTGAACCAATGCATCTTTATTTAGCATTCCCAATTCCAATCTCAGAGCTGAGAATCTTTCATCTGCTAATGGTTTAGTGAATATATCTTCAATTTGCATGTTAGTGACAACAAATTCAAGAACAATATCACCTTTCTCAGCATGATCTCTGATGAAATGATGTCTGACATCAATGTGCTTGGTTCTTGAGTGTTGCACTGGATTCTTTTTAATTGAAATTGCACTAGTGTTATCGCACTTGATAGGTATGCTCTTGAAATCAAATCCAAGGTCTCTTAGCTGTTGAGCAATCCATAGTACTTGTGAACAACATGATCCTGTAGCTATATATTCAGCTTCAGCTGTTGATAGAGCAACTGAATTATGTTTCTTGGAATGCCAACTAATTAGAGACGATCCAATATATTGGCAAGTTCCTGAAGTGCTCTTCCTATCAACTTTGTAACCTGCAAAGTCAGCATCTGAAAATCCATGCAAATAGAAATTAGAATGTTTTGGATACCAAAGCCCTAAGTCTTTGGTTCCATTGAGATATTTGAATATTCTCTTCACAACAGTTAAGTGTGATTCCTTTGGATCAGCTTGAAATCTAGCACACATGCATACACTAAACATTATATTTGGTCTGCTTGCAGTGAGATAGAGTAATGATCCAATCATACCTCTATACTCTTTTACATTGACACTCTTACCAGATTCCTCCTTGTCTAAGGACAGTGTAGAACTCACAGGAGTCTTGGCATCCTTACATTGAGCCATGCTATATTTGTTTAGTAAGTCTCTTGTGTACTTGCTTTGATGCAGAAAGATGCCCTTCTTAAACTGATGTATCTGAAGTCCTAGGAAGAAGTTCAACTCTCCCATCATGCTCATTTCAAATTCCCTGCTCATAAGACTTGAGAATTCTCTGCACAATTGATCATTAGTAGCTCCAAAAAAGATATCATCAACATGTATCTGAACTACAAGCAAGTCTTTCTCATGAATCTTTATGAAAAGAGTCTTGTCAACTAAACCTCGTTTGAAATCATTTTCAAGCAAAAACTTCGAAAATCTTTCATACCAAGCTCTTGGAGCTTGTTTTAAACCATAAAGAGCTTTGCCAAGTTTGTAAACATGATCTGGAAACTTATTATTTTCAAAACCATGAGTTTGTGCAACATGCACTTCTTCTTGTAAATAGCCATTCAAGAAAGCACACTTCACATCCATTTGAAATAATTTCATGTTCTTGTGAGATGAAAAAGCAAGTAAAAGTTTCTTCATAATAAATACATAATAACTAACCTTGCTTTGTTTCTGATCACATTGCCACTTTCATCCAATTTATTTCTGAACACCCATCTGGTACCAATGACAGACTGGTTTGTAGGTGGAGGAACTAGGTTCCAAACCTTATTCCTTTCAAACTCATTGAGTTCACTTTGCATAGCAATGATCCAGTCTGCTTCTTGTAAAGCTTCCTTCACAGTTTTAGGTTCTACAAGATAAATAAAAGCATTCAAAGCACATAAGTTCTTCAACTGTGATCTATTTTGTGCACCAGTGGTTGGATCTGAGATGATATTATCAACTGGGTGAGATGAGAGATATTTGAATCTCTTTCTTGGAGACCAAGGTTCAGGCTCTCCATAAATCTTCTCTGGTCTTGAAGTAGTGGCTTTGTCACTTGTATCCTTCCGATCATCTTATTCAAGGCTTTGAGGCTTATTTTCAAGGCCTTGAGCACCATTCAAGGTCTTGAAAATGTCTTCTATTTTATTCTGAGCCTTTCTTGAATCCTAGTGGATTCTCAGTCTCTTCCTCTGATTCATGCTTGTGCAGGAAATGGCGTAAAGATGGTATCTTGCCGCCGCTTGAAAGGATACCCTCCAAGGAGATGATGAGGGACCCAAAGTGGTGAGAATGCCACGGAAAGATCATGCACCCCACGACTGACTGCAAGAAGCTCAGAAATATGGTGAGCCGAAAGATGAAAGACGGTGAGTTGATTGTCAGCGACCAGAGGCAGGATGTGCGAAACAATCCACTGCCTGCCCATGCGGAGCAAGAGCCGAAGGGCAAAGAGGTTGCCATGATCGCGATTATGGACCTCGAAGAGATTGCGGAAGATGGTCTACCCATCGTTGCCGAAGTCTACAATGATGAGTATTACAGCATAGACACGGAGGACGAACGTGCCAATCGGATGAAGGGGTCGCACGGGTTCAGCAGGTTCTTCGATGAAATGAACTTTTCGGAGAAATGCCGGAAGGAAATGACAAAGGCGATCCTGAGGATAGCGGAAGATTACGAGGAAGATATCGTGGTCTCGAACGGGAAGGTTGTCAGGGCATCCCACTCTACAGAAAATGTCATAACCTTCTCCGCAAGCGACAAGAAGACATATGCGAGCCACCGGAAGCCTTTGTATGTAACAGCAGTAATCAATGGTGTTGAGTTCAAAAGAGCGTTTGTCGACGGAGGAGCGGCAGTTAACATGGTCTCGCTCAACACTCTGAAGCTGGCGGGAATCCCGGAGCAGAAGATTGTCAGACGTCCATCCCCGTTGATGGGGTTTGGAAGTGACTCCAGGATGACGATAGGATGGATCCGTCTGGGTGTCCAGATTGGCAAAATCAAGTGTTCAGACAAATTCTATGTCATCGATGCGAACACTACGTATCACATGATCATTGGCCGGGCCTGGATTCATCGCTTCGATGCAGTCCCCTCAACAGCTCACCAGGTGATGAAAGCTATCTGGAACGACAGAATAGTGGAGATACCAGCTTCAGTAAACCCTTTCAATCTGGATGAGGCGCACCTCACCGAGGCAGTATGGTTCACAGAAATGGCAGATGAGCAAACGCCGGGGCCGTTTAATCCGACTCCTTTTCCTCGATGGGAGGACATCAAGGATCAATCACCCGCAGGAGTGATGGTGACAAGGGAGGAGGCCAAGGAAAATTCGTCCACGCAAGAAGAGGCACCGCGGATTGCCTATCAAAGAAAGAATGTGTACACCCTGAAAAGGATAGTAAAACACAATCCCGCTGGCAAGGAGATAGAAAGCTTCTACGCGAACGGGAAGAAGTGTTACCGCATATGAAGGTGCGCGGGGATATCCCCACGCGAGCATGGGGATATCCCTGAGAAAATCAATCAGATCGAGCAGGTCACGGAATTAGACAAGCCGACACCGGGTGTTTTAGACGAGAAGCTAAAAGAGGCGCCTGAGTGCATGGAGGATAAACCCAAACCGCAAAAACAGGAGCTGAAGGAGGTATTCCTAAGCCCAGGAGAAGAAAATAAGAGACCAGTCTTTCTAAGTACAGACCTCACGAGCGAAGAGGAAGAGAGACTGTTGCAGCTCCTGACTGAGTACAAAGACGTGTTCGCATGGGAATATAATGAGATGCCCGGTCTGGAAACGAGCATCACCATGCACAGGTTAGATGTAATTCCAGGGTCTAAGCCGATAAAGCAGAGCACAAGGAGCTTCAGGCCAGAGATCAACGTGAAAATCAAGCAAGAAATTGTCAAACTGCTAACTGCCAAATTAATCGAGCCAAATCACCATCCTACATGGTTGGCTAACATCGTGCCTATGGTGAAGAAGAATGGGCAGCTTCGCATTTGTGTGGACTTCCGAGACCTTAACCGTTTCTGCCCCAAGGACGATTTTCCGCTGCCCAATATCGACCTGCTCATCGATTCGACCGCAGGTCATCGCATGTTTAGCTTTATGGATGGCTTCAGTGGATACAACCAAATCAAAATGGACCCTGAAGACGCACGGAAAACCGCGTTCATCACGCCAGTGGGAGTCTTCAATTACACAGTTATGCCTTTCGGCCTCAAGAACGCAGGCGCGGCTTATCAGCGAGCCATGATGGCTCTGTTCCACGACATGATGCACAAAGAAGTGGAATTTTATGTTAATGACTTGGTTGTCAAGTCCAAGGAAGAAACGGATTACTTGGGGGACCCGCGGAAAGTATTCGGATGATGCAGAAGTTTCCAGCTAAAGATGAACCCCATGAAGTGCGCGTTCGGAGTGACCTCGGGGATGTTCTTGGGATGTGTAATACATCGCCAGGGCATCGAGCCAGATCCCGCAAAAGTATCAGCAATCACCAGTATGACGGCGCCGCACAACCAAAGTGCTTTGAATACATTCTTGTGGAAGCTATCTTACCTGCGAAGGTTCATCCCTGCGATCGCAGAAATTACCTTCTGCTTCAGCGATCTTCTCAAGAAGGATGCTATGTACAATTGGACCACAGAGCATGAAACCGCGTTCGGAAGGCTAAAGGACTTGCTGACATCATCAAGGGTAATGATCGCACCACAGCTCGGATCGCCACTTTTGCTATACCTAACATCGACAAAGAAGTCTATAGGGGCACTCTTGGCTCAGGAATATGAAGGGCAAGAAAGCCCAATTTACTATATTTCCCGCAGAGTGCAGCCAGCAGAATCAAGGTACACGGATATCGAGCGTCATTGCCTTGCTCTATTCTTTGTAATAGAAAAGTTGAAGCACTATTTCGCTTCGCACAAAGTGGTAGTGGTTACAAAGAGTGACCCCATACGGTACCTATTGACTCACACTTCTCCTGGGGGAAGACTGGAAAAATGGTATATGACCATCTCTCAATACGACATCACATGCGTTCGACCCCGGGCAATCAAATCGCAAGCGGTGGCGGATTTGCTAGCACAGTTCCCTGATAATAGTCATGAGCCTGTGATTGAGGAAGAACTAGAGGGACCCAAGATCTATGCAGTTGAGTGGCCTTATTGGACGCTCCATTTCGACGGGTCGTCAACAAGGAAAGGTGGAGGGATTGGAATAGTTCTGACAAAGCCCGATGGAGAGGTCATACAGATGTCTACAAAGCTCGACTTCGCTGTCACCAACAACGAAGCAGAGTATGTGTTGATGAATTAAAATTGTATATCTTAGTATGTTAACGAACTCTTCTTAACTTGCTAATATGTGTAATTTATCTATTTTATCTCTCTTTCTAGACTTATGCTTGTTTTCGTAGTTTTGGTTGTTTTCTCTCATTTTGTAGGCAAAGAAGTGATTTAGAACGCAAGGGGCTAGTTATGAAAGCTTGAATGAGGAATTTGAAGGCTTAATTTGAAGAAGTCAAGTGATAAAGAGGCTAAAGTTGAAGACAAAGCAAGAATTTGCAAGTTAAAGAGAGGTTTCAAGGGTTTAAATGAAGAGGACAAGGGAAGATAGAGGCCAAAAATGAAGATTTAGAAGCCAAGAGGCCACATTACAAGGCCAAAGTTGCATCTATGGGGTTGTTTGAGAAGAAACTAACGGAATCGGGGTCAAAATGCAAGGTTCTAAAGTTTCTAAGGACTTGAAAGATGACTTTTTAAAGGAAGTGGGGCTTAAGTGCAAGTTTTGAAACGTTTTAATGGCTTATTTGAAGGATACTTAACGGATTGGGGGTCAGATTGCCATTTTCAGAAGCTTTTAAGTAAGGAACGGGCCTTTTAAAGCATTCCAGCAAGCTAGGGGGGAGCCGGGTGCAATTTCCCGAAACCAGCTCACCCCCCAGCTCTCTCTCACAGTCTCTCTCTCTCTCCCCGCGTTAGAACGACGCAACAGAACAAACCCAGCAGCAGCCATGGAAGAAGCTTCGCCGAAGCTTCTTTCGGCCCAAAGCCTAACCAAAACTCCACCAAATCTCACAAAATTAGTCCCAATCTTCTCCTTGTCCAACCCTCTTCCAAACCCACTGCTCAATTTGGCCCAAACCGAAGTGAAGAGAAAAGCCCCAAATGACCTAGGGTTCGTGAAGCTTCTGCAAATCAACGAAGGTGGAGCTCTGAGATGAATTGGAGGGTGAGGATTGAAGACTTGGAGGCTACGAAACCCCCTCTCACTGCCTATATAAGCTGAAGAGAAAGAAGGAAGAAAAGGGGGACGAACACGCTTCTTGCTGAGCCGAACCTCTATCTCTCTCTCTTCTCTCTCGGTACTAAATCGATTCTGGGTTCATTCTGGTGTCTCCGAGCTCGTCTTGAGCTAACACGGAGCCAGAAACAGCCAAAGGGAGAGAGGGTTAGGTCTGGTTGGATCTGGTTTTGAATTGCTCTGTTTTGGAGCATTGTTTTGTGTTGTTCTTCATTTTGTGCTTGCAGCAGCAGTTAGCTGACTGTTTAGCTGTTGGTAGTTGATGATTTTGGTTAAATTAGCTGCTATTAGTTGGTTTCGTGTAGTTTGGAATCAAGTTGTAGTAGTTTGTTCATCATTTGGTAGCAAGTTGGTGTTATTTGGTGGAATTGAAGAATATTTGAGCTTGAATATGATGACTATTTTCATGAATACTCTTGATTCTTGTTTCTTGCTCTTGAATATGAACAACTAAGCTACTTGTTGGGTTTGATTGATGAAGATAGATGACTTGTGTGTGAGAAATTCAATTGTTCTTCTAGTCTTATAAGTTGGATGTCGAATTCGTAGTATTCAAGTGTTGAATATCAAATCCGAATTGTGGCTTGATCTTTCATATGGAAACGCTCTCGTTTACATATGAAAGATGCTTGACATAACTCGATTTTGCATTTCACTCTTGAATACAAGAGCTAGACAAAATCCGCTTGCTATATAATCCATGCTTTTCTTTGACATAAACTTTGGGTGTTGATGCTCACACACAAGGCATCTATTGGAATCGATCGACCCAACTTACTCTCTTATTGTCAAACTCGTTTGAATCGTATTAGTAATAGTGTTAGTAGTTGTTTTCTTTCTTAGTTATTTGCTCTAGCAATATCAACAACTCTTGCTCCATCACTTGAGTGGTGGATTCAAAGCTTGGCTAGCTCTAAAGCCTTTGGGAAACTTGTTTTGTTAATTTAGTTAGTTGCTTAGTAAGTTTACTAGTTAGCTTAGAGTGTTTAATATCCTTCCCAATCCTTGTGGAAATCGACCCCGTTCTTACTCGGGTACTACTTAGAACGATATTCCTATACTTGGGAATTATCGTCAACAAGTTTTTGGCGCCGTTGCCGGGGATTGGTGCTAAGAGACTCACTCTTTAGCTACTTTCTTGTTTTGCTTGTTTTTATTTTTTAGATACGCTTGAAGAAAAATTCCGGGTTCATTTTTGAACTTTGGAACAAAAAAAAGCGAAAAGTAAAAAATCACAAAAACATACTCCTAGCTTGTGTTAGGCAACCCTCTTGAACTTAATTTGAGCTTGGGTTGCATGAGTGTGTGGCAACGTGATAGTACTCATAGATTTCATCGCACTTTATTTGAAGAAGAGGGTAGAAATCCCTTTAGTGAAAATACTTCTACTAGTGATAGTAGTAGTTTAGCCCAATCCAACGATTCTAGCTCTCTTAATAGCTTTGAAATCATGGATGGAGAGGATGGGCATAGTAGCAACAATGAGATGATGCCATTTCGCTCACTAAGAGATTTGATGCATCCATCTCGACAAAGTTCACCATCTTGCTTTGTGTTTCCATTAAATGAAAGAAACTTTGATGTCAAACCGGGCACAATTCAACTTCTTCCCAAGTTTCATGGCCTAGAGTCCGAGAGTGCTTACTCTCATCTTAAGGATTTCAATGATATTGCCTCAACGGTTAATTGCAATGGTGTCTCTAGTAACACCATAAGGCTTAGATTGTTTCCTTTCTCTTTAAAGGACAAAGCCAAGGCATGGCTTCACTCCTTGATACCTAGGACCATAGGCACATGGGAAGAGTTAGAAAAAGAGTTTCTTAAGAAATTTTTCCCTACTTACAAAACAAATTCCATAAAAAGGCAAATTGTTACTTTTTGTGCTAAGGAGGGAGAGCCACTTCCCCAAGCTTGGGAACGCTTCAAGGATCTCCTCATTGCTTGCCCTCACCATGGATTTGAGACATGGAGGTTAATTAGCTCCTTTTATGATGGTTTGCCATGCGACCATAAGCACACAATTGAATCCATGAGTGGGGGAGATTTTTTCACAAAAGGTGAAGATGAGGGTTGGGATTGTATAGATGAAATTTGTGAGAAAGTCCAATCTTGGGACATTAGTGAGCCTTCTAAGGATGCTAACTCTAAGCCTAAAGGTACTATGTATCAACTTAAGGCTAAGAGTGAGGCATTGTGCTCATTTTGTAGTAATAACTCTCATGAGTTGAACAAATGTCCCGATTTTCTAAGAGCCCAAGAGCTCATGGGTGAGCAAGTGAATATGTTAAATTCTAACAATTATAGGAAGCCCTATAATAACTCACCCTACTCGGAGACATACAACTCCAATTGGAGGAATCACCCAAATTTCTCATGGAGACAAGGCCAAGACACTCAAGTAAACCCTTCTAGCTCCACTTATGTTCCTCCTAACAAAAGGAGTATGGATGAGACTTTTGAGCAATTTATGGCTTCCCAAAACCAAACTAACCAAGAGTTGAGAAATGAATTAGCTAGGTTGGAGTCTACCATAAATGCTCAAGAGAAGGGAAAATTCCCATCTCAACCTCAACAAAACCCAAAGGGCCAAAGCTTTAACCATATGGGGCATGCTAAGGCCATTACCGTTTTGAGAAGTGGGAAGGTTGTTGACAATGGACTTTCAAGTGGGGAGTCCAATGAAAATGAGGGAGAAGAGGAGTGTGAGAAGAGTGATGACCAAGAGAGAGTTGTCGACTCACAAGAGTCACAAAGTAGTCTTGATAAGGGGAAACAAGTAGTAGAAGAAAGTGAGGAAGTTAAGGTTCCTCCACCATTTCCCCAAAGACTTTTAGCCTCTACTAAGAAAGCTAGCAACCAAGATATGCTTGAGACATTCCAAAATTTCAAGATAAACATCCCTCTCTTGGATGCTATCAAGCAAATTCCGGCTTATGCCAAGTTTCTCAAGGATCTTTGCACTTTCAAGAGAACTCTTCAAGTGAGAAAGAAGGCTTTTCTCACCGAGCAAGTGAGCTCAATTCTCCAAAATAATCTCCCTCCCAAGTATAAAGATCCGGGTTCACCTACTATCACTTGCACCATTGGAGATCATAAAATTCACAATTCTTTATTAGATTTGGGTGCAAGTGTAAACCTCCTTCCATACTCGGTGTATGAGAAGTTGGGGTTGGGTGAGTTGAAACCCACAAGAGTGACTCTACAATTAGCGGATAGGTCCACTAGAGTCCCTAGAGGTATCATTGAGGATGTCTTGGTTCAAGTGAACCAATGTTATTATCCGGTGGATTTTATAGTTTTAGACACCTCCCCTTTGGCTAGTGGCACTTCATCCATTCCTATTATTTTAGGAAGACCATTTCTTGCTACTTCTAATGCAATAATAAATTGTAGAAGTGGTATGATGAATATTACATTTGGGAACATGACGTTAGAGCTTAATATTTTTAATGCATGTATTCACCCAAGCTCACAAGATGATGATGATGTGTGTGAAGTGAGTTGGGTAGAATCATGTGTTGAAGATATTTATACTCTAGCTACATATTCCAATGATTCAAGTGAGCTCACTTTAGAAGAATTGGAATTTTTGTATGATGATAACACTCCCCTTTCATCTCTTCTTATGGAAGAAGAATTTGATTTTGATGAAGGGGAGAGACTCTTTGGCCAACTTGACCAAATCATTGAGTCGACTCATGAGCATTCTAGTGTTGATAGTGAGTTGCAAGGAAGTGAGATGATACCTCCCATTGAGAGGGTTCCACCAATTTGTGAGTTGAAACCCCTTCCTTTAGATTTGAAATATGCATTTCTTGGGGTTAATGATACTTATCCTATTATCATCTCATCTTCTCTTGATGTTGAGCAAGAAAAGAGGTTGCTTGAAGTTTTGAAGGATTACAAGGGTGCCATAGGATGGTCCATTGAGGATATTAGAGGCATTAGTCCTTCCATTTGCACCCATATAATTCATTTAGAGGAAAATGCCAAAACTTCAAGGGAGCCTCAAAGGAGGTTGAACCCTCACATGCAAGAAGTTGTGAAAGCCGAGGTGCTCAAGTTGTTGGATGCGGGTATGATTTACCCCATCTCGGATAGTAAATGGGTAAGTCCTACCCAAGTGGTCCCTAAAAAATCGGGGGTCACCGTTGTTGAAAATGAGAAGGGTGAACTTGTGACCACTAGAGTTCCTACTAAGTGGCGGATGTGCATTGATTATAGAAAATTAAATGCCGTCACTAGGAAGGATCACTTTCCCCTTCCATTCATAGATCAAATGTTGGAAAGGTTAGCGGGGCATGATTTTTATTGTTTTTTAGATGGCTACTCGGGTTATAATCAAATTGCCATAGATCCAATGGACCAAGAGAAAACCACTTTCACTTGTCCATTTGGAACATTTGCCTATAGGAGGATGCCTTTTGGTTTGTGTAATGCCCCGGCTACTTTTCAACGTTGCATGTTAAGCATATTTTCGGACATGGTAGAAAAATGCATTTTTCGGTTCATGGAAACTCATTTGATACTTGTCTTGGAAATCTTGAGATGGTTTTGAGAAGATGTGAAGAAAAGAATTTAGTTTTGAATTGGGAAAAATGTCACTTTATGGTTAGGAAAGGAATTGTTTTGGGTCATGTTATTTCCTCTCATGGTATTGGTGTAGACAAGGCTAAAGTAGATGTGATTTCTAATCTTCCACCTCCTAAATGTGTTAAGGATGTTAGATCTTTCCTAGGTCATGCGGGATTTTATAGGAGATTTATCAAGGACTTTAGCTCACTTGCTAAGCCCTTGAGCAATCTCCTTCAAAAGGAAAATTCATTTGAGTGGTCTAGTGCATGCCAAGAGGCCTTTGAAAAGTTGAAGAATTTATTGGTAACGGCCCCTATCATGCAACCACCCAAATTGACTCTTCCTTTTGAAATCATGTGTGATGCTAGTGACCATGCGGTTGGTGCCGTTTTGGGTCAAAGAGGTGAAGATAAGAAACCACATGTTATCTATTATGCAAGTAGAACTTTAAATGATGCTCAATTAAATTATTCCACTACGGAAAAAGAGCTTTTGGCCATGGTGTTTGCTATTGAAAAATTTAGGCCATACTTGCTTGGTTCAAAAGTGCTTGTCTACACCGACCATGCCGCCTTGAAGTATCTTTTCACAAAGAAAGATTCCAAACCTCGTTTAATCCGTTGGGTACTTTTGCTTCAAGAGTTTGATATTAAAATCAAGGATAAACGAGGTGTGGAAAATGTTGTGGCGGATCATTTGTCTAGGATTGACATTCCCAAGCCAAAAATCTCCTTGCCCATTCTTGAAACTTTTCCGGATGAACATCTCTTTGCCCTCTTAAATGTTCCTTGGTTTGCCGATATTGCTAATTATCTTGCTTGTGGAATTTTTCCGGAAAATTTAAAAGGGCAAGAGAAGTTGAGATTTGTGAGAGAATGCCGGAATTTCTTTTGGGATGACCCTTACTTGTTTAAATATTGCCCGGATCAAATTATTAGAAGGTGCATCCCAAATGAAGAGTTTCATAGTGTTATTTCATTTTGCCATGAGTATGCATGTGGAGGCCATTTTTCGGCTAGAAAAACCGCCGCCAAGATTTTGCAAAGTGGTTTATATTGGCCTACTCTTTTTAGTGATGCATTTCATTTTTGCAAAGCATGTGATAGGTGCCAAAGGATGGGATGGAATATTGGGAAAATAAATATGATGCCCTTGAATCCCATTTTAATTATTGAAATATTTGATTGTTGGGGTATTGACTTCATGGGTCCATTTCCATCATCCTTTGGCAACCTATATATACTCTTGGCGGTGGATTATGTGTCAAAGTGGGTTGAAGCCATACCTTCAAAAACCAATGATCACAGAGTTGTGATTAAGTTTCTTCAACACCACATTTTATCTCGTTTTGGCATGCCCCGAGCTATCATTAGCGATGAAGGGACACATTTTTGCAATAGGCCTTTTGAGAGCCTCATGAAAAAGTATGGGATTGTGCATAAAGTTTGCACACCATACCACCCACAAACTAGTGGGCAAGTGGAAGTTTCTAATAGGGAAATTAAAAGAATTTTGGAGAAAACGGTAAACCCAAATCGCAAAGATTGGTCTTTGAGGTTGGTTGATGCTCTTTGGGCTTACCGTACCGCTTACAAAACTCCCATTGGTGTGTCTCCATATAGACTAGTGTATGGTAAGGCATGCCATCTTCCGGTGGAGTTAGAGCACAAGGCCTATTGGG
Organism: Linanthus parryae; assembly: GCA_023055425.1. Lineage (NCBI taxonomy): Eukaryota > Viridiplantae > Streptophyta > Magnoliopsida > Ericales > Polemoniaceae > Linanthus > Linanthus parryae. The sequence continues at coordinate 1,855,891 of JALGPY010000015.1, forward strand.
CTATCAAATTCTTGAATTTTGATCTTGCAAAAGCGGGGGAAGAAAGGAAGTTAAACTTGAATGAGTTAGAAGAGCTTAGAAATGAGGCTTATGAGAACACTAGGATCTCTAAGGCAAGGACAAAGGCTTATCATGACAAACATATTGTTCCTAAGTCTTTTGAGCCTAATCAAAAAGTTCTTCTCTTTAACTCAAGGATGAAACTCTTTGGAGGAAAGTTGAAATCAAAATGGAATGGTCCATATATTGTGAAGCATGTATATCCTTATGGGGCCATTGAAATTTTGAACCCCAAAAGTGGGGAAAGTTTTAAGGTGAATGGCCAAAGATTGAAACCATATGTTGAAAATTTTGAGGCCAAGGTTGAGTCCATTTCTCTTATGGACCCAACCTATACTAACTAGTGTTCACCAAAAGTATCACCATTGTAAATATTAGTTGTAGTTCTTTTGCTCTTGATTATTTTGTAGGTTGCTCTTGGAGGAGGACTTATGCTTGGTGGCCAAGAAAGCGAAAAATGAGGTCCATCTATCCCTTGTCTCTTTATATGAATTTGTTTGCTCTTCCATTGTTCTCACACATTGAGGACAATGTGATATTTTAGTTGGGGGTGGAGTAGATTTTATTTCTTGCTTAAATGGTTACAAGCATGCTTTTTCTTCATTAGTGATTTACATGAAAAATACAAAAAAAAAAATGAAAAAAATGAAAATCCAAAAAAATTGAAAAAATTAAAAAAATTGAAAAAATGTGTGAATCTTTCATTAGAAGCATCACTCTTTCCCCGTGTCAAACCATAGATATTTTTTTATTCTTCTTTCTTTGGTAGTTTTATTTTCACCTTTCATCTTGAGTCTAGATTTTATTTTTCTTATTTGATAGCTTTATTGAGTCTTAGGAAGTTATAGTTGAGACACTTGTTTTGAAAAAAAGAAAAAAAAAGTGAAAATTAAAAAAAAAAGAAAAAAAATGAGAAAAGTGAAAAGGGGGAATTTTAGGAAGCTGGATGTTTTCAAAAAATGAAATTTCTTAGTCTATGTTCTTTTTATTTTTATTTTAGAAAGGAATTCTTTGCTTATACTCAATACATCTACACCAATATCCCACCTTCCGCGACATCATGCGTTCTCACAAAGCGACACACTAAATTTACGTTTCATATTTAAGTCCTTCAAGCTAAGTTGATCACATAAACTTTGACGTCTTTTACTTTTGATAAAGGGTGCATTTTCTAAAGCTCTTTGAACTTCACAAAAAGATTTTTCTCTATTCATTTTTGCGGTGGAAACTTGTAGCCCATTGGAGTGGTGGTTACCAATGACACCCCATGCGATGTCTAAGAAATAGAGGGGTGTCCGGGGATAATGTTACGTCACCACCTAGATAGCTCCCTTGGTTTAGCTTAAAAAGCCCACTCGCGTGTATATTCCTCTATTTTGTTGTGGGTCTTGGAGATCCTTGGATTTGAGGTTAAAAATAAAATGTTAATGCTATAAATCTCAAAAAAAAAAAAAAAAATCATGATAAATCGCACCATCTACCAAAAATCCACAAAAGGATCATACAAGCCCACAACCACATCTCCCCTTCTTAAAAATTTTTGTTCAAAGCTTTGGACGTCCATCCTACATGGGTGCTTTTGAATAAGTGTGAGAATGTCTAGTTTCATGAGATCCTTATTTTTGAAGGCATATTTTCTCGCAAATTGGACTTAATTTAACAAGTTTTGTATTTCGCATGAGTCACCTTCTACCAAACACCGCCCACATTTGTATGAGTATATGCTTAGACGTCCTTAGGCTTCTTTCTCAATCTTCTTGGACTTTGAAAATTTATTTGAGGAGACATTTATGCATTCTTCTTTTTCCCCCACCAAAAAAAAAAATAAAATTAGCTAGTAACTCTTAGTATTTTGTTTCTTTGAGTTCTCACTTAGGATAGATAATGTGTGTGTGCGTTTTTGTAAATATTTGAGTCTAGTTTAGAATCGAGTCAAGCCTTGTCTAGTTGAGTGTGTGCCTCTCATGATTGGTTCTTTACAAAAAAAAAAAGAAATAATTAAATATCGCTCTCTTTGCTCGAGGACGAGCAAAAGGCTAGTTGGGGGGTGTGTTGATGAATTAAAATTGTATATCTTAGTATGTTAACGAACTCTTCTTAACTTGCTAATATGTGTAATTTATCTATTTTATCTCTCTTTCTAGACTTATGCTTGTTTTCGTAGTTTTGGTTGTTTTCTCTCATTTTGTAGGCAAAGAAGTGATTTAGAACGCAAGGGGCTAGTTATGAAAGCTTGAATGAGGAATTTGAAGGCTTAATTTGAAGAAGTCAAGTGATAAAGAGGCTAAAGTTGAAGACAAAGCAAGAATTTGCAAGTTAAAGAGAGGTTTCAAGGGTTTAAATGAAGAGGACAAGGGAAGATAGAGGCCAAAAATGAAGATTTAGAAGCCAAGAGGCCACATTACAAGGCCAAAGTTGCATCTATGGGGTTGTTTGAGAAGAAACTAACGGAATCGGGGTCAAAATGCAAGGTTCTAAAGTTTCTAAGGACTTGAAAGATGACTTTTTAACGAAGTGGGGCTTAAGTGCAAGTTTTGAAACGTTTTAATGGCTTATTTGAAGGATACTTAACGGATTGGGGGTCAGATTGCCATTTTCAGAAGCTTTTAAGTAAGGAACGGGCCTTTTAAAGCATTCCAGCAAGCTAGGGGGGAGCCGGGTGCAATTTCCCGAAACCAGCTCACCCCCCAGCTCTCTCTCACGGTCTCTCTCTCTCCCCGCGTTAGAACGACGCAACAGAACAAACCCAGCAGCAGCCATGGAAGAAGCTTCGCCGAAGCTTCTTTCGGCCCAAAGCCTAACCAAAACTCCACCAAATCTCACAAAATTAGTCCCAATCTTCTCCTTGTCCAACCCTCTTCCAAACCCACTGCTCAATTTGGCCCAAACCAAAGTGAAGAGAAAAGCCCCAAATGACCTAGGGTTCGTGAAGCTTCTGCAAATCAACGAAGGAGGAGCTCTGAGATGAATTGGAGGGTGAGGATTGAAGACTTGGAGGCTACGAAACCCCCTCTCACTGCCTATATAAGCTGAAGAGAAAGAAGGAAGAAAAGGGGGACGAACACGCTTCTTGCTGAGCCGAACCTCTATCTCTCTCTCTTCTCTCTCGGTACTAAACCGATTCTGGGTTCATTCTGGTGTCTCCGAGCTCGTCCTGAGCTAACACGGAGCCAGAAACAGCCAAAGGGAGAGAGGGTTAGGTCTGGTTGGATCTGGTTTTGAATTGCTCTGTTTTGGAGCACTGTTTTGTGTTGTTCTTCATTTTGTGCTTGCAGCAGCAGTTAGCTGACTGTTCAGCTGCTGGTAGTTGATGATTTTGGTTAAATTAGCTGCTATTAGTTGGTTTCGTGTAGTTTGGAATCAAGTTGTAGTAGTTTGTTCATCATTTGGTAGCAAGTTGGTGTTATATGGTGGAATTGAAGAGTATTTGAGCTTGAATATAATGACTATTTTCATGAATACTCTTGATTCTTGTTTCTTGCTCTTGAATATGAACAACTAAGCTTACTTGTTGGGTTTGATTGATGAAGATAGATGACTTGTGTGTGAGAAATTCAATTGTTCTTCTAGTCTTATAAGTTGGATGTCAAATTCGTAGTATTCAAGTGTTGAATATCAAATCCGAATTGTGGCTTGATCTTTCATATGGAAACGCTCTCGTTTACATATGAAAGATGCTTGACATAACTCGATTTTGCATTTCACTCTTGAATACAAGAGCTAGACAAAATCCTCTTTCTATATAATCCATGCTTTTCTTTGACATAAACTTTGGGTGTTGATGCTCACACACAAGGCATCTATTGGAATCGATCGACCCAACTTACTCTCTTATTGTCAAACTCGTTTGAATCGTATTAGTAATAGTGTTAGTAGTTGTTTTCTTTCTTAGTTATTTGCTCTAGCAATATCAACAACTCTTGCTCCATCACTTGAGTGGTGGATTCAAAGCTTGGCTAGCTCTAAAGCCTTTGGGAAACTTGTTTTGTTAATTTAGTTAGTTGCTTAGTAAGTTTACTAGTTAGCTTAGAGTGTTTAATCTCCTTCCCAATCCTTGTGGAAATCGACCCCGTTCTTACTCAGGTACTACTTAGAACGATATTCCTATACTTTGGAATTATCGTCAACAGTATGCAGCTCTCATTACAGGTCTTCGCGCAGCAAGGGTACTAGAAGTAAGCAATTTGACGGTTATGGGGGATTCCAAGCTCATCGTCAAACAAGCTTCAGGCGAGTATGGTTTAAAGGAGGTAAACCTATTGCCTTACCAAACTTTGGTACAGAAGCTGGTGCAACAATTCTGCGATGTCAGGTACGAGCATAAACCCATAGCAGATAATTGGCATGCTGATGCTTTAGCCACCCTGGGATCCAAGGTTAGTGCGGATAAGTGTCCCACGAGAATCTCGATTGAAGTGCGAACGTCGTCGGCGTTGACAGAGGACGCGTGTGAGGATGAATGCATGGACGATGCAGACTGGAGAAAGCCAATATTGCGTGCTATCGCAGAAGGAACGAGTAAAGAAAACTGGGCATCCACTAAAGGGTACTGCATACATGACAACGCTCTCTACTACAGAGGCCCAGGTGGGATACTCATGCGATGCGTCTCGCAACAGGAGGGACAAGCGCTGTTAGAAAAGATTCACCAGCATACTTGCGGGGAAAGTGAAGTATCAATCTGATCAAGGACTCTTTAGCAATTGCTCTGGTCGATGACGACATGGACTGGAGAAAACCACTCTTTGATTTTCTCACACAGGGAATCGAGCCCGAATCGAGAAAAGAAGCCGAGAAACTGAAAAGGAAAGCAGCCCGGTACGTGGTGCAAGAAAACATACTCTGGTGAAGGGGCCACGAGGGTAATCTGCTTCGATGCCTAGACAGTAAGGAAGCGCAAGAGGTGATGGACCTCTCTCACCAAGTGGAACATCAGGGAGGTACGAAACTATGCAGACAACTCCTAACAGTTGGTTACTTTTGGCCCACAATGGAGGCGGATTGCCGCGCTAAAGTAAGGAGATACCAGGAGTGTCAATTCAAAGACAACCTCGTACATGCCCTTGCCGTAGATCTACATGCGTTGGGGACACCATGGACATTCCACACTTGGGCTCTGGATTTCGTCGGTCCTATCCGACCAGCCTTGCATGGGAACCAGTTTATCCTCACTGCAACCGAGCTGTTCACCAAGTGGGTAGAAGCAATTCCGTTGAAGACAGCGAATGCGCTGGCTGTGGTCCATTTCATCCAAGAAAACATAATATACAGGTTCGGGATTCCTAACTTAATTCTCTCAGATAATGGGACTCCCTTCGTCAATCGCCAGGTAGCCGCGAAGCTAGCGGAGTACAACATAAGGAAAATATGTTCTACTCCCTATTATCCAAAAGGGTATGGTCAAGAGGAAGCAACCAACAAGACACTGCTAAGAATCCTGAGCAAGATGGTTGCGGACGACCACAAGAAATGGACTGATTCTTTGAACATAGCCTTGTGGGCGTATCGAACTTCTCCGAGGACCCCCACAGGAGTCTCCCCGTTTCTCTTGTGCTATGGAGCTGAAGTTGTTGTACCGGCGGAGGTAAAAATCAACTCTGCAAGGTTGGCCTTTCACGCACTATACGACAATCAGCGCGATCATGACTTGATTCTATTGGAAGAAAAGCGAGAGCAAGCTAAGCGGACTAATAAACGGTACCACGAGAGGATCGCCCGAGCGTACAACAAAACAGTCCAACGTCGAGACTTCGCAGTCGGGAACCTGGTCTTGCGCGCATCGGATCACTGCATGCGGGAGGCGGCTCACCCAAAATTCGCAGCCAACTGGGAAGGGCCTTTAGAATTCAAAGAAGTCTTTGACAGTGGCTACTGCAATATACAAAGGCTACATGGGACGGCCACAACCCCAAGCTCAGTCAACATGCGTTGGATTAAGAAGTATTATCCTTAACTTCTCTCATTACATGCATCAGATTACAATGCTTATTTTATGCTTAGTGTTATGATAGACTCAGGCGTCGTCCCTCCCATATAAGGGATTTGTAATTTCTCCTCTCCCATATGAGAAACATTTATAATAAAAGACTTCTCCCAAATGGGAAGAATTTTATGATTCTGGCCGTCTTTTATCACTTTATTTACTTCTCCATTTCTTAACAGCAAAAGTCTATCTGCTGAGATAGCAGTGCTAATCAAATATGATCTTAATTGATCCTAAGCCTATCTGCTGAGATAGCATTACTATGCAAATACGATCTTAATTGATCCTAAAGCCTATCTGCCGAGATAGCAGCGCTACGCAAACACGATCTTAATTGATCCAAAGCCTATCTGCTGAGATAGCAGAACTGATCAAAAATGATCTTAATCGATCCAAAGCCTATCTGCCGAGATAGCAGCAATACTTAAATCTGATCTTGAGTGATCCTCAAGCCTATCTGCCAAGATAGCAAAACTATGCAAATGCGATCTCAAACGATCTAAAAGCTTATCTGCTAAGATAGCAACTCTAATGTATGATCCTTATGATCTGCGAATCTATCTATTAGATAGCAAGCTATAGCGACAACGCAAAGTGCGAATACGAAACTACAAAGGGCAAAGTTTGCCAACACGCATGCGAAACTACAATTTGTTGTAACAAGAACAGCAAATGATATAAAGCGCTTTATTATGAGTCAAAATGACTTACAATTTATCTGTCTAGATAGCAGCTTACAAGCGAAAAAGCTTACATAGTCAAAATGAATTACAATTCATCTACATAACAGCCTACAGGCGAAATTTATACAGAAAGGAAATCCTTACTGTAAAATGATCGGCCTACTGGTCCTAACAAAGGCTATACGACGTTATAGTCCGCGACCAAAGATCTCTAGCAAGAAAGGCCTTCCTATAAAATGAACAGCCTACAAACGCTACAAAAGCTATGCGATGCCATCTTCAATATCCCAGGATCTGACAAGGCCTCTGTCTAGTCTTCTGCCCAAGAGATATGCCCGATGAACCACCTGTTCAGGCGTATGCGGCGGTGAAGAACAGGCAGGCAGCAACTCCTGGGGCAGGAGGCTCCTTGTCCACGGAGACGAGCACAATGGCTCGCCACCCCGAGTTCAAGAACGTGGAGGAAAATAATTCTCCTCCGGGAAATCTAGAGGAGAAATCCCCCGTTCATTACGAGTTGGTAAGAAGGTCAGTATAGTACTGCACCTCACCGGAAGGCAGCCAAAAGTACGACCTGCAAGCATAATAGACGAAGAAAATTCTTCGAGCAAGCATGAGGTATTATGTGCATCTTCTTTACGATGGTTATGAAGATCAATAAGCTTTGTAAAGAAGATCTTGGAAGCTATTGCTATAGCACAAAGCACAAACTCAGGTTTTACAACTTGAAATTTCCATGAATCAACAAAGCACAAGCGTTGAAGCCAGCAGTCGTAAGGACTCATGGAAAGCCACATTTTGGGATGAAGAGCCCAAGCAGCAAGAGGCAGGGTTTATATAGACCCTACGGAGACCCTTCAGTTCCCTAGCTGATTCAGCGCTTGAAAAAGGGGTAAGAATCAATCACTTACGTCTTGAAAGAGGTAACATTCAATTACCCTACTAAAGGCTACGACGATTCGGTGGTGTGCCCTAATTAATGACGGAAAGTCATAATACGGATAGACTTCCCAAGGAAGGCCTGCTTATCTGATAAGCAGTTACAGCGAAAATCAAGGCGGACATGTCACCAGGTGACTTCATAATTGATACGCACAAAAATATTCGAGCAAATCCCGGAAAGGGCAAAACGGGAATTCAGGCCTTGAATAAAAAAAAGGGGGAGAAACCCTAGCAATGTTACAATAATGTTTCAACATTTTGTTCAAAAAAAATACTTGCTACTTTTCAAAATAAATCTTTGATCAGGGGGTCATCAGGGAAAAACAAGAGTGACGTATTTGTCACTTGGTCCACCTCTCGCTTCAACTGCTCGTACTTGGTGCTCATCTCATGGAAGAGCTTGACAGCCTCTTCAGCCTTCTGCCTTTGCTTCTATACCTTTTGCCCCTCGGCTGCGAGGTTATGGAAACCGCGCTTCAAATTCACAGCCGCGCGAATCTGGGTGACTCTGTTGACAAGATACCCCAAGCCCAGCCTGCCCTGAACTTTGGCTTGAAGGCCTTGACACATGCTAAAAAGCAGCTGCGCGCTCTGAGGAGAGATGGTCACAGAGGTGGCCGCAGACAGCTGCTCCAAAATCCAGATGGCCTCGGTCAAGAACAGTCTTCTGTTGAAAGGTTCTATCTCCAGTCTTCTGTTGAAAGGTTCATCAGGGAAAAACAAGAGTGACGTATTTGTCACTTGGTCCACCTCTCGCTTCAACTGTCGTACTTGGTGCTCATCTCATGGAAGAGCTTGACAGCCTCTTCAGCCTTCTGCCTTTGCTTCTCTACCTTTTTCCCCTCGACTGCGAGGTTATGGAAACCGCGCTTCAAATTCACAGCCGCGCGAATCTGGGTGACTCTGTTGACAAGATACCCCAAGCCCAGCCTGCCCTGAACTTTGGCTTGAAGGCCTTGACACATGCTAAAAAGCAGTTGCGCGCTCTGAGGAGAGATGGTCACAGAGGTGGCCGCAGACAGCTGCTCCAAAATCCAGATGGCCTCGGTCAAGAACAGTCTTCTGTTGAAAGGTTCTATCTCCAGAGACCTCGAAAATGACCGAGGATAGGAGAGACGCATCCGAACCAACCAGTCCACAGCAGCTTGCTTCAAACCTAACAATGTTGATTCAAGTTTAGAACATGAAGCTTGTAATTAAAAGTGCAAGATGCGAACAAGAAAAATGGTAACATACCAGTTCCTTCAAGGATCTCGCGCGAAGAAGGGATGCGCATTGCTGGAGCAGCTGAAGACTGTCCTCGCTCCATTGCTCTTCTATCAGCTGCGAGCTCTAGCTCCTCATAGTTGGGAGGAAGGGTATAGGCCGCACCAGGTGCGATTGCAGCTCCTACTTTCGAACTCCAAAAGCTCCATGCTTGAGGAACCTCTGGAGGCTCAATTCCTGCTGAAGGAATGGCAACAGTAGAAGCTGCTGCTCGATTAGGACCGCCTTCAGGTGCGAAGGGCTCGTGAGACTCAGCAGCATCTGCCTCCATTTCCTCAGCTGCAGCATTAGTATCTTCCTCCATTAGTATGGCGTCAGCTTCGACATCATCATAAACTTCGATGACATCCTCTAAGGGCTCTCCTGCATACTCGGCAGCTGCGACAGGCTTCTCGACATGAGAGCTTCCCTCTTGGGCATAATGCGCAGAGGGTTGACTTCTTTGTTACAGCACGGCCTCACCAGCATTACCTGCGATACAAGACAGGAAAATGTGAGGTAACTTGTATCATACAATATGTTATTATTTTTGATAAACCAAGAGCGAGCACCTCCACGCGTAGGTGGGATTGTGGCATCTTCATCATACGCTAAATACGCGACACCATATCCTATTAATGTATCTTCGTTAAGAACGTCCTTAAGGTGAGCGTTACATGGGGTGCGAAGAAACCAGTTATGATGGTAATTGGGTTGCTAAGCCTAATTTACAGACATCGCTTGGATGATTACCTGAGGGTTCACCACACTTGCTTACTAGCCACCGGCGAATATGGGCTTTCGATAAGCCATGCTTTAATGCACCGACAATCACGTCTCGGTAAGTTACGGCAAGATAAAAATCTCACCTTCATTGCCGCCTGCGATCTCCTCAAAGTCCGCTTGAGCCTGCTCCAGAGCAGCCGCATCTTCCTCTTGAGCCGCATCTTCCTCATCGATTTGAGTTGCATCTTCCTCTTGAGCCGCATCTTCCTCATCGGTTTACTGCGCCAAGTCGTCAACATGTTGCTCTTCCAAGCTCCTTTGTTTTATGCGTTCAATCTCATCTTCTTCTCGCTTCCTTCTTCTTTCAGCAGCCTCCGCAGCTGTTCTCCTAGACTCAGCAAGGATGTTCTCGTCTATGGTTTCGCTGGAAACACCAGAGTGAGAACCCTTCTTCTGCCTCTTGGCCAGAAGGCCGCTGACGGTTTTTGCATTGTCATCTGCGAAGGAACAAACTGTTCAATAAAGACTGCGAGAGCTAAGAAAATGAGAAGATAAGTTCGTTAGGGATACCTTCCGAATCTTCCTCTTGTATCTCGCCTCTTCCTTCTTCTCTGTCATCTTCGGCTCTCTCCTCTTCTTCATCATCATATCTCTCTCTCACCTCCCTTCTCTCATCCTCCTCTTCCTCCTGACCAAATGGAACGAAGGTCTCGACTGCGAGCTCTTTCCGCGCCTTGCTTGGCATGCGACCTTTGCCTTTGTCCTTGGAAGTAAGGGACTTTGCAGGGGAGGAGGCTGGAACACTCCTAGGGGAAGAGATTGTGATTCCCTTCTGTCTTGGTCTCTTTGCCCTTGGAGCGGCAACTGTTGGAGGAGATGGAGCATCCCTAGGAGGAGACAACGCCCGGGTGTTGTCTATCAGCGAGTATGCAAATGCGTCCATTACCTCGCGAATTCGAGCCTCAATTGTGGGAGCCATTCCCATTGCTAGCTGAATCGGCTCACCTTGCCTTCTCTTAGCAACAATAGTGTTGATAAGCGACTTGGAACGCTCGCCAGAAGCAAACCTCCTCAGATAGCACTAAAACAGAAAATGGAACATATGTTTTGACATATCAAAGGAAAGAAACTTAACGCGCGCAGAGGAAATCGTTTACCTTGGCAAAATCTTCGCTATACTTGATGACATGCGAAGCACCTTCCCTAACTGCGGCCATCTTCTATTCAAGGATGGTGGAGGGGCACAAGTGATTCTCGTGGTCCAACAATGAGTAGCAGCCATATTGGTAGTCATCCAAGCTACAGTTAGGACGGAAGGGAAAGGAATTTCTCTTGATCACAGGAGCTCTGCTTGGCCGAGGGGTCGACTGTGTCTCAAATCTGGCCTTTTGGGTAGTCCAGTAGGCAACCCAATTCTTGGAGTAGCCACCTGCGCGACTACCTGGGGGTTGGTCGAAGGGAAGGTTGCTCCTTAAGATCGTTTTGCACTCGCCAGACAGTAGTCGTTTGTAGCAGCCTCTTATGATGGACTGCGGCCAGACTGATGGTGCCACCGCATCAAAGCCAAACTGGGGAGAGACGCGAGTGGGATCGACATCCACTGTGATCCTCTCGTACCTGGGAGTAAGCTCGCGAACATACTCCGCAAGATCAGGAAGAGAACCTCTTAGACACCAGCAGAAGAATTCGCGATAGCGCTCATGGAAACGCTTATGAGCCTCGAAAAGAAGATCTTCCAAGAAAGCAACAGGTCTGGCAGGATACATATTTGGGAACCATCGCACATTTTCAATGCGCGTGGCATAAGGCCTGGCCGTAAACTTGCTGCGATCATCGCATATCAGGCTCCAGGTACAATTAGGGAAATGAGTTCCAAACCATCTAGCAGCCCTTCCACTAGAGAGTTCTTCCTCCGCACATGGGACACACCACTTGCTGGGCCTAGAAGGAAAAGGAGCATAGGAGGGCCATCGCTCAAAAACCCACATGGTCAAGAATGCGATGTTAACATAGGTTAACACATCCAGGCGACCGCGAGAGTCCTTGGTCGCCACAACCAATTGATCCAAACTGTGGTACAGGGTGCCCAAGACTAGCGGCCCAAGTGCGACTCTTTGACCAAGGGTCAGTTTCATAGCAAGAGGGAGGACATGGTAGAAAACCCCATCATGAGGGTGGCCATCGATTAGGTACCTCGATAACCAGGCGCAGAGAAAAGCACACAGGGTCAGATGATAACCTTTCCCGTTCACATAATTCTTCGCCTTTGGGTTCTGGCTCAGAAGTTTCTTGGTGATACTACTACTCGCATAATCGCGGAAGAAGTACTGCACCCACTTGCCCCAAGTGTTCTTGGCAGATGTATCAACCAGCTGGCAGTCGGGCAGAAGTTTCGCAGGTGTCCACCGGGTGGACATTTTCTTTACCTCTGACAAGCATTCCTCCATCTGCTTGTATAGAGCAAGTTCCGGGTCGGTCCTCAAAGGGCTTAGAGGATCCACCTCACCAACAGGAGAAAGACCATACAACATGTGTACATCTTCCAGAGTGGGAGTAGACGCGAACTCAGCAAAGTGGAATGTGTGAGTCGCAGGCGAGTAGCGCGAGAGAAGGTTTAGAAGCATGGACTGGTCCAACTTCACGGCAGCACCCTTTATAGCACGAACGGTGAAATAGATGCCAGCATTGTTCAATGCGATGGCATGGTTGGTCAACACATGGTCGATCCACTATTCCATGAAGTCCAATTTCTGGACAAACGCTTGGGTACAAATTGCAGTATGGGGGGAAAAACCCATTTTCAACCCCTAATCGAACCATATCCTTGGAATCGATCAATTCCAGCATGGCTGCGTTAACAGGTGGGGTCATTGTTTGAAACTCTTCAGAGGGAACAGGAGTCGGCATGTTCTTCACCTTAACCCTAGCACGATAAAAATCTTTTCCGCCCAAATAGGGGGCTTTCCGCCATAAGGTTTGGGGAAGATCAGGTATTTCTTCGACCTCTTTAACGGATTTGGTTCCTTTTGTCTTTGCCATTCCTGCGGAAGAGCAAGAAAAAAGGGGGGAGAAATACACACACTTTTAGTTCGAATTTCAGGAATCAGTTCGAGTTTCAGTTTGCAATAACTATGTTTTGTCAAGAGAAGATGAATAGTTCAGTATCAAATTTGGGTGTGAAAGATTAGAATCGTTTATATCACTTGGAATCTCAGAAGTCCCACATTCAAAATCGTTGCAATCTGGCGATTAGATTAGTTCTGGGTTTAAAGAACAAGGGATCTATTGCTTTGCAATTCTGGGTTTAAAGAACAAGGTCTTCTTTTGCAGTTTTCAACGAATAGCATGTTTCGGATAGTCACGGGTTTGCAGATCCAATACGGTTCAAAGCATATATCAGTACATTAAAAGGAATTGAGCAAAGCCAACCTTGTTTTGGTAAAGCTTGCTTGGATGAAGCCATTTGAAGGAGACGATTGACAAGAAAGAATTGATGATTGATTATTTGAATCTGATCTTGAAGGCTTCCAGGTATCATTCACTTTAAGAGAAAGAAGTGATGCCTTGCAGCAATGGAGAACACAGAGTATTTATCCAAAAACAATGAAGGGTTGCGTCCTTTCAGTAGTCGAATCGCAACCGTCACCGTCGAATCGCGCAATCACAGGACAAGCTGACGTCATGCCTAAAAACCTAAAGGACCAGACAACACGAATCTAGGGATTTTAGGTCATAATGACACGCACGGGGGCTGAATTTGCGTGTATTTGAATTGGTGCGTGGCGGCGACGCGTACGTTGGTTCCTGCGCACTGAAGCCTATCCGGCTATGCGTCTTCACGCGCAGAAAGGGGGCTAATGTAGATAGTGCTTTCTAGACAGGCGGATCTTAGCCACGTGGCGACCATCCAGCATACCTAGTTGTGCTCCACACACACTGGATCACCAGCCGCGCTGATCCACGTGGGGGCTGCGAGACAGGGCCCATGCATACCACCACACGGGACTTGTAGGGACTTAGTGGTTTGGAGGCTAGAGTAAGTCCTGTCGCGCGCGAGTGACAACCAAGCCCGCGCGCGACCCTTAGTAACTGCTTTGAGAGATTTATGGCACGAGCTCCATAAACCCGGTCAACCCGGTCAACCTCGTAACAGTTCCGGTATACGCGGATAACGTGCAGTAACGGTCCCTATATACGCGGACGAACGTGCCGTTGTGGTTAAGCTAATTAAGCCGCCATTAGTGGGCGCATTAACCCACTACAACGGTCACATTCTACGTTATACATAGGATCGTTAACCCTTCCATACAAGGGCGAATCACCTAAGATACGCGGAAGCTCTGCCAAAATCCTGTCTCTCTCTCATACAGTGCTATTGCCTTACTCTCTCCCTACACACAGCCTTACTCTTCATGTGTCCTTTCTATCCTATACTCTTGGTGTATATGGAATTCTCTCTGCAGGATTCTCTCGTACACAACAGGCTTTGCACATTTCATATTCTTTTAACTTAATGGATGACAATCCTCTTACCAAGTCTTTTGAAATAAACTTTTTCAAGGTATGAAAACTGATATGACCAAGCTTCCTGTGCCAAAGCTTTGAATCCTCTTTCAAGGCCTTGAGACACTTCAAACTTTTACCTGCAACTTTTTTAGTCTGAAAAGTATAAACATTGTTGATCTAGAGGCTGTGAGAATGCAATCTCCTGATTTCTCATTTTGCACCACACACTTCTCTTTATCAAAGATAACTTTGTTCCCATTGTCACAAAGTTGAGATACACTAAGAAAGTTAAATTTCAAACCTTCAACTAGATAAACATCAGAAATAAAGTTTTCAGATTTTGTACCAACTTTACCAATACCAAGAATATTGCATTTTCCTTTGTCACCAAGTGTTATTAAACCTTCTGATTGCTCCTTTAATTCTGAGAATAGAGATCTCTTTCCACTCATGTGTCTTGAGCAACCACTGTCCATGAAGCACTTCTATTCTTTGGTGACAACCTGCAAGCACCAATCACTGCCTTTTCCAGCTGTTAGACCAAGTGTGGAATTTGGATTCATATTCAGGATCAACCATGTTAGGTGGTCTAACCCCTTTAGGAACTCAAATCTGCTTAACCTGTCCTTTGAGTTGAAAAGGAAAAGTGTTTCTCATTATGTGAGGGTCTCTTCTTCTAAAAGGACAAGTCCTTTTAACATGTCCAGTTTTACAGCAGTAATGACAAGTATGAGAGGTTTTGTTTCCAGCTTTCACAAATCTGGTATTGTTTCTTCTTGGAAAGTTTGAATTGAATCCAATACCACCTTTGTGAACAGACTGTGAACTTCCTCCAAGAATCAAGTTAAACTTGTGTTCTGATCCAGCAAGCTTGATTTTGACCAATTCTGATTCTTGAAGTTTATCAGTAAGAGTAATATTTTGTTTCTCTAAATCATCAACCTAATGTCTTATATTAACAAGGCTGTCACTCACTGAGGTGTTTTCTATGACTACTTCCTTGACTTGTGTTTTCAAGGCTTTGAAACTGGTTTTCAAGGCCTTGAAATCACTGTCAGTTTTCTTCTGAGAGATTTCAAGATTCTGATTTAGACAAACAATTTGTAAGTTTTCTTTTGCTTGCTCATGAACTTTTTCTTTCAAAAGCCTAATCTCTTTCAGATAATCTTCCTCATTTAAGAGCATTGTCCGGAGATATTCTGAAAGAGCTTCTTTTGGTTTTGAAATTAAGCAGTTTACCATTACCTCAATGTTCTTTTCAGAACTTTCATCATGCTTGGCCTTGAAGCATAAATTGGCATGTTCTTCTTCAGATTCAGATTCACTGGAGCTATCTGAATCACTCCATGAAGCTATCATAGCTTTCTTTCTTCTGTCATGATATTTCTTTTGAAAGCTCTTGCTTTTCATGTGTGGACAATCTCTTATCAAGTGTCCTGCATCACCACATTCAAAGCAGTTCATAAATTTTGGATTTATTTTGTGAAGAGGACTTACTTTAGTAGTCCTTGCTACTGGAGGGTCTATGCCTTTCTCTGTTGAAGTATTTGTTTCCAAAGTTTTCTTCATTTTGAGAATCCTTGTCAAGGCTTTGGAAATCAAAGCAATTGGATCTTCATCATCACCATCCTCAATTTCAAGGCTTTGTGTTCTCTCATTCTCTTTGGCTTTGAGAGCTAAGTTCTTGACACTATCTGGGAGTTCTCCATCAACTTCATTCATAGATATCTCATGGTCAGGAGCTTCCCTTTTAGGTCATCAAGTTGTAGAGTTGAGAGATTCTGAGCTTCTTCAATAGCTGTGGTCTTTGGTTCCCACTTTGCCTTTGGAAGACTTCTTAATATCTTCCTCACCTTCTCTTCATTGGAAAAATTCTTTCCCAGTGAATCAAGGTTGTTTACAATGTTTGTGAACCTCTTGAACATGTCTCTGATAGATTCATCTGGACTCATCTTGAATAGCTCATACTGTCTGAGATAGATGTTGAACTTGGTTTGCTTGACTTGACTGGTTCCCTCAAAGGTAACCACAAGCTTATCCCAGATTTCTTTAGCAGTTGTGCATCCAGAGATCCTGTTGAATTCATCTGTACTCAAAGCACAATACAAAATGTTAATAGCTTTGTAGTTCTTAGAAAATTGCTCTAATTCAGAAGAGGAGAGTGAGTCTTTTGTTTTGGGAGTTTGAATCCCATCTTTCTCTGTGTAGAAAGTATGAGGTCCATTTTGGATAATGGTCCAAAGCTCTAGATCTTGATCAATGATGAAAATTTTCATCAGGGCTTTCCAGTGAGAAAAATTTTCTCCACAAAATAGAGGAGGTCAGTTAGCATCTCTTCCTGTGAGAAGTCACCATCACCTCCAATACTCATGATCACCATATAGTTAAATCTATACAGTGATACAAGCTCTGATACCAACTGAAAGTGTGAGAATGCAGATGTTAATGCAGCTAAGATACTCTAGAAGGGGGGGGGGTTGAATAGAGTATGCCAACTTTTTGCAAAAATTGCTAGGAAGATGAAAACTTGTGCAAACAGTGAAGTTCAAGGCCTTGAATACTAGTTCAATCCCTTGGAGAAGATGGAGACAGAATAAAGCAAGTAAGCCTTTTTCAAGGCCTTGAAAACAAGTTCAAACCCTTGAGAAACAGACAGTTTTGTGTGTTGCAAAAACATTGAAAAAGAATGAACTGTAAATGCAAGAGACAAGTGATTTATAGAGTTCAGTACACTTGGACCTACGTCTCTACCTCAGGGATTAGATCCCTGCAGAATTTTCTACTCAGTTCTTATTAATCAAGCACAGAGAATTCCCTTACTCTGTTACAGCTTGTGGTTTTTCCTAACCTGTCTAGTACCTGCTCTAGCTAACTCATTAACTAAGAATTCTCTATTGTTCATCTTGAAAAATCCTTGAGAATATATGTAGAGATAATACAGAAATGATCTACCAATACAGCTCAATACATAAGTACACTTAGAATAGAAAACTGCAGTGAAGAATGCAGTGAACTTATGTGGAATGGATTGAGAGTTTGATGTTTTTCTTTGGTGTTTTGTCAATCCAGAAAATTGTCTATCACGTTTGCTCGTTGAGTATTGTCTCTTGTTGCTTCAAAGTGAGCTCCATTTATACTGTTTGAAGCTCTGCGAATCTTCCTAGATTTTCAGCAACAACTTCCTATTTGTAGGCAACAGCTTTGACTCTCTTTAACAACTTTCTCCAACAGATAGTTGATCACAATCTTCAGAGATATTGTTGTGATCTTATCTTTAAACAATCTGAGAAGCTGTCATAAGTCTCTGATTGATCACAGGATCAAAGTGTCCAACTATTTCCAAATCTGCAAAAGTTCAGTTTAGGAAAAAATTCGGCATATCTTGGAAATAAAATTTCGTGCAATATCAAAGTCAAACAGATGATATTCTATGTTCAAACATGTTAGAATAATTTGTCTTTCATCATCTAATAAAAGTGAATCAAACATATGAAAGATAGAGAGGAAATCAACTCAGAGAGTTTGCAGAAAACTCCCCTGAGAATTTTCACACAGGTTAAACAGTTCAAGGCTTTGAATCCAGTTTCAAGGCCTTGAAAATATCTAAAATATTTTCAAACCTCTGAGAATTGATTCAAGGCCTTGGAATAGCTGAACTATTCCAAGCCTTGCACAACCTGATCCTACAAGTTAACTTTCATAAATTATTAAATTTTCAAACAATTTTAAATATGCCACTTTGTATATAAATTTCAAAATCCATTTTTGGAGAAATACAAATATTTTCTAAGTATACAAAATAAGTTTCTTTTATTATTATCCAAGTTTCCAAAACTAAAAAGTAGCCTCAATGAAATTTTATATAATCATAAATGTCCAGTACACCCTTATACTTTGAAAGTAATAAGTCATGAACAAGTTTAAAATATAAATTTATTGAAACTCACAAATACTTTTCTGAAATTACTAAATAACCCCAACTAAAACACGTGGTATTACATGTGCAGTCTCTTCTTGCACATCCATCAAATTCAAAGTGTTGAAAACTTTGAAGATATTTCATTCAAAGAGGAAATCAGGTACTTCATCTTCTTGAATTTAGTGCACATCTCAAATTGACCAACTTTCAGTTCATCCAGTTCATTCTCAATAACATCCATCTTCTATAATACGTGAGATTGATCTGAAGAGGTAGAAGGAAAAGCTAGAGGTGTGGTTATGGCTTTTGGATTAGAAAATTCTTGGATTTCAGCTCACTCTCAGAAATGTCTGAATAAAACTTCCATTCTCCATTTGCAGTCTGCACAATTCCAATCCTTTGAAAACAGGATTAATCCACCATTCCAAAACCAGCAAAAATTCTTCTATTCCTTAGCAACATGAATTTAAAAGTGTTGAAAGAAGAGAGGTAGGACATTGCATAGGGTAGGGCATGGTTTCTTTTCGTGGTACTGCAATACAACATGTGCTCCATCACAATGCTAGCCAAAATCAATCTCAAAACCGTACATCACCAAATACATCAAGTACAGAACCCTATCAGTGAGCAACTCCTTTGAATTCTTCCTAGGCACCACACAGCTCATCAAGATAGTTAAGAGAATTTTGGCTTCAACAGTTAAGACAGAGTAGTTAGCTGTTTAGAGGTAGAAGGTGTGTTAGGTGAGAAGAAATCCACTGTATCCAACCTTATTGCCTCATACTTACTAGGAAGACTATCAACATCGTACACCTTAGGAAAACCTAAAACCTTTGAAAATACCTCATGATTCAACTATATATCAATCCCAGCAACCTTAGAAGATAAAATTAACTCTTTACCAGGCACTTGTTGCAGGTTAAGATAAAACAACCTTGTTAACCTAAGGTATGCCTCAGTAGAAGGGTTCGGGATATTTCAATGAAGTCTCCTTCAAAATTTTAATCCACTTTGAATCCATCTTTTCCAACATCTTAGGGAAAATCATTCAACAGAATGCAACAAGGGTTGATGCATAGCCATCTAACCAAAGCCCTTGTGATTTAAAATTCATAAACCAATGCTTTGATATAGAAGACTTACCAGGAGTTGATTTCTTCTCCCCTTTATCCTTTTCTGATTTTTGAACCTCCTTCCTTTTAATTTCCTTCTCTTTAACAGCTATCAGATCATTGCTCACCTTATTTGGATTGGCCTTCCGAAAACCTTTTTGTTAGCTTTAGCCTTCTGACCTGTTTTTCCTTTTCTAGGGCTAGCTTTCTCCACATCCTTAACCTTCTTAGTTTAATTATTCGGTGAAGGAGATGGCATAGGCAAGCTTTCAGTCTCAGAGCTGGAACCCGAATCTCCTCTTCAGGGCTAGCCGTTCTTTTCTATGCTTGACTCTTCTACCTCATGTTGTCTACCCACTGGTTCATTCATGTTCTCTGAGATCTTTTTGAGTCCATTCGAGAGAGTTTTAGGATTTTGATAGAGAGAGAGAGAGGAAGGAGAGAGAGAGAGAGAGAGAGAGAGAAAAGTATGCTAGTAGAGTTGGAGAGGAAGAAGGAAACTGAATAAAATCAATATCTTTGAAAGGAGAATCTGTATCTGAAATTTCAAAAACTTTCTATGAAGGATAGAAAAATTAAATATTGATTTAATTTGTGAAAATATTTGATTAAAAAGAAAAAGGTAATGCCAAGCAATTATCTACAAAGATAACACTCAGCACTAATTGATTCATTGTAACTGTCATTTAGTATGCAGATTTATATTCAACGCTTTGAAAAGAATTTCAAGGCCTTGAAACACTTCAAACAAATTTTCAAAGCTTTGAAAAAGGTTTCAAGGATTTGAAAATCAGTTAATATATACCCCATGCTCCCCCTACATCAACGCATCCTTGTTTAACATACCAAGTTCCAATCTCAAAGCTACAAATCTATTCTTAGGCAATGGCTTAGTGAAAATATCAACAATTTGCACGTTATAAAGCACAAAAGATAAATACACGTCACCTTTCGCTACATGATCTCTAATGAAATGATGTCTAGCATCAATGTGCTTAGTTCTTGAATGTTGTAGTGGATTATTTGTAATGGAGATTGCACTTATGCTGTCACACTTAATGGATATCTCTGAAATCAAATACAAGAGCTCTCATTTGTTGAGCTAGCCATAGCACTTGTGAGCAACATGCTCCAACTGCAATATATTCAGCTTCTGTTGTTGATGAGTTTTGCTTCTTTGAATGCCAGCTTATCAAGGATGACCCTACGAATTGATAACATCCTGAAGTGCTTTTTCTATCCACTTTTTATCCTGCAAAATCAGCATCTGAATAGCTACAAAGAAAGAAATTAGACCTCTTTGGATACCAAAGACCTAAGCCCTTAATACCATTGGAATATCTGAATATTCTTTTGATAGCCACTAACTGAGACTCCTTTGGATCAACTTGAAATCTAGAAAACATACAAACACTAAACTTAATACCTGGCCTACTAGTAGTGAGATAAAGCAGTGAGCTAATCATACCTCTGAAATATTTTTGGTTCACACTCTTACCATTCTGATCCTTGTCTAAAGATAGAGTAGAACTCATTGGAGTTCAAGCAACCTTGTATTGACACAAACTGTACTTGTTCATCAAATCCTTAGTATACTTGTTCTGATATAGGAAAATTCCTTTCTTCATTTGATGAACAGGAAGTCAAAGAAAGAAATTCAACTCTCCCATTAAGCTCATTTCAAACTCCCTGTACATAAGACTTGAGAAATCCTTGGATAAAGCATCATTAGTAGCACCAAAAAAATATATCATCAACACAAACTTGTACTACTAACATATCTTTCTCACGAGTTTTGATAAACAACGTTTTATCAACCAAACCACTTTTTAAACCATTTCAAGGAGATACTTAGATAGTGTTTCATACCAAGCCCTTGGAGCTTGTTTAAGGCCATAAAAAGCTTTATCAAGTTTGAAAACATGATTAGGGAAATTATCACTTTCAAAAACAGGAGGTTGAGCAACATAAATTTTTTTCTTGTAAATATCCATTTAGGAAAGCACATTTGACATCCATTTGAAATTTTTTAATGTTATTATAAGAAGCAAATGCAAGTAACATTCTAGTGGATTCTAACCTGACTATAGGAGCAAAATTTTCCTCATAATCAATGCCTTGTTCTTGATTGTAGCCTCGAGCCACAAGTCTGGCTTTGTTTCTGATTACCTTGCCATTTTCATCCAGCTTGTTTCTTAATACCCATCTGGTTTTAATCACAGACTGGTTCTTGGGAGCAGAGACTAAGTTAACAAACTTTGTTCAACTCAAACTCATTTAACTCACTTTAAATTGAAATAATCCACTCTGCTACTTTTTAATGCCTCTTTCACATTTTTTTGGTTCTACAAGAGAAACAAAAGCATTGAATGCACATAAGTTCTTTAACTGGATCTAGCATGTGTAATAGTTGTTGGATCATAAATGATGTTATCCACTGGATGGGATGATGAATATCTGGAACTTTTCCTTTGATTCCATAGTTTTGGTTCTCCAGGAAGCTTTCAAGGCCTTGAGAAGTTGATGCAGTGGGTGATCCACTGTGTATTCACTGACATTCTGTTTCAAGGCTCTGATAACCATTTTCAAGGATTTGAAAATTCTTTATGTGTTCCTGCAAGCCAGTCTTACTACCACTATTTGTGTCAGCTTCATCATCTTAATACTGCTTGTTCATATTCAAATCTTCAAAACCTTCACTCAAAGAACCATCATTGCTTTTATCAAAGATAAGATGAATACTTTCCTCGGAAACTTTGGTTCTCTTATTAAGAACTCTATAAGCTTTTCTTGTCAAAGAGTAACCAAGAAAAATACCTTCATAACTTCTGGCATCAAACTTGCCAAGATTATCTCTACCATTGCTGTGAACAACGCAAGTGTAGCCAAAAGGTTTGAAATAAGAGATATTCTAGCTTTCTACGTTTAAACAACTCATAGAGGGCCTTTTTCCAAATAGGTCTCATCAAGATCTATTCAAAATATAATTGGCAGTATTGACAGCTTCCATCCAGAAAAACTTTGGCAAATGATTTTCCAAAAGCATTGTCCTAGACATATCTTCAAGAGTTCTATTTTTCCTTTCAACTACTCCATTATGCTATGGAGTTCTAGGAGCTGAAAATATTGTGAGAGATACCATGCTTTCCACTGAAAAAATCTAATCAAGTTGATCTATAGCTCCTAATAGAAGCAATGGGTAGGTTTTTAGAAGTCTGTAACTCCTTACAAAGCTTTGAAAATTCAGATAGAGCTTATGAATTTTCTCTTAAGAACATGACACAGTAAATCTAGAGAAATCATCAACAAAAACTAGCATGTATTGGTTACCCTTTGGAGTTATGACTCTCATAGGACCACATAAGTCCATATGAAGCAATTCCATAGGTCTAGAAGTACTTACATAGTTTTTTGGCTTAAAAGAGCCCATTGTCTGCTTACGTTGAGCATATGCCTTGCATACCTCTTCATCATTGAATTTAATGGATGGCGATTCTCTGACTAAGTGTTTAGATATTAGTTTATTCAGAATGTGTATGATGACGTGCCAAGCTTTCTGTGCGAAAGCTTTGAATCATCTTTCAAGACTTTGAGACACTTCAGATTCTTTCCTGCGACATGGTTATTATAAAAGTAATAAACATTGCTTGAACTAGGAGCAGTGAGGATGCAGTCACCAGATTTCTCATCTTGCACCACACATTTCTCCTTTTCAAATATTACCTTGTTGCCTTTGTCACAAAGCTGAGAAACACTAAGCAAATTAAACATCAAACCATCAAATAAACAAACATCAGAAATGGAATAAGCAGAACCATTACCAACTTTACCAATGCCAACAATATTGCTTTTTTCCTTTGTCACCAAGTGTGATTGTTCCTTCAAATTGTTCTTCTAGTTTAGAAAACAAAGAACTCTTATCACTCATATGTCTGGAACAACCACTGTCCATAATTCACTTTTAATTCTTATTATTGGTGACAACCTGCATATACCAATCAGTGCCTAACCCAAATTTTAGACCAGGTGTTATATTTGGAATCATACTCAGGTTCAACAATGTTAGGAGGTCTGATCCCTTTTGGAACCCAAATTTTCCTTACTTTTTCCTTAAGATGAAATGGAAAGGTATTCCTCATGATGTGAGGTTTTTTTCTTCTGAAGGGACATGTCAAAACATGACCAAGTTTTACCACAGTAAAAACATATAGGAGAATGTTTACTACTAGCTTTCATAAAATTGGTATTGTTCTTTCTTGGAGAATTTGGATTGTTTCCAATACCATGTTTGTGAACAGAGTGAAATTCCTCCAAGCATCAAGTTGAGGTTGTGTTCTGAGCTAGAAAGTTTTGTCAGGAATTTTTTTGATTCATCAAAATTCTCAGTCAGTAAGATCTTCTGTTCCTCTAATTCATCAAGCTGACGTTTTAGAGAAACAAAGTTGTCATTTAAAAGAGAGTCTTCAGTTACAACTTCTTTGACCTGATTTTTCACGACTTTGAAAGTAGTTTCCAAAGCTTTTAAATCTCTGTCAGATTTTACCGGAGAACTTCAAGAGTTTTTTTTTGAGAAACCAAGTCCAAATTTTCTGTTGCTTTCTCATGAACCTTTACCTTCAAGGAATTTATCTCATTTATTTAGCTCTCTTCATTCATAAGCATGATTTTTAAGATCTCAAACAATACATCAGTAGGGCTGGATATTAAATTCTTTACCGTTACCTCAATATGTTTGTCTGAGCTTTCCTTCTCATTATGCTCAGCAATAAGACACAAGTTGGCTTGATCCTATTCAGAATCTGAGTCATCTGTGGAATCATAATCACTCAAGGATGCAACCATGGATTTCTTCCTTTTATCCTTGTACCTTTTTATACAATGCTTGTTCTTCTTGTGAGGACAATCTCTGACAACATGATATGCATCACCAAATTCAAAGCAGTTCAGTTCTTTAGGTTTATTTGAATGGGAGGAGGACTTACCTTTGTAGTCCTTGCTGCTTGATGATCTAGATATGTCTCTGCTATAATCATTGTTTCCAAAAAAAATCTTCATCTTAAGAATTCTGGTCAAGGCTTTGGAAATTAGTGCAAAAGGATTTTCATCACCTTCCTCTTTGTCAGATGAATCTTTTCACTCTCTTTAGCTTTGAGTGCCAGATTCTTGACATCATCAGTGAGTTCTCCATCTACTTAATTTATGGAGATTTCATGAGTGAGGAGTTTTTCAAGCAAGTCATCCAGTTGAAGAGCACTCAAACCCTGAGCCTCTTCAATTGTTGTTGTCTTTGGTTCCCATTTAGTCTTCGGAAGACTTCTCAAATATTCCTGAATTTTTCTTCATTTGAGAATGACTTTCCCAAATACTCCAATATGTTGACTATGTCAGTGAACCTCTTGAACATGTCCTTGATTGATTCATCTGCATTCATCTTGAATAGGTCATATTTCCTCAGAAAGATACTAATCTTTTTCTGCTTGACTTGGCTAGTTCCTTCGAATGTAACCACCAATTTGTCCCATATTTGCACTCTTGCAAGTAGATATCCTGTTAAATTCATCTGCATTCAAAGCACAATACAAAAAGTTCACAGTTCTATAATTCTTAGAAACCTTCACTAATTTTGTAGTATAAAGAGAGTCATCTGATTTGAGATTTTAATCCCTTCTCTTTCTGTATAGAAGATATGAGGTTCATTCCGAATGATAGACCACCGATCCATGTCTTCATCTATGATAAACATCTTCATCAGGGATCTCCAGTGCACAAAGTTATCTCCACAAAACAAAGGATGTTTGTTTATAGCTCTTCCCT
This sequence comes from Linanthus parryae, assembly GCA_023055425.1. Lineage (NCBI taxonomy): Eukaryota > Viridiplantae > Streptophyta > Magnoliopsida > Ericales > Polemoniaceae > Linanthus > Linanthus parryae. The sequence continues at coordinate 1,880,881 of JALGPY010000015.1, forward strand.
GTGAGAAACCACCTTCACCTACATTACTCATGATCCCAAGAGTGTTAGATGTAAACAGTGATACATGCTTTGGTACCAATTGAAGTGTGTAAGTAGGTATTAAGACAAGATCAAATATACTCTAGAAGGGGGGGTTGAATAGAGTATATAAACTTTTGCTAAAAAAAGAAGGTTTTAAAAATGAGCAGAGAAGATTTGAAGTTTTTCAAAGTTTTGAAACCAGTTTCAAAACTTTGAACTGAAACAGACAGATAAATGCTACCGGGAATTTTCAAGACTTTGAAAAGCCTTTCTAAGCTTTGAAAAGTATCCTTTGATGACTTCAAGTGAAATAGTGTCCACGTCTCAATGCAAGTCCACTTCTACGATTGATCCGGATCCTACAACATCTTTGTGCTAGATAGGGAAGGAGGAGGAAGAAAAAGATCACGCAAAACGAGACCAAGATGGACGGTGAGGGGACAGACGACCTAGGGGGTTCGGCCCTAGGTCTTGTCTCTCTCCTTGCTTTGTTTCTCTCTCTCTCTCTCTCTCTCTCTCTCTCTCTCTCTCTCTCTCTCTCTCTCTCTCTCTCTCTCTCTCTCTCTCTCTCTCTCTCTCTCACACACACACACACACACACACTCTTGTGTGATAACAATTATGACACTTACAATAAAAATAAGCTAGGAGTCTCTTTATATAGTCTAACAACTCTTTATTAACTACATATTAGCCCCTCTCCTAATCATGTCCATACATGGATTAGTCAACCTTTCAAATCCTAATCATGTCCACACATGGATTTTCCCACCTTACAAATTTGTACTAAGTTTTCATGTTGTTGCGTATTGATCATTCTATTTAATTAATCATATATATTAATTCCCAAATCCGGTCTAATCCATAGGAAGTGTGACCTTATAGGTTTCTACTTAGTTGGTAGTAACAATTACTAACATAGAGCAGCCTCTTGCAAGACATCTTGCCACACAACTAATTGAAATAGTCAGTAATCCGACAAACCTTATGATCAATGTTACCGTATTGTATTATCCATTTATATCCATATCCAGGTTGGACACGAGACATACAAGTCACACTCGTATATCCAATCCATAGTTTTTCGATCCTGGGAATAATCTTATCCATGTAGATAACATCAATATCCTATATTGAGTTATCTGAGTTTAGACAGACATTCTATAAGCACTACCGCTCGAGTGGCCGCGGATATTTGCTCCCGTTATGTGGGAGGGACAAATCCTATGTACATCACTACACCTCTAAGCTTGCTTCCTGTAATGCCCGATAACTACCTTTATAGTTATCCGTTTAAGGCGCAACATTTGATAATATCAAAGCATGATATTTCACAACTAGAGTATCTAGTGACTTCAAGTCTAAGGACCACAATACCATTGTCACAACGAGAAGCACTTATGACTTCACATAACTTGCATGTATCCTTATCGTGGTGGGTCAATCCAGTATGCCATTACCCTTAATGGATACGCAGTATCTAGACTTGATATATGCATATAAATCTACCCACAAACTAGTCTCGATGCAATACAGTCGTCCTATTAACTGTAGTACTCGACTTGGGATATTTAAGAATATAACATTTATATTCTAAGGACTTCATTCATGTTGACATATCCCCATATCGTTAACACAATGAATAGTAAGTCCATATAAATGCCACAATAAATAGATTGCCTCTAGGCATATTTCCAACAGTTGTCAATCACATTGAGTAAACTGTTGACACTTTAAACCCTTTTCATGTCTAGCTTGCTCTTGAAAGAGCTTCTTTAAATGTATGATCATATCACACGCCTTCATATTCTCATCTTTCTTCTAAAGATCAGAGTTCATGGCAGCTAATATGAGGTAAGTCACATCCAAAGAATCATCTTTTGGTGTTCCTTCTTGTGGGCTTTAGCGTCTTTGGCAGCTGGTTGGGAAGAAACTTCTGCTAAAGGATATACAGTTTTCCACTTGTTTGAGAACAATTCTCAATTTTTTGAACCAGTCATGAAAATTGATTTCGGAAAACTTGTCCTTATCAAGGAGAGATCGTAGCGATAAAGTCGAGTTTTGTGAGTTTGATGCCATTGGTATTCAACACATATAGAATTACGCAAGTATTGTGACATTGTACTATATTTAACAAGGACTTTTAATTAAATATAGCTCCCACTATTTTTATTGAATCAATGACCATCAAAATTAAAACGGAAAAACATCATATTTCTCTTAAGCAGACCAAGATCCATGTTTCACCTCCTTTTGAGTCTACTTTGATTGGTCAATCAAAATTCAGTTATTTAGGTAGGTAAAAATTTCCAATTACATCCAATGTAACTCTTGGTTCAATTGGGTGAATAACTCCTTATTCATAATCTATCATATTGAATAATTCCCAATTACCTTGCATCTAAGCTTTCAATCATTTCGAAGTAGCTTATTTAATTTAGACCTTTCGCTTAACAGCTATAATTACAAGCTTATGCCAACGTGCATAGCCATTGATAAATAAAGGCACATTGCTTTAGCAAGTCCACACTTAATTCATCAACGTATTGACGAGTGCCAAGTCAAAGAAGGCCATAACTTAATATTTTAAGTTTGAGGAATATTCTTGTTTTAGTTGGTCTCATAAACTGATCTACTCAAACAGATTCGGCAATTTCAATTGAAAGATCCAACCTTATTATTATTATTATTATTATTATTATTATTATTATTATTATTATTATTATTATTATTATTATTATTATTATTATTATTATTATTATTATTATTATTATTATTATTATTATTATTATTATTATTATTTTTATTATTATTTTTATTATCTTTTTTAACAGTCCACCATGCATCACATACATCAATAGAAGGAAGACATAAATAATATAAACGTGATATGGATGTGGCCCCTAAGCATTACGATATTCTCAAGCCAATGAGAATATTTCTAGAACTAAAGAACGACAAACTCTTCTCCAAGTGCTTCCTTCATCTAGTCCAAGCATCCAAGCATGTGTGCCTCCTCCTTTGTTGCTTTAATGGAATAAATCGCCTCTAATTATCTATCAATTTTTTTTTGAAACCTCACATACGAGGATTTAGATGAGAAGAGAAAACATCTATAATATATAGAGAGGCATGACACGCAGGCCGTGTTTTGATTAAGTCAAAACCCATCAAAACTAAACCACAACAAAACAATCACACATCTAGGCCACATCCACGCATCATGCGATTAAACATCAGATAAGACGAATAAAAAAACCTGTCTTAATCGCGCGCTTTTTATTGAACGGGTAATTCATAATTACCAACTGCGACTACACGGTGTAGAGGGCGACAACTTCAAGAGGATGGCGCCAATGACATGGCCGAACCCTAGATTTCCTTTCTCCCTCTCTTGGTTGAACCACTCTAGGAGAGAAAAATCACATTTTTCTCTTCTTTTGCCCAACTCCTAGCAACTACAGTTAATTTTATCATATATACAATTTTTACAATACACCTCGTATATTATGTATACAATTCTACAGTACACTATATATATCAAATATACGATTTTTATAGTACACTACGTATATGAATTATACGCTTTACATTACACAATGTATATCATATACATACGATTTTATAGTATACTACACATATCATATATACAATTTTACAGTATACTATGTATATCATATATATATTTTTACTGTAAACTAGGTATATCATATATACAGTACACCACAATGTTTCATATATAATTTTATGATTGCATCACATACAAATCGTAATCTCATCGTATCATATACGATTTTAACAGCTTATACAGTTTACACGTAAATCAGTAAAACACATAATCAGGTTGTGGTTTCACAAGTAGCTCTGATATCACTGTGGAGTTTTGGGCAATCAAATGCAACAGAAATAACATAAATGATTTTTCAATACCCACCAAGGACCCATGTGAATGAGCATAATTTAATGATTAGAGGTTTACCTCAGTCAAATTGACTGGTGACGATCACAAGCACATATCTGAAGAATGGCGCCTCTAAGGTATCACACAACGGACATATCCAATCTGACCCGTGGGGAGCAAGAGCGGGCGGCTCCTTGGTGTGGCCGAACCCTAGTAGGGAGAAATTTTCAGTCTCTCTCTCTCTCTCTTTTACGTGTATGTGGTGTAGGAATGTATTAAGACTAAATTTTCATAGCCTATGAATCCTATTTATATGCTAGAGAATTCATCTTTTCCCTTTAATCCTGACAATTAGGATTAGTTTGCATTCTAGTCGACGATTGCTCTTTAGTCCACCTAATGAGCATTGTTTACACTTTAGTCCAATATTCATTATTGCTCTTTACTCCAACTAATGAGCAATTAATTTCTGCTGATCTATTCTTGTCTGTGACCATGTAGGTTCCTAATTACGTCGTCAATAATAATAATAATAATAATAATAATAATAATAATAATAATAATAATAATAATAATAATAATAATAATAATAATAATAATAATAATAATAATAATAATAATAATAATAATAATAATAATAATAATTACAAACATGGAGCGGTATCTATCAATACATCAATCCTACCCAAGTAATATAAATATCAGTGATCTGACTAACCTATGTGACCAATGTTACTGTGTCGTATAATCCATTTGTCACTTCTATCCAGATTAGACACAAGCCATGTAGTGTCACACTTGTATATCCAATCTATAGTTTCTCGATCAATGAGTAGACTTAGACAAACAAATGACATCAATATATCCTATTACTTCATTTGAGCATGCCCATGCATTTCCCTAAGTCTCACTTATCGAGTGGCCTTAGATATTTACTCCTGTTATGTAGGAGGGACAAATCCTATCTACCTCACCCACACCTCTCAGCATGTTTCATATCATGTCCAATTACGTCTTCATACTCACCCATTTTATGGCGTGATATTTGACGATATCAAAACATGATAGTTTACATCTAAAAAATGTAGTGACTTCAAGTCGAAGGATCACAGCATCATTGTCACTATGAGAAGCACTGGTGACGTTCACATAACCCTCCATGTAGCCTTCTCATGGTAGGTCAATCCAGTACGCTATTACTCAGTGTACATGTTAGACTCGATATCCCCATATCAATCTACCCACATACTGGTCTCGATGCAATACAGTCGTCGTAATTAACTTTAGTACTTGACTAGGGATATTTTAGTATACAACATTTATTTTTTAAAAGACTTCAAATATGTTAACGTATTTCCACATCGATGACACAATGAATAGAAAGTCAATATAACTTTTATGATAAATAGATTGCCTCTAGGGCATATCCTAATAGTCTCCCACTTGCACTAGGGTCAATCTGGTGCATCTCGTATGCCTATTGATCTAGCGTGACCCTCATTCTTTCGCTGAGCAAGGGGTTGGGTAAGTGGGTCCGCAAGGACTGTTAACTGTTGGTACATTGCATATTTTCTCATCTCCTCTATTGATGATCTCTCGAAGGAGATGGAATCTCCAGAGTATGTGTATCCAATGCATCAATACACTCAGTCTCTGTGGTAGAATCAACAACTGTATCTTGGCTAGAACTTTCCAGCTCACAAATCCTCCATTAAGGCAAAACACAAAACTTGACTGCGACCTGATATTATCTTTGTCGGTTGGAAGCTCGCATCAGTGTAACCCTTTACAGTGAAGTCTTCCTATCCTCCATACACCTTGAATTAATCCTTAGTTCTTCTCAAGTACCGAAGGATATTCTTGAAAGTTATCCAGTGACGCTCGCATGGATTTCACTAGTATCTACTTGTCATGCTCAAAGCATATAACATGCCTGGCCTAGTACATAACATGACGTATCTTGTGAATCTTATTTATAAGGCCCTTCTCAATCTGATTGGAAGGACATATCCTTCGAAATATTATCTCCATGTGAGATAGGTAAGAATCTCCTCTTAGATTCTTGCATGTTGAACCGTTTCAACACCTTGTCAATATATGTACTTTGACTTAAGCCGAGCAACTTTATTGATCTATCTCTATAGATATTTATACCAAGTATAAAGGTTGCATTGCACAAGTCTTTCATTGAAACGAAATTCCATAGCCAATCTCTAACAGATTGTAGAGTAGGGACATCATTCCCAATGAGTAGTATGTCATCAACATACAAGACCAGAAATACGACTGTGCTCCAACTAACCTTTTTATAAACACAAGGTCCATCTTCGTTCTTGATGAAACCAAAATTTTTTGTTTGCATCAACAAATCGAAGATTTCATCTCCGATAAGCTTTCTTCCATCCGTAACTAGATCGCTGCAACTTACACACCTTTGGGCATGCTATGGATCGACAAAACCCTCTGACTTTTTCAAGTACACATCCTTAAGGGGTTTCATTAAAGAAACATTGTTTTGACATCCATCTGCCAAATTTTTGTGAGAAGCAATTGCAAGCAAGATGTGAATGGATTTAAGCATCGCAAGTGGGAAAAAAGTTTCGTCATAGTCTATACTATGAAATTACTGTAACCTTTAGCCACTAATCGTCCCTTAAAAGTAATCACATTACCATCCATGCCGGTTTTCTCCTTTAAAAATCCACTTGAACCCTATTGGTCATAACCTTTTAGGTGGTTCCACCTAAGTCCATACATTGTTGGTATACATAGATTCCATTTTGGATCTCATGGCTCCAAGCAATTTATGAGAGTCTAGCCCATTTGTGGCCTCCTCATAGGTTGTAGGCTCATCTTGATCCATGATAAATACATCAATATAGCTATTTTAAGTCTATGTTGTTCTCTTACCGTCTTTAGTTTTTTTTTTCATATTAAAAAGTCACGAGAAGTTTGGTGAATATGGTTATTTCCTATAATTAATCAAGAAAGTTACGAAAATATTTTTGAATGGATACCACCAGGTGCGAAACCAGCTCCAACTTAGTCTATATTTCAAATAGAACAATTGACACTTAACTACCTTGCAGTTTGACAAGACTGACATTTTGGTGCACACAGTTTCAAAATTGATACTTAACTATCATGCAGTTAGACATTGCTGACACATTGGTCCAAGCAGTTTCAAAGTTGACATATAAGTGCATACAATATGCAAATTACTGACATCCCGCTCCAATTTAGATGGCGAGTGTCACTTTGAAATCAAATGACATAATGAAATCGTCATAAAAATTGGAGCGGGTTGTCGGTAATTTGCATACTTCATGCACTTATGTGTCAACTTTGAAACTGCTTGTACCAATGTGTTAGTAATGTCTAACTGCATGATAGTTAAGTGTCAATTTTGTAACTGTGTACACCAAAATGTCAGTATTGTCAAACTGCAAGGTAGTTAAGTGTCAATTGTTCTTTCAAATTTTAGTTTTAGATTGGTGAACTCTACCGCAATTTAACTACATATGGTTGACCCTCCTCATGTTACAAAAAATGTTAAATTCTAATGAGTAATCTGGGTGTAATCTCAGTCGTTTTGGCTTTTTGTGTGAAATACCTTCACCACGAATGATGTTTTAGTGAGTAACTGAATATTTCTGTTCATTCTTGATTACTGCCTCCGTCACAATATTTTAGTCCTCTTGTATATTTTTTGTTGTTTTTAATTTTTGACCCACGTTTCTTTAGAGATGGCCTCTGCAGGGGCAGTGATACGTGATCATGGAGGAAGATTCATTGTCGGACTTTCAACTCCACTGTTTGTCGTGGCCTCTGCCCTCGAAGCGGAATCTTCGGCAATGGAGAAGGCCTTCGGTTGACGCTGGAGTTAGGAAAAAGGAAGGTTATTGCTGAATCCAACGCAAAAGGTATCATCGACGTAATTAACAGCAGAGACGACATTGATCATGATAGGTCAGATAATTGTGATATTCTTCGTAAATTGTTTCACTTTCTATACATTTGAGGAAGTCTCTTTTACCTATAGCCATTGTTCCACGAACACCGTAGCACACGAGTTTGTAAAGTTTGGATTATCTCTTCCAAACGAACATGTATGACTAGGTAGCTACCCAAATTGGGCATTCTTGTTTCTTCAGAATGATGTTGTAGGGTTGTTTGAACCCGAGATTACACATTATTAAGAAGGTGCTTTTCTTCTCATAAAAAAAGTTAGAATGGATGGGTATCCAATTAAATGACTTGAAAAAATGTAAGTGACTTTACTTGTGGCGGAGTTCCGACGGTAGGTCGGGTTGGTTGAAGTGAATTGCACGAACCAAAGGCTACGAAAGCCCTAGCCTTGTTGACTTAGGTTTGACTTTGCCCGCGACTCTGGTCACTCTAGAGCAAGAGCTAGAGTTAGAGTGGATAGAGCGATTTTTATGGCACCAAATTCACTTCGATCGATATCTTAAGGAGCCTAGGTAATCGTTACAAGAAAGTCCCCCCTCGAGTGAAAGACTCGACTGTTAAGGAGAGGATAGTGTTATGAAAAGAAAAAGATCTATAAATGGGCTAAGCTAAGATATGATATCCTCTTCCGCCCCCTTCTTTCTTCCGTGGGAGCCGCCTTTCTCTTTACTTCAACCAACCCTGCAGGATCAGTATTCGTTTCTAATTGAACAAAGGCGAGAGGGCGAAGATCGTAACATTCAATTTTTTTTATTAAAAAGATTACACAATCACCTTAAATTATTGGACTCGCCAAAGAAGATCAATTTATTGGGATATAACGAGTATTTTTTTTTTGAGAAATCATTTTGTCATTAATCGGGTTTGAACCCGGGAACTCATGCATGGGCCTCCAATGCTCAATCACTTGAGCTACCACCCTATTTTATAGTCATCGATTAGGGTCGACGTTGAATGGTAAATCTTTAATTTGTTCCATAAGACATTATTATTGGTGGAGTAATCTTATCTTTTGTCAAGGTTAGTGCACTCAGACACGGACAATCACCTAATATCATGATAAAAATAGATAAATTAATTTACGAACAATCTGTCAATATTGTGTGTTTAAACAAAACACATTTTTTAAAGAAAACCTTCTCAAAAGGTAGGGAGCCGGCCTGATCCCAGATAATATTAAGCGCAAAAAGATCTGGAACCATAAAAATACGGTGGGTTTCTGTGTGCGTGGCCCATGCACACAGGAGGCCTACTTTTCGGTACTTCAGAAATATAGGAGGCATAAGACTGAAGGCTTCATCCATGCAATCCTACATGAGTCCTCCGACTCAAGGCTAAATTTACACATTTCGGTGAAATTTTGTTTTCAAACTCCAGTTCAGCTTCGAAGATTAATCCCGCTGTCATAGATATTGCTGAAGCAAATTAAGCCCCACTCAACAGAGTATACTTCTATATGCTTCCTCAAGGATTTGAACAAAGGGCCCTGTGATACCATCTTCTAGTACGAAACATCACTTTGTTGGTGATTAAGTCAAAAAGTTTGATGGGTAAAAATATATTAATTGAAAACTAACGCTTAAGTAGTTGATCTGAATGAATTCACTAGTGATCTGAACTTACTAGAACAGCAGAAGTAAATAGGGTTTCCAACTAATGGAAGATAAAGTAGATTCTAATTGTTACGATTAGAACTCCATTACTGAAGTAAACATAGACGAGACCATAAACCACGGTGCAACACATACAAAACTAACCCATAAGAACTAACGACTCTGACAAGAACAATGATAGATGACAAAACTAACGACTAGGACACAATCTAGCTACCTAGCTAATCGTCCGCCATTTTGTGATCAGTCTCCTCTACAGCAATTTACTAAATGCCGCAATCAGTGTCTCTATCGCTGCGACAAGGGAAGCCGCCCCCATGATGAGGCGGTAAAGAAAACAAAACATTTTGGAGTTGTCCTCGAACTTTCTCCTTCCTGTTTCGTGTTTGTGTAGTCTATAAGCCTGGGTTGAACATACTCCTGCTTGTGCCATGCCGGTTTTATAGCAGAGAAAGTTAGTAAGTAGCTTTTATTAATGGGTAAATTAGTAGTACTATTTTTTCAAGATATCGTTAGTTGTGGTCTAGCTCTACTTCCCAACGACAATGCATTTTCAGTTCCCAACGATTAGATAATGCATTGTTGGTTCCCAACCATTTGATAATGGGTAAACTAATACTCATCCTTGAACTTCCCAAGGAGGATGCATATTCAGTTCTCACAGATTCGATATTGAAGTCATACTCAGACTTCCCATGCAGAGTAGTTGAAGGGCATGACACAAAACTGTAACATGATGTATTTACACGAAAAGATTAACTTTTTTTTATTTGAGTAATCACAAATAATTATAGTTGGTAAAAAATCGATAAAAAAGTTGGCAAGTTTACAAATAACATAATAGTAAAATCTGTTATGATATGTAAACTATATGTGTCATTCTTGATATGTAAACTATACGGGTCATTCTTTTATTATGTATTATTGTGAGGAGTTAGGTCGTTATTATGATATATATATATATATAATATATATATATAAATAGGTCCCCATGTACATATTTTCTTTTTTGATGAATACATTTATTCTTCCTCACAAAATCATAGCATGGTATCAGAGCCCTAACGATTTAGGGTTCAGTTCTGGGTTTGTTTGCTCTTGGATTCGTTTGCTCGTGTTTTCTACATCAGCGTTCGTGTTTTCTTCGTTCGACTAGTCACTTACGCGGTAACGCTGATTCGACCATCTTCATGAAGTGAATACCTCTCACCGCCGCTACCAATCTTCTCAGAATCGAACTCCAAAGCATCCCTGAAAATTTGGCCGTGACGGACATCAGACACGCTTGCACGCGCCTCCACTAGTTTGTGCGCCTCCGCCCCGTCGTGATCCACGCACCAGCTCAATAGTCGGGTCAGCGCGTCAACGGCGCGCACGCGGCTCTACTTCGTCTTCCAGTCGGCTTCTATTTCTAGCCGTTCTCAATGCCGACTCATTGCAGCTTCCTTTCGGCTTCATTTAGCCGCTATCTCAAAACGGCTTCCGCGCGGCTTAGTTTAGCCGTGGTTTCCGTGCGGTTCAGTTTTTTAGCCGGTAGCTTCCAAGTAAGCCACGGCTCAGTTTCCCAGCCACTTCTTTGTTCCAGCTGATGCGCCGTTCCAATGCCTGTTCTGTTCCAGTAAGCAAGCTTTGACTTTCCGTTTTAGCTCGTTGTGCTCCGGATTTGAACTGGATCAGACCAGTTCCCAAGGTTTTTCGGCTCTCTAAATTCGTCTGCGGACTCAGTTTCTCTATATTCAGACTTTTTCTACTGTTTCTTGGTACTTTCTTGGTCGGTCACATCTTTGACCTATCCGGTTTAAGTGCTCCCGCTCGGCTTTTGGATCGTTTCTCATCGGTTCCTAAGGTTTTTCCACCTCCTGATCTTGATTTCGAAGTTATTTTGGTCGGACATAGCTTATGTTTTCCAGTTCTCGGCAAATTATTGATTATACTTGGATCTTTATAGCCTTGTTGGTATCATACATCGCTAGACATTGTACTTATTGCCATACACGAGGACACCGACTTCCTCATTGTCTTATCGTCGCTGCTTGTATTTTTGGATCACAAAATTCGGGCCACTACTTATCTGATTGTCATGTGCATCCAAAGTTACAAGCAAAGTTCAGTCCTGATTTTGTTGCTCCTACTTCTGATTCTTCTGATCACCTTACTGAAACTTCACAGTCTGAATACGCTACGCTTATACAGCGTCTTCTGGATTTGATAATCAAACAGGAACCTCGCACTTCTCTCCTTGCCACCTCTAATGCGAAGTCTTGGTACTTTGACTCTAGATGTTGTAACCATATGACCTCTGATTCCGCAGTGTTTAGTTCACAGACTGATGCTCCAGGGATTTTCACAATTCATACAGCTGATGGTACACTTATGCGGGCTACTCACAAGGGACATGTTTCTCATGATAACTTGTCACTCCAAGATACTCTCTTGGTTCCTGAATCTGGTATTCATTGGTCAAATGTGTGAACTTGGACTTGATGTGACATTTTCTTCTAGCGGTTGTCGTGTGCAAGATCCTGAGACGGGGAAGATTCTTGGAATTCGTCGAAAAAATGGACGGTTATATGAGCTCTCTAGTCTGAAGCTTACATTATCCTCTGTGACAAAGTTTGCTGCTTCGGTACGATCACATATATCACCTTCTCTTAGTCTTTGGCATTCCAGGCTTGGCCGTGCTTCATTTGGTGTCTTATGGAAACTTGTTTCTAGTGGAAACCTTGGTCCGGTTGAAAGCGAACATTTTGATTGTCTTCCATGCCAGTTAGCAAAACAACCTACATTTCCCTTCGCTAAGAGTCAGTCAGTCTCTTCAGCTCCTTTTGATTTAGTTCACTCTGATCTTTGTGGGCCTTCCCCGCATGCAACTATGGGCGGTTCTAGATTCTTCGTTATTTTTATTGATGATTTCACTCGGTATACTTGGATATATCTCATGAAGAACCGTTCTCAGCTACCCCAGATTTATCATGAGTTTGCTGCCATGGCGAAAACCCAATTTTCACGTCCCATCAAAGTATTTCGGGCCGATAATGTAGGGAAATACACAGAGACTCAGTTTCTTGCGATTTTTCGTAGTCTAGGGACCCTTCCGCAAAGCTCGTGCCCTGGTACTTCTCAACGGAATGGTCGTGCCGAGCGTAAGCATCGTAACATACTTGACTTCGTACGTTCCTTGCTCATATCTTCCTCTTGTTCTGAACGTTTTTGGGGGGAAACTTCTCTCACTGCTGTTTACACCATAAATCGTGTTCCAACTCCCACTATACAGAATATGACACCATATGAGAAGCTTTATGGTGTTCCTCCTGATTACAAATCACTTCGTGTGTTTGGATGTGTGTGTCATGTTCTCCTACAGCCTCATGAGCACAATAAGTTCGAACCTCGTTCTCGTATATGTTGGTTTCTTGGCTATGGCATTGAGCACAAAGGGTATCGTTGCTGGGACCCAATCTCCAAATGCCTCCGCATCTCTCGACATGTGGTCTTCCGCGAAGACAAGATGTTCTCCATCATCTCATCGTTTCATTCATCAACCTTGGTGGATAATCAAGCCTTCACCGATCTGGCTTATGATATCTTTTCTGATGATTCATCTGAGAACTTTCATGGCATACCTGCAATACCAGAATCATCTTCACAGACGACTTACTTTCCTGGTGAATCAACTACTAATCTCTTTGAGCATAACATTGACCATGTGCCTCCAGCTGAACAGTATGAGCATATTGTTGATCATTTTGAGGAGGAACATGTTCCTCTTGTTGGACCTCCTGTCAATGATCCTATTGACCATGGGGACAACACTACTGAACTTCGTCGCTCCACTAGAGAAAAGACTAGACCTGCTCGATTTCATGACTTTTTAATGAGTACATTCACCAAACATCCAGAACCACAGTCATACCGGGAGGCGAGGGCTGATCCCCACTGGGTAAAAGCGATGGTAGAAGAGTTAGCTGCTTTGGCAAAGACTAACACTTGGGATCTCGTTTGGTTACCCCCTGGTAAAACCTTGGTGGGGTGCAGATGGATATATAAGGTTAAGACTCGGTCGGATGGCTCTGTTAAAAGACATAAAGCCATATTGGTAGCAAGAGGTTTTACATAGGACTATGGAACTGATTATGAGGATACCTTTGCTCCAGTTGCTCGACTCACCACTGTTCGCACTCTAATAGTCGTGGCTGCTCAGAGGCGTTGGTCTTTGTTCCAGATGGATGTTAAGAATGAATTTCTTAATGGCGATCTTACAGAGGAGGTGAATATGCAACCTCCACCTGGTCCCAGGGTTTCCAGCTCACAGGTATGTCGCCTGTGTCGTTCATTATATGTTCTAAAACAAGCCCCTCGGGCTTGGTTTGATAAGTTTCGTTCCACAGTGCTCAAGCTTGGTTTCTCTTCTAGTGCATATGATCCAGCTCTCTTCATTCGTCATACGAATCAGGGAATTATCCTTCTGCTGATCTATGTAGATGATATGATAATTATTGGAGATGATCAGGTGGGTATTTCTAAGCTGAAAGAGTCCTTAAATCAACACTTTGGGATGAAAGACTTGGGCCCTCTCAGCTATTTCTCGGGTCTTGAGGTCACTTCTGATGCTGATGGATACTCTCTCTCACAGCCTAAGTATGCTTCTGATATTATTGCTCATGCAGAAATGACCGATCAAAAGGTCGCCTCCACTCCATTGGAGCCCAACCTGAAGCTTACTCCCTGGGAGGGTGAACCAGTATCTGATCCTACTCGATATCGACAAATTGTTGGTAGTCTTGTTTATCTCACAGTTACTCGCCCCGACATAGCTTATGCTTTTCATCAAGTTAGTATGTTCTTGATTGCTCCTCTCTCTACACATTATGCTGTTGTTCTTCGGATTCTCCGGTACGTGAAAGGTACTCTGTTTCGTTGTCTCCATTTTTCTGCTCAGTCTTCACTTGTGCTACATGGGTTCTTAGATGCAGATTGGGCTGGTGATCCGACTGATCGACGTTCTACCACTGGATACAATTTATTCTTGGGCGACTCACTCATCTCTTGGTGCAGCAAGAACAAACTGTTGTTGGTCGGTCTAGCACCGAAGCTGAATATCGTGCACTAGGTGATGCTACACAGGAGCTTGTTTGGCTTCGATGGTTACTAGCTGATATGGGAATGCCTCAGTCTTCAGCAACTACGATATGTTGTGACAGCCGTAGCGCCATTCAGATTGCTCACATGATGTGTTCCATGCGAGGACGAAGCACATTGAGATAGACTCACTCGCCACCATCTTCGTGCTGGCACAGTTCATTTGAAAAACGTGACTTCGGCAGATAAAACTGCAGACATTCATACGAAGTCTCATCCGCCTGGACGTTTTCATGACTTAATCTCCAAACTTCCGCTTATCACGACAATTTCAGCTTGAGGGGGTTGTAACAATATGTAAACTATATGAGTCATTCTTTTATTATGTATTATTGTGAGGATTTAGGTCGCTATTATGATATATATAAATAGGTCCCCATGGACAGCTTTTCTTTATTGATGACTACATTTATTCTTCCTCACAAAATCATATTAAAATCTATTACTTTCAACTATTTCTCAAGAAAAAAATTATACTTTTTCTAAAATGTTACATTTTTACTCACTCCGCCCCAATATTTGGTTCCCAAAAATATGTTTCCGCCTTGCTTTTCGTTACAACATTTTACTAATTTTTTTTAGAAGTTAAAAAAACAAAAACAAAAAAAAAAAAAAAAAAAAAAAAAAAAAAGTGGGAACGACAACATCAAGAAGAAGAAAAAATGGGGTATTCAAATAAAATACACGATACAAAGCTAGTGGAGATGTAACGATTACCTTTTTTCACTTCATAAACTCCAACTCCTATGTGGGGGTGAAAAATTTACTACACAAATAATTGGAAAGATTATTTCATGACATAACTTTTTCAAAAAAAATCGATCATTTTTTTTTTATTTGCATCAAATGATTTTAAATTCATTTGCTCTAATAGACCAAAAATCATTGCAGAAACATGAGAATTTGAACCATCACAATTTGTTTCATAGATGACTCATATCTTACTTGTGTACTATTTTTCTGCAAAATTGTTACTACCACGAACACATACACACACATACACACGTGCTAGTTGAAACAGGAAGTGTCAGTCTATGATTTGTGATTATTTATAGCCGTAGTCAATTCTAGTTCAAAAATATCAGATCATGTAGAATTAATGTATACTACCTTCGTTTCTTTTCTATGTCTTCGCACGCCTTTTCAGGTCACTCTGACCCGGTTATCTGGTAAGCAAAACGATGCGAGAATTTGGTTAACTTTTTACGGTGTTGTGCATCATAGTTTGCTCTACAACCCAAAAAAAAAATACCAAATTCTCGGATTGTCTTTCTGACTAAATCATTGAGTCGAAATGACCCTCAAAATTCGTGCAAGGATATAGAGAAGAAACGGAGATAGTTTGGTATATATAAATGATTGGAGAATTTGTTATTTAGATAAGTGACACGCATTTAATAGCGCTTCAGCAAGTGCACGCTGAAATAGTAAGGTAGGGTATTTAACCCCGGAAGAACGATTCCACATAGACAAATGGTTTTTATTATGTTATAAATTAAGCTCAAAGTGTAAATTAAAAGACATGAGGAGTTGAGTTTGATTGATTTTCTAAATCTACTAAATGAAAGTAAACAAAGTAAAGGCAATGTTTTTGTTATATTTTTAGGGTTGTGATATTTTAAGACTTGACTGGGTATTCATAGGATTCTCTAGGGCGTCATTTTTCGGAATACCTTTGAAACGCCAATTCAATTAAATTAGTTATGTCGAACTGTAGATGGTGCTTTTCAGACAGACATATCACAGCCACGTTTCAGCCATCTAACACACCCATCTGTGCTCCATATATATCGGATAACTACCATGACAGTGAGGGCAAGCAGGTAGGTATTTTCTACTCCAATGGCAAGAAGTTTTATCGCATCTGAAAGCTACCACGAGACTACCACCACTCCAACACCAATCAGTATGCGATGGTACTATCTTTAGCCTTCTCTTTACGGCGCTTTGCAGTTACCACTGTATTCTCTTCATCGTGCTTTGCCGTTAACGCTATACACTCTTGGATTTTCCCATATGAAGGTTTCATTAGTGATAATAATCCTCTCATAGGGGAGCTCTTTTGGCAATTTCCAAACTCATTTTACTACTTTTCATCAATACGCGGGTGTAAGCCTATATGTCTAGATAGCAGCCAAACGCGAAGCAGATCGCAAATTAAAAAACCTATCTGTCTAGATAGTAGCCAAACGCGAATGTATGCATATCTCATATGGTAGCAGCTGATCGCAAAATAAAAAGCCTATCTGTCTAGATAGCAGCCGAATGCGAATGTAAGCCTATCTCATATGCTAGCAGCTGATTGCAAATAAAAATCCTATCTGTCTAGATAGCAGCCAAACGCGAATGTAAGCCTATCTCATATGGTAGCAGTTAAAAAGCCTATATGTTTAGATAGCAGCCAAACGCGACTAAAGCCTATTTCATATGGTAGCAAACTTAAAGCCTATATGTCTAGGTAGCAGCCAAATGCGACCAAAAGCCTATCTCATAGGATAGCAATAAAGCAAATGTAAAGCCTATCTGTCAAGATAGTAGCCCAAAGAAAACCAAAAGCCTATTTTTTTACATAGCAGCTATCCACAAAATGAAAATCTATCTATTTAGATAGCAGCTAAACGCGCCTAAGCATGTCCATCCGATGACAGCAAAGTACAAAAGACTATTAGAAGAGTAGCAGCTGATATGCGAGTTAAAGTCTAGCACAAATCAAGGCACGTCAAATACGCGTCTGTCTGATCACATAGCAGTAAAATGCAAGTCTCTCCTAGTGGGAGAAACAGCAAGTGCAAAAACATACTTTCATAGCAGTCAAGTGCGGTTTACAACTTATCTGTTTAGATAGCAGCTTAAAGCAAAGCTTACAATAAGAAAAGCTTTTCAAACAAAAACGTAAGTGTTCTCGGGGAACATGCAAAGAAATTCCTACATAAAACTCTAAAGCTACGAAACTGACTACGGTCAACTTGACGCTGTTAACGATGTCCTCGACCAAAACAGAGCTCTTGTCAATACTCCGGGCATGGCAAGGTGCTGGATGAACTTCAAGCCATGAAGGCTGCTAATTTGAAGACCAAGTGGGAGAACAGCTCATGGGGTAGGAAGCTAATTGCACATGAGTAGGAAGCATCCTCACTTGTTATTCCCTGTCTTAAGCAATGGTGGCAAATAGTTCTCTGCCGGAGAACCACCGGAGAGGCACCCTGCTTATTACTTGTCGATTTAAGAACTGCTTCAAGATTACTCTTCGCCGGAAGTCCGCCGGAGATGAGCTTTGCAAACATGACTGGGAAAAAGATGTATTCATTCCAACGGAAAAGATCACACCACTGGCCTTTGAAAAGACCACGCGAATCAGAAGCTTCTTGTGTGGGGTCCTTGGGAGCCATTTATATAGCACAACGCACAAGGACAAGCTGGGAGGCCCAGGGCTGAAACAGATTGAAAATGGGTAAAGGGCAATGAAAAGAATGGCAAAGACTCCAGAGAAGTGCCATTTTCTCAGTTGCAAGAACCCAGAAGGGTAGCAATGGTGGAAAAGGACGAAGAGAAGGAAGTTTATATAGGACTCAAAGGAGACTCTTCAGTTCCCGGCCGAGTCAGCAACGCCTCGAGAACAGACGAGAATCAATAAACCTATTAAAGCCTACAACTCTTCAGTAAACCTAGGCAATGATGAGGTTTTTTTTACTGTGACACAGGCACACCTTATTTAAAGTGTGAAAATGATGGTGGCTCATGGGGACTTGAGCCATTAAAGTATTAGAATATTCACGACTCACCAAGAGCCTGGAGTGAGTCAGTTCTAATACTACAACAGAACGTGGCACATGTGCATAGGCCTGTCCGTCCACGATAGCAGCGAAGTCATAACTAAAAGCATAAGCCTATCTGTCTACGATAGCGGCCAAAATTATTAAGTCAAGTGTAAGCCTACCCGTCTAGGTAGCAATGAGACGCACGTGCAAGCTTATCTCATATGACAACAGTCGTACGAGGAGATGCGCGAGCCTATCTGTACAAGGCCACAGGCTCGCAGACCTCAAAAGCCTGATGGCGAAAAATCAATAACCCTAAGCAATCATATAAAGCCTCGCATTCATGTAAGCAAAAACATGAGCAAATTATGAGCATAAAAATAAAAAGGTATTTCAAACGAAGGAAGAGTTCGAATATCAGTTAAGTCCTAGAACCGATCAATTAGGGTTGATAGTGACACTGTGGATACCAATTGGAAGCGAAAGAAAGTCTGGAGTAGAGAAAAGGTACATGTGGCTAGGGCATCGGCGGAACACCAAATCCTTCTTGCTCAGGGCCGACCTTAGTAATTCGGATGCCCTAAGCAAACTGTACATTTGGTGCTCCATGAAGACAAGCGGAACAAGTGTGCTTCGTGAACAAAACCTACATATTGTGAATTTATTTTGGGTGTAGTTGTAAACTTATTCAAGTTTTTTTTCCTGCATAATCTTTATTTTCTTCACGTAAAATATTTCATGAACAAACACTTCATATCGCCAATATTTGTTTTTATGTGTACTCTTTGTTTTCTTCATGTGTGATCATCTTAAAAAACTATGGTGTGAATCTATTTTCGGTGTATTGAGCCTATGTCGATATGAGTCTACATATTGACATGGAATTCAAATTATTTCAGACACATTCAAAATCAATACCCTTGAAATTAGAACATACAAAAATTAATTCTACACAAACATAAAACATATATGTTAACATAGTTTTCAATTTGACATATCCTAATATTAAACACAACGAGTTTGAAACATAGTTTAGAATTTGTAAGAATAAGTTGAAGAATGTGTACGAAATTTGGTTTTCAGTACATTAAAGCTGGAATAAAAACACGCATACACACAAAAGTTTTACTTTTGTTACATACGTGATACGTGAGAAAACTTGATACAACAAACGGATCATTTGTTGAAAATATAATGAAGCATCAATTAATATAAAATTACGAGAATACCCTTGCCTTTTGAAGAATTGGTGCCCCCTCACATGTGGTGCCCTAAGCAAAGCCATGAGTGGCTTAATAGTGAAGTCGAAATTGGTCATGATTAGTTCTCCCTTTTCTGTATGGTTCCAAATTTGAAGCCTTTCTACTTAGGTTTCTAATAATTTGGGGCTGGGGGTGGTTACATAGGTTTGTTTATGGTTGTGGTGACGGTCGTGGTGCTTGTTTGAGGTGGATCTAGGAATTGAGGATAATGGACATGAGGACTAGGGATCACTTTCAGAATTCACGATAAGCCCAAAATGGTCTATTTCTAAACTAGAACAGCTTAAATTGAACGAAATATATACGAGATATGATAACTATGTTGTAAAACGATATTTGAGAGAGAGAGACAGAAAATAGAGATACAAGATGTAGGGAGAATCGTATTGAGATTATGTATTATTCTCCAATCCTACGCCCCTTTATATAAACATTAGGGTGGGCTAAATGAACAATTATAATATACAATTGTTGGAATTGTATTGTTCCCTAGAGGCAATCAATTAATTGTGACATTTATGGATTTACGATTCGTTATGTTATCGATATAGAGATATGATAACATGAATGAAGTCCTTAGAATATAAGTGTTATATTCTTAAATATCCCTAGTCAATTATAATGATTAATAGGACAATCATCTATAGACTAGTATGGGGTTGGATTGATATGGAGATATCATGATCCAACACATGGGTATGCATTAGGAGTAATGACATATTGGATTGACCCATCTCCGAGAAGGCTACATACACGTTATGTTAAGTCACAAGCGCTTCTCGCAGTGCAACGGTATTGTCATCCTTATACTTGAAGTCACTGGATATTCTAGTTGTGGATTATTGTGATTTTTGGTAGCGTCAAACGCTACACCGTAACTGGGTAGCTATAAAGGCGTGTACTGGATACAATAAGAAGCAAGCTTAGATATCGTAGTGTACGTAGATAGAATTTGTCCCTCCCACATAACGGGAGAAAATATCCTAGGCCACTCGAGGGATAGTTCTTATAAAATGTATGGCCAGACTCAAATAAATCAATATGGGATATTGATGTTGTTTGCACGAATAAGGCTATTCCCAGGATCGAGAAACTATGGATTGGATATACGAGTGTGACTTGTATGTCTCGTGTCCAATCCGGATATTGGGACAAAGGGATGAGACAATTACTTGCACAAGGTTTGGCATGATGACTATTCTATTTGTTGGCTAGAATGGATGTCTTGCTAGAGGCCGCTCCATATTAGTAAATAGTTACTACCAACTAAATAGAGCCTATGGGGTCACACGCCATATAGGGGTGAACTAGACATGGGAAATAATTAATTAATATGATTAATTAATTAGAAGGATCAAATCGCAACAACTTGCTAACTTAGTAGGACTAATATGCAAGTTGGCCTAATTCATGTAGAGACATGATTAGGATTTGCCAAGGTGGCCTAATTCATGTAGAGACATGATTAGGATTAATGGGCAAATAGAACTAATCCATGTATGGACATGATTAGGACTAGGGGACTAATCTGAATTCTATTAGGACTAGAATAAGGCCTTTAGGTAGTTAACAAGGAGTTGTTGGACTATATAAAGGATAGTCCTTACTTCCTTCCCACACTAATTCTCATAACATAAGTGAGTGGGAGAGAAAAGGAGAGAGAGAGCAAGTCCCAAAAGGGGCCGAACCCCCTTGGGATTGCCGCCCCCTACCCGTCGGCCTAAAGGGTGCCGCCCCACCTCTTGGTGCTCCATTGTTGCTTGGTTCCTTCTTCCTCCTCAATTCTTCCTAGCTAGCACAAGGATTTGGAGGATCTAGATCTCACCTCTAGGCGTGGATCAACCGTAGAGACGTGACACAATTTGCGTTTGAAGTCATCAAAGGAGAAACCCTAAGGTGTGTTATTGATTTCTTCCCTTACCATCGTTATGTCTCTTTACTTGTGATCCTTGGAGGGTTTTGCATGGTTTATCATTGTTTCCATTGCGCATCCATGAATCAAAACCCTACAACAATGGGCTTAAAATATTTGGTGGATATTCACCAATAAACTAGTCCAATATTTCATAATGCTCCCACTTGAATATTCACCACAAGGATGCCACGTTAAAACTTGTCAAGAAAAATCCAATGGAAAAAATATCTGAGGAAGGAAAAGGAGTACATCGGTGCTTGGAGACTTGTATCGTCTGCCTTGTTATAACCCTACCAAGTAAAACCTAGTGGGACAAAATTTTTGGCTAAGGAAAAAGAGTACAGACCAAGATAAACATTCTCCTTGTCATAATGAATCTCCTGGATTCTTTGTTAACTTTCATTGAAGATGACATTCTTCAAGAACTCGCATTTGGTTGCGTGCCTCAATTAAAACCTGGCTAGGAAAAACCCGGTGGGATAAAGAGTACAATGCCTCATATTTTCAGGATTGAACCTCGAAACTCCCACTCTTCATAGCATCAATTGATTTATCTCCATTACACTTCCTTCAATTCTTTTTTGGAAGTGTACCATCACAAATCATTGGGGATTAGAACCTGTAATATAAATTCACGGCAAAATAAAATATAGCCAGTTTTAATAGACATTCAAACACATCCAAATATATGATGAAATACTACATGACAATGTAGAGATAGTAAACAAAAAACTATTTGTCAACAATTAGCATGTATTGTAATTGTATGTCATGTGATATCAATAAATGAAAAAATGAAAATGACCTAAACTACTCGCGAGTGTACACTTTCAGTTGCTTCAGGCAACTATATATCTTTCATGTGTATCAACCTCCATAATTTTCACATAAAGTGATTTGTACGATCGTACTGTAAATAGTTACTTTTATACTCGTAGTCTTCTAGACTCAACAAAATATCACAATCACTCTTAACAAAGAGAGGAGTTGTTGGTTATTAACTATAATTATAACCATGGGAAATATTGATGTCATTTAGGCATCACTTGCACTATAGCATATTTCTCTTTCAATAGTCTCATGCATTCATGCATTACGGTGCGAGTATTTGAATCTATTGTTCTATACAAACATGGATGCTAGGACATCTAAAGTACTTCAAAGTACTTCCCATATATGCCATATGCATTAACTGCAAAGCTCGTGTATATGTACACACACAGGTGTTGAGTTTAATTTTCACCAATATATAGTCAACACAATTACACTTAAAGTGGTGTAAGGAAATCATATGATTTCAAGTGATTTTCAATTTTAAAGTATCATCAATCATAAGATCGTGAGATTAATCTCAAATTAGGTACCTTAGCTTATTCAATAGCTTCAAGCCTTTTCAAGGGATATTTTTTTCCAACGTTCGCTTTGATCCAATGCTGATTTTAAGTTCAGCTTGGTTCAAAGGCTTGAAACAGCGCCTTGAAAATGTTTTCAAATGTTTGAAATATAAACTGCAGCATACAAAATGAACTTAGTGGGAGCTTTTAATTCTGATATGACTCCTACACCTCTATGCTTGATTAGGTGTTACTCGATGATGAAAGACAAACTATTTTTATGATCTAAACTGTTGCTAATCCATCTGTTTACACAAGCTTTTGAAGAGAAAAATTGTTGCCTATTTTGTAGGGACAATTTCCTAAACTGTGTTCTTGCAGAAAAGGAAACTAGATTGATAGATTGATTATATGATTATGCAAACATGTCTGCACCTTCCTAACATACTCATCTACAAGATCAATTCAAAATCTTTGAAGATATTGAGCAACTACCCGTTGGGAAGAGCTGTTAGACAAGTTAATATTTGCAGCAGATTTTTAGGATGTTTGTTATAAGAACATCTTGAAGATACCCCATTTAAACTGGCTTCATAAGAGGGAATGAAGGAGGTTGTTGTTACACAGACACGAACAAAGATTATCATTCATTTCAGAGGATTGTTAAGCAACACTGAAGGAGATCCATTTTTACTCAATCCACACTTCGAAATATTACTGCACTTTCAATTGTTTCATCAGTTCTCAGTGTTCTTCTTTCTGATCTATATTTGTATATCTTTTAGATAACAATTCTTACATCTTATTCTCGTTATTTTTTCAAGTAAAAAATAGAGAATTCTTGTTGAATCAGTTAGCTAGAGCAGGTACTAGATAGGTTAGTCAAAACCATAAGCTGAAAAAGAGTAAGGGAACTCTCTGTGCTTGAGATCTAGGGCCTTTTTATTAATAAGAATTGAATTGAAAATCATGTAGGGATCAAGTCAATGAGGTAGAGAAGTAGGTTCAAGTGGACTAAACTCTATAAATCTCTATGTCTCTTGCCCCTCTTTACTTAGCTTATTTACTGCACAAAACAGGTTTTAAGTTCAAGGGTAGTGATCCTGTATTACTACCTACATTACTGCCTTTCAATTGGTATCAGAGCTGGCATTGCTGCATAGATTTAACCATATGGTGATTATGAGTACTGTAGATTATGGTGGTTTCTCTCAGGGAAGAGCTGCTAACAGACCTCCTCTATTCTGTGGTGATATTTTTTGCACTGGAACGTTCTGATGAAAATGTACATCATTGATCAAGATATGGAGTTGTGGACTATCATAAAGAATGGTCCTCACACATTCTACACAAAGAAGGATGGGATCAAACCCCCAATACTGAGGATTCACTTTTGGCTTCCGAGTTATAACAGTTTTCTAAAGATTACAGAGCTATGAATCTCTTATATTGTGCTTTGAGTGCAGATGAATTCAACGGGATCTCAGGTTGCAAGACTGCTAAAGAAATATGGGACAAAGTGCTGATAACCTTTGAAGGAACCAGTCAAGTCAAGCACACAAAGATCAACATTTTTATCAGACTGTATAAACAATCTGGACATGAGTCCATCAAGGAAATGTTCAAGAGGTTCACTGACATTGTTAAAAATCTGGACTCCTTGGGAAAATATTTTTCCAACGAAGAGAAAGTCAGGAAGATTTTGAGAAACCTTCCCAAAGCCAAATGGGAACCAAAGACTGATCCTATTGAATATGCTCAAGATCTATCATCACTTCAACATGAGGACTTGCAGGGATAAGTGCTTCCACGTGAAATCTCCATGAATGAATTTGATGGAGAACTGCCAGATAATATCAAGAATCTAGCTCTCAAGGCTAAGGAGAATGTGCCATCTCAAAGCCTTGAAAATGATGAAGATCCTTTTGCTCTAATTTCCACATACTTGACCAGAATTCTCAAGATGAAGAAGAACTTAGGAAATAAAGACTTCAGCAGGGATAGACAAAAATCCTCCAGTAGCAAAGACTACAAAGGTGAATCTTCTTACAAGGGTAATAAGCCTAAAGTAATGAATTGCTTTGAGTGTAGTGATGCAAGACATTTGATTAGAGACTGTCCACAGAAGAAAATCAAACACTTTCAGAAGAAAGACTATGATAGAAAAAAGAAAGCTATGATAGCTTCTTGGAGTGACTCGAACTCCTTAAGTGATTCTGAATCTGAGGAAGAACATGCCAACCTCTTCCTTATGGCCAAGAATGATGAAAGTTCTGAAAAGAACATTGAGGTAATGGTAAACTGTTTGATTTCAAAACCTACAGATGTCCTCTCTGATTATCTTAGAACAATGCTTTTAAATGAAGATGACCATCTGAAATAAATCAGGAATTTGAAAGAAAAGGTTCATGAGCAAGCAAAAGATTTTTTACAAATTGTTTGTCAAAATCAGAATCTTGAAATTTCTTAGAAGAAATCTGACAGGGATTTCAAGGCCTTGGAAACCAATCTCAAAGCCTTGAAAACTCAAGTCAAGGAAGTAGTTACTGAGAACTCACTTTTGAGTGACAGTATTGTTTCTCTAAGACATAAGTTTGATGAATTGGAGGAACAAAGGACTACTCTAGCTGAGAAACTTCAAGAATCTAAGAAAGATATTACCAAACTTGCTGGCTCAGAATACAATCTAAACATGATTCTTGGAGGAAGCTTAAAGTTTGTTCACAAAACTGGTATTGGTTTCAACCCAAATTTCCCTAGAAAGAACAACACAAAATTTTTGAAGGCCTAAAGCAGAACTTTTCATAAGTGCCATTACTGCACAAAATTGGTCATGTTAAGATGAATTGTCCTTTTATAAGAAGATACCCTAACATAACGAGGAACACTTTTCCTGTTCAACTTAAAGGACAAGTTAGACAGATTGCGTTCCTAAAGGGGTTAGACCACCTATTATGGTTGACTCCGAGTATGAGTCTAAATTCCACACTTGGTATAATAGCTGGGTTAGGCACTGAATGGTGTTTGCAGGATGTCACCAAGAGCAAGGAACAGAAATGGTTTATAGACAGTGGTTGCTCCAGACATATGAGTGGCAAGAGATATTTATTCTCAGACTAAAAGATAAATCAGAAGGTTCAATCACACTTGGTGATAAAAGAAAATGAAACATACTTGGTATTGGTAAAGTGGGTACTGACTCTGGAAATTCTATTTCTGATGTCTACTTAGTTGGTGGCTTGAAATTCAGTTGCTTAGAGTATCTCCGTTATGTGACAATAGTGACAAAGTTATTTTTTACAAAGAGAAATGTGTGGTGAAAAATGAGAAATCTGGAATTTGCATCCTCACTGCCTCAATGTCAAACAATGTTTATACTTTGCACACTAACAAAGTTGAATGTGTCTCAAGGCCTTGAAAGAGGATTCAAAGCTTTGGCATAAAAAGTTTGGTATATTAGTTTGCACACTTTGAACAAGTTAGTTTTTAAAGACCTGGTAAGAAGTCTACCTTCTATCAAGATCAAGGATGAAGAGGTATGCAAAGCTTGTGCTCAGAAGTTCATTCAAGTCAAAGAACTTTGTAAGTACAACTAGACCATTTGAATTGTTGCATATGGATCTCTGTGGTCCTATGAGAACTCCAAATCCAAATGGTAAGAAATACATGTTAATTATTGTATATGATTTTTCAATATTTACTTGGGTAATGTTTCTTAGAGAAAAATGTGAAGCTATTTTTAAATTTTCAAAGCTTTGTAAAGAACTCAAACACTGAAAAATCTGCATACTGCTTCTATTAGAGTGATCATGGTAGAGAATTTGATCAACTAGAGTTTTATTTATTTTTTGCTAAGCATGGCATCTCTCACAACTTCTGTTCTCCTAGAACTCCTCAACAGAATGGTGTTGTTGAAAGAAAGAACGGGACTCTTGAAGACATGTCAATGACAATGCTTCTAGAGAACAAATTGCCAAAATCCTTTTCGACAAAAGTTGTGAACACTGCCAACTGCATACTTAACAGATGCTTGATAAGACCTACCTTGAAGAAGACTTCTTATGAGATTTTCAAAGGAAGAAATTTAAACATCTCTTACTTCAAACTTTTAGGCTGCACATGTTATATTCACAATAATGGTAAGGACAATCTTGGTAAGTTTGATGCCACAAGTGATGAAGGTATTTTTCTTGTTTATCCACTGACTAGCAAAGCTTATAGAGTTTATAATAAGAGAACCAAGCTTGTTGAAGAAAATATTCATGTCATATTTGATGAAAGTTATGATGGTTCTTTGAGTGGAAGTTTGCAGACTTGAATTTAAACAAGCATGAGTCAGAAGATGAAGAAGAGCCTTCAAATGGTTCCAAGGATAGCGCAGGAAAACAAGAGGAATCTTCAAGGCCTTGGAAATGACTCTCAAAGCCTTGAAAAAGAACATAAGGAGAATCCATGTGAACAAGCCACTACTTCAAGTTCACAAATATATGAAAAGCTTCCTGGAGAACCTTAGCCATGGACACCAAGGTAAAGATTCAATATCTTTCATCTCATCCAGTTGACAAAATTATATCTGATCCATCAACTGGTACACAGACAAGATCACAATTGAAGAATCCATGTGCTTTCAATGCTTTTGTCTCTCTTATGGAGCCTAAGAATGTGAAAGAAGTATTACAAGACTGGATCATTCCAATGCAAAGTGAACTCAATGAATTTTAAAGAAAAAAGGTGTGGAAATTGTTTCCTCCACCTCAAGATCAGTCTATCATTGGTACCGGGTGGGTCTTCAGAAACAAGTTATATGAGAATGGTAAGGTAATAAGAAACAAAGCAAGACTGGTAGCTCAAGGCTACAAACATGAAGAAGGTATTGATTATGAGGAGACTTTTGCTGCTGCTGCAAGGTTAGAAGCAATTAGAATGTTACTTGCTTTTGCATCTCACAAGAACATGAAACTTTTTCAAATGGATGTGAAATGTGCCTTTTTAAATGGATATTTACAAGAAGAAGTTTATGTTGTTCAACCTTCTGGTTTTGAAAATGATGAGTTTCCAAATTATGTTTATAAACTTGACAAACCTCTTTATGGTTTGAAACAAGCTACAAGGGCTTGGTACAAAAGACTGTCAAAGTTTCTACTTGAAAATTATTTCAAAATAGGATTAGTAGATAAAACCCTTTTCATAGAGACTCATGAGAAATATATTCTAGTAGTTCAAATATATGTTGATGATACTCTATTTGGTGCTACTAATGATTCTATTTGTAATTATTTCTCAAGTCTTATGAGCAGGGAATTTGAGATGAATTTGATGGGAGAGCTCAGCTTCTTTCTTGGACTTCATATACACAAAATGAAGAAAGGAATCTTTCTGCATCAAAACAAGTATATCAAGGAATTTCTAAACAAATACAATATGTCTCAGTCCAAGGTAGCAAGAACCCCCATTAGCTCTACACTGTAGCTAGACAAGGATCAAACTGGTAAGAGTGTAAAAGTGAAAGAGTATAGAGGTATGATTGGATCATTGCTATATTTCACTGCTATTAAACCTGATATCATGTTTAGTGTTTGTATGTGTGCTAGATTTCAAGCAGATCCTAAGGAATCATACTTGGTTGTTGTCAAAAGAATTTTTAGATATCTCAATGGTACCAAAGACTTCTGTCTTTGATCTCCTAAATAATTTAATTTCTCTTTGTGTGGCTATTCAGATGCTGAGTTTGCAGGTTACAAAGTGGATAGAAAAAGCACATCAGGGTGTTGCCAATTTCTTGGAGCATCACTGATCAGCTG
Organism: Linanthus parryae; assembly: GCA_023055425.1. NCBI lineage: Eukaryota > Viridiplantae > Streptophyta > Magnoliopsida > Ericales > Polemoniaceae > Linanthus > Linanthus parryae. The sequence continues at coordinate 1,909,594 of JALGPY010000015.1, forward strand.
GTATTCAAAGAAAAAAAATATTTTTCCTATCAACAGCAGAAGCTGAATACATAGCAGCTGGAGCTTGGTGTTCACAAGTACTATGGATAGCTCGGCAAATGAGAGATCTTGGATTTGATTTCAGATATATACCTATCAAATATGACAACACCAGTGAAATATCTATCACAAAGAATCCGCTTCAGAACTGAAGAACCAAACACATAGATGTTAAACACCATTTCATCAGAGATCATGCTGAGAGGTGGTGTTATTCTTGAATTTGTGTCTACTAACATGCAATAAGATTATCAGCCCTGAGACTAGAATTGGGCATGTTAAATAAGGAAGCATTGGTCTAGGGGGAGTATCAGGTAAGTATTATGTGGTTCAAAGTTTTGAAAATAATTTTAAATCCTTAAAAATATTTTCAAAGCCTTGATTTATCTGCTTCAGCAGTACAACTTTTCAAGGCCTTGAAACCCTTTCCAAAGCCTTGAAAATAAGTTTGTATAATATTTAGTCAATAAATTGGATCTTTCAATGTTGGGTGTTATATCTCTAGATAATTGCTCAATATTGTTTTTTAAAATTATTGCTCTTTCAACATTAGTATTATGTTATTTCCTTTACCACGTCACACACACACAAAATTCTGAATTTAAATAATTCTGCACATCTTAAAAGATTTTGAAATATTTGGTTTCCTTTTCAAACTCAATATCTTCAGTACTTATCTCTTCTCTGCTCTGCTCTCTCTCTCTCTCTCTGCTCTGCTTTCTCTGCTCTGCTCTCTCTCTCTCTCTCTCTCTCTCTCTCTCTCTCTCTCTCTCTCTTATATCGCTCCTGCTTTTCTCTTATGTACCCTCACACCCAAATGAGAACAAGAAGAACCTCTGATAGGATCAAAATGGCTGGGGGATCAAATAAAGTTTATTACAAGAACATGAAGACTGTAGAGGAAGAGGTTCAAACACTCAGTGATAATTCAAGTTCCAAAAGGTATAACATAGACAACTATCCCAACAAGAATGAAGCCTTGAAACTGGCTATGGAAGAATTCTTTTTACCCAATGTCTCTACCTCCTCTAAACAGTTAACACGCTATGTGCTAACTGTTGAAGCCAAATTCTTGTTTACCATCTTGATGAGGTATGTAGTGCCTAAGGAGAATTCAAAAGAGTTGCTAACTGATAGAGTGTTATACTTGATGTATTTGATCATGCATGGGTATGAGATAGATCTTCATTCAATTGTGATGTACACGTGCTTTACACCAAGAACAAGGAAAGAAAGCACAGTTTTCCTTATGCCAACCTGCTTTATGCTTTCTTTCAACAACTTGAAAATCCAAATGACAGAAAAGAAACTAGTACCAATGGTTTTGGTATGCTTCATGAGAAATGCTTTGAGAGGATTGGAATCATGAAAACCAGTGAGGGTAATTGGAAGTCATACTTAGATATGTCTGAAGAAGAGCTACAATCCAAGAAGTTTGATAACCCCCAAATAGGGGTTATTTTATAGCCTGAAAAGATGTGTTTGTGTGCTGGAAAGCCGCGTTTTAGCCAAAATTCACCCTCGGAAAGCCTCGGTTTTAGGAACGAGACGTTTATTTGCTCTTCGTGAATTTCTGCATGTTTTGTACTTTTATTGGATATGATCGCGGGTTTTTTCATATTTTTAAAGGAACAGGTTCGGAAAGTGCATTGGGATGCGTGCCGAGACAGAACCGGGTACGCCTCGGGAAACGTGCAGAAAACGCTCAGAGCAGGATTTGACCGAGACTGGTAAAAATTAGAGTGGAATGGAAAACGGAAAGACTGGAGGAAAAACGAGCAGTGAAAACCGACCGAGGAAGCTGAAAACGCCAAAACCGAGAATCACCGGGATGCGCTCGGTTGACAATATCTTGAGCTCGACTTGGAATTTTGAAGTGAAACCAAGAGCAAAAGAACGGAGACGTCAAGGGCTTTCCGAAAACAGGTTATAATGCTGAAACGGAGTCAGGCCGAAAAACCGACTCTCGTCAAGTGTGGGTCCCAGACAGGCCACGCCCGAGTAAGGAGTCTCGGTTCCCGATGCCGGAGTCATGAGCAGCTAATTTAGGGTCGTTACGATTTCCGGGACAGTTTTGGCCTAGGGGTATTTTGGTCATTTTGGCACCAGGCCTGGGTTTCCGGAGTCAAGTTCATATTTTGTCTCCCAAATTCAGTCAGTAGTTTTCCTATGGCCAGAGTCAGGATTGGGCAGAATTCGGAGCGTTTTTGACCCAGGGGTATTTTCGTAATTTTGACAAGTTTCGGGTCAAAACGCAAGCCGGGAACACGGGAAAACAGGAAGACACCGAGGAAGGCAAACCGGGAGCATCGGGCAGAAGAGTGGGACCCAGGAGACCCAACCGGGCCCACCAAAGGACCAAGCAGGGCCACCATCACACCCCCTGGTTGCGTATATACGCAGCCTTGCGTATATACGCAGCCAGTTTTACTTTTTTCCGAAGTCGGTGGACCGATGGCAGTTTCGTAATTTCTGGCGCACGCGTTTCGGGAAAAAACAGCACTATTTAAAGGCTCGTCCAGACTCGTTTTGATCATCAACACAAGACAGCACAACCGAAGGAGAAGTCGGAGCATCCCCGGAAAGCACGGAAACGCGAATCCAGATTCAAGACACCCGTTTGCTCTTCTTCTCTCTCATTCAAAAACTGTGTTATTTACGTTATGAATTTCAGTAGCTAAACTTTTACCTAGGTTCTCGGTGAACCTAGGGTTTCGTTTTCAGAGATTAGTTCTACGTTTTGACTATGAATTCATGATCGTACTATCTTAATTCAGCAGTTTTTATCAGTTATTCTGTCTTTGATTATTATTGTTTATGCATGATCGGAGTCGCGAACCAGAATTGCTACAGACCCGAGCCGGTAGGTGAAAACGTCTGGTTAGGGTTAGGAAGAGAAGACAAAATTTAGCACCTTACCCCGATGGGCCAACTAGCGAAGGGGAGTTAGGACTAGCCTGAAAAACGTGAGACCAACTGTTAGAGAATCTGACCCGGGCCATCAGTACAGGTTAGAAACCCTAGCAGCCTTAGAACGAGACTGCAGACTTAGGCAGCTTAAAAGGAATCTGACAGTCTGCAGGATTATGATAACGTGTAGGAAAAGAAAAGATACTACACAACTGGTACGTTGCACGGATAACGAGACTGCTGTGTTTTTTCATGTCAAACAAAGAACAAAAATATGAAGAACCCTAGGGGATCCTGGGACCTAGTATCTTAAACCCTAGTTTTACAACCTCAAGATTATTCAGAAAATTCTCGCAAAAAGATTTACGTTTCAGTTATTTACTTTCAGCAACCTTTCAAAATATTCCTCATTTTTACACTCTGTTCGTTAAGACTGATTACTAGAGAAACCTGCAAAGTCCCTGTGGGATCGATAATCTGAGTCGAAAATACTCTCTATATTACTTGATTCGTATACTTGCGAATAGTACGCTAAATTGCGCATCAAAGTTTCCAAAACCCAAGGCCTTAACTTCTCCTTCAAACCTACCCTCTCAACCTCAAGACCTTTACACGGTGATTGAGAGACTTGATGTTCTAGAGAAGGATATGGATGAGTTAAAGGAAAATCAACATGAGTTTGGCACTGAGTTCAAGCAGGTGAGGTACGTGGTTGAAAGTATCTTCAAAATCATCAATTTACTCCATGTGGAAGAGGAAGTTTCTCAGGCTGCAGAAGGATCAAACAAGACTGGTTCAACTAGAGACTTTTTCAATGAGCATACTCAGGAAGAGGCTGCAGGGTTGGTGGACACAGGGAAACAAGTGGTTCAAGAACACGGTGGTGAGAAACACGAACAAGATGAAGCTGCAATTCCAAACTCAGGGATGTTGATCAAGTATATTCAGAAGAAGAAAAAGAAGACAAACATTCCAGAGATTGTGACTGAGGCTAAACTGTTTGATGAAGATATTGGTGATGCTGGTGATAAAGCTGCTCAAGAAGAAGAACAACAAGATGATGAGGATGATGAAGAATACAGTGGAGAAGAAGATGCAAAGCCCAAGGTATATGGAGACCAAAACCCCTAATTCTTGCATCTTATTTCCATATTTTTCAAGGCCTTGAATTCCTTTTCAAAGTCCTGACAGTTTCAGCTTTCAAAACTTTTTATGCTTTAAGTTTTCCAAACTTTGATCCAACATTTTCTCATTCTTTTTTGATGAAAGTCAAAAAGGGGGAGAATTCTTAGGGTTTATTTATTTGGTTATTTGGTAATTTTCAGATGGCTTAGAGATCTGGTTTAAATTAGTAGGAGTTGATGAATTTTGTTGTTGAGTAAGTTGGATTATTTGGATTTTTGTGTTATAGTTTATCATCATTGTTACTTTGTTGTTCTCTGATGAATATTTTTTTGCAGAGACTCAGTTCTGAAAAGGATTGTGGTTTTGTCTTTCATTAAAGGGGAGATTGTAAGCTCAGCTTGTTTCAAGGCTTGAAAGAGCTTGTCTGTTTCAAGGCCTTGAAACTGTTGTCAAATGTTTGAAAAATAAACTGCAGTATACAACATGAACTTAGGGGGAGATTTTAATTATGATTTGACTCGTACACCCCTATTGTTGATTAGGTGTTACTTGATGATGAAAGACAAACTATTTTGATAATGTAAACTGTTGCTAATCCATCTATTTACACAAGTTTTTGCAGAGAAAATTTGTTGCCTATTTTGCTGGGACAATTTCCTAAATTGTGTTCTTGCAAAAAAGGAAACTGGATCTATAGATTGATTATGTGATCATGCAAACATGTCTGGACCTTCCTAATCTACAAGATTAAGTCAAAATATTTGAAGATATTGAGCAACTAGCCGTTGGGAAGAGCTGTTAGACAAGTCAATATTTGCAGCAGATTTTTAGGAAGTTTGTTATGAGAAGATCTTGAAGATCTCCCATGTAGACTGGCTGCAAAAGAGGGAATGAAGAAGGTTGTTATTACGGAGACACAAACACAGTAACTCATTCAATTCAGAGGATTGACAAGCAACACTAAAGGAGATCCATTTTCACTCAAACCACACTTCTGATGCACTCTCAACTGCTTCATCAGTTCTCAGTGTTCTTTCTTTCTGATCTACATTTGTATATCTTTTAGATAATACTTCTCACATCTTATTCTCATGAGTTTTCCAAGTGAACAATAGAGAATTATTTTTGAATCAGATAGCTAGAGAAAGTAATGGATAGGTTAGTGAAACCCACAAACTGTAAGAACTCTCTATGCTTGAGATATAGGGCTTAGCTTTTGATAAATAAGAACTCAATTGAAAATCCTGCAGGGATCAAGTCCCTGAGATAGATTCGTAGGTCCAAGTGGACTGAACTCTATAAATCTCTTTGTCTTTGTCTTTTTCATTTACTTTGCTGCTCTTTACTTAGCTTATTCACTCCACACAAAACAGCTTGTAAGTTCAAGGGTTTGAAAGGCATTTCAAGGCCTTGAAAACTTTCAGCAGTCTTTCTACTATCTGTTTTGTTTCCAAGGAATTGAATTTCACTCCAAGGTCGTGAAATACTTACTACTTGCCACAAACTTCTATGAAACCAATCTTTTAGAAAAAATTGCAAAAGTTGATATACTCTATTCAACCCCCCCCCCCCTTCTAGAGTATTGATCATGTATTACTACCTACATTACTTACTAATCTTTTATTTACAAAATTAGGACCTATATATTTGTAAATATTTAGTAAAAATAGATGTTTCTATCTAATAAATAATAAAATTAGTTGGTTTAAGTACATATGACTAATCTATTAATAAAAGATAAACTATAATGTTTTTGTAACTTAAAAATTAGTCACAATCAAGTAGTTATAAATCTTTTATGGAGGAGTTAAGAATTTAATATATATTTTTAAGAAGAGATATATTCTAAATGTGAATTAGTACCCTCTTGGTATAGAAATGTTATACTAAAGTTTACTAAATCGATTTTTGAGGTAAACTACTTAGTGTTTCTAAAAGTTTGTAATTATAGAGGGTTATGGTTAATTTTATGTTTAAGTAAAAATGAGGTTCTAGATGAATGTATTTAATAATACTTTAACTAATTATAAATTAACAATATTGGAAGACAAATAAAAGAATACTTCTTATAATTGGCTTGGAATTTATTTGGGGATTTTGGGTTGTCTTGAAATTATTATTAATAATAATAAAAAATAAATAAAAGTATATCAATGAATAGAACATTTATAGCTTGCTTGCATCATATGTGCTAGTTGAGATTGTGATTGATTAGGAAATTATAATTTGTAGGCGACGAATTCATAGACGAGGGCTACGTCTACTTCTAGAAGTGGTTCTGTGCTATATGCGGTTGCTGTTTGAGGTGAGTAAACATGCCGGACCTAGTCATCCCGTCCTCCTTTCGTGTCAGAATATTTTTATGATTTATATTATGTCTTTATGATTTTATATTATGTATCAAAATGTGTTTTGTGGATTACATGCTATACTTGAGTTTTGTTACATTTCGAAACGATTCTTTGAAACGGTCACACAAAAATAATAATACGTAATCACGTAAAGTGGAAAGAGTTGTGAGGGAGAACTTTATTATTGTCGAGTTTGACTCGGCCCGTGATTATTATTGTCGAGTTTGACTCAGCCCGTGGTTATTATTTTATTGTCGAGTTTGACTCACAGGGATGCCCTTTATCCCCCTATCTTTTTCTTTTGTGTACTGAAGGCCTCTCTCACTCGCTCATTCATGCTAGCAGGGATGGTATAATTACACCGATGAAAGCCTCACGTACGGGTCCTCCTGTGTCCCACCTATTATTCGCAGACGATGGCATCTTCTTTGCAAAGGAGGAGGTTGCAGAAATGTCTGCACTTCTTCAAATCTTGCAGGATTACGAGAAAGCTTCGGGGCAGAAAATTAACCTTCAGAAATCGTCGGCCATGTTCTCAAGTAATGCTCGCAGGAAGAAAAAGTTGTGTTGTGTGGACTCGCAAATGTGAATTCGGTTCCGATGTTTGAAAAATATATGGGGTTACCAGCAAAGGTTGGCATGTCAAGATCTACGCCCTTCTCAGGTATCCTTGAGCATGCTAGTAAACGTTTGCTTGGCTTCAAAGAAAGGTTTCTTTCGGTTGCCGGGAAGGAGGTGCTCATTAAGGCCGTCGTCCAAGCTATCCCGAGTTACTCAATGTATTGTTTTCTCTTGCCTTTATCTCTATGCGAAAAACTTGAAAGTTTAGCTCGGGAATTTTGGTGGAACCAAAGGGAGGGGAGAGGCATTTGTTGGCTTGCTTGGGAATGTTTGAAGATGCCAAAGACGGCGGGTGGAGTTGGCTTTCGTGACTTTCATGCCTTTAATCTTGCGCTCCTCGCAAAGCAAGGGTGGAGGATCTTAACTAGGCCTGAGTCTTTGTTGGCAAAAGTCCTAAAGGTCAATCCTTCACAAGTTTGGCGAGGAATTATAGCGGGGAAGAGAGTGTTAGAGAGGGGCGCAGTCCAAACTATTGGATATGGGTCTACGATTAGTGTGTTTGAAGGAAGATGGATACCAAGGGCGTATTCGTTTAAGGTTTGCTCTTCAAATGCACATAACCTACATCTACGGGTCTCGGATCTCATTGATAGGAATACTGGACAATGGCAAGTTGATCGCCTAGAAGTCGTTCTTAATCATGTAGATTTGGAGGTGGTAAAACAGATGGTATTGCCAGTTACTCAACAAAGGGACTCATGGATGTGGTTCTTTAACGACAGAGGGGAGTACACCGTCAAATCGGGGTACTATCCGGCAAAAGAACTCCTTGATTCGTCGGACATGGGGGGAGGTCCATCAACACAGGACGCTTTCTTAAATAAACTGTGGTCTTCTAAGGTTCCCCCCAAAGCAGTTTTCACGGCCTGGAGAACTTATCACCGAGCTCTTCCTACAGCTACCAATTTGCTACGGCGAGGTGTTGAGGTTCCTAAGTTGTGCAGCTGGTGTGAACGCGCTGAGGAGACGGAAGATCATATCTTCCTTCGATGTAAGGAAGTCCAACCTGTGTGGCACACTGTCCTGGGTGAACGCTCGCGGCATAAGGTGCATTCGGATATTAAGGATTGGTTTTACGACTCCTTGAACACTCTATCAGAGGAAGACTTGGCGTTATTTGTGACCACGATATGGCTGGTATGGAGACACAGAAACCTTCGTGTTTTTGAGGGAAAGATGGCGGATGCTGAAAGCATAGCGAGGCGAATCCTCTGTTCGGTCCAGGAGTACAGAGAAGCAAACTGTGACATTAATGTGAGTCTTCAAACGGAGCCCAGATCGAGCAGACCATTTATGATGCCCCATGCCACGACATGGAAACCACCGCGGGAAGGGTGGGCGAAGATTAACTATGATGGGGCTTGGAAGGATGGCGACACTAGGGCGGCTGTGGGGGTAGCAATTCGTGATCATAAAGGAGCTTGCATTGCAACGATGGCAGCAAGGATGCCAGCGGTAATGTCTCCCAAACTAGCGGAAGAGTTGGCAGTAAGGGAAGGGGTCATGCTCGCTAACCGCCTGGGTTTGAGAAACATTTGCATCGAGGTGGACTTACAGGCGATTGCTGCATCCCTTGGTGCGCCAGAAGCGAACCCGGATAATTCTCAATTTGGTATGTTAATGCTTGATTGCCGAACTCTTCTCCGCCGCGTCACGGAGTGTTCGGTGAATTGGTGTCCTCGAGCTGCTAACAGGTTAGTCCATTGCTACGCAAAGTTTGGACTGTCCATAGATGATGTTAGAGTTTGAGTTGGAATAACCCCGGATTGGGCAAAAACATGTACTGTGAATGATTTGGTTCTGCGGAACCCAGCTTAATGGAATTTATGGCTATTTCTTCAAAAAAAAAATAACGTCCACAAATAAAGAAACTACGTATAGATGCCAAGTTCATTTAAAAAAAGAATCAAAAAATCTTTTCTTTTAAGGAGTAAAATATTAGTAGTATTTATTGCTCAAAAGTATTACCACGTCAGTGTTCTAGAAAGTGACAATTATTTTCCCAAAATGACTTAAGTTACAATGACAGGTACAGATAATTCAAGGGTAATGCTAGAGATATGCGGTCCCACTTCAAAAAAATAATTCCCCAAAATCTTAAGTGGAAGAGTACCATACGCTCCCACACTCACACCAACCTCATTTTATATATAATAATCCCAACACCCGTGAGATATCTATGCTTTCTCTTCTCTCATCCACGTCGTCTTCTTCCTAGATAAGATTACGTAGCTATGGAGACCTGGTTCGTCATCGTCTTCTCCCTCTGTATCGCCGCTCTATTCAAATCCTTCATAAACCTCCTCTCCCCATGAAGTCATTATTAAACCATGTTCATACCAGAAGCTAAAAACTTCATGATGATTCAGCTGCAACTTGAAGTTGCGATATTATCTTATATCACCCGAAGTCATAACATATGACTACATCTGGGGAAGAGATGTTTATTTATCTTTATGTTATTATTAAACCTCCGAAAGAGGCTGCGCTCTAAAGACCTCTAGAAGAGGGTGCACTATATACACTTCATGTTATTTTATTTTCAACCTAGCCATGTAACTTGTACCAAAAGTACTATATTAAATGAAGTTATGTTTGCAACCTGAAGTTGCGACAATTTCATTATTAGAATTGATCGTAACCCGAAGTTGCAAAATTAATTCTTTTTATATGACTTGGAGTTATGCCATTCATTCAGAAGAGATTTCTAAAATGCCTAAAACACATGGTTTTATCCATCCTCCTGAAGATGTAGCGTTTCTTGTTCTTATTTTCTTATAAGCACTTAATGTTTATGCATTGCATTATTGTGGATAAAAACGAATCTCCGGAAGAGGTTCCGTATTGGCTATAGACATTCATGTATAGCCTTGTAGTTTGTTCTGGAAGTATCAAATTACATACAATCTCATAACATGCCGTTATGACTTACGCATTTTATAACCTGAAGTTATAAAAATATGATAAACAGTAATCTCTTGAAGAGATGACTAAAATTAATCATGACCAACCTCCTGAAGAGGCTCAATGTTTTTGGCATTTACGATTTATGTACTCGTTAGTCAAATTTAATATCTTATGTATTGTTAATGATCAAAATAGAATATCCAGAAGATGTTCTCAGTCCATGATTATTTACTGTACATATGTGTAAAATCGTTTCCATACAAGAAGTTATGAAAATATGAAGATACTTATAACATGATGTTATAAAGTTATGTCGAAATATCTCATTGAAGGGAGATTCTACACTCATCGAACCATAAGTTTCGATTGCCTATTTTCTTTTTCTCCTATTTTATATTTTTGTAGTTTTATTCCTATTCTTCTATTATTGGTGTTATCTCAAAGGAAGAAAACGAATATCTCCTGAAGAGACTTGTATACCATACGATGACAAGTTTAAAAGCAATTGATATTGCTAACAGGTATAAAATAAATATTTCACACAAAAAGTTGTGAAAGAAAGTTACAATTGCCAATAATCTGAGGTTATGAAATTGTTCTTGACCAATGAATTCGACCCCATTCTCATAACTGAATGGTTGTGCATTCCCAGAAGCGAATCATTTTATTATATCCAGTCAAAATTCACGTGATTATAGAGGCGGGCAGAGTTGTGGATGTGAAAATCTATAAAAGAGATTAAAACCTGAAAAATATTTATTATGTAGAAAGAACCTCAGGAAGAAGTTCTTAGTCCACATTAATGTTTGTAGGACATATTTTATGACTCATATCATGCAGTCACGAGGTGTTTTATGACTCGAATTCATAAATCTTGATAGATTTAAAAGAATATTTTCTTACATTCATTTAACCTGAAGTTCAATTCAGAAAAATAAACACTGCAACAAAAAGTCAGAATCATGACAGTGTACCAGAAGTACAACTCATTCTTTTGCCATAAGCCACACATAAGAAAGGATCGAGCGGTTATGAATTGATGAATATGAGATTAATTCTTTGTTCAACGCGAAGATGAGTCATCCTCTCTAAAGAAAACTTTTAATTATAGCCTCCATGATATGCGTATACTGTTAAAAGCTGTTGATTTTGACATATGCGGTATTTCATGCCAGAAGTTGTGAAATACATGTTATGCCCAAGAGTAATTGCATATTATTATATCTCAAAGATATATCGTATTATTAAATGGAAGTTCCCGTAGATTAATAAGAAAGATTTAATGATCAACATTATGATCAGTTGGTCCCATGTTGAGAAATGGACTGTAGTGCATTCCCAAAAGCAAATGTTAGATCAACAATATTTGTTTTAAACAAAATTTTGACGCATTCCTTGAAGTGAAGCAATCTATGTTGTCGTAAAATTCGACGCATACATGGACTTAGTTGCACTAATATGCATGTTCATTATCATATATTGATATGCAGCCTTATGATTCTCTGGAAGAGAAAGACTACATAAAACAGGGGGAGAAAAGAACTGCACCAGTAGATGCAAAAATAGCATCCCTTATAAACTTCGTTGCATTCTGGAAATTTATTTATTGGGTTATTTGAGTAGCTCCTCAACAGCTTTAGGGCTATGATCCATGAACCAAATTTTATATCGTTTGGAGAAAAAGGGCATTCTCTGCGAAGATATCATTATGAGGGAACTAATATGGCTTGATGGGTTTTATCACCAAAACAACGCCTAGTTAATGTGTTGTGTTTTCGTATCAATTCGGAAGAAAATATTCAGAGTTACAATCAAGCCCCTGAAGTGGTTTTGATGTTATATTGTTGTTATGATGAATATTTGTTAATGACGTATGTCCTTCTAAATGTCCACATTCCCAGAAGTGAATGTAATTATTTGTATGTGGTCCAGATAGTCTACAAGATAGTGGACTAAGTTATGGTTATGGATAAAAATAGTCATTGAAAATCTCTAAAAGAGATTGAGCTATATCAATCAACCCCGGAAGTGGTTTGGATGGTAACAATCATACATTTAGAAATATCTAAATATTATACGAAGCCTCCCGAAGAGTGTGAAAGTTGTATCCTACCCATGCGGAGATTTTTTTTGTGAATTTTAACTTATTATCCTAAATATTCATATAAGCATTTATGCTTGATGGAGGACATAATGACCCAATTTTGAGGTATTTATTGATTGATACTAATCCCAACAAGATTTTTTTTGGGGATCATTTCTACCTATTACGTTCCCCCGAGAGACCGACAAAATTAGCTCATTAGACTTACTTGAAGGAAGTAATAATCATAACATATTTCTCAATGAATAATAACTCGTATCATGGTAGTAATGACTACAGTTTATGAGAATATGAAATTGGAACTGTGACATATCATATCTCATAGAGAGATAAATTGAATGACATGGCTTTAATGTCTTCTTGGATTTTTTTTTATGCCAGAATCATAAGCTGTGAAGTTATGACGGTCCTCGGTTTCACGCATGAGGGGGAGATAAACCATGTTGCATGATGTGGACTATTTTTTATCTCATTTACATCTAGCAACACTGGTGTAAAGATATAAGTTCCAATATAGACTGAAGTCTAGTTGACTAATGAGTATATGATTTTATAGCATGCTTGTAGCATGTAAGGATTGCTTGTTCAAATATTACAATCCTCCAGAAGAGGATGTAAAAACATCCAAATTTTGTGCAATTTGAAGTCCCAATTGAGAACACAAGAAATGAAACATTCTCATGATTAATGAGAAAATAAATGATATCATCAATGAAAGAAGGTCATAAAAGGATAATACCGCAACTTTTGTTTGCCATAAATTTCAAGCTAATTTCGATGATTGGTTAAAAACCTCTTGAGCAGGTCTAATATTTTGTCTTTATAAGTGAGTGATATGTGATAATTGAGTAATCAACATAAAAACAATTAAATAAATGATATATAACAATGCGCTATACTCCTGTTTCGGTCGAGAGATCTCAAAGTAGGTACCGCCAAAATAGCACATGAAACTATTTGATTTTGATTACATAGTAAGCGAAAGTATGATAAAATCCAATACAAAACCAGTATAATAGTATCAACTATCAAACAAAGGACCAATGGTAGTAGAGACATTAGTAATAATCTCTCAAAAGAAAAATAAAAAAGCAAGGTCTCCAGATGATCTATGGTAGATACATAAACAGAGAGTTATATGCTAAGTCTTTATCTCAGTTTGTTTTACTTTCTTCAACAAAACTACAAGACCAAAAGAAGTTGGCCTAGAGCAGTAGAGTGTAAAAAATGGTTTCGAAACGAAGTTTCATCATGAGCACTAGGAGAATTCTAGTACGTTTTTTTTCAAGTAGAACACACTAAAAGTAAATTAACTGCGCACGTTCAACAAAATATCAAACAAACAACTGCCTAAGCAAAAATTGGACGTTAGGGCATTAGGGTTCTGGGTTTTCTTTAACCCTAGGAACATGTTGTTTCTTTAAAACTAATAAGTTTGTTGATGTTGGACTGATATTTGTATTGAGATGATAAATTATTCTCCGACCCTGAGCCCATTTATATAGGCACTAGGGTGGTCTAAAAGGCCAATTACAATATACAATGGGCTTAAAACATTTGGTAGATATTAACTAATAAACTAACTCAATATTTCATAACAAACTACTATATTTTAAGAATTAGAAAGAGAGAAACACGAAATTCTCAAGCTAAACATACTAACAAGAAGATAATATCTTTTAATTAGGCTTTCATTAACTATCTAGGAAAATAAAGCCCTATAGCCTTCGCTAAGTCTCACTGCAGGAATAATTGATACAAATCTTCCATAGAACGCAAGCAAAGAGGGAACAAGACACTATTAGAAATCTTGAGCTTTCTGGCCAGAGTTTTCCTAGTTGGAACCTATTTAGAAGCATATACCAAATCACATATGAACATTTTCCTGGAGAAAGTTCCAAAATTTACACCACTTGAACTGTTTCACCTCACTGATTAGCAATTTGAAATAGAGTCTCTAAAATTGAGAGGAGATCTTGGCCTTAGTTGAATCCTATAAATGTGTTGTGCATGAATTCAACACCCAAACAATTTTCACAATGAAGAATGTGGATTCTAGTGTCGAAGTCAAGTGTGATTCAAGAAGAACTCTTGTGAAATTCAAAACTAAATTATATCAACTATATAGTATGTGTATTCAATCATGAATCCACATTGAAGATGAAGCTACAATCTAGATTTGTATACAAATACTAGTTCGAGAATCACAAGAGGAACTTCTCAACTCAATGATTCAACAACCGAATCCACACCCAACAACATCTAAGTTCATCAACCTTAGCTAACAATTAGTCTAGCTACTCATGTTCAAGAGCAAAGAAAGAGATATAACAAGAGCATTCATAGTCATTTCCATTGAATTCAAGATTAACTCAAGAATTTTTGCTACAAATGAAGAGTAATACTACTTGAACTTGATGCAATTCTTCACTAAATCAACTACAAGCAACTAAATAGCCCATAATCATCAACTAAAAGTAGCTAAATAACCCAAAAAAGAAGAACAATGAAGAACAAGTAATGGAGAACAAGATCAATCGAACCCCCCCCCCCCCCCACCTCTAAGGTTGTTACTTGCCCCGAGATAGCTCAGAACGAGCTCAGAATCACTAGCACAAACCCAGAAATCGGCCAAGGCGTAGAGAGAGAGAGAGAGAGAGAGAACAGAGGTTCGTCTAGATTTTGCGTGATGTAGGAGAGCCCCCTTCTTCAATATTCAACTTGGCTTTTATAGGCTGTGGGGAGGGTTTCTTGTCCTCCAAGGAGTGACCTCTGCCCTCCAACTCATCCCAATCCATCTCTATCATTAATTTTTAAAACCTTCATCTCGAACCCTAGAAATTGGGTTCTTCTTCTAGAAGCATTCTTGAGACGTTTTTAGGGCATGGTTAGGTAGCTCTCTGTCTAGGGAACAGTTTGGGACCGTTCTCGCTTGATTTGGTTGGGATTTGAGGTTGGGGTGGCGATTTGAAGAAGCTTGGTCGAAGCTTCAATGGAGAACTGGGTATTCTTGTTCTGGCGTCGAGGAGAGAGAGAGAGAGAGAGAGAGAGAGAGAGAGAGAGAGAGAGAGATGAGCTGTTGAGGCCGAATTTGCAGAAAGACATCCCCCCCCCCCCCCCAAATTGGTGTTGTCTTTTAAAAAGCCCCTGTCTCCTCTTAAAACGTTGGGACAATTGCAACTAAACACCTAATCCGTTAGAAACGATTCAAGGCAGCCATTGAAAAGTTCAGAAAACTCTATTTAGGTCCCGACTCGTTAGAAACTTCTCTCTTTTACCCTTGAACGTGACTTTAGCCTTCTAACTTGGTTTCTTTGACTGTAGCTCTTCAATTTTGGCCTTTAACTTCCATTTTCTTCTCACTTGGGCCCTTAAGTCTTCAAATTAGGCGCTTTTAATTCCTTCTTCATCTCTCTTAGCCCTCCAAATCTCTTTACTCCATCATTAAGCTTTCCTAAGCTAGCCGCTTGTATTCCAAAGCATGTCTTTGCCTACTAAACAAGCATAAGTCTAGAAAGAGAGATAAAATAGATAGATTACACATATTAGCAAGTTATGAAGAGTTCATTAACATACTAAAACATGCAATTTTAAGTCGTTAACACACCCCCAAACTAGCATTTCGCTCGTCCGCGAGCAAAGAGAGCGGCAAGATAAGCAAACTAGTGAAGATCCAATCATGAGAGGAACACACTCAACTAGACAAGGCTTGACTCAATTTTAAACTAGACTCAAATATTCACAGACACACACTCGCACATTATCTATCCTAAGTGAGAACCCAAAGAAAAGAAAATCCTAAAAATTACTAGCTAAAGTTATTTTTTGGTGGGGAAAAAAAAGAATGCACACATGTTTTCTCAAATAAATTCCCAAAGTCTAAAAAGATTGAAGAAGCCTATGGATTTCTAATTATATAATCATCAAATGTGGTCGGTGTTTGGTAGAAGGTGACTCATGCGAACAACAATACTTGTTTAGTTAAAGTTTAATTCGCAAGAAAGTATGCCTTCAAAAAGTAAGGATCACATGAAACTAGTCATCCTCAAACTTATTCAAAAGCACCCATGTAGGATGGACCTCCAAAGATTTGAACGATTTTCTTTTTAGAAGGGCGGATATGGTTGTGGGCTTGTATGATCCTTTTGTGAATGTTTTGGGAGGTGGAGCAATTTTTCGATCATTTCATTTTTTTATAGCATTAATAAATTTTTTTCACATATGTCCACCTCCAATCCAAGGCTCTCCAAGACCCACAACAATATAGAGGAATATACAGGCGAGTGGGCTTTTTATGCTAAACCAAGGTAGCTATCTAGGTGGTGAGTAACATTCATCCCCGGACACCCCTCTATTTCTTAGACATCGCATGGGGTGTAATTGGTCACCACCACTCCAATGGGTTATGAGTTTCCACCACAAAAACTATTAGAATAAAATCTTTTGATAAAGTTCAAATAGCTTTAGAGAGTGCACCCTTTCTCAAAAGTATAAGACGTCAAAGTTTATGTGATCAACTTAGCTTGAAGGACTTAAACATGAAACTTAAAATTAGTTTGCACTTTGTGAGAATGCATGAGATCGCGAAAACATCTACCTTCCTAAAATTTCCACATTTCATTGTTTTCATTTTTTTTTCATTTTCCATTTTTTTTTCTTTCTGTCTTTTGTTTTATTTTGAAATAAGTGACTCAACTAAAACTTTCGAAGACTCAATAAATCTATCAAAGAAGAAAATAAAATCTAGACTCGAGATGAAATGTTAAAATAAATAAAACTACCAAAGAAAGAAAAAAATCTTTTTTTTTGACACGGGAAAAGAGTGATGCTTCTCATGAAAGGTTCACAATTTTTTTTTTCAAATTTTTTAATTGATCTTTTTTGGGATTTTTATTTTTTCAGTTTTTTGTATGTTCAAGTAAATCGCTAATGAAAGAAAAATCATGCTAGTAAGTAGGGGTGAGCACGGACCGGGTTGGACCGAATTTTTCGAATATTTCTTCCCGGCCTAATATGTACGAGTTGGAAAATGTTCAACCCAAACCTACCCAATGACTTGAGATACCCAAACCAATCATAACTTATCGACTCGGTCCGGTTCAGACTGATTAAACGGGTTGAAAACTCTTTAAATTTTACTTGCAAATAGATATTTATTTGGTTAATTATCTTGGTAATATATGTTTGTATAAATTTTGAAGTTTGAAACATAAAGTGATTTTCTACGAAAGAGAAATAACGTGAGAAAAATTAAGTATAAAGAAAGTGTTAACTAGTAAAACTTGATTTCTAAACCATGTATCTTAATAAAGTTTGTAATTTACATTTAAAATGTTAGTCGGAACGGTTCGGTTTTTAACGGTTTTCCACTTTCAAAACCCATGATCAATCGAACTTTGTTCAGGTCGACGAATCTATAACCATAATCAATCAATTAGCATTGATCGGGGCTAAATTCGGACCGATTTGATGCGGGGCGGTTCAGGGAGGCGGGTTGGGCCGGGTTTTGCTCACCCCTACTAGTAACAATTTAATCAAGCAAGAAATCTACTCCTCCCCCCCCCCCCCCTAACTAAAATATCACATTGTAATCAATGTGTGAGAAAAATGGAAGAGCATGCAAATTTTAGAAAGAGATAAAAATGATAGAGATGCCTCATACACATCTTTGGTCATCAAGCACCATTAATACTCCATGAGCAACCTACAAAATAGTTAGATAAAGAAAATATATGAACTAACTATTTATTCATGTACAATACAAGACATCTAAATTGAAGAAGTCAAGTCATGGCACTTTTAATTTCTTGTAGTCAAGGCAAGCTTGCCTATGACTATGAGCAAGGTCAAGGTAGTACTCTTTCAGTCATCGCATTCTCAACTTTCCTTTCACATTCTCTAATGTCTCAAGCACAAAAATTGGGTAACTAATACCCGGATCAAGTAAATAAAAATGTAAGGATTTGAGTGTTCATTTCTTGATGAAAGTAGCACTCTCTTGTTTTTCAAATAAATTCTTCAAAATGCTCTTTTCAAATAAAATTTAAGAGACATCACACATTTTGATAGAAAACATTCACTCATCTTTAGAATTCGAAAGTATAGAAGAATCATGAGAAAATCTAAGAGGAGTATCATTACCACAAGTTAACTTAAAACCTTCAATGAGAACAATATTTTCACTACAAAAATTAAATTAAGATCAATGAGAAGAGATGAAAGGGACTCACAATCACACAAAAATTTCAAATCTTCCAAAGTAAGCACGCTTGACTCTTTGGAAAATGTAGCAAGAGTATAAATATCTTTAACACATGATTCAACCAACTCACTTAACATACATCATCATCATCATCATCTTGTGATTTGGGTGAATACATGCATTAAAACTGTTCAGCTCAAGAGTCAGTTCCCAAATGTAATATTCTTCATACCACTTATGTAATTCATAATTGCATTAGTGGTAGCAAAAAATGGTCTTCCTAAGATGATAGAAATGGAGGATGTACCACTAGTCAAAGGAGAGGTTTCTAAACAATAAAATCCACCGAAAAGTAGTATTGGTTCACTTGAACCAACACATCATCAATGATGCCTCTAGGGACTCTAGTGGACCTATCCGCCAATTGGAGAGTCACTCTTGTGGATTCAAACTCACCCAACCCCAACTTCTCATATACCGGGTATGGAAGAAGGATTACACCTGCACCCAAATCTAATATAGAATTATGAATTTTATGTTCTCCAATGGTGCAAGTGATAGTAGGTGAACCCGGATATTTATACTTAGGAGGGAGTTTATCTTGGAGAATTGAGCTAACTTGCTCGGTGAGAAATGTCTTCTTTCTCACTTGAAGAGCTCTCTTGAAAGTGCACAAATCCTTGAGAAATTTGGCATAAGCTGGAATTTGCTTGATAGCATCCAAGAGAGGGATATTTTTCTTGACATTTTGAAATGTCTCAAGGATATCTTGTTTGCTAGCCTTCTTGGTAGAGGCCAATAGTCTTTGGGGAAATGGTGAAATAATCATAATTTCTTCATTATCATCAACCACTTTTTTCCCTTTGTTAAGACTCTCCTCAGACTCTTGCAAGTCAACACCTCCCTCTTGGTCCTCAATCTTCTCACACTCCTCTTCTTCCTCATTTTCATTAGACTCCCCACTTGAAAGTCCTTTGTCAACAAATTTCCATTTGTCAAAACGGTGATGGACTTAGCAGGCTCCACATGGTTGAAGGTTTTGCCACTTGGGTTTTGCTGAGGTTGAGATGGGAGTTTTCCCTTCTCTTGAGGCGTGTGGAAGGATAAATGAATGATAATGAAATTGGTAATGATGTACAGAGGATGTGCGTGAAGGCTGTCGGGAACACAATTGAGTGATTTCCCTAGGGTACATACCCTATTATTTATCGTGGAATCTATGAGTACTACATATGCATGTTTAGGTCATGACTGTATAGGGGCGTCGACACTTAAGGTCTCATTAGAATGGTTAGGGCGGGATAGTGAAGGGCTATCTACTAACGTCCGGGGAGAAATTAGTATACCCAAGAATGTACCCCATTATTGGATTTATTGCATCCTGACCTCTCTGTTTGCATCGTACCTGTTGGGGCTCGTAGGCTACGCCTCAACCAAAGAAACGATTAAAATGTGGTTATTCTTTTCTTGTTAGCCAATTCTGTATAAATGTTGTGATATATGCTTAGTCAGTTTTTAATGATAAACGTTTTCTACGGTCGGCTGTTGCTATTTGAAAACCCACAGGTTATGAATAAGGAGGGGGATGTGCACACGTAAGCTGGAAGCTAGGATCAGGCAGCTAGGATATTTCTCATTTATCTAGGAAGCATTTTATTCACGATTTAGATTTGAACAATTGTCGTTATTTATTTCAAACTATGGTTGGAGGATTTTCTTCTTTTCTTAATAATTGCACTTTTGGATTATTGTTTGGTCATACTAGCAAGAAACCGTAGGTTCCGGGGTGTTTCAACATGGGTAAGAAAAGAGAAACGAAAAGGAAAAGAAAATATGGCCAAAACCAAGCAGAAGAATTATGTTGTAAACCTTTGCGACAACCTCAATGACAACATGTGATGAAATCAACTAAACAAGAACATCAAGCCATATCGGCACAAATAATGATAAGATAATTCCAGAAGAATACAACATTACACCAAAACACCCAAACCAGTAGAAACATCAAGATATAAAAGTCAACCCCAAAAACCACACATGCACTAACCCCAAATATGGTGTAGCAATAAATCAGGTCGAAAACAATAACATCAATAAAAACAATTAGGCGGAAACCTCGTAAACATTTAATAAAAGCATCAAGGAATGAAACATAGAAGCCGAAAAACCACATGCATAAAGCCCACACAAACAGAGAACAACAATTGGCGAGGAATGCATACCAGATTCTGGAATTGCATGTAAATTAAGCGTAAATTAAGAAGAGGGAAAATTAAACATGAAGAGGAACAAACGGCTTCCCCATACATGTACAGAGAAGAAGACCCTCTGCACAATCGAAGGCGAAATGACACATTAGAGAATGTAAATAAACAAAAGGTATCGAACAATATACAGCTACGTCACAACCAGCTAAGAATACAGCACGTGGAGGCACATAAAGGAACCAATCGACTCCACCGCCATCACATAAAGAGGGAGGACCGAAACAGCCTGATAAAAACAAAATGACCGGAGAAGCCATATATTTCGGCCTAATAACACTATCGCAGAGGAAAAATACAGAGAGGGGCGCCACGGTCAATATCACTCCCAAATATCGCCTCATGTTTGTCCATCGAAGGAGCCACCGACATCACAGTAATTACAAACAGACCAACGGCAGATAAGCTAAATCCCAACTAACGAAGGGCAAGCACGTAAATACGTAATCAACAACAAACGGAATGCAAAATGACCAGGAAACCATATACATTTGACATTCATTGCATCATAAAGAAACTATAATGGCATAATACAGAGGAGGGCACCACATTCAACAGGACTCCCAAATTTCGCTTAAGGTTCTCGATCAAATAACCCACCAAATTCACAATAATTGCGGATATACCAACGTCACATATACAAGATCCAAACTGACACTGGGCAAGAACGTCATTTCGCAATCAAAACCAAACGGGATACACCCAATTGACGGGACGTAAAAGTCCCTTCCAATGAAACCAATTAACACCTCGCAAACCTATAATGGCAAGAGGACCCGAAGGACATTAACGTCATTCCGTAAAGGCAGCCTAGAAAAACAACCCAACAACCACAGTTATTACGAAAACACAACGGCCAATTCGCAAATCAAATAGCAAAATAACGGAGGGCAGCAAGGACAATTCCTCCTCCAATAATCGCTTAGCCTCTTCTAGTATAGCAGATAGATTGTTTATTTAAAAACTAACTAGTTTATGCGGTAACATCAAGTCATCGTTTTTGTAAAAGTTGTAAAGCGTGCTAACTAAGCAAGTTCCACAGTAGCTTTTCGCCCATTGCATCGCACCCAACCAAAGTGTCGAAGAGCCATGAATCATCAAATCAATTGCCAATTAAGCAGCCAAGGAAATGGCAGATTATTCTGACCCAAACTATAATGTCCCTAATTGTAGGACTGCAACTTGGGCGGGCTGGACGGGTTGGTACCCCTTTCCTAGCCCGAGCCCGAGTTCTGTTGAGCCTGCCCAAGCCCAGCTCAGCCCGAGTAAAAAGCTTTGTCAGCCTAATCGAGCCCAAATTCGTACAAATCAATTCGGGTTCGGGTTTAATTCGGGCTACAATATTAAACTTAATAATATTTTTAAAACACAAGAGAATAATATTAAAACATAGAAGAATAATAGATTATTGGTGATCATTGTAGTTAGTTAGAAGTTGGTTTGAAAGCTCAACAAGTCACTTTATGGACTTAAACAAGCTCACAAAGCCTGGTATACATTGCTAGCTTCATTTCTCATTGCTCAATGTTATGACATACTTTCTCCGTTCTCTCTGTATCTTCCAAGTTGCATGTTGTCACCATTGACCGGGTCACTTTAGTTCGACGATTTGATTAGTAAAACAATGCAAGAATTTGGTAAACTTTACAATGTGTTGTTGAGTAAACTTTACTCTACAACACCATGACAAAATTATCAGAAAATTACATCATCTTGCTATTCAAATAATCGGGTCAAAATGACCCGGTTACAGAAGAAAAAGTCAAACGTGGAAGATTGAGAGGGAACGAACTAAGTATTACTTATTGGTGATTCTTCTCACTTGATTCAGCAGTGTGTCACTACTACTCATAAGCTTGCTGCGAAAGATCTTGGGTATTTGTCTTATTTTCTTGGGATTGAGTCCATGTTTGGCATCCCTGTTTTTAATGAACTTTGATTAAGAACATAATGTTTTTTTAAACTCATTTGATATGCATGGTTTTTTATCTGTTTAAAAATAAAAATATGCTGAAAACAGATGTTAAAAAAACAGCAAATGTGTGTTTTTTTTGTGTTCTTTCATACTATTGGTGTTTAAATACATTTCAACTCTGATTAAAGGCAAAAAAATATCAAACTATTGTACGTAAAAAATGATTTCCAAGCAAATTAACATTAATATAGTAATGTTGTCAAATGTGTTTTTTATTTTAAACACTGTTTTTAAACATATATCAAACAATTTTTTGATTCTGCTTTTAAAAGTGTCTTTTCAGCAAGTTTTTTTCTACTGTTTTTCTTGTTTTTAAACAGATTCCAAACAAGCTCTGAAATTGAGAAACCTGCAGATGGGGGTTGTGTTCTACATCAACACAAATATGCCAGAGTTACTGATTAGGCTGGGATGTCAAAATGCAAATCTTATCCTACCCCAGTTGCTCCTAAATTCAAGAAACCTCGAGATACTACTCTATTTTCTGATCCAAGTCTATATAGAACCTTGGTTGGTGCTTTACAAAACTTTCATTTGATACCAAGCCAGACTTGCAGTTTGCAGTCAACATGCCAGCACTTACATAATCCCAATGCATCTCATAATCAAGCAGTAAAAAGGATTTTGAGATATGTAAAAGACCAAATTGCACCATTTCTCAAGGGCCCGTGAGATAATCCTGCAGGTCTATACCACGATCCAATGTCTGGCTTAGCCATCTATCTCTAAAAACACCGTGTTGCCAAACGTAGTGTAGCACTAAAAACCCATTGTTACCCGGCCAACAGAGTATAGCACCAACAGTCACAGAACATAACCAAGCCGTTAAAGCTTAGAAAATATCTACTGGCCAGCTGCATCTGAAACCGAGCCATTACAGCTTAGAACATTCAGAAAAAATCAACCCAATCCAGCCTGTAATCAAGAATCTCATTGCAAAATCTTAACAATGCCTAAAAGTTTCTGATCAGTCATGTAGCAGTAAAAACGGGTGCATTTTCCACTAGCCGAACTGAGTGCAACATTTTCATTCTTAAAAGGATAAACAATCGTGAATGACCCCGACAGGTTTAATACAACAAATTGAAACACTTCACCTGGCGGCAAGCTGATAACTGGAAAGTACAGTTATCATGCGTTCAGTGCTCCAAAGTTCTAATTTTATCAAGACAATTCTGCATGTGATTGGTAACTTCAGCCGTGAGTTTTGCTCCCACCACAAGTTTGTAATGCTCGAATTTCGCTTCTTCACACTTCAAAGCAGCATTTCTACAAGCCTTGATACTTCCTAAAGTAAACAATGAAATGGATATCAAAATTTCTACTTCTTCGGAAAGCAGCATAATCCATAGTCAGACGTGCATTATTCAATGAGACCCACATAGACTACATAGTAAGGAAAATGTTTTCAGTAATAATGCTCGCAATATTGTAAAATATCAGAAATCCAGATTCAATGCCAAAGAACTCTGCTATAATGGAAATCTAATTACCATTAATCTACAACGTTAAAGAACCAAGATATCTGAACAGCTATCTTGATCAAATATATAGCCTCGACTGAAGTAAAAAATCCATGTAACTCAGACTTACCACTAAGATCCAACAAGTTTATTAGCACTGGGCAATGGCCGACACTCCTGACCATGGTTACTGCTGCCCAAACTCTCTGGTACTCTTCCCTTGAGGCTCTGATGATGCAAAGTTTTGTAATGGGGTTCACATATTTGACTGTCGACCAAAATAAAATATGATGAAAGATGATGGAAACAAAATATACCATATCCTTAAATGTTGATACTAATTTATCAAAATATACCATATTCTTAAACGTTGAAACAGATAAGTCGAACTAATTAACAACTTGTAGTACTCACCTTGGAATGACCCGAGCGATGAGGCTAGACCACACTCTCCAAAATTTTCAAGAAGACTGTCTTTGATGGCTTTCAACAAATTAAACTGAGTAATGATGATTGGATCATCGACCATATGATCTCTATTCGGGTCTAGAAAGACCTCCATAACCATGTATCTATTTTTAAACCCAACCATGACTCTGTTGAACCTTCGTATCTATACCTGTCCACCAAATTAGGATATTTATAAGAGGACATTCAAGCTCATAATAAATTTGATGCCAATGGCCACATAGGAAACTATCATATGTTGTAAACATATGGTATTTAGATGTATTTACAATTGAACTGGTCCAAATTCTGTACATATCAAGATGCAATGTACAAAATGAAAGGCCGTAGTATTTGAAAGAATAGACCTTTTGGCCAAACTCCCTCATTGGTCTATACTTGTCAAAAGAAATATTGGTAATCAGCCATGAAAAAGAAAGAAAATGAAAAAGCATAGAGACAAGTGAAAGGACAGGTATTCTTAAATCACATTCTAAAGACCTTGTTTGACAAAAAAGAAAACGCAAAACACAAAAATGATATAAAAGATAATGCAGAAGCTATCCACAGGTTGTTCCAGTTTATCTAGGTCTTGAAAGGGCCACACAGGGTAAGAGAACACTTGTGAAGACAAGCCAGTTACATCTACTGAATATGGTGTAAAAGATAATACAGAAGCTACAGGTTGTTCCAGTTTATCTAGATCTTCACAGAGCCACACAGGGTTAGGAGAAAAAGCATACACTTGTGAAGACAAGCGACTTACATATAATCTTTGCAACTCTTACATCTACTGAATATGAGTATTCCACTAGAATCTACAAGTTGCATGGTTCGTCTAAAACACACTGCGTGAGGGAGTTTAGGCGGCTTTGGGTCGGCATAGGAGTAGTTTCAGGCTACATTGGCCTCTCTCTCGTGGGAGAAAACCAGCCATTTGGTGACCAATGGCTCTCTAATAAGCAAAAACTTCATGCCAGCTGGTTCTGGAACGGTGTCTTGGGTTAATTAGAGATTAATGTTTCAGGTGACAAGTAGAGAAAAGGAAGTGGCAAAGACTAGGAAACTCTCACAGAAGAGGATTCAGCCTTGCAACCACACTTAATTAATATAACTTTCAGTAAATACCATACAAGGAAGCAAGTTAATAGATGAGGGAAAGTGTTGTAGACTATGTTTCCACCGTTCAATCATAACCAGCAAATTGAGAAATGTATCACGCATTCTGAAACTCAGTACAGTAGCGCCCAGAAACAGAGAATTGGGTCTCGAGAAATGGTTATTACTTTCAATTTAAATAATTAGGAGGGGGCATTAGAGTTATACCTGCTAAGCTTTGTGCATTATAATAATTTTGACTTGAAAATATTGTAGGAACTGGGTTGTCCAATGGTTTTTAATACATGAAAGGTGATCACATTCCTACTAAGCTATGAAGCATGGACGCTTCAATGTGAGTGCCTTCTCCGTGTAACTAACGTTTCTGACACAGAAACACATCAGTTGATGACAAGTCAAAACAGCAAGAATTGTGGGCATTTGTTAGGTAATCCCATGAGATATGGTGAATGTTCTGGGTGAACCCCATGATCTTAACTCTTACAACTGCCAATATAGATAGATTTGATTTAATCTCTTATCATATCCATTACCTGAACTCTTCGGAATCACCCACGTACCCGGGTCGATACGATCCGACCTGGGTGTGGGATCTGTGGCAGGTTCTTGGAGGAGCGGTCCAGACGCGGCACGGGGGTGGAGCAGGCGAGAGCCTTCACCGGCGCAGGAGAAGGATGCGTCAGCGGTTGGCAAAATACGTTGTACTTCTGCAGCCACCATGGATGGCAAGCTCTGAACGTGACTGTGAAGTCGTGCGTGGAAGGAGATGCTTCACCCTTTTGTTTTTCTGGACCAATATACCCCTCTTTTTTATTAAAAACCTAATGGGCCTTCTGAGAGACAAGCCTTAAATGGATTAGGCCTAAGTAATCCATCTGAGATACTAATGAAAACTCTTCATGGACCTACTCTATTGTAGGCTTTTGTATTAACTTGAAATGTAGTTTTAACACCCCCCCCCCCCCATGTTTAATGAAAAAGACATTTAGGCCCTCAGTGTTTTCGGATGCATCTGGAAGAGAAGCGAAATATGTCGAATATAGATATCCTTATGCGTGTATCTAAAAATATCTAGTATGAATAATATATAATATATGCAATATCCCCGCACCCGTGTCCATTTTTTGGGTACTTCTTAGCCGAGTCCCCGTATCCCAAGTTTTATCATCTGGGCGAATCAGACTCGCGGATACACAGGGATATGACTCCCAATTCCATGTAACATAGAATCCATACACCAATAATCATTATTTTAGTATACTCAATATATTTAAGGTAATAGATCAGAGTTATGAAACTCTGATTAATAGATATGTGTCGTATACAAAAATAACATTCGTCGTTTCCCAGACGTCCCGGCATCATCCCATTTTTTTCAAAATTGCGGTTTTGCCGTCCCTGTTTCTTTGCTACATAGCTACTAAGACATCAAAAGAAAATACACTATTGAACCAAATTCCGTAGGATATCACAATCGGAGTTCCCATTCCCATTCTCATTCCATGAATAGGAAGGATCCGCGTCGAAATATGTAGGTTCCTAGATCACGAATTGCCATCAATAATAATATATCAGCGAAATACAGTGGCCAGCAATGGGAAACGTTAGTGGTGCAGGCATAAATGGACGACGCGAATATGCAATATCTCCCTCTCACCAGGAGCATCTGTTTATCCCTAATGAGAGAAAAAGATGAACCGATTCTAGGCCTCGTTTTGCCCCAAATTATAAGATTACCTTTTAATTTTCACTCTAGGTGTTGGGCTAGGGTTAGATTTAGGTGGATTATTAGGTTTCAGATTTAGCCGGATATCTGTTATAAGTGACCAGGTACATGTGGTTCGTGTCCTTACGAGAAGTAAACCACTATTCATGACTGTAAATTGGCCGGTGCAAACTTTTGGGAATTGACAATCTGTGTGACCCATAATGGACAAATAGGAATGTGACAAAGTATATTATATATGGCTTTTAGAAACGAAAGCGCTCTAACTTAAGTGCTTTGTGCTCCAATCTTTTGAGTTAAGGTCAGGACTCAGGAGTTCGACTCTCATCATATATATATTAATCGTTTTTTTTTTTTTTTTTTTTTTTTTTGCAATGACTGGATCAGCTGTCTTGAAGACTCTGACCCACAACTGGAATCCTATTCTGATGTCTGCAGGCTGACCCACAACTGGTTAGCTCATTTCTCAATGGTAATGAAATGTACACTGATCTAGAATATGTTAGTGCCCATAAACTCCTAATTTTCCTCGATGCTTGATGTAGTAATTGAGCACAAGATAAATGCTTGTCTCTGGAACTTGTTCCAGCTCCACCATAACATCATAAGCTCCGACGTCATAGTAAACCTCAAACCATCTTGCAATTTCAGCAACAGAAAATCAAAAATCTCTTACATAAGGATATGCTTGTGCTAAATAGCTTTCATCGAAAGACATTAAAGGCACATGAACAATTTAGAGATATTGCTCTACCCCTTCTTCCATTCAAACGAAATTACTGGCATAGACAATTCCAAAGACACTTCTAGTCTCTTCAAATGGACAGCATACTAGAGCAGATGAAAGTCCTAACCGAGCCCGCCAACCCGCTCATGTATATTTTGTGTCCTGACAAATTGTGGATTCTAAAGCCAAGTATCAGAAATCTATTCAATCAAGGATCCAGTTGGAGAGACCATAAAGTTCCTAAATGGAGACACAAACATGAGATGTGAGTTCCAAGTGTCGGTGGCATATATCTATTTCCGTTTTTCGACAATCCCAAAGGCTGAAGGTCCAACAAACTTGGTGATAGTCATAAATCCCAAGTGGTAAGACTAACTGTCATACTAGATGAGCCAATAAAGAGGAAAATTATTTGTGTTATAACTCCATTCATTTCTGTCATCATTGAAACCAGACCCATAAAAGCACAAAAGTGGAGGTGTCGTCTAAAGTGCCTCCCTAGGGACTTGTCCTCTAGAGAAGAATAACTGGAAAAATACCAAACATGGATAAGGTTATGGACGGGAATGAAGGTAAAGAAATTTGATTTCTTTCACGGAAAAGGTAAAATTTTCACTCTCAAGTCTCAACCCATGCTTAGTGGCGGATCCAAAATTTGGGTAAAGGGGGGCACAAATAAAAAAAAAAAAATGAAATTCACGTACAAACGTCCAAAATACATTATATGTCATCAGTTTCACAACCAATGATTGATTCTTGGGAAGAAGTATTACTTTTTTATAATCAAGAACACTGTGGGAGTAAGTAATACAATCCAGTTTATTAACATGATACTACCACCAACAATTTCATAATGAAGTTCTTAAAGTAATCATAATATAAACATTTTAGCCCCACAATTTCATCAAACTGAAGGTAATACAAAGAAAATCAAAACATTATGAGCAGAGCATAATCCCAATCAAAGACCCACAAAATTAATATGCATGAACCACAACTATAAGTTATGTCAGATAATACCCAACAAGGAAATTGTTGGTGGAAGAGGAGGAAATATTGTTTACCTGCGAATTTTGAGTCAAAAATTGTCTTCCCTCACAAGATAGAATTTCAAGTCAAAAACATTATTGTCTTCTCAATTTCTAGAGTTTATGGTTTACCAATTCTTCCAAGACAATAATGTTTTACCCTTCAGAGAATTTTACACTTTCCAATTTCTAGGGTTTACGATTTACCAATTCTTCCCATTCTCAATTTCTAGGGTTTACGGTTTACCTGCTAGTCGCCGGAGACTGAGAATTGCTCGCCGGAGATGGAGGAACGGAGCAGGGAGGGAGGCGATCAGGTGACGCCGACGATGGGTGGGGCGGACTGCGGAGGCGAGCGTTCTCTTCTTCCGTCTTCTTCACTTCACAGTACTACCGGGAGCAGAACATCTTTTTTCGTGAGGAGACAGTTTCCACCCTCCGACTACGGATAAAAAAACATTTTGCACCCTGATTTATGGAAAAATACATTTTGCACCACTTTCAGAGTTAAATACTAACGGCACAGTTACGGATAAAGTTCATCCATTTTGGTCGTAATCCTGCTCTGGTTTCAAATCAGCATCCCAATGTCTCATCATTCATATCCTACTTCTGGGACCTGAGACTCTTGAAGAATCTTGACTGGAGACGGACGGTTCATATAAATAAGAACAAGAACACAATGAATAATCAAAATATAAACGTATAATTAAGCTAAAAGCGTGAATCACGTCATAATCCAGAAAATCCTAATCAAAATCCTAGTTCTCCATAGATTATCTAGCAATAGAAGTTTAGCTAGACATAAACTTATTTAGCAACATCAAAATATCCATAATCGTAGAGAAGAGATGAAGAAAATGTAAGCAAACGCTAAAAATCTTCACGAAGGATGATCTTCTTCGTTCAAAAGCTTTGTCTCCACCTTCTATGGCTCTCCGTGAAAAAAACTTTCATAATAAGTCTCCAAAAAGTGTTTAAATGCGTCCTTAATCGTTTCCTAAAAAGTTACCAAAATATATGTCTAAAACAAAACATTACTACGCAATCATAGGCCGCACTCGTACGAGTACAGTCCCAGTCGTACGAGTGCACTGATCCCACTCGTACGAGTGTCTGAGAAAGGTCATACGACTGGCTTTCTTCACTTGCTTCATTTTGGCTAAGTAAACTCACTCATACGACTGAGTAGCCACTCGTACGATTGGCTGCAGTTCTTCAATTATTTTTCTTCATTCTCCCTTGCTTCTTTGGCCTCATCTTCCATTCCAAGCATCGTTCTTGAGCCTTCAAACATTCCAAAGTTTGTTTCCTCTTGTCAATGCACGTCTCCAAGCTCCCGATTCCTGAAAAGCACAACACGAAACATACCGGATGATCACATGTGACAAAATTAGCTCGAAATTAAACAAGAAACGTCCGGATTAAAAAATCAAGTCCAAATACTCAAGCATGCTCGAAACGTACAAGAATTGGTCAATTTATCACGTAAATGCATCAAAGTACACGCAAAACGGTGGTGAATCTTATAAGAATATAACTCCTAATGTGGAGTTATCAAGCGTTTGACGATATCAAAACACAATATTCCACAACTAGAGGATCTAGTGAATTCAAGTCTAAGGATGACAATACCGTTGTCACTACGAGAAACACTTGTGACTTTACATAACTTGTATGTAGCCTTCTCGTTGTGGGTCAATCCAGTATGACATTACTCCTAATGCATACCCATGTGCTAGACTTGATATCTCCATATCAATCTACCCACATACTAGTCTATAGTTGATCGTCCTATTAATCAATATAATCAACTAGAGATATTTAAGATAAACAACATATTTGCAATCTAAGGACTTCATTATATTAAATATCTTCATAAATAATACAATGAATATTATAGCCAAAAGTAATGTTCATACTAAATAAGATTGCCTCTAGGGCATCTATTCCAATAGGTATACGTAGCAACAGGGTCTCACTTTTATTGTACGCTTAAGGCCCCCAAATGTTTTGGGTCGGGCCTGGAACAAGTAGGTCGAATTTGGATTACCAATGCTTTCCATTAGTTTGATTATAAGTTCGTAGTTAAACTGCAAATAAAATAAGATGTCAGATCTAAAATGCAGTATAGCAAATGTAGGTAGCACGAGTACTTCTGAGATGCCGCGCACCGGCACTGGGACACTCACCTCGGGTGCATGGTGAGTGCTTGGCGGGTGCTTTGAGGGTAAGACATGGTCATTTTGAAAGTTTTACTTTAGAGGTATTCCAAATGCAACTACAACTTAACCCAAAAAAACGTGCATTTTTATAGGTCCCACCCAACTTTATAAATTTTAAATTTATTCTTATTTGTTAATTTAATGTTTTAGTCCCCACTGCAACAAATTTATAGGTCCGCCCCTACATATAATAACTTTATATCTTTGAATTTGTTAATAAATTTTTGTTTGATTATTTTTTGGATCACTGTTATGATTGTTTTTACATTAAGATCATGGTATCATAAGTAATATATATATATATATGAATAAAATTGTGGCTCTTGTACCCATGATTTTTGGGAATTTGCCGCACCCACAAGCGTATTTACAAAGCGTACATTTGCAAGAGCTTTTACTAAGGTGATAGAGCTATATACACTGAATGTGTTTAAACAAGTTTAGATCAACTAAAATTATATCAGCTTATTTAAGTCTAGTCCAAACAGAGCCATTAAGTTGAAAGCACATCCCAGCCAACGTTATATACCAGTGCTCCACTAAGTACTGACTTAACCAAGGCTTTTGTACAGCTTTGAATTGATTAATATTCATTAAGTTGAAATTTCACACCATCCAAGGGTCCATAGCTCAGTGGTAGAGCAATTGACTGCAGATCAATAGGTCACCGGTTCGAACCCGGTTGGGCCCTTTTCTGATTTTTTTTCAACCTTTTTATTTCATCTTTCTATATTTATTTTTTCATTGGGCCCTTTCTGATTTTACTTTCTGTTATATTTTTCTCCATCTTTCTCTAGTTTTTCCACCAATTTTTGTGCAATTTGAATGTTAAGTGTGTGTCTGTTTCTCTGTGTTTATTAATGAACTCTTTCGGGAATTTCATGGATGGTACCGTTCTTATGAAACAGGAATGTGAAACTAGAATGACAATGTCAGTCAACAAAAGTTTAAAGTCTAACAAAAAACAAAACCTTTTATCCAAAAAGATGCAATGTATAGGTTATGGATTTAGCAATGGTGATCATTAATGTTTGATTACGTTTATAGAGCTCAAAATATCGTCGCCATCAATCACAAATTCACAAGTAATATCGAACATAAATAATAATTAAACACAAGATTTAAAGATAAGGATTTATCGGCTCACATTTGTTGAGCAATTATTGTTTGTATGACAATAAAAATTAAAGGTTATGAATTAATGAACATCAACCATTAATAATATTTTTATTATTCACATGAAAATCACTTGCAATACATATACTCCATGTTTTATATTTTGATTCACTTGTGTATACATTGTATTGATAGCTACTTTTCTCAAAAGAAATAATGACTCTGTTTGGAGCTAATCCTATATCTTTACTTTCCCTCATTTCTTATACACACATCATGATATATAAATAAATTTTAAAGTACTCTAAATAGAAATAAATTGCAACAACATAAATAATCAACAACAAAAATTTAAAAATATTTTCTACGAACTACAAATTTTCTCTAGAAAACAACATTTAAGAACAATCTCAAAATAAATGTAGAGTTAAAAACATAAATTTGAAACAATTGTGTAATTAAGAATGAGTGATAGTAAAGTTAGTGATTATTTGCATTTTGTAAAATGCATAACTTTAGTGACATCAGTGTAGGAAAGGAATTTTAAAAGGTAATAACCAATTAAAAATATGCAAAAAATATTTTCTCCGTTAGTTACAAGCATAAATGATAAAGAAGGTAATTACAAGCATAAATATATTTATATTTATTATATTTATATTATAATAAATATAAATAAATATAATAGATTATAGAATTTTGAAAGAAAGTAATTTAATAACATCGATTTGGTTGAAAAAACTAAAAGGTAAATGTCAAAATAATTTAATAATTATAAAACATAAATGCAAAAAGATGTATAATTAATAAAACACAGTAATACGTGTAAATAATTTACACCACAATAATTTTTAGTTAATGCCAACTTTATACTAAAATAACCATACTATCCTCCTTAACTTTTTTTTTTTGAAAAATTAATTATATCTCTAATAAGTAGTACTACAGTCTAAACTTCCACACGACCAGACTTTCTTGTTCATCTTTCTCTCTAACAAGTATTACATTTTTTAATTTGCATTTGCGATTTTTCCTCACACTACTTGAAAACATAATTTATGTAATTGAATACTCATACCATACACAATTGACAAAAAAAACCCTATAGCCAAAACAACACTTTTAGGATGGGTGAGTCTAGTCAATTAAAAATGTTCATATGACCACACATTTTTAAATGATGAGCGAAATCACAATTCGACAACCATGAATGCACGACCGTCAAGTGTAAGTAATAAACTGAAAAGCTCTTGGTATAGTCGAATCCACATGACTTGGCTTTTTAGCTGCTTAAATTGATAATCCAGCGTGCGGCGATAGTTTTGGTTGATTCTACTACTAGATTGCAATTACTAAAATAACAAGTAATGAATAAATAATCACTAAAAGCTAAGAAGATTGGAATTTAGAAAAACACTGGAATACTTTTTTGGGACGCTGCCACGCTCGGGACGATTTCAGAATGACTAATGATTCAAGAAACAAAGACTTGTTATTTATATTTCAACGAGTCTAAATTTCAATCATATTTCTTTGGTAATAACACTTTTACTTAGAGTAATTGAAACCCTATTTCTTTGGTGAATAAACTAATCTAGTTAACTTTGCTATAAGTTCACACCTAACAACCTTTATTTTGGTGATTGATGCGTGTGTGTGTTTAATTTGCTATTATAGTTAATCAAGATAAACTTCGTTTGTGAATTGCTAATAAGCAACTATGAAATGGCTGACACAAACACATTATGTAATGAAAAACACCAAATTTAAGGCCTTCAGTCGAATCATGTCGAGTCAAAAATATGGAAACATACTCGTCTCGTTTTATTTTTGTGTTGTCTCGTTTTATTGAATTGTTGTCGGTTGGTCAAAAATTGTTTACATTATGTGGATTTGGACATTGTAAGTCTTATGTATGTGTCTTTGTGAGAGAACAATTGAATCCTAAAATAGTATCATTATTTTTCGGGAGGGCTGTAACGAGTGAATATTGATGTGTGTAGGGAGACCTTAATCATTGGCGGAGCCAGTAATCCGTAAGAAGGGACGCACAACTGCACAATGTGGATATCATTGAGGTGCACTACTACTATTTAATGAAGGGCACAATTAATTTTGTTAATGAATTTAATGGTATATTAGTTGGTACTCAAAATTTTAGGGGTGCGCTTGCACACCCGTGCCTCTACGTGGCTTTGCCACTGCCTTAACCGACCCGTTTATGACATGTCACCTTCTTGTCGAACGGTTTTGAACCTCTACGGGTTCGTGCCAACCAGAATATCCTAGCTACGTGTCAGTCATTGCATGAGCTGATATTGCCAGACCTACATATAGACAATGTTTGAATAACTAATACCAAATAAACTAAATTAACTATAAAGCCTAAATTTAAATAAATGATGACAAACAATTTTTTTTTAGAATATGACAAACGATTCGATGAGTACGTTTAGTATGTATTCTAATGTGTTTGTTATATCCAAACACCCAATAAGAAGCTAGTAACACAAGTTTACATGATTGGGTGACACATTAAAATCCTCAGTTGATTTATTTATTTATTTATTCTTTTGAGAAAGATCCTCAGTTGATTTACATGAATCTATTTCTTTAGATGGTGAAGAAAACCAATCTATTACCATTAAGTACGCGGGTACATTCAAGGGGTACTAAATAATTTATATCAAATTATAATACAGATACTAATGTGTGATTACATTATCCAAACACCCTTGTAGCAATTAATATACAATAATTCTTCG
Source organism: Linanthus parryae (assembly GCA_023055425.1). Taxonomy (NCBI): domain Eukaryota; kingdom Viridiplantae; phylum Streptophyta; class Magnoliopsida; order Ericales; family Polemoniaceae; genus Linanthus; species Linanthus parryae. The sequence continues at coordinate 1,944,708 of JALGPY010000015.1, forward strand.
AGTTGGCAACGTGGATTATTGATTAGTTAACACATTTATATTTCTATATTGACATGTTTAATCTCTTTAGAATGTGGATAGAAACCATAGCTGCAACAACCCCCTTATCCGGCTCGGACAAGACCGGGAGGGCGATGCTAAAAGTAACGACGGAAATCAAAAGCATAACATCCCACTTATTTATTACATAATATTAAACATCCAAAAGTCATTAGATATTACATAAGTCTTTCCTTAACTACTACATAAGGTGAGCTAGCCAACTACATCACTACTCGTGCTGAAAACCGTCTACGTGAGTCCCGTACCCTGCTATGCCATAGTCCTCAGCTCCTAAGCCTGCGGTGGGAAGGAAACAGGAACCGCAGTTTCAAAGTCAGTACAAAAGACTGAGTAAGCGACACCCAAGCATGTAAAACAGATGAAGAATGAATATCTTTTCTTTTGCAATAACTCAGAACAGGAAATGAATAATAGGAATAAAATAACTTCTCTGAAACAAAAGCTCAACTGAAACTTCTCTTCTTTACTAAACTTCTTTCTTCTATAATATCCAAAACTCAGAAAAATGCTGTATTATTATTTTGTGTTGGTACGGGGAAGATCTACTATACTATCACTAGCAGCCATGACCTTAAGTGCCGGCACCCCCCTAAGACTCCTCGCGGCCAGAGAGGTGAGTACATGGAGCGACCCGGCAGGTTGCGACCGGGTTAAAATAAGCGGGTCGAGAGGACGAAGCCAACTCGACCAATCTAGATAAAAGAAATCACAACGATCCCCGCACAACTCTTTCCACTTTAATTAATTATGCATTAATATTATTCGTGTGACAGTAGTAAACAAATCAACTTCTGAAAGTATAAGAACGTCACAATTTAACATGGAAATAAACAACAAATATTTTGAGACGTATATTAAAGTTAAAACGAGACACGAAAGAAACTAGGCTCGCAAGACTTGGCATGTTCACTTACCTTACTTTCCGTAGCAAAAGCACGTCCTAGCAGTGGCTCGGGCCTACAAAGACGTCACCTACAAATCGTGTCTTCTACGTCAACAAATATCCAAATAAAATGCTATAAGTCCTAAAAGAGTATTTATATCAACTTAAACCCTACTATTTATATTTCTATCATTTTATTACCCACTTATAATTTCTTAGAAATAAAACAACTCATCTATTTTTAAACAACTATTATTATTATTAATTACAAGTGATTAATTAGATTAATAAAATTATGAGCTATAGAAATTATACTTAAGATTAATTTGAATTATAATGACAAAGTGATTCTCGACTATTATGTTTTTAAGAAAAACTATACACGTTACTATACTATTTAGAAAGGTCTAATTTTACAAGTTTAATAACTAATGTTATAGACTTTGCGATTAAACAATATTTAATAAAAACTTTTACAAAAACGTGTCTATTTTAGTTTCAAACAACTTGTTTACTATTTCTTTAACCGAATAAATTTTCCGAGACAAAAAGCTACTATTTTTAGATATTATCTTTAAACCCACAATTATTATTAATAGTATTATTATTATTATTATTATTATTAATATTTTTATTTTTGGCTAAAAGTGTAATTTAATTATATAAACTCTAATTTGTAAATAAAAATCAAGAAATACTCTAAAACAGTTATATTAAATGACACTAGTCACCCTATAGTTTCTGAAAACATCAAACAGCCCCCCTAGAACATGTTAAAACATTTCTGTAAATTACGCTTTGACCCCCTTTTCAAGAACAACTCATTTTAGCTCTTCAAATCTTAAATCTAGCTATCAACTTCTGGTTTTGATTATGTAGAATGACTAAACAGAGGGTATAGCACATACCTAGGCCAAAAATGGCCGGAAACCGTTGAGATACGCGTCGGGTCGAAGTCTCGAATCGGAGTCGTCGGACTTTGAAGCTCACTCGCCGGAATTAATGGCTTCTTGGCTGGTTCTGAGCCTTCTGCTGTCCTAATCGGGGCCTTAGGAGTCTAGTGGTAGCACTGGTGGTCGCTGGGTGTGCTTTGGCGGAGCTTCGGCCAAGTGGGTCGCCGGAATCAATGGTGACGGCGGCGGCAGTAGTGGCTCTTGCTGCTGCTGCTATCCTCCTGCGCCTCTGACCTTCCCTGGGTTCGTAACAAGGGGCAGAGAGGCTGAGGGAGCGGGACGAAGAGGAGGGAGAGAGAGAGGCGGCGAAGTGGGTCTTCACCGGTGGTTGACCCGACGGGAAACTCGACGGGGATGATGGCTCTGCTTCTCTCTGCTAATGACAGTTGGGGTGGTCTTCGAACAGAGAGGGAGTGAGAGTGAGAGAAACAGAGGGTGGAGGTGGAGCAGTGGTGGGCTTGGTGGTTCTTGCTGCCTGAAAAAATGGCGGCAGTGGTGGGGGGTGGCTGCTGCCACTCTTCCTCTGCTGCTGCTGTTTGCTCTCTGGTGGCAGATAGGTGGAGAGAGAGAGAGAGAGCTGAATGGGGGTGGTGGGTTTCTGCCGAACAACAACAATGGTGGTGATGATGATGTTGACGGTGGTGAAGGTGGTGGTGTTAGCTGCTGGTGGCTGTGAGGGCAAGGAGTGGAGGGCGGTGGTGAAGCCTCCCGAAGGTGTTGGGGCGGTGATGGTTGGAGGCGGCTATGGGTTGATTTGCCGTGAAGAAAAGTGTTGGTGAAGATGTGAGAGAGGGAGGAGATATAGGGTGTGGTTGAAGTACTAGAGCTTTTGGTGATTCGGTGTGGCAACCACACCTAGTCTCGCGGTGGTCGGGTACGCGCTTAAAATCATAACTTTAACTAAATTTACTAAACGTTATCGTATTATTTCACGATTGTTAATTTAATAACTATTCTAAAATTTTCTTGCAAATAAAACTCTAAAATATATTTAAACATTATTTTGTCACTAAAATTATTATTATGCTATTATAATGACTATTTTACCCCTACTAATTAAACGGGGTATTACATTCTTCCCCCCTTAAACAGAGCTTCGTCCTCGAAGCTAAAGTCAAGCAACTACTCACGATACTCTGATTATCTAACAACAACTATCTAACAGAGTTAATATCACACGACTGACATAAATTTCAAGTAACAATTAATAGCAAGTAGCCAATTAAAACATACGTAATGCAACACTTAACACCAAATAAGGTCGTGGTCACGTCTATCAAATTAAGTGATCTCATTCGGGTTCTAAGTTTCAAGGTCAAACGTATCTCAAAGGTATTCAAACATATCTTAAAGGTGTTTAAGACGTGAAAATATCAAATTAAGACGTAATGGTATTAAACAGAGGGTTGCGTCCTCTCCCCCTTAGAGAGTGACGTCCCCGGAACTCCACGTGCCTCATTAAACAAGTGCGGGTACTTCTTTCTCATTTCTTCTTCAGCCTCCCAAGTTGCTTCTTCTGTTTGGTGGTTGGTCCAAAGAAATTTGACTAGTTTGACGCTCTTGGTTCTCGTATCCCTTGACTTTGTATCCAGTATCTTGACAGGTTGTTCCTCGTATGTCAGCGACGGGTCGAAATCCACTGGTTCCGGATCCAGCACATGGGACGGATCTGGTACGTACTTCTTTAGCTGGGATACGCGAAAAACATTGTGTACTTTCCCCAAATTCGATGGTAGGTCCAGTCGGTAAGCAACTTCCCCTATCTTCTCAATAACATCGTATGGGCCAATAAATTTAGGACTTAACTTTCCCTTCAGGTTGAACCTGGTTACTCCTTTAGTAGGTGAGACTCGCAGAAACGCCTTTTATCCTATTTGGAACTCTAGAGGCCTTCTCTTCTGATCCGCGTATGACTTTTGTCTGTCTTGAGCTGCTTTCATTCTTTGTTGGATAAGTCGTACTTGATTTGTCATGTCTTCAATCATTTGTGGGCCAATGACCACCGTCTCGCTGATGTCACTCCAACACAGTGGTGATCGACACTTCCTTCCATATAGGGCTTCGTACGGTGCCATCCCGATGCTGGCATGGTAACTATTGTTGTAAGAAAACTCTATTAACGGCAGTTTATCGACCCATGACCCTTGGAAATCCATAACACAGGCTCTTAACATATCCTCCAGCGTCTGAATAGTTCTCTCCGTCTGACCGTCTGTGGCTGGGTGGAAAGCAGTACTGAACTTCAGCTGAGTTCCCAGTGCGTCTTGGAGCGCCTTCCAAAAGTGAGAAATAAAGTTAGGGTCTCTGTCCGAGATTATCGAACTCGGAACCCCATGATACCTCACGATGTTTCGGACGTACGCATCTGCCCTTTGTTCCATGTTCCACGTGTCTTTCATTGGAATAAATCTCGCCGTCTTTGTTAATCGGTCTACGACTACCCATATCTGGTTGAGTCCATTCTTCGACGTAGGCAAAGCTGTGACGAAATCCATTGATATGGAGTCCCACTTCCAGACTGGAACATCTAACGGTTGGAGTAGACCTCCCATTCTCTTGTGCTCGAATTTCACTTTCTGGCATGTTAGGCATCTGGCCACGAACTCGGCTACCTCCTTCTTCATATTGGGCCACCAGAACGTCTTCTTCAGATCCTTGTAAAGCTTATCGCCTCCAGGATGGACAGAGTATGGAGTGTTGTGTGCCTCCTGCATCAACTTCTTCTTAACCTCCGAACACTTTTGTGGCACGCACCATCTTCCTTTGTAACGGATGCTCCCATCTTCGTGAATCTGGAATTCCTTGGCCTCTCCTGCTGCAATCTTCTTCTTGATCCTTTCAAGCTTCACATCCCCTGCTTGGTTGTTTCGTATTTCTTCGAAGAAGTCTGGTACCGCTGTCAGGCTTCCGAGTAGCTTCTGTACTGTTCCTTGCTCTACCACTTCGATGTTAAGCTTCTGGAACTCGTGACATAACCAGTTCGACAGGATTACCATAGCGTTCACTCCATGGCTCTACTTGCGGCTTAGTGCGTCAGCGACTACATTAGCTTTCCCTTCGTGGTACTGGATGCGTAGATCGTAATCCTTGATAATTTCCAGCCATCTTCGTTGCCTGTTGTTCAGTTCCTTCTGTGTGAAGATATACTTCAGGCTACGATGATCTGTGTAGAGCTTGCAAACTGCCCCGTAGAGATGATGCCTCCATATCTTTAACGCGAACACTACCGCTGTTCGCTCCAGGTCATGTGTGGCATAATTCTCTTCGTGTGGTTTCAGCTGTCTAGACGCGTAAGCAATCACCCTTCGGTCTTGCATCAATACACAGCCAAGCCCTTTCTTCGACGCATCGCTATATACTTCGAATTCTCCAGAGTCATTTGGCAAAGCTAGTACTGGTGCCGTAGTCAGCTTCTCCTTCAAAGTCTGGAACGCCTCTTCACAGCTGTCATCCCAGTGATACTTTACCGCCTTCTTTGTTAACGTCGTCAATGGTCTGGCAATCTTTGAAAAATCCTTCACGAAACGTCTGTAGTAGCCAGCTAAACCAAGGAAGCTTCGAATTTCGGATACGTTCTTCGGCGTAGGCCAATCTTTAACCGCTGAGATCTTCGCTGGGTCAACGGATATTCCTTCCTTGGAGATGATGTGGCCTAGAAACGGCACACGATCCAACCAGAAGTCACACTTCGAAAGCTTGGCGTACAGCTGCTCTTGCCTCAAGGTCTGCAATACTGTCCGGAGATGTTCTTCGTGATCCCCTTCATTCTTCGAGTACACCAGGATGTCATCGATGAAAACAACCACGAATTGGTCCAAAAATGGCTTCATTACGCGATTCATTAAGTCCATGAAAACCGCGGGTGCATTAGTCAAATCGAACGGCATAACTGTGAACTCGTAATGCCCGTATCTGGTGCTAAAGGCCGTCTTTGGAATATCTTTCTCGGCTACGCGGAGTTGATGATAACCAGACCTCAGATCTATCTTGGAGAAAACACGGGCTCCTTGCAGCTGGTCGAATAAATCGTCAATCCGGGGTAGCGGATACTTATTCTTGATAGTCGCACTGTTCAGCTCCCGGTAGTCAATGCATAATCGCAGGCTTCCATCCTTCTTCCTGACAAACAGCACTGGTGCTCTCCAGGGTGACACACTAGGTCGTATGTACCCCTTCTGTAGAAGTTCTTGTATCTGTTCCTTCAGATCCTTCAATTCCACAGGTGCCATCCGATACGGCGCCTTGGAAATGGGTGCAGTTCCAGGTACCAGGTCTAAAGTAAACTCCACTTCTCGATGAGGTGGCATTCCGGGAATCTCATCAGGGAATACATCAGGAAATTCCCTCACAACTGGTATCTCATCCAGCACATTCTCCTTCTTAGTTACGTCTTGGACATAACACACATAGGCAGAGTTCCCCTTCTTCATTTGGTTGATTATTGCCAGAGCTGACACTAGTCTAATCCGAGGCTCAGTAGGAATACCCCGGTAGGTGATCTTTTCTCCTTTGGGTCCCCTAAATCGAACCTTCTGGTCATAGCAGTTGATAACTGCCCGATACTTTCCCAACCAATCCATTCCTAGGATCACATCTATGCCTCCTAGATTAAATCTTATTAAGTTGGCAGGTAAGACACTGTTTAGGATTTTTAGTTCTACCCCTTCATATACAGTGTCACAAAGCGTTACTTGGCCATCAGGGGTTGCTACTGGGATAGATATACTAGATGGATTATGTAAACCCAGCTTATCAACAAATGCAGATGAAATGAAAGAAAATGATGCGCCAGAATCAAACAGTACGAAAGCAGGGTGCTTATAAACAGAAAATGTACCCGTAACAATTCCGTGTGCAGCCTCTGCTTCAGTCTTGGTCATCACAGCAATTCTTCCTACGTTTGCATTCTGAGTTCCTGCTCTTCCTGCTTCTGCTCCATTGTTGTTGTTTCCATATCCATCATTACCATTTCCGATCCTGGGTTGACCTCCGTTCTGGCCTGCATTGCCTGGGTTGTAGTTCTGCTGCCTGCCATATCCATTGCCCCCATTGTTCTGATTGCGATTCCCATTCTGCTGGTTTCCAAACTGCTGGTTGCGGGCAAAATTATTTCCATTCTGCTGGCGGTTTCCCTGATAGTTGTTCAGCTGTGGCCTCCCAAAATTACCGCCTTGGATTATTTGTTGGTTCCCAGCTGGTTGTGAACGGCATTCATAGGACCGATGCCCCCTCTTACCGCAGTTGTTACAAGTGACAACATTCCCTGCGCAATCCTCTCCTGGATGGTTCCATGGGCACCATTTGCAGAAATATCGCCGAACTTTCTGAGTCCCAGTGTTCTGCTGGTTGCCACGATTCTGCCCTTGGTTACCTCCTCCATTGTGAGGCCTGAATTTCTGAATTCCCCTGGAAAAGTTGTTGCTCCCTCCGACCTCTTCCAATTTACGCTTCTTGCGTTTCTCCTCCTGGGTGACACGAACCCGCCAGATGTCTGCAGCTCTGTCGTAGGCTTCATGAAGTGTGGAGTAAGTCCTGCTCAGGAGAGATTCTTGCAGTCTCTCGTGCAGTCCACCAATGAATCGGGAAACCTTGGAATCTTCGTCAGGCCATGTTCCCCACGAATCGTGTCAATTCCGTGAACTTCCGGAAATATTCTGTCACTGAGTCATTCCCCTGCTGCAGGTTCTGGAATTCCTGTTCCTTGCTCCTCTTCACATGGTGAGGGTAAAAACGTGCTCTGAGCGCAGTTTGAAGTGCTTCCCAGTCGAACTTGGGATCAGCCATGAGTGTTTCTCGTGCATTCCTCCACCAGAGGTTTGCTTCACTCTTCAAGTAAAAGACTGCGCAATTGACTTTCTTATCATCGGGGCATTCTATTGTCTCCAGAATTTTATCCATTTCCACAATTCAGTCTTCTAACTCGACAGGATCTTCTCTCCCAGTGAATTCCATTGGTTTCATCTCAGCTACTTTCTTGGCCCAGTTAGTCCCTGTCTGTCCCCCGTTGTTCATCATCTGGGTCATTTGGGTGAAAAATTGCTCCATGGAGATGTTATCAGCCATCTGTCCTGTTCAAACTTTCCTATATAGTGATAACGAAGTGGTCTATTAGTCACGCCCCACGGTATCCTTGGTTAAGGTTGCGGAAACTTCAATAGTCTCGTTATGAGTTCACAATAAATAAATCCAGAATAAACATAAAGTAACATGCATAGCATAGCAATTCTATAATAAGGCACATAATGCTCAAGTATGTAACTCATCCAAGATAATTCAAACTCTGCTTTCCTCCTTTTCACTATAATGATCAGAGATAGTAAAGATAACTCATGAAACTCGCAAAACAGGATGTGGGTGGGCGGGAATACTCAAGACCAATCTCCTAAGCTACCCATAACCCGAACGGCTTTCCAATTTTTTTAATTTTCTTGCCCTATGTCCATTTTAAGTTGCCCTACAGGTTTTTAATTCCCTTTTTATGGATTGCCGGCTCTGATACCACCTGCAACAACCCCCTTATCCGGCTCGGACAAGACCGGGAGGGCGATGCTAAAAGTAACGGCAGAAATCAAAAGCATAACATCCCACTTATTTATTACATAATATTAAACATCCAAAAGTCATTAGATATTACATAAGTCTTTCCATAACTACTACATAAGGTGAGCTAGCCAACTACATCACTACTCGTGCTGAAAACCGTCTAGGTGAGTCCCGTACCCTGCTATGCCATAGTCCTCAGCTCCTAAGCCTGCGGTGGGAAGGAAACAGGAACCGCAGTTTCAAAGTCAGTACAAAAGACTGAGTAAGCGACACCCAAGCATGTAAAACAGATGAAGAATGAATATCTTTTCTTTTGCAATAACTCAGAACAGGAAATGAATAACAGGAATAAAATAACTTCTCTGAAACAAAAGCTCAACTGAAACTTCTCTTCTTTACTAAACTTCTTTCTTCTATAATATCCAAAACTCAGAAAAATGCTGTATTATTATTTTGTGTTGGTACGGGGAAGATCTACTATACTATCACTAGCAGCCATGACCTTAAGTGCCGGCACCCCCCTAAGACTCCTCGCGGCCAGAGAGGTGAGTACATGGAGCGACCCGGCAGGTTGCGACCGGGTTAAAATAAGCGGGTCGAGAAGACGAAGCCAACTCGACCAATCTAGATAAAAGAAATCACAACGATCCCCGCACAACTCTTTCCACTTTAATTAATTATGCATTAATATTATTCGTGTGACAGTAGTAAACAAATCAACTTCTGAAAGTATAAGAACGTCACAATTTAACATGGAAATAAACAACAAATATTTTGAGACGTATATTAAAGTTAAAACGAGACACGAAAGAAACTAGGCTCGCAAGACTTGGCATGTTCACTTACCTTACTTTCCGTAGCAAAAGCACGTCCTAGCAGTGGCTCGGGCCTACAAAGACGTCACCTACAAATCGTGTCTTCTACGTCAACAAATATCCAAATAAAATGCTATAAGTCCTAAAAGAGTATTTATATCAACTTAAACCCTACTATTTATATTTCTATCATTTTATTACCCACTTATAATTTCTTAGAAATAAAACAACTCATCTATTTTTAAACAACTATTATTATTATTAATTAAAAGTGATTAATTAGATTAATAAAATTATGAGCTATAGAAATTATACTTAAGATTAATTTGAATTATAATGACAAAGTGATTCTCGACTATTATGTTTTTAAGAAAAACTATACACGATACTATACTATTTAGAAAGGTCTAATTTTACAAGTTTAATAACTAATGTTATAGACTTTGCGATTAAACAATATTTAATAAAAACTTTTACAAATACGTGTCTATTTTAGTTTCAAACAACTTGTTTACTATTTCTTTAACCGAATAAATTTTCCGAGACAAAAAGCTACTATTTTTAGATATTATCTTTAAACCCACAATTATTATTAATAGTATTATTATTATAATTATTAATATTTTTATTTTTGGTTAAAAGTGTAATTTAGTTATATAAACTCTAATTTGTAAATAAAAATCAAGAAATACTCTAAAACAGTTATATTAAATGACACTAGTCACCCTATAGTTTCTGAAAACATCAAACAGCCCCCCTAGAACATGTTAAAACATTTCTGTAAATTACGCTTTGACCCCTTTTTCAAGAACAACTCATTTTAGCTCTTCAAATCTTAAATCTAGCTATCAACTTCTGGTTTTGATTATGTAGAATGACTAAACAGAGGGTATAGCACATACCTAGGCCAAAAATGGCCGGAAACCGTTGAGATACGCGTCGGGTCGAAGTCTCGAATCGGAGTCGTCGGACTTTGAAGCTCACTCGCCGGAATTAATGGCTTCTTGGCTGATTCTGAGCCTTCTGCTGTCCTAATCGGGGCCTTAGGAGTCTAGTGGTAGCACTGGTGGTCGCTGGGTGTGCTTTGGCGGAGCTTCGGCCAAGTGGGTCGCCGGAATCAATGGTGACGGCGGCGGCAGTAGTGGCTCTTGCTGCTGCTGCTATCCTCCTGCGCCTCTGACCTTCCCTGGGTTCGTAACAAGGGGCAGAGAGGCTGAGGGAGCGGGACGAAGAGGAGGGAGAGAGAGAGGCGGCGAAGTGGGTCTTCACCGGTGGTTGACCCGACGGGAAACTCGACGGGGATGATGGCTTTGCTTCTCTCTGCTAATGACAGTTGGGGTGGTCTTCGAACAGAGAGGGAGTGAGAGTGAGAGAAACAGAGGGTGGAGGTGGAGCAGTGGTGGGCTTGGTGGTTCTTGCTGCCGGAAACAATGGCGGCAGTGGTGGGGGGTGACTGCTGCCACTCTTCCTCTGCTGCTGCTGTTTGCTCTCTGGTGGCAGATAGGTGGAGAGAGAGAGAGAGAGAGCTGAATGGGGGTGGTGGGTTTCTGCCGAACAACAACAATGGTGGTGATGATGATGTTGACGGTGGTGAAGGTGGTGGTGTTAGCTGCTGGTGGCTGTGAGGAGTAGGGCTGCTGGTGAAGGCTTTATATAGGCTAGGTTACTTGGTGGGCAAGGAGTGGAGGGCGGTGGTGAAGCCTCCCGAAGGTGTTGGGGCGGTGATGGTTGGAGGCGGCTATGGGTTGATTTGCCGTGAAGAAAAGTGTTGGTGAAGATGTGAGAGAGGGAGGAGATATAGGGTGTGGTTGAAGTACTAGAGCTTTTGGTGATTCGGTGTGGCAACCACACCTAGTCTCGCGGTGGTCGGGTACGCGCTTAAAATCATAACTTTAACTAAATTTACTAAACGTTATCGTATTATTTCACGATTGTTAATTTAATAACTATTCTAAAATTTTCTTGCAAATAAAACTCTAAAATATATTTAAACATTATTTTGTCACTAAAATTATTATTATGCTATTATAATGACTATTTTACCCCTACTAATTAAAGGGGGTATTACAATAGCCATTATTGTTAGATACGAATTTGATTGAGTCCAACATAGAGGCTGCAGAAACATAAGCCCTTGCTAAGCACCTATAGACCTCTTTTTGGACTAGGTTACCGTATTGCCAGGTGTACCTATGGGGGAGCGTACCTGTCCCTTTCCACTTTCCGATTTTGATGAAGAAATTTACTAAGAGATTGCCAATAGTAAATCCTTTTTCACCTACTCTCGATCCCCTTCCTTTTTTATTGAGAAAGTCACGTAAAGTTTCATATGGTTTGTACCAATGTTGGAGCTTGAACCCGTCATCGTTGTACACAGTATTCTTTAATTGAAATGACGAGAGAAATTGCAGCTGCTGTCTTTGAGTGCCTCACATACATACAATGGACGTCCGTATATTCACATAACCTACATTAAAATCTACATAATAAGCTGCTATGAGGAATAAGCTATCCCCCAAAATGTGACATGTGGAATAACTTATCCCCATCTATATAATAAGATGTTATGGAGATTAAGTCATCCCCAAAATGTGACATATAGAATAGTTTATCCCCACTATATCTTAATGATCGAACATTTCATAATAAGACAATTTCAGTCATTCTAACTTAAAGAATTATCACACTCTTTTGTGGTTGTGCACATGATATGCATTAGTCTCTAACAATTTTGAATTTGTGGAAAACACATTTCAAATTCAAAGTAGCTAAAATTTAATCTACTACCAGTTTGTTTTTTTAGAACTTTGGACAACTCTCTTGCAGTTTCGCTTCGCTCGTTGACACTTAGCTACATGCAGTATTGGTTTTACCACTTATCGTCTCTGCAGTTTGTAAAATTGCGACACTTAGGCCAACATGAACTAATACCGTTAACTTCCGTTAAATAAATATGAAGAAGAAAAAGAAGAAAAAAAAGAAAAGAAATGATAAATAAAATTGGAAAAGAAAACAACAAAAAAAAAAAAAGAAAAAATAAAAACAAAGGAAAAAAAAAATACTACATTGTCCATTGTGAAGTATTAAAAATACTAAAATGCCACTCACTTATCTGTGTTAGTCCATTTTGATCTAAGTGTCGCAATTTTACAAACTGTAAACAGAATAAGTGAAAAAACTAATACTGCACGTAGCTAAGGGTGAGTTTGGGAATGCTTCTGCTGCCAGCACAACTGCTTTCCGACAGCAGAAGCAGTTTTAGTGTGTTTGGTAAAAATAAAATTTTTGTTTTTCCGTACAGTTTCTACTACTCCACAGCAGTTTTCAGGAAGCAAGGGGGGAGATGCATTTCCAGAAAGTGCTTTTGATTAATTTATCTACAACCGATTTTGACCTTATAATTTTTTAAAATATCAATACTTATCTTTCCGGAAATGACACGTGTTATATATTTTTGTCATTTTACCCTCTCACAGCAACTTCACAGTTGATTTTACCAAACACAAAATTACTATATCAATATTTCACAGCAGCTTCTATGTAATATTTACCAAACAACATTTTATCCAGAACTCACAGCAGCTTTCTACCACCGCCACAGCATTCCCAAACTAGCCCTAAGTGTCATGCACGTAGCTAAGAGCTTGTTTGGTATCCGTTTAAAAACAAGAAAAACAGTGGAAAAAAAACGTATCGAAAAAACACGTTTAAAAACAGAATCAAAAAACTGTTTGGTATCCGTTTAAAAACAGTGTTTAAAATCAAAAACACGTTTGGCAACATTACCAAATTTCAATGTTAATTTGCTTGAAAATCATTTTTACGTACAATACCGACATATATTTGATATTTATTGCATCTAATCATAGTTGAAATGTCTTTAAACACCAATAGTATGAAAAAAAACCAAAAAAACACCACATTTGCTGTTTTTTTAAACAGCTGTTTTTCAGCATGTTTTTGTTTTTAAACAGACAGAAAAACATGCATAACAAATGCGTTTAAAAAAACAACCCTGTTTTTAATCAAAGTTGATTAAAAACAGGGATGCCAAACATGCACTAAGTGTCAACAAAGCGAATCTGCGAGGTGATTTTTGTCCAAATTCGTTTTTTTATCCGAACACCCCAGTTATTGCTTGCTCCAATAGCAAATATGACATGGTGCTCTAAGCAATACATCACATGACACGTCAGGAACATGTAGGAATCCACTTTCTTTTGTCTGCCATTCATTCTCTTTCCTCCTGACGTGTCATGTACTGTATGGTTAGAGCAAATCCACATCATTTGCTCTTAGAGCAAACAAAAATTTCTCCAGTAACTGAACTTTAACACTTGTATAAGAAGGGGGTGAACTTCTTTGTCTAGCTCACTCGCACAACAGATTCAGAGCTATCTGTTTCAAGATCGGAGCTCGAAAATGGAGGGGAATTCCACCAGAGCCGAAGCGGAGAGGCTGCTGGGAATCTCAGAGAAGCTCCTCCAGAAGCAAGATCTGAACGGATCAAAAGAATTCGCCATCTTGGCTCAAGAGAGTGAACCACTATTGGAAGGCACGGACCAGATCTTGGCCGTAATCGACGTTCTGATGGCTTCCCAGAAGCGGATCAGCAACACCCATGACTGGTACGCCGTTCTCCAGCTCGATCGCCGGACGGAGGACCTCGACGTCATCAAACGACAGTACCGCCGTCTCGCCCTCCTCCTCCACCCCGACAAGAACAAATTCCCCTTCGCCGACTCGGCTTTCCGGCTCGTCGCCGACGCCTGGGCGGTTCTCTCCGACGGATTGAGGAAATCGGTGTTCGATACCGAGGTGGGTTTGTACGCCAAGGTCGATTTGGTGCCTTCTAGGGACCTGAGAGACCAGCAGAATAAGTTACCGGTGAGGCGGACCACGGCGGCGGAGGGGGGTAATAGGGGTGGTGGTTCCGGCAGGTCGGGGAATTTCTGGACTACTTGCCCTTACTGTTACCATATCTATGAATACCCTCGTGTCTATGAGGAATGTTGCATGAGGTGTCAGAATTGCAACAGGGCATTTCACGCCGCCGCTATTCAGTCGCTGCCTCCGGTGGTTCCGGGGAAAGATGAGTATTATTGCTGTTGGGGGTTTTTTCCAGTTGGGTTTGGTGAGGCCAATTCCGGTGGTGGTGGCGAAAAGCAGACATTTCCTGTGCCTCCTACCAATTCAGCCCCAACTGGCGATTTCCCTCAAGCAAGTGTTGTTACTCCTACCCCCAAGAAGAGGGGTAGGCCAAGGAAGAATGTGAATGTGTAACATGTATGGAGGATCAGAGAGATTAGATGAAGCATGATGGATCAAGATCAGAGGTAAAATAGGGTTTTATGTGATGACAAGTGACACCCCGAATGGTATCGAGAATTGAATCTGCTTATCTCCATTTGGGAAGGCTCAAGGTGTTCTTGTAGAATTTCAGTTTTCTAGTTTGCTTTATTTCTCATTTAACCTGACTGTTGCATAGAGTGAATGTGGTATTGGGTATTGGATCAAGGGGTTTCATGGCAGTAGCTCTAGGTTGTTGAATGGCTAGCTTTTGTTTCATGTATGTGTAAAAGCTGAGAACTTTATTCGACCTTATTGTTGTCACATCTTGTGTCTATAAGTTTGTCAATGGAAGATTTGTTTTTGCTATGTGCTTTTGTATAAGTTTAAAACAGATTCAAAAACAAGTTCTTTCAATGGATCACTTGTTTCGGATACGTGTTTCTTCGATGTGGTATTGGATCAAATATTTTGCATTTTCTTAACCTAAGTTTTATACCCTTCTTTGTCAAGTATTTCTCTTTGTTTGAGTTTATATTGTTTCAGTTAATGATGTTTGAATTAGGAGCGATTACATGACTCATGTCAAAGGCTATAAGCTTTATGAAGCATGTTGATTGAGTTGATTTCAGTAGGGATTGTACCTTATCAGCATTCAGTTGACTTCAGTAGAGATAAAGCTGCTTCATAAAGATTGCTTTAGTGTGATGTTCCAAAGAATTTGGTCATGATAGTAGCCACATTTTTTCAAATTGCAGAAATTTTTTGCATCAAAATGGATACGTAGCACCATGAGATCTTACATTTGTATGCATCTGGTTTGCTTCTTGCTTTCATGGAGTTCGTATTGCTCCATAGGCTTGTTTTTAACGATTCAGTTTCAGATATGCACTGTGATTGTCAGGGAAACTATTGATATTTAATTCTACTGGTTGTTAGTTTCCCCGACCACTTTGAGCATGTTGGTAATAAAAAGGATAATTGCTCGAAATCAACTTAAACCTTCAGTAATAATTCCATCTTATCTATATATTTCAAATAAATAGCATTTACAGCTTTTGATTTTTTTCCTTCTACGCTCAACTTCATCTTTATACCTAAACAGTTTTTCAGTTTGGAAGAGATTAATACGCTCAACTTAAACCTCTCTGAATTGATTTACCATTACCTTTGACATGTCAGTATCACCCTTTTCCTCTCTTGCTGCAATGTTATACCCATGCAGGGGAGCTTTTAGGGTTATATTCAACAGTTTTGGCTCTTACTTGCTAAGAAGAAATGGTGGTTTCCATGGTAGACTCACATGCTATTCGCCTTCACCGTACATTTGGTCTTGGAATGAGGGAAGGAATCAATGTTTTTCATCAGCCCTAATCGCTTTGCTTCATTTCTGGATATCGGCTAAATATGCTTCATTACGACCTCTTTTGTCAGGCAAAATTGTACAGGTGGATGATAGACGCTGCAATTACTTTACAGCAGAAGATGTTTTCATCCTGACTACGGATTGCGAAAAATGGAGCGGCCTTTTCTATGGGAAGAAAAGTCAAGAGCTTGCTGTTCCACAGACTTCCTAATGGAGACCGCAAGCGCTGCTACTTCTACAGCTTCTGGGCATGTGTGATATACACGGGTATGTATCCAAGTGTTTATTCCTCTTAACTCCTATTTGGAGCACATTAGGGCGTGGAATGCAATTATACTTTTGTAAGATATCTACTATGTTTGTTAGTTTGTAGGAGAGTGCTATTTTGAAATGCGTTGAATTGAATGATAAATTTTTTACTTGTTTTGCTTTATCATTTAGTTTATTGAGTTTGTGTGCATTGGTTAGGTTGACCATCCCACTACATGTATAAGAAGGTAGTCTATACTTTGTACCCTTGTTCAAATACTCGACACATTTCAGGTGCCTGACACGGGTACTTGAACTTCTTAAGAAGAGCCAATTTGACAGACTTACTAAGAAGAGCCAATATGACATAGTTTGAGAGATGGTTATCGGGTTAATTAGATTCTCTATTAGGTGGTAATAGTATCGAAATGCAGGGTAGTTCAAACAATATGGGGGCGACCTCGGATACACCGCGGCGTGAAAAGCCCTATTAAGGCATCTCCAGACCCATGGGGGGAGGGTGAGGGGCAAAACCGTATAAATATACGGACCAAGTCCAACCCCATGGGGGGAGAGGGAGGGGGTGCTAAGTCATGGGTGGGGGATGGTTAGGGGGGATTTCCCCATGGATATGCCCCTCCCCTTCGCCCTCCATGGGGTGATTAATTAATCCAATTTTTGGCTATAGTAATTACCCTCAATAATATTTTATGATAATAATTTGTATTTTTTTAATTATTATTAATATATTTAAATAATATTGTTTATCATCTATAAACATAAATATTTTCTCGATAATTGTAAAATTTATTTACAAAAATTATGTTTTTTGATATTTTTGTGAATATATAAATATTGGTATAATTTCGTATTCATTTTATTAGTATTAATAATATATCTTTAATTAATTAAATATATTTTGAAAAATAAACATTATCGGGTGGGGGTGGGGAGGGAATGGGTTGTAGATGATGAGAAGTTTGGGACAGGGGAAGGGGGAAGGGAAAAATGCGATGGGTTGCCCTTACAATTCTGACACCTCATGCAACATTCCTCGTACATATTAGGGTATTTGTAGATGATGAGAAGTTTGGGGCAGGGGAAGGGGGAAGGGAAAAATGCGATGGGTTGCCCTTACAATTCTGACACCTCATGCAACATTATTAGGGTGTTCGTAGAAATAATAATTGTGAGGGCAAACAGTCTAGATAGTTTTCGACCTGGTATCACCGCTGCTGCTAGATCTGGCAACACCGTTTCTGACATCGCTATCACCCCCGTGGCCGTGATCCGCCCCATCGGTAACGTATTCTTCTTCTGCTGCTGCTATTGATATGGGGCCCCACCGAATTGACTTGTGCGTACAAACCTGTTTCAAAATCAAACACTGATTTCCTCAATCCATCGGACATAATGTCTTAAGCAACGATGATGAGCTGATAAGTAGAATCGGCAAAATTGAATTTATTCGTGTTGGGGAGATGCAGGGCGAGGCGACGGTACTTGCAATTTGAATGGGTAAAAGACAATAACCACCCCCTACAATATGGATAAAATACACTTTGGTCCCCTGACGTTTGAATAATTCCACTTGATGGTTTTGAGGTCTTCCGTCCAGCGATGGATCTGGAAAACGGTGTACCCACCGATCCGCTTCTGTGAAGCAAGAAGACGTCGACGATAGCCAAGGTTTGATCGGTACCTTTCAACAGTGGATCCTTCTCATGAGCCGATATGGTTAAGCTTTTCAAACCACTCAGATCATGCTTCTGCAGGAGCTTCACATACATTTTGAAGCTTGGGAAGAATTCAGCACCATTTTCGACTTGCTTCTTCAAAGCTTCGATCTTTGCGGAGCTCTGCGTGCGGGTGAGAGATTTGCTGTTTCGGAAAAAGGAGCACACCTTATAGAGGGTCGAAGTTCATTTACTCTTATGGGGGTGTTTGGATACTGAAACATACTAGATTATATATTGGACGAGTTTGAATGTGTGGCCAGAATTCATCGTCACCACTAATCCTAACCACATATTCAAATTCGGTTTAAGATTTAATTTAGTTTATTTGGTATTAAAGCACATCTTACTTGATATTCAATGGCAACACACTCTAATCTGGTTCAGAGTTTGTTCAAAAATTGGGCTCCGAACATTCTAGATTAAATTATGAACCAATTTTGAATATGTGATCAGAATTCAGTGACAAAACACTCAAAATTGGTTCAACATTTTTTTCAATTTGTTCGGTATCCAAAAAGTCCAAACATGATATTTGAAATGTTAAAACTTATAGTCTACACATTAAGCTGTGCAATCGAAGCGGCAGATATGAGATGACCCCTACCGAAAGGTTCCAGTTCAGATAATTGTGTACAGGGGTGTTTGGGTACTTTTATAAAGAGTCCCGTTCAGGATAACTGTTAGTTATCTCAAGCACACTAGGAAGTGGAATACAATAATGCTTGTGTTTTGTCTCCTATGTTTATGGAAGAGTGCTATTTTGAAATGCGTTTAAGGGAATAGCATGCTAAATTTATCACTTTCTTGCTTGATCATATGGTTATTGAAATTTGTGTGCATAAGCTAGGCTGACCATCCGACTACATGTATGGGAATGTAGTCTGTACTCTTGTTCAATTAGCCAACACGTTTCTGGTGCCCGGCGCAGGTACTTGAACTTATTAAGAAGAGTCAGTATGCCAGACTGAACTTACTAAGGAGCCAAAATGACATAGGGTGGGAGCTTTAAATTTTTTTTGAACTTTTCTCGGGGGTTCGGTATGGACTTTTTTGTGCCATATTTGGATTATGGCTTTTCAGTGGAAAACTAGCTTTTGAAAAAAGTTGGATTTCACCAGCTTTTTTTGGACTTTTTTCTTCTTAGACAATAAAATGACTAATATACCCATATATTTTTTCAGTATTTAAATACTGTAACAATTCATATATGACTAACCATAATTTAATTAGCAAATATAAAAAGAGTAAAGTGGTAATTTTCACTAACCAACAAAATTATTGCATCGCCAACTTTTTAACAACACAACTTTTTTTTTTTTTTTTTTTTTACCAAGCACGTACATCTTTTTCAATCTAACTTGTCACGAACTTTTTTTTACCACAGCTAAAAAGTCTACTTAAAAGTTCAAAAAGTCATACCAAACCCACCCGTAGTTCAAGTCTTTAAGATATGGTTACCTGGGGTAATTAGATTGTCTATTCGTGCAGGTAGTAATAGTATCCAAATGGAAGATAGTTCAAACGACGTGGGGGAAATTACCACAGTTATCAGTTAATTGTTTGTTAATAAGATTATCATGCCCTAGATTTCTCACACCAAACATTGCTTTTTGTTGGAAAAAATAATATTCACACCATTAATAGTCATACCAGACTGTAATTTCAAATGAGCCAAGACCAAGAGTCACCATTAATAGTCACACTCACACCAGACTTTCCCCCATATTGGGAAATATATGAATTCAGTATCTCCAGGAAAATATGACAAAGAAGCTTTGAGTATTTGCATTAATCAAGTGCTATTAGTAAGATAAGTCTGAGTAAGGGTATGCATCAAAGGTTTGAATGTGCCTGAAGCTTGACTACAGCAACATAAAGAAAAGTAGGAGAATGTATAATCATTTCTCATGAAATGTGGAGTAACTTGAGCAAAAAACTAGTTGATGGTAAATATGAAGTGATGCTGGAAGGGCCAGGTCGACCAAGGAAACATGTATTGATACCCTAAAAAATGCTTTATTAATACTAAGCAAAACAAGTTTCGACATAGCTTTAAAATATAGCAAAGGAAATATACGTTTGTTTCGGTTGATAGGGCATCATGCTATTTTATTAAAAACAAAAAGAGAAGATTTAAATAAATTTGATTTTGTTTCTATCATGAGTAAATAAGGTTTCTGCTACTTACCATTTTATGGATCTGTGAGGTAACATCCAAAGACAACTTCCATTTGTGGGCTTACTAGATTAATATGGGCTATAGTTATATGCTTCAAAGACAACTTCCATTTGTGGGCTTCGCCGCGGCCGCTTGTGTACTATTAGTTATAGAGTGGATTAGACTTCCACTTTTTATCTTTCTGTGTTGCGCTGATAATTTCATAATTATATGAACTCACTGTTCCTATACCCAGTCGATTAAGACTTTTAACTACTAGCTATATTTCAGCATTAAAGTTGGTTCCATGGTTTTACGTACATCGCTGTGATGTGATTTCTATTTTAGTGGTTTGTTTGTTGGATATTAGATCATCAAATCATAATTTTTCCCTTATCTTTTCTTTAATGCAAGGGTCATCCCATATCTGTGGCGTGGATTGCAGCGTTTAATGTGCATAACACAATTAGCATACTATCGAACATCCTATTTGAATACCAAACAAACTGAATTAATTTTGAACCAATTTTTAGTGTGTTCACATTGAATCCTGATCGCATATTGGTTCATAATTTATTCTAAAATGTCCAGTACCCATAGAGTGTGTTTTCATTGAATATCATGTAGGATTTGTTTGGATACCAAATAAACTAAATTAAATTTGTAGCCGAATTTTGAATATCTGGTTTGGATTAGTGGTGACGATGAATTCTGACCACACGTTCAAAACTCTCGTTCAAACTTTAATATAGTTATTTCAGTATCCAAACACCCCTATAAGAGTAACTGAACTTTTACCCTCTATAAAATGGTTGGATCCTCTGTCCGAAACAACTCGTCTCTCACTCACTAGCACACAAAGCTCAGCAGAAGATCGAAGCTTTGAAGAAGTAAGTCCGAAATGGCGGCGAACTCTTCCCGATCCAAAGCTGAGAGCCTTCTCGAAATCTCAGAGAAGCTCCTGCAGAAACACGATCTGAGTGGTTCGAAAAGCTTCGCTGTCTCGGCTCAGGAGAAGGATCCAATGTTGAAAGGTTAGCTGTCGTCGACGTTGTACTCGCTTCCGAGAAGCGGACCGGTGATACCGACTTCTGGTACGCCATTCTCCAGCTCGATTGATCGCCGGACGGAAGACCTCGAGGCCATCAAGCGCCAGTACCGTCGCCTCACCCTGCTTCTCCACCCCGACAAGAACAAATTCGCCTTCGCCGATTTGGTTTTCCGGCTCGTCACCGATGCGTGGATGATTTTGTCTGATGGATTGATGAAATCAGTGTGCGATTCTGTGGTGGATTTGATGGCTCCCCGGAATCATAGAGATCAGCTGCAGAAGCAGAATAAGTTATCGATAGGGCTGATCACGGCTACGGGGGAAAAATGACGATGTCAGAGGTGCCGGATCTAGAAGCAGCGTTGAAACCAGGTCGAAAACTATCTGGGCTGTTTGCCCTTACTGTTATTATATCTATGAATACCCTAGTTTGTATGAGGAATGTTGCATGAGGTGTCAAAATTGTAATAGACCTTTTCACCCCGCGGTTATTCCGCCGTCGTCGCTGCATTCGATTGTTCCGGGGAAAGAGGATTATTTTATTGCCGTTTGGGTTTTTCCCCAGTTGGGTGTGTTGCCAATTGCGGCAGTGGTGGTGGTGGTGAAGACCAGACTTTTCAAGTGCCTCCTCCTATTCAGCCTCATCTTCGGGTGCGCCAGCTCCAGCAGATGGAGGTCAAGATGGCGGCTTTGTCAATTTCCAGCAAGGAAATGCAACTCCTACCCCCAAGAAGCCTAGTAAGAAAGTGAATGTGTAACTAGGGTTTTGCCCGACTTCGCTGTTGATGAGATAATCTTTAGGGTTACATGTATGATGGACCAAAGTCAGAGGTAAAAGGCTTATGTGATGACAAATGACACCCAAACGTTGTCAAGATTGAATGTCCAGTTGGGAAGTGTGGTAGAACTTTTATGTTAGTAGAATTCAGTTTTCTAGTCTGCTTTTGTGTCATTGGAATGGATTATCTCATAATGCTCAGACTGTAACTTCAAATTTGCATGAATATGGCATTCGGTATTGTGTCTGAATTTTTGTTGTTGAATGGCTGACTTTGCCTGTATCTGTAAGCGGATGACCTGGGTTGAATCATTCGACCTCATTATTGTCATCTTGTGTCTTTAAGTTTGTCATTGGAAAACAAGTTTTCACTCCGTACTTGTTATCAAGTTGCTTGGTTTGAACAAGATTGAAAAATGTGTTACGTGCATGTTACTATTGAGTTAGCACATATTTATGTATAGTAGCAACCCTTTCCATCTCTTAAACTAAAATAAACCCTTTCCATCTTTGTCGTTTCGATTTATTGTCTAATTCCTTTCTAGTGTTATGGAATTGACTGGCTATGATCACCGTAGACTTGCAAATGTTCTTTCCTTTGGTTGTCTTGGGAGTGCCTCCTAATTAACCTCATTTCCATTTGTCATAAAATCTTAAACTAACTTCCTAGCTTTCTTTGTTTCTTTTTCTACAAGTTCATAATGTTTCAATGGCTTCATGTTTATGTGATTTGATTAGGAATTGAATGCGACAGTTTGGTTTTTGGTCACATGACTCGCGTGGAAGGATGAGATGTATGAAACTTGGCATGAGAGATTGTAGTAAGTTGAGTTGATTTCTGTAGGATTTGTACCTTATTAGCAGATAATCTGTTTTGGTAAGATTGCTTCAGTGCAGTGTTTCAAAGTATTTTGGGACTTGGGAGACGAGAGAAAGAGCAAATGTGAGCACGGTGGGCATAAGTGTTGTCACAGTTTCCTGAACGCAGACATGACTAATGACTTGGTGTTTGAGACGTAGCACATTCAGGTCTTAGATTGGTATGCTTCTCGTTGCATCTCGTATTTTAGAGCATTTCTTTTGAAAAATGAAGACTGTGATTTTACTTGTTTCCCTGTGTTTGTATTTGCTCCTTATGCTTGTTCGAAACAACACAGTTTCAATCATGCTCTTTGATCGTTGCTGAAACTGATATCGTTTGTGCTAAATGATCTGGTTTTAGTAGATATTCACAATGTTCACTTTCCCCCACCTGAGTACATGTCAGTAACAAAAGATAGGTACTTGGAATCTATGTTAGCCCTCAGTCACAATTTTTATTTTATCTATAAATTTCAAGTAATTATAATTTAAAACTTTAGCCTTTCTCTTCCACCTCAAACTACAATGAGGCTCTGTTTGGTTCGCAGTAAAATCTTTTACAAGGGAAAATATTTTACGCGTAAAATGTTTTGTATGAAAAAGCTTTTCCTGCAATCATTTTCTCGTGTTTGGTTGACTCTTGCCAAAACAGTGGGCCGTGACGGAAATGACAGTGATGGGTGGTGTTGATGGGTCGTGGTGGAGGTAGGTGGTAGTGGTGGTGGAGGTGTTAGTATGAGTTGTTGTGCTCCTTCACTCTCCAGAAAATGGTTTACGGATTTGAATTGTGTACCATTATACATCATTTGAGGGAAAACATTTTACAGGAAAACTTTTGACTTCCAACCAAACAGCACCAAAACACCAAAACAAGGGAAAAGTAAAATGTTTTACTACCAACCAAACGGAGCCTGAATACGAGATGCAAAATTTGAGTTTGAACAACACCAATAAGTTCTGGCTGTTTATATCTGATGTTTCTGTGCATTTACCTAACATTACCTTTGACGGATCAGATTCAATTGCTATACAGTTCAGGAAAAAAATATATTTTTCCTCTCTTCCTGCAATTTTTTTTACTCTTGCAGGGCTTAGATATGTTCAACAGGTCTCGCTCGTACTTGCTTATCATGGTGTCAAGAGGACCGGCCCGCGGGTAAACCGGCCCAGCCCGCCCCCAGACCACCAACCCGGCCCCAGATCGGCTCCCTACCACCCTCGGCCCCAGCCCGACCCCCAACGAAGTTGCCCAGCCCCGAATCGGTCCGGGTCGCATTTAACCCCCAGCGGCCCGGCGCCCTCTCCGGATCAGCCTAGCCCCCTCCGCCCCCCTCCCCCAAAAAAAGAAGAAGAAGCATTCCCCAATTGACCATTTTAATCCGGCATGGCCCCAAACCCAAGGGCTTTTAGCCCCTAACCTGTCTGGATCACTATCCTCCCCCAACAGCCCGGCCCCTCCCCTCCCAGTCCTCCAAGCCCGGCCCCACTAGCACGGCCCGGCACTTTGACACCTTGACTTGCTTAGCAGTAATGGCGTCCCCATTTTGTAAGATATGTACTCAGAGAGGCTCACATGATTGTGGTCAGACGTAGTTGTTATGCTTCTTTTCTGGATACCTGTTCATACTGTAGTATACTTCATTACGACATTTTTACTCTGACAATTGTCGTGTTCAGTTTGCTCGCTGAAATTCCTCTTTAGTTGTCAGGATGCTGGTAGATGATGGTCGCATCACAGTGACTTTACAATTGCAGATGTTGCCTCCAGACCATGTTTTGCAAAAGGAGCTAAATGTTCCTTCCGGAAGTAAGAGTCAGATTTGCTAGCTGCTCTACAAATTTCCCCATGACTGCAATAAGTGCTGCTTGGCATGTGTGATATACACAGGTATGTACCTTAGTGTTTTTTCCTCTTTAACTCCTATTTCAAGCACACTATGGCATGGGATACATGAATGATTTCCTAAGTGAGGAGTAGGGTTTTAGTAGGGTGCTATTGAATGGTGTCAAAAGAGAATTCTGTGCTAAATTTTACACTTTTTGGCTTTGATTGAATTGAGAAATATAGCAAAATGTAAGAAACGTTGATGACCGTTCAACTACATGTATGGGAATGGTGTAAAAGAATTTATACATCTGTTCTGTTGACCATCAAACTTCATGTATGGGAATGTAGTCTGTACACCTATTCCATCTAGTCCATACCCTTAAGATCATCAAATTGCTACCTTCCATTATACTGCCTCTGTTTCTTCTCTTTCAGCCACTTTTCACTGAGTCTCTTTGACCCAGTGATTTGATTAGCAAAATAATACAAGAATTTTGTAATCTTTGCATGGTCTCGTAGAGTTAACTTTCCTCTACAGTACTATAAAAAAATTGTCAAAAAATTATATCGTTTTGCTATCTAAATTACCGAGTCCAAGTAGGACAATCCAGAAGAAACAGACCAAGTACTCTACTTCATTTTCCTCAAAACAGTCATTCCATGTCTTTTGTACTTTCATAGGAAAAAGAGAATATTTGCGTAAGCCACTCTGTAACTTCCATGTTACGTCGTGTCTGGATATCACTGATTAAGCAGTGAGGTTATGTAACTTGTTAATCAGTTAAGATTATTGGGCTGCATGTTATCACTAATATAATTTCTGTTGTAATTACTTCCCTGTAGGAAAGGTGTAGTCATGACTTCTTTGCAAAAAGTTCAGAACTATTTCATTGGATGATACTTTTCAAAGGTCTAACAGTTCTACAAACTTCCTCATGGATACCACAGGTGTCTCTGCTATTGCTCCTGCCCCTACTGTAAGTACTACTGGTTATGTATCTAGATATCAGAATCTCCTAATATATTATATAGCTGTGAGACTGGCAAATGGACAATTTTCGTGGGAAGTTTACATTTTTGCATGGTTATTTAGAATTTTTATGCACGGATTTAGTTGAATGACCAAAAATATAGTAGTATTTGCCAAAATTATTGTAATATAGTTATGTATCCTCACCCGAGAAGCCAGAGCATTCCGATGCCTGACATATCTGCTTGCAGTTTTTAACAAAGGTCCTTGTAACAGTGTAAAAGAAGGCTAGGTAGGCTAACTGGACAATCTATCATTGCAGGTAGCAATAATAAGCTTTCATTTGAGGTGCATATAAAAGTAAAACCGATACATGACCAGGGACTGGGGATGAATAATACACTGGAGATTTAAACCGTGTAGTAGAAGATTCAGTTTTTCGAGCTAGTGCTGGTCAGGTTAATTTCTTACAAGTTAGTTTGTGGTTTGGTAATCTGGTTGGGACTTGATTCATGCATTGTGGTATTTGATATGCAAGTTTTTTTCACCCAAATTTTTTCGAGCTGATTCTTGTAAATTTTCAGCTGATACCAAACATGCCCTTACCATCCTTACTGGTTCGTATTAGTTTAGAATGAATTTATGGTAGATACCTCCAGTAATAAAATAAAATAAAAGTTTAGAGGATAACTATAAAATGGCCCTTGATGGTCAAGAGGTGGTCATGTTGGCTAAGGAAAAAGTGGTTAAAAGTTGGGCTGTGTCAGTCAACATATTTTATATAGACACTAAACTTTTAATTCAATTCTTTGCATAGAAAATTCAAGTCCGTTCTGTCGCAAGCCTTGCTCATGTAAACTTTTAGTGAAAGGAACCCGTTTTCCATTCTTGTGAGTTTTGAGCGAGTGAATTACTGTAAAAGCTGTGAAAATATTATTCCTGATCAGTCTCTTAGGAACAAAGACTCTTTGATTTTCAGAGATTAGACAGGAGAGCACTTTAGTAGTCTATTTTCTAACACTTTAGTGATAATCTTGTAGAACACTGAGAATAGGCTATTAGGACGATATTTGCTAGGCTTTCGTGGTTGTTTAACTTAAGGAATTAAGGATATGAAGGTGCGGGTACATCCCTCAATGCTGCCCTATCCATAAAAGATATATAGGCAATCGTACATGACTTGAGCCCAGACAATTGCCAATTCTGCTGAAGTAGACATTATAGCAATCGGACCGGGCACCTTGTCCGTGACATCTGAAAGAGGGCTTCCACTACTTCTTTTTCCGTGTAAGGATCTTCAAGGACTGCCTTGTCGACGTTGGTTAGCATGTCGGCATTATACATCAGAAGAGGCTAATATCAACTAAAACCTATACTCTCTCAAGTTTGCATTCTAAAGGCAACGAGAATATAGTGTTGTTTGGGTATGTACCATCTGGTAAGCTCATGTATAGTTTCTCTTCTAACTCTCCATTAACAAAACAGTGTTTATATACATTTGAATCAAACTCTAGTTGCGGATTGTAGCAAAACTCAGTAAAACTCTCAAAGTAGCAAGCTTAGCAATTGGAGAGAAGGTCTCAAAATAGTCTTACCCTTATGTCTGTATGTATCTCTTAACCGCCACTCTAGCCTTGTATCTTTTAACTGTGCCATCTGTATGTAATCTCATAGGATAAGCACCCGAGGGGGATCGACTCACTTGCGCCCCCGGTCGTAGCCTCCAAGCACATCCTCTGTACATCGCCCAAATTATATAATAGTTCATCGCAGGAAAATAGAGCTTGAAGATCATGTGTGAGATGGAAACGAGCCTCGAAAACGAGGAACTCAACGAAAAAGCCAAAAAGAAGTATGCAGTTTGGAGGTGTCTACGCACAAAGACAAAAGTCTTCGCACGAAGACTTGACACGTAGTCCTATTTTGGAGCTGCTAAAGTGTCTTCTTGCAAGACTCTGCCCTATCTGGGTAGGCCTTCGCACGAAGAGGAAAAGTCTTCGTACGAAGACTCTTCGTGCGAAGAGAAATCTGTTCGTACGAAGACTTCGCGGACAGGAGCGGATTTGTGCTCGGGTGTTTATTTAATTTATCCAAACTTTGTCATCTCATAATGGAAACGTATTTAAGCAACTTATGTCGTATTTTCTGGGATTAAACAAGGTTTTGAGACGTGTTTGAGAGCAAGGAGCGGTCTTGGAGCTTGAGGAGCGATTGGATTGATTTGTTTGCTTCCCAAACTCTTTCTTTTCATTAGTTTTTGTTTATGATCATCAAACTCGGTATTTTGATCATGTTTAGTAGTAGCTAAAATCATTTTTGCTGGGAATTCTCGTTTGGTAGCTAGGGTTTTGATATGAACTTTATGTTTTGAGATTGTGATTCATGTTTTAGACTTATCTAACGTGTTATTTCATTATTATGGATTGTTTATGAGCTTAATTCCATTATTCTTGCGCGTAGCTAACGTAGGAGTGATTTTAATTGACACTCACGTGGTAACCTCGTGAGAGTTAGTCGGTAAAAGTGAGCAATCCACCTAGTCGTATCATTACTTGGTAACTCGGTATTGCTAACTAGGATTTTTAGAGTAGAATCATGAACTTTAATGCATGCCTAAAAGTGAAATAGACTTGGTAACTCGGTATATTTTGGTTTTAGGCATATATAATTCATTTGGTAACTCGGTGAATTTTACGTTGCTCGATTAATAATAAAAGGCACGTTGTTGTTTCATAAATCAAAGCATAAGTTTATATCATCCCTAGTGAACCTAGAGAGAATTCCCGGTATTCGTCTCATATTAGTAAACTTTGCAACCATTCTTGTTAATCGTGCCAACATCTTTACGGTTAACTCGTCATTGTCTTTTAATTTTCGTAGAAATAGCAAACCCAAACAAACGTGCTGTGCCCACATAGGGTTTAGAGTTAATAACTAATTCAAAACAAAGTCTCTTGGGTTCGACAATCCGGATTTCCGGTTTATTACTGCACCGACAACTGTACACTTGCAGTTGGAGCGTGTCAAGTTTTTGGCGCCGTTGTCGGGGACTTTGGCTAAATTAGTTATAACTCCTAGCCTTAGGGAATTTTACTTTTATGTTTATATCTGTTACTCACCTGCTTTCTTTGTGCTATTTGTGATTTCAGGTTGATTGTGACGGTGCATGACTCGTTCTCGTGACAGAATTTTGTACCCAGTACTTGGGGACCCAGAATCCTTATTGTGCACAGGACGTAGAGACTCGAGGAGAGCAAACTCAGTTCATATGGACGAGCAAACTAGAGCTGAGTTTGAGAGGATCCGCAAAGGTATGCAAGATGCGGAGGCAGCTAGACTTGCAGCTGTGAAAGATGCAGCTAATAAGACAAGAGAGACTGAGCAGCTCAGAGCTCATATGGTCGAGATGCAAGCTGCAATGGCTCGCTTGAATCCCCAAAATCCACCACCACCTGGTGAAGGGGTAGTTGTGTGAAATAATGGAGGATCGAATGATGGCAACAATGGGGGCAACAGAAATAATGGTCAGAACCCAACAGCCCGAGGAGAGAATGTTGAGAACGAAGAATGTCCTATGGTGGATGACTTCAGACTACTCCGGCCTGCTATCAACCCACCATTGTTAGACCACACATCAATGCCCAACATTTTGAGCCGTGCCAGCACATGATCAACATGGTTCGTGATGAGTGCTCATTCACTGAAGCTCCAAGATATGATCCCAACCACCATCTTCTTATTTTTGAGCAGATTACTTCTACTTTGCATGACCAGAGGGTTCCAGATGAAAACAGTTAAGCTATTACAATTTCCCTTATCTTTATCTGGAAAAGTCAAGCAATGGCTTATGGAGCTTCCAGCTGGGAGGATTGTGACATGGGCAGATTGCTGCCATGAATTTCTGAGGAGGTATTTGCCACCGTCCAAGGTTGCTCAACAAATGGCCGTGATTACAAAGTTCACCCAGGAAGAGGACAACTCATTGGGAGACACATGGAGAAAGTTCAGCCAAATTCTTCGTAGATGCCCAAATCATGGAGAGCCATGACACAAGCTCCTTCATTATTTCTACAGTGCATTAGATAAGGAGACGGCTGACCAGTTGGATATGCTAGCTGGAGGTAACTTTATGGGGCTTGGAGCACATCGAGATCAGGATCTGCTGAACAACGTGGCCAAGAGAGAGACTACGAGGTCTAAGACTCGTAGGTATTTGAGTCCTGAGGATGCAGCTTTGGTAAACAAAATTGAGTCTATGGAGCACATGTAAAACCCACGGGTGAGTTACTAGAAGATGAGAGCCAGGGTACGATGGTAGTGTTTTTGAGGATGTGAATTTTATGAGACATCAGCAGTGGCATAATACATATCAACCCAATAACCACAATCACCCCAACTTCAGCTATGCCAATCCAAACCGTGGATTATATGCACCCGACAAGAAGCCTAATCTCCCATACCAAATGCAGAGACAAGCTCCACAGCAACATGCTCAACAACCAGAAGAACAAGAGACAAACGCCATATTGAGAAAACTGCTGGCTAATCAAGATATAATGGTGAGCAAAATTATCTCTATGGAAGCCACAATGAAGAGTCTTGAGATGCAGATTGGGCAGATTGCCAATCAAAATATTAGACTCCCACCTGGTATGCTTCCTTCTAACACAATTACTCTACCTGAGCAGTTGAAGGCTATTACTACAAGCAGTGGGACAACCACTAAGGATCCTCCATATCCTACCCACGCGCGAGCTGAGGCAACCAATGCCACTGAAAAAGCGTTGGACGAAGAAATTCCCGTGCCTAGCGTGATTCCCCAATCAAAGGACACGAGTAGGAAATCGAGGAAAATCCTAAGTCAAAGGATGAGTATAGCATGAGTGTGCCATACCCGCAGAGATTGAAGAGCCAAGAGGATGCTAAGCACTTCAAGAAGTTTGTGGATATCTTCATGAAGTTGCACATCAATATTCCCTTCGCGGAAGCCATCTCAGAAATGCCAAAGTATGCAAAATTTCTCAATGACCTCCTCTCTAATAGGAGGTGCATGGATGATTTTGAGACCGCGACTCTAAATGAGGATTGTAGCGTCGTGGTGAAAAAGGCGTTTCCTAAGAAGATGAAAGATCCAGGTGGTTTCATCATTCCTGTGACATTGGAAGATGCCTTTCATGGTGTAGGGCATTGTGTGATCTTGGCGCAAGCATCAACTTGATGCCCACATCCGATTTTGAGCAGCTTGGTGTGGGGGGAACCAAAACCGACAAGAATGTGCTTGCAGATGGCAGACCGCATTATCAAGCGTCCAAGGGGTGTCTTGGAATATGTACTAGTGAGAGTTGAAAGACTCATCTTCTTAGCTGATTTTGTGATCATAGACATGGAGGCCGATGATGATGTCCCCCTTATCATGGGACGTCCATTCCTAGCCACGGGGAAGACCATTATTGATGCTAACGGAGAGTTGACGATGAGGATCAGTGATGAGAAAGTTGCCTTCAACGTCTTTGAAGCTATGAAATTTCCCGCGTATGCGGTGAGTGAGCAGTGTTTTTGTGTGGAGGCATACACACCAGAAGAGGAGGAAGACATTTTATTGGAGCGGCTATATGAGAAGCTTGCTCTACTTGACTCTAACGAAAAAGAGCAGGCTATGGAGACTCATTGGCGCCAGCCCCTACCCCTCTTTAATGAGGGAAGCACGAAGACTCTTATTCCTTGTCTTGATATTTCTCCTATTTTAGAGTTAAAACCTTTACCTGCACATTAAAAAATGTATATCTTGGATCTAATGATACTTTGCCTGTGATTGTGTCTTCTTGTTTGGATCGGGAACAGGATGAACAATTGTTGAAAGTGTTGCAAGAAAGGAAAGCAACTATGGGATGGACCATAGCAGATATCAAGGGGATCAGCCCTACAATTCGCCAGGACAAGATCCGGCTCATGGAGGACAAGAAGCCGGTATTTCAATTTCAGCGCCGCCCCAACCCTCATATGCAGGAGGTGGTGAAGAAAGAGGTGCTTAAATGGTTGGAGACGGCCATCATCTACCAGATTTTCGACTGCACATGGACTAGCCCGGTGCAGTATGTCCCTAAGAAGGGAGGTATTACCGTGGTGGAAAGGGATAAAGGTGACCAAATTGCCACTCGTACTTTTACTGGGTGGAGAGTTTACATGGATTACCGCAAACTCAATGATGCCACATTGAAGGACCATTTCCCCCTCCCATTTGTTGATCAGATGCTTGATAGGCTGGCGTATCATTCTCATTAATGCTTTCTGGATGGGTACTCCGGGTACAACCAGATTTCCATTGAGCCAGCGAATCAGGAGAAGACGACATCCACATGTTGCTATGGGACTTTCGCTTTTCGACGCATGCCTTTTGGGTTATGCAATGCGCCTGCACTTTTCAGAGGTGTATGGTGTTGATATTCTCTGATATGATGGAGCAGAAGTTTGAAGTGTTCGTGGATGACTTCTCATTGTATGGTGATGGATTTGAAGACTGCTTGCAGCAACTTGCCCGTGTATTGGATAGATGCATTGACACCAACCAAGTGCTCAATTGGGAGAAGTGTCACTTCATGGTTACAATGGCATTGATTTGGGGCACAAGATCTCCAGCGAAGGTTAGGGGTGGATAGAGCCAAGATTGAGGTGATTGAGAAGCTTCCATATCCTACTTCGGTAAGGAGTTTCTTGGGACATGTAGGGTTTTATTGGCGTTTCATTAAAGACTTCTCGAAGATCTCGAAGCCTTTGTCTGGGTTGCTTGAGAAGGATGCAGTCTTCGATTTCAATGCGGAGTGCAAATTGGCTTTCAATTTGCTCAAGGAAAAGCTGATTAGTGCAACCATCATCACCACACCGGACTGGACCATACCATTTGAGCTCATGTGTGATGCTAGTGACTATGCGGTGGGAGCAGTTTTGAGACAGCGTAAGAACAAGGCGGCTCATGTCATTTACTATGCTAGTCGGCCTTTGAACAATGCTCAGGTAAACTATGCTACTATGGAGAAGGAGATGCTAGCTATTATCTTTGCAGTAGACAAGTTTCGACCATATCTTGTGGGGTCTCAGGTGACAATCTTTACTGATCATGCGACACTCAAGTATTTACTCACCAAGAAAGATGCCAAGCCAAGACTGATCCGGTGGGTATTGTTGATGCAAGAATTTGACATAGAGATAAAGGAAAAGAAAGGGGTGGAAAATGTAGTGGCTGACCATTTATCACGTTTGAATAATTAAAAGCATGAGTATGTGCCAATCAGAGAAGAATTTCCAGATGAACAACTTATAGTAGTGGTCGCAGCAGTGCCTTGGTTTGCGGATTTGGCAGACTTCAAGGTGCTCAACATAGTCCCTAAAGACATGTCCTCCCACCAGAGAAATAAGTTCTCTGCAGATGCGCGACAATACTTCTGGGATGATCCTCATCTGTTCAAGTTGGGAGCAGATAATGTATTGCGAATGTGTGTCGTAGAGCCAGGCACGTTAGAGATTCTCAGAAACTGGCACGAGTTGAACTGTGGAGGTCATTTCGGCAAGTCACGCACAGTGGCCAAGGTACTTCAGAGTAGTTTATTTTGGCCTACATTGTATAAGCATGCTCATCTGTTTGTGCAGCAGTGTGACCGGTGTCAGAGAACCGCAATATTTCCAACCGGAATGAGTTGCCTCAAAATTTCGTGTTGGAAGTGGATTCGTTTGGTGTTTGGGTTATGGACTTCATGAGACCATTCCCCTCTTCACTTGTAATCTATATATTCTTTTGGCTGTTGACTATGTGACCAAGTGGGGGGATGCTTTAGCGTGTCCAAAGAACGATGGCGCTACAGTAGAGAAATTTGTGCGCAAGAATATTTTTACGCCGTTTGGGACGCCTAGGGCCATTATTAGTGATGAGGGATTGAATTTCGTGAACAGGGTCTTCGCCAATGTCTTGAGCAAATATGGGGTGAAGACTCACAAGATATCACTGGCCTATCATCCGGAGTCAAATGGGCAGGGTGAAGTGTCTAACCGAGAGATCAAGGGAATTCTAGGAAGACAGTCAATTCGGGACGCAAAAATTGGTCCCTACACTTAGATGACAGTCTATGGGCATACCGGACATCATACAAGTCTCCCTACCAACTATTATTTGGGAAGTCATGTCATCTCTCAGTGGAACTTGAGCAAAAGGCATTTTGGGCCTTGACGAAGATCAACTTGAATGCTAAGCTCTCAGGTGAACAACGGAAACAGGCGTTACTTGAACTTGAGAAATTTCACTTGATGGCGTATGAGAGTGCAAGAATCTATAAAGAGAGGACAAAGCAATGGCACAACAAACACATTATACCGAGAGACTTCAAGGTTGGACAAAGGGTGTTGATCTTCAACGCCAGGCTGAAACTGTTTCCAGGCAAGTTGAAGTCTAGATGGAGTGGCCCATACACGATTACTGCAGTCTACCCGTGGGGGTCCCTTGAGGTGGAAGATGCAAACGGGGGTCGATTTAAGGTAAATGACTAGAGAGCAAAGCCGTATGTGGACGGGAATTTCATTGGACTCATTGAATTGCTCCAGGCGACTCCCGCTATTTGATTCTCTCTGAGGTAACTGGCTTGGGCCGTCGACCGTAAATTACAAAGCGCTTGATGGGAGGCAACCCAAACTATTTATTGCTTTAGTGTAGATTTTACAACTGTCTTGTTTATTTTATTCTGTTTGATTTGTTTGAGAGGTGCGAGGGAGAGGGACTATTATTTCCAATGAGTGTGTGCAGGAATTCTAGGTGAAAGGCCTATTCCTGATCCCCCTTCTTGATGCGCATATGAAGAATATCGTGAAAAGTAAGAAAGAACAGTCCAAAACTCGTATCGGGATCCGGAATGAAGAAATTGATGGAGGATGCCACTCCCGAACTCACTCAACATATGCACCTGGGAAAGAATGAATATCCGGACTCCCCGTCTCGAGATACGTGAAGAACGAATTGGTGAATGGAGAAAGCTAACATAATGGTACGAATTACGAGGTGAATTTTTGCAAACAGTACTGATAGCAGAATTGAAGAGTGCCATTGTGTGTGGGTGGTTGAGAGCTTTCCGGAGACAGGTGGATCGCGTATTTCAGAGTCCGGATGCGAAAGTTATGACAAATAGGATGCTCAAGTGAATAAAACGCGGCCAAAAGCATCCGGAAATGCTAAACACGCCTTTCGAGAAGAAAAATTG
This sequence comes from Linanthus parryae, assembly GCA_023055425.1. Classification (NCBI taxonomy): domain Eukaryota; kingdom Viridiplantae; phylum Streptophyta; class Magnoliopsida; order Ericales; family Polemoniaceae; genus Linanthus; species Linanthus parryae. The sequence continues at coordinate 1,979,493 of JALGPY010000015.1, forward strand.
AAGAATAAAATATTCCCCGGACTTTGGGATTTTTTTATATCATAAAAGGAGTCTCGAGGACGAGGAGACCCTTCGGAAAGCAAAAGCACGATTAAAAACATAAAAATCGACGAAAAATGATGTTTTTGGGGCTGTCCATGATTGTCTTCGTACTAGGACAAATGTCTTCGCACGAAGACAAAACACTTAGAAAAATTTTGGGGTTGAATTTTCTCTTCTTGAAACAGCCCCCTGCCCCCAACTTGGAAGACCTTCGTACGAAGAGAAATCTCTTCGCACGAAGAGATCAGGCGAAAGGACAATTCCGACAGCGTGAGAGAGAAGGAAAGGGGGTCTTTTTATGGGTATTTTGGCATTCTCTTGAGATGCCTTATAACCCCGAATGCGCACATATGAAGATCAATTCCTCAATAAAACACATGGCCTTCTTTCTTTTTCCTCTCTCTTTTTCTCAAGTACACCAAGAACACACTCCAATTCAAAGTTGCTTCAAAATTTCTTGAGGTTGGTTAGGTTTTAAAGAGATTTGAGGCGCCTACCATTAGTTGCTGAGAAAATCATCAATCCTCTCCTTTGGGTCCGAATTTGGCAAAGTGGGTCTAGGGCTTATCTTGTTAGATCTGAAATTGGCAAAGTTGGAGGGCGATTCAAGCCTCGATGAAGAAGAGACTATCGACGGGGACTACGAGGGGAGTACATAAAGTGCAAGCTTTTCGATTTTCCGGAAAATAACATCACCAGCTGTTTTCGGCCCTTTCTTGGTGAATTTTTTTGCGGACGGCACCCGTAAGAAGGGTACTCCGGGTGCCACAAGTATATCTGACTCTCTCTCGCAATTTAATATCATCGAGTCTGGGCACATTGAGAAAAATCCCAATTTTTTTATTGTTGTCGCTTAGTTGCGACGTTTGGGGGCGATTGACTAGTGTCCTAGGGTTTATGTGATTAATTGCGTTCTTGCTTATTTTCTGTACACATATCATGTCACCGTGCACATGTTGTTGCATTTTATTCATCTAGTTGTGCATCTAAATGTGAGGCGGTGGAAAGAAACGAAAAACTGATGAGGGGTCGTCTCAAGAGGCGTCCGGCTCGGGTGATCCTCTGTTGGAAATACCGGAATCACCCAAGCACCCTATACAAGCGAGACCTTTACCTAATGATCCGGGGATTGTAGGTAGAAGGGAAGCTAAGGTGAATATAAGAGAGAGTAAGGTGGGCCCCGGTTTGTATGATAGTTACCGGTTCGTAACATACGAGGCTCACCTTGACTCCTTTGGGGACACTTACTTAAAAAAGACAGGGCAAGCTGAGAAGGAATTTCACTTTCATAAGGATATGCCCAATCCTAAAAAGGCTATCTACGAGTGGGAAAAGCTGAACAATTGGTTCAAATTGGTAGGGAAGTCCAGCTCATGATAGTGCAACAACCCCCCTTATCCGGATCGCGGCAAGATCGAGAGGGCGATGCTTTATAGAAGCGGCGGAACTCAAAATCAAATCAAACCACAACACTTAGTTATAATATGAGACAAATTTTAGGTCTTACACACTAGCTGGTTACTATTACACAGTAGCGTAACTAACATTACTACATACTATGAGACATAGATTGTCAAGGTGAGTTTTGCGCCCTTCTATTTCTTAATTCCAGCTCCTAAACCTGCGGTGGGAAGGAAAACAAGAACCGCAGTTTCTAAAAGTCAGCAGTAAAATACTGAGTGAGATACACCTTAGCATGTAAAAACAGGAAGATGATATAGCTTGCTGAGTCATGAGTTAAATAGAGTTAAAGTGAGAGAGTAGAAGTAAAACATTATCAGAGTTTTCAATGAATACATAGCAGAGCTAATAAGAAACATCACGATAATCATCAACATTTCCAATCAAATATTTCACAAGTGTCATTTTCCATCTAGTATACAAGTAAAATCATTAATCTCTAATATATTGTCAAAGAATCCAATTATTATGCACAATACCGGAGATAGTAATTGTCAACAAAGGACCTCCCAAATAGTAACGGTCAACGAAGGACCTCCCAAATAGTAACGGTCAACAAAGGACCTCCTAAATAGTAATGGATCCCGATACGTGCGATATTCCACTTTACGTTATTAACGAATTATTATCTTCGCGTGACAGTTTCAAAGCACATTTCAAAACGTAAACAAACTCAAGTAAAGCATGTGAATCACAAATACACATTTTCAGACAAGTTATAAAATCAAATTTCGACACGAAGGAAGCAAAGTACACGAGAATAAGCATGTAACTCACAAGTACATTATAAGACAAGACATAAAATCATGTTTTGACACGAAGGAAGCAAGGCACACGAGGCTAAGCATGTAATCTCATCTTAAATCGAGATAGCGATTCACAATCTTCACGGGTAGTTGACGTAGCCTATGTCTACAAATCCGTCGCCTACAATTACCAAGTCTCTAGTCACAATGATGCTACTCCGAGTAAACGAATGCATGAATGTTTTTCTAGGTCGGGTACTAAGTCCATCCCAATAATCCGAATTAACCCGTTCCCGGTGGTATACTTACGTGTTGAGTACACGATCTACATGCATATCATTCTGAAGGTCACCAATGAACATATAATGATGCTCACGTATCAAAATAAGTCCAACAAAACATTTGTAAGTTCAAAAATTCAAGTTTTCTAAAACATGTGAAACTACAATTCTAGACAGAATTGTGGCTCTGGCTTTAGAGCCACATTTACCATATCAAAATCATCTCCTAAAATCATGAAATTAATTAGGATTAACTTAAATGTGTCTAATTTCAGAAATATCAAGAAAATCATGTATAGCTATTATAAAACTCAAGTTATAAAAATAAGAAACACTGCTGTGCAGAGAAGTGTTTGGCAGAAACTTTTAAATTTGAAAAGTGATTACTACCACTTGGAGAATAGAAATGATTCTCATCTTCTCAATAATTAACCCCCAATGTGTCTAGTTACAACACAAGAAATATGAGATTCCAAAAGTTTCTGAAATGCTGGTTTTTAGAAAAAATGGCAAAACAGGTCCAGAAACAGAGTTTCAGAAAACATGCAACTTTAAATGAGCTTATCTCCCTAACCAAAAAGGCTATGCAGTTGATTTTTTTCTCAAAATGACCCTCTCCGAGTCTAGTTTTAAAATATACAAGAGTTGAAAATTTCACAGAGACAAAATTTAGAGATAATTCACGTTTTTGGGAAACTGGTCAGATTGTAACAACATGCAATTTTACCTAGAACACTCAAAACATGATCAAATCAATTCTATGATACATGCAAGTAAAAATAACTTGATATATACCTAGATACTACCAATTAGACATGAAATAAGATACACATCAAGGATTTGAAGAATCATGTGAGGGATTTGAGGAATTCATGCTCAAAAGTTACAATTCAAGACCCAAAACACGCATGCAAACAAAGATCAAGGAATTTCCTATCATGAAAATGAACTATCAACATGATGAGTAAAATGGATGAATAAACAGAAGAAGTTGATGCTTACATTAGAGTTTAGAGAGCTTGAATTCTTGAAGAATATGAAGAAAAGAACTCCCCAAAACTATGGCATTGGACTCAAGTTTTTCATCATTTGGAAGGTGAAAAATGAAGTTTTCGGGTTGTTTTGTGAGGGTCAACCCCCAAATCCGGGATTGAAGTTTGATGAGAGAGAAGAGAGCTTCTTTGTGTGTTCTTGAGGAGAAAAGCATGTGCAAAATTGAGAGAGGTAGATATAGGAGGTGATGGAGATGATAGGATGATGGTAATTGTAATGAGAGTGTCCTCATCTAATTACAAAATGGGTGATTGACTTGGTTGAGTGGAAGGAGGATTGAAGTGAAAATTTAAAGTCTCCCAACAATATAGTTGGGGTAGAGATTGGAATAACAAGAAAATGAGGGTCGACATGAAAATACTAGAAATCGATGGTAAGAACAAGATTACACAAACAATAGGGGTAAAAATGAAATTTTCGATTACTATCTAGCACATAAAAGATTAACAAAAAAAAGAATACCAAATAATTCTAAAATACTATGTATTTAAATGTCAAAAATGCACATGTAGAAAACTAAAGAAAACAAGTCATGATTAAGTTTGAAATAGTATTAAGATTGTTTTTTTCAAACTCAAATAATTATTTTACCGAAATTTCAAAATTACCTTAGACAAAATACGGGATATTACAGATAGCCTGAGAATTCTTTCTAAATTTGAGATACGCCATAGATTGCGAGAGCCAAGACCCACGCCTCGTTTATTTCAGAGGCAAGTGGATAGTCTTCACGCCAGAGACTATCCGCATTGCCCTTGGATTTCCGCGTCTACGAGACGACTCTACATACAGTGCCACTGTGAGGAGCGAGGTATATGGTCTAGGGTGAACGCTTTCTGCTTTAGAAAAGTAATAGACCCATGGGACATAAAAGTTGATGTGCCTCACTGGAAAGCTCACAAGAATAACTTTAGACCCGAGGCTAGATGGTGTTTTGAGCTGTTGGAAAATTGGGTTATGGGAATCACACAGAATCCCACCTATTCTTTCAAATTGTGTGTCTTAGCCTTTTGTTTGGGGTCAGGGGATAGAGTGGACATCCGTAAGATGATTTGGGCCAATTGCCTAGAGAGAGTATCGAAGGAGAACAAGTTAGGGCCCAGTCATACTTGCAAGTTGACTCATTTGGTAAAGACTGCGATAGCAGCGGTGGAGGGGACATGGACTTGAAACGATTCCCCGACCGAAAGTGGACTCGGTTTGATGAGTCGGCCACAACAAAGAGTAAAGGAAAAAGACAAAAACCTCGAGATTTGACAATCAGTTGGCATATGACCACATGAAAGAGGAGATGGCCGAGATAGATTTGAGAGAAGGCGCCAGTTTGCTCACACCAGGAGCAATCAGGTGAAGCTGGGTAATTCAATCAAGATGGTGGGCCGATAGGTAGTCCAGTCCAGTGGTCGGGCAGAAGAGGAATTTGTCCCACCGATTCTAAACACTGGTCCTTGGTTTCAGGAGGATGAGTTCGATTATCGATTCCGCCCAGTGAGGATGAGTTGGTAGAATAGGAAGATGAGGAGTTTGGAGGACGAGATGCCTCGGACTCCGATGATGAGTAGAGGTGACAGAAACCTCACCTTAGGATTGCTGAGTTCTCGTCGTATCGTTGAGGACAACGATGCATCCTAATGTGGGGGGGGGGGGTGGTTGTACATTTTTACTAGCCAAATCGAGTCTTGCATCGCCGGTCACATGTAGCTAGATTTTTTGTTATGTCCTTATTTTTCTTTTTGTTATTCATTATTCAGTTTGCACGTTTTAATTATTTAGTCCCCTACCCATTATCGAGTCGTTAATCGAGTTGGCCATTGCATATAGAGTTAAGATTTATTCTAAAAATACAACAAAATTTAAACAAAAATGATCTTTTTTAAAAAATTAAAATTTTAAGAACAGGGCAATCAAAAGAAGCTAAAACTTGGTAGAATCGAGGAGTGTGAGAATTTTAGGCATAGGGCATGATTTGCGACCAAGAATGACAATGTGAGTTCCCCCTAGTATGTATAGAGAGACTTTCTTTACGGGAATGCCTACCTATTTCTTGACACGTACTTGATTTTTCAAACCTAAAGTGCGTGCCTTGTTTTCTTACAAGAGTTGAGCTAGGTGTGAGCTAAACAAGCCAAACTTTCATGTGTACGTCTTAGGTAATCGCCAGCCCACCTTGTAGTGGCACACAGAACACTTGTGCAATGACGTGTATTAGAGCACTCACTGCTTTTAGATCTCACCTTGTAGGACCACTTGAAAACCCGCTTTGAACCTTGGATTATTTTCTAACTTTTTGACCTAGGGTGACGATTCTTGGCTTTCATCATAGATTGTTTAGAATCAGCGCTTTAGTGCGTCACGAGGGAGTCGTAGTTGAGGGGTTTCGAAGAGGGAGAGCTTATTTGCACATATTTGTGAGTTCTACATGATCACATGCGCTTCATTTGACATTTTCGAGGGGATGCGAGGGTGAGTGAGTAGGCTTGCGCACTTTGGTGTGGTGGTGTTACATGTCTTTACACCATGGACACAGTTTTGGAGAGCCGTGAGTGTGTGACGTCTAATCCGCGCGAAAATGGGGTTGGTTGATCTTAATTGGTGGATCGTGTAGGTACCAGATTTCATTCATCTTGGCGTAGGAGGTTCGGCTGGATTAGGCACGAGATTCATTGCTTTATCGACTACTTGAGAGGGGACATGGATACATGCTAGTGTGGGGGTGTCGACTATTGAATGCGGACATGGATAGTGAGCTTTTGACGAATCCACCCCCATACATGTGCTTTGATTATTTGCGGCGTATTTGGTGGCACCGTGTACTTCATCGAGATTAGGGGGAGATTGATCTTTCTTGTGATATCACTACAAAAAAAAAGGCAAATACGACGGCCGAAAACTGTCGTTTAAGGGTAAAAAACCGTCTATTAGATAAATACGATGGCCTTGTGGCCGTAGTATTGTAAGGCGTCGTATTAGAAGATACGACGGTCAATGACCGTTGTTTCAGACAATACCCACGGCTGGAAGCATAGTGTCGTTATTGAGGTCCTAATACGACGGTACTTAATTGACCGTCGTATTCTACAAGAAAATACGACGGTAACGTAATTATCTGTCGTTTTAGTATCTAATACGGCGTAGATTTATCTGTCGTTTTAGTACTTAATACGACGGTAACGTGAAGGAAAACACATTTACAAACTTCTTTACAATTACTAGTGTCAGATGCACCAGGTCTCCTAAATTAATTGTTCAATTAGCCATATCCATCACGCGCAGTAGATTTAACAGCTTTATTTCTTAATTCATATAGATATGGACTCATTCTGTTCTGTCTACTAAACTGTCATATTGTGTTTAGTGTCTCCTTGGTTATGTAGCCACTACAAATAAAAGTACCCATGGTTGGGATTATTTCCAACTGTTCCCAGGCCCAGTTCATGCATATTGGCTTTCCTTGATAGCCATGAATATCCCATCTATAATTGACAATGGTTTTAACAACAACCACAAGCCTATATTGATTAAGTGTTACCCAAAATATAACCACGAGAACCTCTTTACGACTCTGCCCAGACTATATAATTAACACATTAATGGGCGAAAACCCAACTCCAACCCGAACTTTTAGAGGACCACCCAAGCACCATGCTGGAAGTGTCGAAACTTCCAAAACTGGTAAATGATTATTTTTTAACTAAAATGAGTGATAACTTCGTCGAACCTCTGTGTAGAAGCTGCAGCTTGCTTTCTTACAGCCTCAGGATCAAAAGAAACTTACAGAGTTTTTATGACTCTACTTGTTTTCTCGGTATTTGGAGCTCCTACGATTCAGTATTATAATTATGAGACTTTAGTGGAAATTCTCTAATTAAGTTAAAGGGACTTGGTTGCCTTAGATTTACAGTAGTGATCATATCATGTGCTTCAGCACCACCTTCTACACATTGATGGTGTCATCTGCTTCAGTCAATTACATCATTCATTAGAAATTAAACGAAACACATTTAATCGTAACTATATACATACACACACATACAAACTGAAGCATACCACTACATAGAGACAAAATAACAACTCCAAGTTTAATGGATTATTTTTCAATGTACATACCAAAGATCAAATGCATGTAACATGAGAACTTAATGCACTATTGCAACACTACAAAAGGAACTTCAACAGTTGGAAGTGGTCGATAGGAGAACCTGTCTCTAAGAAATACTAGGGAGAGAAAGAGAGAGTTTATACCTCAGAACACACTTGATCTTCGAGTAAGGTCTAGATGGTCAAGAGAACACTCAACACATATGTGAAACTCGCTGGAGATATCTTTTCAAACTGAATTGGTACTGTATTGTGACTACGACAAACACAGATGAACATTTCAAATTGAACTAGGTCACACTCAGATCGATTTCAAATTGAATAAGGTCAAATTCAGATCTCAATATCGAAATGAGAAAATAATTGAATCAAACCGTTAATTGAATCAGGAAGAATTTAGATCCAAGATCAAATTAAATCGAAATCAAACCTTAATAATCCAGTTGCAAACAAGAGACGGTTGAGTACTTTCTGGAATTCGAACAACAGAACGCCAAGAACGCGATGGTGCTTTAGGATGCGTATGAGAGAGAGGGACAGCTTCAATAACTACTGGAGCTAGGTTTACTAGCGGTTACAGAGTGCCAGCCATCGTTGGTTGATCGGCGACTCGAGATTCATGAGAGAGGAGGGCAAGAAAGATCTTGGAGACTGGAGAGAGAGACGAAGAGGAGAAGACCAGGCTCGATGGTTCTGATTTCAGATCTCAAAGATAGTGTATTCCAAAAACTAATAAAAAAACGCATAAATTGAAATTTCACGTCCAAAAAACGATGTCGTTTATCTTAAATACTACGGCCATGATAACTCCATAATTGGAGTTATATTCTATTGTGATTACTTGTCGTTTCACGTACTTTCCGATGCATTTATATGTGTGTTTAGGCCGAGTTTCGATAGTTTTGAGCATACTTGAGTATTTGGACTTCATGGTGTAATCCGGACGTGTTATGCATGTTTTATGCTTTATTTGTCGCATTTGATCTTCCGGTATTTGTTCGTGTTGTGGATTTCAGGAACCGGAAGCGTGGAGTGCGGATTTTGGAGCGGAAGCGAACTTCGGAAAGAAAGAAACTCAAGGAATGCATGAGAGAATAGAAGAAGAGTGAAAAGAAGCAAACTCACATGGAAGATCATTGTGATCCTACAAAGGTGATCCTATGATCACAAGATCAAAGTGCAAGACCACATAGAAGAGTAACGTGACTCTACAACTACAAAAGGTGATCCTAGGATCACAAATTGTGATCACAAGATCACATATTGGATCTGACGTGATTATAAAAGGGGTAAAAGTGTAATTTTTAAAAACTTGAAAGAAAGGAACGTGTTTTAGAGTAAGGAACGACCTAGGGCTTAGATTATTCATCATTCTACGCCATTGGAGAGCTTGGAGCTAGGTTGGAGAGCTTGGATCATCCGTTTGGCTTCTAATCTCCGTTTCTTCTCTAGTTTTTGATATTGGATCATGAAACCTTGTATATTGAACATGTTTATGCGTAGCTAAACGCTTATTTCGGGATATCTCGTAGGAAACTAGGGTTTGATCACTACATATTGTGATTTATGGATTTGCTTGCATGCTTTCAAGATTAATTGATGAGGTTTTATCTATTTATGTGTATTTTACATCTTTCATCTATCTTTTCTATTAGTAGACGTATTAATAGGATTGTCTTAGGTTGTGAATGATAGAGGAATTGACATTCGTTGCCCGGAAACTTGAAATACACACTAGCCGTATCTAGGGTTGAGGAATCTTGCTAGTTAGCTAAGAACAAAGAGTAGAATTAATATCGTAATGCGTGTTTGAACTTGAGTAGGCTAGAGGAATCAGTTATGAGAGTTTAAGCATAGTTATTGATTGAGACATCTTCAATATAAAATTGCTCGTTTAACTAGAACAAAAACTCATCGTGTTAGTAGAACATAAATCCAACGTAGTGTGAAATACCTAGTGATCCGTAGAGATATCCTGAACTTGATCAATGTTGAGAACCATCCAAATCAATTCATGCTTGTTAATCTTGAAATAATTCATCGAATTATTTGAGATAATTGTTATTTTAATTATTAGTAGAACTAGAATACACAACTCAACGCGCTTTGCCCACACGAAGAACAAACTTAGTAGTTAATTTACACGAAGTCTCTTGGGTTCGACAACCCGGATTTCCGGAATATTATCACTACACCGACAACTGTGCACTTGCAGTTGGAGCCTGTCAGGCCACTATAGTAGGCCGTTGTAATTGCGTACACATAAACGACTGGCGTTATGAAGACCGTCATAATTGACCATACTAAGACGACGTTCCTTACCTGGCCGTAGTACTTAATAATAAAAATGACGATTACTTTCCGGCCGACGTTTTTGGACCAAATACGACGGTAAATGCGGTCGTCGTTTTAAAAAGGCTGTCGTTTTTGCTAAATTTTTCTGTAGTGTATATATTTATCGTTTTGTTTATTTCCTCCCCCTGACATGATTATTTTGCTTCACTCTCTGAAGACCACTCGGGTATAATTGTTGTAGCATTTTGGGATATTGAGAGATTGATTTAAAAAAAACAGAAAAAAAGAAAAAAGAGAAGAAAAGAGAGATGGAATAAAGGAAGGAAATTGAGCTTAACGGAGAATGAGTGGTGGAAGTGACTACTTCATTGACGACGATTTACAATTCATGCAGGGTTCGCAATGGTAGCCACGGAGATCATTATTGTACCGGGGTTGGAGGGGATTGAGGGCCGGAGACGGTGAGTTTTGGGTTGGGGTTTCTATCATCATGGTGAGGGTTTGTGAGATGTGGGTTTAATTGTGAGAATGTGACACTTTAGGACTTAAACTTCATGGTTATATTTATGTCCCTAAGCCTCATCATTCTAACCCGTTAGTGGAATAGGAGCTCGGACCGTGAATGTGGTTTAGCCTAGCGTAGCCTCTTATATTGTTGGCTCACGCGAAGAGGTAGAGTGTTCTTATACTTAGTAAGGCTAGGTTCTCTATACTAGCTAGAGGAGATTCTCGTTGTCGAATTTAGTTTCAACTCATGCCTTGTCCCTAGATTTCTCATCATTTCGTGATAACCGGTTTAAGCTAATTGAGATTGCTAGATCTCTCAAAAGAAAAGAAAAATAAATAAATTGTTATTTTAATACTTGCATTGTATATATTGCATTTGCATGTAGTTTCATTGTTTATAAACGAGTCATGTCAGCTAGTAAAAGGTGGTTTGTAGTTTGATTGTCGTCTCGGAATCGTATGCAATTATGGTGTACGTATGCAATGTGGGTGAAAGTATAAAATTGGCGTTGGGAAGTTATGCAATGATAAATTGGGAATGTATGAAAAGTTGGAATTTTGTGAGACTTGAGAGAGTTTTGACTTGAAAGATTGAGTCGTGGCTTGGGAATTTGCTCGGGACGAGAAAAATGTAGTGTGGGGTAGTTGATATCTCCGTTTTTGGAGTTATTTTATTACTTGGTTTTCTACATTTTGTGTGCTCAACATGGATAATAAATTGTATTTTTGAGTGAATTGTGCTAATACTTGTGAAAATGAGTTCTTGAGCTATTCTTGTTGAATCCGGGCGTTTTTAGTTTCATTTCGATCTATTTTTGTGATATGATCGCGGGTTGTGTTTTTCCGTGTTGTGATTCGCAGGAAAATAGAGCTTGGAGATCATGTGTGAGATGGAAATGAGTTTCGGAAACGAGAAACTCAACGAAAAATCAAAAAGAAGTATGCAGTTTGGAGGTGTCTTCGCACGAAGACAAAAGTTTTCGCACGAAGGCTTCGGACTTAGTCAAATTTTGGACCTGCGTAAATGTCTTCTTCAAAACAAGACTCTGCCTATTTGGGAAGTCCTTTGCGCGAAGAGGTAAAGTCTTCCTACAAAGACTCTTCATACGAAGAGAAATCTATTCGTACGAACACTTCGCTGACAGGAGCGGATATGTTCTGGGGTATTTATGTAATTTATCCAAACTTTATAATATCATTATGGAAACATATTTATGAAACTTAGGTAGTATTTTATGGGATTAAGCAAGGTTTTGGGACGTGTTTGAGAGCAAGGAGCGTTCTTGGAGATCGAGGAGCAATTGGATTGATTCGTTTGCTTCCCAAACTCTTTCTTTTCATTAGTTTTTTTTATGATCATAAAACTCGGTATTTTGATCATGTTTAGTAGTAGCTAAAACCCTGTTTGCTAGGAATTCTCGTTTGGTAGCTAGGGTTTTGATATGAACTTGATGTTTTGAGATTGTGATTCATGTTTTAGACTTAATCAAACGCGTTTTTCATTATTATGGATTACTTATGAGATTAATTCCATTATTCTTGCGCGTAGCTAACGTAGGAGTGATTTTAATTGACACTCACATGGTAACCCCGTGAGAGTTAGTCGGTAAAAGTGAGCAATCCACCTAGTCGAATCATTACTTGGTAACTCGGTATTGTTAACTCGGATCGCTAGAGTAGAATCATGAACTTTAATGCATGCTAAAAGTGAAATAGACTTGGTAACTCGGTATATTTTTGTTTCAGGATTAGATAATTCATTTGGTATCTCGGTGAATTTTACGTTGCTCGATTAATAATAAAAGGCACATTGTTGTTTCGTAAATCAAAGCATAAGTTTATATCATCCTTAGTGAACCTAGAGAGAATTCCCGGTATTGGTCTCGTATTAGTAAACTTTGCAACCATTCTTATTAATCGTACCAACATCTTTACGGTTAACTCAACATTCTCTTTTAATTTTCGTATAAATAGCAAACCCAAACAAACACGCTGTTCCCACATAGATTTTAGAGTTAATAACTAACTCAGAACAGAGTCTCTTGGGTTCGACAAACCGGATTTCCGTTTTCTTACTGCACCGACAACTGTAAACTTGCAGTTGGAGCGTGTCAAGAGCTCCTACCAGACTTGGTCCCATCTTTCCGAGTGCCTCCCTACAGTGATCATCGTCAAAGACTTCAATCCCCTACTCTTCCGTTCGTAGCAGCGACACCGACATCTTTCCGAGTGCCTCCCTACAATGATCATATTCAAAGACTTCAATACCCTCCTCTTCCCTTCATAGCAGCGGCACCGGTGCAAAAGTTCGCTGTTCGGTGGCCATCGCGAAGCCCCAACCACAGTTCGCACAGAGTCGGCTCTTGGTTATCTCTGAAAAACTCAGAGCAAAAACAAGACCTCGTGAAAGAATTTAATTCAAGTTGTTGTTGTTGTTGTTGTTATTATTATTATTATTATTATTATTATTATTATTATTGTTATTATTATTATTATTATTATTATTATTATTATTATAGGTATTGTATAGTATTTTATACGTACATACCTAATGTATTGTACCGTATGGGTACGGGTATCAAATAAATGTATTAGTTTAGTATATATATGTATGAATAGACATATTAATTTATGTAAAAGAAAAATACTCCCCTTAGCTTCTAGTAATGCACGTTTTAGCCCCAATTTCATAATAAATGCTTTAAGAAAAATTGCACAATTGCCCCTCATTAATGACGTAGGGTATTTCGTCATATGCCCCTTAAAAGAAAGCTTCGTTCTCGAAGTTACGGTGATACACTATCATTAAGGATCCCCTATACAATTCAAGGGTGCATGTGTAACATGGTGCACGTATATTTATGTCATGAAGTCCTCAAATAATGTCATGGAAAGCACATGTGATGTCATAACATATCATGCAATACGATAAAAATGTTTAGCATAATGAATGGGCACTAAACTGTAGGGTTACACCCTTAGTCCTGTATTTACCTAGTCAAATAGGTGGGGGCAACGCTACATCATGTCAGCGTCTGCTTCCCACGTAGCTCCCTCATGTAAATGGTTGGACACGAGAACTTAGACCAGCGTATTTGACTTGTTGCGGGTATTTCTGGTTTCTGATCGAGAATTTTGATGGGTTGCTCCTCGTAAGAGAGAGACGCTCAAGCTCAACTGGTTCAGGGTCAAGGATATGGCTCGGGTCATGAATGTAAGGCTTTAGTTGAGAGACATGGAAAACATCATGAACTCGGCCAAGGCTGTTGGGAAGATCCAGACGAAAGACAACCTTCCCTATACGTTCCATTACTTCATATGGCCCGATGAACTTGGGACTTAGCTTTCCCTTCTGGCTGAATCGCATGACCCCTTTGGTTGGGGAAACCTTCAGAAATACTTTGTATCCCACCTTGAAATGCAATGGCCTTCTCTTTAAGTCCGCGTAATAATTTTTTCGAACCCTGTGCTGCCCTCATCTCTTGTTAAATCATGTAAATTTGGTTTTTCGACTCTTCAATCATTTGTGCTCGTAGAATGATGCTTTCGCTTATGTCGCTTCAACAAAGCGTCGTTCTGCTCCCATAAAGCGCGATGGGGTGCCATTGCTATACTGGCATGATAACTGTTGTTGTAAGAGAACTCTATCAGCGGTAGCTTGTCTACTGATAACGCCCAATTTAGGGGTTATCTTTTAGCCTGATTTCACGAGTATTTGTGTCGGAATTAGCGGTTTTTTCCGGAAATGCCTTAGAATGCCTCGGGAATCTAGAACGAGACGTTTATTTGTACTTCCTGGATTTCTGCTTATTTATTGCTATATTTGGATATGATCGCGGGTTTTCGTTCGTGTTGCCTTTTCAGGAACAGGTTCGGGAGGTGCATCGGGAAGCGTGCCGGGACCAAGCCGGGACCGTCTCGAGAAACGTGCACAAGACCGGGACAAGAAGGGAACACGGAAAAGCAGGAGAACACCAAGGGAGGCAAACCGGGAGCGTCAGGCAGAAGAGTGGGACCCAGGGGACCCAACCAGGCCCACCAAAGGACCAAGCAGGGCCCCATCTCCACCCCCTGCCTGCGTATATACGCAACCTTGCGTATATACGCAGGCAGGAGGGGGAGAGGGGGAGGTGATTACAGGCCCTGGTTGCGTATATACGCAACCGTGCGTATATACGCAGCCAGTTTGACTTTTTGGTCAAAGACGGTGGACCGATGGCAGATTCCGTAATTTCGGGCGCACGCGTTTCGGGGAAAATAGCACTATTTAAAGACTCGTCCAGACTCGTTTTGAGGACACGGAGACACAACATAATTCTCAGCACAACCGAAGGGCAAGTCAGAGCATTCACGGAGAGCACGAAATCGCGATTCGAGATTCGAAGACTTAGTTTGATTTCATTTTCTCTCTTTATATTCAGAAACTGCGTTTTGTATTATGTCTAGTCGTAGCTAAACTTCTCACCTAGTTTCTCGGTGAACCTAGGGTTTCGTACCCAGATTTTATGACTACTTCGTTTATGGATTCATGATGATTATCTTAATTCAGCAAGTTATATCTGTTATTCTGTTTTTGATTGTTATCGTATATGCATGATAGGATTGATCACCCAGGATTGCTATAGACGCGAGCCTGTAGGTGAAAACGTCAAGTTAGGGTTAGGAAGAAAAACCAGGATTTAGTACCTTACCCTGATAGACCGACCAGAGAAAGGGAGATAGGGCTAGCATCGAAAAACGTGAGACCAACTGTTAGAGAATTTGACCCAGGCCATTCGGACAGGTTAGAAACCCTAACAGGATTAGACCGAGACTGCATATTTAGGCAGCTTAACAAGAATCCGAAAGTCTGTAGGATCGGGATTACGTGTGGAATCTGAAAAGTCACTGCACAACTGGTACGTTGCACAGATATCAAAACTGCTGAGTGTTTTCATAATCGAACGTAAAACTGAAATCTGTAGAAACCCTAGGGTATCCTGGAGCCTAGTCTTCATCTATTATCGTTATAACCGATTCAACTTATTTCAGAAAACATCACAAAAAATATTTACGTTTACGTTTTTAATTTCTGTTTCTAGTTTAGTCACTACAATCACAACCTACTCCTCCCTGTTACTACACTCGGTTAACCTAAACTGACAACGTGAGTAAACCCGAAATAGTCTTCGTGGGAACGATCACCCGAGTCTAATTGCACCCGGTATTACAAGATTCGTACACTTGCGACAGCACGTTAGTTTGCGCATCAAGTTTTTGGCGCTGTTGCCGGGGACTTTTTAGGGTCTATTTAGTAGTCAGAATTAGTTTTCTGAGTTTTTGTTTATTTTCAGTTTTGTTATTTTTCTTTTTATCTCACTGCGTTTTTGAATCTGCGTTTTCAGGACTGTTTAGTTGATGCTTAGATTGCCTCGCGATTTGGTGTCACCACTCGACAACCCGGAAAAACTGTATACCGAACAGAACCGCAGAAACCGAGAAAGCAGGATGGCAACCAACCAGAGAGATACGCCCGAGAACACCGAAGCCGGTGGACAGGAACGAGAGACACGTACCCCAGCCCAGATGGCTCGGTACATTAAGGAGCTTGTCACAGCGGGACTTGCTGCCCGAAGCAACCAGAGAACATATAACCGATCTGGGAAGGCGTTGGTGGAAAATTTCGAAGTCCCCACCGGGGGGCATGAGCGAGCTATTGTGGTGCCCGAGATCACCGCCGAGCACTTTGACATCAAACCATCCACCATCCAGACGATACAAACTCTCTGCCCGTTTCATGGCAGGGCCGACGAAGACCCGAACGATTTTATCGGGAAATTCGAAGATTACTGCAACAAGGTCAGATACAAGGGGGTAGAAGCAGAGGCACTCATGTTAATCTTATTTCCATACTGTCTTTACGGAGTAGCCAAAGACTGGCTTGAATCCCGACCACCCCGATCCATCACCACATGGGAGGAGTGTGTCGCAGATTTTTTGGCGAAGTTCTATCCCGCCTCCCGTTTCATACAGTTACAGAGCGAGATCCTGTTATTCAGGCAGAAGATGGGGGAGACGGTGGTGGACGCATGGGACAGGCTCATGAGATTGGTCAAACGGTGCCCGAACCACAGTTTTGGAGACGCGAAAATCCTGCAGGTTTTCTACCATGCCCTAGACCGGGAGAACGCCGACAGGATTGACAGAGAGGCCGGGGGAAACTTCCTGTATCACGTAGACAAAGAAGGTGCGTATGACCTGATGAAGCAGTTGGCCAAACAGAACACCCGACTGTTTGATGACCGCAGGATGGCGGCTAGAGCCGAACCCGCAGAGGATGACTGGATAGACAACCTGGCCAAGATCGTTCACGACTTGGTCAAGAAAGTCTACTCGGATAAGAAGACTGTTTCAGCAGTCGAAGAACCTGATCTGGACACAGCCATTGAGGAGCTAAGGACCGAAGACACCAATTACGTACAGCAGCAGTGGGACCCGAGCCGGTACCGACCGGGTACGAGAAACCATCCCGGGTTCCGGTACGGAAACCCGAACGCAGCAGTTTATGCACCGGGGTTCCAGCACAGGCCACCAGCCCAGCAGGCTGCCCGGTCCAGCAGGCTCAGTCAGTCCCATCCGCACAGCAGTACGACGCTCAGATGAAAGAGATCAAGTCCATGTTCCAGACCATGGAGTCCCGGTTCAAGCACATGGATACCCTGACGGCAGATATGCAGACAACCAAAACGTCACTGCGCGCTTTGGAAGTACAGGTGGGGCAGTTAGCACAGCAGCTAACAGAAAGACAGCCACGAAACCTACCCTCGAATACAGTAAACAATCCACGGGCTCAGATCAATGCTATCTCCACTCGGAGTGGATTGGCACTGCAGGATCCACCGTATCCCAGCCACGCACGTGCAGAAAATTCGAAAGAAATAGAACGCAACTTGTCGGGCCAGGATAACAGCACAGTCGAACGCCCCCAGCCGAAGGGCTCGGTTGAGCAGGATGCAGTGCAGAACGAGACAGGTGCAGAAACTGTACCAGTCTCCAAGGAGGTCCCATACCCCCTGCGAACACGAAAGAGGGATGACAGCAAGGACTACGCCAGGTTTCTCGAGATGTTCAAGCAGCTGCAGATCAACATACCTTTTGCTGAGGCTTTGGCTAAGATGCCCACTTACGCCAAATTCCTCAAGGACATCTTGTATGGGAGGAGGCGAATGAGCGACTTCGAGACTATAAACCTGACGGCAGAAGTGAGCAATTGTGTGAAGAATGGGCTCCCGAGGAAGAGAAAGGATCCTGGCAGTTTCGTTATACCGGTCACCCTAGGTAACGCTTACACAGGAAAGGCTCTGTGTGACCTAGGGGCCAGCATCAACCTGATGCCGTTGACGATTTTCAAAAGTTTGAAATTCGGTGAACCCCGACCCACCAGAATCATGCTGCAGATGGCAGACAGGTCCGTAAAACAGGCTTATGGGGTTATCGAGCATATTCTGGTCAAGGTCGGCGAGCTGATTTTTCCGGCAGATTTCGTCATCCTGGACATGGAGGCAGGGGAGGTACCGCTCATACTTGGCAGGCCGTTTTTGGCCACGGGCGAAGCGATGATAAACTGCAAGAGCGGGGAACTGACCATGCAGATTAACGAGGAAAAGGTGAAATTCAACGTTTTCAAAAATCTGCAACTGCCAAATTACTACGACCACGAGGACATCTTTGCTATAGATGTGGTGGACAAAGGCTGGGAAAACGAAGAGATGGACCAATTGTGGGAAGAGATCGACAGCATGTACGGGGATGAAAAGGAGAAGACTCGGTGCGAGCACGCCATGAGAGCCGAGGATTGGACCACTTTGCACCGGGACGAAGACGGCGGGCAAAAGATGATTCTGGTCCCGTCACTCAAGGAGCCACCCGCACTGGAGCTGAAACCGCTCCCGAGCCATCTCAGGTATGCATATATTGGTGAAAATAGTACTCTTCCCGTAATTGTTTCGTCTCGTTTGTCTCAGGAACAGGAGCAGAAACTGCTGGAAGTATTGCGAGAGCATAAGGAAGCAATCGCCTGGACGATTGCAGATATCAAGGGGATCAGCCCCTCCTACTGCATGCACAAGATCCGAATTGAAGAGGGCAAGAAACCGGTGATTCAGCCCCAGCGGAGACTGAATCCGAACATGAAGGACGTTGTGCGGAAAGAGGTTATGAAGTGCGTGCCCAAAAAGGGGGGTATTACGGTGGTGCAGAATAACGACCAGGAGCAGATTGCGCAGCGTACCGTTACAGGCTGGCGGATCTGCATGAACTATCGGAGGTTAAACGACGCAACACTGAAGGACCACTTCCCGCTACCATTTATGGACCAGATGTTGGACTGGCTCGCCCACCACGCCTATTACTGTTTTCTGGACGGGTACTCCGGGTATAACCAGATTTGCATAGCCCCGGAAGATCAGGAAAAGACGACGTTTACCTGCCCATATGGTACGTTCGCGTTTCGGCGCATGCCGTTCGGGTTGTGTAATGCTCCTGCCACGTTCCAGAGATGTATGATGGCGATTTTTTCCGACATGATCGAGAAAAATCTGGAGGTCTTCATGGACGACTTTTCACTATTCGGGGACAGTTTCGATGACTGCCTGTTCCATTTGGGTCAGGTTCTGATCAGATGCAAGAAGGCGAATTTGGTGCTCAATTGGGAAAAGTGTCACTTTATGGTCACCGAGGGGATCGTGCTGGGTCACAGAATTTCCAGCAAGGGACTCGAGGTGGACAGGGCTAAGATCGAGGTGATAAAGCAGCTTCCATACCCGACGAACGTAAGGGCAATCAAGAGTTTTCTGGGACATGCAGGATTTTACCGAAGGTTCATCAAAGACTTTTCCAAGATCACAAAGCCACTCTGCGCTTTACTCGGAAAAGACGTACCCTTTGATTTCGATGCAGCATATCGGCAGGCTTTTGACCATTTGAAAGAGAAGCTGACTACAGCCCCGGTTATAATCACGCCAGATTGGTCACTCCCGTTTGAGCTGACGTGTGACGCCAGCGATTATGCAGTCGGGGCAGTTTTGGGACAGCGAAAGGATAAGGTCTGCCACGTCATTTATAATGCGAGCCGGGTACTCAACGATGTCCAGCTCAACTATGGCACTAGAGAAAAAGAACTGCTGGCCGTGGTGTATGCCCTGGAAAAATTCAGGCCCTATTTGGTCGGGTCGAAAGTTATCGTTTTTACCGACCATAGTGCCCTGAAATACCTGCTGGACAAGAAGGACGCGAAACCGAGACTGTTGAGGTGGGTACTTCTGATGCAGGAATTCGATGTGGAAATCCGGGACAAGAAGGGAGTTGAGAACGTGGTAGCGGATCACCTATCCAGACTTGAGAACGTGAAGGTGGACCCGGTGCCGATCAAGGAAAACTTCCCGGACGAGCACATCATGGCAGTGAAAATCGGGAGACCGTGGTACTATGCCATAGCCAATTACTTGGTAACTGGCACGCTTCCCGAGGATCTCACCCCGTCTCAGCGGAAAAAGTTCATTGCCGAAAGTCGACAGTATTTCTGGGACGACCCGTACTTATTCAAACAGGGAGCCGATAACATCCTGAGAAGGTGTATTCCGACCCACGAGGCCTGGAACGTGATCCGACACTGCCACTCATCACAGTGTGGGGGTCATTTTGGGGGAACGCGAACAACTCATAAAATACTGCAGTCCGGTTTTTTCTGGCCGACAATCTTCAAAGACTGTCACGACTATGTGCAGGGATGTGATCGGTGCCAGAGGACAGGAAACACGTCACACCGGGACGAGATGCCGATGACCGTGTGGCAGGAGGTAGAGCCATTTGATGTATGGGGGATTGACTTCATGGGTCCGTTCCCGTCTTCGATGGGAAATCTTTACATTCTGCTGGCAGTAGATTATGTGTAAAAGTGGATCGAAGCGATCGCGTGTCAGAAAAACGATGCAGCTACCGTTGAGCGTTTTCTGAAACGTAACGTGTTCACTCGTTTCGGGACTCCCAGGGCAATGATTAGTGACGAGGGCTCTCACTTCATCAATCGAGTTTTTGCGAAAGTTCTGAAACAGTACGGCGTGTCAGTTCATAAAGTCTCGTTACCCTACCATCCGCAGACAAACGGGCAAGCCGAGGTGTCGAATCGAGAGATCAAGAGCATACTCGAGAAAACAGTGAATCTCGGCCGAAAGGATTGGTCCGTCAGACTGGACGATGCGCTTTGGGCGGCCTACAGGACTGCTTTCAAAACACCGCTGGGAATGTCACCATATTAGCTCGTGTTTGGGAAAGCGTGCCACTTACCGGTGGAATTGGAGCACAAGGCGTATTGGGCCATCAAGCTGCTCAACCTGGACCAGAATCTAGCAGGAGATAAGAGGAAGATGGCGTTGCTGGAATTAGAGGAATTCCGCAGAACGACTTTCGAGAGCGCCAAAATTTACAAAGAGAAGACAAAGAAGTGGCATGATAACCGTATCACGCCAAAGCAGTTTAACGAAGGCGACAAAGTGCTTCTCTACAATACCCGGATGCGGTTCTTTCCGAGAAAGTTGAGGTCTCGTTGGTCGGGACCGTTCATCATCAAGCAGATTTTTGCCTGGGGAGCATTCGAGCTGGAAAATCCAAAAGACAAGTCCAGTTTCAGGGTGAACGGGAACCGGATCAAGACGTATCTCGAGACCGCCGAAGTCGTCAAAATAGACCCGGTCTATTTTGATGACCCGTAAGAGGTAACAAGGTCGGGCCGTCGACCGTAAATCACAAGGCGCTGTTTGGGAGGCAACCCAAAATTAATCGTTTATTTATTTATTTTTATTAGTTTATTACGTTATTATGTTCAGTTCTGAATTTCCGAGAGAGGCGAGATGAGCGGGTTTTTGACTTTGAATTTGAGAATGTGCAGTGACAAAAACATCCAAAACAACCAGAACCGGGAAAACAGAGGAAGAGAGGCCATTTGAAAAAATTTTTTTTTTTGCCTCGGGCTGCGTATATACGCAGCCCTGCGTATATACGCAACCCGAGGCCATTTTTTTTTTATGTTTTCTTTTTGATTTCTGATTGAGTATATACGCAGTATTGCGTATATACGCAAACAGAAAGAAAAAAAATTTTTTTTTGTAATTTTTTCAAAACCCCAAGGGCATTTTTGTCATTTTGACATTTTAGATATTTATGAGGGGGGGGGGGGGGAGGCCGCGGCTACACCATTGTTGCCCCTCCTCTCTCTCTCTCTTCCTCCATTTTCTCCCACTTGAAGAACAAAGATTTTGCATCGGACCTCCAAATCAAAATCCGGGCACATTTCTGGAAACCCCTCGTCGCAAGGAGCAAGTTTCATCCATCAAAATCCGGAAACAAGCGAAAATCGAGCTGGCAATTTCCATCAAAAAGTGAGGTGTTCTTGAGGAAAAATGCAGATTCGAAGGTGTTAGAGCAAGAACTAGCAAAAACCGTACAAGGAAACGTGAACAAGGAGATCGAGGGCTTCGATTTGGTGGGTTCGGATTTCAATTCCGGTCAGTTTCGTTTTCTGGCGATTTTTCCGGCGACCGCCGGCGACTTTTCCGGCGACTTTCCGGGCAGAATCTCTGGTCTTCACCCCTGTTTAGGGAAGTTCGGAAATCTCATCCCTCGCTTTATTTTCCGTTTTGGCACGGCCCGTAGCCGGGCCCGTTATTTTCGGTATTTTTGATTTTTGGAGCGGCACTTGCCGTGTGGACCTCTGGTAGCTCTTAGGTGGACTATCTATTGAGACACACTTGTTTTGTGCACATTTCACGTTTTTGCTTTATATTCCCGAGTCGGCACGTTTTACGAGGTTGTGACTGTTATGGAGTTTACGGTACCGGTCCTAGACCAAGACCGGGACGAGATACCTACTGACTATGACGCGGACGAGATCACCTCTAGGAGGTTTGACAGTTTTCGGTTCGTGAACCATAACGCTCAGTTCTACTTTTTGACCGGAACCAAAATGGGTCATAGCCTTCCCCTAGACTACCAGTTTCAGGTCGACCATATGAACATGCCGCCAGAGATGGCAGAGTATGCGAGTCGACCGGAAATTTTCGGACAATCCCTAGCGGGGTTTCTGGATGTTTCTAGTTCTGACTTGGTGCGTGAGTTTTACGCAAACCTCATGCATAAGGGGGAGGGTGAGGCCAACGGGGATGTCCGATGGGTGTATTGTCGGTGTACGTTTTTGTTGATCACGGCGGATACCATCCGCCAAGCGTACCAGATCCCGTTGCGCCATTTCTCGTGCGCATATGCTGAGTGTGCAGATTACCCGCCTAGCGATTCTGAGCTTTTGCGGGTTGTGACTGGTGGGTACCCGGGTGCCCATTTCGAGAGAGAGGGGACTGGCGAGATAGGCAAGAAATTGCATTCTCATTTTATTACCGGGCCGCCACGTTGGTGGGCCGAGTTGGTAGTAAACAGGGTAGTGGGTATTAAGCATTTTACCTACCTTGACTTTGAGTACGTACTCTTAGTCTATTGCCTTGTTCTCCGACGAGAGGTCGACATTCCTCGTCGCATTTGGGTGTACATGCAGGAGCGGAACTGCTCCGCGAGCCACAAGGGGTTGGGGTATGCCAACCTCATCGCCAAACTGGCGCGGGAGTTTGAGGTTCCGATGTACGATGTCGAGGGTGATCTACTTCCTCCTAGGCCACGGCCTTATAGGAAGCTCATAGCCCGTCACCCGGGCCCACCACAGCCGGTCGTCGACCTCGATGAGGATGACGATATTATGGAGGAGGACCCGACACCTGCATCAGCCCCTGCCCCTGCCCCTGCCCCTAGGAGGCGTTCGACTCAGGAGCGACCAGTCAGTCGCCAGGCATCGGCCGGACTTCGGCGGTGCCGTACTAGTAGAGAGAGTGAGCGTCCCGAGTCGAGTCGACAGGGGACTGAGAGGAATGCCCCGTCCCAGCCAGCCCGACAGCGAGGTGAGCCGGCCCCACGGGCCAACCCGACCCCACGAGCTAGACCAGCCCCGCCACGTAGATTGCCCCGCGTTGACGAGAGATTTGAGGGGTGTCGTGGCGGACAGAAGTCCATCGGAGAGAAAGTGTATGAGAGCGTGGGCAAGCTTTGGAGAGCTTTGACGCATAACCGCCGGACTCAGCGGAAGGTCACGAAGGACACCCAGGCTGCCCTAGCTAGTATTCGAGAGGAGCAGCGGGATGCGGCTCGGCACGCAGGCCGAGAACCGCCACTCCCGCTGTATTTTCCCCCTACCTACTCCAGCAGCTTCACCGAGGGATGGTCGGATGGCGGGGACTCGAGTGAGTGTACATCCGCTCCACCTCCCCCGACCCAGCCACCTCCTCCGACTCAGCCATCACCGCAACCTGCCCAACAGGAGAGACGGCAGCCAGGGACACGATACCGGCAGCCTACGGGTCGTCAGACTGGGTCCCGTACCCAGCAGCCTTCGAGTGGCAGGACGACATTGCGATCCCAGCCACCTAGCAGTTGGACTGGGTCTGAGTCGCAGTCCTCTGATTACCGGCCCCGTACACGGGCGCGTCAGCCGGTCGTCTTCAGGTCCGATTCAAGTAGCAGCTCGCCGGGTAGCATATCCGGTACGTCCGAGACCGGGTCAGACCTGACATTTTTTCTGGACGAGTGAGTGCCATGAGGGCATGCCACCTCTTAGTGTGGGGGTGGTAGTCGTGTCTGCATTAACCCGGTCTGCACGTTTTTTCGTATTTATTTACAGTTTTTATTTTTATTTTTGAGTCAGCATATTTTCTTTATTTGAGTCAACCCACCACAAACATTCTGGCCGTGCATTGTATATAATTAAAAAAAAATGAAAAAATTAAAATTTTTTTATGCTGCTGATTGGGTATATACGCAGACCTGCGTATATACGCAAACAACAAGTATAAATTATTTTTTCGAAAAAAAAAAGTTTAACATCAGAAAATTTTGAGAAAGGGAAATCGAGATAACGAAAACAGTGAAGAAATTGAGTTTGAATCCTTTGAAAGAGAAGAAAAACTTGCACCGAGGTATAGTAGATAGGTGAGAGCCAGCGACCTTTGGAATTCGCAAGTAATTATCACCTGAGCTAAAAATCCGACTAGTTGCTACACCACCGTCACATAGGTAGTCGACAACCCGCCCACGGGCGCCGTCACGGTCATCGCATTTTTCGGTGGAGTGACTGGCTATCAAGGGACCTCACGTCCTGTTTCTTACCCCTAGGTCCAATTAGTCAACCCGTTTGAAGCCATTTACCCTCTTTCTTCGTAGCTACTTTAGCCTAGGCAGCCTTCTTTGAGACCTCATCAGTCGATAGTTGGCTATTCTAAGTGTTATGACGGAGGGAGTGAGTAGGGTGGTTCTTAGATGGGAGAGCTTCATGAGTTATCAGTTTTGGACAGTTTCGATATTGACACATTTTTCGAGGGAATGACAGGGTGAGTTAGTGGCGACAATGCATTAATTTGCGGAGGTGGATCACTTCACTACATAGTGACCACAGGAGGAGTTAGTCGCGTGCGAGCATCTTTTCGCACAAAACGGGGTTCCGGGGGGTTGTGGAGTCAATTGGTGGATTGTGCCGTTTTTCTACATCTTTGGTGATGAGGAGGTTCGGTGGGACTGCACAGTATTATCTCGACTACAGGATCAGCGCTTCAGGATTAGTGTGGGGGTACTTCACATGAGGACATCTTACGTACCCCACGACAGAGATTTATTTTCACTCACTCAGCTTTAGTCAGTTTAGTATTGTCTGTATTCGTGTACGTTTGTATATATAGTTGTGTTATTTAAAGAAAAAAAAAGAGAAAATAATATATATATAAAAAAAAGAAATAGAAAAAGAAAAAGAAGAAAAATCATGATCTAGTTTTTAGTTTGTTTTATGTTTTTGTTATTTAAATAAAAAGCTGAGTGAGTGGCACAATTTTCGAGACATTTACACCACTTCACGTTTGTGGCCGCGAGTACGGCGAAGACACACCGGGGGACAGGAGAATTGGGAAAGCAGGAACTTAGGTGTTTCAGGCAGTTTTTCGGGATCTCGGTGAGGGGTGTGAGTTTGGTAAATTGTGAGAATGTCATAACAAGTAGGATTATGCCGTACCTTGATACATATATTTATCCTACCTGATTAGATATAGATCCTTTCGGAAATAGCTCGGATGGTAAGTTAGCTAGGGATTTGCTCAGTTTGATAACCAAAGTAATAGTACTTTGGTCCAGTGCTTAATTCCACCATATAAATCTGTTCAGACTTACCGATCGCTTGCAGGGAAGTACATTCTGAAAAGGATGAGATCACGAGGACACACTGTTTATGTTTTTGAGGTTGCCCGATCTCACCAAAAATATTTTTGTAATTAGTCTGTTTTGAGTCGTTTGAGTCTGTGTATATTCTATCTGAGTCAGTTTTTCTATCAAGTCGTCCGGTTGAAAGGTTCGCGTCGAAAGCGTATGCAACGGTAGGGTATGTACAGAGTCAGTCACGAGGACAGAAATGCAGGCTAGAGTTGGCAGGATTGCTCGGGACGAGCAATGTTTAGTGCGGGGGTATTTGATAACGCCCAATTAGGGGTTATCTTTTAGCCTGATTCCACGAGTATTTGTGTCGGAATTAGCAGTTTTTGTCGGAAAATGCCTTAGAATGCCTCGGGAATCTAGAACGAGACGTTTATTTGTACTTACTGGATTTCTGCTTATTTATTGCTATATTTGGATATGATCGCGGGTTTTCGTTCGTGTTGCCTTTTCAGGAACAGGTTCGGGAGGTGCATCGGGAAGCGTGCCGGGACCAAGCCGGGACCGTCTCGGGAAACGTGCACAAGACCGGGACAAGACGGGAACGTGGATAAGCAGGAGAACACCAAGGGAGGCAAACCGGGAGCGTCAGGCAGAAGAGTGGGACCCAGGGGACCCAACCAGGCCCACCAAAGGACCAAGCAGGGCCCCATCTCCACCCCCCTGCCTGCGTATATACGCAGGCCTGCGTATATACGCAGCCTTGCGTATATACGCAGGCAGGAGGGGGAGAGGGGGAGGTGATTACAGGCCCTGGTTGCGTATATACGCAACCCTGCGTATATACGCAACCAGTTTGACTTTTTGGTCAAAGACGGTGGACCGATGCCAGATTCCGTAATTTCGGGCGCACGCGTTTCGGGGAAAACAGCATTATTTAAAGACTCGTCCAGACTCGTTTTGAGGACACGGAGACACAACATAATTCTCAGCACAACCGAAGGGCAAGCCAGAGCATTCACGGAGAGCACGAAAGCGCGATTCGAGATTCGAAGACTTAGTTTGATTTCATTCTCTCTCTTTATATTCAGAAACTGCGTTTTGTATTATGTCTAGTCGTAGCTAAACTTCTCACCTAGGTTCTCGGTGAACCTAGGGTTTCGTACCCAGATTTTATGACTACTTCGTTTATGGATTCATGATGATTATCTTAATTCAGCAAGTTATATCTGTTATTCTGGTTTTGATTGTTATCGTATATGCATGATAGGATTGATCACCCAGGATTGCTATAGACCTGAGCCTGTAGGTGAAAACGTCAAGTTAGGGTTAGGAAGAAAAACCAGGATTTAGTACCTTACCCTGATAGACCGACCAGAGAAAGGGAGATAGGGCTAGCATCGAAAAACGTGAGACCAACTGTTAGAGAATTTGACCCGGGCCATTCGGACAGGTTAGAAACCCTAACAGGATTAGACCGAGACTGCAGATTTAGGCAGCTTAACAAGAATCCGAAAGTCTGCAGGATCGGGATTACGTGTGGAATCTGAAAAGTCACTGCAGAACTGGTACGTTGCACAGATATCGAAACTGCTGAGTGTTTTCATAATCGAACGTAAAACTGAAATCTGTAGAAACCCCAGGGGATCCTGGAGCCTAGTCTTCATCTATTATCGTTATAACCGATTCAACTTATTTCAGAAAACATCACAAAAAATATTTACGTTTACGTTTTTAATTTTTGTTTCTAGTTTAGTCACTACAATCACAACCTACTCCTCCCTGTTACTACACTCGGTTAACCTAAAATGACAACGTGAGTAAACCCGAAATAGTCTTCGTGGGAACGATCACCCGAGTCTAATTGCACCCGGTATTACAAGATTCGTACACTTGCGACAGCACGTTAGTTTGCGCATCATCTACCCATGATCCTCCAAAGTCTAGGATACAAGCTCTCAACATGTCCTCCAGCGTTTGAATTTTCTTTTTAGTTTGTCCGTCCGTAACTGGGTGAAAAGCTGTGCTAAACCTGAGTTCCGTACCCATAGCCTTCTGCAACTCTCTCCCAAAGTGTGATAAGGAATTTGGATCTTTGTCTGAAAATATTGAAATCGGCACTCCATGTAATCTTACCACATTCTTGATGTACGCATCCGCTCTCTTGTCCATATCCCACGTGTCTTTCATGGGAATGAACCTTGCCGTCTTTGTTAGCCGATCCACTACCACCCAAATCTGACTCATTCCATTAGTCGATACTGGCAATGCTGTAACAAAGTTCATTGAGATGGAATCCCATTTCCATACTGGCACATCTAATGGTTGTAGTATCCCTCCTGGTCTCTTGTGTTCAAAATTGACCTTTTGACACGTAAGGCATCGAGGCACAAAGTCTACTACTTCTTTCTTCATGCCTTTCCACCAAAAGCTCTTCTTCAGATCCTTATATAGCTTGTCTCCTCCTGGGTGTACAAATTTTTCATGATCTTTTCCTTTACTTCCGCACATTTCAGATATACACCATCTTCCCTTGAACTTCACGCTACCGTCTTCATCAACCTTGAAATCAAGTGCTTCGCCTTTATTGACCTATTCCTTAATCTGTTGTAGAAAAGCATCCTCCTATGGTCATTATTTTATCTCATTGAATATGTCTGGCACAATCGTCAAGTTGCATAGCATATTACTCGGGCTTCCCCTCGTACATACTTCAATCTCCAACCTTCGAAAATCTTCATAAAGCTCATGTGGAAGATCCCACAAGGCATTTACCGTGTGATCCGTCTTTCGACTCAAAGCATCTGCAACAACATTGCCATTCCCTTCATGGTATTGGATTTGCAAATCATAATGTTTTAACAACTCTAACCACCTTCTTTGTCGCATGTTCAACTCCCTTTGCGTAAATATGTGTAAGGTCAATTCAGTTTCATCAGTTTCAAAGCCTTGAAACTGACTGAGCTTCAACTGCATATACTAAGGGGGAATTTGTGATCTTGATTCAGTTCCTAAACCCCTGTGCTTGATCTATGTTTACTTGATGATGAAAGACAAAGCATTATTACATGTTTAACACAATCTAATCCATCTATTTGACTTAGTTTACAGGGAGAAATTTGTTTCCTAGTTTACAGGATATGTTTCCTAACTTGTATTTTGCAAGAAGGGAAACTGAGTAATGATTTGATTCTGTGATCATGTTGACGTGTTTGGAAGATTCCCAATTTGTTTCTACACAAAATCACATCAGTATCATTGAAGATACTGATCAACTATCCGTTGGAGAAGCTGTTAAAGAAGTCAAAGTTTTTGCCTACAAAATAGGAATGTTGGTTGCTGAAAATCTGAAAGATTTGCAAGCCAATTGAACTATATAAAAGGAGCTCAGTTTGAAGCATTTTACACACAAATCAATATGCAAAAAACAGAGACTCTCAAACACATTCAAGGATTGCCAAGCAACAAATAAGCAGATCAAATTCTCAATACAATTCTCAGAAGAACACTGCACCCTTACATCAGTTTCATTTTCTGTGTTCTTTTGTTCAGAACTTCATTTGTATATCTTCTTGTTTACACTTCTAGTTCTAGTTCTTATTCTGAAGGATTGTTCAAAGTGAACAATAGAGAACTCTTAGTTAATCTGATAGCTAGAGAAGGTACTAGATAGGTTAGTGAGAACCACAAGCTGTAACAGAGTAAGGTATCTCTCTGTGCTTGAGATCTAGGGCTTAGCTGTGGGTTAATGAGAATTGAGTTAAAAATACTGCAGGGATAAGATCTCTGAGGTAGAGACGTAGGTCCAAGTGGTTTGAAATCTATATATCTTGTGTCTCTTGCATTCCTTTACAGTTTCATACTTAGTTTTCTTGCAGATTTCAAACAGTTCATTTCAAGGGTTTGAAACTCATTTCAGGGCCTTGAAATAGACTTCTTCTCTTTATAATTAACTGTTTTTTCCAAGGACTTGAAACCCAGTTCAAGGCCTTGAACTTCACTTATTCTTCACAAACTCTTTTGAAACCACTTATCTTGCAAGTTTTAGTAAAAGTTGGCATACTCTATTCAACCCCCCTCTAGAGTATTGATCCTGCATTTCAACCTACTGTACACCCTTTCAATTGGTATCAGAGCTTGTATCACTGCATAGATTTAACCATCTTGTGATTATGAGTACAGCAGGTGATGGTGGTTTCTCACAGGGAAGAGCTGCTAACAGACCTCCTCTCTTCTGTGGAGATACTTTTGTTCATTGGAAAGCTTTGATGAAAATGTTCATCATTCATCAAGACATAGAGCTTTGGACTATCATTTCAGAATGGACCTCACACTTTCTACACAGAGAAAGATCGGATAAAAACTCCAAAATCTTAAGATTCTCTCTCTACTTCTGAATTACAACAATTCTCTAAGAATTTTAAAGCTATTAATCTCTTGTATTGTGCTTTGAGTACAGATGATTCAACATGATTTCAGGCGGTAAGACTGACAAGGAGATATGGGATAACTTGTGGTGACAGTTGAATGAACCACTCAAGTCAAGCAAACCAGGATCAACATCTATCTCAGGAATTATGAGCTAATCAAGATGAATGAGGATGAATCAATCAGAGACATGTTCAAAAGATTCACTGATATTGTTAAAAACCTTGATTCTTTGGGAAAAGAAATTTCAAATGAAGAAAAGGTTAGAATAATTCTGAGAAGTCTTACTAAGGCAAAATGGGAACCAAAGACTACTGCTATAGAGGAAGCAGAAGATCTCCCATCAATTCAACTTGATGATCTGCAAGGAAAGCTTCTTATACATGAGATAACCATGAATGAAGCTGATGGAGAACTACCAGAAGGTGTCAAGAATCTAGCTCTAAAGGAAAACGAAAATGAGTCATCTCAAAGCCTTGAAACTAATGATGATGATGAAGATCCATATGCTTTGATTTCCAAAGCCTTGTTCAAAATTATCAAAATGAAGAAGAGTTATGGAAATAAGGACTTCACAGAGAAAGACACAGATCCTCCAATAGCAAGGATTAAAAAGGTAAATCTTCTTCACATAAGCCTAAAGTCATGAATTGCTTTGAGTGTGGTGATGCAGGACACTTGATCAGAGATTGTACACACAAAAAAAGTAAGAACCTTCAGAAGAAATATCATGATAGAAGAAAGGAAGCTATGATAGCTTCATGGAGTGATTCAGAAGAAGAACATGCCAACCTATGTTTTATGGCCAAGCATGATGACAGTTCTGGAAAGAACATTGAAGTAATGGTAAACTGCTTAATTTCAAAACCTACTGAAGTTCTCTCTGATTATCACAGAACAATGCTTTTAAACAAAAAGGACTATCTGAAAGAAATTATAGTTTTGAAAGAAAAGGTTCATGAGCAAGGAAAAGAAAATTTACAGCTTGTTTGCTTAAATTAGAATCTTGAAATTTCTCAGATTTCAACCACCACCTGCCATCACCTCAAGCCAACTTGATGCTGCTGGGAGCTCGTGAGAGCATAGCAATGAAAACCCCCAAGTCAATTTTGCCGTTCGTCAAGCAGTGACTTCGGAAATTAGAGGGTAAGGTTGAAGAACCCTAGCCCTTAATCTATCAAATTCTTCTTCCTCGTTTTAATTAAGTGGTAATGAGACCCATATTCGGGATCCTTGACCTCAAGCGAACGCATGGGTACCAATTATGGCGTCTAACTCGCCAGAAACGCGCTCGATCGCCGAAATCTGCTACCCGTCGCCGGAACTACTTGAAGCAGTTCAAAATTCTGGTAAACTCGTGTTTTTAACAGTTAATTCGCCTATAATGGCTTCCCCTGACGTCTATATCTAACTTATATGGAAATATCAGGTTGAAATTGTGAGGATTTTTCCGTTATCAGGTCGCTAGCTCGCCGGAATCCGCCATGTCTGACGAGTTCCTTAAAATTTCGGCCGAAAGTTGTAAACTACTAGTTTCTTCGCCGTTTACACTTATTGTTGCATTCCCGTGACCCTAGTAACTCCAGGAGTACATTAGAGGTATAAAATCATGCCCAGATTGTAGTTTGATCGGTGTTAATTCGTGTGTTTATCTTTTTGTTTTTACTTGTGAACTTACCCTGTTCTTTGGCCCGTAACTTGCATGTTTCTTGATCTATTCGCATAATTTTTGACTCTGTGGATCCATTGCATGCAGTGCTACAACATCCCTGTAGATATAATCTTCAAATTCGACCTCTAACACCCTTGAATCTGGGCCTAAAGTTGGATAGAAAAGTTGTTCTTAAAGTTGTTGTTCTTGTCCTGCAAAAAGTGTCAACTTTGAATGTTGATATCTCCCTCGTTTTAAATCCGTTCTAGGTGATCCTTGTCTTTCTGAAAAGCCTGAACATAGCTATATAACTCTCATTCAGATTCTTTTTCTGATTTCAAGCCTAACCTGCCTAAATTTGGCCTTGAAGTGGACTGGTTTACTGTGTTCTTGCACTATCAAGGGCTGAAATTTTTCTAAGTATAGAACTGTGTTGAATTACCCATTTTGTGACATCTATAACTTCCTCAAATGTTAACAAAATATTGTTTTTCCTTCTCGTGTGTGAAGATGATGTATAATACTTCATTTTATCCTCTCTGGGTCATCTTCAATTTTGTGACGGATTTCTGACAAATCGAGCCTAAAGTTGCTAGTTTGAATTTTCCTAAGTAATGAATCGTAATTTTCAACCAACTTTGACTAGCGATATATCTTTGAATACTTGGAGTTTTTAGGAATTCAAATACGTATTGGAATCCTTGAACTATCACTTTCGAAACCCTATTTTTAGTTTCTCAAAATTTCTTCCCAACTGATCAGAAATCAGTCGCAAAGTCGACTACTTAGAATGACTTTTCGCTATCTTTGAACTTCCGTTTTGACCATTTTAACGACATTTATGGCCTTAACGTTCTTCATAAAACTTGCTCGTATTCATATTCTGAGTCTAAATATCAAGTTTGACTTTTCGAAAACCCTAGTTTGACTGAACTGTATAGGAGTGGAAAATAGTAATTTCACTTAGGTTTGAATTGAGATCAAGTTAGTAACTTGAAGTTTGTCAGCATGTCTTGTATGCATATTTGGGGTACTCGTATGTCATTCCTCGTTTGGGTTGACCAAGTCAATAATTGGGGCCTTTTTGCAATTTTAGAAAACTTCGGGGCCTATGTGCATTTAATTAAAACTTCACATTTGAACTACTTGAGAAAGAGTTAATGTTTTGAGACCAACAACCTGACTTAGAAGGATATTTGGAGCCTTAAGAAGGAAGTATTTGACTCGGGAGTGACCAAATCAATGGTGGGGGTCTTTCTGTAATTTTAACAAACTTTAGGGGCCTAAGTGTAATTAAAAGAAAGTTGTAGATTTCAATGCTAAGTTCATATGGAAGAGTTAAGAGTCATTCTTGGATGTTTTTGGGCCAGTATGAGTGTAATATGGGGTCCAGGCACAGTCAGGGACTGTACTGGACAGTTTCAAAGTATCAGGGGCATTTTGGTCAAGTTAGCCTGCATGACCCGCATTCTATTGCATTCTTGCATACAGCCTCATATAGAGGGTAAATTCTAATAGACCGTATACTTGACTTGTTTATAGCCAGCCATTGTGCTCGTACCAAGTAGACGTATTTATTCGTGCTGCTGCATTGACTGTGAGACCCGAATTCATATGAGACGAGCATTGTAGGAGTGCTAGCTTTGATTTGCGCCTATCATGGCTCAGAGGTAAGTATATAAGTGCGATCTTTAATTATCAAAATGTGCGTATGCGTATGCATTTTTAGAATAAACGCTTTGTTATATGATATAGTATGTGAATGCATGTTTTCCACTCGAAAGTTGTTAAACTATTTTATTCATCTCCTTTTAGAAATCTCAGAAATTACTTGTGAACTGTTGATATTCTGATCCTGTTTATGTGAAAGATAAGAAATAAGATACCTCTAATAAATTTAGGACGATGTACAGAGTTATGTTATTAATGGGAGACGCCAAGTGATCCTCCATTTTCTTATGGCTAAGACCATTGAAGCAATGCTTTTTATTATTGGATAGAACTTAATTGTTCACAAATCCAACCCCGATGAGCCAGAATGTACCAAGATATTGAGCCCAAGGAGTTTGTAGAGCTATAAAGTGCTACTTATACTTGTAAGGGTCACTACGGTATCGGGGTGTCGACACTCGATTATCAAACAATGCAAAAATTGAAACAACACAAAAAAATGTTTTCTTTTTCATTAGAGATCGGGCAATCTCAAAAAGTAAATAGACAAGTCATAAGGCTCTCATATTCCCTCTGAAATTCTATAAACTTTGGTGATTGGTAGAACTTGCGGCCAGTTTCGTTAGACAGAAAGGGCACGAACACTTAAGACATTGCTTCCGCACACTCGTCAAACATATCCCTAGCACTTACCATCTGAGCTATTTATCCACGGGTTCACACTGCTGACGGCTTAGGACGGGTAGGATAGGATATTTAGAAGCGTAGTCCTAGACGTCATGATATAACTCACAAAAACCCGATTCTCACACTCCCTCTCCAAAATCCAAGGAACCCCACCGAATCTCACTACGCCAGCCCTCTTTCCCTCAATCTTGGTGCAATGTCGTTCTCGCGGCCACGAACGTGAAGAAGTGATCTCCAACAATAGCTAATCTCCCCGGTCTTCAATTTCAAGCTTGCTCCTTTATTCCCTTTCACTTTCAATTTCTATTTTTCTCTTTTTTTGTTTTTTTGTTTTCATTTCCTCCTAACAAATTCCATGGAGCCAACAATAATGATAGTAATATCCGAGGAGATCCAAGTATCAAATAAACGTGGGGGTGGAATGTGTCAAATCAGTGATATAATCAAATACGTGTCGACACCCCGACACTCAATGTAAGGCATATAAGAAAAACCCGGTAGTCAATGTGTAACGTGCTTTTCCAACCGATCCTCCTCATCACCTAAGATATAGAGAATATAACGAAAATCAAAGCACGAACTCCTATAAGCTCAATCAACCCCCACCCCATGACGTGCGGAAAAATATCACGCACTACGGTACTCCACCTGTGATCGTGGTGTAAGGACACGACTCATCGCCACACCGAAGTGTGCTACCGTATCTAAATCACCCTCACATCCCCTCAAAATACGACATGTAAGAGAATCCACGTAAGATGTATCAATTCAGCACACCCTCATCGAACCTCCCTAACTCGACTCCCTCTATCATGACGCATAGGAAATGACCATTCTAACTAGTGATGAAGTCACAATGAAAGGCTTCCTAGGCTAGAGGCTGTGAATAAAAGGGGTAAATGGATCAAAAAGGGGTAACTAGTGGAACTAGGAGATGGAGACGGGACGTGAGGTCCCCATAAATATCACTCGCACAGCTGTTTCGTTGCCACTACGAGGAGGGTTGACGACTACCTAAGTGACGGTGGTGTAGTGCTAGTAGGATAACCAGTCTGAGAGGCAGCTACTCGCATTTCTAATGTGCATTAGCCCTATAAGTTTTCCTAATCCAGATTCTCGCGTCTACCTCACCTCAGATTTTCATACTCCTAAGGAATTCTATCATTAAGCCCTCTCCACATTCACTCTCTTTGATTGCACTTTCTCAAAAGTTTTCATTTTTTTTATGATTTTTTCATTTTTCCTAACTCTATATGCTTTTGGCCAACTCGACTAATCACAACGATTGGGTAGGGGACTCAATAAAGTAAAAGTGCTAATAAAATGCATAAACTAGACAATCCTACCACAAACCAACACAACACTAACACAAAACTGTATGTAACAAGGCGATGCGAACAAAGACATGGCTAGTGAAAGTAGATACAAACCCCCCCACTTAATCGTTTCGTTTTCCTCAACGAATTAAGAGATAATGAAGGAGGACTCATCGCTTAAATGTGTTGGCGGTGGATTTCAACATTTATTGCTCAAAACGTAGAATCAAGAGAAAGAGAGAGTTCGAGGTACCTGGGTGCCCGGATCTACATGGGCACTGTTGCCGCGAAATTGCAACAAGAAGGGGTCTTGTGGACCGTTGAAAATTTCTGGAGAAGTCTCTGCGCGCCCGGATTCCGATGTGCGGCTAAGATATGAACTGTAGCCCTCTCATGCGTGTAGCACTCAACATATTGGAACTGCTCCTCGACCTCGAGCAATTCTCTATATCTTTAATGCATACTACTGTGGGGCTTTTTCTTTCCACAACATCGTGCAATATCTAGCACGTACATCAAGAAGGGGAATCTGGCGTGTCTTCTGTACCTGTGTCCCTGCACTGATTGGAAAAATTAGTCCACTCTCTCTCACCCCTCATAGTCAAATATAGAGAATTCATAAATAAATAAAAACAAAAACAAAAAGCATCCTACTTTACATTGGGTTGCCTCCCAAGAAGCGCTTTGTAATTTAAGGTCGACGACCCGACCATGTTACCTCTGCCACCTCACGAGGGTGGTCTGGCACATTGTGCCGCTTCCAACTTAGCTTTCATGTGTTGGATTTGAAGCAATTCTTCATGTGCGTGCACCGTTGACGGCTTATTTCTTTCCCAGTAGTCCGGTGGGTCCCCTTGCAGCAACTATGGGATTTGGCGCTTCACTTGTACAGCAAATGGCACCCCTGGCTGATACTCCCATGAACACTGGGGTGACGGTTTGAAGACACGAAAAGTCTCCATGTCATCATGTACCCTCATTATCAGTTCTCCATTCTCTACGTCAATGAGAGTACGACCAGTCGCCAAGAATGGCCTGCCCAGAATGATAGGCACATCACCCGCTGGCATGTCTAGTATGACGAAGTCAACAGGAATTATAAGGCTCCCAACTCTCACAAGCACATATTTTATCATCCCACATGCTCTCATTGATGATTTATCTGCAAATTGGAGAGTGATCCATGTTTTTGGAGGCTCCCCCACACTTAACTTTTTGAATACCGACAACAGCATCAAATTCACGCTCACTCCCAGATCACCGAGAGCTCTTCCAGTGTAGGCGTCACCCAATGTAGCTTCAATGACAAAGCTACCTGGATCCTTCTTTTTCTTAGGTAACCCATGCAAAACACATGAACTAACCTGTTCATTTAAGTTTACTCTCTGAAATTCATCCACCCCTTTCTTTTCAAGAACTGCATCTTTAATAAACCTTGCATATTTAGGCATCTTTTGAAGTGCTTCAATCTGCGGAATATTAATATGCAGTCTAGAAAATACGTTCAAAAAGCGCCTGTGTTCCTCAGAATCATCCTTCTTCTTCCTAGTACGTAATGGAAATGGTAGTTCTTAAGAATAAGGAGAAGATGGAAGTGGCACCTCAGTGGATTTCTCTGCATCCTGGTGAATCATGCCCTTTTATTGGGGGATCATGACAGGAATCTTCTCATAATTTAAGACATCATGTTCCTTCGCCTTTGAGGCTTCTGCTCTGGCATGAATCGGATATGGAGGATCTGTAAGTGCAATACCACTTCGAGTGGTGATGGATTGAGCATGTTCCTCAGATGTGTGAACAATGCTACCCAGTGCTCTTTGTTCAAGTTGCTCCTTTATATCTTTTATTTCTGCTTGAGATATTTGAAGTGCAATTGCTACAGAGCTGACCTGTGTAGACATGTCTGTCATGTGCTGAGCCATCGTCTTTATTATTCCTGTCATCTCGGTCAACTCTGATGGTGGTAATGGCTGCTGCTGATGCCTCTCTGAAACATTCTCTTCATGCACTGCCTCCACCGCATTCACCTGAACCTTGCTATATGCCACTGAGCTATGCCTCATCGGTTCTTGTTGCTGGTTCTCATAATCCCAGCTCTCCCCTTGCTCAACCACCCGTCTCATCAACTCATATGCACCGTCAACGTCACATTTGAACAAGAAACTACCCCCAGCTTCTCTATCAATCTTTTCTTTGTCAAGAATTCCAAGTGCATATTAGAAGACATGTATGATCTGGGCTTTTGCAATGCCATGGTTGGGGCATTTGCGTAGCAATAAGTTGAGACGCTCCCATGCTTTGACCATGGATTCATGTTGCTTTTGCCTGAATGACCAAATCTCGTTCTGCAGCTGAATCATGCATGAGATGGGAAAGAATTTACTCATGAACTGGGAGGCACAGTCTTCCCATGTCTTGATTGAGTTGGATGGAAATGAATCCAGCCAACCCATAACAGCTCCCTTGAGGCAATGAGGGAAGAGTGTTGATGAATTAAAATTGCATCTTTTAGTATGTTAACGAACTCTTCATAACTTGCTAATATGTGTAATTTATCTATTTTATCCCTCTTTCTAGACTTATGCTTATTTTCGTAAGTGACCCCACTAGGGTTCATGAGGAAGACTAGAATCGACGAATAAGAGAGTCTTAGAGGAATTCAACGGTGGGGATACGTTCTTGGAGGCCACAAAATCCAACTGTGACGCCTATTTATACAGAGATTGAAGAAATTTCGCACCCTCTTCTCTCACTCTGACCTTCGGCTACAGTACTCCATAGCAGCTCTCTGTTTTTCTCCTCTCTCTCTCTGATTTTGCCTTCTTCTGGGTTGTTCTTGAGCTCTCTAAGGGCCAAGAACAGTGAAAGAGGAAGAGAGGGAGAGAGGAAGACGAATTCAAGCAATTTTCTGGGTTGTTAAGCTGTTGCAGTGCTCTGTGTATGCTCTTTTCTTGAGCACTGTTCTGACTTTTGGCACTGTAGCAGCAAAAGCAACATATGCTATATTATTCGCTGGGTTTGAATTACTAGTTAGTTTTGTGTAGTTTGATCCGATTGGATGGTTTGTTCTTCATGTTTGTAGTTGAAACAAGTGTTTGGGATTGAATTAGTGGCAAATGTATTGGTGCTATCAAGTATAAATTCAAGTTTTGATTATTGAAAGTTAAATTTCTCTCAATCTCTCTTGAATTTTCTATTATGTCTAGCTAATCCAATTTGCTTGGGTGATTTGGGACTATCTAGTGTCTAAATCTCCATATCGATTCAAGTTGAACTTCAAGGATGAATGGGTTGAATTGGGTTCACTTGAGTGCTTAGTGCAATGTTTGGATTTCTCTTGTTGAAGTATTTGATGCATTGAATAGGTAGATGTGCAAATACTTTTGACGTGTTTGATTTGAAGTTGCATTTGAGTGAGAGGAACTCGTCAATCCTAACTTTGAGAAATCGATTTTTAGTTAGGTGATTTGAGTGAGAATTTAAAAATCTCATTTGTTGCTTGATCTTTCATGTGGAAACATCTATGTGTGTTTACATATGGTTGATGATTGAACCACTTGAAATTTGAAGAATCTCATTTGAATAGCCTCTTTAGTGCTTGATTAGCGTGTTGGATTTACAAACTTCTCTTGTCGCGAGTTGGATTGCAATGAGCAATCACATCTTGAGATACTTGTCTTGTGGATTGACACATGCAATGTGAGAACCGGGCTTGAATGTAATAGGAGGATTGGTCACTAGAGAAACCGATGATCCCTAGCCCCTCTCTACTTGTCATTTCACTTAGTTTCTTGATCCGTAGCTCAAGCAGTCGTTTACTTTGT
Organism: Linanthus parryae; assembly: GCA_023055425.1. Classification (NCBI taxonomy): domain Eukaryota; kingdom Viridiplantae; phylum Streptophyta; class Magnoliopsida; order Ericales; family Polemoniaceae; genus Linanthus; species Linanthus parryae. The sequence goes on from JALGPY010000015.1 coordinate 2,018,817, forward strand.
TCTTAAACTCAAACCTCAACTTGCTCCATCAATTGATTTTGGTGGATTTGATAGCTTGGCAAGCTTTAAAGCCATTGGGATTTTTCATTTAATTACTCTAGTTAGTAGCTTAGTCGTTTTCTACTCGTTAGTATAGTAAGTCATTATCTAAACCTCCCCTCCTTGTGGATTCGACTACGGACTTACCGGATTTTATTACTTGAGACGATATCCTATACTTGGGATGTTTTCGAATAAAGAGCATCAGTTTTATTGATTCATAAGTGACCCCACTATAACAGATTAGCTCACAGTGGCTCTGAAACCTCCCAATAAATTCATGTGGGTCCTCCTCACGTGTACCAGCAAAGATGCACTGTTCCTGAGCGAATTGAATTGTGCCCAGCTTGAGGCAAAAGCTTTATGCCTGAATAGGTGGCACCACAATTGCTGGCTCCTTTCCCTTAAGATCCGCCTCAAATGCCTGGATTATTGCTTTCCCAGAACGATTATATGGCATTGAGGTCGGGTGCGGCCTAGATGTTACCTCCATTGCTTTCTCTACGGCTGCAGCCACCATGTCTTGCAATTGTTCCGTTGTGAGGCTAATCAACCCTTGGCCTTCCGCCATCGCTACATGAGAAAACAACACTAGCACACCCGTGAGGTAAACAAATAGTAACAAATAAATAAATAAAATAAGTATCCTAAATTAATTTTTAACTAAACTAATGAACCGTTTAATTCCCCGGCAACGGCGCCAAAAACTTGACGCGATTTACTAACGCGTTTAGACGCAAGTATACGGTCAAGTAGTAAGTGGAGTATTTTACGACTCCGAGTATCGAACCCAAGGGAATTTTACGATTATTATCTAATTAAAGATTAATTCAATGATATCTCAGTAACCGGTAAAAAGTGTTTGATTTTGAGAGTTCGTCGCCCACAAACAAGCGACTTAAAATAACTAAAAACTAAGCTAATTGTTTTTGTATGAATTTTCCATTTAAACTAACGATTGTGATGAATACGAATGTGGAGGAGAACTAGATAATCAAGGGCCCCTAGGGTTTAATATGATTTCCTGACTAAGCTTAAGACACTCTAGTTATGGTCGATTACACCGGGTCACGCTCATTACACTCTTCTATCGATCTCATGTAAATTTGCTTCACGGTTAGCTTCAGGTCCTTTCGGTCCACCTCCGTCTACTGTTCCGCTCTAGTTGGCTTGCTAGGTTCGTTCACCGGGTCCTATCGGTCCATCGTTTTCACTAAAACCTAACCAATCCCAACCGAAACAACCCACACTCGGTCACTCAAGTTCTTTTCTCCTCTCGGTCTCCACGAACTACAAGAATGTCAATTATGCTCTTAGCACACCCGAATTAGTTAAATTTCGTGCAAATAAGAGGGTAGCTAGCATGCTATGGATGATCAAGCCAAACACACATAGATAAAAGAATAAGAACACAATGATTAATCCAACCAAAAACATAGAATTAAGCTTAAAGCATGAATTGAGTCATAATCCGGAAAATCCATATCAAAACCCTAGTTCTCCATTGATTATCTAGCAAAGAGAAGTTTAGTTAGACATAATATTGTTCATCAACATCAAAATATCCAAAAGCATAGAAGAAAGATGAAGAAGATGATATCAAACGCTAAAATCTTCAAAGAATGATGATCTTCGCACTCCAAGCTTCGTCTCCCACCTTATCTAGCTCTCCAATACTCCAAAGATGCGTGATAGATATCCCTAGCACGACCTCCTATGTTGGAATAGGTCTTCATTGCCCAAACTTTCAAAAAATTGCGAAACAACCCCAAAAGGTTGTGTTCTGGCCTTTTGTTCGCACGAACACCCGTGTGTTCGCACGAACAACTTTTTGCTCTCTGTAAGTGCGAATAGATTTTTTGTTCCCAAAATTTTGCAGTCCCTTTTTCATCCTTTTTGGCCAACTAAAAAAAATTCTAAGGCATTTTGTTCGCACGAACACAAAAGTGTTCGCACGAACACCCCTGAAGATGAACTCAGATTTTCATCCTCTTCTACGGACAATAACTTTCTCGTCCGATCTCCGTATTAGCTCCGTGACCTATCCTTGGAAAGCTATTTGAGTCTACTTTCATTTTCCATTGGTCTCACTTCAAAATATATTGTATAACTCAAGATACTATCAAAATAGTGGAGATTGGTCACTTTTGCTCCTCCGACTTTGCTTCTCTTGCTTCCTCTTGAATTTTCTTTGTTTCCGAAGTTCGTTTCATGACTCCTAGCCATCGTTTAGCATCCATTACTATCAGGAAAACATGAACAACCATACCAAGCGATTATATTTGACAAATAACATCGAAATATGCATCGAAACGCCCGGATTAACAATAAAGTACTAAAAACTCAACTTTCTACGTTTTCTTAACATTCATAGTGTAAAACTCATATTTCCACCCCGGAATCACGCAAATTAATATAAAATATGCAATAAATATAACTCTAATAAAGAGTTATCAAGCGGGGTTTGACGTATGGGCTCCTTTAATGCTCGGGTGAAATACGGTTTGATAGGCCGGAGAAGGAACCCTTTGTGATTACTTCGTGATACCTCTGTTTACATCGATCCGCTGGTGGCTTTGGACATGCCTCAGCTAAACTTAATGGTTAATTGAACGTGAAAGCAAATTGACTACTCTATTGATGTTGTTTGTGGCTCTTGATATGCCCAAATCGATTGAAATGATTTGAAAAGCTTTGGCTACTCATGAACTATTATCGTTGTCAACTTAAATGAACTTGTTTACTCTGGATATTTTACCGAATACTCGTGGTTCCTCAATGTTCTTAAATTGAGAGATTTTTGTTACTTGTTTACTTTGAGTTGTTCCAAAATCCCCAACCTGTTACTTTTATTGTTTTAAATCGTCTGTTTTGTTTCAAGTCATGCATCTGTGCCACTCCTTGCTTTACATGTCGTAGTGTGTACTTACTCAGTTTTTACTGATCATTTCTTCGAAACTCCGTCGGCTTTTGCCATTTTAAAACCGCATGTCATCAATCAAGGTGGGGGATGGGAACGTGTATCGAGACGAAGACCTCACTTAGTAGATCACATCATTTTTTTCCAAATTGTTCTCATTTTTGAAATATTTTTTGTATACATTAAATGAGATGTAATCTTAATAGTTAATTTTCTAATTTTGGTTATCGATTGTCTCTTTAACCCTGAACCGAGATCCCGGTTCGTTTCAGCTGGTATCAGAGCATCGGTTCTCCAGTTAATGAGACATTTCGATTTCCTTAAGTAGATAAATAAGAAAATAAAAATATTTTCAAAACTTAAATTGATTAGGATAACCCAATTTGGCAATAAGAAAGTAAACAAGCCGTCGGGGAGTTTGGGTACTTACATATAATCAAACTCGATTTGTACCTTACTTGTTAACTGCTTAATGATATGTGATCAATGCGAAAAAGACTTGCTTATTTATATGTTTGTTACCCTATGAGCTTGCTTACTTATTATATAGAAATGATTTGTCATTGTCGTGTGATGCGTATCTGTGTTCCTTTGCTTGGTTATCCTACCTTGTCTACGGGAGAGTTACTTAGCTTGTTTGCTTAAATCAGGATCTTGAAATTTCTCAGAAGAAAACTGACAGTGATTTCAAAGCCTTGAAAACCAATTTAAAGCCTTGAAAACACAAGTCAAGGAAGTCTTCTTTTTATTCTTTCATTCGGTTCAGAGAGAGGTAGAGAGAGAGGTAGAGAGATTGGGGAGAGAGAGAGAGAGATATCAGGGTTGGAAGGACTACAACGTGGACCCCGGTAAGAACCACCACCGTGGTTCGTGGTGGCTTTGGATCTGTAATATTCTTCTTATTATTATTGAGAGAGAAAGAAATTCAGTTGTGATGACGAACAGAGAGAGAGAGAGAGAGAGAGAGAGAGAGAGAGAGAGAGAGAGAGAGAGAGAGAGAGAGAGAGAGAGAGAGATAGAGAGAGAGTGAGATAGAGAGAGATATTAGGGTTTTTGAAGATGAAGATATGGAGGTGGTGGGCAATTTTGTTGAGGAAGACGAAGGAGAAGGAGAAGTAGGTTGGTGTTTTGGGTTCAATTGTTTGTTCTTTAGGTTCAAGGCTCAGTGAACGGATAAGGTGGGTGACAATTGGGTGAGTCGTTTACTGGATAAGGTGGATGAGAAAGATTGATAGAGACAGGATAATGGTGTAGGTATGGGTAGGTGGAGGGTGATTTGGTCAATTAGCAAAACAAGATTTGCCAAAATAGGAAAATTAGAAGATCCTGAGAAAACAAATTGATATGGAAAGTCGGAAGATCCAGGAGAAACAGGGTAAGTATTATAGGAACATTCGAAAACTAAAATATGGAAATGAGAGAATATTGAATTTCTTTATGATCTAAAAACTGTTGCGCAACAAGTTGTCTCTCTCTCTAAAAACGCTCCCAACAAAACCCTATTTCCTTTCTTCCTCGGCGGCGGCGGCTCCCTCCTCCATGGGGCCGCCGCCCGCCACCCTTCTTGTAGCTCGTTTGTGACCACCGCCAGCCGCCTCTGCCGCTAGGACCCAGCTCCCCACCGGATCTCAAATGGGTGTCACGCCCCGACCGGTCTCATCGTCTCCGGTGCGTCGCTAGCATCACGGGGCGATAGAAGTCGAGTATCTCCTCTTCGCAGCTTTCCCCTCCTCACCTAGACGGAGGGGTCACCTTTGGACCGTCCAACTACCCCGCCGGCGCCGCTCGTCGCCGGACCAGCCACAAATTTGCCCAGATCCGCCACTGCCCACTGTTTCCGCCGCCCACCTGACGCCAGTCGCACCTTGACGGCCCAGATATGTTCGCTCATCCGCTCTCCCACCGCGCCGCCGCCTCTCCGCCACCCTCCGCTGCCGTCGACGCCATCCCCTTCGATGCTTGGTTAGGAACTGGTAAGAAACCCCTCCCTCCAGTTGCTTTGACCTTGATGTGGCTGTTCTCCCCCTCCCCCGGTTGTGAGGCTTCTCCTTCCCCCTCCCCCTTGGAACTGCTCGCCAGCAAGTCCAAGCCTCCCGGAGAAGTCCTCTCACCGCCAACCAACACCACTAGAGGCCTTCTTCTCTGGATTGGGTTACTTTTCGGTCCCATCTTTCGGTCGCCGCACCACCGCCACCGCCCCGCCTCCGCCACCGGCCGGACATGGAGTTTTCTGTCTTTGGTAGTTAGATCTCTAGGTTATGTTGTTGTGGGCTGGTTTCTTGCTCTTGGGCCTGTTTTTGGGTTCCGTTGTTTTTGGGCTTTTTGTTGGGTTGATCTCCTGTTTCGACTTAGGCATAGGAGGCTCTTGCGGCCTTAGGACGGTTTCGATGTTTTTGGGGTTGTTATGTGGTGGCCGTTGAGCCCGATACCACTTGGTCTCCTAGTTGCTTTGTTTGAGGCTTAGGTTGTGCATTTAGGGTCTTTGTCTTTTCTTTTCCGGGGTATGCCCCGTTTATCTTTGTAATCGTTTTTCTATTAATGTGACTTCTTTCGTTGCCGGTGAAAAAAAAAATGAAAATGAGGTGAGCGGGTATTCAACAAAAAGTCAACACTGATTCTAAAAGATTCTCCATAAACTATTTTTTTTTTCTTTTATTCAGTGTTATTTTACAAGAGCCCAAAAGATGAAATGAAGAAAACAAAAGAGTCAATTGTTGTCCCACCTATCTTCATAATCTGGTAACAAATGTACAAAGTTAATGAAACTGATTTTTTTTTGAGATGTAGCTTAATCTTTTGAAAATGAAAAATTCCTCAACATAAGCCATGTTTGTCATAACCCATGGCCAATATGCGAGGTTCATCATTACTCATTGCTTGCAACAACAACTTTCTCTTTCTGATTCTCTTCCACCATTGGAAGATCTACCTTCTTTTCCTCAACCTTTAGTTGATCTTCCTTCTTTTCTTCAACCTTGGGTTGATATAATTTCTTTTCTTCAACCTTCAATTGTTCTACCTTCTTTTCTTCAACCTTTTTCAGAACTTCCTCTGTCTTCTCCTCAACCTTTGGTAGATCTATCTTCGTATCCACCTTCTTCTCCTCCTCTACCTTTGCCAAGTCGACCTTCTTTTCTTCAACCTTAGGTAGATCTTCATTCTCTACAACCTTTGATAGATCATCCTCAACCTTCAGCTTTTCCTCAACCTTTGGAAGATCTTCCTTCACCTTTTCCTCAACCATGGGTAAGTCTTCCTTATTTTCCTTGACCTCTGGGAGTTCTTCTTTCTTTCCCTCAATCTTTGGTAAATTGTCATTCTTCTTCTCATCTTGTGGTTGATCTTCCTTCTTTTTCTCCTTTTCGGGCTCGGTGACCTCCTTGGTCGGCTCCAATGGCTTTACAACCTCGGAACTAGCTTCTGCCCCATCCGACTTTTTCTCGATTATTTTTTCATTGTTATCCTTACCTCCATTTTCCTCCTACATTCGTAAATTACAAGAATAAACAATGAATCATAAATTGAATTCTCGAAAGCTCAAGTAAACAAAATAAAGACACGAAAATTAACTTTAAAGATCGGTTTAATCAATTATATTTAATACCTTTATATGGGATGCATTCTCATCGACCGCCTTCTTTGGGGAGACTGGCTCCGGGGGAAGGGGAAGGTCCTGCTTCTCGTCAACATCCTTGGGCCTGCTCACACAGCCTCCCATCCTTTAGTGGAAAGATGGGACTACGACGTTGGAGGAGGAAGAGGGTGGAGGTGGGACGGGATGAGGAGTGATTGATGTATTGTTAATTAACAATATTGAGGTGAATTCTAGGAGGGGTAAGTGAATAGTTTTTATAGGCGTATCTTATGAAAAGGAATCTCCGTACTTATAGAATTTTACTTTTTTCCGTGGACAACATACCTCCGAAATGTTTGACAAGTTTTGGAGTTGTCCTTACCGTAAATTTATGGTTATGAGTTTGGAGAACTGTATGGACAAAAAAAATCAGCATTCTTATTTTTAGTATATCTATTGAATATAGAACCATCCTTCTGACCATTTCATATATGTAATAGTATCAGAATGTGAGAAACTCATAAATAAAAGATATTAGCAGTGTATAACTTTATTATCCAATTATCTTATTTGTGCATCCGGTAATCCAAATAGATTTGAAGTATATTTGACTCGTTACCCTAATACAATTTCAAGTTATAAGAAGAACAGATAAACAAAATCAATGCATTCTAGAAAAATTGGCCATTTACTTGTTTAATTGTTAATCATTTATTGTTGATATTTTTTCCTACAAAAATCACGTATTAACTCGGTTAAGAAAGAAACTTCTATGACCTATCCCTACACGAGAGGAAAATAGCTGGTGAAACGTAGAGTTGACTTCTGTGCGAACAAGTTTCTGTAGGCTCGGGGAGACATAATTGACATTTCCCTGAGCATCTCCTCTTGGAGAATTACTTAAACCTTCTTCTAAAGAAGAATTGGCGCTATCATTTTTCTATGATTCCAGTATCACGTTGATCTCACAAGTGCTATCAGCATACGTTGAATGTCAACGAAAGCAATACACACCTCGCTGCCTGTGACCACTAAGGTTTACCACTAAAAATCCAACGTTGGTATTAAAGCCTATAGTTGATGTTTCATGCCTCAACAGTTGTGAAAATCGTTCATCTTCTCCCTGCCTCATTTTCTGTGCCCAGTTGTCTAGTGAAGTTATGAGCGGAAAAAATATGTTTAGACTGCGGGGTGTAGATCTGATCTGTAAATTAATTGTAGTGTTACCAAACATGTCATATTGCATTTTTGAATACATAGTTGAGATTGTGACGAAAAACCGAGACGAACCGTATAAGCCTTGTCGGAAACAGACCACCTGGGTCGCGTAGTGGGGTACAGCCGACCAACAACGCCAACACGCGCGGCAACGTGCCGTCACGCGCCTAGGTTGGCTGGTGCTACTGGTGTGGTAGCTGACGACCTGACGTCACATATGGCTGACGTGGCTTACTAGTGGCGGCCTAGAGGCTGACGTGGACGATAAGGCAGGATGGCATGGCATCTTACATGGTGTGATGTGGCACTAACTCAGCGGATCTGTGGAACACACATAAGCTAGGGCTGATTAGGCATTGATCCAGGACCGGTGCGCTCATCAGCCAGCTTTTTCGGCCAAATTTTTCTAGGATACTAGATATTTTATTTCCTATTTTTTCGGTATATCTTTTTCAGAATTTTTGTAAAAATAAAAAATATTTAATTTCAGTACTGAATAATTAATAATAATGCACACCTCTCGAGATAAGTGGGAGATCCAAAACACTGCTTTGCGAACCAATTTTTTTTTAAAAATTATCGTAGTAAATCTTCTACTGTTTGGCATAGCTTATGTGCGGCTTGGATATTTAGAGCTTTACTTAATTATTTAGTTTAATTAGATAAATGCTTATTTGATTTCTGGGAGTTTCAAAAAGTTTCTAAGAAATCTAGAATGGTTGTGATTCTGTTTTATTCGTATTTATGATGAATGAATGGTGGATGGTGCATGGATATGGTCTAGATGTAGATGTTTAATTTATCACTTCATGATTTGGTTTTGATTTAATTATTTTTTGTAAAGTCGATGTAATCAAAATACGCTCGTCGTGTCGAGCCTCACTATACGTCTTCTCTTCTAATCCACTCCCTTCTCTAGGAGTCTTTTTATTTAGATATAAGTTATTTAGTGATGTAAGAGAACGGAGATCCAATAAATAATCAAACGAATTACATGGAACATGGAACATGGACAAAAGGACAAATTAAAGAGCTTCGCGAGATTTTTCTCTATAGATGTGAATTCAAGGAGATGAATTCAAGCAATCCACAAAAGTGTTCTCAGTTGATGAGAATGAAACCTTAATGGGTAAATCCATGCATGTTTTTTTATAAGCATGTGTATATTAATTCTGTAATTGTGTCTAGCTTAAGGAGTAATGTTTCTTTCAATTTTGAAGGGCAGGAAGGATCTATCACATACAGATCTACAACATGAATTATAGCGGAAGATTCATGTGTTTACCTTGTCTTCCTTAGCTCCTTAATGCAGCGGATGATCGTAGGTTGCTTGTTTTCACGCGCCTCCTTCTTGATCTTGCTACCACCAATCTAGTGTGAATCTCGAGGACGAACACTATGATCCACCCCACGTTCCACCTCCTTGGATGTAGTTGGAGAGAGACTAGGGTTTTCTACAACTAGAGTGAATCTAGACAGAGTAACTTTACTGTGTGGAATAGCATTAAGCCTTTTCATAATGTGTAGGAGGCTACCTCTTTATATAGGCAAAACTTCTCCTAGCTTTACACATAAACCCATAGGGTTTGAGCCTTAGCTACTAACCCCTCTAGGTTTGTGCATTAGTGCAACTAACCCCATAAGGTTATGATAATTGCATTGGGCACCCCACATGGGCGCACCAATTGCTAACATCTCCCACTCGCACAATGGGGTTGCACAATCCATCCAGTCTCTTTCAGTCTCCAACTATCTATCATCTACAAAGAGTATTGTTGTGGCCGTGGCGTGTGACCGGTGAGAGTACCTGCATTTCGGGAGATCCGTACACCAAACTCGTATAGCCAGCATGGGAAGGCACCCTCTCGGGAGATCCACATACCAAACTCGTATAGCCAGCGCAGGAAGGCACCCTTAAAACATACAATAGTAATAATGCTCTCCGTAACTCTCGTATTCCCCAGATTCCTCCTATTGTCATCTCGTGGATCATGAACACATGCCTTGTCCCGAAGGCCATGCTCCAATGAGTCCACATCTCCTTTATATTTTCATATCCTACATGATCCCATAAGATCTTGCAGGTGGGCCCAATGTAAAGAGCGATGCAGTGAGAATCCTTCCTTACATACATGTGTCACTAAGATTCGGCTCAGCTGCTTTCCCAGCAGTGTCCGGAAGGCCGAATCATCCATAGCCGTAAGGTGTCACGCCAAAGTAGCACCACCGACCTGTCTCCTCATGACACAGATGTAAGTACAAAGGGTATACAGTGTCAATCACCTTTATATGATCGACGATGCTCACATGATGAGGAATCCCAGGGACTAATTCTACTCATCACCTCATGGTCACTCATAAGCGCGCGTTATTCAATGGGGAATATGCGCCATAGTGTTTAGACTCTGATAAGAGCGCATGTCTTATCCTTGCAAAGGACCACTATGCAGATGACAATCCGGTAGCCCTTATGGCCACCAGCCCGAGTACTGCGATGTCACACTATTGTGAACATTTATCAGCTCTCACATCTGGCTTTCTCTACGCAAACTATACATGGTTTGGGGTACTAACCATGTTCGATTGGCCATAACCAGTCTCACCTTGGAACTTATTTCCAATGCGACAATTGAGTCCGTCTGACAGGATACTAGCTCTACTGATAGACATCTAGCTCTTATCATAGGCCATATGCTCGTATGATAAGCATCTCATATCATATTGTAGGCTTTCAGCGCTTATCGGGATTCTGTCTCATCTTCCGCCACACCCAGACATATCCAGGATATTGCGAAGGCGGTCGCTCGTGTGAGTGAGCCGACCTAGTGTCTGCGTGACATGCTCTATGCTAGTACCGGAAATGTAACATATCATACATGTATCAAACAACATGCTGCTTAAAACAAATCCAATTAAAATTCAGTCAATCAATGTCTCGTGTATTCATCAATCATATTGCTAGTTATCGACTACCAAGTCCCAATTCTCTAAAACAATCCACAAAGACAATTCCTAAGTGGTTTAGGAATGGGATGAGCCAACATTCTAGCCCATAGTCGATCCACTCCAGGATTACTCTTTAGGTAGTCATTTCACCTTTTGTGAAATGGTACCCTTGACTATGTGTTTTGACTTTACCGCAGTGTTATAGCCGTATGCTAGCACTGCTCATGGTTCCTGGTTCGTCGACATCTCATGAGCTTACCAGAAACCTTTTTAGTTAAACACATTTTTGCCCTATGGCAGAACGGGCAGTCTCGTTTCGCTTCCATGGTTGATGGAGCGGTCTAATACGATCATGCAACACTTATATTGCATATGTTCCATGCGAGTCTATCATCGAGCATGGAAAATCTCCTGAGTTGGATCTATGTGCATCTAGGTCCCCACCCTAGTTAGAATATATGGTTAACTAGTCGAAGCATCATCTTCGATAGTCATAGCACGTGATCCATCATATAGAGTATCCTGGTTACAATCTTGTGTCTTAAATTGGAATATCCTGAAATCCAATTCTTCCGATTGCATAGCGTTCGCTAGGTCTGAGTATACACCATAGTGTATAGAAGACTCCTAATGCATCGGGCACTCTGGTCAATCTTATATGGTGTCTTTTAGGGCACATGCCTAGGCTCGTAAAGTCTTGCAGTGAGCTACAGGAGTACATATACTCCTTAGGGGACTCAAACAATCCTTAAGCTCCACTAGCCAATAGTGTGTCATCGATATTTAAGTGACGTGATCACCAACTCTCTACTAGTGAGAGTGATACACAGCGGTTTTCATTTGTTATCGTAAACATATAGTAAACGATCCCTGATGAAATACTGCTGCCCAGAGGACTCGTTAAGATCCCATATTGACTTAGTTAGCTTGCACACATTTTGTGCATTTGACCTTATGTCACCTCTTTGATCTCTCTATTGAGAAAATTTAGTCGTCACGTCTATCGAGAATGGAGCCTTAATTCCATCATCACAACTATTGATGCTGCCAAGCAATCAACGTAATCCTTATTACCCAAAGCCTTGGGAAGGATACCTTGTTGAACCAACGCAAATTCGTCGGATCGACTCAAACTCGTCGATGTCTACTCTCAGAATGAGTGTAGCCTTTTTCGCTTCTACGCAAGTCGTATTCCTTACCACGCTTCCGCCTGGGTCTCTGATTGACCTTGGAAATCCATTGATCTCCAGTAGTCTTCCATCCAGTCGGAAAGTCAACCTAGTCTTAAACTTGGTTGGACCTTATAGACTCTAATTCATCTGGTAAAGCTTAATATTCATTCTTCATAATTAGGGAACGATAAGGCCTAGGATTCTATCCTATAGCTTATGCAAGGTGATCCTGAGGATCATCCCTTCGATCTCAAACTGTCGATGGGGTATGCTCCTATGAGCAATTCCTTTGCATAGGAGGATCACTATTTGCATTCATCCCTTATGGATGGCGCATCCTGCTTGGAAAGTCACTCCCACTGTCCGAAGGATACTTGAGGGACTAATTCCTCATAATCGACTAAGGAATGGGTATCTTCCAGCGGTTCCTCCATGCTTGCGGAGATCATCATCTCTACGAACATATCCCTTAATCATGGACATCTCCTATGAGAAAACATATATCTCGTGAATCCATTTTGTTATACTACTTATCGGCTGTTGCGTTTCGAATACGCAACTCCTAAAATGCTCCGAATAACATGAGAAGATACGTTACTCCATGGAGATACGTTTCTTCCATCTAGGGTCTAACTTCAAATTATTTCTTTTCAGGTGATGAAAGATCCTGGGACAATATCCTAGGTTCATCATTGTCTTGCGTGGTGACCCTTATGGTCTTCCTATCGATGTCAATTCATCGACGGGATACGCTCCAAAGAGCGCTCCTACGCAAAGAGGGTTACTCCACATAGTCATAATCTATGATGGGCTGTTCACTAGGCACGTTACTCCCACTTTCCTGAAGATCCGTAGGAACTATTTCCTGTTGATCATTCAGGGATGGGGTGTCTTCCAGTGAAACTTCTGTTTCGTAGAGACTTATTTCTCTGCGAACCTATTCCTGACTTGAAATTTAGTTTGTACATAAGCTACCGATCCCCATGGCCTGAGTTTACCTCATATAGGTTGCCTTTTGCTCGTAGGGTGTAGTGGCTACATACTTGGTGGACTTGTGGTTGAGTGTGTTGATAGCCGTTTAGCAAAGTGTCTCCTCCGAATAGGGAACTTGTACTTTTGCACGCTCCATCAGACCATCTCTTATAGTATCATATTCCCCTAATCCTCTACAGCATCCTGCTGGGGCGTGGGAATAGCCAACTGCCTCACTATTTCTCTCCATCACATAGCTATTGCCAAGATAGATACTCGCAGTCTTATTCTGGCCAAGGACATATCCTTTTGTCCAGACGGTTTTCTACCTTTTGTAGAGACCTGTCTGAAGCACCCTTGTGCCTCAGACTTATGTGGCCCAAGCACACATAGTTGAGACGCGGACAATCATCTACGAATGTGATGGAATAGTAAGCACCATGTCTTAGCTTTAACAGTTTAATGGAACACAACAACAGAATGAATAAGATATAAAGACTCAGTAGTCTTTAACGCTCTACCGAATTATTTGCGCTTTGCCTTTCATGTCCGGCAAGAACCACACACAAGTAAGGGTACCTTGGGCATAATCCAAGCAGGTCTGCCCTAGCTAGCCTGAACATCCTTTCGTGTCATCGTGTGTCTTAATCTAGCGCGCCACATATCGAAATCTTAAGTCATACTCGTAAGTTGACATCTAAGGATTCTGAGGCGTCACTTATGCTAGAATCTTAAGAACGCAAACACCATGAGATAACCATATCCAAAGTTAAGACTGTGACCAAAAAAAATTTTGGTGGCTACTCCCTCAAAGATAATCATATGGATCCTTAGACGAGAAGTCAGTGCCAGGTCTGGCCATTTCTCTTAGTCTTAGGAAAATTCCTTAGCTCCCTTTTGCGTTTGCCAGTATTAGTTAATATTGATCTTATACCAATATTGCCCCTAAATTCCCTTATCCTTGCCCCACCTGTTGCCTTGGTCCTAATACCGGGCTAGGGACTACTTCTGCTGATCATACTTCACTAAGTATGGTCATACTTTACTAACAGTCTTTAGCAATCATATATTGCTTAGACATCCGAAGTATGTTGGACTAGAGTTATTAGCAAACTCCTTTTGCTTAGATCCTAGAACAGAGTGATGTTTGGTCTTATCCAAACATCCTGACACGTACAAAGTGTGTCATATAACGTTTCATGAAACGTGGCAGAGATTGCAGCAAATTGCAAATCGAATAGCTTGTACCTGACAACCTATAACTTTCTGATCATAGATGGCATCAATCTCAGACGTTAAAGTCGAGTGCTCAATCTTATGACATGAGCCATAACTCATAGTTAAGGCAGGATTATTATGAGTCATTACTCACAATTTATGTACGCAAATGGCTGAGGATGGATCCAATATTCTTCTTTGGCCAATTCCTACAATTTTAAAAATGGTCATGAACATGCTGATGAGGTCATTTCCTCACCTTTTCATAGCAAGCTCTATGACATTATCGTGACTGCTGCCTCCCACTATTGGGGAGCCTAAAGAAAATGTTTATGTGCTGCTGTGACAACTTATTCATCACACGTTTGACCATGTTTGTAGGTGGCTGACAACCTATGCCCAACGGATGGTTACAGAGTACGACGACTTATAATATCGTTTGTTGTCACCATTTTTGTTGGAATAGATGCCCTAGAGGCAATCTAGTTTAGTATGAATTATTTGTGGCTAGAAATTCATTTATTATTTATTGGATATTTAATATAATGAAGTCCTTAGATTTAAAATTGTGTTGTTTATCTTAAATATCCCTAGTCAAGTATAATGATCAAAAGGACAATCATCTATAGACTAGTATGGGGTTGGATTGATATGGAGATATCACGATCCAACACATAGGTGTGCATTAGGGAATGTTGCACTGGATTGACCCATCTCCGAGAAGGCTACATACACGTTATGTTGAGTCACAAGCGCTTCTCGCGGTGCAATGGTATTGTCATCCTTAGACTTGAAGTCACTAGATATTCTAGTTGTGGATTATTGTGATCTTGGTAGCGTTAAATGCTACACCGTAACTGCGTAGTCATAAAGGCGTGTACTGGATACAATAAGAAGCAAGCTTAGAGATCTTAGTGGACGTAGATAGAATTTGTCCCTCCCACATAACGGGAGCAAATATCCTAGGCCACTCGAGGGATAGTGCTTATAGAATGTCTGGCAAGACTCAAATAAATCAATATGGGATATTGATGTTATTTGCACGAATGAGGATATTCTCATGGATCGAGAAACTATGGATTGGATATACGAGTGTGACTTGTATGTCTCGTGTCCAATCCGGATATAGGAAAAAGGGATGAGACAATTACTTTTACAAAGGTTGTCAAGATGACTATTCTATTAGTTGGCTAGAATGGATGTTTTGCTAGAGACCGCTCCATATTAGCAAATAGTTGCTACCAACTAGATAGAACCTATGGGGTCACACGCTATATAGAGTTGAACTAGATTTGGGAGTTAATTAATTGGATTAATTAATTAGAAGGATCACTTTGCAAAACCTTGCAAACTTAGTAGGGACTAATTTGCAAGGAAGGGACTAAATTGAATTCTAGTAGGACTAGAATAAGTCCTTTAGGTAGTTAACAAGGAGTTGTTGGACTATATAAAGGACCTTCCTTCCTTCCTTCCCACATAACATATGCTCATAATTGAACATAACAAGAGTGGGAGAGAACAAAAGGAGAGAGAGCAAGCAACAAGGGAGCCGACCGCCCCCTTGCCGCCGCCCCGTCCCCGTCGGCCAAAGGAGGCCGAGACCCTCCTTTTGGGTCTCGTTTTGCGTGATTTTTCTTCCTCTTCCTCTTCCGGGCTAGCACCAAGGACTTGGGAGATCTAGGATCAACTCTAGGCGTGGATCAACCATATAGAACGTGACAAAATTCGCGTTTGAAGTCATCAAAGGAGAACCCTAAGGTGTGTTTATGATTTCTAACCCTTACCATCGTTATGTCTCTTGACTTGTGATCCTTGGAGGGTTTTGCATGGTTTTACGTTTGTTTATGCTTCCGTTGCGCAATCCATGAATCAAAACCCTACAGTGGTATCAGAGCCACAGGTCGTAGAGCATAAACGTGGTTTATGTGTTACGTTTTAGTTGTTTTACACCTTAATTTGATTGTTTATCGCGTAAAAAAAGACAAATCAAGCATGGGATGCAATTTGTCAATAATTAATCATAACAAGATCCAATTTTTGCATTGGATGCATGAATTGGTGAGTTTGAGAAATTTTAGGATCTTAGATCTAGGGTTTGGGCATCCTTGGGGAAGAAGGAGTTCTCCCAAAACAAGGAAACAACCAAACTTGGGCACCAAGCAAGGGAGTTGTTTTGGAAACAACTCCCATAAGGAGGTTCGGCCCCCCTAGGGACCGCCCCCCCCCCCTTGCTTTCCGCCCAAGCTTGGCCGCCCTAGGGGTCGGGTGGCCCTAACCCGCGGCCTAGGCTTGTGGGTTTTGGGCCAGGCCGGCCCTAGGGCCTTGTGGTTCACTTTATTGGGCCCAGGAAATTCGATTGTTGGGCCCATGGACCGTTTTAACCCTAGAAATCCTAAAATCAATTAAAATTGACCAAGCGCGTTAAAATTGGATTTTAACTGTTTATGTGCAAATTTGCATGGTGATTGGATATGGCCTTAGGATGTGGTTTGATGTGGATGTTTAATTTTGTGGTTTGGTTTTACGGCCTGCGAGCTGATCAATTAATTGTAATAATTAATTAGGGTTTTATGGCCTGCGTGCCATTTTTTTTCTCAACTTGTGAGATTTATTTTATTTAGTATAGAATTTAGCTAGTGCTAGATAAAGTAGATTGTTAGCCAAGATTGAAGAAAAGAAGCCCAAAGCCAAAGAAGCCAGAAAATATGGAGCATGGAGCATTCCACAAAGACTATGAATGATGGACCAAAAGATCAAGACGCATGGAGATGTGTTTGCTTTAGGGTTCATAGATGATTCCATTGGCTTGGAATTATCTTAGTCTAGAAAAGGCCATATCCACATCACGTTTAATTTCAGTTTTGTGGTTGTTTATTTTATTGTCTTATTATTGTGTGGTTGGTGTATGGATGATGCATGCAATTAGGATAATAAGATAATTAGACAACCCGGATCTATTATTTGGAGTTGTGGCCAAACTCAAATAGATAGATTAGTTGATATTGATCAACAAAATAATTTAAAATTGAATTTAAAATTCCTCAAAATTCAAATATTGTGTTCTTGCCTTCTCGTTATTTAAACACTCATTATCATCATTATTTACCACGTTCGTGCGTGCCAAAGCATGGCGACTTGGTTCATCTTGATGGAATGCGATGGCACGTAACAATGTGCAATTGTTTAGATAAGAGGTTGAACACAACTAGGCTATTAATTTGATTAAGAAACCTAGAGGCAATCAATTGGGATTATCCATATGGATGGATAAATAAGGAGTTATTTGCCCAATTGAACCAAGAGTTGCATATGGGATGCAATTGGAATTGTTCCTACCTAAAGTAGTCAAATTATGGGTGACTTGCCAAAGCAAGCTCATAAGGAGATGAAAGATGGATCTTGGCCCACTAGAAAATATATGGATATTTTCCGCATTAATATCTTGAGGGTTATTAATCCGTAGAAAAATAGTGGGAGCTATATTTGATAAACTAGCCATTATTGAATATAGTCAAAAAATTCACAAATACTAAAACTTGCGTATTTTCCTTTTTGTAGAATTCCAAATGGCAAACAACTCATCGAGTTCACAACATTCCCTACGATCTGTCCTTGAGAAGGACAAGCTCTCTGGAACCAACTTTCTTGATTGGTACAGAAACTTGAGAATTGTTCTCAAGCAAGAGAAGAAACTGTACGCAATAGAGGAGCATGTTCCAGAAGGTCCAGAGAACCAGACACCTGCTTCCCTAAAGGCGTATCAAAAGCGTGTTGATGACGCTAATGATGCGGCCTGCCTTATGCTTTGCACCATGACTTCTGAGCTTTAGAAGCAACACGAAAACATGAATGATGTCGATATGATCGAACATCTAAAGCAGCTCTTTCAAGAGAAGGCGAGGGTAGAGAGGTATGAGGTCTCAAAGGCACTGTTCAAGTTTCATCTGGCAGAAGGGAACCCGGTGGGACCCCATGTACTCCGAATGATCGGGTACTTGGAGAATCTCGCCCGAATGGGGTTCCCGGTCGGCCAAGAGTTGGCAACCGATCTCGTGTTGCAATCGTTGCCCGAGAGTTATGGACAGTTCATTATGAATTCTAACATGAACGAGATCGTGAAACCACTGCCATATTTACTCAACATGTTGAGGACGGCTGAACAGAGCATCAACAAGGGTAAGGGCAAGGCCATAATGCTGGTACAGAAAGGAAAGGGCAAAAGGTTTGCCTCTTCCTCCAAGGGCAAAGGCAAGTCAGTTGCCAAGTCCAAGAAACGTGCCCTTAAGCCTGTTGGTGGCATTGCCAAGGGCGTGACTAAAGGTGAGTGTCACTACTGCAGTCATCCTGGACACTGGAGGAGGAACTGCCCAAAATATCTGGAGGACAAGAGGCTTGGAATAGTGATTCCACCACCACCAGGTATTTTTGTGGTATATGTCAATTTAACTTTCTCTACATCATGGGTACTAGATACTGGATGTGGATCTCATATTTGTCGAAATATGCAGGATCTAAAGAGAAGTAGGAGATTGGCTAAAGGGGAGGTAGATCTGCGCGTTGGGAATGGAGCAAAGGTTTCTGCATTGGCCATAGGCGTGTGCGAGCTATCTCTGCCTTCAGGATTAGTTTTAGAATTAAATAATTGCTATTTTGTGCCTGCTATGAGCAGAAACATTATTTCTATTTCTTGTTTGGACAAGGATGGTTTTATTATTTCAATAAAGAACAATTGTTGTTCCTTTTATTTGAATAATATTTACTATTTTAGTGCGCAATTATTTAATGGAATTTATGTCCTTGATCTAAGCAATCCTGTCTACAACATTAATTCCATGCGGATTAAAATAAATGATTTAAATCCTGCTTATTTATGGCACTGTCATTTAGGCCACATAAATGAGAAACGTGTATCTAGACTCCATAAGGATGGATTACTAGACTCATTTGATTTTGAATCATATGTGACATGTGAGGCTTGTTTATTGGGAAAAATGACAAAGTCCCCTTTCAATAAGAAAGGTGAAAGGACTAGTGAGCAATTGGCGCTCATACATATCGATGTGTGCGGGCCATTTGCCACGCCTGCCAGGGGTGGTTATGTCTACTTCATTACATTTACTGATGATTACAGTAGATATGGATTCGTGTACCTGATGAGGGCAAAATCAGAATCCTTTGAAGTGTTCAAAGAATTCCAGAATGAAGTAGAAAAGCAACTTGGCAAAAGTATAAAGGCCCTACGATCGGATCGTGGAGGAGAATACTTGAGCCAAGAGTTTGACGACTATCTTGGAGAGTGTCCCAACTCACTCCACCCGGAACGCCACAATGGAATGGCGTGTCCGAGGGGAGGAATCGAACCCTATTGGATATGGTTCGATCTATGATGTGTCAAACCGATCTTCCATTATCATTTTGGGGCTACGCTCTATTAAGTGCAGCTTTCACCATTAACCGTGTTCCATCTAAATCAGTCATGAAGACACCATATGAGATGTGGAGTGGGAGGCGTCCCACACTGTCGTTCATGAGGATTTGGGGCTGCGATGTCTATGTAAAACGTTTACAATCTGACAAGCTGGGGCCTAAATCGGATAAGTGTAAATTTTTGGGGTACCCTAAGGAAACTAAGGGTTACTACTTCTACAATCCAACCGAGAACAAAGTGTTTGTTGCTCGGACCGGCGTGTTTCTAGAAAGAGAGTTTGTCTCTAAAGAAGCAAGTGGGAGGAATGTAGAACTTGAAGAGGTTCAAGAACCACAAATCACTGAACCGATTATGGAACATGAACAGGAACCACAAGTAGTTGTGGAGCAACCTGTTCAGGTAACACAAGAGCTTCGTAGATCTAGTAAAGTGCGCCAGGAACCCGAGAGGTATGGACTCTTCGTAACCGATTCCGGTGACACGATGCTCATAGATGATGAGCCTACTACCTATGAGGAGGCCATGAGTGGCCCAGACTCTCAGAAGTGGCTGGAAGCCATGAGATCCGAGATGGAATCCATGTATACCAACAAAGTATGGACTTTGGTGGAACCACCCGATGGGGCACGGACCATAGGGTGCAAATGGGTCTTCAAGAAGAAGATCGACATGGATGGTAATGTGATTACCTATAAGGGCCGATTGGTGGCTAAAGGATTCAGACAGATTCATGGTATTGACTATGATGAAACCTTTTCACCAGTCGCTATGACCAAATCCATCCGAATCCTACTTGCGATTGCAGCATACCACGACTATGGGATTTGGCAGATGGATGTCAAAACAGCATTCCTTTATGTGAATCTCCTCGAGGACGTGTATATGATACAGCCGGAGGGTTTTTGAGGATCCAAAGCAGGCCAACAAAGTCTGTAAACTGCAACGATCCATTTATGGATTGAAGCAAGCTTCTAGGAGTTGGAATCGACGTTTTGATGAAGTGGTCAAAGAGTTTGGCTTCATCAGAAACGAAGATGAGTCTTGTGTCTACAAGAAGGTTAGTGGGAGCTCTGTAGCTTTTCTGTTCTTGTATGTGGATGACATACTACTCATTGGAAACGACATTCCCATGCTGCAATCTGTGAAAGATTGGCTAGGAAAGTGTTTCTCAATGAAGGACTTAGGGGAAGCAGCCTATATACTCGGTATAAAGATCTATAGAGATAGATCTAAGAGGTTGCTAGGCCTAAGTCAAAGTACATATATTGACAAGGTGTTGAAACGGTTCAACATGCAAGATTCCAAGAAGGGATTCTTGCCCATGTCACATGGAATCACTCTTTCGAAGAGTGGTTGTCCCTCCAATGAGATTGAGAAGGAACGCATGAGTAGAATCCCCTATGCCTCGGCCATAGGATCTATAATGTACGCCATGTTATGTACTAGACCAGATGTGTCATATGCCTTGAGTATGACAAGCAGATACCAATCCAATCCAGGTGAGAGTCACTGGATTGCAGTCAAGAACATCCTAAAGTACTTGAGAAGAACTAAGGATGCTTTCTTGATATTTGGCGGTGAGGAAGAGTTGCGTGTAAGGGGTTACACTGATGCAAGCTTCCAAACCGACAGAGATGACTTTAGATCACAATCGGGATATGTGTTTTGCCTGAATGGAGCAGCGGTGAGCTGGAAGAGTTCCAAGCAAGAGACGGTAGCTGATTCTACAATAGAGGCTGAGTACATTGCTGCAAATGGCGCAGCAAAGGAAGCTGTTTGGATCAGAAAGTTTGTTTTTGAACTTGGTGTGGTCCCTAGCATTGCGGATCCAGTTGAGTTGTTCTGTGACAACACTGGGGCGATCGCGCAATCAAAGGAACCCAGATCGCACCAGAAGTCTAAGCACGTGCTCAGGAAGTTTCATCTGATTCGAGATATTATCGATAGAGGAGACGTTCGGATATGCAAGATTCCTACAGATGATAATCTGTCAGACCCGCTTACAAAGCCCCTCACGCAGTGGAAGCATGAAGGGCACAGTAGGAGTATGGGCATACGAGATGCGCCAGATTGGCTCTAGTGCAAGTGGGAGACTGTTGGAATAGATGCCCTAGAGGAAATCTAGTTTAGTATGAATTATTTGTGGCTAGAAATTCATTTATGATTTATTGGATATTTAATATAATGAAGTCCTTAGATTTACAATTGTGTTGTTTATCTTAAATATCCCTAGTCAAGTATAATGATTAATAGGACAATCATCTATAGACTAGAATGGGGTTGGATTGATATGGAGATATCACGATCCAACACATAGGTGTGCATTAGGGAATGTTGCACTGGATTGACCCATCTCCGAGAAGGCTACATACACGTTATGTTGAGTCACAAGCGCTTCTCGCGGTGCAATGGTATTGTCATCCTTAGACTTGAAGTCACTAGATATTCTAGTTGTGGATTATTGTGATCTTGGTAGCGTTAAACGCTACACCGTAACTGGGTAGTCATAAAGGAGTGTACTGGATACAATAAGAAGCAAGCTAAGAGATCGTAGTGGAAGTAGATAGAATTTGTCCCTCCCACATAACGGGAGCAAATATCCTAGGCCACTCGAGGGATAGTGCTTATAGAATGTCTGGCCAGACTCAAATAAATCAATATGGGATATTGATGTTATTTGCACGAATAAGGCTATTCCCATGGATCGAGAAACTATGGATTGGATATACGAGTGTGACTTGTATGTCTCGTTTCCAATCCGGATATAGGACAAAGGGATGAGACAATTACTTGTACAAAGGTTGTCAAGATGACTATTCTATTAGTTGGCTAGAATGGATGTTTTGCTAGAGACCGCTCCATATTAGCAAATAGTTGCTACCAACTAGATAGAACCTATGGGGTCACACGCTATATAGAGTTGAACTAGATTTGGGAATTAATTAATTGGATTAATTAATTAGAAGGATCACTTTGCAAAACCTTGCAAACTTAGTAGGGACTAATTTGCAAGGAAGGGACTAAATTGAATTCTAGTAGGACTAGAATAAGTCCTTTAGGTAGTTAACAAGGAGTTGTTGGACTATATAAAGGACCTTCCTTCCTTCCTTCTCACATAAATTATGCTCATAATTGAACATAACAAGAGTGGGAGAGAACAAAAGGAGAGAGAGCAAGCAACAAGGGAGCCGACCGCCCCCTTGCCGCCGCCCCGTCCCCGTCGGCCAAAGGAGGCCGAGACCCTCCTTTTGGGTCTCGTTTTGCGTGATTCTTCTTCCTCTTCCTCTTCCAGGCTAGCACCAAGGACTTGGGAGATCTAGGATCAACTCTAGGCGTGGATCAACCATAGAGAACGTGACACAATTCGCGTTTGAAGTCATCAAAGGAGAACCCTAAGGTGTGTTTATGATTTCTAACCCTTACCATCGTTATGTCTCTTGACTTGTGATCCTTGGAGGGTTTTTCATGGTTTTATGTTTGTTTATGCTTCCGTTGCGCAATCCATGAATCAAAACCCTACAATTTTAGCCTTTACAGTTTTGATTTAGACACGATTGATAGAGACATTGTGGAAGTTAATCACTAGCATTTATTTAGCTCCAAAATAACATGTGACATCGATTAAACTTAATATTTCCTCACAAGGACTCCACCCAAACCTAGCGTATATCCTAGGAATCAAATCTCATCACTTGTGATTTCCTATCAATTTTAATCATGTCCTCATGTGAGCTCTTTTGTTTTAGTTCCTTAGCATGCGAGGTTACACATATATATCCAATCACACGCAGTTATAACATAAAACAAGCATAAGCATAAATAAATATGCAATGGATGTGGCCCCTAAGGTGCACTCCCACTATTGAGAGTACTTCTTGAGCAAGTATTGAACTCCGTCTCATGCCATCTCGCCTAACTTGAGGACTCCAAGCTTGAGGCTCCTTTAGACCATCTATTTGCTCCATGCACCTTGCGCCATAGCTTTTGGTTTGGCCACATCTCTTGAAGCTTCTATCTTCAATCTCTACTAACTATCTTATTTCTAATAAGAAGTAACCTCATAGAGGCGATTGGATGAGAAGAGAAGACACTAGAGTATATAGAGACGCACGACACGCATGCCGTATTTTGATTACATATTCAAAACCAAAACCAAAACCAAATATGAAATATCTATGCCACATCCATGCACCAAACACATCCATTCAACCCACAACAGCATGTATAATAATATAATAAACATACTGGAATTTTCTGGAAATTTCTGGAATTAAACTCTAATTACTGGAAAGTATAAGCAATAATCTAATCAACTAAAAATATCGAAAATTGCTCCCTACCACTTAGGGTCTCACCACCTATGGCAAAACTTAGGGAAAAATGACCTAAGTCTCTAGAAAAAATTTGGGCTCAAAACAGTGTGTTTAAGGTCGTCAAACTGCCTCGGGAAGTGTGCTAAACACTAATTAATTAATCTGAAAATTACTAAAACTTTTCGTCGCCCCAAAAATTATGAAAAAATATTCAAAAAATAGGAAATTCAATTTGGAGTACCTAGGAAAAAACCGGACGAAAAATGACGGCGGGAGGAGGCCGCACGCGCCCTCACGCGTGGGCGCGTCCGCCTCCGTCACGCGCCGAAGTCGGCCTTGTGCCACGTGGCATGCCACGTCAGCACCTATGCCGACGTCAGCTGCCACGTCAACCGACATGTCACATGCTACGCCATCGCCACGTCAGCCTTCTACTGACGTGGCTCCGCCACGTCAGCTGCCACATCAGCCCTAGGCCACGTCAGCACCCGCCGCCGGCCCTCTGGCGCGTGCGGCGCGTGGCCGCGCGTGTAGGCGGCGTCGGTGGCGCGTGAAGCCCACGCGCCGCCTTCCCGTGCTCCGTTTCCGACGAAAATAATTTTTCTTGGTTCGTCTTTTCGTCCTGATCCCGATTATGTGTTCAAAATCCAATTTTAACAAGTTTTGAAAAACGTTTGCTACTGATTGGATCTAGCAGTCCAGATTAATACAGCTCCGAATCTTAAAATATTCATAACTAATTCACTGTTCGTCCAAAAATTACAAAATTTATATTTCTGGAATTCTCGTGAAAAATCCTACCTAACCATATAGGTTTGGCCTACAGATTATGAAATTTCAGAAACTCGATTTTCTAAACAGATTCGGGTTCGCATAACGAGGCACAAAAAACAAGCCTAAGGCTCTGATCCAAATGAAGGGCGGGAAGGATCTATCACATACAGATCTACAACATGAATTATTGAGAAGATTTATGTGTTTACCTTGTCTTCCTTATGTCCTTAATGCATCGGATGATCGTAGGTTGCTTGCTTTCACACGCCTCCTTCTTGATCTTGCTCCCACCAATCTAGTGTTAATCTCGAGTACGAACAATATGATCCACCCCACGTTCTACCTCCTTGGATGTAGTTGGAGAGAGACTAGGGTTCTCTACAACTAGAGTGAATCTAGACAAAGTAAATTTACTGTGTGGAATAGCATTAAGCCTTTTCATAATGTGTAGGAGACTACCTCTTTATATAGGCAAAACTTCTCCTAGGTGTACACATAAACCCCTAGGGTTTGAGCCTTAGCTACTAACCCCTCTAGGTTTGTGCATTAGTGCAACTAACCCCATA
This sequence comes from Linanthus parryae, assembly GCA_023055425.1. Classification (NCBI taxonomy): domain Eukaryota; kingdom Viridiplantae; phylum Streptophyta; class Magnoliopsida; order Ericales; family Polemoniaceae; genus Linanthus; species Linanthus parryae. The sequence goes on from JALGPY010000015.1 coordinate 2,043,957, forward strand.
AGGTTATGATAATTTCATTGCGCACCCCACATGGGCGCACCAATTGCTAACAAATTTTTATGTTAATATCTGATATGTATCTTTTGCGCTAGTCCCCTTGTTTGTGTTTAGTGCCTAGAACACCCATTTATTAATGTCTTTGGTGGAATGCTACTTTTATTGTGGTTGGTTCTCAATGGCTGTTACACCCTATGATTTTTAAGTTCTTTTGTTTGAGAAAAACAGAAAGTAAAAGTGAAACTAATATAGTGGGATGATAAGAAATCAAATATATATGATGTGTAGCAAACATATTTGGTGATGTGGAATCATATTCCCACAACCTGAAATAGTGGTTGCAGATTAGAAATAGATGCGCGTGCAACCGAGTAAATGTCAAGTGGTTCATTGGTTGGTTCCCTTATCTCTCCTTCAATGTTTAAATTAGTGGTGGTAATGGACATTAATCTAATCCAACCATATGTTATCAAAATGTGTGTGTAGCTTGTGAAAAGAAATGATGACTCTTGCGTTGTGACATTATGTATGTAGATGTAGAAGTATTTGAGTTTGATTCTCATGGAGATTAGGGGCCAATATATCCATTGATTTTGATACCACTTTGATTAAGGCTGGGGATTCCTCCCTCTATGTTCTAGAATTTATTGGTGCCGACCACATCAACCTTCGCTGGTGTTGTAAGAGCGTTGCTCCTAGTCAGGGGATTCCAGTTGTTGTTTATCTTAAGTTCATGTGTGATTGTTGATTAGGGCCACATCACTATAATGGCATGTGAGAGTCCGTCTCATCAAGTGTGTTTAGTACACGACTAGTCTAGCGATTTTGGAGAACTATTTTATCGTCAAGTGCTCTCGGTCATTATATTCTCCAGTTCCACTTTATAAGTTGACCAATTATAGGAGAAATTTTTGGTTTGCTCTAAGAGAAAATGATGTAGATTTGCTCTAACCATACAACACACGACACGTCAGGAGGAAAGAGAGTGAATGGCAGACAAAAGAAAGTGAATTCCTACTTGTTCCTGTCATGTCATGTGATGTATTGCTTAGAGCACTGTGTCATGTTTTCTCTTGGAGAAAGAAATAATTACTCCGATTATAGAGCTTAAGTAAATTTTATGTGATTTTTTCTTCTCCTCTGAATTTAGGTAGAAGTGTATCTCCAAAACTAATTAAAAAATGTTCTCTCTAGAGTCTAGAGAGAGAAAAGTCTTGCTCAAAGAAAGTTGAGTCCTGCTTTCAGGTTCGGTACTGGAAAAATGAGTTCGAAAGACGAATTAAGTCTTGTAAAGTCACTTAATCAAGTAGATTTGCATTGAGGAAGAGGATCTAGACATCGATCTCAGCGATGATGAAGCAGAAACCAGAGTGGAAGAATATAGTAAGAGTCTGGTGGGAATGGTTCTAGCCCAAAAACCACAGAATCTAAAGGGTTTGAGGAGGATAATGGCCGGAGTTTGGGGTAAACTGGCGGGGCTGAAGATTGAACATATAAGAGGTAGATTTTCTTCATTTTATCTCCAAAGAATAGAAAGACAGGGATAGAATTATGGAGGGTAGTCCATGGTTCTTCAAAAACAACTTGATTGTTCTGAAAAAGTGGAAGCTCGATAATAATCTTGAAGAGGAAGAGTTCAAGCTAATACCATTCTGGATTCAAGTTTGGAAGCTCCCAAGAATTTGTTTCACAAGAGGACTTTCAGAAAAATAGGGAGTAGATTTGGAGATCTTTTAAGTATAAAAGGGTCGGAGAAAGAAAAAAAATTAAGGCAAATTCGTTAGGCAGAAAGTCATGCTCCCAGGAGATGAAAGTTCACGTATGAATGCCTCCCTTCCATCTGTGAGTTATGTGGAGTTTTGGATCATGGGCTTAAAGTTTGTAAACATAGGAGGTGGAGGGTAGTGTTGTGAAGTATGGTAGGTTAAAGCCAAAAGCCGATCAAAGATTCGGGATTAGCTGGAGAATCGAGTGTTCAAACTGATAGAAATGCAAAACAGGAGATAATGAGTGCCTGAACAAAATCTCGCTGCCATTATCAAGTTCGAAACTCCTAAGGAAAAATAGAGCACCGGATATGCCATTGTGGTGGCCGAAGAAGCTGAAGGGACACCTCCGAAGGAGAAGCTGAAGAGCTATTTGGTAATGGCCCTGACAAATGTTAATCATGCGGTGTTGGAAAGTGCAGAAATTTGCGGCAGGAAGACTTTGGAAATTGATTACGAAAAGGAACTATTGGGGGGATGCAAACAATTGACGAATTCCACATTTTTGATAAATATGTTCCAACTCGGGTAAAGAGAATCAATCGGATCCGGTTTTCGGATCAGAGAATTGGGTTGGTGTTCATGGGCCGAAGGAGTCCAATTCCTCACTTAACAATGATAAGTCTCTTACCCAAACCCATGAGAGCCCAAATGGAGTTGCTATATTTGAGTCATCAAAGCCCAACGAGGGATTAAAGGGGGCATTTTAGTGATTGAGGAAAACTCAAGTGAAGGAGATGCAGAAAGAGGAAGCGCAGCAGAAGAGAAGGAAACCCTAACTTTATCCACAGAGTTTAGAAGCGCAGATCAAAGAGGGGTGAAAAATGGAAGAAGCTGGCAAGAGAGCATGGGGCATCGTTTTTTACGCCGGTTAAAGAAAATAAGAAGCAACGGAGGAAAAGAGATGGTGCTTTTATGGAGATTTATGAGTTCGAGCAAAATTCTGGTGCTGAAGGTAAGAAGAATAAATTATTAGATCTTTCTGACGACTATGAAGCGGAAAGGGTGGAGGCAGCCAGCCTTAACTGGGCTCAATTGGCCCAATTAAGCTTCTCGCATTCAATTGTCAGGGTGCAGGGAGACCCCTGACAATTCAGCAATACAAGAAGGCTGTAAACCTTCACTCCCTTAAGGTATGCTTCATAAGTGAGACAAAACAGAAGGCAGAGTTTATGAGTAGAAAGTATTGTACTGGAAGATTATGCAATAGGTTTTGGGTAGACGTAACTGGAAGATCTATTGGGCTTTGATTGGCATGGAGTAATGATGTGAAGGTTGATTTAAATAAAGTTTATGTCTTTTTCATTCATGTGCAAGTTAATTTAGATGAAAAAGGGCGCAGTGTCGCTTTATTTGCTTATTTAAGCATTTATGACTCTCTAAGGAGAGCGCAACTGGAACAACTCACAATTTATCTCCAACATTGATCTAATAAGTGTTTTTTTTGTGGGGTGATTTCAATGACATCACTAGACCCAATGAGAAGAGATGAGGAAGTATTAGAAGTGATAACTCTTGTGCTCTTCTTTCTCTTTTTATACAACAAAATGAGCTGGTAGATATTGGATTCAACGGACATCCATATACATGGGGAATAGAATAAAAAAGGGGCATAGCATTGAATAGATGATTCATTGGCTTAGTAGCTGGGGTAAGTTTGTACACAATCATGTCTATGTCCCTGGCTCAGATCTTTGTATGCTAATCTTGGATTCCTTGCCAGTGGAAGGAGTAAAGATAGATTATCTATTTAGATTTGATTCAAGATTAAAGAGGTGGAGAATATTGTAAGCTGCATTTGGAAGTAAAACATTTAGGGAAGTCCTATGTATGTGTTGAATAAAAAGCTAAAAGTTTGTAGGCAGAAGCTAAGAATATGGAGTAAACACAATGACATAGGTCTGCCTTCAAAAATCAGAGAAAAGAGAACATATGCTACAAAGATAAGAGAAGAAGGTTTGAATGCTGACACGGAAAATCTTCAAGAGATTGAAATTGAGCTAGAAAATTTGTCGACTGAGGAAGAGAAGCTTTGGAAAGAGAAGGCCCGGATAAATTAGCTAAAGGCAGGTGATAGAAACACGGAATATTTCCAAGCTTCCGTCAGACAAAGGAGAAAACAAAATCTGATTTCAGGCGTTGTGGAAAAGAATGGAGCATTGTGAAATAATGAAGAGGAATGAAATAGTTTTCTATGAGCTGATGAAGAAGTTAAAATGGATCATGTGCTTTCAACAGTCAAAAGAAAAGTCACAACTGATATGAACCGCTTCCTAACAGATCCTATTGCAGAGAAGGAGATTGAAGAAGCATGTTTTGAGTTGGATCCAGAAAGCACCAGGTTACTATGGTTTAACGGGTAAATTTTTTCAGCATTATTGGCATATTATTGGTAATGAAGTGTGTAAGGCGATTAAGAGTTTTTTTCTCTTATGGTAAAATGCTAAAGAGTTCAAAACCTACTCACATTGTATTGTTTCCTAAAACAAAGAACCCACTTCACATTAAGGATTTTAGGCCTATTTTCCTTTGTCCCGTTATGTATAAAACTATGTCAAAGACTTTGGCTAATATCTTGGCAAAGTGTTGGATCAAACTTTCTCCCAGTATCAGTCTGCTTTTGTGAAGGGTAGATTGATAAATGACAATGTGATGGTTGCAAATCTTATATTATATTAAAAATATGAGAAGTGGAAATAAAAGAGTCATGGATTTGAAGTTAGATATGCTTAAAGCTGTCGACATGGTTAGATGGGAGTATGTGGCGGGTATAATGATAAAACTAGGTTGCTGTAAGAAATGGGTTAACTGGATCATGAGTTGCATACAATTAGTAACTTCCATGTTAGTGGTGAATGGAAAAGTTGGATATTTCATTAATCCAACACGAGGAATTAGGTAAGGTGATCCACTTTTGCCAATGCTCTTTTTACTATGTGCTGAAAATGCCTATCAATAAGTCATCTCCTTTTTGCGGATGATTCCATATCATTTTGTAATGCAACCTTGACAGATTGTAGTGCTGTGAACACAATTTTAAAGATGTATGGGAAAGCTTCGGGCGAGGCAGACAATAGAGAAAATTCGCAGTTTCATTTCAGCCCCAACACCAATGGTCTTTTAAGGAAGTATATCCATTACTATATTGTGGATTAGCAAAATCTTAAAAGATAGTAAATACTTGGGTCTCCTGGAGATCAAAGACGCATGTTTTGAAATTTGTGAAGGAGAATATAAAGAGCAGGGTTTTTTCATGGAGGGCAAGGTTTCTTAATCCACAAGGCAAAGAAGTTCTGATAAAGTCAACACTTGCAGCTCGTCCAGCTTATGCCATGTCAAAACCTCTTATTTCATTACTAGACAACCATATTTCCGGCGGTTTTACAAGCGACGGAAGAAAAAACCGTCGTTAAAGGATACTTTGCAAAGAAAATGCTGTTAATGTGATAATAAGGGCGATTCTCCGTAAACCGTCGTATTTAATAATGGCAAGAACGACGGTTGTACATTACCGTCGTAAAAGGGGCCCTATTAAGGACGCTTTTCTAATATCCACCATATAAGGTTCAGCAAAAACGACGGTTGCAAAAAACCATTGTAAATGGGTACTTTTAATGACGACTATTTAAACCACCATAAATGGGTGCTTTTAACGACGGTTCTTTAAAACTGTCGGTTGGTTAACAATTAATTATGCCACTTGTTCCCGATTAAATCTGGACTGTGGGATGAAAACAATACATTTATATCTTCGCTACCTCTCTCTTCCTCCTTCATTCTGCGCCTCCCTCCTTCTCTTGCTCTTTTCCTTCTGCGTATCTCTTCCACTCCCTCTCCCTCTCGCGTGGATCTTCAAGAGGACCAGCATCTCCAGGTAATTTCTCATATTCCTTCTCTTCCTTCTTCTTCTTCTTCTTCGTCTCTGCGTGTCTCTGCTTCCGAGGACCTCTAAGTTTTCAGAATCACCCCATCCTCGCTTATCTCTGGTGTTTTTGGTGATATTTTGTTATGGGTTCTCTCTCAACAGACACTGGTTGGGGTTCTTTCTCTGTGTTGACGATGGTGAACACAATCTATCTCTCTCTCTCTCTCTCTCTCTCTCTCTCTCTCTCTCTCTCTTCTTGATCGCTATATTCTTCCAACTCTTCTACCTTCTCGCAATCTTTCTCTTTCTCTCCCCTCATCCCTCTCTACAGATCCAAACATATCCAATTCTCTCTCTGATTTGTCTTCCCGGTTGTTAACTGACTTGGATCGAAATGTTCCATGTAAAACAGATGTGGGTTCTGATTATGGGTTGGAAGAGAAACTTCTTGATTTGTGGGTTCATAGACTTGATGTTTGTTCTAAAACAGATCTGGGTCAAATATTGGGTTCATCCAGTGAAAAAATGCCATATAAATTCACAATTTAATTTACGAAATTTGAGATGAAAAAAAATAAGTTAATAGAATGATAATTAAAAAAAGTTACCATTTGGAAACGTAAAAAAATGAAATAAAAATAATTTTACTGAAAACGGCGGTTTACATTCAACTGTCGTCAATTTAACGGCGGTTTTTGGTAAGCACCGTTAACTTTAACGGCGGGTGCAAACCGTCGGTTACTATGCCCGGCGCTGAGATCTACGACGAAATGGAAACCGCCATTTATGCTGTCGTTTATCCTTTTAACGGCGGTTTTTTTGCTTTTAATAGCGGTTTGTACCTGCCTTTTTCAGAGATTTTTTTTAGTGTTTCCAAAGCTAAGATGTGTGGAAATATCCAAGATGATAGCTGCATTTTGGTGGGATTATAACAAAAAGGAGAAGAACTTGTCTTGGGAAGAACTTCATTGGATTCCACATCTTGGATAAAGAACTTGGTTTGGGAAAATACAATGGAACTGGAAACTCTCATGCTTTTCTTTCAAGTGTCAAGCTTTAATTCTGATGTGTTTAAGATGAAGTTGTAGGGTTTTGATTCATGGATGCGTAACGGAAACACAAACAATCATAACCCATGCAAAACCCTCCAAGGATCACAAGTCAAGAGACATAACGATGGTAAAGGAAGAAATCAATAACACACCTTAGGGTTCTCCTTTTATGACTTCAAACGCGAATTGTGTCACGTTCTCTATAGTTGATCCACGCCTAGAGTTGAATACTAGATCTTCCAATCCTTGGTGCTATCCCGGAAAGAGGAAGAGGAAGAAGAATCAAGCAAAATGAGACGAAAACAAGGAGGTTCGGCCTCCTTGTGGCCGACGGGGCCGGGCGGCGGCAAAGGGGGGCGGCGGCTCCTCTTTGCTTTCTTTCTCTCTCCTTTTTGTTCTCTCCCACTCAAGTTATAATCAATAATGTCATAAGTGTGGGAAGGAAGGAAGGAGTGTCCTTTATATAGTCCAACAAATCCTTTCCAACTACCTAAAGGACCTATACTAGTCCTACTAGAATTCAATTTAGTCCCTTCCTTGCAAATTAGTCCCTACTAGGTTTGCAAGGTATTGCAAAGTGATCCTTCTAATTAATTAATCCAATTAATTAATTCCCAAATCTAGTTCAACTCTATATAGCGTGTGACCCCATATGTTCTATCTAGTTGGTAGCAACAATTTGCTAATATGGAGCGGTTTCTAGCAAAACATCCATTCTAGCCAACTAATAGAATAGTCATCTTGATAAACCTTGTACAAGTAATTGTCTCATCCCTTTGTCTCTATATCCGGATTCGACACGAGACATACAAGTCTCACTCGTATATCCAATCCATAGTTTCTCGATCCATGGGAATAGCCTTATTCGTGCAAATAACATCAATATCCCATATTGATTTATTTGAGTCTGGCCAGACATTCTATAAGCACTATCCCTCGAGTGGCCTAGGATGTTTGCTCCCGTTATGTGGGAGGGAAAAATTCTATCTACGTCCACTAGGATCTCTAAGCTTGCTTCTTATTGTATCCGGTACACGCCTTTATAACTACCAGTTACGGTGTAGCGTTTAAAGCTATCAAAATCACAATAATCCACAACTAGAATATCTAGCGACTTCAATTCTAAGGATGACAATACCATTGCACTGCGAGAAGCACTTGTGACTTAACATAACGTGTATGTAGCCTTCTCGGAGATGGGTCAATCCAGTGCGCCATTACCCTTAATGCACACTGTTAGCAATTGGTGCGCCCATGTGGGGTGCCCAATGCAATTATCATAACCTTATGGGGTTAGTTGCACTAATGCACAAACTAGAGGGGTTAGTAGCTAAGGCTCAAACCCTAGGGTTTTATGTGCAAACCTAGGAGAAGTTTTGCCTATATAAGGAGGCAGCCTCCTACATATTATAATGCTATTCCAGAGAATAAAGTTACTATGTCTAGATTCATACTAGTTGTAGAGAACCCTAGTCTCTCTCCAACTTCATCCAAGGAGGTGGAATGTGGTGTGGAAATCAGTGTTCGTCCTCGAGATTCACACTAGATTGGTGGGAGCAAGATCAAGGAGGAGGCGCGTGAAAGCAAGCAACAACCGATCATCCGCTGCATTAAGGAGCTTAGGAAGACAAGGTAAACACATGAATCTTCCGCTATAATTCATGTTGTAGATCTTTATGTGATAGATCCTTCCTGCCCTTCATTGGTATCAGAGCCATAGGCTTGTTTTTCGTGCCTCGATAAGCGTTCCCGAACCTGTATTAGAAATCGAGTTTCTGAAATTTCATAACCAGTAGACGAAACCTATATGGTTAGGTAGGGTTTTTCACAAGGATTCCATATATATAAATTTTATATTTTGTGGATTTACGATGAATTAGTTATGATTTTTCAAAGATTCGGAACTGTATTAATCTGGACTGCTAGATCCAATCAGTAGAACACGTTTTTCAAAAACTTGTTAAAATTGGATTTTGACCACATAATCGGGATCAGGACCAAAAGACGATCCCGAAAAAATTATTTTCGTCGGGAACGGAGCACGGGAAGGCGGCGCGTGGGCTTCACGCGCCACCGACGCCGCCTCCACGCGCGGCCACGCGCCGCCACGCTCCGCACGCGCCAAAGGGCTGGCGGCGGCTGCTGACGTGGCCCTATGGATGACGTGGCGATGACGTGGCAGCCACGTGTCGGCTGACGTGGCAGCTGACGTGGCGATGATGTGGACGGTGTGACGTGGCAGCTGACGTCAGCATAGGTGCTGACGTGGCATGCCACGTGGCATGCTCCCGTGGCACATGGCCGACGTCGGCGCGTGGCCGAGGCGGACGCGCCCACGTGCGGCGGCGCGTGAGGGCGCGTGCGGCCTCCTCCCGCCGTCATTTTTCGTCCGGTTTTTTCCTAGGGACTCCAAATTAAATTTCCTATTTTGTGGGTATTTTTTCATGATTTTTGGAGCGACGGAAAATTTTAGTAATTTCCAGATTAATTAATTAGTGTTTAGCACACTTCCCGAGGCAGTTTGACGACCTTAAACACACAAGCTTTTGAGCCCAAATTTTTTCTGGAGACTTAGGTCATTTTTCCCTACGTTTTTCCATAGGTGGTGAGACCCTAAGTGGTAGGGAGCAATTTTCGATCTTTTTAGTTGATTAGATTATTGCTTATTAATTTCCAGTAATCATTGCTTAATTCTGGAAATTTCTAGAAAATTCCAGTATGTTTATTATATTATTATACATGCTGTTGTGGGTTGAATGGATGTGTTTGGTGCATGGATGTGGAATAGATGTTTTATATTTTGGTTTTGGTTTTGGTTTTTGAATATGTAATCAAAATACGGCCTGCGTGTCGTGCCTCTCTATACTCTAGTGTCTTCTCTTCTCATCCACTCGCCTCTATGAGGTTACTTCTTATTAGTAATAAGATAGTTAGTAGAGATTGAAGATTGAAGCTTCAAGAGAGATGGCCAAACCAAAAGCTATGGCGCAAGGTGCATGGAGCAATTAGATGGTCTAAAGGAGCCTCAAGCTTGGAGTCCTCGAGTAGGCGAGATGGCATGAGATGGAGTTCAAGACTTGCTCAAGAAGTACTCTCAATAGTGGGAGTGCACCTTAGGGGCCACATCCATTGCATATTTATTTATTCTTATGCTTGTTTTATGTTATAACTGCGTGTGATTGGATATATATGTTTAACCTCGCATGCTAAAGAACTAAAACAAAAGAGCTCACATGATGACATGATTAAAATTGGTAGGAAATCACAAGTGATGAGATTTGATTCCTAGGATATACGCTAGGTTTTGGTGGAGTCCTTGTGAGGTACTATTGAGATTCATCGATGTCACATGTTACTTAGGAGCTAAAACAAAGCTAGTAACTAATATCCACTATGTCTCATATTTTCAGTAATGTCGAAATCATCTAGTCTCATTGCCGATTCTGCTAAAGCTGTTAAGCTTAATGGGGACAACTATGATATGTGGAGCCGTCGTGCTATGTACTACATGTTAGACATAGATTTGTCCGACCATCTCCAGACAGAAATGGTCGAACCCGTGATGAATGAGAGCCGACCGCTTGTGGAACATGAGCGGGACCTAGCTGCTTTTCATAAGTGGGAAGCACCGGATAGGAAGGCTTGTTATAATCATCTATGTATGATGGAAGATGACCTCATCAGGGAGTTCGAAAATTCTGTCACAGCAAAGGATATGTGGGAATCGATCAAGAGCAAGTATGGATCCACTTCCATCACCAAGCTGCGAGTCTTGAGAATGAGGTTCGACTCATATCGCATGAAGCCTGAGCACACAATGACTCAGCATTTGAGGGATATGGCCTTCATGATCAGAGAGCTGATTGCAGCCGGTCGTAACTTATCTGATGAAGAGCAAGTACATGCGGTACTACGCTCTCTGCCACGCTCATGGGATCACATGAAGCGAGACATGACCCATAATGCGGATGTCAAGACGCTTGAAGATGTCAAGCGTCACCTGCTGTTGGAATCTGAGCGGATTGAGGCTGCCAAGTCCAATGGTGAGGTGATGGTAGCGGAGACTCCAAATTCTAAAGTGGACAAGCCACGCAAGAATTGGAGGAAAGCAGATAAGAAGGACAAGGGTAAAGGGAAACCCGTCGGGGGCCCAAAACCCAAGATCAACAAAGGCGCTGGTGGGAAGAAGAGCCGAAAGGTTAGAAACATGGCAAGGGTCTTATGCTTCAACTGCCAGAAGAAGGGTCACTTTGCTCGTGATTGCACCGAGCCAAAGGTATACCATAATCCAAACTCTGACTGTTATGATATAAGTCAAGTTTTTCATTTCTAATTCCGCTAATGAGTGGGTATTGGATTCAGGTGCAAAAGGACGCCTGAGCATGTGATTGAGGCACGTGCACGGATTATTGGGAATGACAAACGGGCAGTAGAAGGATGCACATGAAGATGAAGCTGGAGCTCATCCTACATGACGTCTTATACGCTCATAGTGCACGCAAGAACTTGATTTCCGTTTCTAGACTTTCAGGATTTGGATTTTAGACTTGTTTTTGAGGGTGTTTTTGCCAAACTGTTTGTTGGCAACTCATGTTTTGGTACTGGTTATATTTCTCGTGGTTTATTTTATTTAGACATTGTTGGTTCTAGCATTGATGATGTTTATGATTCTCGTTCATATATTACATCTTCTAGTGATGATGATGCCACTAGATGGCATGCTAGATTGGGACATATAGGACAGGATAGGATGAACAGGCTGGCCAAGGCAGGCCTACTTGGAGATATGCCCAAGATATCATTACCTGTATGTGAGTCTTGTCTTGCAGGAAAAGCTAAACGCAAACCGTTCGGTAAAGCAGTAAGGGCTACTGAGCCTTTACAACTTATTCATTCTGATGTTTGCGGTCCATTGAATGTTAGAGCTAGACATGGTGCTCGCTATTTCATCACATTCATAGATGATCACACTCGTTTTGGTTATGTGTATTTGATGGCACATAAATCTGAAGCGCTAGGGTGCTTCAGAAAATTTCTACAAGAGGTAGAGAACCAACTGGACAAAAGAGTTAAGGCTCTTAGGACAGATCGAGGGCGTGAATATCTATCTGAGCAATTTAAAGAGCTCTGTGAGACTAAAGGAATAGTGAGGCAGTTGACTATTCCCTTCACACCGCAGCAAAATGGTGTAGCGGAAAGAAGGAATAGAACACTGTTAGAGATGGTTCGTAGTATGATGGCAAATGCGAATCTGCCAATCTCCTATTGGGGAGATGCATTGATGACTGCCACATACATACTTAACCGTGTGCCCACCAAGTCTGTAGCCACAACCCCTTACGAGATGTGGACCAAAAGGCAACCCGAATTGGGTCACCTTAGGCCATGGGGGTCGGCCGCCTATGTACGTAACGTCTCCCATGTCCATGGGAAATTGGGTGCCAGAGGAAAGAAGTGCATCTTCATATGGTACTCTGAGCACTCTAAGGGTTACGTATTCATAGCGCAACAGCCGGATGGTAGTCTAACAGAGATGGAATCGCGAGAAGTAGAATTTCTCGAGAGAGATTTTCCTAGTCAGGGAGAAGCACGTGGAGATGGTATTCTCTACGAAGAGGAGGAACCACTGGATGACACTCAGTTCTCTACAGACCTACAGGGAACAGTCCCTATGGATCTTCAGAACAGTGGGAGTGACTTGCCTAGTGAGCAGCCCATCATATATGATGATGACGCTGAAGAAGAACCCTCCTTGCGTAGGAGCGCTCGTGGGAGCATACCCCGTCGACGATTTGACATCGAAGGGGAGGCCATGATGGTCACCACGCAAGAAGATGATGAACCTAGGAAATTGTCTGAGGCTCTCTCATCCCCTGACAAGAAAGAATGGACGATTGCTTTACAAGAAGAACTAGAGTCAATGAAAACCAATCATGTTTGGGATTTAGTTGACTTACCTCCTGGACGTAGGGCCATTGGAAACAAATGGGTTTTCAAGGTCAAAAGGAAGGCAGACGGAAGCGTTGAGAGGCATAAGGCTCGGCTAGTGGCGAAAGGCTACACCCAACAACAGGGTGTGGATTACGAGGAGACATTCTCACCGGTTGTGAGAATTGCCTCCATTCGCCTCATACTTGCAATAGTGGCTAGCATGGACTTGGAACTACATCAAATGGATGTTAAGACTGCATTTCTCAATGGAGAACTAGATGAGGAGATCTATATGGCTCAACCGGAAGGTTTTGAGAAGAAAGGTCAAGAGCACAAAGTGTGCAAACTGATTAAGTCCATATATGGACTGAAGCAGTCCTCAAGACAGTGGTATTTGAAGTTCCATCAAGACATTGTGGCATATGGCTTCACAATGGTTGATGAGGACCACTGTGTGTATGTCAAAACGTCCCGGAAAGAAGTTCATGATACTGTCATTATATGTAGATGACATACTACTAGCCAGCAATGATAAAGGAATGCTCGGAACTACCAAAGGGTGGTTATCCTCTCGTTTTTCAATGAAGGATATTGGAGAAGCGAGTTACATCCTTGGGATAAAGATCCTAAGGAACCGTTCTAAGAGGCTTCTTGGCTTGTCTCAAGAGACATACATCAAGAAGATACTTGAACGGTTCCAGATGATGGACTCTAAGCCATTCGAGACTCCCATTGCACATGGCGAGAAACTCAGCCTTGAAATGTGTCCCAAGACCCAACACGAGAGAGACCAGATGGCCAGAATACCCTATGCAAGTGCTGTCGGAAGTTTAATGTACGCAATGATGTGTACAAGGCCCGACATATGTCATGCTGTCGGTTTAGTTAGCAGATATCAGTCTGATCCCGGTGTTGGACACTGGAAGGCTGTTAAGAGGATTCTCCGATATCTCAAAGGTACTAAGGATTACGTGTTGAGCTATCGAGGCTCTGAGCTAAGGCTCATTGGCTACAGTGATGCTGACTGGGGTGGGGACCTAGACGCACGTAAATCGACCTCAGGCTACGTCTTCATGCTGGGTGGAGGAGCCATCACATGGCACAGTAGCAAGAAGACTTGCGCTGCCTTATCAACCATGGAAGCTGAATACGTTGCCTGCTCCGCGGCAGCGCAGGAGAGTGTTTGGCTGAAGAGATTTCTGGTCAGCTTAGGAGCGGTTGACGAACCAAGACCAGTAACGCTTCGTTGTGATAGTATGTCGGCCATAGCTTGTGCTAAAGATCCGAAATACCACAGCAAGGCCAAACATATTGAGATAAAGTACCACTTCATTAGGGAAGTAGTAGCTAAAGGAGATATCACTCTAGAGCATATTCCTACGAATCAGATGTTAGCTGATCCGATGACCAAGCCTATTCTTAAGGCTACTTTTTTTGGTCATACTGGGAGTATAGGGTTAGGCAAATGGAACTAGGTTTCAGACTGATTAGACGTTTTTGAGACATTGATTGATTGGATATTAGGAATGGATTTGTTATTTATGCTGCATGTTGTTTGATACGTGTATGATATGTTACATTTCCTGTACTAGCTTAGAGCATGTCACGCAGACACTAGGTTGGCTCACTCACACGAGCAACCGCCTTCGCAATATCCTGGATATGTCTGGGTGTGGCGGAAGATGAGACAGAATCCCGATAAGCGCTGAAAGCCTGCGATATGATAAGAGGTGCCTATCATACGAGCATATGGCCTATGATAAGAGCTAGATGTCTATCCGTAGAGCTAGGAGCCTGTCAGACGGATTCAACTGTCGCATTGGAAATCAGTTCCAAGGTGAGGTTGGATATGGCCAATCGAACATGGTTATTACCCCGAATCATGTATAGTTTGGTGTACGGATCTCCCGAAATGCAGGTACTCTCACCGGTCACACGCCACGGCCACACAATACTCTTTTTTAGATGATAGAAAGTTGGAGATTGATAGAGACTGGATAGATTGTGCAACCCCACTGTGCGAGTGGGAGATGTTAGCAATTGGTGCGCCCATGTGGGGTGCCCAATGCAATTATCATAACCTTATGGGGTTAGTTGCACTAATGCACAAACTAGAGGGGTTAGTAGCTAAGGCTCAAACCCTAGGGGTTTATGTGCAAACCTAGGAGAAGTTTTGCCTATATAAGGAGGCAGCCTCCTACATATTATAATGCTATTCCAGAGAATAAAGTTACTCTGTATAGATTCATACTAGTTGTAGAGAACCCTAGTCTCTCTCCAACTTCATCCAAGGAGGTGGAACGTGGTGTGGAAATCAGTGTTCGTCCTCGAGATTCACACTAGATTGGTGGGAGCAAGATCAAGGATGAGGCGCGTGAAAGCAAGCAACAACCGATCATCCGCTGCATTAAGGAGCTTAGGAAGACAAGGTAAACACATGAATCTTCCGCTATAATTCATGTTGTAGATCTGTATGTGATAGATCCTTCCTGCCCTTCACACACCTATGTGTTGGATCATGATATCTCTAGATCAATCCAACCCCATACTAGTCTATAGATGATTGTCCTGTTAATCATTATATTAGACTAGGGATATTTAAGATAAACAACACAATTGTAAATCTAAGGACTTCACTATATTAAATATCCAATAAATAATAAATGAATTTTTCTAGCCACAATTAAATTCATACTAAACTAGATTCCCTCTAGGGCATCTGTTCCTACAGTCTCCCACTTGCACTAGAGCCAATCTGGCGCATCACGTATGCCCATACTCCTAGTGTGCCCTTCATGCTTCCAGTGCGAAAGCGGCTTTGTAAGCGGGTCTGAAATATTCTCATCTGTAGGAATCTTGCATATCCGAAGGTCTCCTCTATCGATAATATCTCGAATCAGATGAAACTTCCTGAGCACGTGCTTGGATTTCAGGTGTGATCTGGGTTCCTTTGATTGCGCGATCGCCCCAGTTTTGTCACAGTAAAACTCAACTGGATCCACAATGCTAGGAACCACACAAATTTCAGAAACAAACTTTCTGATCCAAACAGCTTCCTTTGCTGCGCTATTTGCAGCAATGTACTCAGCCTCTGTTTTAGAATCAGCCATCGTCTCTTGCTTGGAACTCTTCCAGCTCACCGCTGCTCCATTCAGGCAAAACAAATATCCCGACTGTGAGCTAAAGTCATTTCTATTGGTTTGGAAGCTTGCATCAGTGTATCCCCTTACACGCAACTCTTCCTCACCGCCAAATATCAAGAAAGCATCCTTAGTTCTTCTCAAGTACTTTAGGATGTTCTTGACTGCAACCCAGTGACTTTCACCTGGATTGGATTGTTATCTTCTTGTCATAATCAAGGCATATGAAACATCTGGTCTAGTACATAACATGGCGTACATGATAGATCCTATGGCCGAGGCATAGGGAATTCTACTCATGCGTTCCTTCTCAATCTCATTGGAAGGACAACCACTCTTGAAAGAGTGATTCCATGTGACATGGGCAAGAATCCCTTCTTGGAATCTTGCATGTTGAACCGCTTCAACACCTTGTCAATGTATGTACTTTGACTTAGGCCTAGCAGTCTCTTGGATCTATCTCTATAGATATTTATACCCAGTATATAGGCTGCTTCCCCCAAGTCCTTCAATGAGAAACACTTCCCTAGCCAATCTTTAACAAATTGCAGCATGGGAACGTCGTTTCCAATGAGTAGTATGTCATCCACATACAAGACCATAAAAGCTACAGAGCTCCCACTAACCTTCTTTTATGCACAAGACTCATCTTCGTTTCTGATGAAGCCAAACTCTTTGACTACTTCATCAAAACGTCGATTCCAACTCCTAGAAGCTTGCTTCAATCCATAAATGGATCGTTGCAGCTTACATACTTTGTTGGCTTGCTTTGGATCTTCAAAACCCGCTGGCTGTATCATATACACGTCCTCGAGGAGATTCCCATAAAGGAATGCTGTTTTGACATCCATTTGCCAAATCTCATAGTCATGGTATGCTGCAATCGCAAGTAGGATTCGGATGGATTTGGTCATAGCGACTGGTGAAAAGGTTTCATCATAGTAAATACCATGAATCTGTCTGAATCATTTAGCTACCAATCGGCCCTTATAGGTAATCACATTACCATCCATGTCGATCTTCTTCTTGAAGACCCACTTGCACCCTATGGGTCGCGCCCCTGCGGGTGGTTCCACCAAAGTCCATACTTTGTTGGTATACATGGATTCCATCTCGGATCTCATGGCTTCTAGCCACTTCTGAGAGTCTAGGCCTTTCATGGCCTCTTCATAGGTAGTAGGCTCATCATCTATGAGCATCGTGTTACCGGAATCAGTCACGAGAAGTCCATGCCTCTCGGGTTCCTGGCGCACTCTACTAGATCTACGAAGCTCTTGTGTTACCTGAACAGGCTACTCCACAACAGTTTGTGGTTCCTGTTCATGTTCAATAATCGGTTCAGTGATTTTTGGTTCTTGAATCTCTTTAAGTTCTACAGTCCTCCCACTTGCTTCTTTAGAGACAAACTCTCTTTCTAGAAACACGCCGGTCCGAGCAACAAACACTTTGTTCTCGGTTGGACTGTAGAAGTAGTAACCCTTAGTTTCCTTAGGGTACCCAACAAAATTACACTTATCCGATTTTGGCCCTAGCTTGTCTGATTGTAAATGTTTTACATAGACACCGCAGCCCCAAATCCTCATGAACGATAGTGTGGGACGCCTCCCACTCCACATCTCATGTGGTGTCTTCATGACTGATTTAGATGGAACACGGTTAATGGTGAAAGCTGAACTTAATAGAGCGTGGCCCCAAAACGATAATGGAAGATCGGTTTGACACATCATAGATCGAACCATATCCAATAGGGTTCGATTCCTCCTCTCAGACACGCCATTCCATTGTGGTGTTCCGGGTGGAGTGAGGTGGGACACGATCCCACACTCTCTAAGATAGTCGTCAAACTCTTGGCTCAAGTATTCTCCTCCACGATCTGATCGTAGAGCCTTGATAATTTTGCCAAGTTGCTTCTCTACTTCATTCTTGAATTCTTTGAACACTTCAAAGGATTCGGATTTGGCCCTCATGAGGTACACAAATCCTCTACTGTAGTCATCAGTAAATGTAATGAAGTAGACATAACCCCTGGAAGGCGTGGCAAATGGCCCACACACATCAGTATGTATGAGCGCCAATTGCTCACTAGTCCTCTCACCTTTCTTATTGAAAGGGGACTTTGTCATTTTTCCCAATAAACAAGCCTCACATGTCTCATATGATTCAAAATCAAATGAGTCTAGTAGTCCATCCTTATAGAGTCTAGATACACGTTTCTCGTTTATATGGCCTAAACGACAGTGCCATAAATAAGCAGGATTTAAATCATTTATTTTAATCCGCTTGGTATTAATGTTGTAGACAGGATTGCTTAGATCAAGGACATACAGTCCATTAAATAATTGCGCACTAAAATAGTGAATATTATTCAAATAAAAGGAACAACAATTGTTCTTTATTGAAATAATAAAACCTTCCTTGTCCAAACAATAAATAGAAATAATGTTTCTGCTCATAGAAGGCACAAAATAGCAATTATTTAATTTTAAAACTAATCCTG
Organism: Linanthus parryae; assembly: GCA_023055425.1. Classification (NCBI taxonomy): domain Eukaryota; kingdom Viridiplantae; phylum Streptophyta; class Magnoliopsida; order Ericales; family Polemoniaceae; genus Linanthus; species Linanthus parryae. Next base: position 2,062,205 of record JALGPY010000015.1, read on the forward strand.
AAGGCAGAGATAGCTCGCACACGCCTACGGCCAACGCAGCAACTTTTGCTCCATTCCCAACGCGCAGATCTATCTCCCCTTTAGCCAATCTTCTACTTCTCTTTAGATCCTGCACATTTCGACAAATGTGAGATCCACATCCAGTATCTAATACCCATGATGTAGAGACAGTTAAATTGACATCTACAACAAAAATACCTGGCGGTGGTGGAATCACTATTCCAAGCCTCTTGTCCTCCATATATTTTTGGCAGTTCCTCCTCCAGTGTCCAGGCTGACTACAGTAGTGACATTCACCTTTAGTCACACCTTTGGCAATGCCACCAACAGGCTTAAGGGCAGGTTCCTTGGACTTGGCAACTGCCCTTGAAGGATGAGGTAAACCTTTTGCCCTTTCCTTTATGCACCATCATAATGGCCTTGCCCTTACCCTTGTTGATGCTCTTTTCAGCTCTCCTCAATATATTGAGCAAATGTGGCAGTGGTTTCATGATCTCGTTCATGTTATAGTTCATGATGAACTGTCCATAACTCTCAGGCAACGATTGCAACACGAGATCGGTTGCCAACTCTTGGCCGAACGGGAACCCAAGTCGGGCGAGATTCTCCAAGTACCCGATCATACTGATTACATGGGGTCCCACCGGGTTCCCTTCTGCCAGATGACACTTGAACAGTGCCTTAGAGACCTCATACCTCTCAACCCTTGCCTTCTCTTGGAAGAGCTGCTTCAGATGCTGGATCATATCGACAGCATTCATGTTTTCGTGTTGCTTCTGAAGCTGATAAGTCATGGTGCATAGCATAAGGAAGGCCGCATCATTAGCGTCATCGATACGCTTTTGATACGCCTTTAGGGCTGCAGGTGGTTGGTTCTCTGGACCTGCTGGAACATGCTCCTCTATTGCGTACAGTTTCTTCTCTTGCTTGAGAACGATTCTCAAGTTTCTGTACCAATCAAGGAAGTTGGTTCCAGAGATCTTGTCCTTCTCAAGGACAGATCGTAGGGAATGTTGTGAACTCGATGAGTTGTTTTTCACTTGGAATTCTACAAAAGGAAAATACGCAAGTTTTAGTATTTGTGAATTTTTGACTATATTCAATAATGGCTAGTATATCAAATATAGCTCCCACTATTTTTCTACGGATTAATAACCCTCAAGATATTAATGCAGAAAATATCCTTATATTTTCTAGTGGGCCAAGATCCATGTTTCATCTTCTTATGAGCTTGCTTTGGCAAGTCACCCATAATTTGACTACTTTAGATAGGAACAATTCCAATTGCATCACTTATGCAACTCTTGGTTCAATTGGGCAAATAACTTCTTATTTATCCATCCATATGGATAATCCCATTTGATTGACTCTAGGTTTCTTAATCACATTAATAGCCTAGTTGTGATCAACCTCTTATTTAAACAATTGCACATTACTAGCTTGTGCCATCGCATTCCATCATTATGAACCAAGTCCCCATGCTTTGGCACGCACTAACTTGATAAATCATGATGATAATGAGTGTTTAAATAACGAGAAGGCAAGAACACAATATTTGAATTTTGAGGGATTTTAAATTCAATTTTAATTGTTTTTTTGATCAAAATCAACTAATCTATCTATTTGAGTTTGGGCACAACTCCAAATATAGATCCCGGTTGTCTAATTATCTTATTATCCTAATTGCATGCATCATCCATACACCAACCACAAAATAATAAGACAATAAAATAAACAACCACAAAACATAAAAAAAACGTGATGTGGATATGGCCTTTTCTAGACTAAGATAATTCAAAGCCAATGGAATTAACTATGAACCTTAAAAGAAAACACATCTCCATGCGTCTTCATCTTTTGGTCCATCCTTCATAGTCATGTGGAATGCTCCATGCTCTATCTTTTGTGGATCCTTTTGGATTTGGGCTTCTTTTCTTCAATCTTGGCTAACAATCTACTTTATCCAGCACTAGCTAACAGCTATACTAGATAAAATAAATCTCACAAGTTGAGAAAAAATGGCTCGCAGGCCATAAAATCCTAATTAATTATTACAATTAATTGATCAGCTCGCAGGCCGTAAACCAAACCACAAAAATTAAACATCCACATCAAACCACATCCTAAGGCCATATCCAATCACCATGCGATTTGCACATATACAGTTAAAATCAAATTTTAACGCGCTTGTTCTATTTTAATTAATTTTAGGATATTCTAGGGTTAAAACGGTCCATAGGGCCCAACAATCTAATTGCCCGGGCCCAAAAGGAACCGTAAAGGCCTTGGGCCGGCCGGCCCCTAGCCCACGCGGCTAGGCTGCGGGCTAGGGCTGCCCCGACCCCTAGACTGAGCCTTGCTTGGGCGGCAAGCAAGGAGGGGCGGTCCCCTAGGGGGGCCGAACCTCCTTTGGGAGTTGTTTCCAAAACAACTCCCTTGCTTGGTGCCCAAGTTTGGTTGTTTCCTTGTATGGAAAGAACTCCTTCTTCCCCAAGGATGCCCAAACCCTAGATCTAAGATCCTAAAATTTCTCAAACTCACTAATTCATGCATCCAATGCAAAAACAAGATCTTGTTATGATAGATTATTGACAAATTTCATCACATGCTTGATTTGTCTTGTTTTACGCGATAAACAACAATTTTAAGGTGTAAAACTATCAAAACGTAACACATAAACCACGTTTATGCTCTACGAACCAGGCTCTGATACCACTGTAGGGTTTTGATTCATGGATGCGCAACGGAAACACAAACAATCTTAACCCATGCAAAACCCTCCAAGGATCACAAGTTAAAAGACATAACGATGGTAAAGGAAGAAATGAATAACACACCATAGGGTTCTCCTTTGATGACTTCAAACGCGGATTGTGTCACGTTCTCTATAGTTGATCCACGCCTAGAGTTGAATACTAGATCTTCCAATCCTTGGTGCTAGCCCGGAAAGAGGAAGAGGAAGAAGAATCACGCAAAACGAGACAAAAACAAGGAGGTTCGGCCTCCTTGTCGCCGACGGGGACGGGCGGCGGCAAAGGGGGGCGGCGGCTCCTCTTTGCTTGCTTGCTCTCTCCTTTTTGTTCTCTCCCACTCAAGTTATGATCAATAAGGTCATAAGTGTGGGAAGGAAGGAAGGAGTGTCCTTTATATAGTCCAACAAATCCTTGCCAATTACCTAAAGGACCTATTCTAGTCCTACTAGAATTCAATTTAGTCCCTTCCTTGCAAATTAGTCCTTACTAGGTTTGCAAGGTATTGCAAAGTGATCCTTTAATTAATTAATCCAATTAATTAATTCCCAAATCTAGTTCAACTCTATATAGCGTGTGACCCCATAGGTTCTATCTAGTTGGTAGCAACAATTTGCTAATATGGAGCGGTTTCTAGCAAAACATCCATTCTAGCCAACTAATAGAATAGTCATCTTGACAAACCTTGTACAAGTAATTGTCTCATCCCTTTGTCTCTATATCCGGATTGAACACGAGACATACAAGTCACACTCGTATATCCAATCCATATTTCTTGATCCATGGGAATAGCCTTATTCGTGCAAATAACATCAATATCCCATATTGATTTATTTGAGTCTGGCCAGACATTCTATAAGCACTATCCCTCGAGTGGCCTAGGATATTTGCTCCCGTTATGTGAGAGGGACAAATTATCTCTACGTCCACTACGATCTCTAAGCTTGCTTCTTATTGTATCCGGTACACGCCTTTATAGCTACCCAGTTACGGTGTAGCGTTTAACGCTACCAAAATCACAATAATCCACAACTAGAATATCTAGCGACTTCAAGTCTACGGATGACAATACCATTGCACTGCGAGAAGCACTTGTGACTTAACATAACGTGTATGTAGCCTTCTCGGAGATGGGTCAATCCATTGCGCCATTACCCTTAATGCACACCTATGTGTTGGATCATGATATCTCTATATCAATCCAACCCCATACTAGTCTATAGATGATTGTCATGTTAATCATTATATTGGACTAGGGATATTTAAGGTAAACAACACAATTGTAAATCTAAGGACTTCATTATATTAAATATCCAATAAATAATAAATGAATTTTTCTAGCCACAATTAAATTCATACTAAACTAGATTGCCTCTAGGGCATCTATTCCAACAGAAGTACTTCATGAAAAGTTGGTTAATGCTTTATAAATTGCCTCATAATCATTTTACATGCTTGTTTGTTTATTTACTCAATATTTATTGCTAATTTTGGAAACTGTGGTGTTCCATTTCTGTTTTCTACACCACAGGTTTAGATGGGACTTTGGCATAGCGGGGAACGCGAATCATCACCATCTTGACTGCTAGAGCTTCCGTTTTAATAAATAGAACTTCCTTAAGTATCATTTTGTCTCATTAGAATGGTTACTGCCTGTTTTGAGGCAAAATAATTTAGGATCGTAATAAAGTATTGTTTTAAGAATTTTAATTGAGTTTGTTTGGTATCCCTTTTAAAAGTCCTTTTATCCGGGTTCGTCTCGGGTACGGAGTGACTCCCCCAGACTTTCGGCTTGGTCATTTTGGTGGTGTTACAGGTGGTATCAGAGCGGACTTTCCAAAAAGGATTAAAACCTGATTAGGGAAACTAAAAACTGAATTAGGAAAATGAAAGTAAAATTGGAACAAGCCGATTGGGATATGGGTAGTATAGGACTTGTTTGCTCCGCTATGCATATGTTGTTAGCGGTTTATCATACCTTCTTTTGGCCTGTACCAACCCACCAAGGAATAAGGAGTACCCACTTTTCTTTTGTCTAGGCTGATTTCTGATAGATTGTTCTTTCCCTTTGTAGATGGACTCTTTTTGGAGATTCTTGAGGCCTAACGCTAAGAGGGCAATCCGTACCTGGCATCCTTCGAGGTGTAGAATGAAAGAAGGACAATCTTTGGCCGACTTTTGTGACCATGCAGTGAATAAGTGCAATGAGTAGGCCGATGTTGGTGTTTCGATGTGGAGTTGGAGGAAGTTTCGACATCCTTTAGCGAGATCCCATTGCCTTATTCTCTCTCTCTCTCTCCCTGATGAGCCTAGGTACCATAGGATTAAGAGGAAGTATCGTGATCTAACTATTGGAGGTTTTAGGCATAACCTATTTAAGTGGGCTGGTCAGGGAGTTACAGCACATTCTATTCTAGAGGAGTTAACCAATGGGGATGGTGAGGGTGATAATGAGGGTGGTTCTGAGATGGATGACTCCATAGATAGTGGCTATGAGGGATATGACTCGGCGGGGGTGTCTTTGAGGGAGATATCTCATATGGGGTTGATTTAGAGGGAGATGACTCGGAGGGGGGTGATTTTGGAGATGGTGAATGCAAGAGGGCTGATCCTGTTGTAGACAAACCCGAGAAGGAGACTGATGATGAAGGGGAAATTGAACACCCAGAGCTCATCAAACCCGTCGAACAGGAAGTTAAACTTGAGATGGAGGTGGGACAACAACAACTACCTATAGACGTAGGGGATGAACCAATGGTAGGGGAACTTCCCGTAGAATTTGAAGATGTGGATATTGATGAGGAACCTGGGGAGGATCCGGAGGACGATCCCGAGGACGATCCCGAGGAGGATGGCATGGAGATAGACCATGAAGAATAAGTGCACCACTTAGACCATGAAGAGGAGTTTGAGGAAAATCACGAAGAGCATGGCATAGAGGAAGAACATGAAGAAGAGAGGTACCACTTAGATCATGAAGACGAGCTTGAAGAATACCAAGAGGAGCACGAACATGAGGAGGAAGAGCACCATTGGGCGCTTCATGAACTATTTCAGGGGGGAGACGAGGAGGACCAAGAAGAAATTCCAATTGAGCAAGAACCCGAGTGGATCGAGCTTTCTGGCCCTGTGTGTTCGTCCGACGAGGAGTAGGCGTGTTAGGCTTTTTGACTTCCTAGAATTTTGATGCATTTAGAGTTTTATTTTCGTTTTGAATAAGGCCATGATGCCGAAAAATACTTTGAGGATTCTTGAAGTGATTTTTGCATAGCCACTTTTGGGCTAGAGTTGAATTATTGGCGATTTGCGTTATGGATGAAGGATAATGCTCATGTTTTGAAGACCCGTTTTGAGAGTTATTAAATTATGTTTATTCGATTTAGAGTATGGGTTGAATAATTAAGTTTGTCTTGAGTTTCGTCATTGTTTAGTGCATAGAAAGCGTTCATGAAGTTAGAACGCGAGAACATTAATTTTGGTGGTACTTGAATATGTGCAGCAGTTGGCATTTTGCGTAGCAGATGTATTTAAATGTCGAGTTATTTTTTCCTTAATTGTTCCTAGAAACTAGACATACCCAGGTAATTTCATAAAATTTTTATCCCCAGATGAATTCTGGAGACTTAGATACAAATTTTCAAAGTTCGTTGTGCAGTAGCAGAATTGCAAAGTGACTAGCTGTAGCAGTTTTGATGTTTACCTATCTTCCATACCTTGGATGGTTCTCAAATTTTTATGGTAGCTAGTATACGCCTAGGGTTAAATCTGGGTGAAAGCCTAGCCAATTTTTAGTAGTTTAATTTTAGTTTAATACCTTGCAAAGTCAAAGTTTCTATTCCGGTGGTCCGTGACAGCAGCTTTAGTATTCTCTGCACAACTTGAGTTCTATAAATATTTTGAGATGATTCTTCTTGATTATTAAAGTAGACTAGGATAGGTTGTTGCACACAAAAATTCATAATTTTTACTTGCCCGATTGATCACTTTTCCGATTTTTGAAAAATCATGAAAAATGAGACGTGATCAGCCTATGTGCAAATGCATGCGTAACTGATTGTTTGATGATAAATGTATTATATTACTTGCTTAATTTCTCATTAGGTTCCATGTCCTTCCTTTTACCTTCACTTCATGGTATTTTATGAATAATACAATAGGTTATAATGTAGGGATTATGACTGATAGACCACATCAATACTACACCTGGAGAAATCGTTAAGTCCCGATTGCAGCCCCAAACAACAACAACAAAATGGAGCAATTCTTTGCTCAGTTTGCTCAAATGGCTCAGAACATGAAATAGGTAGAACAGAATGCAGTCAACTGGGCGAAGAAAGTGGCTGACATGAAGCCTGAATATTATACAGGCAATGAGGATCCAGTTGAACTTGAAGACTGGATTGATGAGATGGACAAGGTCCTTGAATTGGTTGAGTGTCCTAAAAACTGCAAGGTCGTTTGCGCGGCGTTCTACTTGAAAAATGAGGAAAACATCTGGTGGAGGAACTCGCGTCAAACCTTTTTAGCTCAACCCAACTTCAATTAGGAGTCTCTTGAGACTGCACTTCGCATTTGCTTCTACCCGTCTCATGTCCAAGATCACAAGTACATATACTTTATGAATTTGAAGCAGGGAAATGGTTCTGTGACTGAGTACTTTAAGAAGTTCATGGAGTTAGCTCGATTCTCAAGCTAACTGATGCCTGACGAGGCGACGAAGGTTAGGAAGTTCATGTTAGGTTTGCAAATCCATCTACAAAAAGACTTGATGTGCAGGACATATGATACCCTCCAGGAGGCGTATGATAGAGCTGCAGCTATTTGGCGCACCCAAGTGGCGCAATATGAGAATCGTGGAAAACGTAAGATGGAAAGTGCAGGGGTAATGGTAACAACCAGGGTAGAAACAACCATGGTGATCAGGACAAGAGGTCCTAGTCAAACCATGGAGGAGGTAACCACGATCAGTACCGTGGTAACAAGCAGAATAATGGAGAAGAACCTCCTCGCTCCTACATCTGTAAAAGGTGTCAGCAGAATCACCCTGGAACTGACTGTCAGGGGACCCTTGTCATTTTCCACAATTGCGGCAAGAAGGGTCACCGTGCTTATGAGTGCCGATCGCGACCAAATGGGAACCAACAGAGGAACCAGGGAGGAAACTATCAAGGAAACAGGCAGTTCAATGGCAACAATCAGGGCAGGCACATGAACTATGGGAACCGCAACAACCAGAATAATGGGGGCAATAACTATGGAAGAAATCAATGGAACAAGCAAGGTAATGGGAGAAAAAATGGAGTTCAGAACAGGAATGGAAACAACAATGCTCCAGCTAATGCCAAAAACAATGGAACTGGTACAGCAGGAACCACAGCGCAGAACGAATTGCTGTTATGAGCAGGACTGAAGAAGAAGCAGCAAATCGAGTAGTCACTGGTACATTTCTTGTCCATGATCAACCATCATTTAATCTATTTGATTATGGAGCTTCATATTCATTTATTTCAACATATTTTATGGAAAATTTGAGTCTCAATAAGCCGTCCAGAATATCCATCCTTGTAGCTATCCCAACCGGCCATATAACAGTGTGTGACACCATTTTTGAAGAAGTAGAAGTTAAGATCCTGGCTAGTACCTTTCCAGCGAATTTGATAGAATTTGATCTTGGGGGAAAAGATGTTATATTGGGAATGGATTGGCTGGGTTAATATCGAGCTGTTATAGACTGTCACGATCAGAAAAGCAGGCTTAAGAGTCCAAAGGGAGAAAATTTATCTTACTGTGGCATCACGAGGGAACCACGCATCCGACTAGTGCCAGCCTTGACCATAGTCCACCAACTTAAGAAGGGGAATAATGCTTATTTACGTTATGTCCAAGACGTGTCTAAGAATGAGAATGTGCTATAAGAGATACCGATAGTCAAGGACTTTCCAGATGTGTTCCCAGATGAGATTCCAGGAATGCCACCTAGAAGGGAAGTTGAGTTTACTATGGACTTAGCACCAGGAACAGTTCCAATATCGAAGGCTCCGTACCGTATGGAACCAGAAGAGTTGAAGGAACTAAAGGATCAGTTGCAAGAGCTACTTTAAAAATTTTACATAAGGCCAAGTGTGTCACCTTGGGGAGCACCAGTGTTGTTTGTGAAGAAGAAAGATGGAAGCTTGAGGTTGGGCATTGACTACAGAGAGTTGAACATCGCAACGATAAAAAAAAAGTACCATTTACCCCGAATTGACAACTTGTTCGATTAGTTGCAAGGGGCGAGTGTGTTCTCAAAGATAGATTTGAGATCAGGGTATCACCAGCTTCGGGTAGCCGAGAAGGACATCCCGAATACAGCCTTTAGAACAAGGTATGGCCATTGCGAGTTTACTGTGATGCCTTTTGGCCTAACTAATGCTCCCGCAGTATTTATGGATCTAATGAATCGTGTTATGAGGAAATTTCTGGATCGGTTCGTGTTCGTCTTTATTGATGACATTCTCGTTTACTCAAAGAGCGAGGAAGATCACCAAGAACTTCTCAGGGAAGTGTTAGAGAATTTGAGACATGAGAAGTTGTATGCTAAGATCTTGAAATGTGAGTTTTGGCTAAATCATGTTCCATTTATGGGTCAGATAATCTCAAAGGAAGGGATATCCGTGGATCCAGGAAAGATTTCAGCAGCTAAAGACTGGCCAACTCTGATGAATGTATCAGAAAATAAGAAGTTTTCTGGGATTAGCAGAATATTACAGGCGTTTTGTGAAAGATTTATCGAAGATCGCTAGAACGCAGACTACACTAACCAAGAATACGGTAAAGTATCAGTGGAGCGAAGATTGTGAAGAAGGATTCCAGACATTGAAAGAAAAGTTGACTACAGCGCCTGTGTTAACTTTACCTAATGATTCTGGCGAGTTTGATGTTTACAGCAACGCATCGAAGAAGGGTGTGTGCTTATGCATGAAAGAAGGGTTATTGCCTATGCCTCGAGACAGCTGAAAACTCATGAAGAGAACTATGCTACGCATGATTTAGAGCTTGCAGCAATAGTGTTCGCACTAAAGATATGGAGACATCACCTATATGGGGCAGTGTGTAGATTGTATACTGACCATAACAGTCTCAAATACATCTTCACTCACAAAGAGCTAAACAACAGGCAAAGACGTTGGCTGGAGATCATAAAGGATTATGACTTGCATATCCAGTACCACGAGGGGAAGGAAAACGTAGCAGCTGATGCATTAAGCCGAAAATCGAGCCATACTTTAGGTGCTATGCTAGTTTTACTAGACTGTCTATGCCATGAGCTTTGAAAGCTCAAGATTGAAGTGGTGGAACAAGGTGGAGTAAAGAATATCCTTGGGAATATGACAGTTGTGCCAGATGTCTTAGAGGAGATAAGGAGTAACCAACCAAGAGATGTGAAGCTGTAAAGGATAAAGAAGAAGATTGTAGAAGGGAAAATAAAGGATTTAAGATCCATGAAGATGGAAGTATCCACTACAAGGGGAGATGGTGTGTACCATATAAGTGTGCGGAAACCAAGGAGAATTTGATGCGTGAAGCTCACAACACACCCTACTAAGTACTTCCAGGGGTGAAAAACTCTATAAAGATCTAAAGAAGACATTTTGGTGGCCCAACATGAAAAGGGAGGTAGCAGAGTTTGTGGCAAGATGTCTAAATTGTCAACAGGTGAAGTTTGAACATTTAAGGATGGGAGGCTTAGTTCAAATATTGGATGTCCCAGATTGGAAGTGGGATTCAATTTCAACAGATTTTGTGACTGCTTTTCCGACATCGAAGAATGGACTGAATCAGATTTGGTTCGTGGTTGACAGATTGACCAAGACAGCAAGGTTCATTCTGATGAAGGATATATGGAACATGGAACAAAGATCCTATGCGTATATAAAGAACACTGTGAGGTGCCATGGAGTCCCAAGCTCTATAGTTTCTGACAGGGATCCCAACTTTCTTTCTCACTTCTGGAAAGGACTCCCGGAGGCATTGGGAACCCAGTTGAAATTCAGTACGACATTTCACCCTCCTGTTGGAATAGATGCCCTAGAGGCAATCGTATATTTAGTATGAACATTGTTTTTGTCTAGAATATTCATTTAGATAAAATGTGTTGTTTATCTTAAATATCCCTAGTCCACTATATTGATTAATAGGACGATAAAATATAGAATAGTATGTGGGTAGATTGATATGGAGATATCAAGTCTAACACATGGGTATGCGTTAGGAGTAATGGCATACTGGATTGACCCACAACGAAAAGGATACATTAGATTATGTCAAATCACAATCGCTTTTCGTAGTGCTAATATAAATGCAATCCTTAGACTTGAAGTCACTAGATACTCTAGTTGTGGAATATTGCGCTTTGATGTTATCAAACGTTACACCGTAACTGGGTAATCATAAAGATGGCTATCGGGCGTGGTAGGAAGCAAGCTTAGAGATCGTAGTGATGTAGATAGGATTTTTCCCTCCCACATAATGGGGGTAGATATCCACGGCCACTCGAGGGATTAGGCTTATTGAATGTCTGGCCAGACGCAGATAAATCAATATGGACATATTGATGTTATCTGCTAGCATAAGCATATTCCTAGGATCGAGGAACTATGGATTGGATATACGAGTGTGACTATTTATGTCTCGTGTCCGATCCGGATATGGAGACAAAGGGATAGTGCAATATGACATATTGGGCACAAGAGGTTTGTCGGGATCACTGACTATTTCTATTGGTTGAGTGGCATGGATGTGTTGCTAGACACCGCTCCATGTTAGTAATAAGTTACTACCAACTATATAGAAACCTATGGGGTCACACGTCAAATAGAGTAGAGCTAGATTTGGGATTAATTAATATTGATTAATTAATAGAAGGATCATTGTGCAACACCTTGAAAACTTAGTAGGACTAATTTGCAAGGAAGGGAATAGTTCTAGTTCATCTAGAATTAGGAAACTCTTTTATGGAAACGACAAGGAGTTGTTGGAGTATATAAAGAGGCCTAAGCTTCCTTCCCACACTAATGTTATTAGACATAACAAAGAGAGTGGGAGAGAGCAAAAGAGAGAGCAAGACAAGAGCTAGGGCCGAAACCCTAGCCCCGTCCGCCCCTTCCCGTCGGCTCAAAGAGGAGGCCGCCCCTCCTCTTGTGCCTTTTCTGCTTTGATCTTCTTTCCTCTTCCTCCGGGTTCAAGCTAGCACTTGTTTGAAGGAAGAATCTATATCTCACCTCTAGACGTGGATCAACCGTAGAGACGAGGACATCATTCTTCGTGTGATCTCACAAATTCAAAGGTACACAATACTATGTCTCTTATCATGTTGTGATATCTCTTCCTGACGATCCGTGGTGGGCATTGAAGTAGAATTAATTTTTTTTTATTCCGCTGCATTATCTACTTCAAAACCCAACACGAGCTACGGATGGACAAATCGAGAGGACAATTCAGGCATTGGAGGATATGTTAAGGGCTTGTGTTATGGATTTTCAAGGTTCATAGGTTGATAGACTACCTTTGATAGAATTCTCCTACAACAACTTTACCACGCCAGTATTGGCATGGAATTGTATGGAAGGAAGTGTAGAACACCACTGTGTTGGAGCGACATAAGCGAGACAATGGTGATTGGTCCACAGCTAATTGAAGAAATGACAGATCATGTGGGACTTATCCAGCGAATGAAAGCAGCTTAGGATAGGCAGAAGTCCTACGCTGATCAGAAGAGGAGACCATTGGAGTTTGAAATTTTAAGAAAGGCATTCCTTAAAGTTTCTCCTACTAAGGGATTCATTAGGTTCAATCTGAAAGGGAAGTTGAGCCCGAAATTCATTGGACCATATGACATCATAGAGAAGATTGGGGAAGTGGCTTATCGATTGGATCAACCATCAAATTTGGGTCGTTTTCACAATATATTCCACGTATCTCAGCTGAAGAAGTACGTGCCCGACCCATCTCATGTATTGGACCTCGAACCAGTAGAGTTGGATCTGTCGTTGAGTAATGAGGAACATCCTGTTAAGATTCTGGACACCAAGACAAGGGACACCCGCAGCAAGAGTTTCAAGCTGGTAAAGGTCTTGTGGACGAATCACCTCACTGAAGAGGCAACTTGGGAAGCGGAGGAGGATGTGAGGAATAAGTATCCTCGCCTTTTTTACGAGGTACCTTGAGTTCCGAGGACGTCACTCCTCTAAGGGGAGAGGATATTACCTTTCGATTTTTAATACAGTACTCCTTATAGTATATTGCATATCGACCTTAGGTTTGCATTTAGTAGATATACCTTGGAGTGGAGATGCATACCTTAGTGGGTTTGAGGATTTGGGTTACGCTTGAGGACGAAGCTCTCTTTAAAGAGGGAAGGATGAAATACCCCGTTTTGTCTCTACGGATGTTTTTGTGCTATTAGTATAAGTGTTGGGAGTTTATTTTTATTGTTTCTAAGATTTTGGGGTCTTTGTGACTTTTTTTCTAAAGTTGTTAGTGCCTTTTAATTAAACTAGGGGGTGGTGGTTGTCTTTTTGCCTAAACTAAGGGGGGAAAGTGTCTTTTCCAACAGATTGGTATAGTTTTGACCCAAGAATTCATACCACCGTGACTTGTTTCTTCCTCAAAGTCACGGTGATGAAATTACTCCTCCTACTAATCGGATTTCAATCCGAATCTTCCCTTTCTTCGTCAAAAAATTTCCAAACCCTTCCTTTCTTGTTGATTTCTCGCCAAAAATCATAATCAATCATTAATCCCCTCTTCCTCTCTCACTCTCACGGCATTAACCAGGCATTTTCTCTCTCTCTCTCTCTCTCTTTCATCTCTCCCTCTCTCTCGTGCGGCCTCTCTCTCTCTTCGCTGCTCCTGGACGCCGAAAACACCAGCAGCACGTGCGTCTGTCTCTCTCTCCTCCATCTTCTTCTTCGCCTTCTTCTCTGTTCTGCGCGCGTTCTTCTCCTTCTCTTGCTAATGTTTTTAGTTTTTTTCTTCTCTTCCCTGTTGGTTATTTTCTTCTGTTTTCTTTCTCTCCTCTTTCTTCTTCTCCTCTGATTTTCGTTATGACACTAGGGTCGTTCTGACCCTTCGATTTGCAGCAGGCCTTTCATCCATCGAGCTTCAATGCCGCCGCCTCCATCTCCGCCACTCAACACTTCGTTCGCGTCACAATCTTCTCTAATTATCTCTTCTAATTGTAAGTTCATGTCACTCTTTAATTTCAGATTCGTAATCACTCTTCATTTTGAATTTTTATGCGTTATTCTTCATGAATCGTTAGAATCGTTCATGTGCACGTTTCACATAAGAACCCTAGATGTGTAGGTGGTAAAATCAACCCTAAACAATAGGATTAACTAAAAACTATCACTTGTTTGATGTGTTGGGTTGATAAGGCGAGTTTTAATCGCCGGGTAATTGGATTGGAGTTGAAATCGAGACCATTGGACACATATTTGGATGTTCCAGTGTTGATAAACAATCTGTCCGGTCGTTAAAGAGGCTGAATTTGTCGCTATAGGTTTGTTTTTGGTCGCCGAAGGTTGCTGAAATTGTAATTAATACTGATGGGTTCAATTTGAATGACTAGTTTCATGTAATCCATATTTTTTAAGGCATACTTTCTTGTGAATTGAACTTTAACTAAACAAGTTTTTGCATGAGTCAATTTCTACCAAACACCGCCCACATTTGTATGAGTATATGCTTAGACGTCCATAGGATTCTTTCTCAATCTTTGTGGACTTTGAGAATTTATTTGAGAAAACATTTGTGCATTCTTCTTTTTGCAAAAAAAAAAAAAAAAAAAAAAAAAAAAAAAAAAAAAAAAAAAAAAAAAAAAAAAAAAAAACTAGTAATTGTTAGGATTTTATTTTCTTTGGGTTCTCACTCAGGATAGATAAGGTGTGTGTGTTTTTGTTAATATTTGAGTCTAGTTTAGAATTGAGTTAAGCCTTGCCGTGTTGAGTATGTGTCTTTCATGATTGGTTCTTCACTAGTTTGCTTATCTTATCACTCTCTTTGCTCGAGGATGAGCAAAAGGCTAGTTGGGGTTGTGTTAACGACTTAAAATTGCATGTTTTAGTATGTTAATGAACTCTTCATAACTTTTCAATATGTGTAATCTATCTATTTTCTCTCTTTCTATACTTATGCTTGTTTTCATAATTTTGGTTGTTTTATCTTGTTTTGTAGGCAAAGACATGCTTTGGAACACAAGAGGCTAGCTTTGGAGGCTTGAATGATTAATTAAAGAGATTTGGATGGCCTAGAGCATAAAAAGGCATTAGAATCGCTTCATTTGAAGACTCGAGAAGCTAATTTTCAAGAAAAGTCAAGGTAAAGGGCCAAGAAATGAAAATTCCAACGGGATTGGGCTAAAGTGAAAGTTTTTAAAGTTATGAAGGGCTTATTTAAAATGTTCTTGACGGGGAGGGGGTCTTTCTGCCTTTATTTTATGCACGGGGTTGGTTTTGAGATGCTAAAACAAGTGATTGGGCCATTTTAAAATCGCCCAGCAAAAGAAGGGACTGAAGTTGCAATTTCAGCCGAAAATAGCTCCTGACAGCGCACCATTCTCTCTCTCCCCGACGGTAAAATCAGCAAACCTCCATTGTTGTTTGACGAAGCTTCGAACCGAGCTCACCCCGACCTCAACTCTCCACCAAATTGGCTCCTACTGGTCTAAAAAAACTCCAAAGACCGAGCTCTACCTAGCTATACTCTCAATTTGGCCTAAGAGTGAATAGACGAGAAAGCCCCAAATAAGCTAGGGTTCTTGAAGATTCTGAAAATCAACAAAGGAGATGGATTGGGACTAATTTGAGGGTTGGGATCTCTATTTGGAGGCCAAGGAAGGTTGAAGACAAGGTCTATATAAGCCGAAGCTGAAGAAGAATAAACCCTCTCCGACCTCACGTTGTTGCAAGCCGAACCTCTGTTCTTCATCTCTCTCTCTCTCTCTCTCTCTCTCTTGGCCTTGGCCGATTTCTGCGTTCGTGCTGGTGTTTCCGAGCTCTTTCTGAGCTATCTCGGAGCAAGTAGCAACCATAGAAGGAGAGAGGACGAATTCAAGTCCATATAGGCGCTATTTTTACTGAGTTTTTAGGTCGAAATTTGCTCTATTCTTCTTGTTGTAAGCACTAGCAGTGAGCTACTGTTAGTTTCCGCAGTGACTTGTTGAATGAATTCTTAGTTGGTTTAGTGTAGTTTAATAATATTCTAGTAGATTTTTTCATCATTTGGTAGCAAGCTTGTGTTCTTGGGTTGACTTGAAGAGTATTTAAGCTTGAATATAATGAACATCTTCTTGAATGCTCTTGATATGCCTTGTGTTTTGCTCTTGGCCATGTGCAACTAAGCTCGTTGTTGGCTTAGGTTGATGAACCTAGATGTTTTTTTAGTGTTGATTCAATTGTTGAATCATTGAGTTGAGAAGTTCCTCTTGTGATTCGTCTCGAACAAGTGTCGGAATACAAATCTATATTGTATCTTCATCTTGTATTAGGATTCATGATTGCATACATATCCTAGATTGTTAAAATAATTTAGTTTTGAATTTCACAAGAGTTCTTCATGAATCACACTTGACTTCGACATTAGAATCCACATTCTTCATTGTAAAAATTGTTTGGGTCTTCGATTCATGCACAACACATCTAAGGAATTCAACTAAGGACAACATCTCCTCTCAATCTTAGAGGCTCTATTTCGATATTAGTTCATCTCTACTTGCTTAGTTTCTTCATTTCTCTTGTTTAGTTTCTTTGCAATTTCTCACGAACCCGTGCTCTACCAAGTTCTATTTGGTAGATTTGAAGCTCGGCTAGCTTCAAAGCCATTGAAAAGTTACTTTAGTCACTTGAGTTAGTTATTTAGTCTTTTTGTTAGCTTAGAGTGTTCCCTCTTTCCCAATCCTTGTGGAAATCGACCCCGTTCTTACTCGGGTACTAATTGAATCGATATTCCTATACTTGGAAATTATCGCCCAACAATAAGGTTAGGTAAAAAAGTAGGGAAAAGAAATGGGTGGGACTGTTTACTTTTTGGAGAGGGTCATTTGGTATTTTTCCTTTGTTAATGTTATCAAAAATCGCAATGAAAACAAAGAGGAAAGATGTACCAAAATAGAAATTGGGAACAAATAGAAGAGACAGAGTGGTAGACCCATACGTTAACCAGGGATTTGACAATAGTCACACATCAGAAGATTCTAACGATCAAAGTGTCATGACCAAGTTATCCTCCCTTTAGTTCAACCATAATCATTTCCAAGCCAATTATGCATATGTGTATCTGCTAACAACATTTTTATTCTTCCATTCATTCGACGAAGCTAACTTAAAATGAAGTTGAATGTGAACTATCCTTCTTTACTCATACTTCTGTTTCTTGTGTTTGAGCTGGGAGAAAATGGGCACAGGTTTTAAGAAACACGTGTCTTTTACATATTTACCCTCTCATATTCATTTAATTACAGTCTCTCTCCCTCCAGCCCTCTCTCTTTCACAGTAACATCACCACCAACATCATCATCATCACCACCAGCCAGCAACACTACTAGCAACAAAAGCCGCATCAATGCCATAAACACCAGCAGCAACAATAACATAGCAAAATTTAGATATAAAAATTAACATATCTAAACCAAAAAATGGATCTGAACCAAGAATACAAATCTAAGCAAAAAAAACATTTTGATGAACTTGTTTGAACAGTATGAAGAAGTGATGAAGAGAAAGATAAGGAGGAGAAGAAGATGAAGAAGATGAAGAAGAAGAAGCAGAACAAGCGATTCCGACAACCACCATCGCCGCTAGCCACCAGAAATCACGGTTGAAACCGCCCAGACGCCCCACTCCTTCCTCTATCGAAAAAGAAGAGTTTATAATAAGAACAGAGTCAGAACAAGAGACTTCACCGCAACATATGGATCTGCTACTGCATTGTTGTGAATCTCCATAGGAAATCAAGAGAGACAAGATCTTCTCCGGAAAAAATTCAGGCAAAACCAAATTAGACGATAGTTTTAGGCGCTGCTCTTCCTTCTCCATCGACATACATGGTTGGTCGCTTAGGAAAGTAGGCTGATTCCGTCGTCGGGATCTGCTGATTCCTCGTTCGGCTTCCTCTCTTCATATCTCAGGAACGAAAACCACCTCCTCGCCACCAGATCGCCGCCTCTAAACCATTAAACCGGCGAACGAGCGATTCAGGAACATATGCAATATGGGTCTTGATGAACAAAAAAAAATTCCGTTTTAGGGAAGTATGCTGAAACAGAAGAAACAAAGGCAGTACCTAATAAAAGAAACCTAGATAAGAAAAGGAAAAAAAAAACTCATGCCTTGTTTGGATAGACAGGTTTGGTTAACCTCAACCAAAAGTTAACCAAAACATCAACCCAAAATGTGTAGGACCCACATTCCACTCATTTTCTACTCACATAAAAGTCAAAACATCAAAACCCAAACCCTCATATCCAAACACAACACAAGTTAAGTTTACTAAACCATTACACCTTGTTATCCAAACAGAGCCATGATCACGTTGTGGGACAAGTTTGTGCTTGCTTCTTTTGCCTCTTTATCAAGAAGCTAATTATATTATTCAATTGATTTTATCGTAAAAGAATTATACATATACTGATGACAACAATATAAGTGTGGTACATAAACGTCACCTCACTTGAAAGGAGTGCAAGTATAGCCGGTACAAAGACCAGTGGTGCTGTTATATGGAAACAAGGAAACAGGTCTGCCCGGTGGCAACTCCGGTACTGATATTTCGGAATTCAAATACCCCACCACTTCCTCCATAGTCGGCCGCCCTTTATTCTCATTCAAAGTACACAACAACCCAATATCCATAACCCGGACCGCTTGCTCGATACTCACAACCGAGCCCATCCTCCGATCCACCACGCTCACCTTCTCACCCGTTTCATGCTTTGCCCAAGCCAAATCCAACAGGTCCATCTCACCCGGGTCGGATCTTTTCATCCTCCTCCGCCCGCCCACAACTTCTAAAACAAATATCCCAAACCCGAACACATCAGCTTTCTGACTCACCGCGGACTCAAACTGTCTCGACTCAGCCGAGTCAAGAACAAACCCAAAATCGCCCAATACAGCTCTGAAGCTCACATCAAGGAAAACACTAGTTGTTTTCACGTTCTTGTGAGCGAGTAGCTTCGAGTGGAGATAACTCAGTGACTCGGCCACATCTCGGACCACCTTGAACCGCCGCGACCACGGCAGAACTCCGACGCCGAACAGCCACTTGTCGAGGCTGCCGTTGGGTAGGTAATCGTACACGACGGCGGCCTCTCGGTTCTCCACACACCACCCTCTCACCGGAACCAGATTCGGGTGGCGGATTTTGCTAATCGCTTGGATTTCCTTCGCCAATCGCCGAAGGTCCAGGCCGTGCGAGTTGAGGAACTGAGTCGTGAACCGCTTCACGGCGACTTGAGAGCCACTGGGGATCGTTCCCTTGTAGGTAACCGCTCTTAGATCCCGACCCAGTTCTTCGCTGAAGCACCGAGTCGCTGCCTGGATCTCACCCACCGTGAAACGCCGTGGCTTGTTCGGCGGCCTCGGCCGGTGATTCTTCTCCGGCAGCGCGTCGGTTAATCTATTATTATTCCTCTCCTTCCGCTTCCCGTTGATGCAGAGATTTATCAGAACGACGATTACCAGCACAACAACGGAAACGAATACCATGAAGCTGGTGGGTGTTTTCCGGTGAACCATTTGGTTCAATAATTTGCTCTCACACGATTCAGCCGTCGGAATCCGAAGATTTGCCTGGCTTCTGGAAGTGAAATTCCATGAAATTATGTTATGGATCTGAGAGAAGTTCCCCGTCGAAGCAGAGAATCCGACGAACATGTACTCTCTCATGAACGGAGCTAGATCAATCGGACCGGAAAAAGCCGGGTTCGCCGGCAAAGAAGTGGAATTATCCGGGCCGAGACGGATCTCCAAGACCCGTCCCGGCCCGTCATAACTAACCCAAGCCCGGTGTACAGAACCATCCTTGAGATTAACACTAACCTCTGAAGCATTCACGGTTGTGGATGAAACAATGGAAGCCAAATTGATCCCAATGTGGTTATCATTCGGGTCACCAAACTCCGGGTTCCATCGGGTATCGAATTCGATCCCAATCGCTTTATATTCTTCGTCGCAGGCATCGTTCAGCATGCCTAGCCACGGGCCGGGCCTGCCCACGGTAAACTCATCTGGGACAATGATGAAACTGAGACCACTCCCACTATTACCACCCCACGAATTTGTGTTGTTGATTTGGAAAGAAAAAGTGGTCTCGAAGGAAGCTGGGACTTGGGTTTGAGGGTCGAATAGGCGGATCGGGTACGAGTGAAGGGCCCGGCCCGATTGATGCCTTAAATCAGTCTTCTGAGTGATGTCTGGTATTTGAATGCAACCTCGTTCTCTTGAGAAAATCGCACTGCCTAGAAGGTTAACATCGTGGTAGATTCTGGGGTTCTCTGGGTTGAAATTGGGGAAGGAGAGGTGCTTGGTGACGTTAATCAGCGGCCCGTTTGGTAGTTTTCTCTTGCTCATAGCTAATGAAACAGTGAAGATTCCATCTCCGAGGACTACAATTGTTATCAACACAAGAGAGACGAAGGAATTGGCCATGAAGCTGGAGAAGGAAGAAGAAGATAAAGTTGGCGTTGCTTTGTTATCGTTTTAACGTTCTAACGTCCGTGTGTGGTTTTTCTTTCGTGTTTGTTTTACATGAAAATAGACAAGTTTGAAGGCAATCCTTATCAATTGTGTATTTGGAGTAGCAGATATCATAGGCTTAAAAATTAGTTAGTGACAATTTAGGTTCGTTTGTCTCCTACTCTTGCACCTGTGTGAGGACTGGATGAGTTTGTGTGTCATCTTCTCGGGACCCTCTATTTTTGGAATATGATTATCTGGTGCTGTGAGGAGTTCGCATTTTTGTTACATTCAAGTTTTAGAACCACAAATTCCAGATGGTTATAGTGGCACAATGCGTCAGTTCCAGGGCCGGCCCTTCCACTAGCCAATTTAGGCGGTCGCCTAGGGCCCCGAGGACGGGAAGGGCCCCCTTATTTTGGTACATATCTATTAGTACCCATTTTTGATAGTAAAGAAAAAAAAAGTGTAGTGAAACGTTTAGATGGTTGAGTAAAATGTGTTTATATATGTTGTTTTTTTGTTACCTTATCAGTTGAATTATATTTTTTAACTATTCATTTAACTTAACTTTTCTCGCCGGAATTACACATTAGTATAGTAGGGCCTCAGTTCAAAATTTTGCCTAGGGCCCCAAAAAGTGTAGGGCCGGCCTTGGTCAGTTCAGACTTGCAATTTTACAATTTTGGTTTAGTGTAGATCATAACGATTATGAGCGTGTATGATCATAACAGATTGAATTAGGATTCCTGACAAGGCTGATATAAATAAATTTATGACCGCAGCATGTAAAAGACAAACGTTTTGCTTATTTGAAGTGTGTATCCTACTCATTTCTCCATGACCATCGCTTTCATCTACATACAATAATTCCAGCTTCTATAATGAATGATGAGACGACAATAATTATTCAATTTGTCGCTTCTTGTAAAGACTACTGACAGAATCGCCTAAACGGGAAGAATCTAATAAGTTAATTTGATTTTCTCAACAACAAAAATATATTTGAAGAATGAATTACAAATAGACAGAATGTGGTTTTGGACTCCGTTTTGATGGACGACTTTTGGTCTAAAAGTTTCACGTAACAACCGTATTTCACGTACATTTTGTTACGCCAAAAGACAATTGGACGAAGGAAATCACAACTTTGAGGCACGTTGGAATTATGTCTTCAAGGGATAAATCGCCCCCACTATGTTGTCTGGTACTGGCGATTCCCCTCCAAGATACAACAAGTTGTGTCGGTTTTACAGCCAGCAATTCGTAGAATTTCTTTAGAATACTCGGTGAAACCGTGGTTGAATCTCACTTCTAATCATGTGATTGTGGGTTCGGTCCCACTGGGCATGTCAATCCCCCACTGAGCTTGTAATTTCCAGTCGAATCGTGATAAATTTATGCATACAAGAACGTGTTTGTCGACTTAAACCTCAATTAGTGTAAATACTTCAAACTTCTAATAAATTATTTGGTGTCCGCAGATTAAACCACAACTCTAGAATCATAAGCGGAAGTATCACACCCATAATTATATCAAGTTCTGGTGACTAATTCACATAATTTGCACCTTAACTCGTGTGCTAGATCCTTGATTCGTAAACATTTACAAAAGCAAACCTTTAAACTTTTGTCCGAAATGGCTAGACTTCTCATCATATTTATATAGGTGGAGTTTCCTCTTGGTATCATTATTACCTTAAAGAGATGAACTTCATTAAGAGTCGTAACTTATGACATATTACATTGATCATCCTAGAATGGTGTAGATACTGCTTTCCAGACAGACGGATCATCGCCACGTGGCAGCCACCCAGCAAACCCAGCTGTGCTCCATACACACCGGATCACCACCCGTGCTGATCCACGTGGGGGCTACGAGACAGAGCCCCCGCGCACCATAACACGGGACTTGTAGGGACTTATTGGTTTGGATGCTAGGGTAAGGCTCGTCGCGCGCATGCGACAACCAAGCTTGTGCGCGACCTCTGGTAACTGACTGAGAGATCCTAGGCTTACGTGTCTCATCAATGCGGCTGATCTCATAACGGTTTCCGATACTTGCGGGCAGATGCGTAACGGTTCCTATATACACGGTCGAACGTGCCGTTGGGGGTATATCTTTAAGCCGCCATTTATGGTGCATTAACCCCTCAACGGTCACTTCCCCACTATATATAGGATCGTTAGCTCTCCGTTGCGACATAAGGCATATGCTGGTCCAATACATAGCTTAATGTCTCTCTCTCATAAGCAGTTATCAGTGCTTACCATCTCCCTACACACACCTTACAAATTCTCTGTGTTTTAGTCTTCATTCCCTGTTTAAGGTGCACACTTGGGTTCTCTCCTCAGGAAATCTTTGTGCACAATTTGGTGAACCCGGCGTGAACCATCCACCTTCAAAGCCTCAAATACTTTGAGTCTGCTCATAATGCCTTCTGAACAAGACGTTCGTGGTGGGGATCAATCTCCTTCCCATGAAGAGACCTCAGGGGAAGACGGACTTCTCAACACCACTCCCAACGCTCGAGCTCAAGTTGTCACCGAAGGAGATCCCTCTTTGGAGTCACTCCAGGCTACAATACAAACCCAAGCTCGGGCTATGCAGGCCCAATCTCATCAAATTGCTCAGACCATGGCAATCCTGGGAAAGGTGGTCCAGAATGTTGTCCCAAGGGCTTCTGCCCCACTACTTTCAGCTCCACTGCCCCCGCCAGGGACAGTGTCCACCTCGATAGTGCACGTCTCTGCTGCCCAGACTCCTCTCTCGGGTGGCCCGGCGATCCAGACGCCACCATTATCATCAAGCGCATCCCTGATGGCGGCAGGGAGCCCCGCCTCATATCCTGCATAATCTTTCTACGCAAACAGAGCCCTAGGAAGCCATGGGCCTCCACCTACGCCTCCTTACAACGCCAGTATGCCCTACATCCCGGGCTTCGGACCGACATCTTCATCCTACTGAGGAACATCTACTAGCATGGTGGCCCTTGAGCAAAGGATCGACAGCATTATTGCCAACCAAAGCTTCGAGGACACTGTCGTCCCCAGGGTAGATAACGCACCTCCCATTCCGCGGGACATCTACCTGATGCCGAATCCTGCTGGGTACAAAGCACCCAAGTGGGAGAAGTTTGATGAGGTCAGCGGGAACGCGCACGAACACGTGATGAGGTTTAAGGATATGATGGGGCCACATGCGGATGATACTCGGTTGCTCATGTGCGATTTCCCTAAATCTTTAGGAACTGTCGCGTACAAATGGTATCGGACCTTGGAAGCAGGATCCGTTAAGACATGGGAAGAAATGGTGAAAAAATTCTACACAAAGTTCTTCCAGGTCGACGAAAGGGTCACCACCATTCACCTCTCTCGAATGTACCAGAAGTATGATGAGGAAGGTGTCGCCTTCATCAAGAAGTTCTGGGCCAGATCCCTGAAGTGCATCGACGAGGTCTCGGAAGGTCGTCTGGTTGAAATATGTCTGCAAGGCATGCACGATGAGTATAAAGGTATGTTAATCAACTTGAACATGCCTACCTTTTTGAAATTAATTGATTGCACCAGGAATGTTGAGCCGCTAGTGGAAAGGATGAGGAAGAGGCACATTAGCGAACGTGCACCGACGAATTCTAGCTTTAAGGTCGCAGGTTCAGTTACAAGCAGCCGCGAGACACCAAAGTCCATGCAGTGTCACATTCCGACAAGAAACAACGACCCGCGCCCCAGGAGGCACCGCCACTGCCCTGCTCGATTGTGGATGCAGTAGACCTCTGCAAAAGATGGCGGAAGGACGAGATCCTGCCACCCTTAGAACGCAAACCCACGGGAGATCAGTTCAAGGACCCAAGGTGGTGAGTGCCACGGCCAAATATCGCACTCAACTCAGGAGTGCAAAAAGCTCAGATGGCTGGTGGACAGGAAAATAAAGGAGGGTCAGCTATTCATAGACGAGCCGGCAAAGGATGTACGTAACAACCCCCTGCCGTCTCGCGCGAGGAAGGAATCCAAAGAGAAAGAGATTGATATGATCTCGATTACAGACCTAGAGGAGGTCATAGACATAGAAGTCCCGGTAGTCGCGGAGATCCACGAGGAGGAGGACTATGCTGCTGACACGGAGGATACGCGTCCAGAGCGAATGAAGGACTTCGCTAAATTTGCTAAATTTTTCGATGAAATGAACTTCTCGCCTGACTGCATGCACGAGATGATTAAGGCCATCCTCAGAGTGGCAGAGGACCATGGGAAAGAGCTAGTAGCCTCGAATGGCAGGGTTATTAGGGCCATTCGACCGAGGGAACCAATTTTGACGTTCGATGAGTCAGATTAGAGGACTGGTGCGAATCATCATAGGCCGCTATATGTGACAGCTGCCATTAATCATGTGGATTGAAAAAGGGAATTCGTCGACGGCG
This sequence comes from Linanthus parryae, assembly GCA_023055425.1. NCBI lineage: Eukaryota > Viridiplantae > Streptophyta > Magnoliopsida > Ericales > Polemoniaceae > Linanthus > Linanthus parryae. Next base: position 2,087,090 of record JALGPY010000015.1, read on the forward strand.
GAGCCGCGATGAACATCATCCCCCTTAGCACCCTGGATATGGCGGGAATCCCCAAGCACAAGATAGTTTAAAAGCCGTCACCACTAACGGGCTTCGGTAGTAATTCTAGGATGACCTCGGGATGGATTCGCTTGAGGATCCAATCGGGCAGATTAGCTGTTCTTCCAAATTCCATGTTATTGACGCCAACACGACTTACCACATGATCATTGGGCGAGCATGGATTCACCGCTTTGACGATGTACCTTAAACAGCTCACCAGGTAATGAAGGCCATCTGGAAAGAAAGGGTGGTCACAATACCTGCTTCTGTGAATCCTTTCAATCTGGAGGAAGCACACTTATCTGAGGCGGTATGGTTCACGGAATTGGAAGACGGGCCACTTCCGGCCCCATCCCACCAACTCCTCTGCCCAGATGCGAGGACATCCAGGATCAGTCACCCGCTGGAGTAATTGTGACACGGGAGGAACCAAGAGAAAAATAGCCCACGCGAAAGGAGGCCCCTGGAGTAGCTAAAAACATCTATACCTTGAAGAGGGTTATCGAGCATGATGACGACGACAGACAAGTGGGTAGTTTTTACTCCAATGGGGAGAAGTGTTACCGCATCTAAGGGTATAAAGGTGCGCTCTTGTTATCAACTGTTGAATGCGATTAAAATCTTACCAACTGTTCTTATTTCATCAGATGTGTGTCCATAACTGACGCGACTGATTTAAAGCCTATCTCACAAGATAGCATCAATACGACCAAGCACAAGCCTATCTCATATGATAGCAGCCAAGCGCGATTAAAGCCTATCCGTTAAGATAGCACAAGCCTATCTCATATGATAGCAGCAAGGCGCGATTAAAGCCTATCCGTTAAGATAGCACAAGCCTATCTCATATGATAGCAGCCAAGCGCGATTGAAGCCTATCTGCTAAGATAGAAGAAGCCTATCTCATATGATAGCAGCCAAGCGCGATTAAAACCTATCTGCTAAGATGGTACAAGCCTATCTCATATGGTGGCAGCCAAACGCGAACAAAGCCTGTCTGTTAAGATAGCTGAAGCCTATCTCATATGATTGCAGCCAAATACAATCAGGGTCTATCTATTGGGATAGAAACCAAAATCTAAATCCTATCTCATATGATAGGAACAACAGCCTATCTCACATGATAGCAGCCAGAGCCTATCTCTTGAGATAACAGAATCGAAAGCCTATTCAAATGAATAGTATACGAGTTGCAAAGTCTATCTTATAGGACCAATAGCTAACGCTCACACGCAAAATCATGGCCTATCTTATTAGGCAAAACAAACAGAGTGGCTGAAATACGCGCATGTTTATAAAAGCAGAAATACAAAATCAAGTCTATCTTATTAGACAAAACAGCCGAAAGGCAAAGTACAATTTACCTGTCTAGATAACAGCAGAAAGCAAAGTTTACAGAAAAAAGATCCCTTCAAGAAGCGACATCGCAAAGAAACATATTCCTACACTAAAACGCTAAGCTATGGGCCTGAATATGGAAGGCTCGTCGTCATCGTCGACGTTCTCGACCAGAATAGGACTCCTGTCGCTGCCATGGCAAGATGCCAGATGAACTTCAAGCAATGGAGGCGGCTGATGTAAAAACAGATGGGGGAAACAGCTTAGGGAATGGATCCCGAATAAATAGAGAGCGCTCCAATTAGCCGCTCCCACATCCAAGTTTTGGTGGCAGATAGTTCTCCAACGGAGAGCCACCGGGGCAACACCCCACCATTACACTTCGATTCAAGAATCGATGATGGCGCAGTCTTTTCCGGAATCTCACCGGGGATGACACCCGCAAACATGATTAAGGAAAAAACACCTTCTTTCTGGCAAAAAAGTCTGTACCACCGATCCTCATAAGGCCTGGATGAATCAGAGGCCCCTGCTAACGGATGCTTGGGAGACATTCCTATAGCACAACGTATCCCTATGGGTTCATGGAACTGGAACTCGGGAGAATAAAAAGACGGAGGAATACAACGGAAAGTATGGCAAGGATTTCGGCTCAGAGAAGAGGACATCTTTTCAATTGCAAAGACCCAGAAGGGTAGCAATGATGGAAAACAAAATAAAAAGGAAAATGGGGTTTATATAGAGCCCGAGGAGGACTCTTCAGTTGCCAGTAACGTCTCGAAACCGGATGAGAATCAATGACACTACTAAAAGCCTACGACGGTACAATAGACCTAGGCAATAATGAGGGGATAGTCTACTATGTGGCGGTCACGCCTTATAAGGACGCCATGCTGGCACGACGATTCAGGAAGTCATGATGGCTTCTAGGAACTTGAACCGACATCAAGACATTGAGGATCACAACTTTTTCCAAGGAGGGCAGATTGTGACATGCACGCACCAGATTATCTTCCCGCGAATAACAGCAAAATGTCAAACCAAAGCATAAGCCAAAATTCCATAGTGGAAACGAGAAGTGTGGGTAAGCCTATCTCATATGATAGAAACATGCGCGATATAATGTGTAAGCCTATCTCACAGGATAGCGGTTATACGCGGAATTACGCGAAGCTTACCGTTTTGGGCTGCAGCAAAAGCCATCTCATCCGACTAAAGTTTCCTCCTGAATAAGGGAAAATGCTATTTTATCTAGCTAAAGTTCTTACCTGAGCAATGGAAAAGACCCTATTTACCTGCAAGAAATGAGTCATACGCAGTCTAGCATTTATACAAGCAAATACATAAACTAAAGCATGCAAAAGGGGGGGGGCATTCCATAAACTGCGCAGAAACACACGCGCACCAAAAACAATTGTCGCAGAAGTTCAAACTATCCAGGCATCAGAGCCACAAGAAGGAGCATCAAAGTTACATTGGAATGAAAGTCTAAAATAGCGGATCAACATTACTGCTGCTTCATTCCTTAAAAAAAGTCTTTCAGGAGGGAGTCCCTCGCGGACAACTTAAGCGAGTTTGCTGCAAGCTCTTCGAGGGGGCTTTGATCTCCTCATGATGCTTCAAAGTTTCATACTCCCGGGCCATCTATTCATACGCTTCTCTGCGCGCGTTAAGGGCCGCCGTCTCCTCCTTGTAAGAAGCATACTCAGCCCCGAGGCTGGCAGATTTGTGGAATTTGATTAGTCTCTGCACGAGGAAATCCAAGTCTAATTGTCTTGCTGCAGTCTGTTGGATCCTCTGTGAGATCGCAAGAAGATCTTGGGCACTAGCATCTGTGGTGCTTTCAGGAGTAGTCTTATATAATCTCTCCAAAAGGGCGGCCATCTCTCTGAAAATATTGTCTTTCGGTGCCAGCTCTAGCACTCGAGCAAATGCAGCAGGGAAAGTCACGCGCACTTTCATCAGCCATTCTAAACAGGCTTGGTCGATATCTATTCATGAAGATGGGACAAAATAATCAGAAAGATGCGGGCCTAGGAGTCAGAGCATTATGAGTAGGGGGGGGAATGAGCTTACCAGTCCCTTCGACAATTTGCTGAAGAGGATCAACGGATATTTCTACCCGCAAGCCGGAACCAATTTGCTCGGCTAACTTTTGATCCGCTCTGGCCTCGTGCGCAAAGTATGGTTCAGGAATTATAAAATTTCTCGCAGATGCAATGGGGCTTACGGCCTGTGAGCCCCACACTTCAAAGGGATTCTCAGAGAAGAGAGAGTCCAAATCAAAGCCTCCCGCAGGGCCATCGCTTCTTTCCATGCTTGGTGCAGGGGATGGATTCAGATTGGCTAGCTCAACCTCCTCAACGTTTTGAGTGATGGGAGGACCGTGCTCAGCAGGATCGGCGCACTCAACGGACATAGTGTCGCGTACGACTTCTTCGACATCCCTCTCGGATAACACTTCAGGCTCAACGTTCATAGTCATTGTGGCCTGCTCAGGACTTGCCCCTTGCTCGACATTAGCTTCATCTGAAGAAATGGGTATCGCTTCGGCAGGAGGAGCAACAAAATCTTCCTGCACCGGTAGTGCTTCCTCTTGCTAGATAATGAGATCTGCACCTGAATAACCCTCAACCGTTGGAGCTTCCTTCACCAAGATTTGCCCTGAAGAGCTTGCACCAAACATGTTTCCAACAGACTCAGGAATCACTATAGCACTGCGAATCCGACGGTGTACCAAAGGGCAAGGGTCGGGTTCTGCAAAAAAAAATACTATTCCATTATCGCACTCTTAAGAGGAAGAAAATAAGGACTTTAACATAAGGATGAGCTCGAACAGAATAACACGACCTCTACTGATATTATGAGCGGTACTTCCCCACTTATATGGGGTACCTGCGCAATTGTCATGTTGCAAGTTATCGTCAAAACTCTTCAACCTAGCATGACCTGCTCGGGATTAAAAGATTATGCACCGGGCGTAAAAAAGAGAAGGGTATCACGCGCAACTAGAGCACTGGCCTACCGCCTACCTGAAGATTCCCCACACTGATCCCTTACCCATTTACGGATGTCACAAATGGGCACGCCATGGTATAATGCGCCAGTTACAATGTCATAGTTTGATAAAGCAAACTTAAAAATTGTACCTTCCTCGTCCTCATCGTCGACGAGTCCATGAAGTGCTAGATGTGCCTGGTGTAACTCATCCACAGTTTTTGAAGCATCGCGAGAAGGGCGTGAACGCCCGTAGCATGTGCGCGATCTTCGCACCTCGGTTCTTTCTTGATTAGCAATCTCATCAATGCTCTGTCTCTTGGCAATCTCAATGCGCTCTGCCTCCGAAAACTTCTCTTGAAGGGATCTTTCCTCTGCCATATGCCTGGACTCTTTAACGGCTTCCTCCTCAGTCATGATGGTCTTTCCTTTGAGCGGGCTATAATCATCACCTAAAGAAAGAGGATAGAAGGGGGTAAAACATATTCGAAGAGAATTTAATAAGCAAGGATACTTTGGCCAAACCTTCTTTCTCCCAGGAAAAAAAATCTGAGTCTAATTCTGGGAGCGATTTCTTCTTGGAAGAAGCGGGTTTCCTTTTCGCAGGAGAGGCCTTCTTGGGAGCTGGCTCATTTCGCGCGCACTTTGGTTGCTGAGCTGTCAGATCATCAGTCGCAGGGGCATCGGCACTTCTTTTTTTCATCTGTTTAAGGAAGGGCGTGAGGAAATCCTCGAGTCCATCCGAGATCACACTTCTAATTTCCTCGTCCATGCGCAGCACCAGAGGAATGGCATCGCCAGCATGTTTTTTCTTTGACCGACAAAGGTCAACAAGCCCCCCACTGCGATCCCCTGAGATAAAGCGCCTTAAGCATTACTGTTAAGAAAACAGCGTTGTATTAAGAAACATGTGGAACAAGAAGAATCAAACAAAAAATATAATTAGAGTGTTGCGGTTAAGACAATACCGCTTGAAAGTCCCTCGCGTACTGAGTCCGGGAGTTGAGGGAGTCCTGCACGACAGCGGCCTTCTTCTCATCTAGGATTAGTTGCAGACATAGATGGTCTGCAGCTAACAGCGAGTAGTACACATATGAGGCCCAACCCCAGGAAATATTAGACTTGAAAGGATAATCCTTGGATAAGGGTGCAAGCTCCTTGTGAACCTGCAGCTGAGTCCGCGGGCTTGTCAGACGCCGTACCTGAGTTTTCCAAAAGGCCACCCAACTAGCTGTTATCCTTCCTGTTCTACTTTTTGAGGGCTGCATGTGGTGGAGTTTCGCGAGAAGCAACTCACGGCTCTTCCCAAAAACAATCCCGTCATAGCAGTCCTTAGAAGGGAGATCGGACCACATAGGTGGCGCAATGGTGTCAAAACCCAGCTGAGGAGCCACGCGAAGAGGATCAGAATGGACTGCTATGGGCGCATATCTGCAAGACTCGGCTCCAGGAGCATACTCTGCCAAATCAGGCAAATAACCTCTTCTACACCAGTTCACGTATTGGCTATAGTGACGGGGTCCGCTAGTAATGTGCCAAGCGCGGAGAGGAGTATCAATCTCGGGATACGTGTCCCCATGAAACATGATATTGTCCAACTCCTTAACATAATGACGGGCCACGAAGGGACTATCATCATCACAGACCAAAGAGAAATTACGGCGAGCATTCTTGGTGTTAAACCAACGCCATGATCGGGGACAAAAGCCTTTTTGGGAACTTCAGTAGCCTTTTTGGTTTGCGCCATAGCTCACTGGGAAGTTCTGGAACTTAAGTAGCCTTTTGGGGAACCATTGCTATAAGAAGAAGGAGACCATATCTCAATGATTGGTTCACATGCAGAAGGAAAAGGGGGGAGAAGGAAGCTGTTAGAAATTGACTGCAATTTCGGAAAAAACGAAGACGTAGAGATTCAAATTAAGTTGCCTTGTTCACGCCTGAGAACTCTAATCGCCTTGGAAAATTTTTCAAGGATTTGATTACAAAATTGATCAAAGGACTCTGCTTCTTGTTGTGGGAGCTCTCTCTGTTGGGTTTTGATTCATGGATGCGCAACGGAAACAATAATTAACCATGCAAAACCCTCCAAGGATCACAATTCAAGAGACATAACGATGGTAAAGGAAGAAATCAATAACACACCTTAGGGTTCTCCTTTGATGACTTCAAACACGAATTGTGTCACGTTCTCTATAGTTGATCCACGCCTAGAGTTGATTTCTAGATCTCCCACTCCTTGGTGCTAGCCCGGAAAGAGGAAGAGGAAGAAGAATCACGCAAAACGAGACGAACCAAGGAGGTTCGGCCTCCTTGGGGCCGACGGGGACGGGCGGCGGAAAAGGGAGGCGCGGTCGGCTCCTTCCTTGCTTGTTGCTCTCCTTTTGTTCTCTCCCACTCTAGTTATGATCAATTATGAGCATAAGTTGTGGGAAGGAAGGAAGGAAGGTCCTTTATATAGTCCAACAACTCTTTGCCAACTACCTAAAGGTGTAACCCTTCGCTTTGATACCCATACGCTTTGGTTAAAGTAAACATTCCTAAGCACCTAAAATAAGTTTAAACATTTCATGTTATCTCTGGTTAGTCTCATGGCATATTTTGTGCATCATCATATAGAAATATTTTTATATTTGCTCATTAAGTAGCTTTAGCTTCGAGGACGAAGCTCTTTTTGAGGGGGGAAGGATGTAATACCCCGTTTTTATACGGGTAAATTAGTAGCAATTCGTGAAGTTTAAATGTGAACTGAGGAGGTATTTGTAGTTTAAGTAAAGATAAACTAGTTATTTTAGGGGGGAGATCATTGTAGTTTGAAGAAAGTCCAACACCTAGGGGATAAATCAGTAATAGTGAATTAATAATTAGAGACAAAAAAAAAAAAAAAGAAAAAAAAAAAAAGAAGAAGAAAAGAATAAAAAAAATTGGGATCAGTTTCTCCCATCAACACTCCTCCAACTGGTGCTTTCTCCCCAAAAACAAGAAAATTCTTGTCTTCTTCCACACAAATTTCTTCTTATACATCATCTACTTCTTCCTCCCTCATCTCACCCCGTCGCCACCACCAACACCATCACACCCTCCACCACCGGCACCAACTCCACCACCACAGCCACCACCTCACTCCCTCTCCCTTACCACCCCGATCTCTCTCCCTGTCTCCCTCTCTGCCCTCTGTTTTGGGCCGGCGAAAACAGAGCAGCGGCACAAGGCCGCCGCTGTTCCCGACGGTGAACAACCACCACCACCACCACTTGTTCCTCTTTGCCCTCCCCCAGATCTCTCTCTCTCTCTCTGCTCCCTTCTGCCCAAAACAGAGCAACAACAACACCAGCAGTAGCAGCTGGTGGCAGTGGCCAAACCCACCACCACAGCTGCCGCCATTCCCGACGGCAAACCACCGGCGAGAAACCGCCATCAACGCCACCACCATTACAGTCACCACCTCCACCACCATCTCTCTGTCTCACTCCCTCTCTTCCCCTGTTTCTGCCATCGAAAACAGAGAGCCCCCAGCAGCGGCGTTGTGCCGCTGCCTTCCCCGACGGCAACACCAACGCCGCCGCCGCCACAGCTCTCTCTCCCCCTCGGTTCGATCCAGTCTCTCACCTCCCTCTCTGTTTCGAGCCTAGGAGAACCCACAGCAGCAGCAAGTCGCTGCAGAAACGCCCTGGAGCCACCACGTCGCCGGCCTCCTCCATTAACGCCGGCGAAAGCTCGGCGTCTCCAAATCCGACGCACCCACCCCTTAAAATCGGTACCAAACGACTCCCTGAGGCCCGAGGAAGCCATAGCCGGCGCCAATCGAAGCAAAGGACGCCGGAATCGTCGGATTCGTTCATCACCACCGGCCACCATCGACGGCAAACCCAACCGGACTCAAATCTTGACCGTTTCTCGCGATTTTTCGCTTGGGTAACTCCTAAATCACCCTCTGATTCATTTGTGATCATCGAAACATGATTTTATTAGCTTTAGATCGAATCGGGTTGTTGGATTCATGCTTGTTCATGTTGGGGGGTTGTTCTTGTATTTTCGGAAAAGTTAGGGGTGGCTAGTATAACATGTTGAAACTGTTTTTGGTTATTGGGAGGTTATTACTTGTCATTAATGAAAAGTTGAGGATCTATTTAGTATTTACATAAACTGCGAATATAATATAAAATTAAAAATGCATTTTTGTATTGGAATTAATTTATAATATTTTTTAGTTATTGTTTTAATTATATAAAAGATGTTTTTGCTATTTAAAATTATATATATGCATTATTTATGAGATATTGTTGTTTTATTGAAAAATAAACAAGATAAAATATCTATTTCTTTAATCATATAATTTAGTGTGACTAAGTAAATATTTCAAGTACTTATAAATTTGTGATTTTAGTAAATATGTTATTTGCTCAAAATTGATAAAATAAAATAAGTTAGAAAGTTAAATAGGAAAATTACTTTTAAAGAAAAATCCTCTATTTATAATAGCTAAAGCCGTATTATTATATATATTAGATATTGATTTCTCCAAAATTAAGTTATAATTGTGTGAGACTAAACACATGTTTTATTTGGACAAACATTTTTGTGAGTTTTATTTAATAGTATATATATATATATTATAATAAATAATTAGAAATAATTAAATTAGTTGAATCAATTTTTGTGGTCATTTACAAATAAATGTGTTGTAAAATAGATTATTTTATTTTCTAAATATTAGAGGGTATAAATTTAATATGCGATTTATTACTTAATAAATTTTAAGAGTTAGTATTTATATATATAAATAGTGATTTTATGAGAAAAATACAATTTGTACATGCTAATAATTAATGGGGATAATGGGGAATAATTTCAAATAAGACTTAGAGAAATTTCGCATAGCATACTTGCACACTTTGGATTTGTAATTAATTTAGAAATTATAAATTGTAGGTGACGAGTTCGTAGACGAGGGATTTGTTTATCCGTAGAGGCTTTGTTGTGCTTATTGTCTTGCTACTCGAGGTAAGTAAACGTGCCTAACCTAGTGTGCCGTCCTCCTTTCGTGTCCAAATATTTTCATAATTTTATGTCTCAAAATGTGACTTGTGATACACGTGTTCGACTTGAGATTTCAAATACTTGTCTAAATGATTCTTTTGGAAACTGTCACTTGAAATTAATAATGCGTAATAACGTAAAGTGGAAACAGTTGTGCGGTGGAACCATATTTGGATACTTTTATATTGTGATATTTTGCTCGGTTGCAATTAGCCCCGAGCTGCTCCATGTACTCACCTCTCTGGCCGCAAGAAGTCTTAGGGGGGTGCCGGCACTTAAGGTCTTGGATGCATGGGATATGGTTGGTTACTTATGAGATACTGTGATGGATTATTGCGATGGATTGGTTCGTTCCCCGCTACAACTAATTAATAAACATGGACTTTCATGAGAAAATGAAAAGGAATTACATACTTGAGATTTTCCCATAATTGGGACAGTATTATGAGATTATCCCTAATCGGGACAGTATGGTGGTTTGGAAATGTTTCATTGGAATCATAAATGGTAATATCTTGAGAATATTGGAAATTTATATCTTCTCATACTGGGTCATTTTACACTACTATATCTGATTCCTTGTTATTATTCGTGTTCTTTAAAGAAAAGCATGCCTCTTTCCTGTTTACACGTTGGGGTGTTTACTTACTCAGTATTTCTTGCCGACTTTGGAAAAACTGCGGTCTTGTTTCTTTCCCCCGCAGGTCTAAGATTTGGGATTACGGAGTAGCGGGATTCGAGACTCATATAGTAATTGATATCACTTTTAATAAGGCGCACTCTTAGTATAATATCATCTTTGTACAGTGTATTGTAGACAAATTAAGAGTTGTAATATATAAATATCGGATGTGTTGTTCTTGATTTCCGCCGCTTCATTTTTGAGTAGCACCCTCCTAGGCTCTCCGGTCCGGAACGGAAAGCTCGGGAAACGAGGGGTGTTACAGGTGGTATCAGAGCAGTTCGTTCTAAAAGGGAATTTAAAACCTGTAGGGAAAACTAAAATCAACATAGGGTAAGATAATAAAACTGGAAAAGCCGATCGGATTATGGGTAGTCTAAGTGCTGGTATTGGTCCCACCCACGTCATTTCTTTCTAATTGTTACGTATTTAAAAGGTACTTGGATTATTTTGTTTGAGTTGGTAATGTCATTCCCGATGGATTGATTGACCAGTGTTACTCTTGTTGTGGAGATTGAGAAATATGGATTATCAGAACCAGATTCTGAATTGCAAGTGATTTGAGAAGATGAGGTATATATCGGTGAAAATAATTATCTAGTACATAATTTGACCCCCATGAGGTCGTCGATACTTGAATTATTTGGAGTCTTTATCTTTTTGATTGGTTATTGGATAAATAATGCTCTTAAAATTTGACGAAATATGTTATGAGTTGGATTGTGAATCATGAATGATGCATTGCTCTATTTGAAGATTTATATGTTGTGTATAAGATTCGTATGAATTGCTAAAAGTGATATGATATTTATCCATTTATATGATGATTTAAATCTCTGAGACCAGGATGGAATAGATAAAAGCACCATAGGTGGCTACTGAAATTATGACTAATAAACCATCGCGGTAATATATACTGGGAGGACCCGATAAGGATAGACGGCCCAGGGCAATACCTACATGGAGTAACTCTTCGCCTGATAGTAATGTTGTAGATACGTGAATCTTATGATAACTCTTGGGGGGGAGTGTTGGGTTTCGACCATTTGAGACTTTGGGGCAAAGAGACGTAGCGAGAATGTTGAAATATTTGACTGGTGTACCCTAGTTTCTTCAACTAGATCTGAGAAGACTTTGATGATATATTTGAGGTACCTTTTGAATTGTTAATTTAGAATCATGGGTCAAAGATAAAATTATTTTGAGAGTCTTTTCTGGTGATCAAAGAAAGTCATTCGAACAAGGTCCCACCCACCCTCACCTGAGAAGTTATGAAGACGATCCGTTGAGTCTTGACTTGTTTAGAATACAGTTTAACAGCCTTGGTGATTGGAGAGATTTTGCTATGATAACGGTTGATTGTAGTCTACTTTTCATGGCTTAGATTTGGAGGGTCACGCTAGACTGCTTTTGTCATTTGAGGTTACTGCCGATATTTAACTATTTGTTGTGTTACTTATATTCTGGTAACTCTAATGTACCTTGACGATTGGGATGTCTATTCGGCTACGTATTAATTATGGGAGAAACGGTGTATAAACTTTGAAAGAATTATTGTTGGTAGCTTATAATATTTCGACGCATCCTGTGACAGGTCTAAGCAGGTTTATTATGAAGTTACACATTTAGTGTTGTATTGGAGTTCTGCCTCAGACTTTGAAATTATGTTTAGAGCCTAATAAATTTATATTTGGAGTCTCCTATTTTAATGAGATTGCTCGAGAGATATTATTGAACGAGAAATTATGGAAGCCTCTTATATATAACTATAGCATACTTGGAGTATCGTAGCAATACTGTTTCTCATGGTCGGGGAATGTGCTCGGATATGGATTGTTTCTAAGGAATGTATGCTTCGCATATGTTATTCTAAAGTTCTTTTGGGGTTAGGGGAGATGTCGTGCATTCTTCAACTTTGCGTCTTTTGGTTTATGGTGTGAGATACGAACTGTACGAAGATGATGCTACCAATTACCAAGACATGAGACGTTAAGAAAAGCTCGGAGTTCGTGTAGAAACTTTGAGGCAATACCAGCTTTATATTTGGAGATTTGTTAGGATATAGCTACGAGGTCAGTAAGTGTTCTGTTATTTGGCTAAATCCACGGTTATAAGTCGAGTAACAAATTCGGACTAAGAAGAACTATGGATCTAAATGGATGGTTGGAGTTCAACGAGAATACTCGGTAGAAGCGCATGGGTGATGTAATATGAAGACTTTAGTACCCTCTAGGTACAAAAAGTGGTTGTGGAATAACTACCCTAAGTTTTCTTAGGTACTGGACACATATAAGAACCTAACGCAAGAAACTCAGCTCCGGATATGACCATAAGATATAGTTAGAATCATAGAGAGTAATCGCTTCGATGCTTGATTAGAAACAGTGTCATTTGAGGTATATTTGGGTAGCATGTTATCAAAGGGGGGTTCTTTCATGAAGGATTTTGGAGGAACTTCGAAGAAATGTTGGCATTCGAATCAAAGGTCAGGGGACCAAACCACTAAGTTTTAGATACCCTCAGCTAACTTGGTTTGGAGACACTATGTTCGATTTTAAGATGTCTATTTGGAGTTCTATTATTTAGATCAACCACCCTAAGGAATCTAGTCATTGATTTGGTCGGGAATTCTCTACAATGTGTATGGACTAGCAAGTTTGCAAGCTTTCTGGAGTTATGTAACAAAGTGATTTGTCTCGGTAACCTAACTTTCCCTTTCGTGGGGTACATACTCTTCCAATAAAACTTAATCGAGGTCTTGTTGTTAATGTCTTGATGTGGTATACACTTCTACTTAATCAAGGTTGGGTTACAAGGATTGAATCTTGATAAGTTGCTTGATAGGTTGCCTTCAGAATTGGGCCTTCTCTAATCATTTGAAACGGTATTTTGGGATTCTTGGAAAGTGTCATGGAATTTTGGGTCAGTAGCTAAATTTCAAATAACAATAAGAACTATGTAATGTGAAGCCTTGTTTGCTATTTTCTTAAGTCATGTTTGGAAGGAATAAGGTGCTTTGAATGCCTAAAAAGTTGATAATTTCTTTGGACATTGTTGCATGGAGTTTTGTCACTTGATCATCACCGGAGGAGTATAAACTTTGAGTCATGAATTATCATTGGAGTCAGAAAACTCGTAGGATGTGTTATGTATCATGGGAATACATTCTAATTTCTTTATTGATTTGTGTTTTGAACTACTGGTAATATCAAGTAGGCATTAAATGTGGTCTTAGTAGTTCATATGGACTTTGGAGGTTTTTATTTCTATCACTTGGTGTAATTAGACTCTGTCTAGCGAATTATGGTACAGATTTGAATTTCAAATAGTTAGTACAATCCGCCAGTGGAAGTGTGCAAATTGGAGTCTTATCGTTGAAAACATATCTGGGAGCCACGAGATGAATGTTTACTTACCAACTAATTCTTGATGATATACGGCGTTATCAGGCTACTTACGTTTCATTTGAACTAAGGGTGATAACTATTATTTAGAAAACTTTGTGAATTGGGTCATCTAGGCGAAAGCGGCTAGGGAAGACAATATATTTCGTGGTAAAATGGGAGATAAGTTAGTGGGTAAGAGAAGAAAAGAGACTTCCTAAATTTATGGAGAACACCTGATTCAATTCAGTCTGGAAGATTAGGCATGATTTTACGTCATGATTCATATTCGCTAAGTATGACCATCCATTGCGGCTATAGTTCCGGGGACGTCACTCTTTGAGGGGGAGAGGATGTAACCCTTCGCTTTGATACCCATACGCTTTGGTTAAAGTAAACATTCCTAAGCACCTAAAATAAGTTTAAACATTTCATGTTATCTCTGGTTAGTCTCATGGCATATTTTGTGCATCATCATATAGAAATATTTTTATATTTGCTCATTAAGTAGCTTTAGCTTCGAGGACGAAGCTCTTTTTGAGGGGGGAAGGATGTAATACCCCGTTTTTATACGGGTAAATTAGTAGCAATTCGTGAAGTTTAAATGTGAACTGAGGAGGTATTTGTAGTTTAAGTAAAGATAAACTAGTTATTTTAGGGGGGAGATCATTGTAGTTTGAAGAAAGTCCAACACCTAGGGGATAAATCAGTAATAGTGAATTAATAATTAGAGACAAAAAAAAAAAAAAAGAAAAAAAAAAAAGAAGAAGAAAAGAATAAAAAAAATTGGGATCAGTTTCTCCCATCAACACTCCTCCAACTGGTGCTTTCTCCCCAAAAACAAGAAAATTCTTGTCTTCTTCCACACAAATTTCTTCTTATACATCATCTACTTCTTCCTCCCTCATCTCACCCCGTCGCCACCACCAACACCATCACACCCTCCACCACCGGCACCAACTCCACCACCACAGCCACCACCTCACTCCCTCTCCCTTACCACCCCGATCTCTCTCCCTGTCTCCCTCTCTGCCCTCTGTTTTGGGCCGGCGAAAACAGAGCAGCGGCACAAGGCCGCCGCTGTTCCCGACGGTGAACAACCACCACCACCACCACTTGTTCCTCTTTGCCCTCCCCCAGATCTCTCTCTCTCTCTCTGCTCCCTTCTGCCCAAAACAGAGCAACAACAACACCAGCAGTAGCAGCTGGTGGCAGTGGCCAAACCCACCACCACAGCTGCCGCCATTCCCGACGGCAAACCACCGGCGAGAAACCGCCATCAACGCCACCACCATTACAGTCACCACCTCCACCACCATCTCTCTGTCTCACTCCCTCTCTTCCCCTGTTTCTGCCATCGAAAACAGAGAGCCCCCAGCAGCGGCGTTGTGCCGCTGCCTTCCCCGACGGCAACACCAACGCCGCCGCCGCCACAGCTCTCTCTCCCCCTCGGTTCGATCCAGTCTCTCACCTCCCTCTCTGTTTCGAGCCTAGGAGAACCCACAGCAGCAGCAAGTCGCTGCAGAAACGCCCTGGAGCCACCACGTCGCCGGCCTCCTCCATTAACGCCGGCGAAAGCTCGGCGTCTCCAAATCCGACGCACCCACCCCTTAAAATCGGTACCAAACGACTCCCTGAGGCCCGAGGAAGCCATAGCCGGCGCCAATCGAAGCAAAGGACGCCGGAATCGTCGGATTCGTTCATCACCACCGGCCACCATCGACGGCAAACCCAACCGGACTCAAATCTTGACCGTTTCTCGCGATTTTTCGCTTGGGTAACTCCTAAATCACCCTCTGATTCATTTGTGATCATCGAAACATGATTTTATTAGCTTTAGATCGAATCGGGTTGTTGGATTCATGCTTGTTCATGTTGGGGGGTTGTTCTTGTATTTTCGGAAAAGTTAGGGGTGGCTAGTATAACATGTTGAAACTGTTTTTGGTTATTGGGAGGTTATTACTTGTCATTAATGAAAAGTTGAGGATCTATTTAGTATTTACATAAACTGCGAATATAATATAAAATTAAAAATGCATTTTTGTATTGGAATTAATTTATAATATTTTTTAGTTATTGTTTTAATTATATAAAAGATGTTTTTGCTATTTAAAATTATATATATGCATTATTTATGAGATATTGTTGTTTTATTGAAAAATAAACAAGATAAAATATCTATTTCTTTAATCATATAATTTAGTGTGACTAAGTAAATATTTCAAGTACTTATAAATTTGTGATTTTAGTAAATATGTTATTTGCTCAAAATTGATAAAATAAAATAAGTTAGAAAGTTAAATAGGAAAATTACTTTTAAAGAAAAATCCTCTATTTATAATAGCTAAAGCCGTATTATTATATATATTAGATATTGATTTCTCCAAAATTAAGTTATAATTGTGTGAGACTAAACACATGTTTTATTTGGACAAACATTTTTGTGAGTTTTATTTAATAGTATATATATATATTATAATAAATAATTAGAAATAATTAAATTAGTTGAATCAATTTTTGTGGTCATTTACAAATAAATGTGTTGTAAAATAGATTATTTTATTTTCTAAATATTAGAGGGTATAAATTTAATATGCGATTTATTACTTAATAAATTTTAAGAGTTAGTATTTATATATATAAATAGTGATTTTATGAGAAAAATACAATTTGTACATGCTAATAATTAATGGGGATAATGGGGAATAATTTCAAATAAGACTTAGAGAAATTTCGCATAGCATACTTGCACACTTTGGATTTGTAATTAATTTAGAAATTATAAATTGTAGGTGACGAGTTCGTAGACGAGGGATTTGTTTATCCGTAGAGGCTTTGTTGTGCTTATTGTCTTGCTACTCGAGGTAAGTAAACGTGCCTAACCTAGTGTGCCGTCCTCCTTTCGTGTCCAAATATTTTCATAATTTTATGTCTCAAAATGTGACTTGTGATACACGTGTTCGACTTGAGATTTCAAATACTTGTCTAAATGATTCTTTTGGAAACTGTCACTTGAAATTAATAATGCGTAATAACGTAAAGTGGAAACAGTTGTGCGGTGGAACCATATTTGGATACTTTTATATTGTGATATTTTGCTCGGTTGCAATTAGCCCCGAGCTGCTCCATGTACTCACCTCTCTGGCCGCAAGAAGTCTTAGGGGGGTGCCGGCACTTAAGGTCTTGGATGCATGGGATATGGTTGGTTACTTATGAGATACTGTGATGGATTATTGCGATGGATTGGTTCGTTCCCCGCTACAACTAATTAATAAACATGGACTTTCATGAGAAAATGAAAAGGAATTACATACTTGAGATTTTCCCATAATTGGGACAGTATTATGAGATTATCCCTAATCGGGACAGTATGGTGGTTTGGAAATGTTTCATTGGAATCATAAATGGTAATATCTTGAGAATATTGGAAATTTATATCTTCTCATACTGGGTCATTTTACACTACTATATCTGATTCCTTGTTATTATTCGTGTTCTTTAAAGAAAAGCATGCCTCTTTCCTGTTTACACGTTGGGGTGTTTACTTACTCAGTATTTCTTGCTGACTTTGGAAAAACTGCGGTCTTGTTTCTTTCCCCCGCAGGTCTAAGATTTGGGATTACGGAGTAGCGGGATTCGAGACTCATATAGTAATTGATATCACTTTTAATAAGGCGCACTCTTAGTATAATATCATCTTTGTACAGTGTATTGTAGACAAATTAAGAGTTGTAATATATAAATATCGGATGTGTTGTTCTTGATTTCCGCCGCTTCATTTTTGAGTAGCACCCTCCTAGGCTCTCCGGTCCGGAACGGAAAGCTCGGGAAACGAGGGGTGTTACAAAAGGACTTATTCTAGTCCTACTAGAATTCAATTTAGTCCCTTCCTTGCAAATTAGTCCCTACTAAGTTTGCAAGGTTTTGCAAAGTGATCCTTCTAATTAATTAATCCAATTAATTAATTTCAAAATCTAGTTCAACTCTATATAGGGTGTGACCCCATAGGTTCTATCTTGTTGGTAGCAACTATTTGCTAATATGGAGCGGTTTCTAGCAAAACATCCATTCTAGCCAACTAATAGAATAGTCATCTTGACAACCTTTGTACAAGTAATTGTCTCATCCCTTTGTCTCTATATCCGGATTGGACACGAGACATACAATTCACACTTGTATATCCAATCCACAGTTTCTCGATCCATGGGAATAGCCTTATTCGTGCAAATGACATCAATTTCCCATATTGATTTATTTGAGTCTGGCCAGACATTCAATAAGCACTATCCCTCGAGTGGCCTAGGATATTTGCTCCCGTTATGTGGGAGGGAAAAATTCTATCTACGTCCACTACGATCTCTAAGCTTGCTTCTTAATGTATCCAGTACACGCCTTTATAACTACCCAGTTACGGTGTAGCGTTTGACGCTACCAAAATCACAATAATCCACAACTAGAATATCTAGTGACTTCAAGTCTAAGGATGACAATACCATTGCACCGCGAGAAGCGCTTGTGACTCAACATAACGTGTATGTAGCCTTCTCGGAGATGGGTCAATCCAGTGCGTCATTACCCCTAATGCACACCTATGTTTTGGATCATGATATCTCCATATCAATCCAACCCCATACTAGTCTATACTGGACTAGGGATATTTAAGATAAACAACACAATTGTAAATCTAAGGACTTCATTATATTAAATATCCAATAAATAATAAATAAATTTCTAGCCATAAATAAATTCATACTAAACTAGATTGCCTCTAGGGCATCTATTCCAACAGTCTCCCACTTACACTAGAGCCAATCTGGCGCATCTCGTATGCCCATACTCCTAGTGTGCCCTTCATGCTTCCACTGCGTAAGAGGCTTTGTAAGCGGGTCTGACAAAATCTCATCTGTAGGAATCTTGCATATCTGAACGTCTCCTCTATCGATAATATCTCGCTTCCTGAGCACGTGCTTGGATTTCTGGTGTGATCTGGGCTCCCTTGATTGCGCGATCGCCCCAGTGTTGTCACAGTAAAACTCAAATGGATCCGCAATGCTAGGAACCACACCAAGTTCAGAAACAAACTTTCTGATCCAAACAGCTTCCTTTGCTGCGCCATTTGCAGCAATGTACTCAGCCTATGTTGTAGAATCAGCCACCGTCTCTTGCTTGGAACTCTTCCAGCTCACCGCTGCTTCATTCAGGCAAAACACATATCCCGAATGTGATCTAAAGTCATCTATGTCGGTTTGGAAGCTTGCATCAGTGTAACCCCTTACACGCAACTCTTCCTCACCGCCAAATATCAAGAAGGCATCCGTAGTTTCTCAAGTACTTTAGGATGTTCTTGACTGCAATCCTGTGACTCTCACCTGGATTGGATTGGATTGGTATCTGCTTGTCATACTCAAGGCATATGACACATCTGGTCTAGTACATAACATGGCGTACATGATAGATCCTATGGCCGAGGCATAGGGAATTGTACTCATGCGTTCCTTCTCAATCTCATTGGAAGGACAACCACTCTTCGAAAGAGTAATCCCATGTGACATGGGCAAGAATCCCTTCTTGGAATCTTGCATGTTGAACCGTTTCAACACCTTGTCAATATATGTACTTTGGCCTAGGAGCCTCTTAGATCTATCTCTATAGATCTTTATACCGAGTATATAGGCTACTTCCCCTAAGTCCTTCATTGAGAAACACTTCCCTAGCCAATCTTTAACAGATTGCAGCATGGGAACGTCGTTTCCAATGAGTAGTATGTCATCCACATACAAGACCAGAAAATCTACAGAGCTCCCACTAACCTTCTTGTAGACACAAGACTCATCTTCGTTTCTGATGAAGCCAAACTCTTTGACTACTTCATCAAAACGTCGATTCCAACTCCTAGAAGCTTGCTTCAATCCATAAATGGATCGTTGCAGCTTACAGACTTTGTTGGCTTGCTTTGGATCCTCAAAACCCTCCGGCTGTATCATATACACGTCCGATTCCCATAAAGGAATGCTGTTTTGACATCCATCTGCCAAATCTCATAGTCATGGTATGCTGCAATTGCAAGTAGGATTCGGATGGATTTGGTCATAGCGACTGGTGAAAAGGTTTCATCATAGTCAATACCATGAATCTGTCTGAATCATTTAGCCACCAATCGGCCCTTATAGGTAATCACATTACCATCCATGTCGATCTCTTCTTGACGACCCACTTGCACCCTATGGGTCGCGCCCCTTCGGGTGGTTCCACCAAAGTCCATACTTTGTTGGTATACATGGATTCCATCTCGGATCTCATGGCTTCTAGCCACTTCTGAGACTCTGGGCCCTTCATGGCCTCTTCATAGGTAGTAGGCTCATCATCTATGAGCATCGTGTCACCGTAATCGGTCACGAGAATTCCATACCTCTCGGGTTCCTGGCGCACTCTACTAGATCTATGAAGCTCTTGTGTTACCTGAACAGGTTGCTCCACAACGGCTTGTGGTTCCTGTTCATGTTCCATAATTGGTTCAGTGATTTGTGATTCTTGAACCTCTTCAAGTTCTACAGTCCTCCCACTTGCTTCTTTAGAGACAAACTCTCTTTCTAGAAATACGCCGGTCCGAGCAACAAACACTTTGTTCTCGGTTGGATTGTAGAAGTAGTAGCCCTTAGTTTCCTTAGGGTACCCCACAGATTTACACTTATCCGATTTCGGCCCAAGCTTGTCTGATTGTAAACGTTTTACATAGACATCGCAGCCCCAAATCCTCATGAACGACAATGTGGGACTCCTCCCACTCCACATCTCATATGGTGTCTTCATGACTGATTTAGATGGAACACGGTTAATGGTGAAAGCTGCACTTAATAGAGTGTAGCCCCAAAATGATAATGGAAGATCGGTTTGACACATCATAGATCGAACCATATCCAATAGGGTTCGATTCCTCCTCTCAGAAATGCCATTCCATTGTGGCGTTCCGGGTGGAGTGAGTTGGGACACGATCCCACACTCTCTAAGATAGTCGTTAAACTCTTGGCTTAAGTATTCTCCTCCACGATCCGATCGTAGAGCCATGATACTTTTGCCAAGTTGCTTCTCTACTTCATTCTTGAATTCCTTGAACACTTCAAAGGATTCGGATTTTGCCCTCATAAGGTACACAAATCCATATCTACTGTAGTCATCAGTAAATGTAATGAAGTAGACATAACCACCCCTCCCCTGACAGGCGTGGCAAATGGCCCACACACATCAGTATGTATGAGCGCCAATTGCTCACTACTCCTCTCACCTTTCTTATTGAAAGGGGACTTTGTCATTTTTCCCAATAAACAAACCTCACATGTCTCATGTGATTCAAAATCAAATGAGTCTAGTAATCCATCCTTATGTAGTCTAGATACACGTTTCTCGTTTATGTGGCCTAAACGACAGTGCCATAAATAAGGAGGATTTGAATCATTTATTCTAATTCGCTTGGTATTAATTTTGTAGACAGGATTGCTTAGATCAAGGACATACAGTCCATTAAATAATCGCGCACTAAAATAGTGAATATTATTTAAATAAAAGGAACAACAATTGTTCTTTATTGAAATAGTAAAACCATCCTTGTCCAAACAAGAAATAGAAATAATGTTTCTGCTCATAGCAGGTACAAAATAGCAATTATTTAATTCTAAAACTAATCCTGAAGGCAGAGATAGCTCGCACACGCCTATGGCCAACGCAGCCACTTTTGCTCCATTCCCAACGCACAGATCTACCTCCCCTTTAGCCAATCTTTTACTTCTATTTAGATCCTGCACATTTTGACAAATGTGAGATCCACATCCAGTATCTAATACCCATGATGTAGAGACAGTTAAATTGGCATCTACAACAAAAATACATGGTGGTGGTGGAATCACTATTCCAAGCCTCTTGTCCTCCAGATATTTTGGGCAGTTCCTCCACCAGTGTCCAGGCTGACTGCAGTAGTGACACTCACCTTTAGTCACACCTTTGGCAATGCCACCAACAGGCTTAAGGGCAGGTTCCTTGGACTTGGCAACTGACTTGCCTTTGCCCTTGGAGGATGAGGCAAACCTTTTGCCCTTTCCTTTCTGCACCATCATAATGGCCTTGCCCTTACCCTTGTTGATGCTCTGTTCATCTGTCCTCAACATATTGAGTAAATCTGGCAGTGGTTTCACGATCTCGTTCATGTTATAGTTCACGATGAGCTTTCCATAACTCTCGGGCAACGATTGCAACACGAGATCGGTTGCCAACTCTTGGCCGACCGGGAACCCCAGTCGGGCGAGATTCTCCAAGTACCCGATCATACAGAGTACATGGGGTCCCCCCCGGGTTCCCTTCTATCAGATGACACTTGAACAGTGCCTTAGAGACCTCATACCTCTCTACCCTTGCCTGCTCTTGGAAGAGCTGCTTCAGATGCTCGATCATATCTACAGCATTCATGTTTTCGTGTTGCTTTTGAAGCTCAGAAGTCATGGTGCATAGCATAAGGCAGGCCGCATCATTAGCGTCATCAACACGCTTTTGATACGCCTTTAGGGCAGCAGGTGTTTGGTTCTTTGGACCTTCTGGAACATGCTCCTCTATTGCCTACAGTTTCTTCTCTTGCTTGAGAACAATTCTCAAGTTTCTGTACCAATCAAGAAAGGTTGTTCCAGAGAGCTTGTCCTTCTCAAGGACAGATCGTAGGGAATGTTGTGAACTCGATGAGTTGTTTGCCATTTGGAATTCTACAAAAGGAAAATACGCAAGTTTTAGTATTTGTGAATTTTTGACTATATTCAATAATGGCTAGTTTATCAAATATAGCTCCCACTATTTTTCTACGGATTAATAACCCTCAAGATATTAATGCGGAAAATATCCTTATTTTCTAGTGGGCCAAGATCCATGTTTCATCTCCTTATGAGCTTGCTTTGGCAAGTCACCCATAATTTGACTACTTTAGGTAGAAACAATTCCAATTGCATCCCTTATGCAATTCTTGGTTCAATTGGGCATATAACTCCTTATTTATCCATCCTTATGGATAATTCCAATTGGTTGCCTCTAGGTTTCTTAATAATATTAATTGCCTAGTTGCGTTCAACCTCTTATTTAAACAGTTGCACATTACTAGCTTGTGCCATCGCATTTCATCATTATGAACCACGTCGCCATGCTTTGGCACGCACGAACTTGATAAATAGTGATGATCATGAGTGTTTAAATAACGAGAAGGAAAGAACACAATATTTTAATTTTGAGGGATTTTTAAATTCAACTTTTAATTGTTTTGTTGATCAATATCAACTAATCTATCTATTTGAGTTTGGGCACAACTCCAAATAATAGATCCGGGTTGTCTAATTATCTTATTATCCTAATTGCATGCATCATCCATACACCAACCACAAAATAATAAGACAATAAAGTAAACAACCACACACAAAAAACGTGATGTGGATATGGCCTTTTCTAGACTAAGATAATTCCAAGCCAATGGAATTATCTATGAACCCTAAAAGCAAACACATCTCCATGCGTCTTGATCTTTTGGTCCATCCTTCATAGTCATGTGGAATGCTCCATCTTTTGTGGCTCCTTTTGTCTTTGGGCTCCTTTTCTTCAATCTTGGCTAACAATATACTTTATCTAGCACTAGCTAACTGCTATACTAAATAAAATAAATCTCACAAGTTGAGAAAAAAATGGCACGGAGGCCATAAAACCCTAATTAATTATTACAATTAATTGATCAGCTCGCAGGCCGTAAACCAAACCACAAAATTAAACATCCACATCAAACCACATCCTAAGGCCATATCCAATCACCATGCGATTTGCACATAAACAGTTAAAATCCAATTTTAACGTGCTTGGTCAATTTTAATTGATTTTAAGATTTCTAGGGTTAAAACGGTCCATGGGCCCAACAATCAATTGCCCGGGACTAAAACGGTGAACCGCAAGGCCCTAGGGCCGGTCCGGCCCCTTGCCAATGCGGCTAGGGCCGCCCGGCCCCTAGGGCGGCCTAGACTTGGGCGGCAAGCAAGAGGGGCAGTCCCCTTAGGGGTCGTACCTCTATAGGGAGTTGTTTCCAAAACAACTCCCTTGGTTGGTGCCCAAGTTTGGTTGTTTCCTTGTTTTGGAAGAACTCCTTCTTCCCCAAGGATGCCCAAACCCTAGATCTAAGATCCTAAAATTTCTCAAACTCACCAATTCATGCATCCAATGCAAAAATTAGATCTTGTTATGACAGATTATTGACAAATTGAATCCCATGCTTGATTTGTCTTGTTTTACGCGATAAACAATCAATTTTAAGGTGTAAAACAACTAAAACGTAACACATAAACCACGTTTATGCTCTACGACCTGTGGCTCTGATACCACTGTTGGGTTTTGATTCATGGATGCGCAACGGAAACAATAATTAACCATGCAAAACCCTCCAAGGATCACAAGTCAAGAGACATACCGATGGTAAAGGAAGAAATCAATAACACACCTTAGGGTTCTCCTTTGATGACTTCAAACGCGAATTGTGTCACGTTCTCTATAGTTGATCCACGCCTAGAGTTGATTTGTAGATCTCCCACTCCTTGGTGCTAGCCCGGAAAGAGGAAGAGGAAGAAGAATCACGCAAAACGAGACGAACCAAGGAGGTTCGGCCTCCTTGGGGCCGACGGGGACGGGCAGCGGCAAAGGGAGGGGCGGTCGGCTCCTTCCTTGCTTGTTTCTCTCCTTTTGTTCTCTCCCACTCTATTTATGATCAATTATGAGCATAAGTTGTGGGAAGGAAGGAAGGAAGGTCCTTTATATAGTCCAACAACTCCTTGCCAACTACCTAAAGGACTTATTCTAGTCCTACTAGAATTCAATTTTGTCCCTTCCTTGCAAATTTGACCCTACTAAGTTTGCAAGGTTTTGCAAAGTGATCCTTCTAATTAATTAATACAATTAATTAATTCCAAAATCTAGTTCAACTCTATATAGCGTGTGACCCCATAGGTTCTATCTAGTTGGTAGCAACTATTTGCTAATATGGAGCGGTTTCTAGCAAAACATCCATTCTAGCCAACTAATAGAATAGTCATCTTGACAACCTTTGTACAAGTAATTGTCTCATCCATTTGTCTCTATATCCGGAATGGACACGAAACATACAAGTCACACTCGTATCCAATCCACAATTTCTCGATCCATGAGAATAGCCTTATTCGTGCAAATAACATCAATATCCCGTATTGATTTATTTGAGTTTGGCCAGACATTCTATAAGCACTATCACTCGAGTGGCCTAGGATATTTGCTCCCGTTATGTGGGAGGGAAAAATTCTATATAAGTCCCCTACGATCTCTAAGCTTGCTTCTTATTGTATCCAGTACACGCCTTTATAACTTCTCAGTTACGGTGTAGCGTTTGACGCTACCAAAATCACAATAATCCACAACTAGAATATCTAGTGACTTCAAGTCTAAGGATGACAATACCATTTCACCGCGAGAAGCGCTTGTGACTCAACGTAACGTGTATGTAGACTTCTCGGAGATGGGTCAATCCAGTGCGTCATTACCCCTAATGCACACCTATGTGTTGGATCATGATATCTCCATATCAATTCAACCCCATACTAGTCTATACTGGACTAGGGATATTTAAGATAAACAACACAATTGTAAATCTAAGGACTTCATTATATTAAATATCCAATAAATAATAAATGAATTTCTAGCCACAAATAAATTCATACTAAACTAGATTGCCTCTAGGGCATCTATTCCAACACTCTCTGATGCATACGAACTCAAAAGTGAAACAATGGAAAAGTTGCAATCGAAGGAACAGTAAGGTTTAAATAAACCCTTGTAGAGTCACGACTGTTGACGTTTGATGAATCAAGCAACGCTTCGGAATCCGGAAGATTTGACACTTGATCTATCAGCTATCCCTGCCTCGAAAATAGGCGAAATTGGATGACGTTTGATTAAATCGACAGAGGCCACGCTTTATCAGAGGCTAAACGGCCCTTCCCAAACCCTAAGCAATCATGGCTATGACTGGGGGCTATGGGGATTCGAATTCAAATTCAAAGGGCCTGCGTGAACTTCACGCACGGCTGATTTTGCGCGACTGCACAACAGAGGTGCGCGTGAAAATCGCGCAAAAGGGGGATATTGTAGATACTGATTTCCAGACAGACGGATCATCGCCACTTGGCAGCCATCCAACACACCCAGTTGTGCTCCATACACACCGGATCACCACCCTTGCTGATCCACGTGGGGGCTACGAGAAAGGGCCCCCGCGCACCATAACACGGGACTTGTAGGGACTTAGTGGTTTGGAGGCTAGGGTAAGGCTCGTCGCGCGCATGCGACAACCAAGCTTGTGCGCGACCTCTGGTAACTGACTGAGAGATCCTAGGCTTATGTGTCCCATCAATGTGGCTGATCTCATAACGGTCTCCGATACTTTTGGGCAGATGCGTAACGGTTCCTATATACACGATTGAATGTGCCGTTGGGGGTCTATCTTTAAGCCGCCATTGATGGTGCATTAACCCCTCAACGGTCACTTCCCCACTATATATAGGATCGTTAGCTCGCTGTTGCGACATAAGTAATATGCTGGTCCAATACATAGCTTACTGTCTCTCTCTCACAAGCAGTTACCAGTGTTTATCCTCTCCCTACACACAACTTACAACTTCTCTGTGTTTTAGTCTTCATTCCCTGTTTGAGGTGAACACTTAGGTTCTCTCCTCAGGAAATCCTTGTGCACAAATGGGTACGTAAATTATCAGTGTTTCTAGATCATTATGTAACTTGTTTGAAAGTGTGAGTGTGTAGGTAGTAATTCAGCTAAAATACTCTAGAAGGGGGGGGGGGGGTTTAATAGAGTATGCCAACTTTTGCAAAACTTTCCAGGAAGATGAGATCTTGTGAAAACAAGTGAAGTTCAAGGCCTTGAAAACAATTTCAAGCCCTTGGAAGAAATGCAGTTTGTTTAAATCAAGTAAGCCTTTTTCAAGGCCTTGAAAACAAGTTCAAACCCTTGAGAAACATACAGTTTTGTGTGCTGCAAAAACTATGAAAATGAATGAAATGTAAATGCAAGAGACAAGTGATTAATAGAGTTCAGTCCACTTGGACCTACGTATCTACCTCAGGGATTAGATCCCTGCAGGATTTTCAACTCAATTCTTATTAATCAAAAGCTAAGACCTAGATCTCAAGCACAGAGAGTTGCCTTACTCTGTTACAGCTTGTGATTTTCCCTAACCTAGATAGTATCTGCTCTAGCTAACTGATTAACTAAGAATTCTCTATTGTTCACTTTGAACAATCCTTGAGAATGGAGGTAGAAGAATTACAGAAATGATCTACCAATAAAGCACAATACAGAAGAACACTTAGTGTGTAGAAATTGCTGTGAAAAGTGCAGTGATCTTCTGTGAATGGATCGGAAGAATGATGAAATTCTTTGATGCTTGGCAATCCAGAACTCTTTCTCTCTTTTTGCCCGTTGAGTGATGTGTCTTTTTGATTCAGAATTGAGCTCCATTTAAACTTCAAACAGCTCTGCAAATCTTCCCAGATTTTTAGAAACAAACTTCCTACTTTGTAGGCAACAAACTTTAACCCTTTGACAATCTTCTCCAACGGTTAAGTGATCACAATCTTCAGAGATAATGTCGTGATCAAACACAGAATCATCTTCTTGATTATTTCCTTCCCTACAAAAGTCAGATTAGTAAACAATCTCTGCAAACTTTAGGAAATAAAATCTTCTGCAAAAGTGATAGCACCTTTTAGGGGCTATAATTCTTTAGCATTTACCACGTGATTATATGTATTTGGAGAGTGTTTTGAGGTAGAGATTCTAGGTCGTTTTATCACTTGTTCCTACCATGTGCCATATTGTTAGTCCGGGCGTTTTTCATGCATATTTTACTGTTATTTGTCAAATATAATCACTTAGTATGTTTTTTCATGTTGTTTTGGAAGGGGCGGATGCTAATCATTTGATAGGAGGCATGGAACGAACTTCGGAAACAAAGGGGAGCTCAAGTGGAGTCAAGAGAAGCCGAATTGGAGGAGCTTGGATGACCAGTCTGCACTATATTGATCATATCCAGAGTTCTACAACTCATTTGGGGGTAAGACAAGTTCCATATGAAAGTAGACTCAGAGGGCTTTCCATAGATAGGTCACGGAGCTAAATCCGAGTTTGGACGAAAAAGATATCGCGTTTTGAAGTCAGGCGCAGATTTCAGAAGAGAGCAAGGAGACTAATCTGCGGGTTATGATTCAAGAACGACCTAGGGACGGGAACAACTAATCTAGCTATTAGATGGGCCGGCCCTGGGAATAAGCATCTTTCACGCATCCAGAGAGCCAAGAAGAAGGAGGAGAGCAAGGAGACTTCATTTGGAACGATCTCAAGCAAGGAGGAGAGCCCGGATCGCGCCAAACTTCACTATTTTAGGGTTTGATCTATTTTTCTCTCTACTTTCTTGTATGAACTATTCAAGAACCATGTTAAATTGTGTTATGAGTAGCTAAACTCATACCTAGGCATCTATGGAGAGCCTAGGGGTTATGTTTTGATGATATTTTTCGTATTTTGGATGATCTTTCATGCTAGAATTATGGTTTAATGGAGATTGTTTTAATTTTCATCATGCTGAGTTCTTTCCTTGACAAGTTAGGGCTAAGATGTGTGATGTGAATTTTCTATTTATTCATTCAATCATGAACTAGGCTTAATGATGATACTAGTAGCCTAATTATCTTGTTTATTGTGCTTAATTCTTAGTAACGTAGGAGTCATGACCCGAAATTACTACGTAGCTAGTGAGTGTGTGAAAACAACTCTACCCTAGTTGAGATGAGTAAAAAAGATCATTCTTAACTGACTAGACTGAGAGGTTAGTTGGATAGGAATGGCTAGATGAGGGTAAATTCAGTAGGAAGTAATGAGTTGTTAGTGAATGGTGGTCTGAGAGGACATTATTCCTTGCAATATTGTTGGCCTGCTAGAACACATAGGTAGTATACTTGGCCTGAGAGGGAAAAATCGTTACCTTTGTGTAGAACGACATGAGACCGATAGGTGATTGTCAATTCCATTACCCAGCATAGGTTGCTAAGATTCATCGAGTTAGAACATGGAATTCGGAATTGTCAAAACTACCACCGGTGATCTATAGATTGCCTAGCTTCCTCTCCTCTGATTTCTATCAAATCATTTTATTCACGTTATTTTATTGCTATTTCAAGTCATTTGTTTGAGGGTGACAACACTTCAAACTACAATAAGTTTTACCGGTTACTTAGGTAAGTTGAATTTAATTGCTAATCTAGAGTATATAGTAAACACCTTCCCTTGGGTTCTATAACTCGGAGTCCAAAATACTCCACTTTATTACATGACCGTATATTTGCGTAGCAACGCGTCGTAATCGCGCGTCAAGTTTTTGGCGCCGTTGCCGGGGAAGGCATTGGTTACTATTCTAGTTTAGCGATTAGTTTAATTTACCTCTTTCTTTTTGTTATTATTTCTGTGATTTTTGATTTATTTTCTAAATTGTGTTTCAGGTTCTCAGTGTATGCACCGGATCTCTAGAGACCTTGTGCCCCCATTTGAAGACCTAGAACAACTATTCAGAACGCCGAGACGAGATCCAAGACAGATCGCAATGGCTGAGCAATTGACTAACGCTCAACTGAACCAGAAGTTGACTGAACTTCAGGAGAAACTTGATGAGCAACAGAACCAAATGCCCTACAACAAATCAGGGCAAGCATTGGTTGAAAAGTTTCAGTCAACTCGGAGAGGACACAAGCCAGCAATTGTAGTGCCAACCATTCAGGCTGAGCACTATGATTTGAAGCCTGCCACCATCACGACGGTGCAGAACCAGTTTCAGTACTATGGGAACAGGGATGAAGACCCAAATGACTTCATTGGGAAATTTGAAGCTTACATCAAGACAGTGAAGTACAAGAATGTGACCCCAGAGACATTGAAGCTGATTTTGTTTCCTTACTGTCTGAACGGAGCGACAGAGAAATGGCTAGAGTCCAGGGAGCCAGAATCGATCACCACATGGGAGCAATGTGTTGACGAGTTCATGAGCAAATTCTACCCCGTGCAGCGCGTCATTGTCTTACAGGCAGAGATTCTTGGTTTTCAGCAGCATGTTGATGAGAGAGTTCTAGAAGCATGGGACCGTTTCATGAGGACGATACGCAAGTGTCCGAATCATAAATTTGACGACTACAAGATCCTCTAAGTCTTCTATCACGGCTTGGAGCGTCCTAACTAGGATCTATTGAACAGGAAAGCAGGAGGTAACTTTCTTTACAGGGTTGACAAGGATGTAGCATATGCTTTGATGAAGCAAATAGAGAAACAGGATGCTCAATTCTATGACTCTAGGAGGTTGTCTAAGTTTCCCGAGCCAAAGAATGATGAGTGGAAAGATGGGATTACAAAGATGGTTTCAGGTATGGCAAAGCATGTGTACCAGGATAAGAAGACTGTGTCTGCAGTGGAGGAGCCAGATTTTGATGCAGCTTTGACTCAAGCTGCTAATGTGGATGTTAGCTACGTGGGGGCACAGGGACAGCGCAACTGGAATCAGGGGAACTACAGGCTAGGGACTAGAGATCATCCATGATTCAGGTATGGAGATCAGGCTGGAGCTTCATATGCACCCGAATTTCAGCATAGGCCAGCTGTTCAGGCGCCGCCACCACCACCAGCTGCAGGGCAGAACGCTGAGATGACAGATCTCAAGAACATGATGTATCAGATGGGCAAGAATGTGAATACTTTCACGTCTCAGGTGGAGACACTGACTGCACATTTTCATATCACCAAGACCTCACTTCGTAACCTGGAAGTGCAGGTAGGACAGATTGCTACTCAGCTCTCCACTAGAGCCCCATGGTCCTTGCCATCTGACCCGGAGAATGTGCGCCAGGTGAACGCCATCACTACTCTAGCGGGATTGTTCTTGATGATCCCCCATATCCGAGCCACGCCAGAGCTGAAGCTTCGAAAGCTAGGGAGCATGAGGTCTTTGACAAGACCCCTGTCATGATCCCCCAATCAAAGGGCGTGACTCAGCATGTTGATGATGAGGTAACACCACTACCACCCTCTTTATCTAAGAATCTCCCGTATCCGCTCAAGGAAAGAAATAAGAAAGATGACTCTGAGGAGTACAAGAGATTCTTATCGATTTTCTCGAAGTTTGCATATCAATGTTCCGTTGATTGAGGCAGTAAAGATGATGCCTAAATATGCAAAATATATGAAGGATGCATTTTCATGAAAGAGGGCGGTGCCGGACTTTGAGACTATAGACTTGAATGAGCAGGTGAGCTCATGTGTGATGCATGGTTTGCCTCAGAAATAGAAGGATCCGGGAAGCTTTTTGATAGAAGCTAACTTGGGAGGAGCTTACACGGGGAAGGCCCTATGTGATTTTGGGGCTAGTGTTAATTTAATGCCACTTTCAGTCTTTCAGAAGCTGGGAGTAGAAGCTCGTTCCACATGGATCAACCTTCAGTTTGCAGACAAGTCTTGCAAGAGAGACTTCGGTGTGGTGGAAGACGTGTTGGTAAAGGTGGGGAATTCTGTTATCCCTGCAGATTTTGTTATTCTTGAGATGCCTGTGGGAGATGTTCCGATCATCCTGGGTAGACCCTTTCTGGCTACCGGTCGGACTCTCATCGATTTTGAGAACGGAGAATTGATCATGAGGATCAATAATGCGTGGGAGACCTTTCGGGTTTCTAAGACGACTCCACAGCAGCCTAAAGAGAAGACACAGATGCCAGTGGCCGTGCAAGCAGTGCACAAGAGTTCTGAGGTGGTTCGTGATGAGCCACCAATTCCAAAAGACAAAGTTCATCGTGTTGTGTTGAGGATCCAGCAGAGGAAGCTGGAAGAGATGTCACGGGGTGCCAAGCCACCTGTGTAGGGGCTATGAGGTAACTGGGTCGGGCCGTCGACCTTAAATTACAAGCGCTGATTGGGAGGCAACCCAATTTAGGTAGTCGTATTTGTTTTTCGTATTCTGTTTTTTTTTATATAGTCATACTTGATTTCTGAGGGGTGAGAGAGAGCGATTTAATATTTTCAATGAGTGTGCAGGACACAGGTACCGAAGACCCTCCGGATTCCCATTCTTGATGTATGTGCACCATTTGCACGCAAAACGAGGAAAAACGAGCTTACTGGGAATAAGGAACATGATAAAGAAGCTACTCGAGGTCTAGGAGTAGCAAATGAGTCATGAGGATCACGGT
This sequence comes from Linanthus parryae, assembly GCA_023055425.1. Taxonomy (NCBI): domain Eukaryota; kingdom Viridiplantae; phylum Streptophyta; class Magnoliopsida; order Ericales; family Polemoniaceae; genus Linanthus; species Linanthus parryae. The sequence continues at coordinate 2,118,893 of JALGPY010000015.1, forward strand.
AGCAAGTTGGGGTATCGGCGTTGCACACATCGGAATCCGGAGTGGAGAAAGTTAAAGAGCTAGAGGAAGTGAGATTCTTGAACAACGAGAAGAAATTTGGTAAGAAACAAAAAAATCCCCGGATTTGGGAATTTATCGGTCAAAAATGGATTCCTCGTCGAATATGGAGTCCAACAGTTCAAGAATCGCGCGAATCGGGTACCGGATGAAGGAGATAGAGCAAAAACAAAACGGGCGAAAAGCAGTGTATTTCGGCCCCCATTTCGGGCCGAAATGGGGCCGAAATGCACTGATTTTGGGCCCGAAATGAAATAGGCCTTCTGTTTTGATTTGCTACAGTGATTTCGGCCCCATTTCGAGACAAAATGGGGGCCGAAATCCACTGATTTCGGGACCCATTCCGGGCCGAAATCGGGTGTTTTGTCCGAATTTTTGGGGTGTTTTTTGTAATTTCTTGATTGTTAAAAGCTAGATTCGGCCATAAAGGGTAAAAACACCCAAAATTTGGATCAAACCTCTCTTTTCTTCATCTTCTTCCTCCCAAACCTTCAAGAACACCCATACTTTCATACACCAAAAATTTTCAAAACTCAACCAAATTCAAAAAATTTTGTTGGGTTTTGCTCCTTGCAAACCCAACAACAACATTAAATCTTGATTTTTTGAAAGATAGGGATTTGTTTGGGTGTGGGGGAAATTAAAGAGGAAGAGCTCCAAGAACAAAAATTCTCCGATTCATCAACTTGGAGGGGGATTCGGCCTTAGCTCAAGAAGAGACTTTCGACGGGGATACCGAGGAGCACAAGGAGATAGCTTCACTTCAATTTGCTCAAGTTTTTGAAAAATTGGTCCTTTCTTGACCAATTTTTGCGAAACTGGTCCCGTAAGAACGGTAATCCGGGACCGTAGGTACCGAAATCTTTCTCTTGCTTTAATTCCTTGCTTAAGCACTCGTAGGGCTTAATTTGAATTTCAATTGTTACTTACTCATACTTGGCTTGGGTTACTTGGTTAGTTACCTCAAAACCTCACGTGCACTCGTCTTTTATTTTCTCTATCATTATGTCTACATCGAAGAGTGCTAAGAGGAGACGGGGTATAGTTGTTGATGATCACCCCATCTTCAATCCTGAGGAAGATGTAGTTTTGAGTGAGGAGGAGAATGTAGAAGAGGGAGACGGCTCTGGCAACCGTCGTCAGGTGCCTCCGTCTCCAATTCGTTAGTTATGCCCACACTTCCTAAGATTGGGACGAGAGGTAGGGTTGCAAAATATGTTGACTCGGCGCTATCTGCAGTACCAAATTCTGCAGCTTCAGGTTTGTTAGTGCGAATGCCCATAAGGAATATTGCACTGACCCATTCCTGAAGAGGGTAGGGACTCCTGAAAAACCCTTCCCGCAAAGAGACAAAGGGCTAGTTTGGGAATGCTGTGCCTTGGCTTAAAGCTGCTGTGAGAAAGCTGCTGTGAGAAAGCTGCTGTGAGATTTTATTAAAAAGTTGTTTGGTAAATGTCATACAAAAGCTGCTGTGAGAAACCAAAAATCATAGTTTTTGTTTGGTAATGCTTTTCCTGAGTGTGCCACGAGAGTTTAAATGACTATATTAGACATTTAGTTACACAGCGTAATTTTACTAAATAATCATAAAAAATATTTACAATAATTTAGTACAAAATAAGTTTATTCAATAAATTAGGTCTGCGTCATATCTCAATTGGCAAGTGACGACACTAAAATTGCTATTTATGAAACCATAAATTTATGAATTCACTAAACTAAGTGCTATACCATTACGAACATGAGCCATAGAGTCAGTACTTGAACTTCCAAGATGAGACGCATCTTCTTGATCTCCTTGCCCATCTTCTTCTTCATCTTCTAATACCACGTCTGATCGAGAATACTTGGAAAACCTTCTATCTCTAGTGGCGTTTCGTCTTATGAAATTGTGTAAAGCCATAGTTGCCACAACAATTTTCACTTGCTTTTCAAATTTATAGCTAGGCATATCTTTCAAAATTTTCCACCTCTTCTTCAGTACACCGAATGAGCGCTCAATGACACTTCTGACTGATGAATGAGCATGGTTAAATACTTCTTGATATCCATTCGGTCCTCCAGTGCGACGGAAATCTGGTAAATGGTATCTTTCGCCTTTATATGGTCCTAAGTATCCACTTAACTGAGGATATCCGGCATCGACTAAATAGTATTTACCTGCATGAACATGATTTGTGAATAAATATACAATAAGAACAAACATAATAGTGTTAACAAGTAACATGATACAAAAAGAATTGGAACCTTGAGGAGGTCTTGGAAATTTCAATTCTGGAGTATTTATTGCGCTTAAAAATATACGTGTGTCGTGAGCTGTGCCTTCCCATCCTGCTAGAACAAAAGTAAACTGCATATCAAAATTACATACAGCCATCACATTCTGAGTTGGAACTCCTTTTCTACCAATAAATGGTACTTGATCTTGAGGAGGTACGATTGCTGGAATGTGAACCCCATCTATTGCACCAATAGCGTCCTGAAATAAATGTGAAAGACGTGTCATAATAATGCTCCTACTAATATGTGTAATGTAGATAACATGTATATTACCTTAAAATATGGATAATATCTTGTATCATTAAATATTTCTTTAGGAACTTCTTTGAACTCTGGATCATCGGGTTTTATTATGTCCATTGCCATATTGCAGACTTTGTCCAACACCTCATTGAAATAGTGGCTTACCGTCCAACCTGAATGTTGAAAACGCTCTCGAGTTTGTCTGTTGGTAAGGCCACCTCCCAATATGTATAACAACATCCCTAACTTCTCAGCGGCCCCTATATTTAGTGAAGTTGACAAACCATACTTGGTTTCTAGCTCATGCAATAGCATAATAAATACCTCTTTCTCCATTCTAAACATATGATAACATCGTTTTCTATGGCCTTTCAGTAGTTCTTGAAGCCACTTGTTACCTGTTTGTGGAGAAGTCATACAAGGTTCCTTACGAATGTACTTTTGATAGTATGTTTGGACAACACATGCAGCACCTGCTACAGTTTCATAAAACTCCTCGTCACTATCATTAGCATACTCATCAACTTCATAGTCTTCCATAACTGCATAGACAACCTACTTGTTAACTTCGTACTCATGTCAATGATTGTAAGAAAATTACATTAAAAGAAAATTATGTAATCATAATAACATAAATATCCAAAACTAACTTTTAAGCAAAGACGAGTCACAACTTATTCAAAAATAATAAAATAGCTCTAATCAATGATGAAATCTAAGTTCAAAGTCCAAGTGATTGCTCGTTTTTTAGCCATGCAAACTTGAGTTCATGAGTCTTCAAACACGCAAACATCTCTCTCTTGTCTTTGTTCATAAATAGCCGGGTTGCGCACAAATATGCCTCGCTATCATATTCTATCCCAGGAATTGCATCAAGTTGCTCCATTGCTTCACTAATAGTTACCACAGACTTGCTTGCATTTATTAGTGACGCGGCATGCCTTGTCTCAACAGCAGTGCACAAACGTTCAATTTGTTGTGCCATTTTCTGAGCTCCCCCTACTTTCTCACGACAGCCATGATTTCGAGACCTCTTTTGCACCTTGCGCTTAGGAGATCTTTTCTTCCTCTTCAAATTCACCATGCTATCACTAATATCACCGAACTTTTGGTCTGTGACTAACACGACATCGTCGTCCGAATCCATATCACTGTCAGTTTGTATATCTTCTGATATGTTCATCTCCAAGTCTTTGGTAGACAATGAACCAGAAGATGGTGCAAATTCATATTTTCCGGTAGCAACTACATCTGAAAACATCCTATCCAATGTATCTTCATAATCAGGATCAATCCCTTTCGCACGAAATTTCTTGTACTCTTGATTTATCTACATAAAATTTAAAAAAGTAAGTTATATGTCAATTTAACGTTATACTAAGTTTTATAAGTAATACAATTTGCTATTTCAAAGTATACTAACCTCAATTTTTTTGGTCCACCACTCATCACTTGCATCAATTGTTTTCTTCTTTGGATCCCAACCAAGACCAGTCTCACTACCCTTCAACTGTTTCCAAAGCTTCCAATAATCTTTGAGATTGTCCCATTTATTTTTTAATTGTTGTTTATTATACTCCCTTCCTGTAGCTTTTGTAAAATTTTGGATCAAGTTGCGCCATCCTTTTTTCTCGAAGTGTGTACCTGGGCGATGTCCAGCATCTATTTCTTTAAGACACAATTGACAAAATATGTCAACGTATTCTTTATCCCATATCGCTTTTTCTTTGGAAGAGTTTGCCATCTACCCATAAAAATTATAAATGATTAACAATAGCTAAGAACGGTTATATAGGAAAAATGAAATCAATCACACCCTTCACCAACAATACAGTACCCTAAATAATTATAGAAAACATTCATATATCATCGCTAAAAAATACCCATAGATCCAGTAGAAAAAATCAATAGTTACAATTTCAATAATTAAAGGTACCAGAAACAAGTCATGAATAAACTTTTCCATAACAATCACCATGCTCTTATTATTCTATTGTCATTTATTTTTAACATATCGAACTAGTGTCTACGTATCGTGGGAGCCTGGGTGCTTTGGTCAATTGTTATTCATATGAAGGTATTATGATTTCTTCAGTGTTAAGGTTGATTGAAGAATGTAATATTCATAGTGGTGGTAAAATTCATAAAAGCCAGTTACGATCTAACACCACCTATGGGTTACTTCTACCACTTGTATACATGACCATTGATGCCAAGATCTGGCACTACCCACGTAACATATCTATCAAACCAAAAAAATTATATCAAACCCAAAAACCCATTGCACCCATGTCTTTATTTACATCCAAGGGATATAATGGCGTAGGTAACACCTTTGACACCAATGAGGTTCCACAAACTTGCTGTCTTCGGTGAAGGGGGGAAGTCATGCTCAATAATCAACTCCCATGAAGAAGAAGAAGTCTTCTGGTGGTGGTGGTCATCATCATCGTCACAATTATTACCTACTCCTACTCCTACTCCTACTCCTTCCTCTTGTTCTTCCCCTACAGTAACAGCTTTACATGTGACAGATGTATCCTTAGGAGCACCAGGAGCGGTATATTCAGGAAGACTATGGACGTCGAACATGACAATCTTGTAAACATTAGCAGAATCAATATAAACAAGTCCAATCGTGAATTGATCGTGTTCGCGATTCGCGCGATTGTTGAAAGCAAAATGTTTTCCGGTGGAAGGACTGTGAACACAAATCAACCTACGGCTGTAGAAACAGATCAAATCGCGGCAAGATGAGACGTAGTTTTCGACGGAATCTAAGTAATAACATTCATTAGCAAGTTTTTGGAATAATAACATTACTGAGAACAGAGGCAAGAATTACCAACCCTAGCAGAAATAATAACATTCATTAGCAAGAAATAAATTACCTAAACCAAAAAGACGTATGGTTCAACCCTTGTTAAGGATTATACTGCTCTATTACTGAGAACAGAGGCAAGAATTAAGAAAACAACAAGAACAAATAAATAGAAAAGCAAAAAAACTGACCTCAACTCCAGAGATCTCCAGCTACGACGTCTGGATGAAATTTTGCTTCGTCACTTAAATCTCAAACGCAGGAACAAATAACATCGTTCTCCTCCTGCGATGTGTTTTTAATATATACGAGTGTTACAGTCCTTCACAATGTAGAGTTTTAGTTACGTTAGAAGTTTGATCCAATAGAAGGTATTAGAGGAAAATTATTGTTTTATTAAGGGTAGTTTAGTCTATTAATTTTTTTTATCAAAAGCACTTTCCGGAAAAGCATCACCCCTCCTGCTTCAAAATGCCAAAACAGCTTCAGGATCTCTTCAAGAATGAGAGTCTAGATACGTGGTTTAAAATTTGTAAGAAATCTAGCTCCCCTCTTGCTAGGGAGATTATGGTAAATTCTCATTTCTAAGACGAGGGAGAGGGTGAGGATCAGAGGCATGTGTATTGCCGGGGCACCTATATAGTCATCACGCCCGCGACGATAGCGGCTGCCCTAAAATTGAAACCTCTAAAGAATGAGATGAGATTTGCGCCTACCATGAGACCATTAGGAGGGTGGATGCTGTTGAAGTAGTTAGTGCCTTTTTTTTAGGGGGTGCCTGGAGCGGGATGGACTGAGAGACCCACTTTAACTGAGTGGTCCGTTTCTAGGAAACTTGTGCTTCCACGTGCGAGGTGGTTGTGTGAGTTTCTTGAGAACTGGGTTTATGGAGTTTCTCCTAATCCCACATACTCCTTCCAGCTTTGCACCATGGCTTACTGTTTGTGGATGGGGAAGCGTATCAATGTCCCGTACTTCATTTATCGATTTCTTATGGAGAGGATTGACCGCTATAACCGTAGATCTCCCGGGCACACTTGTTTGCTCCTAAAGCTAGCACAAGATGCTAAGGCTAATTTGAGTGGTCTAGAGTATGACGATATCTCTAGAGACAAGAAGAGGAAGGATGCATCAAATCTTTGGGAGAGAATACCCAACCCCCTCAACAACCAAATACCTGTTGAACTCACACACCCTAGCGGAGACCATGCGAGTAGCTCGAGCTCCAACATGGAGCGTCAGCTTGAGACGCTCATGCATATGATGGAGTCAGAGACTCCAAGCTGATGAGGATAGAGCTAGGGAGAGGAGACATTTTGAGCACATCCGTAGTAGCCAGCGCCAGTTGGGCCGAGGGATGGAGTCCCTTAGCTATGACTGTGCCCAGCAGGGTGGATGGATTCGGGACTTCGCTGTGGCGGCCAATGTCCAGTTGCAGCACCCACATACCTACGATGGCTTGTTCTATTACCAGTCCATGTGTACCCAGAGTCGAGTCCCGACGTCCGAGATGAGGACAAAGGGCGGATTCACTCCGACTAGACCCACCGGCCCTACGCTTGAGCAGCCTAGTCCTCTTGATTTCACTCTATTTTTCGTTGAGGACAACGAAGCGCTTAAGTGTGGGGGAGTTTTAGCTATCCGCTAGTTAGCCGTTGCATAGCCTTGTTACATGTAGTTTAGTGAGTCTGTTATGCATGTAGAGTGAGTCCGTAGGATTGCATGTGCACGTTTAAATATTTGCATTGTATATATATTGTTGAACTTTTATTTATTGAGTCCACCTACCCTATTTTGTGGTTAATCGAGTTGGCCAGTTACATATAGTGTCTAAAAAAAAAATTTAAAAATCAGAAAAATCCTAAAAATTGATTTTTTTTAGATAGGGCAACTTAGGGCCTAGAAACCGAAGAGAATCCAATGAAAGGGCTCATGAGAGTAGGAAACACCGTAGTAGGGAGACTTTAATTCTAGTATTTTGTGCACAAGTCTCACGAAAGGATGTCCCGGGTATCTATGGAAAGGTGAAGGTAGATTACAGGCATACTTTTGATTCCCTTATTGTGCTAGGAGGATTGAGTGTTTGAGTGGTTGATTATTCCGTTTCCAGTGGAAACTTGTGGACTCTTAGAATCTGGGTTGGACCTTCATGTAGAGTCGGTTCCATGTGGTATGCTGCTCTAGCCTAAGTGAAGTTGGGTAGTATACACCACCATCCCTTAAGGTGGTTCTAAGAGAAAATTCTAAAAAGCCGACACTCTTAAGCTCTATTGCACGGTTGTAAAAATAGAGGAGGAAATGAGAAAAAAATGAAAATTCAAAAGAAAAATTGTGCTTAATGGAGAAACAACCTAATGTGCTTCCGTGTGCATGGAAAATTTGGATTCAATCCAACGTAGAGCTTAAGAGGGAAGCTAAAGTCAAGCCATATTACATAGGAGTTGTGTCTCCCAGCAATGGGACAAATTGCATTCAAAGCAATAACGACTAAGAGGGTTTGAAAACCTCAAATGACTTGGCGAAGGAAGACCACTTAGAAACTTGAAATGCCTAGATGCTTTGAATCAAAAGGCGTGCCGTATCTTGGTATGATTTGGTGGATGTTTGGGGACGCCTTAGTGAGTTTGTGCATAGGACCATATCTTATTTCCTACTATGTGTTGTGAAATTTCAAAATGATCTAGTGAGGATTTGATGATTTTCGGTTAGTAATGGAGAGGTTGCCCAATCTCTAACAAGAAAATAAAAAATTTATGTTCTTTAATTCCTTGCATTGTACATACTTGAGTTGCATTGTACATGTCATGTAGTTGCATAGTCGTGTCTTTGTGTATTGAGTCGTGAGTCGTGTTGGCTAGCGGAAAGTTAAGTATGCAAAGCGGCGGGGTATGCATTTGGTTTGGTGTTTTGGTATGTATGCAATGTCTCAAGTGTGGGGGTTTTGTGTTTCATTGTTGCTCGGGACGAGCAAGAGAGTAAGTGTGGGGGAGTTTGATAGCACCTTTTAGGGGCTATAATTATTGAGCATTTACCACATGATTATATGTATTTGGAGAGTGTTTTGAGGAAAATGTTAGAGATTCTAGGTCGTTTTATCACTTGTTGCTACCATGTGCTATATTGTTAGTCCGGGCGTTTTTCATGCATATTTTATTGTTATTTGTCAAATATGATCGCTTGGTATGTTTTTTCATGTATTTTTGGCAGGGACAGATGCTAATCGGTTGATAGGAGGCATGGAACGAACTTCGGAAACAAAGGGGAGCTCAAGTGGAGTCAAGAGAAGCCGAATTGGAGGAGTTTGGATGACCAGTCTGCACTATTTTGATCATATCCGGATTTCTAAAACTAATTTGGGGGTGAGACCAGTGCCATATGAAAGTATACTCAGAGAGCTTTAAATCGATAGATCACGGAGCCAAATCCGAGTTCGGGCGAAGAAGATATCGCGTTTTCAAGTCAGGAGCAGATTTCAGGGGGCTTTTATGCAATTACTGAAGACTTCTGCGGGTTATGATTCAAGAACGACCTAGGGACGGGAATAACCACCGTTCACGCATCCAGAGAGCCAAGAAGAAGGAGGAGAGCAAGGAGACTTCATTGGGAACGATCTCAAGCAAGGAGGAGAGCCCGGATCACGCCAAACTTCCTTATTTTAGCGTTTGATCTATTTTTCTCTCTACTTTCTTGTATGAACTATTCAACAACCATGTTAACTTGTTTTATGAGTAGCAAAAAGTCATACCTAGGCATCTATGGAGAGCTTAGGGTTTATTTTTGATGATATTTTCCGGATTTTGGATGATCTTTCATGCTAGGATTATGGTTTAATGGAGATTGTTTTGGTTTTCATCATGCTGAGTTCTTTCCTTGACAAGTTAGGGCTAAGATGTGTGATGTGAATTGTCTATTTCTTCATTCAATCATGAACTAGGCTTAATGATGATACTAGTAGCCTAATTATCTTGTTTATTGTGCTTAATTGTTAGTAACGTAGGAGTCATGACCCGAAATTACTATGTAGCTAGTGAGTGTGTGAAAACAACTCTACCCTAGTTGAGATGAGTAAACAAGATCATTCTTAACTGACTAGACTGAGAGGTTAGTTGGATAGGAATGGCTAGATGAGGGTAAATTCAGTAGGAAGTAATGAGTTATTAGTGAATGGTGGTCTGAGAGGACTTAATTCTTTGTAATATTGTTGGCCTGCTAGAACACATAGGTAGTATACTTGGCCTGAGAGGGACAAATCGTTACCTTTGTGTAGAACGACATGAGACCGATAGGTGATTGTCAATGCCATTACCCAGCATAGGTTGCTAAGATTCATCGTGTTAGAACATGGAATCTGGAATTGTCAAAACTACCCCCGGTGATCTATAGATTGCCTAGCTTCCTCTCCTCTGATTTCTATCAAATCATTTTATTCACGTTATTTTATTGCTATTGCTAGTCACTTGTTTGAGGGTTACAACACTTCTAACTACAATCATTTTTACTGGTTACTTAGGTAAGTTGAATTTAATTTCTAATCTAAAGTATATGGTAAACACCTTCCCTTGGGTTCGATAACTCGGAGTCCAAAATACTCCACTTTATTACTTGACCGTATACTTGCGTAGCAACGCGTAGTAATCGCGCGTCAAAAAGCATAGTCAATCAGATGATATTCTATGTTCAAACGAGTTAGGATTCTTTGTCTTTCATCATCAAATAACAATAAATCAAACATATGAAGGATAGAGAGGGAATCAAGTCAGAGAGTTTACAGAAAACTCCCCCTGAGAATGTTCACACAGGTTAAGCAGATTCAAGGCTTTGAATCCAGTTTCAAGGCCTTGAAAATAGCGCCTATAAGAACTTATTCAAGGCTTTGAAAGCTGGTTCAAGGCCTTGAAATAGTCAAACTATTTCAAGCCTTGCATAACCTGACCTTACAATCTCCCCCTTGATGAAAGACAAAACCAAATTCTGTTTGATCCTTAGTCTCTGAAAAAAATACTGGTTAGTTCACAATTTATAATAACACATTAATTCCAAAAAGATCCAACTTATTCATATTACCAACAGAAAAACAGTTCAACAAATAGCAAATAAAACCTAAAAGTAAAAACTAAAACACCTAAAATTTCTTCTCTTTTTTTACTTTCATCAAAAAGATAGAAGATGTTGGATCAAGTGTCTGGAAAATTTTGAAAAGAGATATTTAAAAACTTATGAGCAAGAGAATGGGGAAGAAAGAGTAGGCAAGATTAAGAGGTTGGGTCTTCATCTCCATCTTGACCTCCTTCTTCTTTCTCACTGTCTCCATTATTGGCTTGAACTTCTTGTGAAACCACATCTAGTTCCTCAATGAAGGAGCTGATCTTCTCAATAACACTATTGAATAAGAATGTGATTCCTTCCAAGGCTTTCTTCCCATGCTTCAGCTTCTTCTTTACAACCAACCTTTTCTGTTGAGAAGAAACAGTTTTGTGATCCTTCTCATGTTTCCCTTTGTTGGATATGCAGTACATTCCACAGGATCCTGAGGTAGTGTCTGAGTCGGAGTCTTGAATGAGGATTTTTTTCCTTTTCCTTTGACTTCAGTGACTGACTTTTTCTTGTCTCTCTTAGGGCTTCCAATATGGATTCCCTTCTGCTTTTCTTGAGTGGATACCGTAGCCTGTTTCTTCTTTGCTGGAAATTGGTCCTTTTTCACAATCTTCTTGGGTGGTGAGAACACTTGTTCTTCATCAGTAAAACTCTTTGGATCAGAGTCTTCACTGATCTCTTGAACTTCATCCATTGCTGCCTTTCTTTTCTTCTCTGAACCAGGTTTTGATCCGACTACCATCTTGATTATGTCTGAGGCTCTCCTTGTACTCATTAGGGTTTGGGACAGGAATAGAGAGAGGTAGGAATGATAAGGAGAGAGGAGAAGAGAAGAAGATAAATACTGAGAGAGTTTGAGTTTTAAAAGGAAACTAGAATATCTCTCTGATCTCAAAAGATTTACAATAATCAGAGAGAATTCAAATCTTTTATTCCGTTGGAAAATAAAATACTCTAATACTATTTTTGGCTAAAACAAATTTTTGAAAAAGGTAGGGGCAGTATTAAGCAAATTTCTACAGAGATGTCACTCAATACAGAAAGATCGATGTTTATTGACTACTAATATAGCAGACTTATTTTCAAGGCTTTGAAAAGGTCTTCAAGGTCTTGAAACGCTGTAACATTGCCACAGACAAAAATCAAAGCTTTGAATTGATTTTCATTGCTTTGAAAATCATTTCAAACCTTTGAAAACACATATAACTTACCTTTCTTTACCTGATGCTCCCCTAAACAAATGCATCTTTATTTAGCATTCCCAATTCCAATCTTAGAGCTGAGCATCTTTCATATGCTAATGTTTTAGTGAAGATATCTGCAATTTGCATATTAGTAGCAACAAATTCAAGAACAATATCACCTTTCTCAGCATGATCTCTGACGAAATGGTGTCTGACATCAATGTGCTTGGTTCTTGAATGTTGAACTGGATTCTTTGTAATTGAAATTGCACTGGTGTTATCACACTTGATAGGTATGCTCCTGAAATCAAATCCAAGGTCTCTTAGATGTTGAGCAATCCATAGTACTTGTGAGCAACATGCTCCTGCAGCTATATATTCAACTTCAGCTGTTGATAGAGAAACTGAATTCTGTTTCTTGGAGTGCCAACTGATCAAGGATGATCCAATAAATTGGCAAGTTCCTGAAGTACTTTTCCTATCAACTTTGTAACCTGCAAAGTCAGCATCTGAAAATCCAAGCAATGCGAAGTAGAATGTCTTGGATACCAAAGCCCTAAGTCTTTGGTACCATTGAGATATCTGAATATTCTCTTCACATTAGTTAAGTGTAATTCTTTTGGATATGCTTGAAATCTAGCACACATACATCAACATAGGAGTCTTGGCCAACCATACCTCTATACTCTTTCACATTGACACTCTTACCAAATTCATCCTTGTCTAAGGACAGTGTAGAAATCATAGGAGTCTTGGCTTCCTTACATTGAGCCATGTTATATTTGCTTAACAAGTCTCTTGTGTATTTGCTTTGATGTAAAAATATGCCCTTCTTCAACTGATGTATTTGAAGTCCTAGGAAGAAGTTCAACTCTCCCATCATGCTCATTTCAAATTCCCTGCTCATAAGACTTGAGAATTCTCTGCACAATTGATCATTACTAGCTCCAAACAAGATATCATCAACATAGTTTTGAACTACAAGCAAATCTTTCTCCTGAGTCTTTATGGAAAGAGTCTTGTCTACTAGACCTCTTTTGAAATCATTTTCAAGCAAAAACTTTGACAGTCTTTCATACCAAGCTCTTGGAGCTTGTTTTAAACCATAAAGAGCTTGGTCAAGTTTGTAGACATGATCTGGAAAATTGTCATTTTCAAAACAAGGAGGTTGTGCTACATAAACTTCTTCTCGTAAGTAGCCATTCAAGAAAGCACACTTCACATCCATTTGAAATAATTTCAAGTTTTTGTAAGATGCAAATGCAAGTAAAATTCTAATTGCTTCTAACTGGCAACTAGAGCAAAGGATTCCTCATAATCAATACCTTCTTCTTGGTTGTAACCTTGAGCAACTAACCTTTCTTTGTTTCTGATCACTTTGCCACTTTCATCCAACTTATTTATGAACACCCATCTGGTACCAATGACAGACTTGTTTGTAGGTGGAGGAACCAGGTTCCACACCTTTTTCCTTTCAAACTCGTTGAGTTCACTTTTCATAGCAATGATCCAGTCTGCTTCTTGTAATGCTTCTTTCACAGTTTTTGGCTCTACAAGAGAGATAAAAGCATTAAAAGCACATAAGTTCTTCAACTGTGATCTAGTTTGTGTACCAGTGGTTGGATCTGAAGTGATATTGTCAACTGGATGAGATGAGAGATATTTGAATCTTTTTCTTGGAGACCAAGGTTCAGGTTCTCCATAGATCTTCTCTGGTCTTGAAGTAGTGGTTTTGTCACTTGTATCCTATTGATCATCTTTTTCAAGGCTTTGAGGCTTATTTTCAAGGCCTTGAGAACCATTTTCAAGGTCTTGAAAATGTCTTCTGTTTTCTTCTGTTCCTTTCTTGAATCTCAGTGGATTCTCATCCTCTTCCTCTGATTCATGCTTGTTCAAATTCAAGTCTGCAAAACTTTCACTCAAAGAACCATCATAGCTTTCATCAAAAATAACATGAATGCTTTCTTCAACAAGTTTGGTTCTTTTATTATAAACTCTATAAGCTTTGCTATTCAGAGAGTAACCAAGAAAGATACCTTCATCACTTCTTGCATCAAACTTACCAAAATTGTCTTTTTCATTGTTATGGATAAAGCATGTACATCCAAAGGGCCTGAAGTATGAAATGTTTGGCTTCTTTCCTTTGAATAGTTCATAGGGGGTCTTCTTCAGAATAGGTCTGATCAAGCACATGTTCAGTATATAATTTGTTGTATTCACAGCTTCTGCTCAATAATGTTTTGGCAATTTGTTTTCAAGAAGCATTGTTCTTGACATGTCTTCAAGAGTCCTATTCTTTCTTTCAACAACACCATTCTGTTGAGGAGTTCTTGGAGAAAAAAAGTTGTGAGTAATACCATGCTTATCACAGAACAAATCAAATTATAATTGATAAAATTCTCTACCATGATCACTTCTAATTGAAGCTACATGTAGGTTTTTCATAGTTTGAATTTCTCTGCAAAGCTTTGAAAATTCAGAAAGGGCTTCAGATTTTTCTTTGAGAAACATAACCCAAGTATATCTAGAAAAATTATCTCCAACAACTAGCATATACCTTTTACGTTTTGGAGTAGGAGTTCTCATAGGACCACAGAGATCCATATGAAGCAGTTCAATAGGTCTAGTTGTACTTACAAACTTCTTTGGCTTGAAGAATTTTCTGGTCTGTTTGCCTTGAGCACAAGCTTTGCACTTTTCATCTTCTTTGAACCTGATGGATGGCAATCCTCTTACCAAGTCTTTGGAAATCAACTTGTTGAAAGTATGCAAACTGATATGACCAAGATTCATGTGCCAAAGCTTTGAATCCTCTTTCAAGGCCTTGAGATACTTCAAACTTTTACCTGCAACTTTGTTTGTCTGAAAAGTATAAACATTGTTTGATCTAGAGGCTGTGAGAATTCAATCTCATGATTTCTCATTTTGCGCCACACACTTCTCTTTATCAAAGATAACTTTGTGGCCATTGTCACAAAGCTGAGATACACTAAGCGAGTTAAATTTCAAACCTTCAACTAGATACACATCAGAAATAGAGTTTTCAGAATTTGTACCAACTTTACCAATACCAAGAAAATTGCATTTGCCTTTGTCACCAAGTGTAATTGAACCTTCTGATTGCTCCTTTACTTCTAAGAATAGAGATCACTTTCCACTCATATGTCTTGAGCAACCACTGTTCATAAACCACTTATGTTCTTTGGTGACACCCTGCAAACACCAATCACTGCCTTACCCAACTGTTAGACCAAGTGTGGAATTTGGATTCATATTCAGGATCAACCATGTTAGGTGGTCTAACCCCTTTAGGAACCGAAATCTGCTTAACTTGTCCTTTGAGTTGAAAAGGAAAAGTGTTCCTCATTATGTGAGGGTCTCTTCTTCTGAAAGGACAAGTCATCTTAACATGACCAGTTTTATAGCAGTAATGACATAAAAATTAAATCCTATGCATCAGAAAGGCATACGTACACTACAGTAAAGTAGTCTTCTCAAGGACCCATAATTAGTATTCCAAAAACCATTTCAAGTACTAAATGAAGAGATAATCACAAAAGAAGGAATAGGTTTCGAGACACAGATGTAAGGACAATCTCGTATCGTTTCAAAATATGAAAAAGTGTAAGAAACATTACATTTATAAAGAGAAAATCAACCTGTTTTGGAGAATTTTTTAGTTACATGTTTTGTGTAGAGCCCTTTTCTGTATATTCTTTTTTTTTTAGCCACAACAAACAAGAGAGGTTTATTGTTACTACTACCTGGCTAGGAAAATATTTTAAATGTCTATCAATCTTTCTAGACCGTTTGAGTTGCAGGGCATGTTACTCCTTACAGTGCTTTCCTATGATTGATTAGCCCCTTATTGTTAATTGACGAGTCAATTCGATGAAAAGCAAGCCAAGTACTAATGAAATCCCTATTATGCATTTGCTTAAGGCTGATAGGGGGTTACAGTGTTTATATCCATATGATTGGAACCCCCAAATCAAAAAAGCATGACTTAATCCAAATGTAAGTTAATTGCTGTAGATAGTGCTTTCCAGACAGACGGATCATAATCCACGTGGCAATCATCCAGCACACCGAACTGTGCTCCACATACACTTGATCACCACCTGAGCTGATCCACGTGGGGGCTGCGAGACAGAGCCCTCGCATACCACGACACGGGACTTGTAGGGACTTAGTGGTTTGGATGCTAGAGTAAGTGCTGTCGCACGCGAGCGACAACCAAGCCCGCGCGCGACCTTTAGTAACTGCTTTGAGAGATTTATGGAACCAGCTCCATAAACCCGGTCTACCTCATAACGGTTCCGGTATAGGAGGATGAAGTGCGTAACGGTCCCTATATATGCGGACGAACGTGCCGTTGTGGTTAAGGTAATTAAGCCGCCATTAATGGGTGTATTAACCCACTACAACGTTCATATTCTCCACTATATATAGGATTGTTAACCCTTCCTTACACAACACTAATCACCTGAACAACGCGGAAGCTCTGCCAAAACTCTGTCTCTCTCCCATACAACTACTACTGTCTTACTCTCTCCCTACTCACAACCCTACTTCGCCTGTGTTTCTCTTATTCCCTGTTCTTGGGGTACGTTGAATCTTCCTCAAAGGATTCATCCGTACACATTTTATGAACCCGACGTGAAACTTACCTTTGCAAGCAACCATGTCTCAAGATGAAGATGTCAACAACAGATCTCCCTCAACCGAGACGACCTCAGGGGAGGAAACCAGGAACAATTCTACGACGGCCGGCAGTACCCCGAACTTGGAGGCAATGAATTCCACTCTCTAGAGCCAGGCGAAAGCTCTCCAGGCTCAATACGCACAAATGGCTCAGATAATGTCCATTTTGGGATCTCTAGCCCAGAATCCGGCACTAGGAACTGCCGTCTCTCAAGGAGCTAGAACCCCTACCTCTCAGGGAACAGAGGTAACAACTACACCACCAAACCCTAGTGTGCAAAGCCCACCAGCAATGGTCCAGCCACCTTCTATTCAGGGACAAAGGATCCAACCACCGTCCATTGTCACACCTGTTTCCCAACTTCCAGCTATTCCCTCCAATATTTCCTCGCAATATCCCTTGCCTTCTTCGCCAGTAATCGTAAGCAATGTGTCTTACACCCCCAACCCAACTGCTGTGTACGTGTCTCCACAAGCTGCAACTCTTCCTCCTGCAGTGGGAGGTAGTGCACCAGCAAGCATGACGACCTTGGAGCAGCGCATAGAGAACTTCCTGGCCAACCAACCGTTTACGGACACCATCATCCCGAAGGTTGACAATGCCCCTCCTATCCCGCGGGAGATCTACTTGATGCCCAACCCCGCAGGTTATAAGGCCCCTAAGTGGGATAAAATTTGATGATGTTAACGAGAATGCCCAAGAGCATGTCATGCCCTTCATTGATGTGATGGGGCCATATGGGGTTGACCCCAATCTGTTGATGCGTGAATTCCCCAAGTCTTTGGGGAACGTTACCTATAAATGGTACAGAACGCTAGAGGCTTGAAATGTCAAGACCTGGGATGACATGGTTAAGAAGTTCTATACCAAGTTCTTCCAGGTTGAGGAAAAGGTTACAATGATACATCTTTCACGCATGTACCAGAAGCGTGACGAGGATGGCGTCATCTTCATCAAGAAGTTCAGAGCGAAATCATTGGAATGCAGAGATGAAGTTCTCGAAGGCCGGCTCGTGGAAATATGTCTCCAGGGGATGCGAGACGAATACAAGGGTATGTTAATTAACTTGCAAACTCCTACTTTTTCGAAGTTAATTGAATGTACCAAGAACATAGAGCCTATAGTTGGGACGCAAAAGAAGAAACATGCTCCTGAGCGATCTCCAGGGGGACCGAGTTTCAAGATTGGAAGGTTTAGCTACAAGAGGGGACGCGAAGCTGAAGTGAATACAGTTTATCCGCACAAGCACCCCAGGGTTTCGACCTCAGACGCCCCGATGGGGTCCTACCTCCGCTCGAAAGAACACCCTTCGGGGAGATGGTGAGGGATCCAAAGTGGTGCGAGTGCCACGGGAAGGTTATGCACCCCACAACTGATTGCAAGAAGCTGAAGCACCTTGTGAGCCGAAAAATGAAAGAAGGGGAGCTGATTGTCAGCGACCAGAGGCAAGATGTGCGCAATAATCCGCTCCCGGCTCATGCAGAGCAAGAGCCGAAAGACAAGGAAGTAGCTATGATCACAATCATGGACCTCGAAGAGATTGCGGAAGATGGTCTCCCTATCATTGCTGAAGTCCATGACGAGGAGGATTACAGCATGGATACCGAGGACTCGCGTGCCGACAGGATGAAGGGGTCGCACAGTTTCAGAAAACTCTTTGACGATATGAACTTTTCGGAAAAGTGCCGGAAAGAAATGAAAAAGGCAATCCTCAGAGTGGCGGAGGACTTCGAGGAGGACATCGTCGTCTCCAACGGAAGGCTTGTCAGGGCCTCTCGCTCGAAAGAAAAGATAATGACCTTCTACGAAAGTGATAAGAAGTCGGATTCAAGCTATCAGAAGCCCTTGTACGTAACAGCAGTGATCAACGACGTTGAGTTCAAGAGGGCATTTGTTGATGGAGGATCAGCCGTTAATGTGGTCTCTCTCAACACCCTAAAGTTGGTAGGGATTCCTGAGAAAAAGATCGTTAGACGCCCATCCTCGCTGATGGGATTCGGAAGTGATTCCAGGATGACGATGGGTTGGATCCGCCTTGGTCTCCAGATAGGTAAGATCAAGTGTTCCGCCAAGTTTTACGTCATTGATGCGAACACTACGTATCACATGATAATAGGCCGGGCATGGATCCATCGCTTTGATGCAGTTCCTTCAACAGCTCATCAAGTGATGAAGGCCACTTGGAATGGCAGGGTAGTCGAGATACCAGCCTCGACGAATCCCTTTAATCTGAACGAAACGCATCTCACTGAGGCAGTGTGGTTCACTGAAATGGCGGATGAACAGACGCCGGGACCATTCAACTCAACTCATTTGCCTCGATGGGAAGACATGAAGGATCACTCATCAGCAGGAGTGATGGTGACAAGAGAGGATTCCAAGGAAAAGGTACCCACACGCGAAGAGGTGCCACAGGTTGCTTATCAAAAGAAGAATGTGTATACTCTGAAGAGAGTGGTAAAGCATGACAATAAAGGCAAGGAGATAGAAAGCTTCTACTCCAATGGGATGAAATGCTACCGCATATGAAGGTGCTCGGGGGTACCCCCATCCAAGCATGGGGATATCCCCGGGAAAAACAATAAACTTGAGCAGGGCCTGGAGAAGGACAAGCCGAGACCAGATGTACCAGAGGACAAGTTGAAAGAAGCGCCCGAGTTTATGGAGGACAAGCCAAAGCCCCAGAAATAGGAACTGAAAGAAGTGGTCCTAAGTCCAAATGAAGAAAAGAAAAGGCCTGTTTTCCTGAGCGCAGACCTCACGAGCGAAGAGGAAGCAAAATTGCTGCAGTTGCTAACGGAATACAAGGATGTGTTTGCTTGGGAATATGATGAAATGCCTAGTCTTGACACAAGCGTGAAAATGCACAGGTTAGATGTTGTCCCGGGATCCAAACCAGTGGCGCAAAGTGAGAGAAGCTTCAGACCGGAAATCAATGTGAAGATCAAACAGGAAATAGTCAAGCTGTTGAATGCAATATTCATCGAGCCAAATCATCATCCCACCTGGTTGGCCAATATTGTGCCAGTGGTCAAGAAGAACGAGCAGCTTCGCATCTGCGTGGACTTCAGGGATCTTAATCGTTTCTGCCCAAAGGACGACTTCCCATTGCCAAACATCGACTTGCTCATCGACTCTACCGCAGGACATCGAATGTTTAGCTTTATGGATGGGTTCAGCGGATATAACCAGATCAAGATGGATCCTAAGGATGCGAGAAAAACTGCGTTCATCACGCCAGTTGGGGTCTTTAACTACACAGTTATGCCCTTTGGACTGAAGAATGCGGGTGGTACATATCAGCGAGCAATGATGGCTCTTTTCCATGACATGATGCATCAAGAAGTAGAGTTTTATGTTGATGATTTGGTTATCAAGTCAAGAGAAGAAGCAGACCGCCTAGGAGACCGGCGAAAGGTATTCGAAAGATGCAGAAGTTTCCAATGAACCCCATGAAATGCGCGTTTGGAGTGACTTCGGGGAAGTTCTTGGGGTGTGTGATCCATCGCCATGGGATTGAACCTGACCCTGTAAAGATTTCAGCTATCACTAGCATGTCAGCACCACATAATCAAAACACTTTGAAGAAATTCTTGGGAAAGCTGTCTTATCTGCGGAGATTTATCCCAACAATTGCAAAACTGACTTTCTGCTTCGGCGATCTTCTCAAAAATAATGTTGTGTACAACTGGATAGAAGAACATGAAGCCGCATTCGGGAAGTTGAAGGACCTGCTGACATCGCCAAGAGTGATGATTGCACCTCAGTTGGGGTCATCACTTTTGTTGTTCTTGACATCGACCAAGAAATCCATAGGGGCACTGCTAGACCAAGAGCATGAAGGGCATGAAAGGCCAATTTATTACATCTCTCGCGTGGTAAATCCGGCCGAGTCAAGGTACACAGATATTGAGCTTCATTGCCTTGCTTTATTTTTCGTAATAGAAAAGTTAAAGCATTATTTCACCTCACACAAAGTCGTGGTAAACACAAAGAGCGACCCCATACGGTATCTCTTAAGTCATTCATCTCCCTGCAGAAGATTGACAAAGTGGTACATGACCATATCACAATACGATATAACATGTACTCGACCAAAAGCAATAAAATCGCAAGCAGTGGCAGACCTTTTAGCACAGTTTCCAGACTACAATATGAGCCAATGATAGAAGAGGAGCTAGAAGGTCCTGAGATCTATGCGATCGAGTCACCATACTGGAAGCTTCATTTAGGAAAGGAGGTGGAATTGGCATCGTATTGACTAAGCCAGACGGGGAGGTCATCCACATGTCCACCATGTTAGATTATCTAGTAACGAACAATGAAGCAGAGTACGAGGATCTGATTGCAGGGCTCCGCGCGGCCAAGGCGCTGGAAGTTAGTAATTTGACGGTCATGGGGGACTCCAAGCTCATTTTCAAGCAAGCCTCGGGCGAGTATGGATTGAAAGAGGTCAACTTGTTGCCTTATCGGACTATGGTGCAGAAGCTGGTGCAGCAATTTCATGTCGTCAAATACGAGCACACGCCTAGAGCTGACAATCGGGACGCGGATGCTTTAGCCACTCTGGGGTCAAATATCAGTGCGGACAAGTGCCCAGCAAGAATTTCGATTGAGGTTAGAACAAATCCAGCCTTGACGCAAGAAGTATGTGAAAAGGAGCCCACAGCGGATGAGGATTGGAGGAAACAAATAATACGCGCAATTGCCGAGAGAACAAGCAAAGATAATTGGGCATCTACGAAGGGATACTGCGTGCACGATAATTCCCTTTACTTTAAGGGACCCGGAGGAATACTCATGCGGTGTGTCTCGCAGCAGGAAGGGCAGGCATTATTGGAAAAGATGCATCAACACTCTTGTGGGGAAAACGAGGTATCCATCTACAGAAAAGCCCAGAGATATAAGATCCATTGGCCGGATATGTCGACGTTCGCCGCGATTATTCAAGGGAACTGCGAGAGCTGTACATTGGTCAAAGACTCTTTGGAGATTGCTGCAATCGATGACGACACATATTGGAGGAAGCCACTCTTTGACTACTTGTCAGAAGGAATCGAGCCAACTCAGAGAAAAGAAGCTGAGAAGCTTAAAAGAAAGGCAACCCGATATGTTGTGCGGGAAAACATACTTTGGCGAAGAGGCCACGGGGGCAATCTACTCAGATTTTTAAATAGCCAAGAAGCGCAAGATGTGATGGATATGTCTCATTAAGTGGAGCATCAGGGAGGCGCGAAGCTATGCAGACAACTCCTCACCGTTGGCTATTTTTGGCCCACAATGGAAGCAGACTGCCGCACCAAGGTTAAGAGATGTCAAGAGTGTCAGTTCAAAGGCAACCTTGTGCACGCTCCCGCTGTAGACTTACACGCATTAGGAACGCCTTTGCCATTCCACACATGGGCCTTGGATTTTATTGGCCCCATTCGACTAGCCTCGCATGGGAATCAGTTCATCTTGACTGCAACGGAGCAATTTACTAAGTGGGTGGAAGTAGTGCCACTCAAAACAGCAAATGCGCTTGCGGTTGTCAACTTCGTTCAAGAGAACATCATATACCGATTCGGGATCCCCAACGGCACTCCTTTTGTGAATCGCCAGGTTGTTGCGAAATTTTCAGAGTACAACATAAGGCAGGTGTGCTCACGCCTTATTACCCGAAGGGGAACGGACAAATAGAAGCAACGAACAAGACACTGTTGAGGATTCAGAGCAAAATGGTCGCGGATGATCAATAGAAGTGGGCAAACTCTTTAAATTTGGCTTTATGGGCGTATCTTACTTCGTCGAGGACCCCCACAGGAGTTTCCCCGTTCCTTCTATGTTACGGAGCCGGAGCTGTTGTACCAGCAGAAATAAAAGTCGACTCTGCAAGGATAGCCTTTCATGCCTTGTACGAAAATCAACGTGATCAAGATCTGATTCTGCTGGAAGAAAGGCGTGAACAGGCTAAGAGGGCTAACACGAGATACAAGGAAAGTATCGCTCGCGCATACAACAAAACAGTTCAGCACCGAGACTTTGCAGTCGCGGACTTGCTTCTGCGAGCCTCAGATCATTGTATGCGAGAGGCAGCCCATCTGAAATTCGCAGCCAACTTGGAAGGACCATTTGAAGTCAAAGAAGTCTTTGACAGTGGTTATTGCACAATTCAGAGACTTCATGGGACTGCAACAAATCCAAACCCAATCAATAAGCGATGGATCAAAAAGTATTATCCTTAGCCCATCTCTTTATTTTTTATGCCAAAGTATGTTGCTTTCATTACTTTTGATTCAAAAGTCTAGTTGCCTCATGTATTCTGCACTACTTCCTCCCATATGAGGAATTTGTTTTTGTGCTCCTCCCATATGAGGATGCTTTAATAAAAATGACTCTCCCATATGAGAGAAACTTGGTAATTTATTGTACCATTTTATTTACTTATCTGTTCATATCATTTATATGTGCCAACTCGTCCAAAGCCTATCTGTTTAGATAGCAGATATGATCCTCTGTGATCCAAAGCCTATCTGCCTAGATAACAGCTATAACAAATATGATCCTCTGCGATACAAAGCCTATCTTATAATGAGTTTCTTCCTTTTGGATACAAAAATGGCTCAGCTAACTAATCTGATTCCACATGATGAAAATAAAATACTGGATATCTAGGGTTAAAATACTTTGACCAAAGGGGGAGGGTTAGGTTTCAAAGGTTGGTCGCTCAAGGTGAAGTGGCGTTCCAACCGAAGCATACCGAAGTGTTGTTAAAGGAAAGGGAAGGCAGTGCGATATTTCGATCCTTACCACCTATTCTGGAAATAAGGCTTTGCTGCAAACTCCCTTCGAATGGTCCCCTTCCGCCCCTGCCACATGGGATATGTCCCTTATCAAGACTGTCCTCACGAGCGTGACATCATCAAAAAAGTGAGCTTGCCTTTCACTTCTCTTTGGATGGGACCTTCCATCGATCTGTCTATCGATCTTTCTTTCTCCCGGGGATTAAATGTCGCGGGAGCGAAGGATTCCTTTTTTCGTTCATGCCTAGATAGCAGCTATAACAAATATGATTCCATGCAATCCAAAGCCCATATGTCTAGATAGCAGCCGTGACAAAATAGAATCCGAAGTGATCTAAAGCCTATCTGCCTAGATAGAACCAATAAAAACGCTAACATGCGACTATCTGCAACAGAAATACAAAGCTTGTTTTATCATATAGCAAGTTCACACGCGAAGTTACAATCTATTGTAGTAGATGAACTAGCAAATGAAAAAGCATACTTTCATAAAAGTCAAATATGGCTCACAATTTATCTCTCTAGATAACAACTTACAAGCAAAACCTTACACTGAGAAAGGAAAATTCATAATCTAAAGCTTAGATGTACGGATACTAAAACTATGAAACGTGACACTGTCGTCGACGTCCTCGATCAAAACAGAGCTCTTATTCGTATCTCTGCCACGGTGAGATGCCAAATGAACTTCACGCCATAAAGGTTGCAGATGTGAAGAACAAGTGGGAGAACAGCTCATGGAGCAGGAAGCTGATTGTGCATGAGGGACAAACACAATCACTCGTCACACCTTGTTCAAAACAATGGTGGCAAATAGTTCTCTGCCAGAGAACCGACAAAGATGCACTCCGTTCATTACTTACTGGTAGTGGAACCGGTATCAAATTTTTCTTCGCCGGAAAGTTGCCGGAGACAATTCCTGCAAACATAATGAAGAAGAAAGCTTCTTTGTTCAAACTGGAAAGCTTACACAATCGATCTTCGACAAGATCAGGTGAATCAAAGGACTTTCTGGAGAATTTCTCCGGAGCCATTCCTATAGCACAATGCACAAACTCAGGTTTGGAGGCCCGGACCTGGTATGGATCAACAAAGGTCAAGGGCCGATACCAGTAGTCGTGACGACTCACGAGAAATTTTGATGAAGAACCAAATAGAAAGAAGGGAATAGCAAAAGGTGTGACGACGAGAGGATCGCCACTGTTGTCGTCAACTGTGATCTCTGCTGGGACGTCCACATTCGTGTTTGATGGCTGCAAGTTTCCTTGGCCAGTTTCTGCTTGCTTAAGGGTTTCCTCATTCACAAGAGGTTCCTGCGGCGCAGGAGCGTATGTTAGAGCATCAACATTTTCATGCGATGCTATGTATTCCATGGCCTGTTCATTTTCATGAACTTCAGCTCCAACACCCTCCGCTGCCATCTCTCCAATTGCGCCAGCTTCTCCTACATGTTCATACCCAGCATCTCTCTCTTGCAGACTTTCAAAGCATGTCGGTGAAGGGCGAAACCCAAACGCCGAGAAACGAAGAGAGAGACTTGTTCATATATTGAAACAGACAGAGAAGCTTATTCATATCGGTAGTGAACAATCGCAGTCCATCGATTTCTATGGGGTTTGATAGTATTAAGAACATCCTCTAACTTAAACACTATTTTAAATAATTGACCTTTACCAGTCCGTCTATGCTCTTTGTTCCCATTTAACTTTTTTGACTCGTATGTGGGTCACTTTGAACGGGTGATTTGGATAGAGAAAATTTTTCCAGCGTGTTATAGAGAAAATTTTACTCTAAAATACCATGAAATAATTAACAAAAATTTACTTTGGTTTGCTATTCAAATTACCGGGTCAAAGTGACCCAGTGAATAGTGACAAATGTCAAATTAGGAACAGATAGGAGAGACAAATTGGTAATTATGTGTTCTGGAGTGATTGTTATGGGCTTCAACATTTGGGCCTTATGGACTAGATTAGATCTCCTTATGTCATTGCTTGACCTTTTGGACATCACTACTTGGGATGGTTACTATTTGGGCTTTTTTCCGAAATTGATTACTAATTGGGCTTGGTCTAATAATAGTACGTTGGTGTTTAAGTTATTCTTTTTCATCAATGTTGACAGTTGTCGATAGTGCATTTTAGACCGACAGAGCATAGCCACGTGGCAGCCATCCAGCACATCCGATTGTGCTCCATATGCACTCAATCACTGACCATACTTATCCACTTGGGGGCTGCGAGACAGGGCCACCCGCGATGCTCACTACACGAGACTTGTAGGTTCTTAGTGGCACACGAAACAGCTGTGCATCTTAGGTAGTCGCCAACCCGCCCCGTAGTGGCACACGAAACATCTGTGCGGGGTTTTGTATTAGAGCACTCACTGCTTATAGAACTCACCTTGTAGGGCCACTAGAAAACCCGATTTGAATCTTGGTTTATTTGATAACCTCTTGACCTAGGGTGACGATTCTTGGCGTTCATCACAAATCGTTTAGAATCACCACTTTAGTGCGTCACGAGGGAGTTGTAGTTGAGGGGGTTCGATGAGGGAGAGCTTATTTGCACATACTTGTGAGTTCTACATGATCGCATGCGCGTTAGTTTATATTTACGAGGGGATGTGAAGGTGAGTGTGAGTAGGCTTGCGCACTTCGGTGTAGCGGTGTTCCATGTCACTACATCATGGACACAGTTGTGGAGAGCCGTGAGTGCGTGACATCTAATACGCACGGAAATGGGGTTGGTTGATATTGATTGGTAGATCATGCTAGGGATCGATTATTTTCTTCGTTACGGTGTAGGACGATCGGTTGGATTAGGCATGATACTTATGTATATTTGACTACTTGAGAGAGGGGCATGACGACGTTCTAGTGTGGGGGTGTCGACTATTGACTACGGACATGGAGATTGAGCTTTTGACGATTCCACCCCATGCATGCTTTTATATTGATTTCAGCTTGTTTCGTGGCACCATGTACTTCAACGAGATAGGGGGAGATGAATTGTTCTTGTGATTCTTATTCATCGGTTTGTTTGATTTTCTCCCCCTTGTCATTACATACTCTTGGAAGAACCACTCGTATAATTTGTATATTTTGGAAGATGTTGTTGAGAGAAAAAAAAAAGAAAAGAAAGAAAAGAAAAAAAAATAGAGAAAAAAAAGGAGAGATGAAATAAGGGAATAAGTTGGAGTTTCGCGGAAATTGAGTGGTGAAAGAGACTAGTTCATTGGCCGCGGCACTCTTTTTGTACACAATTCGCAATGGTGGCCACAGAGATCGTAATAGTACCGAGGTTTGAGGGAATTGAGGGCCGGAGGCGGTGAGTTTCGGGTTGCGGTTCTTATCATCATTGTGAGCGAGTGTGAGATGTGGTTCATATGTGACGATATGACGCTTTAGGGTTATTTTATTTTGATTATCTTTTTGTCCCTAAGCCTCAGCATTCGATGCCGTTAGCGGAACTGGAAGCTCGGACCTTGAACGTGGCTTAGCCTAGCGTAGCCTCTTATTTTTATCGGCACACACGAAGAGGTAGGTTATTCTTGTACTTAGTAAATCTAGGCTCTCTATACGATCTAAGGGAAAGTCGTGTTGTCAAGTTTAGTTTCAATTCACGCCTTGTTCCTAGATTTCTCATCATTCCATGATAACCGGTTTAAGTTAATTGAGATTGCCCGATCTCGCAAAAGAAAGAAAAAAATTGTTCTCTAATTTCTTGCATTGTATATATTGCATTTGCATGTAGTCGCATTGTTTATAATCGAGTTTTGTCGGCTAGTAAAAGGTGTTTTGTGTTTGGATCTTGACCTCGGACTCGTAGGAGATGTTGTGTTGAGTATGCAAATGTGGTAGGTAAGTACGCAATGGCAAATGTGGTTTGTATGCAAAGAAAGTTTGGAAGTTGGAAGAGGTTTGAGGAAGTGAGATGAGATTGTGAGAATTGGCTTGAGGATTTGCACGAGACGAGCAAAATGTAGTGTGGGGGTAGTTGATAACTCCATTTTGGAGTTATTTTATTCTTTATTTTTGCTATGTTTTGCGTGCTTATCATGGAGAATTTTATCGTATTTTGAGTATAATATGCTAAATTTGCGAATTTTGAGTTTTTGATCGTTCATCGTTAAATCCGGGCGTTTCATGTATATTTTGATGCTTTTATTGTGATATGATCGCGGGTTCATGTTTCGTGTTGTGGTTAGAAAGAAATAGGACGCGAGGATAAAAGGTGATGAAGAAACGAGCTTCAGAAATAAAGAAAGCAAGGAAAACTCAAGGAAAAGAGCCAGAAAAAGCTAAGGACAATTCTCTACGCACGAAGAGATATTGTCCTCGCACGAAGAGAAGACTTAGTCAAATTTTCAGAAGTCTTTGTGGGTTACTATGATGTCTCAAAATAGGAAGACTGTCACAAGAAGAAAACAGAAACGTTGGAGAAACTCTTTGCACGAAGAGATTTGGTCTTCGCACGAAGAGATGGCAGAATGTGTTAAATCCGTCCGGGGCTTTTGTGAAATTATCAGAAACTTGTTTAAAACTTTATGGAAACGTATAAAAGAGTATTAGGGCTAGTTTTCAGTCTATTCTATAAAGGAGGAACGTATCATTGGCGTCTAGGAGCTATTGTGGAGCTTGGGAATCATCCATTTGCTTTCCAAACTTCTTCGAATCTCTTTTTCTGGGATTATGATCATAGAACTTGTTATTTTGATCATGTCTAGTAGTAGCTAAACCCTTTTATCGGGATATCTCATAGGAAACTAGGGTTTTATCACTACGTTTTGTGATTTATGGATTTGCTCTCATGGAATTATGCTTAATTGATGAATTTTTGTCTAGTTATGTGTATTTTATGCCTTTCATCTATCTTTTCTATTAGTAGACGTATTAATAGGATTGTTTTAGGTCGTAAACGATAGAGGAATGTACGTTTGTGTGCACAAAAGATTCCGGCGGGGAGACCTCCGTGTACACCGTATGTAGAGGATCAGAGATGGCACAGGAAGAGTTGGGTTGTGTGTAGGGAGAGAGTAAGACAGTAGTAATGTCTAAGAGAGAGACAGAGGTTTGGCAGAGCTTCCGCGTATGGCTAGTGTTCCTCCTTTGTATGGAAAGGGTAACGTCCTATATATAGCAGGGAACGTGACCGTTGTAGTGTGGTTAATGCGCCCATTAATGGCGGCTTAATTAGCTTAACCACAACGGCACGTTCGTCCTCATATATAGGGACCGTTTCAGCACGTTATGCGCGAATACCGGAACCGTTACGAGGTTGACCGGGTTTGACCGGATTGACCGGGTTTATGGAGCTCGTGCCATAAATCTCTCAAAACAGTTACTAAAGGTCGCGCGCGGGCTTGGCTCGCACGCGACAGAGCTTACTCTAGCCTCCAAACCACTAAGTCCCTACAAGTCCCGTGCAGTGGTATGCGAGGGCTCTGTCTCGCAGCCCCCACATGGATCAGCTCGGCTGGTGATCCAGTGTGTATGGAGCACAATATGGTGTGCTGGATGGTTGCCACGTGGACAAGATCTGCTAGCTCAGAAAGCACTATCTACATTAGCCCCCTTTCTGCGCGTGAAGGCTCATAGCTGTATAGACTTCCATGCGCGGAAACCAACATGCGCGTCGTCGCCACGCACCAGTTCAAACACGAGCAAATTCAGCCCCCGTGCATGCCATTATGACCTAAAACCCCTAGAGTCGTGCCGTCTGGCCTTTAGGGTTTTAGGCGTGACGTCAGCTTGTCCTATGATTGCGCGATTCGACGGTGACGGTTGCGATTCGACTACTGAAAGGACGCAACCCTTCATTGTTTTTGGATAAATACTTTGTACTCTCCATTGTTGCAAAGCATCACTTCTTTCTCTTAAAGTGAATGATACCCGGAATTCTTCGAGAGCAGATTCAGATAATCAATCACCAGTTCAGAACTGCAAATCGTCTTCTCCAATTGTGTGTATCCAAGCAGGCTTCGCGAAAACAAGGTTGGCCTTGTTCGATTTCAATTTAGAATACCGGTGTATGCTTTGAACTGTGTTGGATCTGCAAACCCATATTATCTGTTGAAACTTGTGAAGAAGCACCAATCTTTGAACCCAACTTTGATTTAGTCCCCTAATGATAAGGACCTTGGATGTAGGGCTTTTGAAAT
Source organism: Linanthus parryae (assembly GCA_023055425.1). Classification (NCBI taxonomy): domain Eukaryota; kingdom Viridiplantae; phylum Streptophyta; class Magnoliopsida; order Ericales; family Polemoniaceae; genus Linanthus; species Linanthus parryae. The sequence continues at coordinate 2,148,221 of JALGPY010000015.1, forward strand.
CTCTGATAATGCAAACAATTCCAATCCCTAATTTCTGAAATTGATACCAGAAACTGTTCGTCTTTCTTTCTACAGATCTTGAATCTCAGAATTCGAACTGAAGTGTGGCATATTTCTCCCCCTTTTTTTCTTGCTTTTCCGCAGGAATGGCCAAGACAAAAGGAACCAGACCCACCAAGGAGGACGAAGAAATACCTGATCTTCCGCAAGCTTTATGGCGAAAAGCCCCCTATTTGGGTGGCAAAGACTTCTACCACGCGAGGGTTAAGGCAAGGAAACTGCCTGCTTCCGTCCCCAATGAGGGATTGCTAACATTGACTCCTCCAGTTAACTCAGCCTTGCTCGAGTTGATTGGCTCCGAGGACGTGGTTCGATTAGGAATCGAAAACGGGTACTTCCCCTATGCTGCGATTTCCACGCAAGCCTTTGTCCAGAAATTGGACTATATGGATGAGTGGATTGACCACGTGTTGACCAATCATGCTGCGACCCTCAACGAGGCCGGCGTATACTTCGCCGTTCGTGCTATGAAGGGTGCTGCCGTGAAGCTGGACCAGTCCATGCTTCTAAACCTTCTTTCTCGCTACTCGCCCGCGACTCACACATTTTATTTTGCTGAGTTCGAGGCTGCCCCCACACTCGAGGATGTGCATATGCTGTATGATCTATCTCCCATGGGTGAGGTGGACCCTTTGAGTCCCTTGAGGACGGATGCGGAGATCGCTTTGTATACGCAGATGGAGGAGTGCCTGTCAGAGGTAAAGAATATCTCCACCCGGTGGACCACTACCAAAGACAAAAGAGGGATGCTCATTCTGGCATCCCAGACGAACCCATAAGCGAGGACGTTCTTGCTGAGTCCAGGAACACAGCCGCGGAAGCTGCTGAAAGGAGAAGGCAGCGAGAAGAGGAGGAGCTCGAGCGTGTGAGGCAGCGGAGCCTCGAAGAGAAACATGTTGATGACTTAGTGCGTCCCACTGATGAGGAAGATGTGCTTCCCGAAGAGGTAGCTCCTCAGGCTGAGGAGGAGGATGTGGCTCTAGAAGAGGATGCAGCAGCTCTGGAGCAAGCCCAAGCAGATTTTGAAGAAATCGCAGGCGGCAATAAAGGTGAGATTTTTAATCTCGCGGTAACTTATAGAGATGTTGTAGTGGGTGCATTAAAGCATGGTGTGTCAAAAGCTGACATTCGCCGTTGGCTAGTAGGCAAGTGCGGTGAACCCTCAGGTAATCACTTGATCGATGTGCATGGACTGGACTTAGCAACTTGAATCATTTTCATGACTAGTTTCTTCGCATCCCAGGTCACGCTCATTTTAAAGACATGCTTAATGAGGACACGCTAATAGGGCATGGTTCCACGTCTTTAGTGTATGACGAAGATACTCCAATCCCACCTTCGCGTGGAGGTGCTTGCTCTTAGCTTTAGCAAAGATAGTAAAATAACGTACAATACGAGTTACCTCATACTATCGCATTTTGTATCGCAGGCGATGCTGATGATTCTATGCTGGAGCAAAGAAGTCAACCTTCTGCCTCCTATGTTCCGATTCCGAGTTCCCATACCGAGAAGCCCGTCGCAACTGCTGCATGTGTAGGAGAGCCTCCTGAGGACATCATCGAACTTTCTGATGATGCCGAAGCTGATGGTGTGCTAATGGAGGAAGATGCCCATGCTGGCGCTCAGGAAGTAAGAACAAGCACTGTTGATGCTACCGCATCTGAGAGTGTCCCTCGCCAAGCGACTTCGGCTGTCACTACATCTCCAGCGATGACTGAGTCGGCGGCACCCCTTCCTGCGTGGAGCTTTTGGGGCTCGCAGGTCAGGACTGCAATCGCAGCTGGTGCGACTTATACTCTTCCTCCTAACTATGAGGGGTTAGAGCTCGCAGCTGATAGGAGAGCTATGGAGCGAGGACAGTCTTCGACCACTCCAACAATGCGCATTCCTTCTCTTCGTGAGATCCTTGAAGGAACTGGTAAGTAGAGGTTTGCTGCTTGCATCTCGCATCATTCATTTGCGAGTTTGATAGCATAACTTAGCTTTGACATTGCTTTAGGTTTGAAGCAAACTGATGTGGACTGGCTAGTTCGGATGCGCCTCACCTACCCCCAATCATTTGCAAGATCTCTGGAGATAGGGCCCTTTGACAGGAGGCTGTTTCTTACCGAAGCCATTTGGATTTTGGAGCAGCTGTCTGCGGCCACGCCTGCGACCATTTCTGTCCAGAGTGCCGAATTGCTTTTTGGCATGTGCCAAAATCTTCTTGCCAAAGTCCAAGGCAGACTGGGTTTCAGATTTCTTATGAAAAGAGTTACCCTGATTCGCGCAGCCGTAACTTTGAAACTCGGCCACCAAAACCTCGCAGCTGAGAAGTAGAAGGTGGAGCAGCAAAAGCAAAAGGCTGAAGAGGCTCTGAAGCTCTATCATGAGATGAATGCCAAGTGCGAGCAATTGAAGCAGGAAGTGGAGCAGGTAGAGAATCTGAGCCATCAGTTCGCCCCTCATGACTCCTTGATCAAAAATTTGCTTTGACTTTTTGAATTTGAAAAGCAGCGAACAAATAGCTGGAACATTAATGTAATGTTGAAACATTAATGTAATGTTGCTAGGGTTTCTCCCCCCTTTTTTTTAACAAAAGAATCGACATGCCCATTTTGCCCTTTCCGGGATTTGATGGGATATCTCTGTGCATATCCAATTATGAAATCAGCAAATGATATTCTGCTTGATTTTCGCGCTAATTTCTTGTAAGATAAGCACGCTTTCCTCGGAAAGTCCATCCGAATCATGACCATCCGTCATTAATTAGGATACGCAACTGAATCGTCGTAGCCTTTAGTAGGGTAATTGATCGTTACCGCTTTTCAAGGCATAAGTGATTGACCTTACCCTCTTTTCAAATTCTGCTGACTCATCTTGGCAACTGAAGAGTCTCCACCAGGTCTATATAAACCCTGTCTTTGCCATTTGGGTTCTTCATCCCAAAAATGTGCTTTGCCGTGAGTCCTTACGACTGCTGGCTTCAACGCTTGTTTTCCGTTGATTTATGGCAACTCCAAGTCATGAGACCTGAATTTGCGCTTTGTGCTACAGAAATAGTTTCCAAGATCCGCTTTATGAGGCTTATTGATCTTTATAACCATCATAAAGAAGATGGAGATGTATCTCATGTGTGTTCGAAGAATTTTCTTCGTCTATTATGTTTGCAGGTCATGTTTCCGGCCGCCTCTCGGTGAGGTGCAGCGCCGTAGTGACCGTGCTACCGACTCGTAATGAACGGCGGAATTCTCCTCCAGCATCCCTAGAGGAGGATTTCTTGCCTCTTCGTTCTTGAACTCAGGAGGATCGTCAATGCCCTTGTCTATCAGGACAAGGAACCCAGTACCAGAGGAATGACTGCTTCCCCTGTTTTGCACGACTGCATACGCCGGAACAGGTGGTTCCTCTGGTACATATCTTGATCAGACAGAGGTCTTTGTCAGATCCTGGGGTCTTGGACGTACCGTCACCCAGATCTTGCTGCTAGGGATGTAGCGAATGGCGAGTTGATCTCTTCGCAGAAGCATCCTACTTGCTACAGATCTTTGGCCGCAGATCTGCGTGTTGCATAGCCGGTGTTAGGACCGGTGGGTTCATCCCTTCTCAGTTAGGATTCCCTCGATGTGTTACTTCTCGCTTGTGAGCTACTTCTCGAATGCATTGTAAGCCATGTTGACTGCGTAGTTAGATTTGAGCTTTTTCGCTTGTAAGCTGCTATCTAGACAGATAAATTGTAAGTCTTTTTGACTCATAATAATAAATAGCTTTTGTATTATCTGCTGTCTTGTTACAACAAAATACAACTTCGCATGCGTATCGGCATATTTCGCCTTGTGTAATGCTATATACATACTTCGCATTTGCTATCTGCCGCATAAATTCGCAGATGTCTTATAAGATCGTTCGAGATCGTGTTTGCGCAGCTGTGCCATCTTGGCAGATGGGCTTGTGATTTGCTTTCAGATTCAAGTGCAGGTGTCATCTCATCAGATAGACCTTTGTAGATCACTTAAGATCATTTTGCATAATGTTTCTATCGCAATAGATAGTCTTAAGGGCGAATTTTAAATCGCATTTGTATAACGCTCCTATCACGGCAGATAGGCTTGAAAGATCGTTTAAGATCACGTTCGCATATGTTACTATCGTGGCAGATAGGTTTTGGAAGATCAATTAAGATCATTTTTCGCATGAGCTGCTATCGTGGTAGATAGGCTTTAGAAGATCAATTAAGATCATTTTGCGTAGGCTGCTATCGTGATAGATAGGCTTTAGAAGATCAATTAAGATCATTTTTCGCATGAGCTGCTATCGTGGTAGATAGGCTTAGAAGATCAATTAAGATCGCATTTGCATAGGCTGCTATCGTAACAGATAGGCTTTAAAAGATCAATTAAGATCGCATTTCGCATAGATTGCTATCGTAGCAGATAGGCTTAGAAGATCAATTAAGATCGTATTTCGCATAGGCTGCTATCGTAACAGATAGGCTTTAAAAGATCAATTAAGATCGCATTTCGCATAGGTTGCTATCGTAGCAGATAGGCTTAGAAGATCAATTAAGATCGCATTTCGCATAGATTGCTATCGTAGCAGATAGGCTTAGAAGATCAATTAAGATCGTATTTCGCATAGGTTGCTATCGTAGCAGATAGGCTTAGAAGATCAATTAAGATCGTATTTCGCATAGGTTGCTATTGTGGCGGATAGCCCATTGTTAACAGTAATAACAAACTAAATGAAGCAAAATTAACAGCTAGAAATATGAAGCTCTCATTTGGGAGAATTCTTTTATTATATTGCTCTCGTATGGGAGAGGTGACCTTACAATTCTCTCATTTGGGAGAGAAGATTGTGTGAATCATAGCCATACAAGACATGAAGCAACGTTATAATAAAACGCATAAAATGAGAGAAGTCAAGGATAGTACTTCTTAATCCAGCGCATGTTGACTGAACTCGGGGTTGAGGTCGTTCCGTGCAACCTCCATATGCTGCAATAGCCACTATCAAAGACTTCTGTGACTTCGAAAGGTCCTTCCCAATTGGCTGCGAATTTTGGATGAGCCGCTTCTCGCATGCAGTGGTCAGATGCGCGCAGGACCAAATCTCCGACTGCGAAGTCTCTTCGCTGGACCGTCTTATTGTAAGCGCGAGCGATCCTTTCTTGATACCGCTTGTTGGTCCTTTTAGCTTGTTCTCGCTTTTCCTCCAGCAAGACTAAGTCATGATCGCGTTGATTGTCGTATAGTGGGTGGAAGGCCAATCTCTCCGAATTGACTCTCACCTCCGCAGGTACCACAGCCTCGGCCCCATAGCATAGTAGGAATGGTGAGACCCCCGTGGGTGTCCTTGGAGAAGTTCGTTAAGCCCACAGGGCTATGCTTAGAGAATCAGCCCATTTCTTATGGTCATCTGCGACCATCTTGCTCAAAATCCTCAGCAGCGTTTTGTTGGTCGCCTCGGCTTGCCCATTCCCTTTCGGGTAGTAAGGGGTGGAACATATCTGTCTGATATTGTACTCTGCTAACTTCGCAGCCACCTGGCGATTAACAAAAGGAGTACCATTATCTGAAAGGATGGTGTTTGGAATTCCGAACCTGCATACGATGTTTTCTTGGATGAAGTTGACCACAGCTAGCGCATTTGCCGTCTTCAGTGGTATCGCCTCCACCCATTTGGTGAATAGCTCAGTTGCAGTGAGAATAAAATGATTCCCATGTGATGTTGGTCGAATGGGACCAATGAAATCCAGCGCCCATGTGTGAAATGGCCATGGCGTTCCCAATGCATGTAGATCCACAGCGGGAGCGTGCACTAGGTTTCCTTTGAATTGACACTCCTGGCAGCGCCGTATTTTGGTACGGCAATCAGCCTCCATCTTCGGCCAGAAATATCCAATAGAGAGGAGCTGCCTGCATAATTTCGCTCCTCCTTGGTGTTCCACTTGATGAGAAAGGTCCATGACTTCTTGTGCTTCCCTGCCGTCTAGACATCGCAGCAAGTTGCCCTCATGACCTCTTCGCCAGAGTAAATTCTCTTGAACCACATATCGGGATGCTTTCCTTTTCAACTTTTCCGCTTCTTTTCTCGATTCGGGTAAGGTGCCCTGGGTGAGAAAGTCAAAGAGTGGTTTCCTCCAATCCGTGTCATCGTCGGTTAGAGCGATGAGTAAGGAATCCTTGATTAGTGCGCAACTCTCGCACTTTCCCTGTATTAGGGCTGCGGCTGTTGACATGTCTGGCCAGTGAATACCATATCTCTGAGCTTCTTACATTCCACTGTGGGATGCATGACCTTGCCGTGGTATTCGCACCACTTCGGGTCCCTCACCATCTCCTTGGAGGGTACCTTTTCGAGCGGCAGTAGGACACCGTCCTTGCGCCATTGCCTGCAGAGGTCGCTTGCTTCCTCCACCGAACATGGCAGAGGTGGTACGTCGAAGTTCACAACCTTCGCCTACTTCTGGGGCGAAATTGTATTGACCTCAGCTTCGCAGCCCCTCTTGTAACTGAATCTCCCGATTTTGTAGGTAGTACCACTCGAGGATCGCTCCGGAGCATTTTTCTTTTTCTGTCTCTCCACTATAGGCTCGATGTTTTTCGTGTTGAGAAAAACGAAAAATATGCAGAAAGAAAGAATCAAAACACACAGATTTACGTGGTTCGGCAAAACAGCCTACTTCCACGGAGTTGCAGAGATTTCACTAAAAACAGACGAATCGTCTCAGAGAGAATTACAAGCGAAATCAGAACGCTCAACATAACATGCTACGAACCCTAAGAACTCTATAAATAGACAACCTATCAAACCGGGCCGGATCCAAGCCCAAACGGGTCAAAACGGGTCAAAATATTTTTTTCGGGGGCGCTGCCCCCGAACCCCCGGAGACATGTTCGTGATCGCTACGGCTTGGGCCTACCGGCCCAAGCCTTCACTCCACGAATCATGTCTCCCTTTTCGGGTCGTAGCAAAACATGAACCGGGTCGATTCATAAAACGGGTCGCCCATGAACCAGGGCTCCACCCCAACAATTCTCCCACTTGGAGACTGGTTCAACATCATGTACCAGACCCACATCCCCTAACATAATCAAGCTCCATCCCTGCAACTCAACTCATCTTCTTCAAGAAAGAAGACCCACTGAAGCTGCGCACAGCTTCAGTTTCTCAACAGTAACAACCTTTGTGAACATGTCTGCTGGATTCTCACTTCCACAAATCTTCTCAAGCTGAACCTGACCATCATCAAGTAACTCACGGATGAAATGATACTTTGTCTCAATATGCTTGGTCTTAGAATGGAACGCTGGATTTTTAGCAAGAAAAATAGCACTCTGACTGTCACTGTGAAGCGTGCCATTCTCCTGTATCTTCCCCAACTCTCCTAAGAACCTCTGCAACCATACCATCTCCTTTGCAGCTTCCGTGATAGCAATATACTCAGCTTCCGTTGTTGAAAGAGCAACAACCTTCTGTAAGTTAGAACCCCACGACACTGCCGTACCACCCAAGGTGAACACATACCCTGTAGTACTCTTCCTCTTATCCAGATCACCAGCAAGATCAGCATCAACAAAACCCTTAAGTTTCAAAGCACCTCCACCGAAACATAAGCACGTGTCTGAAGAACCTCTCAAGTACCTTAAGATCCATTTAACTGCCTCCCAATGTTGCTTTCCTGGATTACTCATGTACCTGCTCACAACTCCCACTGCATGGGAAATATCTGGCCTTGTACAAACCATAGCATACATCAGCGAACCAATAGCCGAGGCATATGGAGTCTTACCCATGTGTTCCCGTTCTTCAACTGTCTTTGGTGAATCATCTTTACTCAATCTAAAATGACCCCCCAACGGAGTGTTCACAGGCTTAGCCTGATCCATGCTGAATCTGCTTAGTACCTTCTTCACATACTCTGTCTGGGACAAATACAGAGTACCTCTGGCTCTATCTCTGACTATCCTCATACCAAGAATCTGACTTGCAGGGCCCAAGTCCTTCATGGCAAACTGTGTAGACAATTTCTTCTTCAAGTTATTAATCTCATCCAAACTAGATCCTGCGATCAGCATATCATCAACGTATAACAACAAGATAATGTAGGAGCCATCAAACTGTCTAACATAGCAACAATGGTCTGCATGACATCTCGTGTACTTTAAGCTGCACATAAAACTATCAAATTTCTTGTTCCACTGCCGAGGAGCTTGTTTCAGACCATACAAGCTCTTCTTCAACCTGCACACAAGATTCTTATTTCCCTGTACCTCGAAACCCTCTGGCTGATGCATATACAATTCTTCCTCCAAGTCACCATGAAGGAATGCAGTCTTTACATCTAACTGCTCAAGATGTAAGTCTTCTTGAGCAACCATACTCAGCACCAACCTGATAGTTGTAAGCTTCACCACAGGTGAAAATATCTCAGAATAATCAATTCCCTGCTTCTGCTGGTACCCCTTCACAACAAGTCTTGCCTTATACCGTTTACTTCCATCAGATTCATTCTTCACACGATATACCCACCTGTTATGAAGTGCCCTCTTCCCTGTTGGAAGTTCAGTTAACTCCCATGTCTGATTCCGAAGTAAAGAATCCATCTCATCATTCATTGCTGACTCCCACTTGCTAGAGTGAACATCCTGCAAAGTCTCTGCATAAGTCTCAGGCTCACCAGCATCAGTCAACAATATATAATTAAGACTAGGGGAGTAACGCTCTGGGACCTTTCTGTTCCTAGTCCCCACCCGAGTTCTCACATAGGTCTTCAGAGGAGTGTTCTTGTCCTTTGCAACTGGCTGTGACTCAGTAGTGTCAGGCACACTAGACTGATCCTGCGGAACATCATCACTGGGAGTGACATCCTCAAGAATATCAGGACAAACATACGAAGGAGTAGCTGGGACTTTATCCTCTGTATCAATAGCAACACTCGCCCTATCCTTATACATCATCTTCTCATTGAAGATCACATCTCTGCTTCTTATAATTTTCCTGTTCTCAGCATCCCAAAATCTGTAACCAAATTGTGCATCTCCATAGCCAATGAAGAAACAAATCTTGGACTTTGCATCTAGCTTACTACGTCTGGCAGCATCAATATGAACATAAGAAACACAACCGAAAACTTTCAAATGATCAAAACTAACCTCTTTTCCGCTCCATACTTCTTCAGGCAATCTGAATTCCAACGGAACTGAAGGTCCACGGTTTATGCAATAAACCGCTGTGCTAACTGCATCTGCCCAGAAAGTCTTCGGTAATCCAGAACAAAGCCTCATGCTTCTAGCTCTCTCATTGATGGTCCTATTCATGCGCTCAGCCACACCATTCTGTTGTGGTGTCCCGGGAAGAGTATTTTCGAGTCTAACTCCATGCGTAGCACAATAATCCTTAAGTCCACCATCAATGTATTCTCCACCATTATCAGATCTCAAACACTTCAATTTCAAACCCGTTTCAGTCTCAACCATGGCTTTCCACTTTTTAAAAGTTTCAAATAAATCAGATTTATTTTTCATAAAATAAACCCATACTTTCCTACTGAAATCATCAATGAAAGTGACATAGTATTGAGATCCTCCTAGCGACGCTACTGGTGAAGGACCCCACACATCTGTGTGCACGAGATCCAGCTTGCTTGATCTCAAGGCACGACCGCCTTTCAAGAAACTGACTCTCTTCTGCTTTCCCATAATACAGCTCTCACAAATACCCAGATCAACAGACTTCAGCTTTGAGAGCTTACCTTGGGACTGCAATATCTTCATACCTCTATGACTCATATGACCAAGTCTGCGATGCCACAAATCAGCGTCTTGCTCAGCTTCAGCAACTGCTACTGTATCACTCGGTCCCGAAGTCATGTACAAAGTTCCTGTTTTCTTACCACGAGCAAGTATCATGGAACCTTTCAAAACCTTCCATGCACCACTTGAGAAGACCACAGAGTTACCATCATCATCAAGCTGTCCCACCGATATCAAATTCTTCTTCAGTTCAGGAACATGTCTCACCTTCCGCAAAGTCCATACAGAACCACTTGCAAGCTTGACATCAATATCACCCTGACCAACAATATTCAGCGGCTCCCCATCTGCTAAGTACACCTTTCCGAAATCCCCAGCAGTATAGTTCTGCATAATTTCACGGTGCGAGGTAGTATGGAAAGAAGCACCCGAATCTAATATCCAATCATCAACGGGACTATACACAGCAAGAAGTAAAGCATCTTGAATTTCATCACTGACTGCATTCACCGAATTCCCAGACTTTCCTCTGTTTTTCTTCGGTGCCTTACAATCACTCTTAAAGTGACCTGATTTACCACAGTTCCAGCAATTAACCGTGCTTCCATCCCTTGTCTGCGATTTTCCACGACTGGTACCTCCATGCTTAGATTTTGATCTTCCCCGATTATTATTATCATTCCTTTCGTTGCTTCTGCCACGATTATCAACATTATAGGCCGAACCCGAAGGTTCACCAGAATCTTTACGACGCACTTCCTCAGCCAGAATTAAATCACGTATGTTATCATACTTCAACTTTTCTTTTCCAGCAGAATTACTAACAGCAGTTCGCATAGATTCCCAACTATTAGGTAATGACGCTAATAGTATCAAAGCCCTAACCTCATCATCAAAGTTAATTTCAACAGCAGACAATTGATTCGTAATTGTATTGAAATCAGTAAGATGTTGAGCAACCAACATACCTTCTGTCATCTTCAGATTGAACAGACGCTTCATCAAGTACACCTTGTTATTAGCAGACGGAGTCTCGTACATTCCTGACAACGCCTTTATCAGCGAAGCTGTAGTAGTCTCCTTAATAACGTTGTGCGCAACCGACCTTGACAGCGTCAACCGAATAATGCCCAGAACCTGTCGATCCATAACCTTCCAGTCTTCCTCCTTCATGGCTTCAGGCTTTACCCCCTCCAGCGGAGCGTGCAGTTTCTTCCCATACAGATAGTCCTCTATCTGCATCTTCCAGTACGCATAATCTGTGCCGTCGAACTTTTCAATTCCAGAACCTTTCATCTCATCTGCCATCGTTTTTCCCAAACCCTAGCTAACCTGGCTCTGATACCAGTTGTTGAGAAAAACGAAAAATATGCAGAAAGAAAGAATCAAAACACACAGATTTACGTGGTTCGGCAAAACAGCCTACTTCCACGGAGTTGCAGAGATTTCACTAAAAACAGACGAATCGTCTCAGAGAGAATTACAAGCGAAATCAGAACGCTCAACATAACATGCTACGAACCCTAAGAACTCTATAAATAGACAACCTATCAAACCGGGCCGGATCCAAGCCCAAACGGGTCAAAACGGGTCAAAATATTTTTTTCGGGGGCGCTGCCCCCGAACCCCCGGAGACATGTTCGTGATCGCTACGGCTTGGGCCTACCGGCCCAAGCCTTCACTCCACGAATCATGTCTCCCTTTTCGGGTCGTAGCAAAACATGAACCGGGTCGATTCATAAAACGGGTCGCCCATGAACCAGGGCTCCACCCCAACATTTCGTGCATTCGATGAGCTTTGAAAACGTAGGTGTCTGCAGGTTGATGAGCACACCTTTGTATTCGTCTCGCATGCACTGCAGGCATATCTCTACAAGCCGGCTTTCGAGCATTGGATCTTTGCATTCCAAGGACTTTGCCCTGAATTTCTTGATGAAAGTGATCCCGTCCTCCTCGCGCTTCTGATACATCCGCGAGAGGTGGATCATTGTCACCTTTTCTTCCATCTGGAAGAACTTGGTATAGAACTTCTGGACCATGTCGTCCCATGTCTTCACAGATCCGGCCTCCAACGTTCGGTACCACTTGTACGCCACGTTCCCCAAGGATTTTGGGAACTCTCGCATCAGCAATTTGGGATCGGCTCCGTATGGCCCCATGACATCGATGAAAGGCATAACATGCTCATGAGCGTTCCCGTTGACATCCTCGAAATTGTCCCATTTAGGAGCCTTATACCCCACCGGGTTAGGCATGAGATAGATCTCCCGCGGGATGGGTGGATCGTTGTCTAGCTTCGGGATAATGGTATCCGCGAATGATTGGTGAGCCATAATAGTATCCATACGCTTCTGCAGAGACGTCATACATTCTGGAATGCTTCCCTCGGTAGCAGGATGAGGAGTTGCCGCAGGCGGAGGCGACACATATGCCGCAGAAGGATTGGGGACATATTGGCTGCTCGCATTGCCCCAGATCGCCGCTGGCGGAGGCAAGGGATACTGCGAAGCCGGGTTAGATGCCAAAGCCGGAGGCTGAGGAGTATGAGCACTGAGAGGCAACATCTGAGCTGTTGACCCTTGAATTTAAAGCAGCTGCGTAGTCGCCGGTGGAGTCTGCAAATTAGGGTTGGGAGGTGTGGTTGACACTCCCAGTCCTGGAGCGGTAGGGGCTCCTCCTCCTTGAGAGACGGTGGTGGCTGGTGATGGATTCGGCGCAAGGGTGCCCAGAACGGCCAAGATCCGTTCTAGTTGCGCAGACTGAGCTTTGAGAGCTTTTGCCTGACCTTGGACGGTAGCGTCCAAGGATTCTAGCGTCGGTGCCTCGCCGGGGGTCGTAGGAGTACGGCGGGTCTCCTCTCCCGAGGCAGCTTCGGTGGAAGGCGATCTGTTGCTGATATCATCCTCCTGAGACATGGTTGCTTTTGTTGGTAAGTTCACGTCGAGTTCACCAAAATGTGCACAAGAGATTCCGACGGGGAGACCTCCGTGTACACCGTATGTAGAGGATCAGAGATGGCACAGGAAGAGTTGGGTTGTGTGTAGGGAGAGAGTAAGACAGTAGTAATGTCTGAGAGAGAGACAGAGGTTTGGCAGAGCTTCCGCGTATGGCTAGTGTTCCTCCTTTGTATGGAAAGGGTAACGTCCTATATATAGCAGGGAACGTGACCGTTGTAGTGTGGTTAATGCGCCCATTAATGGCGGCTTAATTAGCTTAACCACAACGGCACGTTCGTCCTCATATATAGGGACCGTTTCAGCACGTTATGCGCGAATACCGGAACCGTTACGAGGTTGACCGGGTTTGACCGGATTGACCGGGTTTATGGAGCTCGTGCCATAAATCTCTCAAAACAGTTACTAAAGGTCGCGCGCGGGCTTGGCTCGCACGCGACAGGGATTACTCTAGCCTCCAAACCACTAAGTCCCTACAAGTCCCGTGCAGTGGTATGCGAGGGCTCTGTCTCGCAGCCCCCACATGGATCAGCTCGGCTGGTGATCCAGTGTGTATGGAGCACAATATGGTGTGCTGGATGGTTGCCACGTGGCCAAGGTCTGCTAGCTCAGAAAGCACTATCTACAGTTTGTTTCCCGGAAAATTGAAATACACACTAGCCGTATCTAGGGTTGAGGAATCTTGCTAGTTAGCTAAGAACAAAGAGTAGATTAAACATCGTAATGCGTGCTTAAACTTGAGTAGACTAGAGGAATTAGCTGTGAGAGTTTAAGTATAGGTATTGGTTGAGACATCTTCAATATAATTATGCTCGTTTAACTAGAACAAAGAATCATCGTTTTAGTAGAACGTAAATCCGACGTAGTGTGAAATACCTAGTGATCCGTAGAGATATACTGACTTTGCTCAACTTTGAGAAAACAACTAAATCAACTCGTGCTCATTAATCTTGAATTAATTCATTTAATTATTTGAGATACTTTTTATTTTAAATATTAGTAGAATTAGAAACACAAATCAACGCGCTTTACCCACATAAAATGAAAATTCTATAACTAATTAAATAAGAAGTCTCTTGGGTTCGACAACCCGGATTACTTGATTATTATTATACACGACAACTGTACACTTGCAGCTTAAATCTTGTCAAGTTTCTGGCGCCGTTGCCGGGGACTTCATACAAATTCGTTATTATTTTTCTCTTTAGGGATTTACTTTTTCATTTTATACCTGTTACTCACCTACTTTCTGTGTGCGATTTGTGTTTTCAGGTTCGATTCACTTGGTTCATGTCCCGTTCTAGAGACGAGCCTTTGCATCCAGAACTTGAGGATCTGAAATCGTTATTGCGTGCAGAACCTAGAGACAAGAGGAAAGCAAATTGAGTTCAGATGGACGAGCAAACTAGAGCTGAGTTTGAGAGGTTCCGCAAGGGCTTGCAAGATGCGGAAGCAGCTAGAGCTGCAGCTGTGGAAGATGCAGCAAGATGAGCAAGGGAGACTGAAGAGCTCAGAGATCATTTGACCGAGATGCAGGATGCTATGGCCCTCTTCAACCCCCCAAATCCACAACCACGTCCTGGTGTGGGGGCGCAAGTGAGGAACGATGGAGGTAATAACAACAATGGGGGAAACAATAACAATGGGGGAAATAATGCACAGGATGTGGCGGAACGGGTTAACAACGCCGAGGTTGAAGAATGTCCTATGGTGGACTATTTCAGGACTACTCTAGCATGTTACCAACCTACCATTGTCAGGCCGCAGATCAATGCCAAACACTTCGAGCTGCGCAAACATATGATCAATATGGTTCGTGATGAGTGCGCATTTAACGGAGATCCAGGAGATGATCCCAACAACCATCTACTGGTTTTTGAGCAGATTACATCAACCTTGCACGACCAACGAGTTCCTGACGAAACAGTTAAACTCTTACTGTTCCCTTCTCTTTATCTGGAATAGCCAAGAAGTGGCTTGTGGAACTACTAGCTGGTAGCATTGTGACATGGGCAGATTGTTGCCATGAGTTTCTAAGGAAGTATTTGCTACCATCCAGAGTCGCTCAGCAGATGGCTGAAATTGCAAAATTTACTCAGGAAGAAAACAACTCATTGGGAGATGCTTGGAGAAAGTTCAGCCAAATTCTCCGTAGATGTCCGAATCATGGGGAGCCATGGCACAAGCTCTTCCATTATTTCTACACAGCATTAGACAAGGAGACAGCTGACCAGTTAGATATGCTAGCTGGAGGTAATTTTATGGGGCTTGGAGCACAGCGAGCTTAAGATTTGCTGGAAAACGTATCAAAGAGGGAGACTACACGAGCTGAAACTCATAGGTACTCAAACCAGGGGATGCAGTCTTAGTCAACAAGATCGAATCTATGGAACAAAAGCTGGAATCCATGACCTCAGCATTTCACGGCATGCACCCTCCATCACAGAAGCCCATGGGTGAATTACTAGCAGATGAAAGCCAGGGATACAACAATAGTGTTGATGAGGTGAATTATATGCGACAGCAGAAATGGCCCAACACCTATCATCCCAACAATCGCAATCACCCTAACTTGAGCTACGCCAATCCAAATAGTGGATTATATGCGCCAGGTCAAAGGCCAAATGTTCCATACCAAGCTCAAAGACAGGTTCCACTACAGCAGGCCCCACCATCAGAAGAACAAGATACAAACGCGTTGTTAAGGAAACTGTTAGTTAGCAATGACAAAATTGAGAGCAAGATTGTCGCGATAGAAGCCACGATGAAGAGACATGAGACACAGATTGGCCAGATAGCCAATCAAAATACTCAACTTCCACCGGGTATGTTACCTTCTAACACAATCACTCCACCTGAGCAATTGAAGGCTATCACTACTCGCAATGGGATCACCACTAAGGATCCTCCGTATCCTACCCACGCGTGAGTTGAGGCAACCAATGCCACCGAAAAAGCATTAGATGAAGAAATTCCCGTGCCTACCGTGATTCCCCAATCAAAGGACACGAGTAGGAAGTCGAAGGAGAAGCCTAAGCCAAAGGAAGATTATAGTGAACGTGTGCCTTACCCGCAGAGATTGAAAAGTCAAGAGGATGCCAAGCACTTCAAGAAGTTTGTGGATATCTTCAAGAAGTTGCACATAAATATCCCCTTTGCGAAAGCAATATCACAAATGCCCAAATACGCAAAATTTCTCAAGGACCTCCTCTCTAATAGGAGGCGCATGGATGATTTTAAAACCGTGACTCTGAATGAGGAGTGTAGCGCCGTTGTGCAAAAGGCGTTACCAAAGAAGATGAAAGCTCCGGGTGGCTTCATCATTCCTGTGACATTGGGAGATGCTTTTCTTGGAAGGGCATTATGGGATCTTGGTGCAAGTATCAATTTGATGCCCACATCGGTTTTTGAGCAGCTTCGCGTGGGAGATCCTAAACCTACCAGGATGTGCTTGCAGATGGCTGATCTCACCATAAAATGCCCAAGGGGTATTTTGGAGGATGTATTAGTGAGAGTTTAGGGACTCATCTTCCCAGCTGATTTTGTGATCCTAGACATGGAGGCTGACGATGATATTCCCCTCATCTTGGGCCGCCCATTCCTGGCCACAGGGAGGACTATCATTGATGTGGCGAATGGAGAGCTGACTATGCGGATCAACGATGAGAAGGTGGCCTTCAAAGTATTTGAGGCTATGAAGTTTCCCGCACATGGGGTGAGTGAGCAGTGCTTTGGCGTGGAGGCATAGATGCCAGACGAGGAGGATGTACTATAGGAGCAGCTATATGAGGAGCTTGCTCTACTTGAATCAAGCGAAAAGGAGCAAGCTATGGAGGTGCATTGGCGAACGCCCCTACCCCTCTTTGATGAGGGAAGTAGGAAGAATCTTACTCCTTGTCTTATTACTTCTCCTGTTTTTGAATTGAAACCTTTACCTGCTCATTTAAAATATTTTTACTTGGGATCTAATGAGACTTTGCCTGTTATTGTGTCTGCATGTTTGGACAGGGAAATGGAGGAGCAACTTCTCAAGGTATTGCAGGAAAGAAAGGCAGCTATGGGTGGAAGGGGAAAACGGTGATCAGATTGCCACTCGTACTGTTACTGGGTGGAGAGTTTGCATGGATTACCGCAAACTCAATGATGCCACACTGAAGGATCACTTCCCTTCCCGTTCGTTGATCAGATGCTTGATAGGCTGGCGCGTCATTCTCATTATTGCTTTCTGGACGGGTACTCAGGGTATAATCAGATAGCAATTGAGCCAGTTGATCAGGAGAAGACGACATTCACTTGTCCCTATGGGACCTTTTCTTTTAGACGCATTCCTTTCGGGTTATGCAACGCACCTGCTACGTTTCAGAGGTGTATGATGTCGATCTTCTCAGACATGATGGAGCAGAATTTCGAAGTATTCATGGATGACTTCTCATTGTATGGTGATGGGTTCGAAGATTTCTTGCAACAATTGGCCCGTGTTCTGGATAGATGCATTGACACCAACCTAGTGCTCAACTGGGAGAAGTGTCACTTCATGGTTACTGAGGGTATTGTTTTAGGGCACAAGATTTCAAGCAGAGGCCTAGAGGTGGACCGGGAAAACATTGAGGTTATTGAGAAGCTTCCATACCCTACAACTTTCAAAGAGGTAAGGAGCTTCTTGGGACATGCTAGATTTTATTGGCGGTTTATCAAGGATTTCTCGAAGATCACAAAACCTCTATCTAGTTTGCTTGAGAAAGATGCATTCTTTGAGTTTGATGCAAATTGCAAGGCATGTTTTGATGTGCTCAAGGAGAAGTTGATTAGCTCGCCCATCATTGCCACACGGGACTGGACTTTGCCGTTTGAGTTCATGTGTGACGCTAGTGACTATGCGGTGGGAGCAGTTCTGGGACAGCGGAAAGATAAGGTAGCTCATGTCATTTACTATGCCAGTCGAACTCTTAAGGATGAACAGGTTAATTATGCCACCATTGAGAAAGAGATGTTGGCGATCATTTTTGCGTTGGACAAGTTTCGTCCATAACTTGTAGGTTCTCAGGTGACGATTTTCACAGATCATGCAGCTCTTAAGTACCTTCTCACCAAGAAGGATGCCAAGCCAAGACTGATCCAGTGGGTTTTGTTGATGCAAGAGTTTGATGTGGTGATCAAAGACAAAAATGGTGTGGAGAATGTTGTTGCTGACCATTTGTCACGGCTGGAGAATGACAAGCAGGAAGATGTGCCAATAAGAGAAGATTTTCTAGATGAGCAGCTCATGGTTGTGGTAGCAGTTGTGCCTTGGTTTGATGACATAGCAAATTTCAAGGAACTCAATATTGCCCCCAAGGATATGACACACCACCATAAGAAGAGATTCTTTGCAGATGCGCGGCATTATTTCTGCGATGACCCTTATTTTTTAAAGCTGGGAGTGGATAATGTATTGCGGAGGTGTGTTGTGGAGCCAGACACGTTAGAGATTCTCAGACACTGTCACGTTGTGGAGGTAATTTCGGCAAATCACGTACAGTGGAAAAGGTACTCCAGAGCGGTTTCTTTTGGCCTACATTGCATGAAGACGCCCATCTATTTGTACAGCAGTGTGACCGGTGTCAGAGAACCGGCAATATTTCCAACCGAAATGAGATGCCTGAAAATTTCGTGTTGGAGGTGGAACCATTTGATGTTTGGGGCATTGATTTCATGGGGCCATTCCCATCTTCACTTGGTAATCTGTATATCTTTTTATCTGTTGATTATGTGACTAAGTGGATAGAGGCGATGGCGTGTCCCATGAATGATAGAGCTACTGTAGAAAGGTTTGTGCGCAAGAACATTTTCACGCGGTTCAGGACACCCAGGGCAATAATTAGTGATGAAGGTACTCATTTCGTGAACAAAGTCTTTGCTAATGTGTTGAGCAAGTATGGGGTAAAGACGCATAAGATATCACTCGCCTACCATCCGCAGTCAAATGGGCAAGCTGAGGTGTGTAACCGAGAGATCAAGGGGATTCTAGAGAAGATAGTCAATCCGGGACGCAAAGACTAGTCCTTACATCTCAATGACAGTCTATGGGCTTATCGGACTGCATACAAGACTCCTTTGGGCATGTCTCCCTACCAACTTGTATTTGGGAAGTCATGCCATCTCCCGGTGGAACTTGAGCACAAGGCATATTGGGCATTGAAAGATCAACTTGGATGCTAAGCTCTCCGGTGAGCAACGAAAACAGGCATTGTTAGAACTTGAAGAGTTCCGGTTGATGGCTTATGAGAGTGCAAAGATCTATAAAGAGCGGACAAAGCAATGGCACGACAAGCACATTATACCGCGAGACTTCAAGGTGGGGCAGAAGGTATTGGTTTGGTTTTTAATGCACGTTTGAAACTGTTTCCAGGCAAGTTGAAGTCAAGATGGAGCGGTCCTTTCACAATTACCGAGTTCTTCCCATGGGGATCGCTTGAGGTCGAAGCTGAGAATGGGAACAGGTTTAAGATAAATGGACAGCGAGCAAAGCCGTACGTGGACGGGAATTTCATTGGGGTGATTGAGGGCCTCAAAGCGGTTCCCGCTATCTGAGCTCATTTGACGTAACTGGGTCGGGCCGTCGACCTGAAATTACAAAGCGCTTGTTGGGAGGCAACCCAACCTATTTATTGCTTTAGTGTAGATTTACCTACTGTGTTGTTATTTTACTCCATTCTATTTATTTGAGAGGTGCGAGAGAGTGCATTTAATGTTTCCAATGAGTGTGTGCAGGAATTCTAGGTGGAAGGCCTATTTCGAATTCCCCTTCTTGATACGCAAGTGAAGGATTGCACGATAAATCGGGAAACAGTAGACTAAAGGGCGTATCGGGATCCGGAATGATGAAATATAGGATGGATGCCATTTCGACACTCGCTCAAAACACGCACCTGGGGAATATCATATTCCCAGACTCCCTGTCTTGATATACGCAAAGAAACGTAAGGAAGTCGGGAAAGCTGGCACAATGGCAAGGATTACGAGGCAAATTTTTGCAGACAGCACTGTAACCAAAATTGAAGAGTGCCATTGTGTGGGGGTGGTCGAGAGCTTTCTGTGGGCCGGTGGATCGCGTATTACGGAGTCCGACAAAGAAGTTAGGCCAAAAAGGATGTTAAGCAATTAAAATGCGTCAAAAAGCATCCGGAATTGCCGAACAGGTTTTTGGAAGGGTCAAATTCAAGAATAGAGGATTCCTCGGACATTGGTAATCTTTTAAAACGTAAATGGAATCTCGAGGTCGAGGAGATTCATGGAGAAGCAAAGACACGAGCAAAATGAAGAAAAAGGATGCTCGAGCTGTTTAAAACATCTGCAAATTTGCAACGAGCCTTTGAGAGCATGAATTTGAAGAATAAAATATTCCCCATATTTTGGGAATTTTTTATCATCTACACGGGGTCTCGAGGACGAGGAGATCCACGAAGATCCGAAGGAACGAATAAAAATTCAAAGAAATTCAAGCAAAAGGAATTGTTTGACCTGTGCCCAGATCTCTTCGCACGAAGAGATTATCTCTTCGCCCGAAGAGATCACACTTAGAATTTTTTTCATTCTCTTCGTGTGACATGCCTCTGTCTCAAAATAGGATGACTGTCACAAGAAGAGAAATTAAGCTAACTGAGCAACTCTTCGCACGAGGAGAAAATTCTCTTCGCACGAAGAGAATGCGCAGAGAGCTAAAAATGACCAAAAGCCCATGACAGCAAGAAGACGAAGGGGTTTTTACGGGCGGTATTTCTAGAAACTCACATTAGGGGTATTTAAACCCCATCTACACGCATGAAGAACCAGTTCATCAGTTGCTCCTTCTATACCCGACGGTTCTCTCTCACTCTCAAACCCCCAATTTTTTGAATCTTCAAAACTTCACCAAATTGGAAGAGGAAAGAAGTGTTTTGCTGGCGAGAGGGAGAAGAAGAAGATTAATTCTTTGTGTTTTGGCTCAATCACACTCCAACAGGCTATTTGGGGAAGAACAAAACTAGGGTTTCATTTCCTAGATTCAAAAATTGAAGCACTTGGAGGGGGATTCGATCAAAAGTTCAAGAACAAACATCGATGGGGACTACAAGGAGAGTAAGGAAAGCACAATTTTTTTCAATTTTTTCGGAAAAATTTTCACCGGTTAATTCGGCCCTTCTTGGTGAATTTTTTTTTCGCAGAAACGACACCCGTAAGAAGGGTACTCCGGGTGTCTCTGGTACTATCTTCACACTAGCAATTTCAATTTTCAGCGTCTAGGCACAATTGAGTAAAAGCCCATTTTCGTTTCTTTTGCTTAGTTGCGAACCTTGGGGGCGATTGACTAGAGTCCTAGGTATTATCTGCTTAATTGTTACGTGTTAGTTTTCTTTCTTTTACGCTCCCTGTCACGGTGCACTTGTTAAATTTTAGTCCTATTTGCTTGTTTTGTTAAATGGCCTCAAAGAAGAGAAAGAGGGGTGAGGGGTCGTCTATGGAGGCATCCAGTTCAGCTCCGCCTACCATAGAGGCGTCAGAGTCGCCTAAATATGATTATCTCAAGACCCCTTTTCCTGACCCACCTGTGATGAAGATAAGAAGAGAGGGGAAAGTGAATGTGAAAAGGGTGACTGAGTCGAATTTTGACTCGTATCGCTTTGTGACCCACGAGGCACACTATGATTACGACCATGACCACTATTTAACAAGATCGGGTCAACCGGAGAAAGTTTTTGAATTTCACTCGGACATGCCCCAACCTATGAAAAACATCTTTAATAGGGAAGGGCTCCTTAAGTTTTTTGAGTTGGTAGGAAAATCGAGCGCACCAATCGCTAGGGAATTTTGTGTAAACCTTAGGTATGTGTTTGATGGCGAAAGTAAAGACCATAGGTTGGTATACCATAGAAACAAGTGGATAGTCTTCACACCGGAGGCTATCGGCTTCACGCTTAAGTTTCCACCTATAGCGGATGCGTGTGCCTTTGCTCGGGTTGTGTCGAAAGAGAACATTTATGAGCAGTTTGACAAGTTTTTTTTTCCGCCGGGTAAGTCTCCTTGGGATATGAAATGTTCAATGCTTAAATGGAAAGTTGGGAATGGTGAGTTGAAACCGGAGGCTAGATGGGTTTGTGAGTTGTTGGAGAATTGGGTTTTGGGAACCTCCTCCCACGTTCTCCTTCAAACTCTGTGTGATGGCAGGGATGCCCCGTACCCCGAAGCTGGGGATGGTGAAGTCGGAGGCCGGGATGCCCCGTACTATGAAGAGGATGAGTAGAGGAGAGAGAAACCTTGCGCAAGGATTGTTGAGTCCTCGGTTTCTCGTTGAGGACCACGATCCATCCTAGAGTGGGGGTGGTGGTACCTTTTACTAGCCTAGTGTCGAGTCTTGCATAGCCTTTTTTGCATATAGTCGTAGTCATATTGTGTGAGTCTTTGTGGTTGGTGTCGTGTTTAATATAGTGTCGTATTGTGGTAGATGTGTATATTTTTGCATTTAGTTGCATTTTTAAATTATTGAGTCCCCCTACCCATATCGAGTCGTAGTCGAGTTGGCCTATGCATTTAGAGTTTAAATTATTGAGTCCCCCCTACCCATATCGAGTCGTAGTCAAGTTGGCTTATGCATTTAGAGTTTAAAAAAAATTAAAAAATCATAAAAACTGAAAAATTTGCGAAAGGGCAATCGAAAAGAAGCTTTAAATTGGTAAGATTGAGGAGTTGTGAGGAATTTAGACGTAGGGCGTGACTTGCAACCGAGAACGACAATGTTAGTTCCCCTTAGTACGTATAGAGGGACTTTCTTTATGGGAGTACCTACCTATTATACACATGTATTTGTTTTTCAAATCTAAAGTGTGTGCCGTGTTTTTCTTACAAGAGTTGAGCTACGTGTGAGCTAAACAAGCCAAACGTTCATGTGTACGTCTTAGGTAGTCGCCAACCCGCCCCGTAGTGGCACACGAAACAGCTGTGCGGGGTTGTGTATTAGAGCAATCACTGCTTATATAAATCACCTTGTAGGGCCACTAGAAAACCCGAGTTGAACCTTGGTTTATTTGATAACCTCTTGACCTAGGGTGACAATTCTTGGCCTTCATCACAAATCGTTTAGAATCACCACTTTAGTGCGTCACGAGGGAGTTGTAGTTGAGGGGGTTCGATGAGGGAGAGCTTATTTGCACATACTTGTGAGTTCTACATGATCGCATGCGCGTTAGGTTATATTTACGAGGGGATGCAAGGGTGAGTGTGAGTAGGCTTGCACACTTCGGTGTAGCGGTGTTCGATGTCACTACATCATGGACACAGTTGTGGAGAGCCGTGAGTGCGTGACATCTAATACGCACGGAAATGGGGTTGGTTGATATTGATTGGTGGATCATGCTAGGGATCGGTTCTTTTCTTCATTACGGTGTAGGAGGATTGGTTGGATTAGGCATGATACTTACGTATATTTGACTACTTGAGAGAGGGGCATGACAAAGTTCTAGTGTGGGGCTGTCGACTATTGACTACGGACATGGATATTGAGCTTTTGACGACTCCATCCCCATGCATGCTTTTATATTGATTTCGGCTTGTTTCGTGGCACCATGTACTTCAACGAGATAGGGGGAGATGAATTGTTCTTGTGATTCTCATTCATCAGTTTGTTTGATTTTCTCCCCCTTGTCATTACTTACTCTTGGAAGAACCACACGTATAATTTAGTATATTTTGGAAGATGTTGTTGAGAAAAAAAAATAAATAAAAGAAAAGAAAAAAACAGAAAATAAAAAAAAAGAGAGAGAAAAAAAGGAGAGATGAAATAAGGGAATAAGTTGGAGCTTCACGGAAATCGAGTGGTGAAAGAGACTAGTTCATTGGCGGCGGCATTCATTTTGTACACAATTCGCAATGATGACCACGGAGATCGTAATAGTACTGGGGTTTGAGGGAATTGAGGGCCGGAGGCGGTGAGTTTCGGGTTGCGGTTCTTATCATCATTATGAGGGAGTGTGAGATGTGGTTCATATGTGAGGATGTGACGCTTTAGGGTTATTTGATTTTGATTATCTTGTTGTCCCTAAGCCTCAGCATTCGAAGCCGTTAGTGGAATAGGAAGCTCGGACCTTGAACGTGGCTTAGCCTAGCGTAGCCTCTTATTTTTATCGGTACACACGAAGAGGTAGATTATTCTTCTACTTAGTAAAGCTAGGCTCTCTATACGATCTAAGGGAAAGTCGTGTTGTCAAGTTTAGTTTCAATTCATGCCATGTTCCTAAATTTCTCATCATTCCATGATAATCGGTTTAAGTTAATTGATATTGTCGGATCTCGCAAAAGAAAGAAAAAAAATTGTTCTTTAATTTCTTGCAATGTATATATTGCATTTCCATGTAGTCGCATTGTTTATAATCGTGTCGTGTCGGCTAGTAAAAGGTGGTTTGTGTTTGGATCTTGACCTCGGACTCATAGGCGATGTTGTGTTGAGTATGCAAATGTGGTAGGTAAGTATGCAATGGCAAATGTGGTTTGTATGCAAAGAAAGTTTGGAAATTGGAAGAGGTTTGAGGAAGTGAGATGATATTGTGAGAATTGGCTTTAGGATTTGCTCGGGACGAGGAAAATGTAGTGTGGGGGTAGTTGATAACTCCGTTTTGGAGTTATTTTATTCCTTATTTTTGCTATGTTTTGCGTGCTTATCATGGAGAATTTTATCGTCTTTTGAGTATTATATGCTAAATTTGTGAAATTTGAGTTTTTGAGCGTTCATCGTTAAATCCGGGCGTTTCATGTATATTTTGATGCTTTTATTGTGATATGATCGCGAGTTCGTGTTTCATGTTGTGGTTGGCAGGAAATAGGACGCAAGGATCAAAGGTGATGAAGAAACGAGCTTCGGAAATAAAGAAAGCAAGGAAAACTCAAGGAAAAGAGCCAGAAAAAGCTAAGAACAGTTCTCTTCAAACGAAGAGATATTGTCCTCGCACGAAGAGAAGACTTAGTCAAATTTTCAGTAGTCTTCATGGGTTACTATGCTGTCTCAAAATAGGAGAGACTGTCACAAGAAGAAAACAGAAAGGTTGCAGAAACTCTTCGCACGAAGAGATTTGGTCTTCGCACGAAGAGATGGCAGAATGTGTTAAATCCGTCCGGGGCTTTTTTGAAATTATCAGAAACTTGTTTAAAACTTTATGGAAACGTATAAAAGAGTATGAGGGCTAGTTTTTAGTCTATTCTATAAAGGAGGAACGTATCATTGACGTCTAGGAGCTATTGTGGAGCTTGGGAATCATCCGTTTGCTTTCTAAACTTCTTCGAATATCTTGTATGATCAATGAACTTGTTATTTTGATCATGTCTAGTAATAGCTAAACCCTTTTATCGGGATATCTCGTAGGAAACTAGGGTTTTATCACTACTTTTTGTGATTAATGGATTTGCTCTCATGGAATTATGCTTAATTGATGAATTATTGTCTAGTTATGTGTATTTTATGCCTTTCATCTATCTTTTCTATTAGTAGACGTATTAATAGGATTGTGTTAGGTCGTAAACGATAGAGGAATCTACGTTTGTTGCCCGGAAAATTGAAATACACACTAGCCGAATTTAGGGTTGAGGAATCTTGCTAGTTAGCTAAGAACAAAGAGTAGATTAAATATCGTAATACGTGCTTAAACTTGAGTAGACTAGAGGAATTAGCTGTGATAGTTTAAGTATAGGTATTGGTTGAGACATCTTCAATATAATTATGCTCGTTTAACTAGAACAAAGAATCATCGTGTTAGTAGAACGTAAATCCAACGTAGTGTGAAATACCTAGTGATCCGTAGAGATATCCTGACTTTGCTCAACTTTGAGAAAACAACTAAATCAACTCGTGCTTATTAATATTGAATTAATTCATTAAATTATTTGAGATACTTGTTATTTTAAATATTAGTAGAATTAGAAACACAAATCAACGCGCTTTACCCAGATAAAGTGAAAAGTCTATAACTAATTAAATAAGAAGTCTCTTGGGTTCGACAACCCGGATTACCAGATTGTTTTTATACACGACAATTGTACACTTGCAGCTTAAATCGTGTCACCCACCTCATGGAGCACCTTCTGCGCCGGAACCTGCATGCACCTGAGCATGCATCTATGCCTCCTATCATGCCTTTATATGTTCTCCCACCGGAGCATCCATCTGCGCAGGCTACCATACCACCGCCTGCGCGAGCACATGCTCCTATACCTCTCAATGATGAAGTCACTCCCAATGAGGTACCTGCACCGACTCCTGCACTAGCACGAGTGCGCGCCCGCGATTCCAATCACAAGTACTACAATTCCTAGTTTGTCAACACCACCACTGTTCATCTCATCACGTCTATCATTGAACCACAAACAGTTGCTCAGGCACTGAAAAATCCTCTTTGGAAACAACCAATGGATGGTGAAGTTGCCGCTCTCGCACGCAATCACACATGGGATCTGGTTCCTATACATGGCCTAATACAATACACGCCTTGTGGAAAAAGGCTATTCACGGGATCTTGAGCGCGAATACTCAGAAACATTTAGTCATGTCATGAAACCTATCACTATTCTCATTATCCTCATATTGTCACTCGCATGGATGGTAGGTCTGTCAATTGGATATAAACAATCCATTTCTCAATCTGTACTCTCACAGACACTAATTTCTTAGCAGAGCCTCCAGGATATGTATATAGTTCCAATCCCAATCATGTCTGCACGCTTAGACGAGCTATCTTTGCCTCAAACTGGCTCCTCGCGCATGGTAAAATGAACTCTATGGATTTCTCCTGAAGTTTGGGTTCCAACGGTCTCGCGCATACCCTTCTCTATTCTACTTCTTTGCAACGGTGTCCAAATGTTCTTCTTGGTCAATGTGGATGACTTTGTGTTAACCGGGAACCCCCATTAGCTCTAACTTAGTTTGTATCGGCTCAATGATCGCTTCTATTCCAAAGATATGGGATCTCTGAGTCACTTCTTGGGAATGGAAGTGATCACTGCTCAAGGAGGTCTTTTCCTCTCGCAAGCTCAACATATCTCAGACATCTTGGAAAAGTTTCACATGAAAGATTCCAAGTCTGTGTTCATTCCCTTGTGCTCAAAGGATCCCTTTCCCCAAGCAGATTCAATAAAGGATGTTGATATCTCTGGCCACATATGCCTTTGGTCTGCTCTAATATTTGACCCTCACACGACCTGACATCTTATTTACGGTGAATCGGCTCTCGCAATTTTTTCATGGCCCACTTCCGTCGCACTAGATGGCCGTCAAGCGCGTACTTCGTTACCTCAAAGAAACCGTATGTCATGGACTTTACCTACAATCTGGGGAGCGCATGCAACTTTCCGCCTTCTCTAATGCTGACTGGGGTGGTCATTCTACCATGGGGAACTCTACAACTGCCTATGTGCTATTCTTGGGCTCAAATATAATCTCATGAAAATATGCACTTTCAGTAGTAAGTCTTGCGTTCGACCACAAAGGCTGAATAAACACGTACTTGCGAATCCCATAGCTGAGCTACTCTTGGTCGCACACTTGCTTCATGAGATTGGTATACCGCTCACTAGCTCGCCATCGCTCTTTTGTGAAAACCTTAATGCATATTATTTCTGTCTACAAGAATCTAGTTTTCACTCTCGCATGAAGCATGTGGAAATTGATTACTTCTTTGTGCGCTATCTAGTTATATCAGGTGAACGACACGTGCGACATGTTCCAATCCAGCAGGAACTCACTGATTCACTTACCAAACAACTTGGTCGCACTCCCTTCCTCCATCTATGATATAAAATTGGAGTTTCTGACGGATCCTCCATCTTACGGCGGCGTGTTAAGGCATGCGATAATCTTAAATTTCTCTCCCTTGATTTGTGCAGTTAGTTATCATATCTTACGTTATTTATGGAATCACTCATTATGTAGTCATTGTTTAACTTCCTAGTTTAGCTTTATATTGTATGTTAATCATTCGCTAGTATTTATATGGACCATTGGTCCTGAGGAATACATTCACTTATTCTTCTCTCATACATACAATAGTTGTTGGAAGACAATTTTTGGGAGAGATTATATGTACATAAAATTGAATTTTGTATTTTGTTGATTGACAATTATTTATTCAAGCATGTAAATATATCAATTGCTATGATTTTACTGTCAAATGCATTATTTGTTATTTTCATTCGTCACAGACAAATGAAGCAAGTATAAAACATAAGACTACATGTCTCTTTTTTCTAAAATAGACTACAAATTTACTGAATAACAAGTATCCAACTATGACTTCAAATGATATCCAAATATGAGAATGTTGACCATCACCACCAATTAACGCTTACGATAGGCACTTAAGGAAAGAGAGATATGGGAGCAACGTGAATAATATTAGATGATGTAATGAGTCAATCGATCGTCCCCGGTGCATGTCGTTTTGTGATATGATGTTAATCCATGTATCTTCTCCACGTTCTCTTGAGAAAGAAACGATTCGGCTCGGAGTGCCTCAACTGAATATTTTACACACTTAAGGTAGTCTTTTAACCTACTATCTTTAGGAAGCACGCTTAAGGTGCCTCATAGACAATTAAAATGCCAAAATCCAATCTCCTTATGGGTCCGAGAGTCTATTTCTTATGACATTAACGAAATCTGAAGTCCATATGTGAGACCAAGTAAGATATAGTGTTGCATTAATATGGCAGGTAATCGCCTATTTTAACCCTCATGGTGGATGAGAACAACTCAGCAAATTGTCCATTTAACGGGGAAAATAAAATAAAAAACATAAAAATTGGACAAGTTTGTAGCACGCTTTTTCTTTTTCTTTTTTTTAAAGAACTAGTACGCCTTTTAGACATCGACGGCAGTCTGAGTTCTCTCCCTCTCTCTAAACCCTAATTTTGTCTGATCTCTCCGCTGCTGCGATTCTTGTTCTAGTTGGAAAGGGAAAGAAGTCTCATCGTCTCTCAGATCAAATCAGATTCCAGAAGAAGAAGAAGAAGAAGAATGAATGAGATCATACTACCACCTTCAAGTACTCCTCCATCTCTGTCAGGTATAGATAGCTTCATCACTCTTATCTGGCCTGTTTTTGGATCATCATTCATGCACAAAGAGTCCGGATCTAACCAAAAGAAATGTCCAATAAGCAGGCAGGCGAATTCAACTCGATGGCCATCCTGTTTCGTGGGCGACCACCCCGGAGAGCAGACAACAGGCTTTCTTGAAATAGAGGATGCTGATGACATTGATGCCATGCTGCACCACACTGGTGGGTAAAGTCTCTGAAGAAACCTCTTATAAACTATATGTTAAATTGAAATGTTGAGACTTCAAAATGTGACCTGAGTTTTTTTATGCTTTTCCCTTTATGTCAATTTTTTGTTGTTTAACCTCTGGGAAGTTACAGGTATTAGGTCATACAGGCTTTTCAATTTTAGTACATTAAACACTCAACAAGAGTAAAGCCCATGGCGGCACATCATGTTCATCGGAGATCCCTATTGTAAGTTATCATTAATTTTTAATTCATTATCAGCAACCCAATAGAGCAATTGAAAATTCAAACATGGTAACGATTTAATCTGCATAATCAAAACCAAATATCAAAGTTAAAAGACACGACTCCTTATACAGACATAAAAAATGGTACGTTGTACTCACATAAGCTTCAGTTGATGATTTGTCTGCCAAGATGTAACAAAGATTGTACAAATTCAAATGTCCCTAAGGAGATAACCGAGTAAGCGGGATTTGATAGTTTGGACCAAAACAGCCAGGATTTGACGGAGAGTGGCTGCTGATGTTATTGCCCTCTGTCGCCATCTACTAATTTCAGATTTCTAAACCAATTTTGAACTTGGAGTTTAAATCCCAAATCCTCGAGTATATAGCAATCTGCAACTGGATTAGTGTAGACAGGAAACATTTTTCCTGACCGACGGCTGAATAGGGGAATGGGTAGGGAAGACTCGTGCATGCACAGTCGAGGTACTCTCTCTGTCTATGGGAATATGAGCTGGAAGTAAATGTTGTAAGTTTGAAGCTGCGAAGCAGGGGAATCGGGGGAACTTTAATATTAAGCGTTGGAGTTCAATTCCTTAGTCAAGATTTCTCATAGTTTTTCAAATAATTTATCCTCTTTGCAAATTAAGATTTTTCATAGTTTTGTTTTGTTTTTATGTTTTTCACCAGGGGCTCCATAGAGTGCGGGCTTGGAAGCATTGTGATATCTTCTAGGGCTGGTAGAGTTTTAAGGAGTCCAAAACTTGTTATGGAGTATATTTAGTTTTATTGTCATTTCAGGATGTTTTTCACTGTTTTTTGTGCTAAAGTTGTTGCATATATACATAGTTTGGTAATCTTCTGCGAGTTACTTAATTGAGTGGGGGTAAAGACTGCAATCTACCATAATGATCTAACATTCATTGAAATTTTCCAGGTTCCTGGAGCCGAGGCTCTACTAATTATTGTTGTTTAATCGTTGACGAAAAACAAAGTTTAAACTAATCCGGGAATCCTTGAAATTTTGCAAGATGAGAAATATCCCGCCGAGATCCAATAAAAATCGAAGGTATGGACAACTTCTTCATTCTTTTGCTTTCGCGGGCATTCATCATTCCCTGAAGCAGTTGTGTATGGTTTATTTCATTGCTATTATTTTATGATGTGAGAAAAAACTTTCATCTTTCAGGGAGTACTTTTATTTCAGAATACTTATGGAGTTGAAGTCAGCCTATTTGGCATGTATGCGCAAGAATTTCGATCACATGACTACACTAAGTATTTTAAGCGTGACATCAATGCGGTGATTGGACAGGCCCTCAGTACATTTGTTTACAATGATTTTTTGGTGAGTTTGATATTCTACTCAGGGTTTCAAATAAAGGCCGTTACCGTTACGTTACGGCCGATATTTAACTGAAAAGGTAGTGGCCGAGTCCGATACACCCGATACGGTTCACGTGAATCATATTCACAAGTGACACAGCCGATACGCACCGATATCCTGATATAACGGCCGATACGCACCGTTATCCTGGCGATACACCCAATACGCTGTATCCTCATTATATTAATTTGTTATATAATGAAGTGTACAATGTATAATTGTCTAAAAACTAGTTAGGCATGGCCTAAAGAACTAGTACATGACTATAAATATACTAGATATACAAAACATTCTCTTAAAAATACTTTGTGCATCTTAGGACGATTATTTTACATTCACGCGTTTGTTCCCGATTCCCGTTACAGTTTCTGCGATACGGACCAATTCCGTTACCCGCAACCGGAACCGATACGTCGGCCGATACCGTTATTTAAAACCATGATTCTACTAATAGAGAATCGTTCGTCAAACAACCTTTGAGATTTGGATTTAATTTCTTTCTACATATTGAGAGTTTGAACTTGGATATTACGCATTTGGACCTAGATTGTCGTCGCCACACTTGGCTAATTAACTTTCGAACTGCACATTCTGATGTGACAGTTCAAGTGATTCATACCTACGAAAATAAAAGACGTTATACTCACAAACCCTATATTTGAAACTACTTTTAACCAAGGGTGGCGTTGCATTATAAGATTTGCAAAATATACACTCAGTTGTGATCTTTTTTTTCCCTATAGAAGAAAGCCGCTGGCTTCATTAAATTTGGGAGTAGGAAGGTTCACCCAGAAAGTTGAACAAAAAAATTATTGCTGCCTTCGTGGAGGGTTGCATTTTCTGATGATCTTCAATGCACAGCAATCTGGGTTCTACTAAAACCCACTGGTTTTGTCTGCCGGATTGCCATAGGTAAGTGTTTCTATTTGCCTTCATAATTAATCTTTTTTTGTTTTATTTTTTTAATGACCTAAAACTATTGTTTTTTCGTCCGTCTCACAATGGGAGATTACTGTCAACCATTCATCTCTTGGATTCACGTTTCATAGATATATCAAAGTTACTGAATAGTAAGATATTGTTCTTGGAGACACTCTTAATGGTAAAATCTTCATTACCTTGTCGCAAAATTTGCCTTTGGAATTCCCAGAACCGTCCTTGGACTCCGACCTGGTTTAGGAGGCTAGAGAATGATGAACAGGATTAGCACCGGAAGCTGAAGATACCGCTTATGATCTGCCAGTGGTATGGGGTGACCTTGCGGGATCATTCCGGGAAATATTTGGATGCATTTGCAAATCCTGCTGCTCCTCCTTTTTATCTGGAGGAGGATGAGATTAATGATATTCACGTCCCTGACTTAGTTTTGGGGCCTTTGCATATCAAGCAAAAGAATCATCATGCAAATGTTTACAACATCACGAGGCATGAGCACTACTGCCTTGTCACCTTTTAAATGGAGTCAACTCAAATTGAACGTTTTTGGTATGGCTACATTACTGGAAACCCACAAGTTTGAAGGAAATGGTTTAGAACCCACAAAACTTCGAGTTCTGCTGAGAATGAGATAATAGAACTTACCCAAAAATCAGTTTAGCTTCCTGGCGGTGACATGAGCTCTTAGTGGGTTACGTCCCCTAGTGGAATTACTTTGATGAAGTTCTTTATTTCAACTCATTAATGGGGGTATGTCCTTTATTGGAATTACTCTTCTTTCCTTAGAACTCCTAGTTAAGCAGTAGATGTTGCACAGGTTTCCTAGCAAGTTCACACTGTCGAGGTTGCTTCCATATACAAATTATGCCTCTAGAGGCCACTTTTTTCCCTTTTTTCTCTTTTTTTTATTCTTATCTAAATTTGATATGATAAAATTGAGCTAGCGTATACACATGGTGGTGTGTGTGTGGGGGGGGGGGTTATTTATGTATATAAAGAAAGTTAGCTCCGGAGAATTTGAGTGAGGCCCATGTTTTTGGCAAGCTGCTGACCAATCAGGATACCTAGGACTTCAATGATCAAGGGAGAATCTGCCATCACTTCACAATAAAAATCAACAATCCATTTCCCTTTGTCATCTCTCATAAGGCCACCCACCCCTCTCTAGAATGATTTATTGATTCCAAGCACCATCATTGTTTGATTTTACTCAATTAATATAGTAGTAGTCCAACAGCAAGATTGTAGGAACTTCTTTCACGTTGCAGATATAGTTATAAGAGTAGAAGAGCCAGGTTCTCACCTCATCTTTCATCCTCCTACCCTAAACCATTGAACTAGAGATAGAGGTACAATCACCAAATACAACTATAAGGTCATTTCTCCTTTACCCAATGTCCAAGCGAAAATCAACAACCCATAAAAGGTTGTTTCCCAGTGGCGTGTAGATGAAGGATAAGAGCCGTTTTGAAAAACCTTGGGAATAAAGGGTGGCCCTTTTGTGAAATTAAATGTGCCAGAAGTGAATGCTCTGAATTATGAAATTCCGTGCTCCCAAAATTGATTTCTTAAATTTGTTCATATGAGAGAATCCCAGAGTTTTGTTCCTTGGTGAACTTTAATACTTAAATCCTCATTTACAACAAATTCTATATTTTCTTCATTTCAGTCACAATAAAATAAAGAGTTAGAAAAGGTATTGTTGACCTGATCTTGGTTGATCTTGTAAGGTCACATAACATGTGAGCCCCCTCATAAGCTTTAAAACTTCCATACGAGGTTAAATTAGTTGTGTTAGGGTTCTAGCGTTGTTCAAAATACATCTGTTGGCCTTCATAATCCCAATTTTCTTTATCATGAATTTTAAACAATGAGATGCAGAGACTGTCCAAAAGATTGTTGAGTCGTTCTCCATAAATAGTTTTCCCATAGTACTCATGCACGGTGAAAAATCACATGAGATCATTTCGACCACATTATTTTCCACAACCTCCTTAATAATCTCCTCAAAAGCAACATCTCCGTATGTGGAAAATATATCTAGTGACTTCGCATAAGGTTCTTCGTGGAGCCATTCCACTAAAACATAAAGAAGATCCCGTCCCTCCTTGTCCCTCCATCCATCTACCATAACACTACAACCTGTGACCTCCCATGACGCTCGAATATCCTTCACTCGAAGCTTTATCTATTCGAGCTCACACTGGAGAATGGAGCCTCCCAAATCATACCCAACGAGAAGACTTATATGACACTCCTCCAAACCAACAACACCATCCACCACCCAGTGCTCTCGCAAAGATTTAACCCTTCTACGCTTAACCACCCCCTGGCTAGCAGAATCAATCGTCTCAACGAACCCATTTACATTTTCTTTCCTTCAACACAACTTGTTTTTGAAGTACTCTTTCACACCGGGTGCAACTTTTAGATAGTGAGTTACATTTACCTACGCCTGCAAGGTGAGCTTTCACACGGCTGAAGTTGCTAACGTTCTTCTCACAATGATTGCACACTGCGCTTTTGTTATTATCAGTATCAGGCACTCTGTGATCTCTTACATTCATCTTCCGTTCAGTTTGATCACATTAGTACCAACAAAAACTACAAAATTATTTGATACCAAGTTAGTAAAGAACCCACAAATAAAACACAACCTTGGTTTTCAAGTCAATTATAAGCATGAGAGATAAGTATTCTTAATTTAGATAAAGTATTAAGTAAAGAAACTATAAATATTTCTCAAATTACTTCCTAACTAGTTTATTCTAAAAATTATTCTAAAAACGATATTTGGACAACCAATTCATTTAGAATTTCAATTCTATGATACTTTGAGATTAGCTAATTAAACAAAACGATGTTGATTATTAGATAGATAGGCATAGTATATTAAACAACTCTAGTTTACTTTGTAACAACTTTTTATGGTAAAATTTCATTACCCAACTTATTTATATACTAAGAAAACTTAGAATTTATTTATTTAATTATTTAATTTAAATCCAAATTTCCCCATCTTCATTTCACATATATATACATGTATTTATGTACACACACTTATGTAAATATCATTTCCTTAAAAGATAGCAATAACCCCCTTTCTAGTGATAACAGTTTCTGATGCCACATTTCATACCCTGAAACTTTCATATTGTGCACCAAGTACCCCCCTGACCTTACACCCAGTTTAATTAAAAGACACTTTCACCCCCCTTTAACAAATCAAGCGATCTAAACCCGGATTCACGTCTCAATACACGATTTTGATTATCCAATACGAACTACTGAGTGATTTAGAGCTTACCCAAGCCGAGAACCGTGAAAAACGGTCGAAAAATGAGTCGATTAGAGTTTGTCGTCGAGTGGGTCGGCCATGATGTTTGCCGGCGTCGTTGCCGGCGACCTTGGCTCTGGATGGGTTCGTTTTGGACCTCCTCGAGCCCCTAGGAGTCTTCTGCAACTGATTTGAGGTAGCGGGTGGCACCGGATAGCTCCGGCGAGCTTGGTGGCGGCGTTAATGGAAATGGCGCCGCCGGCGGAGGGAAGCTTCGTCCTCCTTGGTCTCTTCTTCCTTTCAGGTCATCCGAGAGAGTGGACGATGGGTAGAGATCTCAGGGAGTGAGAGAGAGAGGAAACGGAGCAGTGGTTGTGGTGATGGCCGTTCCCGTCGGCCTTTCGCCGGCGGCGATGGTGGCGTGACCGTAGGCCACTGCTGCTGCTGCCTCTTGTTCTGTGACTATTTCGGGTGGCGGAGAGAGAGAGCTGAGAGGGAGGGGTGGTGGAGATGGTGGCTGTAATGGTGGTTGTGGTGTTTGGCGGATCTCCCGACGGTGGCAGCGGCGGCAGTGGCTTGGCCGCTGCCCACTGCTGATGCTGCTGTTCTCTGGCAGAGAGGGAGAGAGAGAAAGAGAAGACAGAGGGATAGAGGGTGAGAGAGAGGTGGAGAGAAACAGGGCAGTGGTGGTGAGGCGTCAGTTTCCGTCGTCTTCTCCGACGGCGGTCGTGGCGTGGCCTGCGGCCACCGCCGTTGCTGCTTTTGTTTTTGTTTGGACGGGGAGAACAAAGAGGAGGGAGAGGGACAGAGAGTTAGATGGTGGAGGAGGTGGTTGCTGGTGTGATGCCGGTGGGTTCTCCGGCGGTGGCAGCGGAGGTGGTGGTGGCCGCTGCCTTCTGTTGCTGCTCCTGTTAGGTGAGAGAGGGAGAGAGGTAGAGGGAGAGAAGGAGATGAGAGTGGAGGTCTCGGGGGTGGTGATGGTGTTGGGGCTGTTGGTGGTTGTTTCCCGAAGAAGAAGGAGAAGAAAATATAGAGGGAGGGGGAAGAGAGAGTGACGGGGAGGAAGAGAGAGAGGGAATAAAAAAAAATTAATAAATTGTTGGGGAACAAAAATTTGTTGGGGAATGGTAAAAAAAATGTCAGATGAAGAAGGTTGGAAGATGAGAAAATGTTTTGTCTTTGTTTGTTTTTATTTTATTTAATTATTTATATTTACCTACTAAGGCTTTATTGTTTTTGTCTAATACAACTACCACCCCAATCATTAACTAGCTAATAACATCATTAACTACAAATACCTCCCCATACGACACATATTTTCGAATATAACTGATTAACCTTTATGAAAAATGCGTCAATAATACTTAAAAAAAGACGGGGTGTTACATCCTTCCCCCCTTAAAGAGAGCTTCGTCCTCGAAACTTAAACCAGCTAATCAACGAAAGGCTACTATATTATTTTCTATATATATTACACCGATCAATACCTTATTATTATTATGATAACTTTATTAAATCTAGTTTGATGCATGTGGCGCGGGAGCGGTACAAGGGTAAAGGTCACGAAAGCTAAAAGGTTACATTCCTCTCCCCCTTATAGGAGTGACGTCCCCGGAACTCAATATAAGTTGTCATGATGGATGGTCATACTTGGCAAATACAAAACGTGGATATTCTTATTTAGTTGCAGCATATGGCCCTATAATTCCTTATCTAGATTGAATCCTTATTTAAAATAATGACTGCCTTCCAAAATGGGTTGAGTCGGAAATTAAGGTAACCTTCAAGATCCTGCGGCCTTAAATGACTTTTAGAAGTTGCTATCCTATTCTATTTCTTAATGATAGTTAGTAACCTCCCCTTTAATGAAATCTAGGTCGTCATACCCTTATCGTCTGGTCAAATTTTAATCTACCCGAATACAAGATAAGATATTATCTCCACTAACTCTTTATGATAATATATTTTACAAGGGCTGCTAAAGAATATTTATATTTGTTTCTTCAAATAATACTTAGAGTAATTCCGATAAAATTGTATAAACCCCGAAAGATAGCTGACAAGAGATTGGGCATCTAGTAACTCCAAAGTACTTATTCAGCGACGAGACTTCAAATAAGGAATTTGTGAAAAATATATACTACGAGGAAGGAAACTTAAGCTATCCAAGCATAACGCCGAGTCACGTAACGACCAAACAACTCATATTGGTTTACCAATCTACATACTACTGAGAATTCTCGATTATATCAATATCTAAAACTTGACAGGTTAATCATGTGACATTTGGTCTAACTTCCATCGTCTCTCTAAATTTTCTTCACATTTCCTAGTTAGAAGGTCCTCTTATCTAGACATTTGTTTGTTTGATATTTGAATTGGTCTTGCCCTTGTTAGAGGGCGTTAAACTGTCCAGGTCGATTACTTTATGTTTCTTCTTTTTGTGACATCACATGGGTCTCTTTGTTGTGTCGATGTTATCGGAGAGTCCATTCTCTTTATATCGTAATTATAGTCCCTCCTTACAAGTCACCCTTATGGTATGTTGGTTCTAATTCTGGTTATCTTCTTATTTCATCTGTATTATTAGGAACTTTAACTAATTCTATGATTTCTAATATAGATAAGGATGTCTGATTCTTAACTCTTTATGGTGTCGTAAATGTGTGATCTATCGGTCTTGTTTTCCACACCATATTCTATTGCATTCCCTAATCTATCATGCAATAAAAACATAACGTATTATATAAGCATGTAATGTGACACGTGAAACATAGTCATTGCTATTCTATCAAACAATAAAAATTTTCACGCAAATCCTCTACTATACATCTTTCCTCTTCCTTGAAAAATATAACTTTGGCCCAAATCGAGCAACCAAATCTGTGATTGTCACGTCAAATTCTCAAATCAATTTCTCTGAGCAAGCCTGCCAGGCTATCACAATATCATAACCTCAATAATATGTCCACATACTTCTCATCATATCTTTGCCTTTCATCAAATGTTCACACTAGCACATAATCATATACAGTTCATACATCTCATATCACATATTGTCAACTCATATGT
This sequence comes from Linanthus parryae, assembly GCA_023055425.1. NCBI lineage: Eukaryota > Viridiplantae > Streptophyta > Magnoliopsida > Ericales > Polemoniaceae > Linanthus > Linanthus parryae. The sequence goes on from JALGPY010000015.1 coordinate 2,186,151, forward strand.
AAACATCATATGAAAAGTCAAACATTCGAGCTAATAGAGATTTTTAACTTTAGGGCTGGTGATTTGTGCAAATTTGTTACTAACTGTCTACTCTGGAAGTTTATAATTATGTCTTAAGACCATATTTGGAGCAAAGTTTCTCATGGTAGGTTTTATTCCAATAAAACAAGTGTTTAGTCAATTTCAAAAAAAAAACAAGTGTTTAGTCACACATAATTTATGACATCATTTTGGAGAATTAATTTATAATATCTAGAAATAATAGTCAAACTTTAACTGTTAATAAATAGAGGAGTTTACTTAAAAGTTATTTTTCCTATTTAACTTTCTAACTTATTTAATTTTATCACTATTAAGCAAATAACGTATTTACTCAAAACACTTATTCATATTTATTTAGTCACATTAAATTTATACTATTAAATCAAGTATACAATTTGTCTTGCTTATTTTTCAAGAAAATAACAATACTTCATATTAAATAATACACATATAATTTTAATAACAAAAACTTCTTTTTTTTTATATAAATAACAACCATATCCCCCAAGTTCTCGTAAATAACATGTAATCATCCTCCAAAACAGTTTTATTATGCTACCCAAGTCACCCTTAACTTCTCTGAAAATACAAGAACTACCCCCAACATGAACAAGTATAAATCCAATAACCCGATTCGATTTAGAGCGAACAAAATCAGGTTTCGATGAACAATTATTTCTCATAGCGAAAATTAAAGACTTTCTATTCCATCCACGTGATCATAACCCACACGCTTCCACCTAGTGTTCTAACCAAATCCTAAATGATGTTTTTAGTACATGACTCTTCAAATTTATCACTTGACTTTTAATCGTGGATTCACAGGAATTTAATCAAATAACTTGAAACACTGACTGACGTCATGCCTATACCCAAACATATCACCAAACGTAAAGCTATAATATGCCCCCAAATTCCTAGGCAAAACCCTAATTTTTATTGACATTATCCTTCCTAGAAACTCATACTATCATCCCCATAAAGTGAATACCACACCTCATAAGCTAAACAGCGCAATGTTGAAGAACGTACAATATTCCCCCAAAACGTTAGAACCTGAAAGTCGCATACACGTAGCATATAACTCTTGAAGTAATCCACACGCCCTAATTGCAAGCTAAATATCGTAACGGTACTCCAAGTATTTCTGAGATAGTTAAGCAATATAAAAAGCTTCTAAAATTTATCTTAGTGGAAAAATAGCTCCTGAGTCATCACTATAAAATATTCCAAATGTGGACTTCTAAAATATGAGTTAAACCTTGGCAAAATACTTCAAACCGAAACTCTAATATAACACTAAATATGAAACTTTAGAATAAATCTATCTAGGTCTGTCATAGGCAACATCCAAGTCTTGTAGACGATCACCAGTGAACCTACAATATTTATTTCACATTTTAAATATTATTCTTTCCAAGTGAGTACTATATCTCCAAAGGCAAGGCATAACCAAATATATATTCTGATTCTCAAGCAATATTAAGGTAACCGCACTCCACGTAACGCCTAATATAGCTAGATATCCTAGAGCCTCCAAATCACTTATGACGGATTAGTCTAGATTTGTCTCCCTGGTACAACTCATGGACAAGTATAATTGAATCAACCATCTAAACTATTTAATAACTGAGACTGACATATTTAAAGGCTCGATAACTTGGGTTATAGTTACTCAGGTGTGGGTGGGTGGGAACTTCCTTGACTGTTTCTATGATGACTCACTTTGATCATCTGAAATACCTCATTCTTGACCCCTAAATCCAAATTACCATCCCAACCAATACCTCGGATACGTCATCAAATTCCAAACATAACTAATGAAATTAGGGTTCACTAGTCAGATATCTCAGCATTCATGTAAGCTCAGAGTCTCCTATGGTCAAAATTTCATACTTTCCTTAGAATTCTTATAAGAGTCACATATCCTAGCAACATTACTATCAAATAAAGATTTACCCCATGTGGTTATTGTTCTAAGCCTTATATCCGTGTCAAATCTTCCTGGTATAATTAGTACTGTAGTGGTCTATTAATCACATTTCTAGGCCATTACCTATGGTCTCATGCACAATTATCAAGTTAAGTGACATATCACACAAGGATCAAATCATGCATCATATAAAATTATTATCGATAAGCATGGAACTCGTCTTCTCAAATCAATATGTATATCAACTGCAATCCATAATCTGGTTCTCATATCTCATAACATATCTCATAACCTTTATTTCCCATCATTGGAATAACACTTGTAGTGGATACTCATATAACTCTTCTCCTTAAATAAGGCAACACATAATCATAATGCAGAATCTAATTACTGTAATCCATACTTCTCATTGTCCATCACTGGAATAACATTTGTAAATCAATTTATCACGAACGAATTAATCAAACCAAATAGTATCAAAGGATGAGGGTGGGTGGGACCTAGTATACTAACACTTAAGCTACCCATAACCCAAATCGGCTTTTCCAATTTTTAATAATATTGTCCTATGTCCATTTTAAGTTTCCCTACAGGTTTAATTCCCTTTTTGGATAGCCTGCTCTGATACCACCTGTAACACCCCTCGTTCCCAAGCTTTCCGTTCCGGACCGGAGATCCTAGGAGGGTGCTACTCAAAATGAAGTGGCGGAAGTCGAGAACAAACACTGTCATGGTTATCTATTACATACTTTAGAACAAACTTACATTAACTTGTACATTAAACAAAAGATCCATGTTCTCTAGAGTTCATCTTTACTAAACGTGCGGATAATATTAGATGAATGTCGAATCCCGCAACCCCATAATCCAGCTCCTAAGACCTGCGGGGGAAAGAAACAAAGACCGCAGTTTTTCTAAAGTTAGCAATGAAATACTGAGTAAGCAAACACCCAAGCTTGTAAACAGATGAAGAGGCATATTCTTTCAAAAACAATCATAAATGGGAATGAACAATAACTGAATAAATCCTTGGAGAATAAAGTATGAATACTGCAAACACAAGTGTAATTCTCTTTCTTTTACTTTTCATCTCAATCTTCTCTTGTATCTGAAACGGGGAATATTATTCCCAATCTATCTCTTCTTTCTTGTCATAAATCTTTCCTCAAAGAAACTCATATTATTAACTTGTTGATGCGGGGAAGATCTATCCTTTCACTAGCTACCATGACCATAATGCCGGCACCCCCCTAAGACTTCTCGCGGCCAGATAGGTAAGTACATGGAGACAACCGGCAGGTTGCGACCGGGTTTAAAATAAAAACGGTCGAGTGACACGAAGTCAACACGACAATCTATGCATAATATATTGATCCCCGCACAACTCTTTCCGCTTTGCATTATTAATGAATTATTAATCTCGTGTAACATTCTCAAAACATTTATCTCAAAACGTAATCAATCTCATATAAAGCATGTAAGTCATAAAACACATTTTGAGACAGATATAAAATCATATTTCGACACGAAAGAAGCTAGGGAACGCTAGGCTTGGCATGTCTACTTACCTCAATAAAACAGCAAATGGCACGTAATAGCTTCGATGGGTAGAAGTAGACCTTGTGACGAACTCGTCACCTACAAGTTTATAATTCCTACTCAGTCACAAGCTCAACTAGCTCATGTAATACAACGTGAAACACTATAGTTTCTAATGAGGGTCGAAGAGTGCCTTATTTGACCTTAATACATCCCGATTCTCTTTATCTTGCTATACTCATGACGAACACATTATCCTACATAAAAATAATGACATACTCTAAACTATTGACATTCAAATTTCATAAATAATACACTTGTATTGTATATAGTGAGAAAACAAGTTTAGATTTAAATATTCTTGACTTGCTTAGATTTTATTTTACAACAACACCTTTTATAAAATTATATATATAACTTTTATAAAATAATTTCTCCATAGAAAATAAAATTGTTTAATTTACAAAATTTATCTTTTTGGAGATATAAAACAACTAGATGCTAAGTTGTTTAAGTGATATCATAAAATATTTATTAGGAACGCAAGCTTTATTTAATATCTATTTATAAGCATGAGAGATAAGTATTCTTAATTTAGATAAAGTATTAAGTAAAGAAACTATAAATATTTCTCAAATTACTTCCTAACTAGTTTATTCTAAAAACGATATTTGGACAACCAATTCATTTAGAATTTCAATTCTATGATACTTTGAGATTAGCTAATTAAACAAAACGATGTTGATTATTAGATAGATAGGCATAGTATATTAAACAACTCTAGTTTACTTTGTAACAACTTTTTATGATAAAATTTCATTACCCAACTTATTTATATACTAAGAAAACTTAGAATTTATTTATTTAATTATTTAATTTAAATCCAAATTTCCCCATCTTCATTTCACATATATATACATGTATTTATGTACACACACTTATGTAAATATCATTTCCTTAAAAGATAGCAATAACCCCCTTTCTAGTGATAACAGTTTCTGATGCCACATTTCATACCCTGAAACTTTCATATTGTGCACCAAGTACCCCCCTGACCTTACACCCAGTTTAATTAAAAGACACTTTCACCCCCCTTTAACAAATCAAGCGATCTAAACCCGGATTCACGTCTCAATACACGATTTTGATTATCCAATACGAACTACTGAGTGATTTAGAGCTTACCCAAGCCGAGAACCGTGAAAAACGGTCGAAAAATGAGTCGATTAGAGTTTGTCGTCGAGTGGGTCGGCCATGATGTTTGCCGGCGTCGTTGCCGGCGACCTTGGCTCTGGATGGGTTCGTTTTGGACCTCCTCGAGCCCATAGGAGTCTTCTGCAACTGATTTGAGGTAGCGGGTGGCACCGGATAGCTCCGGCGAGCTTGGTGGCGGCGTTAATGGAAATGGCGCCGCCGGCGGAGGGAAGCTTCGTCCTCCTTGGTCTCTTCTTCCTTTCAGGTCATCCGAGAGAGTGGACGATGGGTAGAGAGCTCAGGGAGTGAGAGAGAGAGGAAACGGAGCAGTGGTTGTGGTGATGGCCGTTCCCGTCGGCCTTTCGCCGGCGGCGATGGTGGCGTGACCGTAGGCCACTGCTGCTGCTGCCTCTTGTTCTGTGACTATTTCGGGTGGCGGAGAGAGAGAGCTGAGAGGGAGGGGTGGTGGAGATGGTGGCTGTAATGGTGGTTGTGGTGTTTGGCGGATCTCCCGACGGTGGCAGCGGCGGCAGTGGCTTGGCCGCTGCCCACTGCTGATGCTGCTGTTCTCTGGCAGAGAGGGAGAGAGAGAAAGAGAAGACAGAGGGATAGAGGGTGAGAGAGAGGTGGAGAGAAACAGGGCAGTGGTGGTGAGGCGTCAGTTTCCGTCGTCTTCTCCGACGGCGGTCGTGGCGTGGCCTGCGGCCACCGGCGTTGCTGCTTTTGTTTTTGTTTGGACGGGGAGAACAAAGAGGAGGGAGAGGGACAGAGAGTTAGATGGTGGAGGAGGTGGTTGCTGGTGTGATGCCGGTGGGTTCTCCGGCGGTGGCAGCGGAGGTGGTGGTGGCCGCTGCCTTCTGTTGCTGCTCCTGTTAGGTGAGAGAGGGAGAGAGGTAGAGGGAGAGAAGGAGATGAGAGTGGAGGTCTCGGGGGTGGTGATGGTGTTGGGGCTGTTGGTGGTTGTTTCCCGAAGAAGAAGGAGAAGAAAATATAGAGGGAGGGGGAAGAGAGAGTGACGGGGAGGAAGAGATAGAGGGAATAAAAAAAATTAATAAATTGTTGGGGAACAAAAATTTGTTGGGGAATGGTAAAAAAATGTCAAATGAAGAAGGTTGGAAGATGAGAAAATGTTTTGTCTTTGTTTTTATTTTATTTTATTTAATTATTTATATTTACCTACTAGGCTTTATTGTTTTTGTCTAATACAACTACCACCCCAATCATTAACTAGCTAATAACATCATTAACTACAAATACCTCCCCATACGACATATATTTTCGAATATAACTGATTAACCTTTATGAAAAATGCGTCAATAATACTTAGAAAAAGACGGGGTGTTACACCTTCCCCCCTTAAAGAGAGCTTCGTCCTCGAAGCTTAAACCAGCTAATCAACGAAAGACTACTATATTATTTTCTATATATATTACACCGATCAATACCTTATTATTATTATGATAACTTTATTAAATCTAGTTTGATGCATGTGGCGCGGGAGCGGTACAAGGGTAAAGGTCACGAAAGCTAAAGGGTTACACGTAGTATCATGGCTGGCCGTTTGATCCTTGAAGATGGCTTGAGGTGGAAGATAGGGAACGACAACAGCGTCGATATCAAAGAAAAATGGATAGCCTCCTCGGATGCTGGAAAGATCATTACAATTCTCCCCCGGGACACGAACTATAGAGTTGCTGAACTGATCAAGCCGCAAGAGCGAAGTTGGGATGTTGAAAGATGAAACAAATTCTTTGGGAGGTGGTGTAGCAGCGATCGAAAATATACGACTTTCACGGGTTCCGAAACAAGATAAGCTAATATAGAAATTCAGCAACGATGGGAGATACACAGTGCGTACGGGTGCCTAAAAAAGTTGCTCATACAGTCTGGAGAGCCACTTTTAGTGCACTCCCAAATTGTAACGCGCTCAGAAGAAGGGACAACTAGCTACAGTTTCGTCTTCACCAAGCGAGAAAGTAACAAGGTGGCGCGTGAATTAGCTAATTACAGGAAGAAGTCAGCTGAGTATGTTTCATGGCTAGATTCCCCTCCAGAGTGGCTAAATAGCTTAGTTTCAGAAGATGTAATTGACAGCGCTCCTCCTTGAGTTTTTATACAACATCCGTTCCCCGAAAAAAAAGATTTATTTTCTAAGACTACCTCGCTAAATTGTTAGGAAATTGTGAACTGAATGCTAGAATCTAAGGAGATGATTGATTGATTTAATTAAGATCAATATTATCTTAAATTTAGTAAAATCAAAAAAGCGACCCTAAATTTCCTGAATTATGTCAGTCAAAAAAGAATTCTGAATTATGGTACCCTCTAGAATATGCGGCCACTTCTAAAAAAAATAAAATAAAAAGTAAAATATGCGGCCCAGTTTTAACGGCTCAGCTATATAGCCGGCTTAAAAAAAATGATTTAGGATGACGAAAAATAGGGCGGAGACGGTTCTGTTCGGGTACACGCGGCAAAAGCCTGAAGGAGGGCAATGTAGTAAATCCACAAAGTCGGTTTTGTTGATTTACTCCAAATAATAGCGTGTTCACGGGAGATCTTCTTTGTTGTTTTTTGTTTCGTTTTCTTTGCTAGGGCTTCGTCGGAGCTGAAGCAGTGAGATTCGTTGTCCGTGAAAAGTTGATGGCGAAGAGTCCATCTGTGCAATCATCATCATCATCATCATCCATTATGATTCCCAGGTTCGTTCGGTTTCGTGCTCTCTGCCATACTCCCTCCGTTCTTCGTGCTTTCCGCCATACTCTCTTCGTTTCTCCAAGTTCTTAAAATAAATTTGGTCAATCAATTTGGTTAGCAAAACTATACAAGAATTTAGTAATCTTTTGCAGAGTAAATTTTACTCTACAATACTATAGAAAATTATTAAATTTTTGCTTTGTTTTGCTATAACCAAATCACTATGCTGATGCTCATATAATATCCGAATAATTATTTGGTGAACCTGGGTGAACGGGGGAAGTATTTTGTATATCAATGGGGAATGAAATTGATTTGATTGGGGTTTTTATTATTTGTTTTTTTCCTGCTCCCCGCAACAGCTGATCAGTCTGTGTATGGGGCTGAAGTGAAATTAGTACTTCTTTCGTTTCTTCTCGTTCTCTCAGTTTAATTTTAGAGGACAAATCCTTGGAGCCGAGGGGGTCTCCATTATTAATCACGTTAGGTTATGTGATGGGCGGTAATACCTTTAGAATTAAGTAATTTTTTGTTATTAAAGCATTGATTTTTAACACCCTTATCTTTATACTCTTTAGAAGAGTGAAGATTCATAAGTGTTCTTAAGATTGTTTTTAACAAAATTAACCCTCTAAATTGATCTAATTACACTTTGACCCAACTCCCAACAGTTCTAAAAGTCATCTTTGACTGCTTCTTAGGGGTTGCGACGCTCTAAACCACCATTCGCTCCACGCTACAGTTAAAACCACCGCTGAAACAGGGATGGTTCATCCACAGTCCCCCTCCTATCTCATAGGGTCTGATGCTTGACTAAGTCGCAATTGAACGGAAACTTCTTGATAGGTTATTTCAATTATTTGGTTCCGTTCATTTTTTTTTTGCAACACTAAAGAACTTCATTACATAGCAAAAGCACACATACACAGGAGTTTATAGCCAAACCCTAACCAAACTTTTAAAACTTACTAAGGCCCAAAAGAACATCCGACATAACAACAACCACCGGAGAAACACGAAACCAGAAATTAGAGATTGTTCATAAAATACAACCAAACTAGAGCGAAACATCACATAACCACCCATTTGCAACACAAGGTCTACTCCATAATAAACGGAACAATAGCATCCACATTAACTGAAGAATTCGGGAAAGGGGAGCGGCCACATCAACATCTGAGCAGTAAGAGAAAGTTCCGTCCAATTTTGGGCGGTGTGCGCTACGTCAATGACTAAAAGTTTGTACGGTGAGTTTAAGTCTTTAAGTTCCCTAATGTTGGTGTTTTATTTGTTCTTTTATCTTTTCGTTTGTTTTTCTCCTCTGATCTTTCATTGTTAGCTTTTTCTTAGAAACTTCTGAATGAATTGCAGTCTTGGAATCAAATTCATCCCTTTTCGTTGTTTTCAAATTTCACTCTGATTCTAACAAAATAATTAGAGTCGTCGATCCAAATTTTGGGTCCTATGTCAGGTTATTCGGTTTTCTGTGTTTAGTTTTCTGGAATTAAAGTGAGAAATTGAAATTGTTTTTTTCTTTATATTTTTTAGCTGCTTCGGAAATTAAACATCAAAGTCCACAGATAACAACACAAACATAAAACCAAACAACAAATTACTAGAAACTAGATAAACATTCCCATCCCGAGCCTATCCGCAATGATAAGGCCTTTCACAGCATCCGGAGCCTCCTCCAGCATTTTCATCTCCATGAATTGTTTCTTTTTCATATTCCCGTTAGTGGTCTATTTCCTACTATCTAGAAAGTAGTTGAACTGTTGTTCCACCCGGTGAATAACATTTGATTGCATGACTGAATAACTCTTTGAATGAAGGAATGATTGTGAAACAGAATGGTGGGGTGAATTTATTTATCATAGGCCTTGTAAGATTAACTCAAGAGAAACGTGACCACCCCAAAAACTGTGATCATGTTGTTTGATGGAGAATTATGCCAGGCGGGAATTTCAATAATAAGCTACCAGGAAGAAATTGGGTTAGAAAAGCCATGTTCTAGAGAATTTTGAGAAAATATAGGTTCCAATCTGTTAAACAGTTTCGTATTGCCTATTTAATGCTCCTGGGTATGAATTCAAAATTCTAATGAATTTTCAGGTCAACTTTCATGCAAAAGATAAAGATAATGAGTGACAACAAAAGCTCAATAGGCATCCTCATCATCAGCTAGGCAAAAATACTACCTCGATGTCTACTATTTTCCTATATTTAAGGCCCGTAAATTTAAACACGTCTCTTTTAAATTCTTAGTAACTTTTCCCATTATTTTGTACAGTGCAATAACTGTTTTCCTATAATTTTTCTAAATTTGCACCTATAATCTAGGTTTGCCATGGAAGAATTAAGAGATGAGGAAGTAACACTAAATATAAAAAATATGCAAAATACAAATATCAATTATAGTTACCGTTTTCATATAAATCACCTATTGTTGTTGGATTGTTGGGAGGAAAGTATACTTAGTGATTTAGAAAATATTATATTGGTGGGTAGAATTTTAGGAGAAAATATAATATTACAAATTACATAGGTCCTATAGACGAAATGGATTATGATAGTGTCCAGCTATCATTTTAAAATTCTCATGTGCAAAGCAGTGCATCCAAGTGATTTTAAATTTTTTCTGAAGGATACATGTTGAGATTCGTAAGTAGTAATATAACTGTGCTTGAAAGCGTTACAACTGGTTATAAGTGATTTATTGGCAGAGATAAAGTTTGGGGTTAAGATAGATCAGTGCATTTTTGTAAATTCAGTATAGAAAAGGAGACCATAGCAATGTTTTAAGTGACTGGCCAATAATTTAAAAGCGGTCCGTGCTAAGTCTGTTGAAGGGGAAGATGATTTGTTAAATAAATCACTTGTCTTTTTTCTACTGAACTCAACCGGTGTTCAAAACAAACAAAGGAAAACAACAAAGGGTTAAGCCAAGAGCAAACCATTTCTCCATCTCTTTTAGTCTACTCCATACATGATGAATGCATACTCAAATCTACTGGACATACAATAAGATACTAGTATAGTCTAAGACTAAGAACAACAGAGTAAATAATATTTAACCTAAATTACATTATTGTCATGTACGCCCCCCAAAGTGGAGGGTTGAGGCGAGACTTCAATCTTGGACCTGAGTATGAGAAACACCGAGCGAGCTAGTGGCTTTGTGAGGCAATCAGCAAGCTGGTCGGCAGGCGAAACATGCGAAACACGGAGAGCACCTGCTTGAACTTGTTCTCGAAAAAATGGAAATCAAGAACATGTCTCATCCATGAGTGGAATATTGGATTGGAACAAAGATAATGAGTGGAATATTGGATTGGAACAAAGATAGACTACCGAGATTATCACAATATGTCACCGGAGCATCGGAGAGAGAAACACCAAGTCAAACAAATGAGAGCAAACCCAGCGTAACTCAGCTGAGGCATTTGCGACTCCACGGTATTTGACCTCGTTGAAGACTGTGCAACATTATCCTGCTTTTTGGATCTTCGGGAGATCCGATCCACCAAGATAGACAATATATCCAGAAGTGCAAGCATGTCAAATCAAGATAGAACCATGAAGATAACGAAGCAGTCGTTTGACTACTTGCCAATGGACTGTCGTAGGTCAATGCATAGATTGAGACAAACGATTCACAGCGAATGCAATATCTGGTGTGGTCAAGGACATGTACTGAAGACTACCGATAGTGCGATACTCCCTTGGATCAGAGAGCGGTGAACCGTTAGTAAGATTAAGAGCAGCTGATGTGTCCATAGGGGTCTGCACAGAGGTAGCAGAAGACATGCCAAACTGTTGCAATAAATTGCGAGCCTATGGCTGTTGAGATAACAAAAGACCATCTGGATTGGGAAGAACATCGATACATAAAAAATAGGACAGAGGACCCAGATCCTTAAGAGAGAACTAGCGAGATAGCATATCAATACAACTTTGCACTGAGGAGGTGTCTGAGCCAGTCACAATAATATCATCCACGTAGACAACGAGAAAACTGTAATTCCACCATGTCGAAAAATAAAACTAGGAGCGATCATTAGGATAGTTTAACGACATATCGGGTTGTAGGAGGATAGTTTAGTGACATACCGAGTCGTAGTAGGATAGTTTAGCGACATGTCAGGTCGTAGTAGGAATTTCTGGGGTCGAATTCACAATTTCATAAATTGAAGACCCATGGAGGTAATAAGTGATTGGGTAGGGCTCAAGTGATGTTTGGAAAACAAGGGGAGCCCAATAAAAAAACACTAGCAAAAACTGTGGGGCTGATATGAATATCACTAATAAGAGAGGCTAGTTGGGTGATTACTCAAGGATGCAGTAAAGTTTCAGCCTCTGCTCCGTGTTTTAACTAACAGAGGGTTTGACCAAGGCTAGGTAAGGCCAACTCACGGCGGCGAAGGAGGATGGGTTGGTTATTGATGAGTTTATCCTAGAAGGAAGAAGTGATAGGATAAACTCAGAGAGATAGCGCGGATAAATATGGTCAGGCGATGGTGGAGGCGATCTAACATCGAGAACATAAGTAGCAGCAGTTAAGGAGATGTGGAGCCCAATTGGTGTAGATGGTAGACGGTCGTGATGATGCAGGAGAGAAGCAAGGAGCAATGCTTCAGTATGGTAGCGAAAGGGACTCAAAAGTCCGGTTACGAGTGGTCCGGCGAGCGGCACTTGCCAGCGAAGCAGAAGCCATTAACAATATCACCAACACCGTTGAGGCTCTGATACCACTACAAGGAATATTAGTATTAGGGACAACCATTTTTTGTAGCTAAATATCATATTTTCCTCCTTAAAAGTATTTTGAGACAAAAAATGTTCGTTGCTCAGTTTGTGGCTAAAAGTCCATCCGGAAAAGTTTTTTGAGACAAAATTTTGATATTATCTCAAAAAACGTCACTTTTGGCAACAAATCGTATATTTGTTGCAAAATAAATAACAAATTTCCTCCCTAAAAATTACCTTTTGCGACAAAATTTCTGTCTCTAAAAGAAATTTCACAGGCGAGCTCCAGATCTGGAATCGATGAGAGACAGAGAGAATCATCGAGCTTCACAGGGAGAGAGCTTCACTGAGAGAATCGCCGGTGAAATTGATTTGAGGAGTGAGAGAGAGTGAGGTGAAATTGATTTGGGGATCGACGGGAGCAGAGGGGTGAAACACTTAGGGCTTACACGCGCAACTATTCTCTTTAAATTTACAAAATTTTCAGTTTAGTCCTTACAATTTTCTTTAGCGAGAAAAATAAGTATTTTGTCCAGAATGCTTACTTTTCCCTACGAAATCCAGTCCCGAAAGTTTGAAAAAATATCATTTTAGTCCTTGATGATTTCTTTTGAGAGGAATTTTCTTTTTTGTCTTGAATGCTCCCTTTCCCCAACAAATTTGAACTTTGTCCCTAAAGTTTTGTCCCTAATACCAATATTCCTTGTAGTGTACCATGTAGAATTAAGTAAAGTTTTATAGTTTTATTATTCAAGCATTGATTAAACATAAGGCTGAGCCTCTTTATATCGTATAAGACTAAGAACCACGGAGTTACATTATTGTCCTATAATACCCATCATTTGTCCATTATTAAAAGTCCTAAATATCAATATCTTGTACTATTTTGGACAGACAATAACATTGTGCATGTGCTATTGACTGCATTGGTTCTTGATTTCATATGCACTCTGGAAGAGTGAAGTTCAACTTGCGTATGATTTTTGCTTCGTTCTGTGACCGCAACGCAACACTACCATAGTGTAGCTTTTTTTTGGAAACTTCGAAAATTATAGTCTACTATAGTGTACCTGCAAACAATCGCTCAATACTTATTTTAAGTCACAATTATGGAAACAATGCTATCCTTCCAATTATATCACATATTTGGTTTTTAGACTTTCCCTTGCAAATTTGACATGTGCTATTAGTCGTACCTTTCTTCACTTTATTTATATGGATTTGGATCCTCTCATGTCCAAATCCTATTTATACTAGTATGATCGAGTACACTCTACTTATTGCGTAGTGACCCGACTTTTTATCTTCCACCCGTGCAGGAAACGATCCCTGACAATGACTTCTTCTTGCTCTTCTTCTGGAAAGAGAAAGCAGCAGCGTTCCTCTTCCCTTGTCAAAGCCAGAAGACACTGCCGCCATCTACCCACCAACAGCAACCACCGGAATTGTCGTCGTGATTGGTCCAATATGAGTGCTGATATTTTGGAAGACGTCCACAAAAAGCTCACCTTGGCCGATACTCTCATAAGTCGATCCATATGCAGCCGGTGGCGCCCAGTTTCTGAAAACCACCTTCTATCTTCTCTAAACTCATCTTCTCCCCCCTCACGACCACCAATTCTTTGGCGTGAAGGTGATTTGTGGTTTTTGGACGTTGACGCCAAGGCTGGTGTGGGAAATTTGTACATACCCAACCACGAAACCAAACAATTGCTGGTATTTCAGAGGGGTGGTTTTTTTCGCATTGGATCCTCCTCACATGGCTATCTCGTATTCAAAAACGTTAAAAGGAAGAATCAATTATATTTACTTCATCCTCTCTTGTTGTCCGCCTTCGCTGTGAGTTTCCCACCTATCAACAGCCGCGGCATCGTGAAAGCTCTTGTGCTATCGGACCCAATTATTACTGATATGACTACGAGTAGCTGCTACGGCTTTGCGGCTCTCGATTACGACTTCAGACTCATGTTCGCTAGATGTGGAGCTAATAGTCAATTTGCTGAACTTGAATGTCAAGACCATAAGCGCCGTACTCGTTTCACAGATATTATATGCATCAAAAATTGTATTTATTCTATTAGGGGTTCTGTCCTGCGTCATCACATGGAAGCATGGGACTGTAGTAATATTTGTGGCGGCTCAGACGATGATGATGTTCCAAAAAAGGTAATGGATTTTCAACCTACATTCAACGGCAAAGATCATACACCTCCCCATCGGTCGACTTTACATTTGGTGGAATCCCAAGGTGAGCTCTGGCTTGTTGCGATAAGAAGGCCATTCTTTGAAAGCCCGATCCTCCACAGGCTTCCAGTTAAGCCCACTTGCAGTGTTTATTGGATGGATTTCAAGGAAAAGAAGTGGGTACGCGTGGACTCGTTAGGTGATCATGTTTTGATTATAACGGAGTTTCAAACTATGTCTCTCTCAGCTAAAGAATTTCCGCAGTACAAGAGAAACTCCATATACTTCGAACACTACAAAATCAGGGGTCCCCGTGTTCGTACTTCTTGGACTCCGGACCCGACTCCCAAGTCCCACCTCGTAGTTTTCAACATGGAAGATGGTTCTCTGAATGAGTTGAAGACCCGCGTTGCAGGATATAGTTTGAAGCGTTAGCTTTGACTATTGTGGAACCATTGTTTTTTTATTTATGAAGCAACATTTTAGTTTAGCTTCTTTGACAATCATGAGATTGTGAATTTGTGATTCTGGCTGAGAGGAAGTGGAACTGGTTTCACTATTTTGTTACTTGATATATTTTACACCAAAGGTCATACCCCTTTGTATATTTAGTTTTTTTTTGTGGTTCTTTGACATATTTGATATATTTCCTTCATGCATCTTGTTGGAAAGATATAGGTGTATTAAGAAGAATCTGAAAACAGAAAGATTAGCAAAAATAATGAAAATACAGAAACGATAAAAACTTACAGATGGTTAAATTGCCGAATGCTGAAGCAAGATAGAAGACAGTCTCGTTGTTCATGAAACGATCTCCGTGAAGTAATATTTGCCCTCCACAGTTGGTTGTGATTCGTTTTATTTATTTACAGACACGGGCAAATTTACTCCCCAGGATGAAAGTCTTCACGTACTGCAGACGGAAGCACAATCTGCAGTACCGGCGAACCGAACTTTGTTTTGAGAGAACTGGTAGTGGGTGAGAGAGAGAGAGAGAGAGAATTGTTGCTGGAGTTCGGATTGGAAAAACTGAGAGAGGAAGGTTCCTTTTATAGACAGGAAGAGGAGCAGTTACAAAACCGTTTGTGACTGTTCAAATTTGAACGTTAACGGTTATAACTATTTCAAAAGTTACAACTGTTGAAGACAGTTAATAACTGTTTCGGGTTGGACTGTTAATACAGTTAATATTAATTATTAACGGGCTGGATTAAAAAAAATTAGTTTCTGGCCCAAAAGGATAAAGCCCAACCAACCACCAACCACCCGCACCGCGCCCGTGTCGAACCGTCCGGACAGACGGCGGCGGCGGCGCGCGTGTGGTGGTTCGACCATTGTCTAGGTCCTCTCTCCTACACAAAATGTGTATCACCCAAAGGGCGTGCCCTTAGTACTCAACCTTTGAGTAGATGAACTACTCTTCTCTTCCTCATTTCCAAGATGTGGGTGCATTTAAAATTGAGCAATTGAAGTGGCCAACTTCAACGCCTAATTTCTCATTCACCGGTTAATGGTTTTCGACGTTTGGGATATTGAATTGATCCCCTTGTTACCTAGTTTAATAATATGTTAACGTTGATCCAAGTTCTTAGTTATAACTTGACCGAAACTGGGTAACAAAAGCATGGTTCGAAAACCATTTTACAACAATCCCCCATATGAATGAAAAATTAGCGTTTATGCTGAAAGTGTCGATCTCATTTGTGGATTTCTCTCAGTGGTAATTAATTGCCTAAGGAAAGGTGGTCATAGACTTTGAACCTTTCCATTAGTGAGATACTATAGGTTATACTGGCTAGACAGTGTGCGAAGCGCTTTTAACTGCTTTGCTGTGTCGTATACCTTGTCGATAGTAACCACACAAATAAATACCGAAACATAGTTGGTTCTCATGGTTGTGTTCATTTTGACCTTGAAACACTTTGCCTGGTTTTCATGAGTAGTCTTTAGAGGAGTGTAGCCTTTTTCATCCTCCTAGAACCGGCCCCAGTTCCTACTCACATAGGTGAGACACATTTAAGGGTATCAATCCATACTCTTCTTAACATGTGACCTCATTAAAAGCATTGCTTACCCTGGTCCTATCACTCTTCGTCCTAGGAATGGGATTGAAACGTTGTTTCATTTTTATGAGTGATTTTATATTTGCACAAATAGATAGGTTGTCCCTTTTGAACCTAGTTCTTGGGATCTCCAGTCACCTAGGTTGGGTTTGCCGCTATTGTGCAACTCTTACGAGATAGGCTTTAGCCCCATTCCTCTCGACGAACTTGCAACCAATTCTTTCGATAGACCTTTGGTCAGCGGATCCGCTATATTTTCCTTTGACTTTACGTAATCGATCGATATTATCCCTTGTGAGAGAAGTTGCCTTATAGTATTGTGTCTTCGACGCATGTGTCGAGACTTACCATTATATATACTATTTTGTGCCTTTGCTATTGCCGACTGGCTATCGCAGTGAATGCATATAGCAGGCACCGGTTACGGCCATATTGGAATGTCTTCGAGGAAATGACGAAGCCATTCTGCTTCTTCTCCTGCCTTATCTAAGGCTATGAACTCCGATTCCATAGTAGATATTGCAATGCACGTCTGCATTGAAGACTTCCAGCATATTGCCGCTCCTCCGAGTGTGAATACATAACCACTCGTGGACTTGGAATCTGTTGTATCAGATATCCAATTCGCATCGCAATATCCTTCTAGGACAGCAGGATAGTTGGAATATTGTAATCCTAAGTTTTTGGTGTATCGTAGATACCTTAATACTCGGATCAATGCTGTCCAGTGATCCTTTCCAGGATTACTAGTAAAACGACTGAGCTTTCCAACTGCTTGTGCGATGTCCGGCCTTGTACAATTCATTATGTACATCAGGCTTCCTATTATTTGCGCGTACTCAAGTTGTTTGATTGTCGAACCGCGATTTTTGGCGAGATGCATGCTTGTGTCGACTGGTGTTTTTACTTGTTTGCTACTATCTTTTTCAAACTTTTCGAGAACTTTCTCGATATAGTGAGACTGAGATAATGCATACCCTGAGGACGTCTTAGAAACCTTGATTCCTAAAATGACGCCAGCCACCCCTAAATCTTTCATATCAAAGCTTGTCGACAATAACCCTTTGGTGGCACGTATTACTTTCTCGTTGTTTCCAAAAATCAACATGTCATCAACGTATAGGCATATGATGACACACCCATCAGTGTTTGTTTTAGAATATACACACTTGTCGCATTCATTGATTTTAAAACCATTTGTTGACATAACTTTGTCGAATTTTTCATGCCACTATTTGGGTGCTTGTTTTAATCCGTATAAGGATTTCTTTAGACGACAATATTTGTTTTTGCTTCCTGGAACTTGAAACCCTTCACGTTGTTCCATATAAATTTCTTCTTCTAGTTCTCCATTTATGAATGCCGTTTTAACATCCATTTGATGAATTTCAAAATTAAAAATTGCTGCAATTGCAACTAGCATTCGAATGGATGTTATTCTAGTGACCGGGGAATAAGTGTCGAAGAAGTCTAAACCTTCCTTTTGTTTGTATCCTTTTGCGACAAGTCTAGCTTTATACTTGTCGATGGAACCATCCGATTTAAGCTTTCGCTTAAATACCCATTTGCAACCTAATGGGTTCTGATAATTGACTTCAAAACCAACGTTGGGCTTTATTGCAGGATTAATTTTGACTAACTTGTTATCATTATTTTGCAGTTTTTGTTGCTGGTACTGCTGCGATGCAATCGAACTGAAGATATATAAAACAGATCACGGAGTCTCTGATTCGGATAATAACAAAAGGGTTAAGTGAAATTATTTTAAGAAGATCGTCAACAACTTTAGCCGTTTGAAAGCACATCTTGTAGACGTAGGGGTAGATTTAAATCACTGTCTAATAGTTGAACCCGACGTGAAAGAGTACTTCAAAAAAGAGTTGTTGGAAAGGACAAAAAGTGTAGATGGGGCAGTTGAGATGATTGGTTCTGCTAGCCGGGGGTGATTGAGCATAGAGGGGTTCAATCTTTGCGAGAGAACAAGGTGGGGTATGGTGTTGTTGGTTTGGAGGAGATTAATATAAAAGTTTTCATTGGGTACGATTTGAGAGGCTCCCTTCTCTTGAGTCAGCCCCAACGGATAAAACTTCGAATAAAGGATATTCGAGTATCATGGAAGGTCACATGTTGTTGTGTTATTGTAGATGGATAGAGGGACACGGAGGGCCGAGATCGTCTTTATGTTTTAGTGGAATTCCCCTGCTGAGCAATATATGTGAAGTCACTAGATATATTTGTTGCAGTTGGAGATGATGATGTTTCCTGGGAGATTATTGAAGAGGTTGGGGGAAAATAATGTGGTCAGAATCATTCGTGAGTGCTCTGGGAAAACATTTTGTCCTGGCCGACGGCTGAAAAGGGGAATGAGTAGGGCAGACTCATGCATGCACAATGAGCATCAAGGTACCCTCTCTGTCTATGGGAATATGTGTTGGAAGTAAATGTTGTAAGTTTGAAGCTGCGAAGCAGGCGAATCGGGGGACCTTTAATATTATGTGTTGGAGTTCATTCTCAACGATGAGAAATCATAAACGTATGATTGGTTTTTCAAGTGTCTGATCAAGGAAATGGATTATAAGAAGCCTTTTTCGGTAATCACGGATGGCGATTTTTCCATGAGAAATGCTATTAAAAAAAAGCTCCCAGAGGCAAGACATCGTATGTGTTCTTGGCATCTTGTCAGAACGCCCTGGCCAATCTCAAGTTGAGAGATGTCTTCATGGTTGATTTTAAATGATTCTTGCGTTGTAGGAAACCCGATAACTTTTGGCATGATGGTTTCCATGCAATATTTAACAAATGGAACATCACTGATAGTAATTGGGTCCAGGTCACATGCATGAATCGACACTTGTGGGCGGAGACATACTTGAAGTACATTTTTTTCACCTTGCAATCAACAATCTCAAGATGCAAGCACATTAACAGTTTCCTCAAGGATTTTATGTCCTTCTTGGACAAATTGATCAATGTTTGAACGGGATTCATGACCGGGGTAAACAAACTACGCAACAACGAGCGGAAGGCACACTTTCCCTCGGACCAATCAGACCCCGGGTTAACAATGGATTTCAGCGAAATCGAATCCCATGCAGCAGAGGTCTTCACGGAAAATGTCTTCAACATGTTTAGGATATAAGCTCGAAAGGGTGAAGATTATAGACTTTTGGAAGTCAAAATAGTTCCATAAGATAACTTGGACTTGTTCTACGTGATGAAAGGTCAAATCCATAAATCCATCGTATGTACATATGTTTTCATTGACATATATATATACAATTTACACATGTACTGCAGTTTTATTGCTAAATAGTCTTATCATGTTTCCTTACTGTTAATACTGTTATCTTAATTATTAAAGGGTTAAATTTAACCATTACGGTCACAGTTTATAACATACTGTCCTATTCATAGTTCCTACTTAGTTTGTAACCACCCTATCTTTGTCTGCTTCAGCAAATTGTTCAATGTCTTCAGAATAATAAGCGTCCCCGATGCACGTATTTTTGTTGGAAAACATCGTACATGATTTGCAAACACATGTTGTTTTTTCTGAAACACAAGGGTGTACAAAGGATCCTAACCTCTCTAATTGCCAAAAGGATGATAAAAACAGACAAAGAATTCGACCGAACTGAGCCATCAAAGAAGGACCATGTTAGGAAGAACTGTGGTGACCCAGATGTGCAATCCTTTCGCCAGAGTTCCATGAGGAGCCAAGTTGACCTTTATACCAATTTGGGTTGTACTTCATCCGAGACAATTAAATTCTTCAAAGAACATATTGCCGATGGGATTCAGAAAATGCAGAGAATGATTTCTTAATCTTTTTAAGATACACAAGGAGAGATTTAGAAGGAAGAAAATATCTATGACCATGCGAAAAATCCGAACCCCCGGACACAAAAAAGCATAAAGGACCCAAGAAAGACAAGAGAAGGCAGTGCGGCAGTTGCAAGGAGAAGGGAAACAATAGGACAACATGCCCCAATCCTCCGGTGGACTTTGTCGAACAAGTAGACGATCTGGAAGACGATTCTGAACAAAGACCCCAAGACCTAGCATGATTGATCTAGGTCAGTTTAGAGTGATTTTTTTTTTTGATTTCTTGACATGAAAGACGATACGGGAGACAATTCTCAGCCACCACGGTCTGAGTTTAATGTTTGCGGAATTAATCTGATATTAGTCGTTAATCATGCCTTTAAAGGACATTCTATTTGATATTGGTCTGTTGGTAGTTTATATAATCATTATTTCTTAACAAGAAAATTGAAGTTCTTAACAATATTGTCTTAATATGCAGTAGTTCCATTCTCATTGTAACTTACTAACTTTAGGGTAGCCTTTTTCATATTTTTGTTGCGCTGTCGTTAGCAATTTTATCTAAAGCGGGAAAACATGTTAACAGATTTATTCCCAGTTGTGATGACCTGCTATACCGGGTAACCCTTTTTGTCCTCTAGCAGCGGAGACCACAAAAAAAATAAAAACTATCAGGAACACTAATTAGGGACGCACCATACAGCCCCGTGACAGTGCAAAATCTCGAGTGTTTTAGAGGTGATTTTTACTTCATGTGATTTTATCTATTAATAACTTTTTAGAATGACATTAGTTTAATTTGGTACCTGCATACTTACAATGTTTAAATATTTACAGAATGTCATGTCATTTATATTTGGTTACAGATTTTTTGTGTTCATTTCCTCCCAAGTCAGTACAGTGAAAAAAGCCATTGACTACTCAACCATGGACCAACTCAGATGATAATACCAGAGATCAAGTTGTGGTAATGCTTTTTTAATCTGTTTCTTTTATTTCTTTCTTGACAAATGATCTCTGCGTGTACAATATGGAAAACGAGGACAAGATCTTCTAGTGAGTCATTGACATTGTTACCTTTATTTACTGCTTGACATTAACTCTTTTTCCCTAGTATGGAGATTTTGTATCAGTTTTATTAGGGTAAAAGACAAAAACCACCCTCAATTTATGGGAAAAATACATTTTGCCCCCTTATTTATGGGGAAAATACCTTTTGCACCCCTGTCAGTGGATGGAGGGTGGACAGATACCACCCTTCTGTTACAATCCGTTAGTGGAGGGGTGCAAATTGACTTTTTGTGACCATTTTACCTTTACAAATAGTGGACAAAAAACACCCCTTTTTTGTTTAATACAATGTTCATCATGTTCTTGGTGTTCTTGAACACCATCTCCACCAACAACAACACCACCAACCTGAATATCAACCACACAAATCAACACCACCACTAACAACACCTCTACTACCACCAAATCAACCAACACCACCACCACCACCACCTCAACAACAACAACAACAACAACAACAACAACAACAACAACAACAACAACAACAAAACAAAAACCAGAAAAACAAATTAAATTAAACAAACCCATTTCACTAGGAAGCTACAATAGCTAAACAAATTGAACCCAGATGTTAATTTTACAAGAGACTGTGATAGATGGGAATTTAATAGTATGAACCCTAAATTGAATTTCAAAGAAACTCTCACAATACGCAAATGGGTATTTCATAATTCCATTCATTCAGCTTAACTCAGATTGAAAATCAAACAAACCCATTTCACTAGGAAGCTAAAATAGCTAAGCAAATCGAACACGCCGTCTGCTGGACCGCCTCCGATCGCACCCGCCGTCTGGCACTCTCCCTCCTCCCCAGGGCTTCCGCTCCTCCTTCCTCTCCTTCCCTTCCGGACACCGGTAAAGACGACAAGGAGAGCCGAGATAAGAACGATGGCGACAGCGCCGAACGAAGTGAAATTGCGACTGCGGAGCAACGACAATTGAGCCTGGACGACGTGAATCTGGTGGGGCTGGGGAGGCGTTCGAGGAAGATCTTCGACGATTTGCGAATTCGCCATCCCTGGGGCTCAGAACACCAGCTTCCTCGTCGTCGGAGCTACCAGCCGCGTTGGCCGCATCGTCATCTGTTAGCTCATTCTCAGAGGCTACACCGTCAAGGTCTCTCACAGGAGGTGGATCGGAGGCATGGTCGTTGGTGGGTTTGTCTGGGTCTGGTGGTCCGACGGGAGAGAGAGACAGAGGGATGGAGGTGCAGATCTGGAGAATAAGAGAGAGGGAAGAGAGAGAGAGGAAGAGATAATATTGTTAGGGTTTGGAAATGAGAAGGTAAAGCATTTATAGTGAGGTCATTTCGTCAATTGATAGGGGTATTTTGTCTTTTGTTTCCTCAGTTAGCCTCCATTAGCCTCCATCCACTGACAGGGGTGCAAAAGGTATTTTCCTGCCCATAGCCCCTCGTCATAGTTCTTGCAGTACCGCAAGAACATGACGTGACATATCGACACCAAAGGCGACAACGCGTGAAGCTCCGCCTGCATCTGTGAATCGAGAAACATAATAAAAACTCCCGAGGGGTTAGAAGAATTAAACATCCAAAACTATGTCATAAGAAAATGAAGAAACAAAAGAGAAATAAAAAAACTCCCGATATGCTTTTACCATCTTCAAAGTAGAGTTTCTCGAACTCGAGGGCCTCTTCGGCAACGTCAATGACCGACACCCATCCAATCAGACACGGCAAGGTGTCTATCCATTGGTTCTCAAAATTGAACGATAACGATTCGGTTAACTCTTAAGGAAAGACCACATTTAATGCCTAGCGAGTTCATAAAACAAGAAAGTGTTCAAAGGATTAAAGAGATTACGGGACCATCAATGTATCAACCAGGTCCAAACTATTAGTCAGAACCATGGTGGTTTCACTTTTCCCCTCCGAAACAAATCTGTCACTGTATGAGTTCGTCAACTTTTCTGGTTCAGTATTGCCCTTGGTTCAGGAGGCTTGATCCCGGGGTTTCTCATATTCCTTGGCCGCTGGTTGACTCGAAAGACCACACATTCATTTCACTTCTATCATTCTCTCTGGAAAAATCAATTCCATCAGAAAAACTAGAACAAGAGTCTTACATTTACAGACGAATTTACTAGTTCTGTTTTGAAAGCCTTATTACTTAAAGTGTCTATCAACCACTTTCACATTTCATATTTTTATAATTCAAAACAGCCTAAATGAACCATTGTTTATTAGTAAATAGAAAAAGGAGATCAAAATATCAAATTTGTGAAACATTCTTCTTAAGATGCAGTGTTCAAAAGTTGAATTTGAATTTTTTTCTTGTGTAGTCGTGGTTGTATATTCAGGTCCGTCTAATTAAATCAAAACAGAAAAGAATATTTGAACACTTGGAACATGGGTTTTTCTCGCTCTCTAGAATAGAGTAACTAATTGGTTGTATGTAGTGTTCCCTTTCATCCAGCTTAATTAGGCGTACATGTTGCACCCTTTGATATCATCATATGTGTTCTTGTAGGCGCAGTCTGCCTCGCGACACTCCCCGAACAGCCTGTAGAACCGGCAAATTAGGATTCGTGCCTTGTTTTACTAAACCCTATTTCTTTCCTAACACCTTCTCGGGTAAAGTGATCCCATGGAAGACTGTGTTCCGGCATCACAACGACAAGGCACGGATGCTGATTTGCCGGTTCTACATGATGTTCGGGGAGTGTCACGAGGCAGACTGCACCTACAAGAACATAGACGATGATATCAAAGGGTGCAACATGTACGTCTAATTAAGTCGGGACAGAAGGGAACACACATACAACCAATTACTCATGTTGTAGAATAGCTGAAGAGAAAGAAAAACCAATGTTTCACGTGTTCAAATATTCCTTTTGTTTCTGAATATACAACCATGACTTGACAAGAAAAAATTTCAAATTCAACTTTTGAACACTGCATCTTAAGAAGAATGTTTCACAAATTTTATAATATGATCTTCTTTTTCTACTTACAGGTAAATTATGGTTCGTTTAGCCTTTTTTCAATCACATAAATTGGAAATGGGAAAGTGGTTGATAGACACTTTAAGTAAGAAATAGTAAATTTGTCTCTAAAAGTTAGAGTCTCGTTCGAGTCCCTCTGATGGAATTGATTTTTCTAGGGAGAAGGATATAAGCGAATTGAATGTCTCGTCCTTCGAGCCAGCTAGCGGCCGAGGAATATCAGAAGCCCTGGGATCAAGCCAGAACCAAGGGCAATATTGAACCAAAAAAGTTGATGAACTCATGCAGTAACGGGTTTGTTTCGGAGGCGAAAAGGGAAATCGCCATGATTTTGACTAATAGTTTGGCCCTGGTTGATACATTCATGGATCTCGTAAGCTCTTTGATCCTTTGAACACTTTCTGGTTTTATGAACTCGTTACGCATTCAATTTGATCTTTCATTAAGAGCTAATCGGATCGTTATCGTTCAGTTTTGTAGAATCAATGGATAGACACCTTCCCGTGTCTGATTAACTGGCGTCGGTCATTGACGTCGTCGGAGCGGCGCCTCGAGTTCGAGAAACTCTACTTTGCAGCTGGTAAAAGCCTTTCTGGAGTTTTTTATTTCTCTTTTATTTCTTCGTTTTCTTATTGACATAGTTTTGGCTGTTGAATTCTACTAACCCCTCGACATTTTTTATTTTGTGTCTCGATCCACAGATGCAGGAGGAGCTTCAGGCGCTGTCGGCCTTGGTGCCGACCGGTCACATCATGTTCGAGCAATACTGCAAGAAATATGACAAGGGGCTATGGGTGTTCGTCGACATGTCGGCCGACGAAAACCGAGGCGGCTCAGATTCCAAGGTGTTGGTGAGTTTGTCGGAAGCTCCCTTTGGGATGCATTATACAAGACATGCCCAATGGGTATACAAAGGTAAGCTTAGAAACTATCCTATGGTATTTTATTCTTATTCATTTCATTTGTTTGATCATCTAGATGGTTTTATAGGTTAGACACAAATATTTTAACTAATCGTTTTCATTAGGTATTCCCATATTCAGTATACATATCTTAATGGCAAGTGAAAGCCTTCTTGGGGATTTCGTTCACGTGTCGTACGATCCATATTCTATATTTTGATGCTTCTATTATGATCAAACACATATTTTTACCGTTTTTTTACTTTCCACGACTATATGCCACCGGGATACGGTGTTAGGTTGTACCAAATAAAACAAATAATTGCCCTTTATCTCAATTTATTCAAAAATCAAAATAATATGGTGGGTTGGTACGAAATCGCACATGAAAGAGGCTAAGATTTCGGAATGCAGCTTCCCTGTTCTCGTTGACTTTTGTGAAGAGAAACAATTTATGATTTATCCATATGGAATTCACTAGAAATACCTTAGAAAGTCTTATAAATAGCTACTTATGTGCGAAAACGGTTCTAGGGTTTGATGAAATTTTTAATGGTTAGGGTGGTCCTAAATGTGGGATGGCTTTGACAATTTCCGAGCTTAATAAATAGAAATTACCTTTTGAAGAGCTTTGCAGAGTGAAGGAAGAAGCAAGACAAAGAGTTGCGCTTGAAACGGCCATCTCTAAGGAATCCATGGAGCTGATTGACAATGAAAGTCCGGGATTAATGGAGTTTGCTGCTTAAAGCAAGAAATTTATCCTCAGTAGTGTCTCTTGTCTCATCATTACCTTTTTTCAACTTGAACTACAAAGAGCATCAGAAGTGAGATAATAACACTCAAGATAAAAACCTTAACTGATAAATGGGAACTCTTAATTTTGCTGTTAAAGTTGACTCACATTCTTTTTTAGTGAGACATACTTCCATCTCTATGAAACGTCAGATGTCACCCATAACTTCAACCTTGGATTTGCTTGCTTGTCATGGTAGCCTGTTGGATTTTTCAGAAATTTTGGGACGGACTTTTCCAAATACAAAAGCTAGAAAAAAATATAAAAAAATTAGAGTTTAAGAAGGAGTTACAAAATTATTAAAGAACATCTGCAAAATGAAGGAAATGGTGTTAGAAAATTACCAAAGGAATCAGCACGCAACATGTTCCGCGAAGGGTATTTCCAGTTCGGGCCTTCACTTGTTGTGTACTAAAGTGATGAAGCCATAAGGCTGCCCAGTTACCTCTTTCAGGTGCTCCAATTAAACAACAAGTTTAGCAAACCCTCTCCAAGCTACTTGTCGTCCGACCGGCATTCCTAGGGCCCCCAAGATCAAACTGCCCTCTTCTTCCACTCATCATTTAATAGTCTCTTAGGCAATTCCTTAAAGAATTCTTCTTTTATTTATGAAATAAATTTACCAAATAGTGCAATACTTATTTTAGGTGGTTGGGGTCTCCTTATTTGAATATCAGGGTGAGGAAGAAGACAATGAGAGAACCAGCTGGAAGAGAAACAAACCAATTTCAAATGAGATGGAGTGAAATTTGTTAGAGTGGAGTTCATGGCAATAGTTTGGTATCTTTGCCTCTGGATTATGAGGAAGAAAAAAACGATTTTGAAGTCATGGATGAAGATGAATGTTCTGACATCACTCTTATAGAGAACTATGGAGATGATATCACAAGAAACTCTATTTTGGTAGCTCCAAATGCAGAGATCATACCAGGCATGTGTACTTAATGTAGAGTTAGTTGATTAAGTTGATTATATAGTGAGTTTAAGTTTCCTGCAGGTATAATTGTTACCAAGGAGGTCGTAGGTTAAGGCAATGACTTTTTCCAATGATGTTGAGGCTTATGACTGGTACAACCTCTACGCACTGATGCTTGGTTTGGGGATTAGAAGGTGCAACCGCAGGTATTTCAACCCCGAAAAGAAGGATAGCATAAAGTCAAGGATCCATGTGTGTGCCCGACAAGGATTGCAATCCGATCAGGTCCTTTACAAAGAAAATAGAAAACATGAGCATACAAGAAACACCAGGAGTATCAGCAAAGCCCGTGTAAAAATATCAAGAACTTCACCTACGCAGCCTTTTACAGTGGTTAAATTTGAACCTGGACATTCACACGAACTTTCTGAACCACAATGCACGAGGAACCACTGGTCACAGAAAGGTTAGCGAGCGGGACATTGAACACATGAGATCTTTTAAGGAGGTGGGTATCAAGTATTGTCAAGGCTTTCGTTTGATGGTTAAGCAAGCCGGTGGTTATAGCCAATTGGGTTACACAGAGAAGGGTATATAAAAAAATGGCTTCTCTGGACAAGATATATTCTAATGAAGGAGACACGCAACAAACCTTGATGTACATTGACAGTTTGAAGGACAACTACTATGGCGTGTTCAAGGAGTAAGATTGTCTCTTTAAATGTTAAATATGTTTTCTTATTTAATGAAATATTTATCATTCATGTTTACTATCTACTTATCAGTTAGTCATGTTACCTTAAGTGTAAAATGACACTATAAACCTTTAAAGTTTATGTCCATTTTTTTTAACAAGTTTTATGTTGCCTCGAGAATTATTTATTATGTTTGTAGGTTCAAAAAAGGTTTAAATAATGAGCTTCAAAGTGAATTATGGCGTGATAGGAGATCAATGGTAGATTCTTCATATTTGGTGATGTACTTGTGTTTGATGCAACGTACAAGACAAACATGTAACCCAAACCATTTGTAACTCCATCTGGTGTGCACAATCACTTCCAGACGAATTTTTTTGCATGTGCTATTCTCAACGACGAGAAATCAGAAACGTATGATTGGTTTTTCAAGTGTCTAGTGAAGGAAATGGATAATACGAAGCCTTTTCCGGTAATCACGGATGGCGATTTTTCCAGTGAGAAATGCTA
This sequence comes from Linanthus parryae, assembly GCA_023055425.1. Classification (NCBI taxonomy): domain Eukaryota; kingdom Viridiplantae; phylum Streptophyta; class Magnoliopsida; order Ericales; family Polemoniaceae; genus Linanthus; species Linanthus parryae. Next base: position 2,214,225 of record JALGPY010000015.1, read on the forward strand.
TTAAAAAAAAGCTCCCAGAGGCAAGACATCGTATGTGTTCTTGGCATCTTGTCAGAACGCCCTGGCCAATCTCAAGTTGGGAGATTCCTTCATGGTTGATTTTAAATGATTCTTGCGTTGTAGGAAACCCGATCACTTTTGGCATGATGGTTGGCATGCAATATTTAACAAATGGAACATCACTGATAGTAATTGGGTCCAGGTCACATACATGAATCCACACGTGTAGGCGGAGACATACTTGAAGTACATTATTTTCACCTTGCAATCAACAACCTCAAAATGCAAGAGCATTAACAGTTTCCTCAAGGATTTTATGTCCTTCTCGGACAAATTGATCAATTCTTGAACGGGATTCATGACCGGGGTAGACAAACTACGCAAAAACGAGCGGAAGGCACACTTTCGCTCCGACCAATCAGACCCCGTGTTAAAAACGGGTTTCAGCAACATCGAATCCCATGCAGCAGAGGTCTTCACGAAAAATGTCTTCAACATGTTTAGGATATAAGCTCGAAAGGGTGAAGATTATAGACTTTTGGAAGTTAAAATTGTTCCATAAGATAACTTGGACTTGTTCTACGTGATGAAAGGTCAAATCCATAAATCCATCGTATGTACATCTGTTTTCATTGACATATTTATATACAATGTACACATGTACTGCATTTTTATTGCTTAATAGTCTTATCATGTTTCCTTACTGTTAATTCTGTTATCTTAATTATTAAAGGGTTCAATTTAACAATTACGGTCACAGTTTATAACCTACTGTCCTATTCATAGTTCCTACTTAGTTTGTAACCACCCTATATTTGCCTGCTTCAGCAAATTGTTCAATGTCTTCAGAATAATAGGCGCCCGTGGTGCACGTGTTTTTGTTAGGAAATATCGTACATAATTTGCAAACACATGTTGTTTGTTCTGAAACACAAGGGTGTACAAAGGATCCTAACATATTTAATTGCCAAAAGGATGACAAAAACAGACAAAGAATGCTACCGAACTGAGCCATCAAAGGAGGACCCTGTTAGGAAGAACTGTGGTGACCCAGATGTGCAATCCTTTCGCCGGAGTTCCACGAGGAGCCAAGTTGACCTTTATACCAATTTGGGTTGTACTTCAACCGAGACAATTAAATTCTTCAAAGAACATATCGCCGATGGGATTCATAAAATGCAGAGAATGATTTCTCAAGCTTTTTAGGATAAACATAGGGAGATTTAGAAGGAAGAAAATCCCTATGACCATGCGAAAAATCCGAACCCCCGGAAACAAAAAGGCATAAAGGACCCAAGAAAGACATGAGAAGGCAGTGTGGCAGTTGCAAGGAGCTCGGAAACAACAGGACAACATGCCCCAATCCTCCGGTGGACTTCGTCGAACAAGTAGACGATCCGGAAGACGATTCTCAACAATGACCCCAAGACCTAGCATGATTGATCTAAGTCTGGTTAGAGTGATTTTGTTTTTGATTTCCTGACATGAAAGACGATAGGGAGGTGATTCTCAGCCACCACGGTCTGAGTTTAATGTTATTGTAGAATTAATCTGGTATTAGTCGTGAATCATGCCTTTAAATATTGGTCTGTTGGTGGTTTATATAATAATTATTTCTTAACAAGAAAATTGAAGTTCTTAAGAATATAATCTTAATATGCAGTAGTTCCATCGACTCATTGTAACTTATTAACTTTAGGGTAGCCTTTTTCATATTTCTGTTGCGCAGTCGTTAACAATTTACCGGGTATCCCTTTTTGTCCTCTAGTAGCGGGGACCACAAAAAAATAAAAATTGTCAGGAACACTAATTAGGGACTCACCATAGACAGCCCCCATGACAGTGCAAAATCTCGGGTGTTTTAGAGGTGATTTTTACTTCATGTGATTTTATCTATTAATAATTTTTTAGAATGACATTAGTTTAATTTGGTACCTGCATACATACAATGTTTAAACATTTACAGAATGTCATCTCATTTATATTGGTTACTAATTTCTTGTGTTCATTTCCTCCCAAGTCAGTACAGTGAAAAATGCCATTCACTACTCAACCATGGACCAACTCAGATGATAATACCGGGGATCAAGTCATGGTATTGCTTTTTTAATGTGTTTCTTTTATTTCTTTCTTGACAAAGGATATGTGCGTGTACAATATGGAAAACGAGGACAAGATCTTCTAGTGAGTCATTGACAGTGTTACCTTTATTTACTGGTTGACATTAACTCTTTTTCCCTAGTATGGAGATTTTGTATCAGTTTTATTAATGTTTTTGGAATTTTTCCTTTTACACTCGACGAATTCGTCCAAGATCTCCATGATTATGTAATCTTGAAGATGTCCGGCCAGTTTCTGGTATTCCTGTTCGGTTTTACTGATATATTTTATGGATAAAGTAAGTTTTCCTAGTGATAGATTATGGGAAACAACTTATAGAACTGCTGGAGAAATTGAGCATGCAGGTATGTTCAAGAAGTGTTGCTAAACTTATGCAGCTCCCTCCCATGACCCTTTTTTCACAGAATCTGTTCTTTTTTTTTTGTCAAACAGAATTATATTAAAAAGCAACAAAATACAAAGAGCTAGCCCCTGCCAGCTTCAAGAGCTAGCAGGTTCTTAAACTTGTTGCTAACTAACAGATTGCTACCCTCCCCATTACAATCTTTTACCCAATTTGCTATAAGGTCTGCAACTACATTAGCTTGTCTCTTGACCCACCGAATTTGCGGCTTATGTCTTGAAATCATGCTTCTGATGTCCTTCACAACTTCCACGAGCTCCCATCCAGCATTACTTTCAGAAACAACCAGATCACATAACATCTTGCAGTCTCCTTCAAAAAACATATTTCCATCATTCTCCAAATTTTGAAGTAGAGCTTCTCTTAAGGTCAAGGCTTCAGCCACAATAGCCGATCTGGAATAACTTTTCATCCATCCAGAATCTATAAGATCACCTGCATGATCCCTCACAATCCAGCCTCCTGTCATTACACCATCTTCCCTGTTCCATGTGGCATCGTAGTTACATTTTAGAAACCCATTAGGTGGAGCTTTCCAGATATTAGAGCGGTCATCTGTTGTGGAGGTGCTTCCACTAAGAGTATTGTTAATCCTCTTTGCACCATAATACTTACCATATTCTGCTAAAAGTGATTTGACATAAGTAATCACCTTGAGAGGATTCACCATCTCTTTTTGAAAAATGTATGCATTTCTGGATTTCCATATCAGCCAACATGTAAGCACCATTTTCTCTAAAAAACCATCCTCTTGCTTCAGCTCAGCATCTTTTTCAAAAACCATCAACTGCCAATTTGAGAAGCTAACACTTTCTTCATTTACCTCCTCCCATTTGCATCCTATCTGAAGCCAAATAGGCCTTGTCCACTCACATTTTAGAAACAAATGCCACCTGTTCTCAGAGCTTTGATTACACAACTTGCATCTATTTGAGATGCCACAACCTCTTCTGAGCAGATTGACTTCAGTAGCAATTGCTTTATTTGATAATCTCCACCAGAACATTTTAATTCTTGGAGGTAAAGCCAAATACCACATCCTAGTCCAGTATTCTTTAGGGAATCTGAAAGAGGAGGAGCTGTGATTGTCTATGTACTCTTTGAAACCCTTTTTACCTTGATATGCAGCAGCTAGACACATTTGTTTAGCAATATGTGTCCCCGACTTGACAGTATATTCACCAGATTTACTTCTAAACCAAAAAGGTTTATCACCTTCAGATCTCCAAGAGAGGGGTATAGCCAGAATATTTTTTGCAACAAGAGGAGAAAAATTTTCAGTAATAATAGTCACCTTCCAACTTCTAAAATCTTCATCAATTAAATCAGCCACTCTCTTCAGGTTTGATTGCACCTCTGTTCTGGGAATTTTTTGAGGCAATAAATTAGGCACCCAAAAGTCTTCAAAAATGTCAATGCTGCTGCCATTTCCTACTTTCCAACACATGCCCCTTTTAATCACTTCCAGCCCACCAATAAGGCTTCTCCAAGTCCATGAAGGGTTAGATCCCATTTTTGCATTTAGGAAATTATCATTGGGGAAATGAGCAGCTTTTAGCACTTTTGCACAAAGAGATTCTGGATTTAGCAATATTCTCCAACAATTTTTTGCTAACATAGCAATGTTGAAAGTTCTCAAATCTCTAAAAGCAAGGCCACCCTCAGATTTTGTTTTTGACATATCCAACCAGCTCTTCCAACATATTTTTTTCTCATTGAGTTTACCTCCCCACCATAAGGTTCTCATAACCTTGATCATGTTCTTGTAGAATTTTTTGGGGAGTTGCAAACAACTCATTATGTAGCTTGGTAAGGCCATTAGCACTGCTTTGATGTAAATTTCTCTTCCAGCATGAGATAGGTTCTGCATTTTCCAGCCTTGAGCTTTTTCTTCAATTCTATCATTCACAAATTTTAAGCAATCATTTCTAGATCTACTCCAAAAAGATGGTATCCCCAAATACTTCGAATTTTGCTCCACATTAGGAATGTTAACAGTGCTAGAAATGCTTTCTTTGAAACCATCAGAGGTATTTGGGGAAAAGAAAGATCCAGATTTTTGCATGTTTACCACCATACCAGAAGCTTTGCAGAAATTTGTGAGTACTTGCATTAAATTCTGAAATTCTGCAGCCTTTGCTTGCAAGAACAAAACAGCATCATCCGCAAAAAATAAGTGAGAAATAGCTTCAGCTTCTCTTGTAATCTTTATACCCTTTACTAAGCCAAGTTGAATAGCTTTTTGAATGTTTTTAGAGAGGACCTCCATTACTATAACAAAAAGGTAGGGAGATATAGGATCTCCCTGCCTTAAACCTCTTTTCGGTTTGAAAGATTTCCCCACATTTCCATTAACTTTTACAGCCGAGCTAACAGTAGTGGTACATTGTTTAATCAGCTCAATAAAACCACTGCAAAAACCAAATTTCCTCAAAGTCTCAAACAGAAAGTTCCAATCTACTTTGTCATAAGCCTTTTGAAGATCTAATTTTAAAGCCATCAGTCCATTTTTGCCATTCTTCTTGTTTTTGATGAAATGGAATAACTCTTGAGCAATCAAAATATTGTCTTGAATTGCCCTCCCAGGCACAAAAGCAGATTGTTCTTGACTTATGATCTTTGTGAGAATCAGCTTCAATCTATTTGCTAGCAATTTGGCAATCACCTTATAAATAAAAGTGCACAGTGCAATAGGTCTAAAATCATGCATGTATTGAGGGCTTTGGACTTTTGGGATAAGTGCAATGATGGATATATTCATACTAGGGAGAAGTACCTTGGAGCTTATGAAGTGTTGGACAGCTTTAACAACCTCCTTTTTGATCACTTGCCACTGTGATTGGTAAAAAACACCATTGTACCCATCATATCCTGGCGCCTTGTTAGGATTGAAAGAGAACACCACTTGTTCTATTTCCAGCTTTGTAGGAATGGCACAAAGTTCATCATTTTCCAGCTTGGTGACCACTGGAGTTATAACATCTAGAACCTCTTGAGAATCTGCACAGTCTCCATCATCAAACATTTTCAAAAAATACTTCCTTGCAATATCTTCAACTTGCTCATTTTCCCTTCTCCAAATTCCCTCTTCATCTTTGATCATAACAATTCTATTAACATTTCTTTTTCTGATAGTTGATAAAAAGAAATATTTAGAGTTTTGGTCCCCCTCTTTGAGAAATTGTGTTCTTGACTTCTCTTTCCATAGTAACTCTTCTCTCTCCCACAAAGCAGCAATGTCTCTTTTGATAGACACTTGGATTTCTTCATTATAATGTGACCAAGGTCTTGATTGGATCTCCAGCAGAGCATACTCCAATTTCTTTATCTCCACAGCAGAATTTCTGAAGACATCTCTACTCCAAGCCTTAAGATTTTTCTTGCAACTGCTTAATCTTACAGTCAAATCTGAGCAGTTGTTCTCTGCACCCTTCTCCTTCCAGCTTTTCTCAATCACTTCTTTGCAACTTTCTTCTTTTAACCATCTAGCACTGAACATAAAGCAGTTCTTCTTTGGCATTCTTGGTCCTTCAGTATCAAAAATGAGTGGTGAATGGTCAGAGCCTAACAAGAAGTCTCTTTTTAAAACTGCATTTGAATGTTTAATCCTCCAATTTGTGTTGACAAGAACTCTATCAATCAATTCCCTTACATTTCCAATTTGTCTCTTATTTGACCAACTGTAATTAAGTCCTTTCCCTTCTAGCTCCATGAGACAGCAGTTTGAGACGAATTTTCTAAACTGATTAAACCTCCAATTCTGAAAAGTTCCCCCACCAAATTTTTCTTCTTCACTTAAAAGGTCATTGCAGTCACCACAAACAAGCCAAGGCACTGTGAGATGCTTTGTTACTTCAGCAATTTCTTTCCAAAATTTCCTTCTAGCTGCATACACTGGGGGAGCGTACACCAAAAACCAAACTTCAGCACCTCTAGTGCCTTCTTGAACAAGAATCTGATACATATGTTGAGACTTCCATTGAATTTGCACATCAATACTATTATGCCACCAAATAGCTAAACCACCGGAAAGCCCCAGGGGATTCACATAATCAGCATTTTCAAATTGGAGACTCCTCCTTATCCCATCTATTTTTTGAATTTTGTTTTTCGTTTCAGAAAGAAAAACTAAATCAGGACGATGATCTCTTACGAGATCTCGTAATCTCTGGACTGTCAGGTTACGTCCCAAACCCTGACAGTTCCAGATTAAACTCAGCATTTCTTCTGTGGCTGTTGAAGGTCAGCCACCACCACCTTGTTTTGAGAAGAAATTCCAACAAAATCATTTTGACAGTTTAAACCCATGAGATGTTCAAACTCATCCATGTATTGAGCATACACACTGTCATCCTCATTAAAAGACTGTGAATTGAAACTTACCTTATCCACCACTGTTCTTTCCACACAGATTTGGACCTCTTGATTCCCAGCCATGTGTGTTTGCGATCGACTCACCATACGAGCATAAGCTTCCTCTTCCAAATTTAGCTTCAGGTGGTCCTTCTCTTGCCGAATCAGAATTGTTTGTGAGCGATCGAGACATAGCTTCTTTGAATCGCTAGGCAAGCCCCCCTGTTCTTCCCGTTTCCTTTTGATCACATCCAGTCGAGAAAAAACCCTAGATAGGCTTATGTCCGTGAAAGGATTACCAATCTTTTCCAGTTCTTCATTATTTACCAAAAGACTACCTTGACCTTCACTTGCTGAGTGTATTTCCCTTCCTGCCCTTGCTTTGTACCTTTTAATATTTCGGGCTTGAGAATAGAAGCTCGTGGACTTGCATTGCTCTGGCATTTCAATATTGGGCTGAACCATTAACTCGTCATCCATACCCGGCCCAATATGATTTTGAAAAGCAGTAATTTCAAGCCCACTTATGAAAGGGTTTGCAGCTATAGGCTCTGAAAATTCCGAATTTTGAAACTTTGGAACCTTAGTAGTTTCCAAATCGACACCTACCTCACCCTCCAATTGTTGTATTTCTGGTACTATCTCCTCATTGTCGTATAGTGCACCTGGCCTCCTTTCAGGCGACGATTCGTCGTCATTGATACTCAGCTCCTGCGTATCTGAAAAGGACAGTGTACGCCTAATACTAGTTGTCATATTACCGTTTTCTGCCACGTCCTTCTGAGCCGTGCTTTGTACTGCTCCGCTCTGGTTTTGACAACTCAGCAACAGCGTATCATCCCCGTCCTTGATGTACTCGTTGTCCTTCTGCGAACCTACCTCCTCCGATGGAATCTCCGATTCGTATTCCGTCACCGGCGATCCCCAAATCAGCAGAAATTTCTCTGCTTCCGGTGTAAGCCATGCCGGTTTTGGGCTTCTGGATTTCTTTGGAGTGCATCTGAGAAAAAAGCCATAGTCCTGACAGCCTTTGCGATTTTCCGGCAAAAAATTGCAATCCCTATCCACATGTCCTAATCGGCCACAATCATAACAATAATCTCCAAGATGTTCGTAATGAAAACCTTGCCGGAGTCTTCGACCATTGTTGTTGTAGAAGAAAGCTTGAGGTAACGGATTTGCTACCTTGATAAGAACCTGAAATCTTACATATGGAGAGCTCGAGTTGACTCCAATTGTTTCTTCATCGATGTCAATGATTTCTCCGGCCACCTTGCTAATTTTCCGGACATTTTTCTCTGTTTTGAACGCCGGTGGTAACCCCTGAATCTGAACCCAGAACGGACACATTGAGAAATCAATCTCTTTCAAATTTGTTCTTGGAGGCCATTTCTTCAAGATCAGCAGTGAGTTTGTGATGTTCCATGGAATCCCTTTCATGACTCTGTTGCAGTCTATCTTGCTCTGAAATCGAAAAATATAGCAATTTTTGTCCCACATCTCAACTCTGATATCCTCCTTCAGACGCCATAAACCTTGAACAATCTTTCTAATTACTGCTGCCGAAATTTTTTTCTGGGTTAAGAGTGTAGGGTTTTGATTCATGGATCGCGCAAACGGAAGCATAATCAAACAAACAACCATGCAAAACCCTCCAAGGATCACAAGTCTAGATGCATAACGATAGTGAAGGTAAGAAATCATAAACACACCTTTGGGTTCTCCTTGATGACTTCAAACGCGAATAGTGTCACGTTCTCTATAGTTGATCCACGCCTAGAGTTGATCCTAGATCTCCAATCTCCTTGGTGCTAGCCCGGAATGAGAGGAGGGTGAAGGAATCACGCAAAACGAGGCAAAAGAAGGGGCTCGGCCCTCTTTTGGCGTCGGGGACGAGGGGCGGCGGCAAGGGTGGCGTCGGCCTCCTTGTTGCTTGCTCTCTCTCTCCTTTGTTCTCTCCCACTCTTGTTATGTTCTCTTTAGAGCATAAGTTATGAGGAAGGAAGGAAGGAGGGTCCTTTATATAGTCCAACAACTCCTTGTTAACTACCTAAAGGACTTATTCTAGTCCTACTAGAATACAATTTAGTCCCTTCCTTGCAAATTAGTCCCTACTAAGTTTGCAAGGGTTTGAAAAGTGATCCTTCTAATTAATTAATCCAATTAATTAATTCCCAAATCTAGTACAACTCTATTTAGCGTGTGACCCCATAGGTTCTATCTAGTTGGTAGCAACTCTTTGCTAATATGGAGCGGTTTCTAGCAAAACTTCCATTCTAGCCAACTAATAGAATAGTCATCTAGACAACCTTGTACAAGTAATTGTCTCATCCCTTTGCCTCCATATCCGGATTGGACACGAGACATACAAGTCACACTCGTATATCCAATCCATAGTTTCTCGATCCATGGAATAGCCTTATTCGTGCAAATAACATCAATATCCCATATTGATTTATTTGAGTCTGGCCAGACATTCTATAAGCACTATCCTTCGAGTGCCTAGGATATTTGCTCCCGTTATGTGGGAGGGGCAAATCCTCTCTACGTCCACTACGATCTCTAAGCTTGCTTCTCATTGTATCCAGTACACGCCTTTATAACTACCCAGTCACGGTGTAGCGTTTAACGCTACCAAGATCACAATGATCCACAACTAGAATATCTAGTGACTTCAAGTCTAAGGATGACAATACCATTGTACCCGAGAAGCACTTGTGACTCAACATAACATGTATGTAGCCTTCTCGGTGATGGGTCAATCCAGTGCAACATTCCGTAATGCACACCTATGTGTTGGATCGTGACATCTCCATATCAATCCAACCCCATACTAGTCTATAGATGATTGTCCCATTAATCATTATATTGACTAGGGATATTTAAGATAAACAACACGATTGTAAATCTAAGGACTTCATTATATTAAATATACAATAAATAATAAATGAATTTTCTAGCCAACTACAAATTCATACTAAACTAGATTGCCTCTAGGGCATCTATTCCAACAGTCTCCCACTTGCACTAGAGCCAATCTGGCGCATCTCGTATGCCCATACTCCTAGTGTGCCCTTCATGCTTCCACTGCATGAGAGGCTTCGTTAGCGGGTCTGAAAGATTATCATCTGTAGGAATCTTGCATATCCGAACGTCTCCTCTATCGATAATATCTCGAATCAGATGAAACTTCCTGAGCACATGCTTGGACGTCTGGTGCGATCTGGGTTCCTTTGATTGCGCGATCGCCCCAGTGTTGTCACAGAACAACTCCACTGGATCCGCAATGCTAGGGACCACACCAAGTTCAGAAACAAACTTTCTGATCCAAACAGCCTCCTTTGCTGCGCCATTTGCAGCAATGTACTGAGCCTCTGTTGTAGAATCAGCTACCGTCTCTTGCTTGGAACTCTTCCAGCTCACCGCTGCTCCATTCAGGCAAAACACATATCCCGACTGTGATCTAAAGTCATCTCTATCGGTTTGGAAGCTTGCATCAGTGTAACCCTTTACACGCAACTCTTCCTCACCGCCAAGCATCAAGAAGGCATCCTTAGTTCTTCTCAAGTATTTTAGGATGTTCTTGACAGCAATCCAGTGACTCTCACCCGGATTGGATTGGTATCTGCTTGTCATACTCAAGGCATATGACACATCTGGTCTAGTACATAACATGGCGTACATGATAGATCCTATGGCCGAGGCATAGGGAATCCTACTCATGCGTTCCTTCTCAATCTCATTGGAAGGACAACCACTCTTCGAAAGGGTGATTCCATGTGACATGGGCAAGAATCCCTTCTTGGAATCTTGCATGTTGAACCGTTTCAACACCTTGTCAATATATGTACTTTGACTCAGGCCTAGCAACCTCTTAGATCTATCTCTATAGATCTTTATACCGAGTATATAGGTTGCTTCCCCTAAGTACTTCATTGAGAAACACTTTCCCAGCCAATCTTTCACAGATTGCAGCATGGGAATGTCGTTTCCAATGAGTAGTATGTCATCCACATACAAGACCAGAAAAGCTACAGAGCTCCCACTAACCTTCTTGTAGACACAAGACTCATCTTCGTTTCTGATGAAGCCAAACTCTTTGACCACTTCATCAAAACGTCGATTCCAACTCCTAGAAGCTTGCTTCAATCCATAAATGGATCGTTGCAGCTTACAGACTTTGTTGGCTTGCTTTGGATCCTCAAAACCCTCCGGCTGTATCATATACACGTCCTCGAGGAGATTCCCATAAAGGAACGCTGTTTTGAAATCCATCTGCCAAATCTCATAGTCGTAGTATGCTGCAATTGCAAGTAGGATTCGGATGGATTTGGTCATAGCGACTGGTGAAAAGGTTTCATCATAGTCAATACCATGAATCTGTCTGAATCCTTTAGCAACCAATCGGCCCTTATAGGTAATCACATTACCATCCATGTCGATCTTCTTCTTGAAGACCCATTTGCACCCTATGGGCCGCGCCCCATCAGGTGGTTCTACCAAAGTCCATACTTTGTTGGTATACATGGATTCCATCTCGGATCTCATGGCCTCAAGCCACTTCTGCGAGTCTGGGCCATTCATGGCCTCCTCATAGGTAGTAGGCTCATCATCTATGAGCATCGTGTCACCGGAATCCGTCACGAGAAGTCCGTACCTCTCGGTTCCTGGCGCACTCTACTAGATCTACGAAGCTCTTGTGTTACCTGAACAGGTGGATCCACAACTGCTTGTGATTCCTGTTCATGTTCCATGATCGGTTCAGTGATTTGTGGTTCTTGAACTTCTTCAAGTTCTACATTCCTCCCACTTGCTTCTTTAGAGACAAACTCTCTTTCTAGAAACACGCTGGTCCGAGCAACAAACACTTTGTTCTCGGTTGGATTGTAGAAGTAGTATCCCTTAGTTTCCTTAGGGTACCCCACAAATTTACACTTATCCGATTTAGGCCCTAGCTTGTCTGATTGTAAACGTTTTACATAGACATCGCAGCCCCAAATCCTCATGAACGACAGTGTGGGACGCCTCCCACTCCACATCTCATATGGTGTCTTCATGACTGATTTAGATGGAACACGGTTAATGGTGAAAGCTGCACTTAATAGAGCGTAGCCCCAAAATGATAATGGAAGATCGGTTTGACACATCATCGACCGAACCATATCCAATAGGGTTCGATTCCTCCTCTCGGACACGCCATTCCATTGTGGCGTTCCGGGTGGAGTGAGTTGGGACACGATCCCACACTCTCTAAGATACTCGTCAAACTCTTGGCTTAAGTATTCTCCTCCACGATCCGATCGTAGAGCCTTGATACTTTTGCCAAGTTGCTTCTCTACTTCATTCTTGAATTCTTTGAACACTTCAAAGGATTCGGATTTCGCCCTCATAAGGTACACAAATCCATATCTACTGTAATCATCAGTAAACGTAATGAAGTAGACATAACCACCCCTGGCAGGCGTGGCAAATGGCCCACACACATCGGTATGTATGAGCGCCAATTGCTCACTAGTCCTCTCACCTTTCTTATTGAAAGGGGACTTTGTCATTTTTCCCAATAAACAAGCCTCACATGTCTCATATGATTCAAAATCAAATGAGTCTAGTAATCCATCCTTATGGAGTCTAGATACACGTTTCTCATTTATGTGGCCTAGACGACAATGCCATAAATAAGCGGGATTTAAATCATTTATTTTAATCCGCTTGGTATTAATGTTGTAGACAGGATTACTTAGATCAAGGACATAAAGTCCATTAAATAATTGCGCACTAAAATAGTGAATATTATTCAAATAAAAGGAACAACAATTGTTCTTTATTGAAATAATAAAACCATCCTTGTCCAAACAAGAAATAGAAATAATGTTTCTGCTCATAGCAGGCACAAAATAGCAGTTATTTAATTCTAAAACTAATCCTGAAGGCAGAGATAGCTCGCACACGCCTATGGCCAACGCAGCAACCTTTGCTCCATTCCCAACGCGCAGATCTACCTCCGCTTTAGCCAATCTTTTACTTCTCTTTAGATCCTGCATATTTCGACAAATATGAGATCCACATCCAGTATCTAATACCCATGATGTAGAGACAGTTAAATTGACATCTACAACAAAAATACCTGGTGGTGGTGGAATCACTATTCCAAGCCTCTTGTCCTCCAGATATTTTGGGCAGTTCCTTCTCCAGTGTCCAGGTTGACTACAGTAGTGACATTCACCCTTAGTCACGACCTTGGCAATGCCACCAACAGGCTTAAGGGCTTGTTCCTTGGACTTGGCAACTGACTTGCCTTTGCCCTTGGAGGAAGATGCAAACTTTTTGCCCTTTCCTTTATGCACCATCATAATGTCCTTGCCCTTACCCTTGTTGATGCTCTGTTCAGCCGTCCTCAACATGTTGAGCAAATCTGGCAGTGGTTTAACGATCTCGTTCATGTTATAGTTCATAATGAACTGTCCATAACTCTTAGGCAACGATTGCAACACGAGATCGGTTGCCAACTCTTGGCCGACCGGGAACCCAAGCCGGGCGAGATTCTCCAAGTACCCGATCATTCGGAGTACATGGGGTCCCACCGGGTTCCCTTCTGCCAGATGACATTTGAACAGTGCCTTTGAGACCTCATACCTCTCTACCCTCGCCTGCTCTTGGAAGAGCTGCTTTAGATGTTCGATCATATCGACAGCGTTCATGTTCTCATGTTGCTTCTGAAGCTCAGAGGTCATGGTGCAAAGCATTAGGCAGGCCGCATCATTAGCGTCATCAACACGCTTTTGATACGCCTTTAAGGCAACAGGTGTCTGGTTCTCTGGACCTTCTGGAACATGCTCCTCTATTGCGTACAGTTTCTTCTCTTGCTTGAGAACAATTCTCAAGTTTCTGTACCAATCAAGAAAGTTGGTTCCAGAGAGCTTGTCCTTCTCAAGGACAGATCGTAGGGAATGTTGTGAACTCGATGAGTTGTTTGCCATTTGGAATTCTACAAAAGGAAAATACGCAAGTTTTAGTATTTGTGAATTTTTGACTATATTTAATAATGGCTATTTTATTAAATATAGCTCCCACTATTTTTCTACGGATTAATAACCCTCAAGATATTAATGCGGAAAATATCCTTATATTTTCTAGTGGGCCAAGATCCATTCTTTTCATCTCCTTATGAGCTTGCTTTGGCAAGTCACCCATAATTCGATTACTTTTTAGGTAGGAACGATTTCCAATTGCATCCCATATGCAACTCTTGGTTCAATCGGGCAAATAACTCCTTATTTATCCATCCATATGAATAATCCCAATTGATTGCCTCTAGGTTTCTTAATCAAATTAATAGCCTAGTTGTGTTCAACCTCTTATCTAAACAATTGCACATTGTTACGTGCCATCGCATTCCATCATTATGAACCAAGTCGCCATGCTTTGGCACGCACGAACTTGATAAATAATGATGATAATGAGTGTTTAAATAACGAGAAGGCAAGAACACAATATTGAATTTTTGAGGGATTTTCAATTCAATTTTTAATTATTTTGTTGATCAATATCAACTAATCTATCTATTTAAGTTTGGGCACAACTCCAAATAATAGATTCGGGTTGTCTAATTATCTTATTATCCTAATTGCATGCATCATCCATACAGCAACCACACAAACAATAAGACAATAAATAAACAACCACAAAACAGAATTTAAACGTGATGTGGATATGGCATTTTCTAGACTAAGATAATTCCAAGCCAATGGATTTATCTATGAACCCTAAAAGCAAACACATCTCCATGCGTCTTGATCTTTTGGTCCATCCTTCATGGCCATGTGGAATGCTCCATGCTCCATGCTCCATCTTTTGTGGCTCCTTTTGGTTTTGGGCTTCTTTTCTCCAATCTTGGCTAACAATCTACTTTATCTAGCACTAGCTAATATCTATACTAAATAAAATAAATCTCACAAGTTGAGAAAAAAATGGCACGCAGGCCATAAAACCCTAATTAATTATTACAATTAATTGATCAGCTCGCAGGCCGTAAAACCAAACCACAAAATTAAACATCCACATCAAACCACATCCTAAGGCCATATCCAATCACCATGCGATTTGCACATAAACAGTTAAAATCCAATTTTAACGCGCTTGGTCAATTTTAATTGATTTTAGGACTTCTAGGGTTAAAACGGTCCATGGGCCCAACAATCCAATTGCCCGGGCCCAAACAAAGTGAACCATAAGGCCCTAGGGCCGGCCCGACCCAAAACCCGCAAGCTAGGCCCGCGGGTTAGGGCCGCCCGGCCCCTTAGGGCGCCAATCTTGGGCGGCAAGCAAGGGGGGCGGTTCCCTAGGGGGCCGAACCTCCTTGTGGAGGTTGTTTCCAAAACAACCTCCTTGCTTGGAGCCCAAGTTTGGTTGTTTCCTTGTTTTGGGAGAACTCCTTCTTCCCCAAGGATGCCCAAACCCTAGATCTAAGATCCTAAAATTTCTCAAACTCACCAATTCATGCATCCAATGCAATAATTGGGTCTTGTTATGATTAATTCTTTGACAAATTGCATCCAATGCTTGATTTGTCTTGTTTTACGCGATGTACAACAATTTAAGGTGTAAAACAACAAGAATGTAACACATAAACTACGTTTATGCTCTATGACCTGTGGCTCTGATACCACTGTAGGGTTTTGATTCATGGATCGCGCAAACGGAAGCATAATCAAACAAACAACCATGGAAAACCCTCCAAGGATCACAAGTCTAGATGCATAACGATAGTGAAGGTAAGAAATCATAAACACACCTTTGGGTTCTCCTTGATGACTTCAAACGCGAATAGTGTCACGTTCTCTATAGTTGATCCACGCCTAGAGTTGATCCTAGATCTCCAATCTCCTTGGTGCTAGCCCGGAATGAGAGGAGGGTGAAGGAATCACGCAAAACGAGGCAAAAGAAGGGGCTCGGCCCTCTTTTGGCGTCGGGGACGAGGGGCGGCGGCAAGGGTGGCGTCGGCCTCCTTGTTGCTTGCTCTCTCTCTCCTTTGTTCTCTCCCACTCTTGTTATGTTCTCTTTAGAGCATAAGTTATGAGGAAGGAAGGAAGGAGGGTCCTTTATATAGTCCAACAACTCCTTGTTAACTACCTAAAGGACTTATTCTAGTCCTACTAGAATACAATTTAGTCCCTTCCTTGCAAATTAGTCCCTACTAAGTTTGCAAGGGTTTGCAAAGTGATCCTTCTAATTAATTAATCCAATTAATTAATTCCCAAATCTAGTACAACTCTATTTAGCGTGTGACCCCATAGGTTCTATCTAGTTGGTAGCAACTCTTTGCTAATATGGAGCGGTTTCTAGCAAAACATCCATTCTAGCCAACTAATAGAATAGTCATCTAGACAACCTTGTACAAGTAATTGTCTCATCCCTTTGCCTCCATATCCGGATTGGACACGAGACATACAAGTCACACTCGTATATCCAATCCATAGTTTCTCGATCCATGGAATAGCCTTATTCGTGCAAATAACATCAATATCCCATATTGATTTATTTGAGTCTGGCCAGACATTCTATAAGCACTATCCTTCGAGTGGCCTAGGATATTTGCTCCCGTTATGTGGGAGGGGCAAATCCTCTCTACGTCCACTACGATCTCTAAGCTTGCTTCTCATTGTATCCAGTACACGCCTTTATAACTACCCAGTCACGGTGTAGCGTTTAACGCTACCAAGATCACAATGATCCACAACTAGAATATCTAGTGACTTCAAGTCTAAGGATGACAATACCATTGTACCCGAGAAGCACTTGTGACTCAACATAACATGTATGTAGCCTTCTCGGTGATGGGTCAATCCAGTGCAACATTCCGTAATGCACACCTATGTGTTGGATCGTGACATCTCCATATCAATCCAACCCCATACTAGTCTATAGATGATTGTCCCATTAATCATTATATTTGACTAGGGATATTTAAGATAAACAACACGATTGTAAATCTAAGGACTTCATTATATTAAATATACAATAAATAATAAATGAATTTTCTAGCCAACTACAAATTCATACTAAACTAGATTGCCTCTAGGGCATCTATTCCAACAGTCTCCCACTTGCACTAGAGCCAATCTGGCGCATCTCGTATGCCCATACTCCTAGTGTGCCCTTCATGCTTCCACTGCATGAGAGGCTTCGTTAGCGGGTCTGACAGATTATCATCTGTAGGAATCTTGCATATCCGAACGTCTCCTCTATCGATAATATCTCGAATCAGATGAAACTTCCTGAGCACATGCTTGGACTTCTGGTGCGATCTGGGTTCCTTTGATTGCGCGATCGCCCCAGTGTTGTCACAGAACAACTCCACTGGATCCGCAATGCTAGGGACCACACCAAGTTCAGAAACAAACTTTCTGATCCAAACAGCCTCCTTTGCTGCGCCATTTGCAGCAATGTACTGAGCCTCTGTTGTAGAATCAGCTACCGTCTCTTGCTTGGAACTCTTCCAGCTCACCGCTGCTCCATTCAGGCAAAACACATATCCCGACTGTGATCTAAAGTCATCTCTATCGGTTTGGAAGCTTGCATCAGTGTAACCCTTTACACGCAACTCTTCCTCACCGCCAAGCATCAAGAAGGCATCCTTAGTTCTTCTCAAGTATTTTAGGATGTTCTTGACAGCAATCCAGTGACTCTCACCCGGATTGGATTGGTATCTGCTTGTCATACTCAAGGCATATGACACATCTGGTCTAGTACATAACATGGCGTACATGATAGATCCTATGGCCGAGGCATAGGGAATCCTACTCATGCGTTCCTTCTCAATCTCATTGGAAGGACAACCACTCTTCGAAAGGGTGATTCCATGTGACATGGGCAAGAATCCCTTCTTGGAATCTTGCATGTTGAACCGTTTCAACACCTTGTCAATATATGTACTTTGACTCAGGCCTAGCAACCTCTTAGATCTATCTCTATAGATCTTTATACCGAGTATATAGGTTGCTTCCCCTAAGTACTTCATTGAGAAACACTTTCCCAGCCAATCTTTCACAGATTGCAGCATGGGAATGTCGTTTCCAATGAGTAGTATGTCATCCACATACAAGACCAGAAAAGCTACAGAGCTCCCACTAACCTTCTTGTAGACACAAGACTCATCTTCGTTTCTGATGAAGCCAAACTCTTTGACCACTTCATCAAAACGTCGATTCCAACTCCTAGAAGCTTGCTTCAATCCATAAATGGATCGTTGCAGCTTACAGACTTTGTTGGCTTGCTTTGGATCCTCAAAACCCTCCGGCTGTATCATATACACGTCCTCGAGGAGATTCCCATAAAGGAACGCTGTTTTGAAATCCATCTGCCAAATCTCATAGTCGTAGTATGCTGCAATTGCAAGTAGGATTCGGATGGATTTGGTCATAGCGACTGGTGAAAAGGTTTCATCATAGTCAATACCATGAATCTGTCTGAATCCTTTAGCCACCAATCGGCCCTTATAGGTAATCACATTACCATCCATGTCGATCTTCTTCTTGAAGACCCATTTGCACCCTATGGGCCGCGCCCCATCAGGTGGTTCTACCAAAGTCCATACTTTGTTGGTATACATGGATTCCATCTCGGATCTCATGGCCTCAAGCCACTTCTGCGAGTCTGGGCCATTCATGGCCTCCTCATAGGTAGTAGGCTCATCATCTATGAGCATCGTGTCACCGGAATCCGTCACGAGAAGTCCGTACCTCTCGGTTCCTGGCGCACTCTACTAGATCTACGAAGCTCTTGTGTTACCTGAACAGGTGGATCCACAACTGCTTGTGATTCCTGTTCATGTTCCATGATCGGTTCAGTGATTTGTGGTTCTTGAACTTCTTCAAGTTCTACATTCTTCCCACTTGCTTCTTTAGAGACAAACTCTCTTTCTAGAAACACGCCGGTCCGAGCAACAAACACTTTGTTCTCGGTTGGATTGTAGAAGTAGTATCCCTTAGTTTCCTTAGGGTACCCCACAAATTTACACTTATCCGATTTAGGCCCTAGCTTGTCTGATTGTAAACGTTTTACATAGACATCGCAGCCCCAAATCCTCATGAACAACAGTGTGGGACGCCTCCCACTCCACATCTCATATGGTGTCTTCATGACTGATTTAGATGGAACACGGTTAATGGTGAAAGCTGCACTTAATAGAGCGTAGCCCCAAAATGATAATGGAAGATCGGTTTGACACATCATCGACCGAACCATATCCAATAGGGTTCGATTCCTCCTCTCGGACACGCCATTCCATTGTGGCGTTCCGGGTGGAGTGAGTTGGGACACGATCCCACACTCTCTAAGATACTCGTCAAACTCTTGGCTTAAGTATTCTCCTCCACGATCCGATCGTAGAGCCTTGATACTTTTGCCAAGTTGCTTCTCTACTTCATTCTTGAATTCTTTGAACACTTCAAAGGATTCGGATTTCGCCCTCATAAGGTACACAAATCCATATCTACTGTAATCATCAGTAAACGTAATGAAGTAGACATAACCACCCCTGGCAGGCGTGGCAAATGGCCCACACACATCGGTATGTATGAGCGCCAATTGCTCACTAGTCCTCTCACCTTTCTTATTGAAAGGGGACTTTGTCATTTTTCCCAATAAACAAGCCTCACATGTCTCATATGATTCAAAATCAAATGAGTCTAGTAATCCATCCTTATGGAGTCTAGATACACGTTTCTCATTTATGTGGCCTAGACGACAATGCCATAAATAAGCGGGATTTAAATCATTTATTTTAATCCGCTTGGTATTAATGTTGTAGACAGGATTACTTAGATCAAGGACATAAAGTCCATTAAATAATTGCGCACTAAAATAGTGAATATTATTCAAATAAAAGGAACAACAATTGTTCTTTATTGAAATAATAAAACCATCCTTGTCCAAACAAGAAATAGAAATAATGTTTCTGCTCATAGCAGGCACAAAATAGCAGTTATTTAATTCTAAAACTAATCCTGAAGGCAGAGATAGCTCGCACACGCCTATGGCCAACGCAGCAACCTTTGCTCCATTCCCAACGCGCAGATCTACCTCCCCTTTAGCCAATCTTTTACTTCTCTTTAGATCCTGCATATTTCGACAAATATGAGATCCACATCCAGTATCTAATACCCATGATGTAGAGACAGTTAAATTGACATCTACAACAAAAATACCTGGTGGTGGTGGAATCACTATTCCAAGCCTCTTGTCCTCCAGATATTTTGGGCAGTTCCTTCTCCAGTGTCCAGGTTGACTACAGTAGTGACATTCACCCTTAGTCACGACCTTGGCAATGCCACCAACAGGCTTAAGGGCTTGTTCCTTGGACTTGGCAACTGACTTGCCTTTGCCCTTGGAGGAAGATGCAAACTTTTTGCCCTTTCCTTTATGCACCATCATAATGGCCTTGCCCTTACCCTTGTTGATGCTCTGTTCAGCCGTCCTCAACATGTTGAGCAAATCTGGCAGTGGTTTAACGATCTCGTTCATGTTATAGTTCATAATGAACTGTCCATAACTCTTAGGCAACGATTGCAACACGAGATCGGTTGCCAACTCTTGGCCGACCGGGAACCCAAGCCGGGCGAGATTCTCCAAGTACCCGATCATTCGGAGTACATGGGGTCCCACCGGGTTCCCTTCTGCCAGATGACATTTGAACAGTGCCTTTGAGACCTCATACCTCTCTACCCTCGCCTGCTCTTGGAAGAGCTGCTTTAGATGTTCGATCATATCGACAGCGTTCATGTTCTCATGTTGCTTCTGAAGCTCAGAGGTCATGGTGCAAAGCATTAGGCAGGCCGCATCATTAGCGTCATCAACACGCTTTTGATACGCCTTTAAGGCAACAGGTGTCTGGTTCTCTGGACCTTCTGGAACATGCTCCTCTATTGCGTACAGTTTCTTCTCTTGCTTGAGAACAATTCTCAAGTTTCTGTACCAATCAAGAAAGTTGGTTCCAGAGAGCTTGTCCTTCTCAAGGACAGATCGTAGGGAATGTTGTGAACTCGATGAGTTGTTTGCCATTTGGAATTCTACAAAAGGAAAATACGCAAGTTTTAGTATTTGTGAATTTTTGACTATATTTAATAATGGCTATTTTATTAAATATAGCTCCCACTATTTTTCTACGGATTAATAACCCTCAAGATATTAATGCGGAAAATATCCTTATATTTTCTAGTGGGCCAAGATCCATTCTTTTCATCTCCTTATGAGCTTGCTTTGGCAAGTCACCCATAATTCGACTACTTTTTAGGTAGGAACGATTTCCAATTGCATCCCATATGCAACTCTTGGTTCAATCGGGCAAATAACTCCTTATTTATCCATCCATATGAATAATCCCAATTGATTGCCTCTAGGTTTCTTAATCAAATTAATAGCCTAGTTGTGTTCAACCTCTTATCTAAACAATTGCACATTGTTACGTGCCATCGCATTCCATCATTATGAACCAAGTCGCCATGCTTTGGCACGCACGAACTTGATAAATAATGATGATAATGAGTGTTTAAATAACGAGAAGGCAAGAACACAATATTGAATTTTTGAGGGATTTTCAATTCAATTTTTAATTATTTTGTTGATCAATATCAACTAATCTATCTATTTAAGTTTGGGCACAACTCCAAATAATAGATTCGGGTTGTCTAATTATCTTATTATCCTAATTGCATGCATCATCCATACAGCAACCACACAAACAATAAGACAATAAATAAACAACCACAAAACAGAATTTAAACGTGATGTGGATATGGCATTTTCTAGACTAAGATAATTCCAAGCCAATGGATTTATCTATGAACCCTAAAAGCAAACACATCTCCATGCGTCTTGATCTTTTGGTCCATCCTTCATGGCCATGTGGAATGCTCCATGCTCCATGCTCCATCTTTTGTGGCTCCTTTTGGTTTTGGGCTTCTTTTCTCCAATCTTGGCTAACAATCTACTTTATCTAGCACTAGCTAATATCTATACTAAATAAAATAAATCTCACAAGTTGAGAAAAAAATGGCACGCAGGCCATAAAACCCTAATTAATTATTACAATTAATTGATCAGCTCGCAGGCCGTAAAACCAAACCACAAAATTAAACATCCACATCAAACCACATCCTAAGGCCATATCCAATCACCATGCGATTTGCACATAAACAGTTAAAATCCAATTTTAACGCGCTTGGTCAATTTTAATTGATTTTAGGACTTCTAGGGTTAAAACGGTCCATGGGCCCAACAATCCAATTGCCCGGGCCCAAACAAAGTGAACCATAAGGCCCTAGGGCCGGCCCGACCCAAAACCCGCAAGCTAGGCCCGCGGGTTAGGGCCGCCCGGCCCCTTAGGGCGCCAATCTTGGGCGGCAAGCAAGGGGGGCGGTTCCCTAGGGGGCCGAACCTCCTTGTGGAGGTTGTTTCCAAAACAACCTCCTTGCTTGGAGCCCAAGTTTGGTTGTTTCCTTGTTTTGGGAGAACTCCTTCTTCCCCAAGGATGCCCAAACCCTAGATCTAAGATCCTAAAATTTCTCAAACTCACCAATTCATGCATCCAATGCAATAATTGGGTCTTGTTATGATTAATTCTTTGACAAATTGCATCCAATGCTTGATTTGTCTTGTTTTACGCGATGTACAACAATTTAAGGTGTAAAACAACAAGAATGTAACACATAAACTACGTTTATGCTCTATGACCTGTGGCTCTAATACCACTGTAGGGTTTTGATTCATGGATCGCGCAAACGGAAGCATAATCAAACAAACAACCATGCAAAACCCTCCAAGGATCACAAGTCTAGATGCATAACGATAGTGAAGGTAAGAAATCATAAACACACCTTTGGGTTCTCCTTGATGACTTCAAACGCGAATAGTGTCACGTTCTCTATAGTTGATCCACGCCTAGAGTTGATCCTAGATCTCCAATCTCCTTGGTGCTAGCCCGGAATGAGAGGAGGGTGAAGGAATCACGCAAAACGAGGCAAAAGAAGGGGCTCGGCCCTCTTTTGGCGTCGGGGACGAGGGGCGGCGGCAAGGGTGGCGTCGGCCTCCTTGTTGCTTGCTCTCTCTCTCCTTTGTTCTCTCCCACTCTTGTTATGTTCTCTTTAGAGCATAAGTTATGAGGAAGGAAGGAAGGAGGGTCCTTTATATAGTCCAACAACTCCTTGTTAACTACCTAAAGGACTTATTCTAGTCCTACTAGAATACAATTTAGTCCCTTCCTTGCAAATTAGTCCCTACTAAGTTTGCAAGGGTTTGCAAAGTGATCCTTCTAATTAATTAATCCAATTAATTAATTCCCAAATCTAGTACAACTCTATTTAGCGTGTGACCCCATAGGTTCTATCTAGTTGGTAGCAACTCTTTGCTAATATGGAGCGGTTTCTAGCAAAACATCCATTCTAGCCAACTAATAGAATAGTCATCTAGACAACCTTGTACAAGTAATTGTCTCATCCCTTTGCCTCCATATCCGGATTGGACACGAGACATACAAGTCACACTCGTATATCCAATCCATAGTTTCTCGATCCATGGAATAGCCTTATTCGTGCAAATAACATCAATATCCCATATTGATTTATTTGAGTCTGGCCAGACATTCTATAAGCACTATCCTTCGAGTGGCCTAGGATATTTGCTCCCGTTATGTGGGAGGGGCAAATCCTCTCTACGTCCACTACGATCTCTAAGCTTGCTTCTCATTGTATCCAGTACACGCCTTTATAACTACCCAGTCACGGTGTAGCGTTTAACGCTACCAAGATCACAATGATCCACAACTAGAATATCTAGTGACTTCAAGTCTAAGGATGACAATACCATTGTACCCGAGAAGCACTTGTGACTCAACATAACATGTATGTAGCCTTCTCGGTGATGGGTCAATCCAGTGCAACATTCCGTAATGCACACCTATGTGTTGGATCGTGACATCTCCATATCAATCCAACCCCATACTAGTCTATAGATGATTGTCCCATTAATCATTATATTTGACTAGGGATATTTAAGATAAACAACACGATTGTAAATCTAAGGACTTCATTATATTAAATATCCAATAAATAATAAATGAATTTTCTAGCCAACTACAAATTCATACTAAACTAGATTGCCTCAAGCCAACCCCATACTGAGTATTGTTTCAAAATCTCACCTTACAATTTCAGGTCTAGGAGCTACGTGGCTTTCTTTCATAGTTTGAAGTTCTCTGCAAAGCTTTGAAAATTCAGAAAAGGCTTCAGATTTTTCTTTAAGAAACATAACCCAAGTATATCTAGAAAAATCATCTAAAACAACTAGCATATACCTTTTACCTTTTGGATTAGGAGTTCTCATAGGACCACAGAGATCCAGATGAAGCAGATCAATAGGTCTAGTTGTACTTACAAACTTCTTTGGCTTGAAGGAATTTCTGGTCTGTTTTCCTTGAGCACATGCTTTGCACATTTCATCTTCTTTAAACTTGATGGATGGAAATCCTCTTACCAAGTCTTTGGAAATCAACTTGTTCAAAGTATGCAAACTATTTGACTAAGCTTCCTGTGCCAAAGCTTTGAATCCTCTTTCAAGTCCTTGAGACACTTCAAACTTTTACCTGTAACTTTGTTAGTCTGAAAAGTATAAACATTGTTTGATCTAGAGGTTGTGAGAATGCAATCTCCTGATTTCTCATTTTGCACCACACACTTCTCTTTATCAAAGATAACTTTGTTTTCATTGTCACAAAGCTGAGATACACTAAGCAAGTTAAATTTCAAACCTTCAACTAGATACACATCATAAATAGAGTTTTCAGAATTTGTACCAACTTTACCAATACCAAGAATATTTCATTTGCCTTTGGCACCAAGTGTAATTGAACCTTCTGATTGCTCCTTTAATTCTGAGAATAGAGATCTCTTTCCACTCATATGTCTTGAGCAACCACTGTCCATAAACCACTTATGTTCTTTGGTGACACCCTGCAAACACCAATCACTGCCTTACCCAGCTGTTAGACCAAGTGTGGAATTTGGATTCATATTCAGGATCAACCATGTTAGGTGGTCTAACCCCTTTAGGAACCCAAATCTCCTTAACTTGTCCTTTGAGTTGAAAAGGAAAAGTGTTCCTCATTATGTGAGGGTCTCTTCTTCTGAAAGGACTAGTCATCTTACATGACCAGTTTTACAGCAGTAAGGACATTTAGGAGAAGTTTTGTTACCAGCCTTCACAAATATGGTATTGTTCTTTTTTGGAAAATTTGGATTGAATCCAATACCATCTTTGTGAACTGACTGTGAATTTCCTCCAAGAAACTAGTTCAACTTGTGTTCTGATCCAGCAAACTTAACTTTGACCAATTCAGATTCTTGAAGTTTCTCAGTAGGAGTAGTCTTTTGTATATCTAATTCATCAATCTGATGTCTTAGATTGACTAGGTTGTTACTCATCACAG
Organism: Linanthus parryae; assembly: GCA_023055425.1. Taxonomy (NCBI): domain Eukaryota; kingdom Viridiplantae; phylum Streptophyta; class Magnoliopsida; order Ericales; family Polemoniaceae; genus Linanthus; species Linanthus parryae. The sequence continues at coordinate 2,239,580 of JALGPY010000015.1, forward strand.
AGTTCTCAGTGACTACTTCCTTGACTTGTGTTTTCAAGGCTTTGAAGTTGGTTTTCAATGCCTTGAAATCACTGTCAGTTTTCTTCTGCGAGATTGCAAGATTCTTATTTAGACAAACAAGTTGTAAGTTCTCTTTTGCTTGCTCATGAACTTTTTCTTTAAAAAATTTGAACTCTTTCAGATAATCTTCTTCATTTAAGAGCATTGTTCTGATATAATCTGAAAGAGCATCTTTTGGTTTGGAAATCAAACAATTTACCATTACCTCAATGTTCTTCTCAGAAATTCCATCATGCTTGGCCATGAAGCAGAGGTTGGCATGTTCTTCCTCAAATTTAGATTCACTAGAGCTATCTGAATCACTCCATGAAGCTATCATAGCTTTCTTTCTTCTGTCATGGTCTTTCTTTTGAATTCTTTGTGTGGACAATCTCTTATCAAATGTCATGCATCTCCACACTCAAAGAAGTTCATAACCTTTGATTTACTTTGTGAAGAAGACTTACCTTTGTATTCCTTGCTACTGGATGGTCTATGCCTTTCTCTGTTGAAGTCTCTGTATCCAAAGTTTTTCTTTATTTTGAGAATTCTTTCCTATGCTTTGGAAATCAGGGCAATTGGATCTTCATCATCAACATTCTCAGTTTCAAGGTTTTGAGTTCTCTCATTTTCCTTGGATTTGAGAGCGAAGTTCTTGAAACTTTCTGGTAGCTCTCCATCAGCTTCATTCATAGATATTTCATGTGTCAGAAGCTTCCCTTGTAGGTCATCAAGCTGTAGAGTTGAGAGATTATGAGCTTCTTCAATTGCTGTGGTCTTTGGTCCCCACTTTGCCTTTGGAAGACTTCTTAGAATCTTCCTCACCTTTTCTTCATTGGAAAAATGTTTTCCCAGTGAATCAAGGTTGTTCACAATGTCTGTGAACCTCTTGAACATGTCTCTGATGGACTCATCTGCATACATCTTAAACACCTCATATTGCTTGAGATAGATGTTGATCTTGGTTTGCTTCACTTGACTGGTTCCTTCAAAAGTAACAACAAGTTTATCCCAGATTTCTTTGGCAGTAGTGCAGCCTGAAATCCTGTTGAATTCATCTTTACTCAAAGCACAATATAAGATGTTAATATATTTGTAATTCTTAGAGAATTGCTCTAATTCAGAAGAGGAGAGTAAGTCTTCAGAGACATACTGGAGACCGTTATGATAGCTTCCTTTGAGTGTGGATATGCAAGACATTTGATAAGAGATTGTCCACACAAGAAAAGCAATATCTTTCAAAAGAAAGACCATGACAGAAGAAAGAAAGCTATGATAGCTTCATGGAGTGATTCAGATAGCTCTAGTGAATCTGAATATGACGAAGAACATGCCAACCTCTGCTTCATGGCGAAGCATGATGAAATTTCTGAGAGGAACATTGAGGTAATGGTAAATTGTTTGATTTCCAAACCAAAAGATGCTCTTTCAGATTATCTCAGAACAATGCTCTTAAATTAAGAAGATTATCTGAAAGAGACCAACTTTTTGAAAGAAAAAGTTCATGAGCAAGCAAAAGAGAACTTGCAAGTTGTTTGTCTAAATCAGAATCTTGAAATCTCTCAGAAGAAAACTGACAGTGATTTCAAGGCCTTGAAAACCAATTTCAATGCCTTGAAAACCAATTTCAAAGTCTTGAAAACACAAGTCAAGGAAGTAGTCACTGAGAAATCTGTTATGAGTAACAACCTTGTCAATCTAAGACATCAGACTGACGAATTAGATAAACAAAAGACTACTCTTACTGAGAAACTTCAAGAATCTGAATTGGTCAAAGTTAATCTTGCTGGATCAGAACATAAGTTGAACTTGATTCTTGGAGGAAGTTCACAGTCAGTTTACAAAGCTGGTATTGGATTCAATCCAAATTTTCCAAAAAAGAACAATACCAGATTTGTGAAGGCTGGAAACAAAACTTCTCCTAAATGTCATTACTGCTGTAAAACTAGTCATATGAAGATGACTTGTCCTTTCAGTTTAAGAAACCCTCACATAATGAGGAACACTTTTTCCTTTTCAACTCAAAAGACAAGTTAAGCAGATTTTGGGTTCCTAAAGTGGTTAGACCACCTAACATGGTTGATCCTGAATATGAGTCCAAATTCCACACTTGGTCTAACAGCTGGGTAAGACAGTGATTGGTGTTTGCAGGGTGTCACCAAAGAACATAAGTGGTTTATGGACAGTGGTTGCTCAAGACATATGAGTGGAAAGAGATCTCTATTCTCAGAATTAAATGAGCAATTAGAAGGTTCAATTACATTTGGTGACAAAGGCAAATGCAATATTCTTGGTATTGGTAAAGTTTGTACAAAATCTGAAAACTCTATTTCTGATGTGTATCTAGTTGAAGGTTAGAAATTTAACTTGCTTAGTGTATCTCAGCTTTGTGACTTTGGCAACAAAGTTATCTTTGATAAAAAGAGGTGTGTGGTGCAAAATGAGAAATCAGGAGATTGTATTCTCACAACCTCTAGATCAAACAATGTTTATAATTTTCAGACTAACAAAGTTGCAGGTAAAAATTTGAAGTGTCTCAAGGCCTTGAAAGAGGATTCAAATCTTTGGCATAGGAAGCTTGGTCATATCAGTTTGCATACTTTGAACAAGTTGATTTCCAAAGACTTGGTAAGAGGATTGCCATCCATCAAGTTCAAAGAAGATGAAATGTGCAAAGCTTGTGCTCAAGGAAAACAGACCAGAAGTTCCTCCAAGCCAAAGAAGTGTGTGCGTACAATTAGACCTATTGAACTGCTTCATATGGATCTCTATGGTCCTATGAGAACTCCTACTCCAAAAGGTAAAAGGTATATGCTAGTTGTTGTAGATGATTTTTCTAGATATACTTGGATTATGTTTCTCAAAGAAAAATTTGAAGCCTTTTCTGAATTTTCAAAGCTTTGCAGAGAACTTCAAACTATGAAAAATCTACCTGTAGCTCTAATTAGAAGTGATCATGGTAGAGAATTTGATCAATTAGAATTTTATTTGTTCTGTGATAGCATAGTATTACTCACAACTTTTTTGCTCCCAGAACTCCTCAACATAATGGTGTTGTAAAAAGAAAGAACATGACTCTTGAAGACATGTCAAGAACAATGCTTCTTGAAAACAAATTTCCAAAAACATTATTGGGCAGAAGCTGTGAATACAGCAAACTATATACTGAACAGGTGCTTCATCAGACCTATTCTGAAGAAGACCCCCTATGAACTATCAAAGGAAAGAATCCAAACATTTCATACTTCAGGCCCTTTGGATGTACATGCTTTGTCCATAACAATGGAAAAGACAATCTTGGTAAGTTTGATGCAAGAAGTAATGAAGGTATCTTTCTTGGTTACTCTCTGAATAGCAAAGCTTATAGAGTTTATAATAAAAGAACCAAACTGGTAGAAGAAATCATTCATGTTATTTTTGATGAAAGCTATGATGGTTCTTTGAGTAAAAGTTTTGCAGACTTGAATTTGAACAAGCATGAATCAGAGGAAGAGGCTGAGAATCCATTGGGATTCAATAAAGGCACAGAAGAAAACAGAAGACATTTCCAAGACCTTGAAAATGGTGCTCAAGGCCTTGAAAATAAGCCTCAAAGTCTTGAAAAAGATGATCAGCAAGATACAAGTGACAAAGCCACTACTTCAAGACCAGAGAAGATCTATGGAGAACCTGAACCCTGGTCTCCAAGAAAAAGAATCAAATATCTCTCATCTCATCCAGTTTGAAATATCATTTTAGATCCAACCACTGGTACACAAATTAGATCAAAGTTGAAGAACTTATGTGCTTTTAATGCTTTTATCTCTCTTGTAGAACCAAAAAGTGTGAAAGAAGCATTACAAGAAGCAAATTGGATCATTGCTATGCAAACTGAACTCAATGAGTTTGAAAGGAATAAGGTGTGGAACCTGGTTCCTCCACCTACAAACCAGTCTGTCATTGGTACCAGATGGGAGTTCAGAAAATAAGTTTGATGAAAGTGGCAAAGTGATCAGAAACAAATCAAGGTTAGTTGCTCAAGGTTACAACCAAGAAGAAGGTATTGATTATGAGGAAACCTTTGCTCCAGTTTCCAGGTTAGAAGCAATTATAATTTTACTAGCATTTGCATCTTACAAAAACAATAAATTATTTCAAATGGATGTGAAGTGTCCTTTCTTGAATGACTACTTACAAGAAGTTTATGTAGCACAACCTCCTGGTTTTGAAAATGACAATTTTCCAGATCATGTCTACAAACTTGACAAATCTCTGTATGGTTTGAAACAAGTTCCAAGAGGTTGGCATGAAAGACTGTCAAAGTTTTTGCTTGAAAATGATTTCAAAAGAGGTCTAGTAGACAAGACTCTTTTCATAAAGACTCAGGAGAAAGATTTTCATGTAGTTCAAATATGTGTTGATGATATCTTGTTTGGAGCTACTAATGATCAATTGTGCAGAGAATTCTCAAGTCTTATGAGCAAGGAATTTGAAATGAGCATGATGGGAGAGCTGAACTTCTTCCTAGGACTTCAAATACATCAGTTGAAGAAGGGCATCTTTTTACATCAAAGAAAATACACAAGATACTTGTTAAGAAAATATAACATGGCTCAATGTGAGGAAGCCAAGACTCCTATGATTTCCACACTGTCCTTAGACAAGGATGAATCTGGTAAGAGTGCCAATGTGAAAGAGTATAGAGGTATGATTGGATCATTACTCTATCTCACAGCAAGCAGACCGGATATCATGTTTAGTGTATGTATGTGTGCTAGATTTCAAGAAGAACCAAAAGAATCACACTTAACTGCTGTGAAGAGAATATTCATATATCTGAATGGTACCAAATACTTAGGGATGTGGTATCCAAGACATTCTAACTTCTCATTGCTTGGATTTTCTGATGCTGGCATTGCATGTTACATAGTTGATAGGAAAAGTACTTCAGGAACTTGCCAATTTATTGGATCATCCTTGATCAGTTGGCAATCCAAGAAACAGAATTCAGTTGTTCTTTCAACAGCTGAAGCTGAATATATAGCTGTAGGAGCATGTTGCTCACAAGTACTATGGATTGCTCAACAGCTAAGAGACCTTGGGTTTGATTTCAGGAGCATACCTATCAAGTTTGCTAACACCAGTGCAATTTTAATTACAAAGAATCCAGTTCAACATTAAAGAACCAAGCACATTGATGTCAGACACCATTTCATCAGAGATCATGCTGAGAAAGGTGATATTGTTCTTGAATTTATTGCTACTAATATGAAAATTGCAAGATATCTTCACTAAACCACTATCAGATGAAAGATTCTCAGCTCTAAGATTGGGATTGCGAATGCTAAATAAAGATACATTGGTTTAGGGGGAGCATCAGGTAAAGAAAGGTAATTTATATGTGTTTCAAAGGTTTGAAATGATTTTCAAAGCCTTGAAAATCAATTCAAAGCTTTGATTTTTGTCTGTGGCAATGTTACAGCGTTTCAAGACCTTGAAAACCTTTTCAAAGGCTTGAAAATAAGTCGGCTATACTAGTAGTCAATGAACATGGATCTTTCTGTATTGAGTGATATCTCTGTAGATATTTGCTTAATACAGCCCATACCTTTTCCAAAAATTTGTTTTAGCCAAAAATAGTATTAGAATATTTTATTTTCCAACGGCATAAAAGATTTGAATTCTCTCTTATTATTGCAAATCTTTATCTTCTTCTATCCTCCTCTCTCCGTATCAGAGAGATATTCTAGTTTCCTTTTAAAACTCAAACTCTATCAGTATTTATCTTCTTCTCTTCACCTCTCTTCGTATCATTTCCTACCTCTCTCTATTCTTCTCCTAAACCCTAATGAGCACAAGGAGAGCCTCAGACAGAATCAAGATTGTAGGAGGGTCAAAACCTGCTTCAGAGAAGAAAAGAAAGGCAGCAGTGGATGAAGTTCAAGAAGTCAGTGGAGACTCTAACTCCAGAACTCCTAGTGCAGAGGCAGTTCCCGATCTTCCTCCACCCAAGAAGAAAGTCAAAAAGGTTACATCTTCCTCTTCAGAAAAGAACAAGAAGCAGAAAGAGAAAGCTGGTACAGAGAAGCAACCTGAAACAGAGATCACTAGTTCAAATAAGGTGAAGAAGAAGGCAACTCAAGCAGAAAAATGGAAAGGAAAGGTGACAGAAGAACAGCCAGAAGATCACTTGGAGAAGGCCTTGAGGATCTATTCAAATACCTCAACAAAGAACACAACTCCTGATGAGACTTGGTTTGTCTCAAACATCTCTAAATGTCAGTGGTTAGATGGTTTTGCTTCCAGATCTATTGGTTTATGTAGTATGATCAATATGCATATGTTGGAACATATGAAACTTAAGTGCATCTCTATGTTAAAGAAGAGCTCCCTGTGGTCTATGCTGAACCCAAAAGAATTAGCCTTCCCAAGACTCACCAGAATCTTCTACCTGAATTTGACACAAGTTAAGAGATTTGCACACTTGGTGATCAAATCTAGAGTTGCTGGGATAAAAATTGAGTTGGACCACTCTGAGTTTGCCAATGTGCTAGGCTGTACCAAGAGGTATGACATTAGCAATCATCCACCAAAGACAGAAACCCTGAAGCTAGCCAAAGATGAGTTCTTTCTTCCAAACATCTCCTCCTCAGCCAAAAAGTTAACACATTATGTGTTAAATGTTGAAGCCAAGGTCCTTCACACCATTTTGGTTAGGTGTATTTTTTCCAGAGAGCACTCCAGAGAATTAGTAACTGAGAGGATGTTGCACATCATGTATCTGGTTATGCTTGGCTATGAGATTGATCATCCCAAACTAGTGATTGAACATATGCTCTTTAGCCTTACCAGTCAAAGAAAACACCCTCTACCCTATGCAAATATGATCACTTTGTTCTTTGAACACTTTGAGATTCCAACTGGTGGAGAGGAATCAGTTACTTATGGTTTTGGAATGCTTAATGAGAAAGCTTTTGAGAAGATTGGAGTGGTAAAGACTAAGGCAAAAACTTGGAAGTTATATTCAGACTTGACTGAAGAAGAACTGGGTGCAAAGAAGTTTCTTAAGCCCAAGACCTTGACTCCCACCTCAAGTCATACTTCTCAGTCTACAGAAAATCAGAGACTTGATGGTTTGGAATTGGATTTGGAGGACATCAAAGCAACTGTTTATGGACTTGAATCTGATATGAGGCAAGTCAAGTACATGGTGGAAAGCATCTTCAGAAGCATGAATTTGCTTGATGTTCCCGAGGATGATGAAGGTCCAAAGAAAGGAGACTCTGAAAAGGATCTGCCTAGTGAACAAGCTTCACAGGAAGAAGTTGCTCCAGTCTCAAATAAAGGAGATCAGGTGGCAGATCAAGCTTCACGGGAAGGAGATGAAGTCAATAGTCCTGACTCAGATGATCTGCTGATTACCTTGAAGAAAAAGAAGAAATCTCCAAAGGCTGCTACAAAGGACAAGACTGAAGAAGTAATTGTTGCTGGTGAGAATGAAGAGGAACAAGAAGTGCAGGACAAGACTGATGCTGAAGACAGTGAGAAAGACGAAGGCCATGGAGATGAAGATCCAACCCCTGAATCTTGCCTACTCTTTCTTCCCCATTCTCTTTCTCATAAGTTTTTAAATTTCTCTTCTCAAAATTTTCCAGACACTTGATCCAACATCTTCTATCTTTTCATGAAATTCAAAAAGGGGGAGAAATTATAGGTGTTTTAGGAGTTTTATTTTTAATTCTTAGGTTTTATTTGCTATTTGCTGAACTGTTTACTTTCTGTTGGTAATATGAATAAGATGGATCTTTTTGGAATTACTGTGTTATTATAAATTGTGAACTAACCAGTATTTTTTTCAGAGACTGAGGATAAAACAGAATTTGGTTTTGTCTTTCATCAAGGGGGAGATTGTAAGGTCATGTTATGCAAGGCTTGAAATAGTTTGACTATTTCAAGGCCTTGAATCAGTTCTTATAGGCTTCAAGGCCTAGAAATTGGATTCAAAGCCATGAAACTGCTTAACCTGTGTGAACATTCTCAGGGGGAGTTTTCTGCAAACTCTCTGAGTTGACTCCCTCTATATCCTTCATATGTTTGATTTATTGTTATTTGATGATGAAATACAAAGCATCCTAACTCGTTTGAACATAGAATATCATGTGTTTGACTATGCTTTTGCAAGAGATTTTATTTCCTAAAGTTTGTAGAGATTGTTTCCTAATCTGACTTTTGCTGGGAAGAAAATAATCAAGAAGATGTTTTTCTGAATGACTTGACAGCTTCTCAATATATTCAAATACATGATCACGACATTATCTCTGAATGTTGTGATCACTTAACCGTTGGAGAAGATTGTCAAAGGGTCAAAGTTAGTTGCCTACAAAGTAGGAAGTTTGTTGATGAAAATCTGGGAAGATTTGCAGAGCTGTTTGAAGTTTAAATAGAGCTCAATTCTGAAGAAACAAGACACAACACTCAACGGGCAAAAAGAGAGAAAGAGTTCAGGATTGACAAGCATCAAAGAAGTTCATCGTTCTTCCAATCCATTCACAGAAGATCACTGCACTTTTCACTGCAATTTCTACACACTAAGTGTTCTTCTGTATTGTGCATTATTGGTAGACCATTTCTTTAATTCTTCTACCTCCATTCTCAAGGATTGTTCAAAGTGAACAATAGAGAATTCTTAGTTAATCAGTTAGCTAGAGCTGGTACTAGATAGGTTAGTTAAAACCACAAGCTGTAACAGAGTAAGGCAACTCTCTGTGCTTGAGATCTAGGGCTTAGCTTTTGATTAATAATAATTGAGTTGAAAATCCTACAGGGATCTAATCCCTGAGGTAGAGACGTAGGTCCGATTGGACTGAACTCTATAAATCACTTGTCTCTTGCATTTACAGTTCATTCATTTTCATAGTTTTTGCAGCACACAAAACTATCTGTTTCTCAAGGGTTTGAACTTGTTTTCAAGGCCTTGAAAAAAGCTTACTTGCTTTGAACAAACTGCATTTCTTTAAAGGGCTTGAACTTGTTTTCAAGGCCTTGAACTTCACTAGTTTTCACAAGATCTCATCTTCCTAGAAAGTTTTGCAAAACGTTGGCATACTCTATTCAACCCCCCCCCCCCTTCTAGAGTATTTTAGCTGCATTACTACCTACACACTCACACTTTCAGTTAACACCAATGCTCGTGCTCAAACGGATACTGGAAATGGACCCTCTCTGGAGGCACTCCAAGCCACAATCCAGAATCAAGCCCAGATTATGCAGGCTCAGTCTACCCAGGTCGCCCAAATCACGGCGATCCTGGGAAGATTTGCTCAAAACACTGTTCCAGGAGTTTCAGTTCCACCATCAACAGCCCAGTTGTCTCCACCAGGGGCAGCGACCACATCCATAGTGCACGCGTATGCCACCCAATCCTTTCCTTCTAGCGGCCCTGGTCTCCAGACACCGGGGCTCCCGTTGAGTTCGTCCCTGATGACGGCAGGAAACCCTATTCCATACTCTGCATTACCTCCTCATGCAAATGGAGCCCTATGAAGCCATGCGCCCCCGCCACCACCTCCCTATGATCCAAGCATGCCTTACATCACGGGCTTTGCAGCTTTGGAACAATGGATAGACAGTATCATCGCGAACTAGAGCTTCGCAGATAGCATCGTACCGAAGGTTGACAACGCGCCTCCCATCCCGGGAGACATTTACTTGATGCCCAACCCTGTCGGGTACAAGGCACCCAAGTGGGATAAATTCGATGAAGCCGGTGGGAATGCGCACGAACACGTTATGCGATTCGTTGACATGATGGGCCCACATGGAGTTGACACCAGACTGTTGATGCGCGAATTTCCTAAGTCTCTAGGGGCTGTCGCGTACGAGTGGTACAGGACCTTGGAAGCAGGATCCTTCAAGACGTGGGAGGACATGGTGAAGAAGTTCTACACCAAATTCTTCCAAGTAGAAGAAAAGGTCACCACCATCCACCTCTCCAGCATGTATCAGAGGCATGACGAAGAGGGAGTCGTCTTCATCAAGAGATTCAGGGCCAAGTCCTTGGAATGCGTCGAAGATGTCTTAGAAAGCCGACTGGTGGAAATATGCCTTCAGGGCATGCGTGATGAGTATAAAGGTATGCTAATCAACCTGAATATGCCCACTTTTTTGAGGTTGATTGAAAGCACCAGGAATGTTGAGCCGTTAGTGGAAAGAATGAAGAAGAGACACGCCAGTGAGCGAACACAGGCGAGTCCCAGCTTCAAAGTGGGAAAGTTCAATTACAAGCGGACGCTAGATGTCAATGTACATGAAGTATCATCCCCCAACAAACAACAGCGGCCCACGGCCCAGAAGGCGCCACCCTTTCCTTGTTAGATTGAAGATGCAATAGATCTTTGCAAGAGATGGCGCGAAGATGGGATCCTACCAGACTTGGAGCACAAACCCAACAGAGACCAGCTGCAGGATCCAAGGTGGTGCGATTGCCATGGGCAAGTGCTGCACCCAACCAGAGAGTGCAAAAAGCTCAGGTGGTTGGTAGAAGAAGATAAAAAAGGGCCAGTTGGTTGTTGATGAGCCAACCAAGGATGTGCGCAACAACCCCCTGTCGTCTCACACGAGGCAGGAGCCCAAAGAAAAGGAGATAGCTATGATTTCGATTACAGACCTTGAGAAGGTCGCAGATGCAAGAGGCCCCGGTGATCGCGGAAATCTATGAAGATGAGGATTACGGCGTCGACATAGAAGATTCGCGGGCTGAGCGGATGAAGAACTCTGCCAAGTTTGTTAAATTCTTCGATGAGATGAATTTCTCGAACGGATGCAGGCACGAGATGATGAAAGTAATCTTAAGGTTGGATGAGGATTATAAGGAATAATTTGTCATCTCCAATGGGAAAGTCGTTAGGCCCACGCGGTCAAGCGGTCTGGTCATGACGTTCGACGAATCGGACAAAAAGACTGATGCCAATCATCAGAGGCCACTATACGTAACAGCAGTAGGGTTTTGATTCATGGATGCGCAACGGAAACACAAACAATCATAAAACCATGCAAAACCCTCCAAGGATCACAAGTCAAGGACATAACGATGGTAAGGGTAAGAAATCAATAACACACCTTAGGGTTCTCCTTTGATGACTTCAAACGCGAATTGTGTCACGTTCTCTACGGTTGATCCACGCCTAGAGTTGATCCTAGAATCTCCCAAGTCCTTGGTGCTAGCCCGGAAGAGGAAGAGGAAGAAGAATCACGCAAAACGAGACCCAAAGGAGGGCTCTCGGCCTCCTTGTGGCCGACGGGGACGGGCGGCAGCAAGAGGGGCGGGCGGCTCCTCTTGTTGCTTGCTCTCTCTCCTTTTGTTCTCTCCCACTCTTGTTATGTTCAATTATGAGCATAAGTTATGTGAGAAGGAAGGAAGGAAGTTCCTTTTATAGTCCAACAACTCCTTGCCAACTACCTAAAGGGCCTATTCTAGTCCTACTAGAATTCAATTTAGTCCCTTCCTTGCAAATTAGTCCCTACTAAGTTTGCAAGGTTTTGCAAAGTGATCCTTCTAATTAATTAATCCAATTAATTAATTCCCAAATCTAGTTCAACTCTATGTAGCGTGTGACCCCATAGGTTCTATCTAGTTGGTAGCAACTATTTGCTAATATGGAGCGGTCTCTAGCAAAACATCCATTCTAGCCAACTAATAGAATAGTCATCTTGACAACCTTTGTACAAGTAATTGTCTCATCCCTTTGTCTCTATATCCGGATTGGACACGAGACATACAAGTCACACTCGTATATCCAATCCATAGTTTCTCAATCCATGGGAATAGCCTTATTCGTGCAAATAACATCAATATCCCATATTGATTTATTTGAGTCTGGCCAGACATTCTATAAGCACTATCCCTCGAGTGGCCTAGGAAATTTGCTCCCGTTATGTGGGAGGGACAAATTCTATCTACGTCCACTACGATCTCTAAGCTTGCTTCTTATTGTATCCAGTACACGCCTTTATAACTACCCAGTTACGGTGTAGCGTTTAACGCTACCAAGATCACAATATTCCACAACTAGAATATCTAGTGACTTCAAGTCTAAGGATGACAATACCATTGCACCGCGAGAAGCGCTTGTGACTTAACATAACGTGTATGTAGCCTTCTCGGAGATGGGTCAATCCAGTGCAACATTCCCTAATGCACACCTGTGTGTTGGATCGTGATATCTCCATATCAATCCAACCCCATACTAGTCTATAGATGATCGTCCTATTAATCATTATACTGGACTTAGGATATTTAAGATAAACAACACAATTGTAAATCCAAGGACTTCATTATATTAAATATCCAATAAATAATAAATGAATTTCTAGCCACAAATAATTCATACTAAACTAGATTGCCTCTAGGGCATCTATTCCAACAGTCTCCCACTTGCACTAGAGCCAATCTGGCGCATCTCGTATGCCCATACTCCTAGTGTGCCCTTCATGCTTCCACTGCGTGAGGGGCTTTGTAAGCGGGTCTGACAGATTATCATCTGTAGGAATCTTGCATATCTGAACGTCTCCTCTATCGATAATATCTCGAATCAGATGAAACTTCCTGAGCACGTGCTTGGATTTCTGATGCGATCTTGGTTCATTTGATTGCGCGATCGCCCCAGTGTTGTCACAGAACAACTCGACTGGATCCGCAATGCTAGGGACCACACCAAGTTCAGAAACAAACTTTCTGATCCAAACAGCTTCCTTTGCTGCGCCATTTGCAGCAATGTACTCAGCCTCTCTTGTAGAATCAGCTACCGTCTCTTGCTTGGAACTCTTCCAGCTCACCGCTGCTCCATTCAGGCAAAACACATATCCCGACTGTGATCTAAAGTCATCTCTGTCGGTTTGGAAGCTTGCATCAGTGTAACCCCTTACACGCAACTCTTCCTCACCGCCAAATATCAAGAAAGCATCCTTAGTTCTTCTCAAGTACTTCAGGATGTTCTAGACTGCAATCCAGTGACTCTCACCCGGATTGGATTGGTATCTGCTTGTCATACTCAAGGCATATGACACATCTGGTCTAGTACGTAACATGGCGTACATGATAGATCCTATGGCCGAGGCATAGGGAATTCTACCCATGCGTTCCTTCTCAATCTCATTGGAAGGACAACCACTCTTCGAAAGAGTGATTCCATGTGACATGGGCAAGAATCCCTTCTTGGAATCTTGCATGTTGAACCGTTTCAACACCTTGTCAATATATATACTTTGACTTAGACCTAGAAATCTCTTAGATCTATCTCTATAGATCTTTATACCAAGTATATAGGCTGCTTCCCCTAATTCCTTCATTGAGAAACACTTTCCTAGCCAATCTTTAACAGATTGCAGCATGGGAGTGTCGTTTCCAATGAGTAGTATGTCATCCACATACAAGACCAGAAAAGCTACAGAGCTCCCACTAACCTTCTTGTAGACACAAGACTCGTCTTCGTTTCTGATGAAGCCAAACTCTTTGACCACTTCATCAAAACGTTGATTCCAACTCCTAGAAGCTTGCTTCAATCCATAAATGGACCGTTGCAGCTTACAGACTTTGTTGGCTTGCTTTGGATCCTCAAAACCCTCCGGCTGTATCATATACACGTCCTCGAGGAGATTCCCATAAAGGAATGCTGTTTTGACATCCATCTGCCAAATCTCATAGTCATGGTATGCTGCAATCGCAAGTAGGATTCGGATGGATTTGGTCATAGCGACTGGTGAAAAGGTTTCATCATAGTCAATACCATGAATCTGTCTGAATCCTTTAGCCACCAATCGGCCCTTATAGGTAATCACATTACCATCCATGTCGATCTTCTTCTTGAAGACCCACTTGCACCCTATGGGTCGCGCCCCATCGGGTGGTTCCACCAAAGTCCATACTTTGTTGGTATACATGGATTCCATCTCGGATCTCATGGCTTCTAGCCACTTCTGAGAGTCTGGGCCATTCATGGCCTCCTCATAGGTAGTAGGTGTGCACAAGAGATTCCGGCAGGAGACCTCCGTGTACACCGTGCGTAGTGGATCAGGGATCGCACAGGAAGAATAGGGGTGTGTGTAGGGAGAGAGTAAGTCAGAAGCAATGTCTGAGAGAGAGACAGAGGTTTGGCAGAGCTTCCGCGTATGGCAGTGTGTCCCCCCTTGTATGGAAAGGTTAACGATGTATATATACTGGAGAACGTGACCGTTGTAGTGTGGTTAATGCGCCCATTAATGGCGGCTTAATTAGCTTAACCATAACGGCACGTTCGTCCGAGTATATAGGAACCGTTAGAGCACGTGGTGCGCGAGTACCGGAACCGTTACGAGGTTGACCGGGTTTGACCGGATTGACCGGGTCTAGGGAGCTCGTGCCATAGATCTCTCAAAACAGTTACTAAAGGTCGCGCGCGGGCTTGGCTCGCACGCGACAGGGCTTACTCTAGCCTCCAAACCACAAAGTCCCTACAAGTCCCGTGCAGTGGAATGCGAGGGCTCTGTCTCGCAGCCCCCACATGGATCAGCTCGGCTGGTGATCCTGTGTGTGTGGAGCACAATATGGTGTGCTGGATGGTTGCCACGTGGCTAAGATCTGCCATGTCAGAAAGCAGTATCTACATTAGCCCCCTTTCTGCGCGTGAAGACTCATAGCTGTATAGGCTTCCATGCGCGGAAACCAACATGCGCGTCGTCGCCACGCACCAATTCAAATACGGGTAAGTTCAGCCCCCGTGCGTGTCATTATGACCTAAAACCCCTAGAGTCGTGCCGTCTGACCTTTAGGGTTTTAGGCGTGACGTCAGCCCGTCCTGTGATTGGGCGATACGACGGTGACGGTTGCGATTCGACTACTGAAGGGACGCAACCCTTCATTCTTTTGGATAAATACCTTGTATCCCATTATTGCAAAGCATCACTTCTTTCTCTCAAAGTGAATGGTACCCGGAGATCTTCGAGAGCAGATCCAGATAATCAATCACCAGTTCAGAACTGCAAATCGTATTCTCCAATTGTGTATATCCAAGCAAGCTTCAAGGAAACAAGGTTGGCCTCGTTTACTTTTGATTTAAAATACCAGCGTTTGCCTTGAACTGCGTTGAATCTGTAAATCCATGAAATTTGTGAAGAGGCTTTGATCTTTGAACCCGCTTCGTTTTAATCTTTCGCAAAATATCAACTCCCCAATTTCTGAAATTGGTACCGAAACTGTTTGCTTCCCTTTGCATAGATTTCGAATTCCAAAATTCAAACTGAAGTGTGGTATTTCTCCCCCCTTTTTTTTTTTTTTGCCCTTTCGCAGGAATGGCCAAGACAAGAGTAACCAGACCCGTCAAGGAAGATGAAGAGATACCGGATCTTCCGCAGGCTCTGTGGCGAAAAGCCCCCTTTCTGGGTGGGAAGGATTTTTATCACGCGAGGGTGAAGGCGAAGAGGATGCCTGACCCTGTTCCAGTTGAGCGGTTGTTGACACTGACTCGCCCAGTTAACTCAGCCTTGCTCGAGTTGGTTGGTTCCGAGGATGTGGTTCGATTGGGAATCGAGAATGGGCACTTCCCATATGCTGCGATTTCTACTCAGGCGTTTGTCCAGAAATTGGACTATATGGATGAGTGGATCGACCACGTGTTGGATAATTACGCCGAAACTCTCGATGAAGCCGGCATTTTCTTCGCTGTCCGTGCTATGAAGGGTGCTGCCATGAAGTTGGATCAGTCCATGCTTCTAGACCTTCTGTCCCGTTATTCGCCCGCGACTCACACGTTTCATTTTGCTGAGTTCGAGGCTGCCCCCACGCTCGAGGACGTTCAAATGCTGTATGAGCTTTCCCCCATGGGCGAGGTGGACCCCTTGAGCCACTTGAGGACATCTGCTGAAATGGCCTTGTACGCGCAGATGGAGGAGTGCCTAGCAGAGGTAAAGAAAATCTCCACTCGGTGGACCACCACAAAGCCTCTTCCGAACTGGCAGCTAGTGGATACGTCTGCGAAGAATACCTGGAACAAGTGGTTGCAGTACTTCTTCCGAGACTATGCGAACAGCAGCATCACTAAGAAGCTTTTGAGCGAGAACCCGGAGGCCGAGAATTATGTAGAGGGCAAGGGTTATCATTTAACCCTTTGTGCCTTTCTCTGTGCTTGGCTGTCGAGGTATCTGATTGATGGTCATCCCCATGACGGGGTCTTCTACCATGTGCTGCCACTTGCTGTGAGGCTCGCTCTTGGCCAGAGAGTCGCACTCGGACCCTTGGTCTTAGGCACGTTATATTACAGGCTTGATCAGCTGGTTCTGGCGATGAGGGAATCGCGTGGCCGCCTCGATGTTCTGACCTTTGTCAATATCAGCTTTTTGACAATGTGGGTTTTCGAGCGCTGGCCGTCTTATGCTCCAACTCCCCTCCCACTTGAGAAGTGGTGTCCCCCAGGCGAGACGGAAGCGCGCAACAGCGGGAGGGCTGCGAGATGGTTTGGAGCAAGCAACACCAAGTGTACTTGGAGTTTGATATGCGACAAACGAAAGGAGTTTACTGCCAGGCCCTATGCCACACGTATTGAGAATGTACGGTGGTTTCCAAAGCTATACCCTTCCAAAGGTATGGTCTTGTCAGAAGACCTTCTCTTTGAAAAGGGGCCGCATTTCCACGAACGCTATCGTGACTTCTTCTGTTGGTGTCTGCGAGGTTCTCTTCCTGCCCTTGCAGAGCATATTCGTGAGCTCGCGCCACGGTATGAAAGACTTACAGTGGGTGTTGACCCTACTCGGGTCTCTCCTCAGTTTGGTTTTGATGCGGTGGCCCCATCGATCTGGCCCCAGTCTATTATCAGAGGGTGCTACAAGCGTTTGCTGACAAAGGAATGCAAGACGGTCCTTATGAGCAATCTTCCCTTTGAGCAGCCTGCGGGAACTCGCAAGGGTGGTTGTTCCCAGAACTGGCTCGCATACTGGGTTGCCCAGCAAACGAGGATCGAGACAGAGGCAGCAGCGCAGCCAGGAAGGGCCCCCTTGATCAAGAGAAA
Organism: Linanthus parryae; assembly: GCA_023055425.1. Lineage (NCBI taxonomy): Eukaryota > Viridiplantae > Streptophyta > Magnoliopsida > Ericales > Polemoniaceae > Linanthus > Linanthus parryae. The sequence continues at coordinate 2,256,634 of JALGPY010000015.1, forward strand.
CTCCTTTCCATTTCGCCCCAATTGCAGTTTGAGTGAGTCTGAGTATGGTTGCTACTCGCTGTGGGACCGCGAGAACCATTTGTGCCCCGATTTCATTCTGAGGGAGCAAGTCGACGCAATCAAGAAGGGTGACACGCAGGTCATCAAATATAGCAAGGCGTTTGCTGAGGTAAGCAATTTCCTTGTATGCTTTAGGCTCCCTTTTTTATTTTCCTTGCGCTGATGCTTTTCGTTCTGTATTGTTCAGTGTCATGTGAGAAGGTTCGCAGCTGGTGACCGTTCCAAATCGCTAGTGGACACCATTGTTGCCACCAGAAGGAAGGGGGAGTCGTACCGGCTAGCATGGAGGATGGATGCCGAGGTCGAAACAAAGGTTCGCGCAGTCATGAATACTTTTGCTGACTCGCTGATAGACAATCCTCCGGTTCCGTCTCCTTCTAGAGATGACCCGTCCCCTCCAGCGACTGTGGCGCCGAGAGTGAAAAGACCTAGGCAAAAGGGAATTACGATTTCTTCCCCTAGGAGTGCTCCAGCTTCGCCCCCAGTGAGGTCCCTTTCCATCAAAGACAAAGGCAAGGGTCGTATGCCCAGCAAAGTGCGAAAAGATCTCGCAGTTGAGACTTTCGTTCCATTCAACCAAGAGGAAGAGGAAGAGAGGCATGAGCCCCAGGCAAGTGATGAAGAAGAAGAAGGAACAGTTGTAATGCGCGAGGAAGAGTCAGGAGGTACTTCCATCGCATTTCCATGTCCTTTATCATGACTTCTATGCAGTTCCTTTCTTTGAACCAATTGTGTATCCGCAGATGATGATGATGAAGCCGTTGGTGGCCTTGTGGCCAAGAGGCAAAAGAGAGATGCTCATTCTGGTATTTCAGATGATCCTATAAGCGAGGATGTTCTTGCTGAATCCCGGAAGACAGCCGCGGAGGCTGCTGAAAGAAGAAGGCAGCGAGAGGAAGAGGAGCTCGAGCGTGTGAAACAGCGGAGCCTCGAAGAGCAGCATGTTGACGACTTAGTACGTCCAGTTGGCGAGGAAGACGAGCTTCCCGAAGAAGTGGCTCCTCATGTGGAGGAGGAAGATGAGGTTCCCGGAGAGGGCGCAGCAGAGCTAGAGCAAGTCCAAGCGGACTTCGCAGAGATCGCAGGTGGCGATAAAGGTGAGATCTTCAATCTCGCAGTTACTTATAGAGATGTAATTGCGGGTGCGTTAAAGCACGGTGTGTCAAAGCCTGACATTCGTCGTTGGTTGGTAAGCAAATGCGGAGAACCCTCAGGTAATTATTTAGAGTGATATGCGCATACTAGGCTGTAGCCACTTGAGGCAAAATCATGACTGGTTTACTCGCGTCCCAGGTCACGCTTCTCTTAAAGATTTGCTTAGTGAGGATACACTGATAGGGCACGGTTCCACGTCCCTAGTGTACGATGAGGATACCTCAATCCCACCTTCGCGTGGAGGTGCTTATTCTTAGCTTTAGTAAAGATAGCGAAATAACTTATAACACAAGTTACCTCATATTATCGCATTTGGTATCGCAGGTCATGCTGAGGAACCTGAGCTGGAGCAGAGAAGTCAGCCTCCTGCATCCCATGTTCCAATTTCGAGTTCCCATACCGAGAAGCCCGTCGCAGCTGCTGGACACGCAAGTGAGCATCTTGAGGATGTCATTGAACTCTCCGATGATGTCGAAGCTGATGCTGCGCCGATGGACGAAGGTGTCCGTACCGGTGGTGAGGAAGAAAGGACAAGTGATGCCAATGTTTTCGCACCTGGTAGTGTCCTCCGCCCAGCGACTTCGGTTGTGCCTCCGGCGATGACTGAGCCAGAAGCACCTATTCCTGCGTGGAGCATTTGGGGCTCGCAGGTTGGGAATGCAGTCGCAGCTGGTGCGGCCTACACTCTTCCTCCTGACTATGAGAGGCTGGAGCTCGCAGCTGATAGGAGAGCCATGGAGCGAGGGCAGTCTTCGAACAACCCGGTGGCCCGCATCCCTTCTCTTCATGAAATTCTGGAAGGCACTGGTAAGTAAAGATTTACCGTTCGCACGTCGCATTATTTGCTTGCGAGTTCTGACATTATAACCATTTTTGATGTCTCAGGTTTAAAGCAAACCGATGTAGACTGGGTGGTTCGAATGCGTCTCAGATACCCCCGATCGTTTGTGAGATCTCTGGAGATCGGACCTTTTGACAGGAGGCTATTCCTTACTGAAGCCATCTGGATATTGGAGCAGCTGTGTGCGGCTACACCTGCGACCATTTCGGCCCAGAGTGCTGAATTGCTGTGTGGCATGTGCCAAAATCTCCTGTTCAAAGTCCAAGGCAGACTTGGTTTCAAATTCCTCAAGGATAGAGTTACACTGATTCGCGCAGCTGTAACTTTGAATCTCGGTCACCAGAATCTCGCAGCTGAGATGCAGAAGGTGGAGCAGCAAAAGCAAAAAGTTGATGAAGCTTTGCAGCTGTATCACGAAATGAATGCCAAGTGCGAGCAACTGAAGCAAGAAGTGAAACAAGTGGAGAAGCTGAGCGAGCAGTTCGGGCCCCAAGACTCCTTAATCAAGAATTTGTTTTGACTTTTCGAATTTTGAAAAGAAAACAGGAAAATGGCTGAGACATTAATGTAATGTTTTGAAACATTAATGTAATGTTGCTAGGGTTTCTCCCCCTTTTTTTTTAACAACAGACAATGAGTTTGCCCATTTTGCCCTTTTCGGGATTTGATTGGACATTTCTGTGCATATCCAATTATGACATCAGCAATTGATTCTTTGCTTGATTTTCGCGCTAATTTTCCGGCAGATAAGCACGCTTCCGTTGGGAAGTCCATCCGAATCATGACTATCCGTCATTTATTAGGATACGCAACTGAATCGTCGTAGCCTTTAGTAGGGTAATTGATTGTTACCGCTTTTCAAGGCGTAAGTGATTGAACTTACCCTCTTTTTGAATTTTGCTGACTCATCTTAGGCAACCGAAGAGTCTCCACAGGGCCTATATAAACCCCATCTTTGCTATTTGGGTTCTTCATCCCAAACATGTGCTTTGCCGTGAGTCCTTACGACTGCTGGCTTCAACGCTTGTTTTTCGTTGATTCATGGCAACTTCAAGTTTTGAATCCTGAGTTTGCGCTTTGTGCTATAGAAATAGTTTCCAAGATCCACTTTATGAGGCTTATTGCTGTTTATAACCACCATAAAGAGGATGCAGATAATACCTCATGTGTGTTCGAAGAAATTTCTTCGTGTATTATGTGTGCAGGTCATGTTTCCGGCCGCCTCGTGGCGAGGTGCAGCGCCGAAGTGACCGTGCTACCGTCTCGTAATGAACGGCGTGATTCTTCTTCAGCATCTCCAGGGAAGAATCCGTCGCCCTCACATTTGTGAGGTCGGGGTGCTCGTCAATGCCCTTGTCCAACATGACAAGGAGTCCATCACCAGAGGAATGACTGCTTCGCCTGTTTTGCGGAGTAGCATCTGTCGGCACAGGAAGCTCCTCCGGCGCCTATCTTGATCAGACAGAGGCTTTTGTCATTCCTTGGGGTTTTGGGCGTATCGTATCCCTGACCTTGCTGCTAGGGATGTGGCGAATGACGAGTTGATCTCTTCGCGGCAGCATCCCTTTTGCTATAGATCTTTGGCCGCAGACTTGCGTGCTGTGCTGCCGGTGTCAGGACCGGTGGATTCTCTCTTTTCTTAGTCGAGAGTTCCCTTGGCGCATCTCTGGCTTACCAGCCATTTTTCGAATGTATTGTAAGCCATGTTGGCTGTGTAGTTAGATGCGAGCTTTTCGCTTGTAAGCTGCTATCTAGATAGATAAATTGTAAGTCATTCGACTCATAATGATATATAGCTTTCGTATTATCTGCTGTCTCGTTACAACAAAATTCAATTTCGCATGCGTTTCGGCTTGTTTTGCCTTGCATAATGCCATGTAATGATTTCACATATGCGATATCAATTGGCAGATGTTTCGCTAGGTCATTCGAGATCGTACTTTCGCAGCTGTGCCATCTTGACGGATGGGCTTGTAGTCGGTCGTTGTAAATCATATGAGATCATGTTCACAACTTTACTATCGTAACAAATAGCTTTTTAACAGATCAATTAAGATCATTGAGTGATGCGAATTGCTATCATAGAAGATAGGCTTTATTAGAGAATTGCTTGAGATCGTTTCTCGCATGAATTGCCATTGCAGCAGATAGATCTTTAGAAGACCCAAATAAGATGATTCTGCACTTACGTTGCCATCATAACAGACGGGCTTGGGTGATTACTTAGCGTATAAATTGCTATCGTAACAGATAGGCCTGAGAAGATCGCATTTGTATAAACCGCTATCATGAGAGATAGGCTTTAGATGATCGATTGAGATCGCATTTGCGTTTGGCTGCTATCGTAAAAGATAGGCTTTAGATGATCGATTAAGATCGCATTTCCGCTATCGCGATAGATAGGCTTTGATGATCACTTAAGATCGCACTTGTGTTTGGCTGCTATCGTAAGAGTTAGGCTTTAGATGATCAGTTAAGATCGCATTTGCATTGACTGCCATCGTAAAAGATGGGCTTTAGATGATCAATTAAGATCGCATTCGTGCTGACTGCTATCGCAAGAGATAGGCTTTAGATGATCACTTAAGATCGCATTTGCATTTGGCTGCTATCGTAAAAGATAGGCTTTAGATGATCGATTAAGATCGCATTTCTGCTATCGCGATAGATAGGCTTTGATGATCAATTAAGATCGTTTTTGTATTTTGCTGCTATCGTGAGAGATAGGCTTTAGATGATCAGTTAAGATCGCATTTGCATTGACTGCCATCGTAAAAGATGGGCTTTAGATGATCAATTAAGATCGCATTCGTGCTGACTGCTATCGCAAGAGATAGGCTTTAGATGATCACTTAAGATCGTATTTGCATTTGCTGCTATCGTAAGAGATAGACTTTGACGATCAATTAAGATCGCATTCGTATTTGCTGCTATCGTAAGAGATAGGCTTTGATGATCAATTAAGATCGCGCTTGTGTTTGCTGCTATCGTAAGAGATAGGCTTAGATGATCAGTGAAGATCGCGTTTGTATTTGCTGCTATCATAAGAGATAGGCTTTTATGATCAATTAAGATCGCACTTGTATTTGCTGCTATCGTAAGAGATAGACTTAGATGATCAGTTAAGATCGCGTTTGTATTTGCTGCTATCGTAGGAGATAGGCTTAGATGATCAGTTATGATCACAGTTGTATAAATTGCTATTGCAGCGAATAAATCATTATTAAGTAATAACAAATTAAATAGAGCAATATAAACGGCTAGAAATATTAACTTCTCATTTGGGAGAACTCTTTATTATGACACTCTCATATGGGAGAGATAGGATTACAATCCTCTCATATGGGAGAGGAGATTGCGTCAATCATAGCCACATGAGACATTAAGCAACGTTATCATAAAACGTATGAAATAAGAGAAGTCAAGGATAGTACTTCTTGATCCAGCGCATGTTGACTGAGCTTGGAGTTGAGGTTGTGCCGTGCAACCTTCGTATGCTGCAGTAGCCACTATCGAAGACTTCTGTGACTTCGAAGGGTCCTTCCCAATTAGCTGCGAACTTTGGGTGAGTTGCTTCTCGCATGCAGTGGTCAGATGCGCGCAAGACCAGATCGCCAACTGCGAAATCCCGCCGCTGGACTGTCTTGTTGTAGGCGCGACCGATTCTTTCTTGGTACCGCTTGTTAGTCCTTTTGGCTTGTTCTCGCTTTTCTTCCAGCAAGACTAAATCATGATCGCGTTGGTTTTCATAGAGTGCGTGGAAGGCCAGCCTTGCCGAATTGACTCTGACCTCCGCAGGTACTACAGCTTCGGCCCCATAACATAGTAGAAATGGCGAGGCCCCTGTGGGTGTCCTTGGAGAAGTCCTGTAGGCCCACAGAGCTATGTTAAGAGAGTCGGCCCACTTCTTGTGGTCATCTGCGACCATCTTGCTCAGAATTCTCAACAGCGTTTTGTTAGTCGCTTCGGCTTGTCCGTTTCCCTTTGGATAGTAGGGGGTAGAGCATATCTGCCTGATATTGTACTCCGCGAGTTTTGCAGCTACCTGGCGATTAACAAAAGGAGTACCGTTATCTGAAAGAATGGTGTTTGGGATTCCGAACCTGCATACGATGTTTTCCTGGATGAAGTTAACCACAGCCAGCGCGTTTGCCGTCTTCAGTGGTATTGCTTCCACCCATTTGGTGAACAGCTCAGTTGCGGTGAGAATGAAATGGTTCCCATGTGACGTTGGTCGGATGGGGCCAATGAAGTCCAGAGCCCATGTGTGAAATGGCCATGGCGTCCCTAATGCATGTAGGTCCACAGCGGGAGCGTGCACTAGGTTCCCTTTGAATTGGCATTCTTGGCAGCGCCGCACCTTGGCGCGGCAATCGACTTCCATCGTGGGCCAGAAGTATCCGATTGAGAGGAGCTGTCTGCATAATTTCGCACCTCCCTGGTGTTCCACCTGATGAGAGAGGTCCATGACTTCTTGTGCTTCCTTGCCGTCTAGGCATCGCAGCAAGTTGCCCTCGTGACCTCTTCGCCAAAGCAGGTTTTCCTGAACCACATATCGCGACGCTTTCCTCTTCAATTTGTCGGCTTCTTTTCTCGATTCGGGTACGGTGCCCTGGGTGAGGAATTCGAACAATGGCTTCCTCCAGTCTGTGTCGTCATCGGTTAGAGCGATGAGTAGAGAATCTTTGATTAGTGCGCAACTTTCGCACTTCCCTTGTATCAGGGCTGCAGCTGTTGACATGCTTGGCCAATGAATGCCATATCTCTGAGCTTTCCTGTAGATTGACACCTCGCTTTCTCCGCAAGCGTGTTGGTGAATCTTTTCCAGCAGCTGTTGTCCCTCTTGCTCGGAGACACATCGCATGAGTATTCCTCCAGGACCCTTGTAGTAAAGGGTGTTGTCGTGGATGCAGTATCCTTTCGTGAGTGCCCAGCTCTCGCTGCTGGTGCCTTTCGCAATAGCTTGCAGAATTGCTTTTCGCCAGTCTGCGTCATCCATGTGTTCGTCGTCGCACACATCTTCTGTTAATGCCGACGATGTTCGCACTTCGATGGAAATCCTTGCGGGGCATTTGTCTATGCTGACCTTAGATCCTAGAGTTGCTAAGGCGTCTGCATGCCTGTTGTCCGCTCGGGGCTTGTGCTCGTATTTCACGTCGCAGAATTGCTGCATCAGCTTTTGCACTAGGGTGCGGTATGACAGGAGGTTGATCTCCTTTAAACCATATTCGCCCGAGGCTTGCTTAACAATCAGTTTAGAATCTCCCATGACCGTTAAGTTGCTCACTTCCAAAGCTTTCGCCGCACGGAGTCCCGCGATAAGAGCCTCGTATTCCGCCTCGTTGTTCGTGACTGCGAAGTTGAGTTTTGCGGACATCTGTATGACTTCCCCGTCTGGCTTTGTCAAGACTATCCCAATGCCTCCGCCTTTTCTGGTTGACGAACCATCGAAGTGGAGGGTCCAATAGGGCACGTCGATCGCGTAGATTTCAGGGCCTTCGAGCTCTTCCTCGATCACGGGTTCGTGGCTGTTGTCGGGAAACTGTGCCAACAGATCTGCTACCGCCTGCGACTTGATCGCTCTCGGTTTCACGCATGTGATATCATATTGAGAGATGGTCATGTACCATTTCGCCAATCTCCCGCCCGGAGTAGTGTGAGTTAGCAAGTATCTTATGGGGTCGCTTTTGGTGACCACCACTACTTTGTGCGATGCAAAATAGTGTCTCAACTTCTCTATCACAAAGAATAAAGCAAGGCAATGACGTTCGATGTCTGTGTACCTTGATTCAGCAGGCTGCACGATGCGAGAGATGTAATAGATAGGTCTCTCTTGGCCTTCATACACCTGAGCCAAGAGCGCTCCTATAGATCTCCTTGTTGATGTCAGATATAGCAGAAGCGGTGATCCCAGTTGAGGCGCGATCATTATCTTTGGGGATGTGAGTAGCTCCTTTAGCTTTTCAAATGCGGCTTCGTGGTCAGGAGCCCAGTTGTACGCGGCGTCCTTCTTGAGAAGAGTGCTGAAACAGCATGTGATTTCGGCGATTGCTGGGATGAATCTCCGCAGATATGACAATTTTCCGAAGAATGTTTTCAAGGCACTTTGGTTGTGAGGTGGCGTCATGCTGGTGATGGCTGACACTTTCGCGGGGTCAGGCTCGATCCCTTGGCGATGGACCACGCATCCCAAAAACTTCCCCGAGGTCACGCCGAATGCGCATTTCATGGGGTTCATTTTCAGTTGAAAGCTCCTGCATCTGTTGAACACCTTTCGCAGGTCTGCAAGGTGATCTGCTTCATGCTTGGATTTGACTACCAGGTCATCCACATAGAATTCCACTTCTTTGTGCATCATGTCATGGAATAGAGCCATCATGGCCCGCTGATAGGTTGCGCCTGCGTTCTTGAGACCGAACGGCATTACCGTGTAGTTGAATACCCCCACGGGAGTGATGAATGCGGTTTTCCTTGCATCTTCGGGATCCATTTTGATTTGATTGTACCCGCTGAAACCGTCCATGAAACTGAACATGCGATGGCCTACCGTCGAATCGATGAGTAAGTCGATGTTAGGCAGTGGGAAATCGTCCTTAGGGCAGAAGCGGTTGAGATCTCGGAAGTCCACGCAGATGCGGAGCTGTCCGTTCTTCTTCACCACCGGCACGATGTTGGCCAACCATGTGGGATGGTGATTTGGCTCTATGAACTTGGCGTCTAGGAGTTTGACAATCTCCTGCTTGATCTTTACGTTGAGCTCTGGCCTGAAACTTCTGGTGCTTTGCTTGACCGGTTTAGACCCTGGGATGATGTCTAAACGGTGCATGGTGATGCTCGTGTCCAGGCCTGGCATCTCATCATATTCCCATGCGAACACGTCCTTGTATTCAGTTAGGAGCTGCAGCAGTCCTTGTTCCTCTTCGCTTGTGAGGTCCGCACTTAGGAAGACTGGCCTTTTCTTTTCTTCGTTCGGGCTGAGGAACACTTCCTTTAGCTCTTGATTTTGTGGTCTTGGTCTGTCTTCCATGCATTCGGGCGCTTCTTTGAGTTTCTCGTCTGAAACGATCTGTGTTGGCTCTTCTGTCAGCGCAACTTGCTCGATTTGATTGATTTGCCCAGGGACATCCCCATGCCCGTGTGAGGACGTCCCCGCGCACCTTCATATGCGATAGCATTTCTTCCCGTTGGCGTAGAAGCTCTCTATTTCCTTACCCTCGGGGTCATGCTTTGCAATCCTCTTCAGAGTGTACACATTCTTTCGATGATATGCGATACGCGGCGCCTCTTCGTGCGTAGGCGGTTTTTCCTTAGCATCTCCCCTTGTTACCATCACGCCTGCAGGTGACTGGTCCTTGATGTCCTCCCAGAGAGGTAAAGGAGTAGGGTTGAATGGTCCGGGTGTCTGCTCGTCCGCCATCTCGGTGAACCACACCGCCTCGCTGAGATGTGCTTCGTCCAAGTTGAACGGGTTAGTTGAGGCCGGTATCTCGACAATCCTGTCGTTCCAGATAGCTTTCATCACCTGGTGAGCCGTCGAAGGGATTGCGTCGAAGCGATGAATCCAGGCTCGACCGATGATCATGAGATATGTGGTGTTCGCGTCTATGACATAGAACTTCGCCGAGCACTTGATTTTACCAATTTGAACGCCTAGGCGGATCCATCCGATCGTCATTCTAGAATCGCTTCCGAATCCCACCAGCGGGGATGGACGCTTGACTACCTTGTGCTCGGGGATCCCTGCTAGCTTCAGTGTGTGGAGTGGAACAACATTGACCGCTGCTCCTCCATCGACGAATGCTCGCTTGAATTCGACGCCGTTGATGATGGCGGTCACGTACAGGGGCCTCTGGTGGCTCGCATCTGTCTTCTTGTCGCTGGCAGAAAAGGTCATAATCTTTTCTGTGGAACGGGACGCCCTGACGACTTTCCCGTTGGAGACCACGAGGTCCTCCTCGTAGTCCTCCGCTATCCTTAAGATTGCTTTTGTCATATCCGTTCGGCATTTTTCGGAGAAGTTCATCTCGTTGAAGAATTTGTCGAAGCCATGCGACCCTTTCATGCGGTCGGCACGCTCGTCTTCCGTGTCCATGCTGTAGTCTTCGTCTTCATGGACTTCAGCAATGATGGGTAGACCATCCTCTGCGACTTCTTCCAGGTCCATTATCGAGATCATGGCGACCTCTTTGCCCTTTGAGCCCGAATCTGTATGGGCAGGCAGCGGGTTGTTGCGCACATCCTTCCGGTGGTCGCTGACGATGAGTTCGCCGTTCTTCATCTTCTGATCGAATGCGAATCTGAGCTTCTTGCACTCAGCTGTGGGGTGCATGACCTTGCCGTGGTATTCACACCACTTAGGGTCCCTCGTCATTTCCTTGGAGGGTGCTTTCTCGAGCGGTGGCAAGATGCCGTCCTTGCGCCACTGTCTGCAGAGATCGCTAGCTTCCTCCACCGAGCATGGCAGAGGCGGTGCGTCGAAGTTTGTAACTTTTGCTTGCTTCTGGGGTGAAACTGTATTGACCTCAGCTTCGCGTCCCCGCTTGTAGCCAAATCTGCCGATCTTGTAGGTGGTGCCGCTCGCAGGTCGTTCTGGAGCGCTCTTCTTTCTCTGTCTCTCGACAATAGGCTCGATGTTCATTGTGCATTCGATGAGTTTCGAAAACGTGGGTGTTTGCAAATTGATTAGCATGCTCTTGTATTCATCTCGCATGCACTGCAGGCATATCTCTACGAGCCGGCTTTCGAGCATGGGGTCCTTGCACTCTAAGGATTTCGCTCTGAATTTCTTGATGAAAGTGATTCCATCTTCCTCACGTTTCTGATACATCCGCGAGAGATGGATCATCGTCACCTTTTCTTCCATCTGGAAGAACTTGGTATAGAACTTCTGGACCATGTCGTCCCAAGTCTTCACAGATCCGGCCTCCAATGTCCGGTACCATTTGTACGCTACATTCCCAAGAGTCTTTGGGAATTCTCGCATCAGCAGTTTGGGATCAGCTCCGTATGGACCCATGACATCGATGAAACGCATGACATGCTCATGAGCGTTTCCATTGACGTCCTCGAACTTATCCCATTTGGGAGCCTTGTACCCCGCCGGGTTAGGCATGAGATAGATCTCTCGTGGAATGGGCGGATCGTTGTCTAGCTTCGGGATGATGGTATCCGCTAGCGACTGATGAGCCAGGATGGAGTCCACGCGCTTCTGCAAAGACGTCATGCATTCTGGAATGCTTCCCTCGGTAGTTGGCGGAGGGGTTGCCGTAGGCGGTGGCGACACATATGCCGCCGGCGGATTGGGAGTGTATTGACTGCCTGCGTTTCCCCAGATCGTCGCTGGTGGAGTCAGGGTGTACTGCAGAGTTGGGTTGGACGCCAAAGCCGTGGGCTGAGAGGCGTGAGCAGCAGGGGGTAGCATTTGCGCCGTTGACCCTTGGACCGAAGGCAGCTGCGTGGCTGACGGTGGAGTTTGCAGATGAGAGTTGGGAGGCGTGGCTGACACTCCCAATCCTGGAGCGGTAGGGGTTCCTCCTCCCTGAGGGATGGCGGTAGCTGGTGGAGGATTTGGCGCAAGGGTGCCCAGAACGGCCAAGATCCGTTCTAACTGCGCAGATTGAGACTTGAGAGCTTTTGCCTGACTTTGGACAGTAGCGTCCAAAGACTCTAAAGTTGGCGCTTCGCCGGGAGTCGTCGGAGTACGGCGGACTTTGTCTCCCGAGGGAGTTTCGGTGGAAGGCGATCGGTTGCTGACATCGTCCTCCTGAGACATGGTTGCTTTTGCTGGTAAGATTCACGTCGGGTTCACCAAAATGTGCACAAGAGATTCCGGCAGGGAGACCTCCGTGTACACCGTGCGTAGTGGATCAGGGATCGCACAGGAAGAATAGGGGTGTGTGTAGGGAGAGAGTAAGTCAGTAGCAATGTCTGAGAGAGAGACAGAGGTTTGGCAGAGCTTCCGCGTATGGCAGTGTGTCCCCCCTTGTATGGAAAGGTTAACGATGTATATATACTGGAGAACGTGACCGTTGTAGTGTGGTTAATGCGCCCATTAATGGCGGCTTAATTAGCTTAACCATAACGGCACGTTCGTCCGAGTATATAGGAACCGTTAGAGCACGTGGTGCGCGAGTACCGGAACCGTTACGAGGTTGACCGGGTTTGACCGGATTGACCAGGTCTAGGGAGCTCGTGCCATAGATCTCTCAAAACAGTTACTAAAGGTCGCACGCGGGCTTGGCTCGCACGCGACAGGGCTTACTCTAGCCTCCAAACCACAAAGTCCCTACAAGTCCCGTGCAGTGGAATGCGAGGGCTCTGTCTCGCAGCCCCCACATGGATCAGCTCGGCTGGTGATCCTGTGTGTGTGGAGCACAATATGGTGTGCTGGATGGTTGCCACGTGGCTAAGATCTGCCATGTCAGAAAGCAGTATCTACAGTAGGCTCATCATCTATGAGCATCGTGTCACCGGAATCGGTCACGAGAAGTCCATACCTCTCGGGTTCCTGGCGCACTCTACTAGATCTACGAAGCTCTTGTGTTCCCTGAACAGGTTGTTCCAAAACTGCTTGTGGTTCCTGTTCATGTTCTATAATCGGTTCAGTGATTTGTGGTTCTTGAACCTCTTCAAGTTCTACATTCCTCCCACTTGCTTCTTTAGAGACAAACTCTCTTTCTAGAAACACGCCGGTCCGAGCAACAAACACTTTGTTCTCGGTTGGATTGTAGAAGTAGTATCCCTTAGTTTCCTTAGGGTACCCCACAAATTTACACTTATCCGATTTAGGCCCTAGCTTGTCTGATTGTAAACGTTTTACATAGACATCGCAGCCCCAAATCCTCATGAACGACAGTGTGGGACGCCTCCCACTCCACATCTCATATGGTGTTTTCATGACTGACTTAGATGGAACACGGTTAATGGTGAAAGCTGCACTTAATAGAGCGTAGCCCCAAAATGACAATGGAAGATCGGTTTGACACATCATAGATCGAACCATATCCAGTAGGGTCCGATTCCTCCTCTCGGACACGCCATTCCATTGTGGCGTTCCAGGTGGAGTGAGTTGGGACACGATCCCACACTCTCTAAGATAGTCGTCAAACTCTTGGCTTAAGTATTCTCCTCCACGATCCGATCGTAGAGCCTTGATACTTTTGCCAAGTTGCTTCTCTACTTCATTCTTGAATTCTTTGAACACTTCAAAAGATTCGGATTTTGCCCTCATGAGGTACACAAATCCATATCTACTGTAATCATCAGTAAATGTAATGAAGTAGACATAACCACCCCTGGCAGGCGTGGCAAATGGCCCACACACATCGGTATGTGTGAACGCCAATTGCTCACTAGTCCTCTCACCTTTCTTATTGAAAGGGGACTTTGTCATTTTTCCCAATAAACAAGCCTCACATGTCTCATATGATTCAAAATCAAATGAGTCTAGTAATTCATCCTTATGGAGTCTAGATACACGTTTCTCATTTATATGGCCTAAACGACAGTGCCATAAATAAGCAAGATTTAAATCATTTATTTTAATCCGCTTGGTAATAATGTTGTAGACAGGATTGCTTAGATCAAGGACATAAAGTCCATTAAATAATTGCGCACTAAAATAGTGAATATTATTTAAATAAAAGGAACAACAATTGTTCTTTATTGAAATAATAAAACCATCCTTGTCCAAACAAGAAATCGAAATAATGTTTCTGCTCATAGCAGGCACAAAATAGCAATTATTTAATTCTAAAACTAATCCTGAAGGCAGAGATAGCTCGCACACGCCTATGGCCAACGCAACAACCTTTGCTCCATTCCCAACGCGCAGATCTACCTCTCCTTTAGCCAATCTTCTACTTCTATTTAGATCCGGCATATTTCGACAAATATGAGATCCACATCCAGTATCTAATACCCATGATGTAGAGACAGTTAAATTGACATCTACAAAAAAAATACCTGGTGGTGGTGGAATCACTATTCCAAGCCTCTTGTCCTCCAGATATTTTGGGCAGTTCCTCCTCCAGTGTCCAGGCTGACTGCAGTAGTGACACTCACCTTTAGTCACACCTTTGGCAATGCCACCAACAGGCATAAGGGCAGGTTCCTTGGACTTGGCAACTGACTTGCCTTTGCCCTTGGAGGAAGAGGCAAACCTTTTGCCCTTTCCTTTCTGTACCATCATAATGGCTTTGCCCTTACCCTTGTTGATGCTCTGTTCAGGCGTCCTCAACATATTGAGTAAATCTGGCAGGGTTTAACGATCTCGTTCATGTTATAGTTCATAATGAACTGTCCATAACTCTCGGGCAACGATTGCAACACGAGATCGGTTGCCTAAATTTGGCAGTGGTTTAACGATCTCGTTCATGTTATAGTTCATAATGAACTGTCCATAACTGTCGGGCAACGATTGCAACACGAGATCGGTTGCCAACTCTTGGCCGACCGGGAACCCCATTCGGGCGAGATTCTCCAAGTACCCGATCATACGGAGTACATGGGGTCCCACCGGGTTCCCTTCTGCCAGATGACACTTGAACAGTGCCTTAGAGACCTCATACCTCTCTACCCTCGCCTGCTCTTGGAGAAGCTCAGAAGTCATGGTGCAAAGTATAAGGCAGACCGCATCATTAGCGTCATCAACACGCTTTTGATACGCCTTTAGGGCAGCAGGTGTTTGGTTCTCTGGACCTTCTGGAACATGCTCCTCTATTGCGTACAGTTTCTTCTCTTGCTTGAGAACAATTCTCAAGTTTCTGTACCAATCAAGAAAGTTGGTTCCAGAGAGCTTGTCCTTCTCAAGGACAGATCTTAGGGAATGTTGTGAACTCGATGAGTTGTTTGCCATTTGGAATTCTACAAAAAGGAAAATACGCAAGTTTTAGTATTTGTGAATTTTTGACTATATTCAATAATGGCTAGTTTAACAAATATAGCTCCCACTATTTTTCTACGGATTAATAACCCTCAAGATGTTAATTCGGAAAATATCCTTATATTTTCTAGTGAGCCAAGATCCATGTTTCACCTCCTTATGAGCTTGCTTTGGCAAGTCACCCATAATTTAGTTACTTTAGGTAGGAACAATTCCAATTGCATCCCATATGCAACTCTTGGTTCAATTGGGCAAATAACTCCTTACTTATCCATCCATATGGATAATCCCAATTGATTGCCTCTAGGTTTCTTAATCAAATTAATAGCCTAGTTGTGTTCAACCTCTTATCTAAACAATTGCACATTGTTACGTGCCATCGCATTCCATCATTATGAACCAAGTCGCCATGCTTTGGCACGCACGAGCTTGATAAATAATAATGATAATGAGTGTTTAAATAACGAGAAGGCAAGAACACAATATTTGAATTTTGAGGGATTTTAAATTCAATTGTTTTTGTTGATCAATATCAACTAATCTATCTATTTGAGTTTCGGCACAACTCCAAATAATATATCCGGGTTGTCTAATTATCTTATTATCCTAATTGCATGCATCATCCATACACCAACCACACAATAATAAGACAATAAAATAAACAATCACAAAACAGAAATTAAACATGATGTGGATATGGCCTTTTCTAGACTAAGATAATTCCAAGCCAATGGAATTATCTATGAACCCTAAAAAAAACACATCTCCATGCGTCTTGATCTTTTGGTCCATCCTTTATAGTCATGTGGAATGCTCCATGCTCCATCTTTTTGTGGCTCCTTTGGCTTTGGGATTCTTTTCTTCAATCTTGGCTAACAATCTACTTTATCTAGCACTAGCTAATATCTATACTAAATAAAATAAATCTCACAAGTTGAGAAAAAAATGGCACGCAGGCCATAAAACCCTAATTAATTATTACAATTAATTGATCAGCTCGCAGGCCGTAAAACCAAACCACAAAATTAAACATCCACATCAAACCACATCCTAAGGCCATATCCAATCACCATGCGATTTGCACATAAACAGTTAAAATCCAATTTTAACGCGCTTGGTCAATTTTAATTGATTTTAGGATTTCTAGGGTTAAAACGGTCCATGGGCCCAATAAATCAAATTGCCCGGGCCCACCAAGATGAACCACAAGGCCCTAGGGCCGGCCCGGCCCAAAACCCACAAGCCTAGGCCGCGGGTTAGGGCGGCCATGCTTGGGCGGGAAGCAAAGGGGGCGGTCCCCTAGGGGGCCGAACCTTCTTATGGGAGTTGTTTCCAAAACAACTCCCTTGCTTGGTGCCCAAGTTTGATTGTTTCCTTGTTTTCGGAGAACTCCTTCTTCCCCAAGGATGCCCAAACCCTAGATCTAAGATCCTAAAATTTCTCAAACTCACCAATTCATGCATCCAATGCAAAAATTGGATCTTGTTATGATTAATTATTGACAAATTGCATCCCATGCTTGATTTGTCTTGTTTTACGCGATAAACAATCAAATTAAGGTGTAAAACAACTAAAACGTAACACATAAACCACGTTTGTGCTCTACGACCTGTGGCTCTGATACCACGTTTTGATTCATGGATGCGCAACGGAAACACAAACAATCATAAAACCATGCAAAACCCTCCAAGTATCACAAGTCAAAAGACATAACGATGGTAAGGGTAAGAAATCAATAACACACCTTAGGGTTCTCCTTTGATGACTTCAAACGCGAATTGTGTCACGTTCTCTACGGTTGATCCACGCCTAGAGTTGATCCTAGAATCTCCCAAGTCCTTGGTGCTAGCCCGGAAGAGGAAGAGGAAGAAGAATCACGCAAAACGAGACCCAAAGGAGGGCTCTCGGCCTCCTTGTGGCCGACGGGGACGGGCGGCAGCAAGAGGGGCGGGCGGCTCCTCTTGTTGCTTGCTCTCTCTCCTTTTGTTCTCTCCCACTCTTGTTATGTAAAATTATGAGCATAAGTTATGTGGGAAGGAAGGAAGGAAGGAAGGTCCTTTATATAGTCCAACAACTCCTTGCCAACTACCAAAAGGGATTATTCTAGTCCTACTAGAATTCAATTTAGTCACTTCCTTGCAAATTAGTCCCTACTAAGTTTGCAAGGTTTTGCAAAGTGATCCTTCTAATTAATTAATCCAATTAATTAATTCCCAAATCTAGTTCAACTCTATGTAGCGTGTGACCCCATAGGTTCTATCTAGTTGGTAGCAACTATTTGCTAATATTGAGCGGTCTCTAGCAAAACATCCATTCTAGCCAACTAATAGAATAGTCATCTTGACAACCTTTGTACAAGTAATTGTCTCATCCATTTGTCTCTATATCCTGATTGGACACGAGACATACAAGTCACACTCGTATATCCAATCCATAGTTTCTCGATCTATGGGAATAGCCTTATTCGTGCAAATAACATCAATATACCATATTGATTTATTTGAGTCTGGCCAGACATTCTATAAGCACTATCCCTCGAGTGGCCTAGGATACTTGCTCCCATTATGTTGGAGGGACAAATTCTATCTACGTCCACTACGATCTCTAAGCTTGCTTCTTATTGTATCCAGTACACGCCTTTATAACTACCCAGTTACGGTGTAGCGTTTAACGCTACCAAGATCACAATATTCCACAACTAGAATATCTAGTGACTTCAAGTCTAAGGATGACAATACCATTGCACCGCGAGAAGCGCTTGTGACTTAACATAACGTGTATGTAGCCTTCTCGGAGATGGGTCAATCCAGTGCAACATTCCCTAATGCACACCTATGTGTTGGATCGTGATATCTCCATATCAATCCAACCCCATACTAGTCTATAGATGATCGTCCTATTAATCATTATACTGGACTAGGGATATTTAAGATAAACAACACAATTGTAAATCCAAGGACTTCATTATATTAAATATCCAATAAATAATAAATGAATTTCTAGCCACAAATAATTCATACTAAACTAGATTGCCTCTAGGGCATCTATTCCAACAACAGCCACTATCAACCACGTAGAGTTCAAGAGAGCCTTTGTCGATGGTGGAGCCGCGGTGAACGTGATTCCACTTAGCACCCTGGAGCTGGCAGGAATCTCACAAAGCAAGATCGTGAAGAGGCCTTCTCCATTGATGGGCTTTGGAAGTGACTCCAAAATTACTGTAGCATGGATCTGCTTGGGGATCGAGATTGGGCAGATTAGATGTTCTGCCAAGTTCCACATCATTGACGCCGACACGACTTACCACATGATCATCGGTCGAGCATGGATTCATCGCTTTCACGCCGTACATTCTACGGCTCACCAAGTAATGAAAGCTATCTAGAAAGATAGGGTGGTCGCAATTCCCGCCTCGGTGAACCCCTTCAATCTAGAGGAAACACATCTATGTGAGGCTGTATGGTTTACAAAAATGGCACATGAAGCTACTCCAGCACCGTTTGGGTCAACTCCACTACCTAAGTAGGGAGACGTCAAAGGCCAGTCACCAGCCGGAGTAATGGTGATGCAAGAGGAGCCTAACGGGACGAAATCTGCATGGGAAGAAATTCCCAGGGTTACCTGCAACAAGAGTGTTTATACCCTGAAGAGGGTCATCGAGCATGACAGTGAGGGAAAGCAGGTAGGAAGTTTTTAATCCAATGGCAAGAAGTGTTTCTGCATCTGAAGGATGCCACGGGACTACCACCACCAACCAATACGCAACGGCAGTGTTCCTAGCCTTCTCTTTACTATGCTTTGCACTTAACACTGTACACTTCTGGATTTTCCCATATGAGGGTTCCATCAATGATGATAAATCTCCCCTAGGGGAGCTATTTTGTCAATCGCCACTCACTTTACCACTCTACAACAATACTCGAGCATAAGCCTATCTTTCTAGATAGCAGTCGATTGCACAAGCCTATCTGTCTAGATAGCAGCAAGAAACAAAAAGCCTGTCTGTTTAGATAGCAACCAAACGCGACTACATTATATCTTTGTAGATAGCAGCAAAAATAAAAAGCCTATCTGTTTAGATAGCTGCCAAACGCGACTACAGCCTATCTGTCTAGATAGCAGCAAAAATAAAAAGTATATATGTTTAGATAGCAGCCAAACGTGACTACAACCTATTTGTCTAGATAGAATCAAAAAATAAAAAGCCTACCTTTTTAGATAGCATCCAAACGCGATTAAAGCCTATCTGTCTAGATAGCAGCAAAAATTAAAAGCATGTCTGTTTAGATAGCACCCAAACGCGACTAAGGCCTATCTGTCTAGATAGCAGCAAAAATAAAAAAGCCTATTTGTTTAGATAGCAACTCATTCAAAGCCTATATGTCTACATAGCAGCCAAAGTCCATCCATCTGATGGCAGCAAAAATACAAAGCATGTTCGATCGAATAGCAATTAATATACGAGGTAAAGTCTATCACAGTAGACAAAACAGCAAATGCAAAGCATACTTTCATAACAGCCAAATGCGGCTTACAACTTATATGTTTAGATAGCATCTTGAAGCAAAGTTTACAACGAGAAAAAGCTTTCAATCAAAAATCCAAGTGTTCTCAAGGAACGTTCCTACATAAGACTCTAAAACTGCAAAACTTGACGTTGTCGTCGACGGCCTCGACCGAAACAGACCTCTTGCTCATGCCCCTAACAGGGCAAGGTGCCAGATGAACTTCAAGTCATGAAGGCTGTTGATGTGAAGAACAAGTGGGAGAACAGCTCATGGGGTAGGAAGCTAATTGTGCATAATAAAGAAGCACACCCACTTGTTGATCCCTCGCTGAAACGATGGTGGCAAATAGTTCTCCGCCGGAGAACCAACGAAGATGCACACCACTCATAATTTGCTGGTATAAGAATCGGTGCAAGGTTGCTCTGTGCCGGGGGTCCACCGGAGATGACCCCTGCAAAAATGATGAGGAAAAATATGTCTTCGTTCCAACGGAAGAGCTTACACAACTGGTCTTCGGAAAGACCAGGCGAATCAGGGGCCTCTTCAGTGAATTCCTTGGGAGCAATTTCTATAGCACAACGCACAAGTTCAAGCTTGGAGGACCAGAGCTGATACGGATTGAAAGTGGGTAAAGAGCAATGAAAAGAATGGTGAGGACTCAGTTGAGGTGGCATTTTTTCAATCACAGGAGCCTAGATGAAGAACAAAATAGCAAGAAAGGGGGTTTATATAGGACTCAGAGGAGACTCTTTAGTTTCCCGGCCGATTCAGCAACGCCTCGAAAATGGGCAAGAATCAATGACCCTATTAAAGACTACGACGATACAGTAGCCCCAGGAAATGATGAAGGTTGGGCCCACTGCGTGAGGACCACACCTTATTTAATACCGTGGAGGCACGACAATTCAGATAATGATGGCAGCTCGTGGGGACTTGAGCCTACAAAGGCATAAAATATTCTGGACTCACCAATAGTCCTGAGACGTTCAGTTCTAAACTACAGAAAACATGATATATGCGCGTAAGCCTATCTGTCTTCGATAGCTGCCAAAATCATTAAGTCAAGTGTAAGCCTACCTGTTTAGGTAGCAATTAGACGCGTGTGGAAGCTTGTCTCATGATAGCCTATTTGTTTAATGGCAACGCTATTTACCTACGAGGAGCAAACACATAAAGCCTCGCATTCATGAAATCAAAAACATGAACCATTCGGAAGATATTTCAAAATGTGCAAAACTAACGCGCGCAAAAACAGGACAGATGTTCAAGCGATCCAAGGATCGCGGCCACAAAAGGGCACAAAAGGTTACATTAAGGAGTTTGAAAACGCAGTTCTTGCAAATATTCGAAAGCTTAGTCCTCAAAGAAATCCTTCAAGAGAGAATCTCCCGCCGATAACATGATGTTGTTAGCAGTTAGCTCCTCTAAGCGAGCCTTGTTATCCGCATGACATTTGGCGGCTACCTCAAATTCCTTGGCCATTTGCTCCAGATCTGCTTTGCGTGCGTCAAGAGCGGTCTTCCCCACCCTATAAGCATCACACTCAGACCTGAGTCACGCAGAATTACGGATTTTCGTCAATCTCTGCACAAGAAAGTCCAGATCTTATCGCCCTACCGCAATCTGTTGAAGCGCTTCTGTGTTAGAAAGCAGGTCTTGAGCGCTGTCAACCGTAGTGCTCGCAGGAGTATTTGCATGAGTTCTCTCCAAAAGAGCGACCATCTTTCTGAAAAGTTCCCCTCTGTCTTTTGGGTCAAGTTCCAGCACTCTTGAAAATGCAGTTTGAGAGGACACACGCACCTTCATTAGCCACTCGAGGCAAGTTTGGTCGATACCTGCGCGCACAGCAGCACAAGCAGAATACTGAGCCAAAAAAATGGGTTCAGTAAAACCAATAATCATGGACAAAAGGGGAAATGAACTTACCCGTTCCTTCAACAATCTTTCGAAGAGGGGCAATAGAACCAGCTGCTTCAGCCAACCTCCGATCTGCCTGAATCTCTCGCGCGAAGTATGAATCAGGGATCAGAAAACTCTTCTCAACCGCAACAGGATTTGCAGTCTGCCAGCCCCATACCTCAAACGGATTCTCAGAGAATAGGGAATCTAAATCCCAATCGAAGCCCCCTGCTAAGTCAGCACTTCTCAGAACGCTTGACGTAGGAGGAGCGTCGCATCCGGATGACTCAGTCTCTACAGTATGCTTATCAGAAGGGGAGTCGTGCTCAGCCAAAGAAAATTCAGTGGCGCTTTTCTCAACAGGAGCACCACGCACACCTAACCCAGTATTATGCTCAATCTCTATCGCAACTCCATTAGGGGAGGCGTCACATTCAGAGCCCGCAATTGCAGGAGACTGCTCAGCACTTGTTCCCCGCCTAGTTTCTTCTTCATCCGAAGAAATGGGTATTGTCTGAGCAATGGGAGCAACATTGTCCTCCTCCTGCCTTTGACGGTCCTCTTCCTCCTGCTCAGAAATGAACTCCAAACGTTCTGCATCAGCATCACCTCCCACTGTTGGGCCTTCCTCCACTGGACCTTTCTTTGAAATTCCTGCGATAGAAATTTCACGCTCAGGAATCACTACGGCACTGTGGGGGCGACGAGGTCTTAAGGGGAAAGGGTGAGGCTTTGCAAAAACAATTGTGTTACTCTCGAAACAACAGAGAATAGAAAGTAAACCTCCACCGGTGTTTGAAATGGGGTTCCCCCACTTATGTGGGGTCTCCGCGCGATAAGTATGTTGCAGATTATCATTAACACCTTTCAGCCTAGCATGACCTGCTTGATCAAGACATTAAAAGCCTGGCTCAAGAAGAGTGAAGCAGGATGAGTATGTTGCGTGTTGCCAAAGGGGTTACCTGAGGATTCACCACACCGATCCCTTACCCATTTACGAATATCATATAGGGGCACACCATGGTGCAGTGCGCCAGTCACGATTTCATAGTCTGATAAAGCAAACTTAAAAATTGTACCTTCTTCGTCTTCGTCATCTACAAGTTCATGAAGGGCTAATTGGGCTCGATGCAGTTCATTCACAGTTCCAGGAGAAGGACGAGGTATGCGCGAATGTGTTTATCGCGTGCGTGGTCTTCGCTCTCTAGAGCTCCCCTTGGCGATCTCCTCGAGACTTTTCTTTTTAGCCATCTCGATTCGCTCTTCCTCTGATAGCTTTTCTTGCAAAGATCTTTCCTCAGCCATATGTCTTGATTCTTCGATGGCCTCTTCCTCGGTCACGACCACCAGCCCTTTCAAGGGACTATCACCATCTGCAGCAGAAGCAACAAATAGTGAGAATTGACACATTAACTTGCCATGTTAATATGCCACTTTATCTCACCTTCTTCTTCCTCCTACCTGGCAACAAAGCCTGCCTCTGGTTCTGGGGTTGTCCTTTTCTTTGAAGTAGTTCTCTTGGCAAAAGAAGTTTTCTTCACTACTGGCTCATTCCGCGAGCGTTTCGATTGATGCGTCACCAAATCACCAGCCGAAGAGAGACTTGCACTTCTCTTCTTCGTCGCTTTGACAAGCAGGGCAAGGAAAAGTTCAAGTTTTTCCAAAATCGCTCGCTGGGTTACTTCATCCATGGGCGTCTCTGGAAGAATGACGTCTTCGGGTTGGCTTTTCTTTGAGCGACAAAGATCAATAAGACCCCCGCTGCAATCCCCCGAGGTAAAGCATCTCAAGCAGCACTAATAAGAAAAGGAAAACAATATTTTCAGTCATAGGAAACAAAGGAAAAAGAGGATGATGAAGTTCAGACAATACCGCTTGGAAGTCCCACGCGTACTGAGTCCTCGCATCAAGGGAGTTCTGTCCGATAATGGTAGTTTTCTCGTCCATAATTAATTTCGGACAAAGATGGTGGTCTGCAGCTAGCAATGAGTAATATCTGTAGTGGGTCGCGCTTCGGGTAAGAGTAGTCTTGAAAGGATAATCATTGATAAAGGCGCGAGGACTGTGCCGACTTGAAGCTGAGTCTGGGGATTGATCAAACGGCGAGCCTGGGTATTACAGAAAGCCACCCAACTCGCCGAAATCATGCTATGTCTTCCTCTGGAAGGCTGAGTTAAAGGGAGTTTTGCAATGAGCAGTTGGTTGCTCTTCCCCTAAAGCACTCCATTATAACAACCTTTGGCAACAGACTTGGACCACATAGGAGGCGCGATAGCATCATAACCCATTTGAAAAGCCATGCGAAGAGGATCAAAAGGAACTGCTATGCGCTCATAGTTGCAAGATTCAGCCCCAGGCGCATGTTCAACCAATGCACGCAGATAGCCTCTTCTGCACCAGTTCACGTACCTTCCATAACGCTGAGACCCTCTAGTAATGTGTCTTTCCTGGAAAGGGGTATCAACCTCAGGATACATGTCCTCGAGAAAAACGATGTTATCTAATTCCACCACATATGGCCGGGCCACAAAAAGTTCAGCTTCATCACATACCAAGGAAAAGTTACGGCAAGTACTCTTGGTACGAAACCAACACCACGAACGGGGACACAGGTTTACGTCCTTGGAGCTCTGAACATTCCACATATCGACGGCAGAAGGAATTAGAGCATATGCGGGCCAACGTTCGAAAACCCACATGGTCAAGAATCCAACATTGACAAAGGAAATAACGTTGACTCTTCCCCGCGACTGCTCGACATGTGACACGGCTAAGTCAACAAGGGGCCCCGGAGCAATTTCCCGACCAAGCGCGAGCTTTACTGCAAGTGGGAGCACGTGGATAAAGACTCTGTCACGCGGACTCCCGTCTATAAGGTAACGTGACAACCAAACACACACGAAACCACACAACGACCATGGGATCCCTTCTCCATCGGTACAAATCACCTCGTTGGGGTTACCTTTGAGAAATTTATGGATGATGGCGGGTTTAGCATAGTCCTTGTAAAAAAAAATGAGCCACTTAGACCAGATTTTTCGCGCTAGAAGAAACGGACATGAAAGTCTCGCAAGGTTTAATCTCGTCAGGTGCCCACCGCATGGCGGCCTTCTTCAGAGTCGCAATACACTCCTGCATCTGCGTAAAGAGGGTAAGCTCCTCATCACCCTCTAATTTGTCCAAAGGGTCAAAGGCTCCCATGCTCGGAAGCATCAACATATTTTCCACATCTTCAAGGGTAGGCGCGGCCTCGAAAGAAGAAAAATGGAATGGATGGTTTTTTCTTGAGTAACGCGAGAATAGGACCCTTAGCATGTCCTGGTCGGCTTTGAGGTTGAAATCTTTAGTCGCACGGATGGCGTTATAAACCCCAGCTTGCTTTAACACCTCTCCTTGGTTGTTAAGGATGAACGTGGTCCATTCATCCATTCCATCAAGCTTTTCCAAGAAAGCCTGGAAGAGGACATCATTGAATGGGATCAGGACAGCTTCAATACTAAGCCTCTGTACATCATGGGCGTCTGCTAAATCCCAATCTTCCCTGTTTGGCTTGAGCTTCAATTCAAGAGCAGCAACTGGAGGAGACGCCTGGGGAGCGTCTCCCCAGATCGTAGCCAAGTAAAAATCATCACCACCCAGATATGGGGCCTTGTACCAAAGTTCCCTGGGAAGTTCCGGCACCTCGGCAGATTCTTTGTTTGATTTATTGGGAGCCATTGCTATGAACATAAACAACTGATTACAAATCAACGGCATGCAAGAGGAAAGAAAAAGGGGGGAGAGGAGTATTTGAAAAATTCAACCACAAATTGACACACGGCTAATCACTCACCTTGCTGACGATTGAGTGATTGAATTGCCTGGGAGAATGTGTTGACAATCTGATCAAGAACTTGGTCGAAAGTTTCTGCTTCTTGCTGAGGATTCTCTCTCTGATGCATACGAACTCGGAAGAAACAACAATGGAAAAGTTCTAACTGGAGGAAGCAAAGGGTTTAAATAGCCTTCAGATTGAAGAGTCGCGACTGCTGACGTTTGCTGAGTCAGCAACGCTTCGGTATCTGGCGAGATTGGCGACCCATCAAATCCTGCTGAGTTATTCTTGCCTCAAAAATAGGCGAAAAATCGTGGATAGCGTCTAACTAGCTTCACAGTGGCCACGCTTCGTCAGAAATCAAACGGCGCTTCTAAACCCTAGGAAATCATGGCTATGACCGGGGGCTAGGGATTAGAATCATAATCCAAAATACAAAGAATCTGCGTGGAGCCCACGCACGGCTGATTTTACGCGATTGCACAACGGACGTGCACATGACATTCGCGTAAAAGGGGGCTAATGTAGATGGTGCTTTCCAGACAAACAGATCACAACCACGTGGCGACCATCCAGCACACCCAGCTGTGCTCCATACACAACAGACAACTACCTATGCTTGTCCACGTGGGGGCTGCGAGACAGGGTCCTCGCGTACCAACACGGGACTTGTAGGGACTTAGTGGTTTGGAGGCTAGGGTAAGGCCCGTCGCGCGCGTGCGACATCCAAGCTCGCGCCCGACCCTTTGTAACTGCTTTGAGAGACTTAATGGCCAAGTCCTATAAACCCGGGTTGACCTCATAAAAGTCACCGGTATGTACGCTCAGGTGCCTAATGGTTCCTATATACACGGTCGAACGTGCCGTTGCGGGGGCTACCATTAATCCACCATTTATGGTGCATTAACACCCTCACAACGGTCACTTCCCCACTATATATAGGATCGTTAGCCCTCCGTTGCGACTCTAGTTCATCTCTTGTTCAACACTAGTGCTTCTGGACTTACCGAAGCTCTACCATTAAGTTTTCTCTCTCTTTCTCTCACAGTAACCATTGCTTACCCTCTCCCTACACACAACCCTACATCTCTCTTTGTTCCTATTCCCTACTCGAGCTGCACACTTGGATATCTCTGAAGGATTTCCTTGCGCACAATGACATAATTATGTCGTAAGCCAATATGATTATGTTTTCCATTATAAATATTATTATATGCTCTAGACATTGTAGCTTCACTATCGCAATACAAGAAAATAAACATCATCGGTTGTTGCCACAAATTTATATCTAATTTTAAATTTATCAGCCATGCTGCTTCTTTGCCTGCAGCTCATAAGGCTATAAATTCTAATTCCATAGTTCAGTGGGAGATACAAGTGTGTTTCTTTGGAACATCAATGCTCCACCTCCAAGCATGAAAACCCATCCAGAGGTTGCCTTATTGTCACTTGATCTAGTTATCCAACTAGCGTCTATGTAACCTAGGGCAGAGCATGGAGCGGGTTGGGCGGGTGAGGGGTGTGTTTCCCCAACTCAATGATCGCGGGTTTGTCATATCGATACCCAAACCCAACCAAGTAGTCGATAAACCCAAAATCAATCAAGTCTTTCGACTCGGGCCAGTTAGGTCAGGCTTAGACAGGTTCAAGATGTAACACCCCCAAAACGACCAAGTCGGAAGCCCGGGGTGGTCACTCCGTACCCGAGATGAAATCCAGATACAAGGAGGTTTAAAACAGAGAATCACACATAAACTTTATTAAAACTCCAATCTTTGTGCCTCAAACACAGGCATAAAGTCCAACTAAAAATCTAATGATACTAAAAAAATTCTAAGAAACTAAGTGTGACATTACTAATCGTCTAGGTGATGATTCGCGTCCTCGCTAAGCTATGCTCCCATCATATATACCTGTTGTGCAGAAAACAAAAGAGATCACCACATTTTCCAAAGTCAGCGGAAATAATGAGTTAATAAACACCCAGACATATAAACAGATTCTGAGTCATGATTTTAAACAAGACACAATAGTTTAAAAAGGAAAGAGATGAAAGGTGAGTTTAAGTACGAAACAAGGATTTGCAAAAAATTTCCTTTTACCATTTTACTTGGGGAAAACATTCACAAACTCTCTTCATTGTCCAATCGAGACTTCCAAATTTAAACAATAAAAGTCCATCCTTTGAAATTCACATTTATTATCATGTTGACACGGGGAAGAACCAACCACTTCGCAAGGATCCAGGACCTTAAGTGTCGACAACCCCTTACAGATTTCTTACGGCCAAAAGAGTGAGTACAAGGAGCTATCCGGGGCATTGTAACCGGATTAAAATAAAATAAAATGGGTCGAGAGACCGTAGTCAACATCGACTAAACCCAAAAAAATAAAATGTTCCCCGGTACAACTATTCAACTTTACGTCATTACGTCTTATTAATTTCTCATGTGATAGTTGTGATAATATCACTTTAGTAAAATCAACAAGATGATCAAATAAACAGTTAAAGCAAATATTTCATTTTGAGACAATAAATCACAAAACAGAGTTTAGACATGAAAGAAGGAAAGGGCGCTAGACCTGGCACGTTTACTTACCTTGAATCTCAAGAAAAAGCAAATCACTTCCTAGTAATACTCGACGTATCTTTCGTCAATAAAATTGTCGCCTACACATTTAATAATATCCTAATCAACATATTGCACAGACAGTCATATATGCAACACATAAAATCCCATACTAACTCTCCCCAACATTTGATAAGGTGAACCACCTCTTTTATAATAAAATACGCTTTATAAAGTTAACGTTTTATTATTTAAAAAAACGTACTAAACTATAACTATATAACTTACAAAGTAACATTATTGCTTAGAATAAATAAATTAATAAATATTTAGTTAACCAAGAATGTATTTTTCCAAAACTCGATAACGTAAAAGCGTAGAATCATTATAGTCTCCCAAAAGTCTTATAACGTGCAAAGTAACCTCCAAATTATGATCTCAAAATTTACTAACGTAAAACTACGATTTTTATTTAAAATATAGTTTATAAAAACTAGCTTTATTATTATAAAAACATGATATAATGTATATACCTCTTATAAGGTAATATAGAGAAATACAACATTTATTTCAATATTCAATAACATTTATTATTATAAAAACATATTACAGTTATATAACTACAGACTATAAAGAAATTCTAAAATTCTCCTATTATATTATTATTATTATTATTATTATTATTATTATTATTATTATTATTATTGAATAAGGAAAATTAATAAATCTTAAGTAAATACTTATTTTACAAATACTTTGTTAAAAGTAAGAAGATATAACTCTTCATTTTAAATAGTAATAACATATGAGGTTGATGGAGAAATACTTTCTGGAAAGGTACGATCACATCCCCCCTAAGTTTGGTAGCCAACACAAGCATCCACAAGATTTTGGATAGCGCAAAACAACCCCCCTAACTTTGCAATAAATTTCATTCCACATTTTCCCCACTAACTAACTAATAATAATAAAAGAAATAAAACAAAACAAAACAAAAAAAATAAAAGAGAAGGGGAGAGAGGGACGGGTTGTGTACCCGGTTGAGGGAAGAGGACCGCGAAAAGGCCGACAAACTGTGGCGAAGAGGACGGGGTGAAGGCGGCGAGGATAATGGACGGCCGGACAGGGGACAACAGCGGTGGCGTCGGGCTTGCCTTGTCCGGACCTGCGTTCGCCTCGTCGAACTCGGGCTCTGGATGGGTTATGCTTGGCGCAGAACAGAAGAGAGAGAGCAAGAGCGTGAGTGAGAGAGAGAGGCTGGGATTTGAGTGGATTCCCTTTGAGATTTCAGAGGTTTATATAGCCTCGAAGGTTATAAATCCGGCGACGACTAGGAGTGTTCTCCGGGGTCAATTCATTTCCTAATTGGGTCACGAAATCGGGTGAAATTGGTTCCTTGAAGCTAAAGATTCGAGCTTTGATGGATTAAGACTGAATTGGGACAGAAATCGGGAAGTTTGATGGCGAATTGGCGGTGATGGTGTTCGAGTCGGAGGAGGAGGCGTTGAGAGCTCTCCTGCTCGATGTAGGAGATGGAGAAGATGAAACTTTGTGTAAAAGACACTTTTCTCCCCACTGGTTTAGGAAAAATACAACTAGCATCCCCCCTAGTTTGTTAAAAGAAACTTTCTAATTTAGAAAAAAGACATAAAAACCCTAAGTTGTTAATAATAATAAAACTAACTTCTAAATAATAAAACTAGCACCCAACACTTTATAATAATATCATAAAACACCCGTATCTATAAAACGGAGTATTTCACAAAAGGTTGCAAATCTTTTGCAAACTTAAGTATATAAACATGACATATTCAGCGCTTGGAGTGAGCACAAACCTGTTTGGCCGGGTTTTGCCAAAAAAAATATCCCCGACCCAATAGATATGGGTTGGAGAATGTTCAACCCAAACTCACCCTATTCTTTTTATACCCAAACCAGGACCGGTTAGGCCGGGTTTAGACGGGTTCAAAAGGTTGCAAATGTTTTGCAACCTTAAGTATATAAACATGACATAATCAGCGCTTGGAATGAGCACGGACCGGTTTGGCTGGGTTTTGCCAAATTTTCTGCCCCAACCCAATAGGTACGGGTTGGAGAATGTTCAACCCAAACTCACCCTATTCTTTTTTATACCCAAACTAGGACTGGTTAGGCTGTGTTTAGACGGGTTCAAAAGGTTGCAAATCTTTTGCAACCTTAAGTCTATAAACATGACATATTCAGCACTTGGAGTGAGCACGGACCGGTTTGGCTGGGTTTTACCAAATTTTCTGCCTCGACCCAATAGGTATGGGTTGGAGAATGTTCAACCCAAACTCGCCCTATTCTTTTTTATACCCAAACCAAACCTAACTCAAAAAACTTGATTTGTGGACTGTGTATCTAACTAAAATATGTAATTTTTCATGTGAAATTTTGATCAGACCGGACCGGTTTTAAAAGGTTTTGCTAACTCCGTAATAATGATCAATCGAAGTTAGTTCGGGTTTGTAATTCTCTAATCGTAATCAATCAACTAGCATGAACGGGTACTAATTCAAACCGATTTGGGGCGGATTGATTTGGGGCTGGCGGTTTGCTCACCCCTAGTGTAACCCTCTATTACTGTCGAGAAGTTAATCTAAAATAATCCCAAAATAATACCAAGTTGAAAGTCTTCTCGAGATATCCAGGGATATTTCCAAAAACTTTCCAATACACGGCACTAATATTACTTGTGTATCTTGCGAGTTTACAAACTGTGAAGAAAATATCTAGTCGATTGCAATGTATTAAGACATTAAACTCGTAAATACACTAGCATTCTCTAAGAGCAACCGCTCTGCCATAATTTCCAATAAATTTTACCGAAGAATTATAGGGTGAGTTTTCTTATTTAAGTCCTAAGTTTTCAAATTTAAGAAGCAGCTTCTCTATGTAATGAGATTGACATAAAGTGTAACCTCCATTATGTTTCTTCACCTTGACACCTGAGATAATATAAACCTAATTTAGTTCCTTCAACTTGAATTGGGACGCCAAATACTTCTTTTTTTTCTAATATTCCTTCCCTGTTAGTCTAAAAAATAAGTATATTATCAATATACAACAAATAATAACGCCATAGCGATCAGTAACTTGTGAGTATATTCATTTTTCAGTATTGTTATGCTTAAACACGTTGGATAAAATAACGGAATCGATTTATCATGTCATTGCTTCAGTTCATGTTTTAACCCATACCAGGACATAACAAGTTTGCAAACCTTCTTTTTGTTAATTGGCATCACGAATCCTTCATGTTGTTCCATATACACTTCTTCATCCAATTCACCATCTAATAACTCCATATAACATCCATTTAGTGTACATGCATATTAAAAATGGAGGAAAGTGTTATAAATACTCTAATTGATGTTATTCTAGTCACAGATGCATAGGTAACAAAATAATCGGGACATGCTTTCTACTTGAAACTTTTTTCTACCAACCTAGCCTTAAAGGTTTGTAATTAAATTTTTTTCAAAACACCCACTTGCACCCAATAGGTCTGAACCCCGAGGAAAATCAACTAATATCTATGTATTACTTGATAATATAGAGTCCATTTCGTCGTAGATAGCCTCTTTCCAAAAAATAGCATCTCTAGAAGCCATAGGTTCAAAAAGTTCCATATCGAGTGAAATAGGAATCTCTTTAGGACATTATCACTATCTCCTTCCATTAGAAAGATAAGAGAATCTCGAGAGACAAAATCAGGACCCAAACCCTTTTCCTTTCGGGCCCTCTGACTTCTCTGATGAGGTTTAATATTATCGGAAGTATTTCCCTCATTTCCAAGAGATTGTTATGGATCCATTGTTTGAGCATGTTTTAACGAGTTCGAATCGTCGATGAATTTATTTTCAATAATCTGACATCCCTCGATTCCAGTATGCCATTGGATTCTACATCCAATAACCTATATGACTTTCAATTTTCGGCGTATCCAACAAACACGCGTTTGAGAGATCTTGGTCCCATTTTGTTCTCTTAGGGTTTGTAACACGAATAAAGGCCAAGCATAATCCATACTCTAAGGTATTTCAAGTTTGGTTTTCTGCCTTTCCACCCATCATAAGGTGAAAATTTTGATTTCTATGAAAGAAATCTATTAATTCGCGTTTAAGATAATTAGCATTGCCATATCAACTAGCATCCTATTTTTCCTTTCAGTCAAACTATTTTGTTTTGGCGTGTTTGGTGCATTAGTTTTGATGTACAATGCCATGCTCTTCACAAAATGTTGAAAACTCATTAGCAAAGTATTCACCACCTGTGTAGCTATGAAGTGTTTGATTTTCTTTCCATGAGATTCTCAGCTTCAGCCTTATAACACTTAAATTTGTCAAATTCCTCATCCTTGGTTTTCATCAAATAACATAGATATATCTTGAATAATAATCAATAAACGTTATGAAATATATATTTCCACCTTTAAGAACTATGCTATTTTTCTCACAAATATCATAATGCACAAGCTCTAGAACTTGAGTTTGTCCTCCAACGTTTGGGAAAGATTTATTAGTCATTTTGCATGTATGCAAATTTCACATTCAGAGTCGTGAACACTAGTGCAAGATATCAAACCATTTTTCCACGTGAATTTCAATTATCCAAGATTTAAATGAGCCAAGTGATAATGCCATAAAGAAATACAGTTGCATGTAGATAGAACTAGCCTTTATTTTATTAATGGATAACTTAAACATCCTATTACAAGAGTATCCCTTTCCAACAAACATTGTCAGCCTCAATCACACCCTTAAAGTCGTTCTTACAAAGAAGACTAGCCAACACTAAATTTTTCTTGATTTCAGGAACATAAAGAACGTTCTGCGGGGTCAATTTCTTCCCTAAAGTGATTGAATTTGGACATTCCCTTTTCTGATAACTTTAGCTGCATTACGATTTCCCATAAGAACTTCACATTCAATAGGAGCATCTTTATAATTTATAAAAAGTAACATGTTACAAACATAGGCAGTTGAACCGGAATCATACCACCAATCATGGGAAGCATCTTCACACGCCATGTTTAATTTTATTATCATGCCAATGTGCATTTCAGAAACAATGGCGACTAATTCAGAAACTGGACTCTCAATGACATTAGCATGTTTGGTATTTCCATTAGGCTTGTCGTTGGAATTCCTGTTTTGAACCCTTGGCTTGTTGCATTCCTGTCTGATGTGTCCCTTCTTGTCAGAATTACAATATTTTGGTTTCTTCTTGTTCGGCTTGGTAGCGCCGCTTGGATTGGAACTGGATTCATCGAACTTCCTCTTCTTTCTTCCTCTGTCTTAATCATCCATTAAGTTCACCTTAGAACTAGAAGGAAGAGCCAGGTTTCTATTCCTGATACGAGTTTCTTCTTCAATTCGGAGATTTTCCAGAAGTTGTTCAAGGGTGAAATATTCTTTCGTGTGCAGAAGTTTCTTCATGTACTTATGCTAACTTTCTGGAAGTTTGGCAATAATAACCCCCACTACCAATACATCAAAAACAATGATTTTGTGATCCCAAACCTTATTGCAAAGATTTTAAAGTTTCTTAGCCTGATCAAGAACATAAGTACTACCATCCATAGTAAAATCAAAGAAGTTCTTAATGAGAAACTTATTTGATACCCGCTTTCCAGGCTTGTATATGTACTCCAATTCCTTCCAGATTTTGATCAGTGACTTCTCTGATGTGAATAGATCGTAAAGGCAATCTGACAGTGTGTTCAGGATGTGTCCTCTGGAAACCAGTTCGTGTCCCTCGCTCTTTTTTCGCTTCGGTTCTATTTCGTAGGTGTCATATTCTATTGGTTCTAGTATTGGCTGAAGATTTTCTTCCAAAATGTATGACACCTTGAACGCACTGAGCAGGAACATCAATTTTTCATGCCATCGGGTGAAATTGGTGCCATCGAACCAGCGTAGTATGACTAAGTCTTGATTCATCATCTTGAAAGTTGCAGTTTTTTCTTCCGTCTCCATTTTTGTTCGATTTATCCCTTAAATTTTGACGTGATTTCATAACGCGTATGCGTAAGTGCACGGTCAAGTAATATATGGGTGGTATTTCAACCCCGAGTTATCGATCCCACGAAAACATACTGAGATTATTTAATTAAGCGATTAACTTAGAGAACGATAGCAGGAGGAAGAATTGTGATAAAAGAGGTTGTCGCCCCCAAACAAGCGACTAAATTAAAATAACGAATAATTAATATTTTTGTATTTTTTAATTAATAATAAAATGAAGAAACTAGGCAATCTCTAGATCACATAGGGCTATAGACGACTTCTGGATTACCTGAGTAACACATTAATTCTATCATAATCAAGACGGGTAATAGGCTATGACAATCTTCCGTCGGTATCATGTCATTTTACGTCTCGGTTGACTAAAATCTCATCTCCGTCTCATGTTGTCTACCTATTCGTTCTATCAGGTCATCTAATGGTACGATAACGGGTCCTGTCGATCCACTGTTTCACGGAACAGTTGAACAATTCTACCGAATCTACCCACACTAGCCAATCCTACTCACTTCTCCTACCGCTCTCGGTGATTCGGGATTGATGCTCATATCTCATCCTAGCTAGTTAAAGTCACAGTCGCGCACTTCACTAGCCAACTAACAATTTTGGTTAATAACTCTATCCCCGTTAAGAATTAAGCATAGACTATGAACAATTGAATAAAGAAAAAACTAATAATTAAGCATGATTCATCCTAACGAATAAACCCTAGTTCATTGGTTATCAATTCCTATCTTAGTCGTGTCACTATACTAAGATCCTTAACAAGATTCAAGAACTAACATTCATTCAATAGAAGAAATCAATAAGCATGAAATAAAGAATGAAATCCGGAAAAATCACCGTCTACATAACCCTAGGATCTCATATGAGATGCCTAGCAATGGAGTTTAGCTAATCGTATTACAAAGAGCAAAACAATAGAGTTTCTCCATAAAAAAATTGAGAGAGGAAGAAGAAAAGAAGACTCAAAACCTAGAGATCTCCAACGGTGAGCTCGAGTTATTCGTCCGTCTTTGTTCTTCGTCTCCTCCTTTTTCTCCCCACGTGAGTGATAGAATGATGATTGAATCGTATTAATTATTCTCCAACTAGGTTAGTAAATAATCAACTCAAAACGACATAGTTCTGGACCAAAAACAAGCAGACCCGTGCATCTGTCTTCAGCAGATCGCACGATCTGTTATTTCTGGTCGTGCGATCTGAGTGTTTTGCCCGTGAGAAATTTTGCCATGTGATCGCACGATCTGTCCTTTATGATCGTGCAATCCGAATTTGATCATGCGATCTGCTCTTCTGATCGTGCAAAAACAGTGAGTTGGTAAAATATTCTCCTCCGAATTTTGGCTAAGTATGGGAAGGGGGTTAAATTGTCATAACACAAACTTGATTAAATGACACTTGCCTCCCCTATCCATGTCTTCACACCATTTCTTTGTTGATTTCTTCTCCGTTTTAGCTCCCGATTAATCTTCCAAGCTTGTTTCTCCTCTCCGCTTCATCTCCCAAGCTCTGTTTCCTGTGAAAACAACACGAACACAACCCGTGCGATCAACGTGACAAAAATACATAAAATCATACGAGAAATGCTATGATTAACGACTTCATGCCTAGAGCTAAACTTCTACAATTTCTCTCTAATTATAGTGTAAAAGTAAAACTATCAACCCGAAAAGCACGCAAAATTATATAAAACATGCAAGAAATATAACTCTAATAGAGAGTTATCAAATTGTTATGGAAATATACAATTAGATGAAGGAAATAGCAACTTTGAGGCATGTTGGAATGTTGTCTTTTAGGGATACAATAAGTTGTGCCGGTTCGGCAGCTAACATTTGCAGTGACAATGTGATTGAATGTGATGTCTAATCTTGTGGAGTTATGGCTTGTTTATAGTACACGAAAGAACGCGAATAAGTTCTTTTCAAAAAGGGTGTTTTTTCATACCAATGTGACTTTTTTATAATAACACAACCCTTCAGTAACAAAAAATAACCGCTATAAGTATCAACATATATAAAAACAGAAAAAGAATATACTGATTGATATGAACTTTTGAAGATCTTATTTCACTAATTCCGTATAGGAGTGAATTTAGTATGTTTTGCTTGATTTGTTGATTTTAATAGAAGTGAGTATCGTATTTTGTAAGTCAGTGTTACTCCTTGACAAATTTATAAATTTTGAACCAAACCGCTTTTGTGGGCGTACCGAACCAAACCATTTGTAACCAGTTCAGTTTTGGTTTTGGTTTTTCTTCAAACTGAAAATCACGGTTCGGTTTGGATTTGGCAAAATTGCAATGCATGTACCAACAGTTTGCTTTTTCCGGCAAGTGGTACCCAAATTTTAAAATCATGCACCACAAGTCCCCAAACCTTCAAAATTCTTTCAGCGAGGTACCCTTCTGTTAACTTTCCATCCATATTGGACGGAATAATGTAAATAGACTATTTTACCCTTCATTTTCACTCCTAAATTTGTTTCAAATTACATGTTTACAAACAAATCAAACAAAAGAAATTAGGAGTAGTAAAATTTTAATTTAAAAATTCATATACATGTAAATATAATATTTTTTTCATAAAAAAATAATCTTACATATATTTACTTAAGAAATACTACTACAAATCATTACAATAAAAAAAAACTAATAAAAATGTCAGGTGGCAACTCTTGTGTTTGTTGTTAAAATGTACAAAAATACTTGTACTTTATTATTTTATTAAAAAAAATACATGTAAAGTTATAAAAGTTTGAAAAAATAAAATTTTATAATAACTTTGTTAAAAGGTTAAAGACTTTAAGATTGGCGGATATTTGCTAATAAAAACATATTTCATATATCGATATGATGTAAGAATATGTAATTTTGATGAAATATATGACATTATCTTTTCTATATCAAATTAGTAAATTACGATATTATTATTTTTAATTATTTTTTTGGACTTGTTAATAAAATGTACCACTTTAGAAAATTAGAGGTGAAAATAAAGGGTACAATAGACTTTTTATATTATTTCATCCAATATGGATGGAAAGTTAATTGAAAGGTAGCTAGCTGAACGAGTTTAAGAAGTTTGGGACCTGTGGAGCATGATTTTAAAGTTTGGGTACCCACTTGCCGAAAAAAAAATTGGGTACCTAAGGGGTATTTTGGCCTTTGTATTTTGGTGAAAACCGAGGCGGACCTAACCGTTTACAACCCTACAACCAGTCATAACAACGATTACTATAACCATATTGTGAAATTGGGACACGTCATAAATCTCAAAGCCATGTTGACCGATATTGTAACCATTCGGAACCAGAGATGTTTGCAAGCTTGGACTTAGGCTGGCTGTGTCATACTTTACGCATCAAACGAGCTGGGAAATGTTGTAAATTTTGAAAAACAGAAGACTTTTCCAAGGCTAGACAAGCTCAGACCAGAAAGATATATTCTAGCATCAATAAAGTCATCAAGGCAGGAATCGGCCTAGGTAGCCTTATGAATTTCACTCTAAGAAAGGACAACTCTTCAGATACACCGTCGGTTACTTTGAATCAAAACTAGTTGCTTGGAAACAATGCTCTCTAAACTTCACAGGGAAGATAGTTCTGATTCGATCCACGCTGCCTTCCATTCTCAACTGCCTCTTCTCTCTATTCTGAGCCTCGCAACATTTTATTCAGAAACAGAGATTCAGTATTAACTGAAGCCATGAAGGAACACACTAGGA
Organism: Linanthus parryae; assembly: GCA_023055425.1. Classification (NCBI taxonomy): domain Eukaryota; kingdom Viridiplantae; phylum Streptophyta; class Magnoliopsida; order Ericales; family Polemoniaceae; genus Linanthus; species Linanthus parryae. The sequence goes on from JALGPY010000015.1 coordinate 2,294,142, forward strand.
ATGTTGGTCCTACCCACCTGTATCATCCCGTTAATGAAAGAGGACTTGGGCTTTGCGATTTAAAATCTCATAAACAAACTCTCCTAGCAAACGTGGCTAATCAAAATACATTGTCCAACTTGAACACGCCGTTCAGGGAAATACTTGCGTAAGAAACCTTCCTTGAAGTGAAATTCCGTCTCTGGCCTCTTGGGTAGAAAAGCTTACGTTGGAGTAGAGAACTTCTCAACATGGCTTATGCAGGATTATAGGAAATTGACGTTATTATAAACGCTTTCACATATCACTGGACTTCAAGCAGGTTTCTTCCTTGCTCCTACATAACCACGTGGTTCAGGCTTTCAATGAAAACTAACTGTGATTTTAGGGTTTGTTCACCATAGATGCAGAGAGAAGAGGAACGAGAGAATGAAGGGACGAATTAGGGTTCAAGTCTCCTTAATTTCCATTGATGAGAAAACGATGATTAAATACAGAGTATCCAACGGTCTCATTGTGAGCCGTTGGATCAAATCTAATCAGATCATATTTTTGACAAATATTACTAAGGCCCAACTACTAACTGAGTTGTTACAAAAATATCTATAGTAATTGTAAAAGGGCACACCAGTTCTTGAAACGTCACAGAGGCCCCTCTGCCGTCCACTTCCGTTAGCTTTGTTCCGTTTGAGCTCTTCTTCTGTTACTCTCCGTTAATAGCCCCCGTCAAACTGATGGTGGTGGATGAAACGCCATAAGTTTGTCTTTAAGTTCTTGAAAGCGAGGTGTAGGCAATCCCTTGGTAAAAATATCAGCTAGTTGATGTGAGCTGTCAACAAAAGACACAATAAGTTAACGTCGTAAAGCCTTCTCTCTGACAAAATGATAAGTCAATTTCGATATGCTTCGTATGAGCGTGCATAATCGGATTGGCAGTCATTTTGACAGCAGAAGCATTATCACACCATAAAACTGGTGGAGTAAGAATTGGAATATGAAGATCACGAAAGAGAAGTTTAAGCCAATATAATTCAGTTGCAGTAACAGCTAATGCTCTATACTCAGCTTCGGTTGATGAACGGGCCACAGTAGGTTGTTTCTTGGCGGCCCAATGTATTGGGTTGGGCCCAAGAAACAAAACAAAACCACTTGTACTTCTGCGATCAGTTGGGTTACCAGCCCAATCTGCATCTGCAAAAGCTTGGATTGGGCCTGGTGGAGAGTTAGGCCCAGCAGAATAAAAGAGACCATGTCCAGAAGTGCCTTTGATGTATCGTAAAATTCGCTTGGCACCAATCAAATGCACATTTGTGGGATTGTGCATAAATTGACACAAATGATTTATGGCAAATGAGATGTCAGGTCTTGTAAATACTAAGTATTGCAAAGAACCCAAAAGTTGTCTATAAACGGATGGATCATCAAGAAGATCATCATTTGCATGAAATTTCCCAGAAGAGGGAAGAGGATTTGGACAAGGTTTGGTGAGAAGCATATTAAACTTTTGCAGTAAGTCATGCACATATTTAGATTGGTGTATAAAAATGCCAGCTGAAGTTCTCTTGATTTCTAAACCCATAAAATAATGAAGAGAATCCAGATTTTTCATGTCAAACTCAGAGTGAAGGCAATGCACCAAATGAGGTAGGTAAGAAGTGTCATTTCCAGTGAGAACAATGTCATCAACATAGAGCAGAAGTAAAGTAATGCCAGTTTTGGTATTTCTAACAAAAAGAGAAGAGTCTGCATGTGATTGATTGAAGCCAAGACAGAAAATGTAAGATGTGAATTTGGAGAACCATGTTCTTGGAGCCTGTTTCAATCCATTTATGGATTTATGCAGTTTGCAAACAAAATCAGGTTTAATAGGATCAACAAAACCTTGAGGTTGTTGCATAAAAACAGTTTCTTGAAGTTGGCCATGAAGAAATGCATTCTTAACATCTAATTGATGAAGAGGCCAATTATAAGTGGTTGCAAGAGCCAAAACAGTTCTAACAGTAGCATGTTTAATAACAGGACTAAAAGTTTCATCAAAGTCTACACCAGGGGTTTGATGAAACCCTTTTGCAACAAGTCTAGCTTTATATCTAGACACACTACCATCAGTGTTGAATTTTGTTTTAAAAACCTATTTGTTACCGACCACATTTTCATGTGGAGGTTTAGGAACAAGGCTCCAAGTGTTTTGTTGTATGAGGCTAAGATACTCATCAGTCATGGCTTGTTGCCACTGTGAGTGCTTCTTAGCCTCAGTAAAACTAGTAGGATCAGGTGCAGAAATATGATGTGCAGATAAATGTGTATAATGATAACCAAAACCAGGAAGAGACTTCTTCTTGAAAGAAGAGGAGGGATCAGAAGTACCAGGGTTACCATTAATGGTGGAAAGATCCAAAATCTTCTTTTTATAGATTCCAGATTTGCTTCTTGTTCTCATGGGATGCCCAGAGTGTGATGGTTGAACCAGAGTCTCTGCTAGTGCCATGTCTATTAATGGTGAAGAAGGCAGTATCTGTTCTTGTGTAGTTATATGTTCTTGATGAGTGTCATCATCACCACTAGACTGCACCAGACATGGACTAGGAACAGCTGCATCAGACACTTGAGTACCATGGAGTGGTATTTCATCATTTCCAGGGACAGGTGCAGGGGGATGAACCCAGGAGCAGGAGCATTAATAATGTCTGGAGAGACATTAATGGTGTCTGATGATGAAACAGGAGGAGCTGCATTAATATCATTCAATGTGTCAGAATAGGGAAATAAATGTTCAATAAATATAACATATCTACTAATATAAAACTTTTGTGATGCTTTGTGATAACAGATATAGCCTTTGTAATTATCTGCATAACCAAGAAATATGCATTTTAATGTTCTAGCATCTAATTTTGATTTAGTGTAAGGTCTAAGATTAGGAAAACAAGCACAACCAAAGACTTTGAGAATATCATAATCAGGTTTAGTTTTAAACAAGAGTTCAAAAGGAGATTTATCATGAGTATTTGCACTAGGCATTCTGTTTATAAGATAAATTGAAGTGGCAATAGCATGATACCAAAAGCAGTGAGGTAAACCAGCATGTTGAAGAAGAGTAATTGCAGTTTCTAAAATGTGCCTATGCTTTCTTTCTGAAACACCATTTTGTTGTGGTGTATGTGGGCAAGATTTCTGATGTGTAATGCCATGATCTTGCAAGAAATGTTGAAATACAAAGGACATATATTCACCTCCTCCATCTGATCTTAGAATCTTAATTTTGTGTCCAAGCAAATTTTCAACATGCAACTTAAATTTAGGGAAAACATAAGTAACCTCTGATTTATGAAATAGAGGAAAAAGCCATGTATATCTAGTGTGATCATCAATGAAAAGAACATAAAATCTATAACCATGAATAGATTTAACAGAAGAGGGACCCCAAACATCAGAGTGCAAGAGATGTAATGGTGTATGTGTGATAGTGTTAGAATTATGATATGGTAACCTGGTAATTTTGCCTTTCAAACAAGATTCATAAACTTTAGAATCAGAAGATAACTTATAAGAAGAACCAAATATTTTAAACAAAACACTGTTTGCTGGATGACCCAGTCTATAATGCAACAAAGGCACATTTATTGTGCTACCCAAACAAGCCTTGGGTGTAGATGAAGAACCAGAAAAAGGAGAAGCATATATGGGATAAAGACCATGTTCACTCAAGCCTTGATAGAGAATTTTTCAAATTTCCAAGTCCTGGATAGAGAAAGAGTTGGCATTAAAAGTAAAATAACAATTATGTTGGTGGCATACTTGATAAACAGATAACAAATTTGTAACAAGATTAGGAACATGAAGTGTATTTGGTAAAGTGAAAGAATGAGATTTAGTGTTAAGTGTGGCTATGCCAGTGTGTGTAATGGAAGAGGTTTGACCATTACCCATGGTCACAGAATCAGAAACAGAGTATGTATCAGCCAGAGACAAGTTTCTTAAATCAGCAGTCATATGGTTGGTTGCTCCTGAATCAGAAAGCCAGTAATCTGGAGTAGAGGAGCCAGAGGTTGCAGCATTGTAAGTTGTGAGTTGTTCAGGTGGTGGTTTCCCTTGGTAAGAGTAATCCATTCGATGCCAGCAATCAACAGCAGTGTGATAGTCTCGGCCACAAATTTGGCAATTAACAGGTGTGGACCCAGGCTTAGAAGAGTGACCACCACTAGACTGACCACGGTTATGGTTCCCCTATAGTTACCTCGACCTCTAGGGTTTGAGTGATCGAATCGACCACTAGGGTTTTGACCAGAAAAAGAACCGTTACGACCATAGCCGCCGCCTGAACGGCCGTAGCCACCACGACCGGTGGTTGGACCAGGTCCAAGAACACCACGGCCACGACCTCGACCCCGATAACCATAAAACCCATTAGAAGAAAGAAAGGCCGTGGGTGCAGAAAGGTCAGAGGCTTGATACTCATGCATCTGTTCTTCAGATTTAAGCAAAACATGTAGTTCTTCAAAACTAATAGGGCCAGAACGATTGTTACGAATAGTGGTTCGAAAAGAATTATACTCAGGGGGAGACCATTTAGCACATATAAGAGCATATCTTCTTCATCAATACTAACCATAGAGACAGCAAGTTTATCACGAATAGCTTTAAGCTTTTGCATGTATAGATCCACAGAATCAGAACGTTTCTTCAAGGTTTGCAACTCAGATTTCAATTGCAAGATATGAGAGCGAGAGAGAGATGCATACCTCCCTTCTAGAGCAAGCCAGGCGTCTTAGGAAGAGATCTTACCAATCACATGTGTGAGAGCTTCATAGGTGAGAGTGGCGTTGATGAGGGTTTGCAGAGCTTGATCTTGAGAATACCAGTCGCGATACGCCGGATTAGGAAGAAGACCGCCAGGAGTCGTCGGATCTGGAATAGTCGCCGGCGGAGGAGGAACAGAACCATCGATGTACCCATATAGATTCTGGGTACGAAAAATAGAAGATAGTTGATGTCTCCAGAGGACATAATTAGAGTTGTCAAGCTTGAAGGGCATAAGATTGTGGATATTTGAGAGAAGGTAGAGGGGATTGGTAGAGGATTGAGCCATGGTAGCCAACATGTGGCTCTGATACCATGAAAACTAACTGTGATTTTAGGGTTTGTTCACCATAGATGCAGAGAGAAGAGGAACGAGAGAATGAAGGGACGAATTAGGGTTCAAGTCTCCTTAATTTCCATTGATGAGAAAACGATGATTAAATACAGAGTATCCAACGGTCTCATTGTGAGCCGTTGGATCAAATCTAATCAGATCATATTTTTGACAAATATTACTAAGGCCCAACTACTAACTGAGTTGTTACAAAAACATCTATAGTAATTGTAAAAGGGCACACCAGTTCTTGAAACGTCACAAAGGCCCCTCTGCCGTCCACTTCCGTTAGCTTTGTTCCGTTTGAACCTTTCTTCTGTTACTCTCTGTTAATATTCATTAACCCAGAAGACAAGAATACGGAGGAATTCCTACTTCTCAATCAATGTGCATAACTTATTAGCCGAATCTCCATCCCAACATCAGGTCAACAAGATAACCAAATCTAGTTTCCACACCACTCAGGCAACACAGTGTAATCTGCCACAATCTTGTAACTCCCTTCTGGTAGGCTTGGCAATTCGGGTCAGTCCGTTGGGTTGCAGGTTGGGTCGAACCGTACGTGTCTGGTCAGAAATGGGTCGAGCCAAAGTCAACCTATTTATTTTCAGGTCGACCAGTTTCTGACCCGTAGCGGGTTCATGACCAAACCCCTAACTTTGTGTCGGGTCCGTGTCGTCGTGTCAACCCCGTATACTGTTAGCATTATGCCTATGTTTTTTTGTCATAAAATGGCTAACGGTTAAAAATATGATAATTTTTGTGTTACGCAGTTTTAAACGGGTCGTTTTCGGTTGTACGTAATGATACCAACCCGAGCCGTTTATTCCCATGTCACTTTTGGATCGACCCGTTGCGGGTTCGTGTCGACCCAAGCCCGCTAACTTCATATCGGGCACAGGTCGTGTCGTCATGCTGGGGTCGGAAATTACCAGGCTCACCTTCTGCTAACTGTCTATGGGCCCACTCTCCTACTCTCCTTGGATAGACCTCTGGAAGACTTGCTCAAAACTTAAGCTACAGTCGAAGGTGTACTTGTTCTTCTGAAAATGTCTCATCACGCAAGTTTACCAATCAAAAATATACTTAGCCACATTAACATCCCCTCACCTTCTACCATGTCAGATCGCTCTGTCAAGAGGAAGAAGAAACTCGGTATCATTGTTTCTTCGACTATCCAAGTGTCTCAGCTTATTTTGGTTCGGATCTCGATTGGGAGTCAGATTCCCATTATGGTTGTTGCAGTCCCTCCTCAACAACCGAACTCATCATTTTCTTCCTTCACTCAAAAGGAGGACTGGACTTTAGTCATCATAATTCTGTAATAATTTTGACTTTCGGGAACTCAGAAACAAAATTAGCAATTCATGAGATAATAATCATCGCTACAAGTCATTCATTACCCGGAATCTCTCTAATCTCTAACAAACCTCTTCGACCAAAAGCAGCTGAGCGACAGCAATAACTTTCACACTTTTCATGATAATTGCGTCATGGGGAGCCCAAAAATTGTAGCCTGACTAGATACTTCTCTCTCCGTTCCACAACATATACTTTTTTTAGAAGAAAGTAGTTCATATATTTTATTAAAGAGCGTTACGATTTATGGGCGATGTTACGTGCCCTTATTACAAATTCACGTTTTACATACTTGACACAAAAACTGCTAAAAGACAAAAGCAAGGGCATGTATATCTGCAATAAGTGTGGCGATATCTTTGTTGTGTCGGATGGCTGTCATATTTTGGACTGTAAGGAGATTGTCTGTGAGTATGGTAATGTTACGGTAACCGTGAGATAGAAGCCATTTCATGAGTTCGAGGATTCCCCTGGTTTCAGCCGCTAGAGCTGACGAAACTTCAAAAGATGACCTTTCATGGGTTGCGGTGCAGCCTTCGCGTGTCCATCCTGCAGTGCTGAACATCTACTCCTTGTTCCATGTCACATCCACAAAGAAAGTGATACTGTTAGTATCATGAGCTGTGTTGGTGGAGAAAGATGCAATGGTTGGGGCCGATGTATGCTTTTGTAACGGGTGCGATGCTTGAGGTTCTGAAGCGAGTGGTGAATAATCGAAAGGAAGGTTGCTTTATTCCGGTGGAGCCTTAATTGCCAGAGAATGAGGACAAAGAAATTTGTCTCATTTTGAGGAGATTTGAAGAGAGACATCCCTTTGTACTTTGCACATGCATTAAGGATATACTTTTGACTTATTAAATTTACAATATTGTTGGAAAGTAGGCAATTAGAAATATAGACTATGGAAGAAAATCAAGCCAAAAAGTACATAATGGAACTGTAATGTTAGTGGACAAATATTTTTGTGACATTTTAAGAAAATTGAACCGGCAGAGGGAGTTACTCCACCCTTGAAGGAGGACACATGTAATTTAGACACTTCAAGCAGAAGCTAGAGAGACATCTGAAGCCCTCAAATGGTTTCCATCCCACGGATACTCTCTTAACATTGAACTATGGACCGACTCCAGAGTCCCAACCTCTAATCATTCTAATCAAGCGGCTAAAACAGGTATACAGAAAGAAGTATCACATAAACTCTTCAGTTCGTAATATTTACCCGCCTTACCGCGCAATTCAAGTTGTCACGGTCAAATTTGAAAAACATTATGTTATCAATCTGGTGCATCAACCAACGGTGGAAGAATAGTACTTTAGAATCCAATGCTTTTACCTGAAGTTGAATACTCAAACGAGAGTACCTTAAAGAAACATGCTAAAGAAGAAATAATGGTGCCTGCAACTCAACACTCAAGTATTTCCAAACAAGAAAACGAAATGACTTAACGAGTCTCTCTGCACAAGATTATTCTACTTGTTACTCAGCAACTACCACAGGGACACCAACTATAAGTCTATAAGTGCACTAAATGACAAAAAATTAACTAAATAGAAGTCGAAGCAAGCTTTGCTTCAAGAGGAAAGTGAACACCACTAGCTCATTGTGCCAACAAGTAGAAGTAATGAGGAATGAGATTGGCCTAAAGAAAGAAGCACTTTTCGTATTTAGTTCTATATAACATATGGAATGATAGTTCCAACCAGCAGCATAAGAATACATTTTTTTTCTATCAGAGTTAAACAAGATCATAGCCTATGAATTGAACAAAAATATATGTTCATATATTACTCGTTCACTGCAGCAGCTTCAGCTATTTCACGTTCAAGATGCCGGCCAGCTTCTTCAAAAGATAGAAGTTGTTGCATCAGCATCGAAAGTTTCGCAGCATTCTCTTCCTGAATACGGGCAGGAACCTTCTCCTGATACCCGGACACCTCCATCATCTTTGTCAGGTTATTTTGTTGTCTGTACAAGCCAAAATTAATGTTAGTCCACAATATAAATGGAGACCGCCAAAGGACTCTTATCTAAAGAAGATTGAATGCAGTTCGCCAATATCAATGGTAAACTGATACTGATTTACTTTACATGTTTGAAGAGTTCATTATTTAGAGCTTCCATGGCACTTCAATGTTCACCTAGGAAAATTTTACCTGGCTCAGATTTTGGATAATTGTGTGCAAACAAGTCAGCCTAGGGGTTCACATCATTTTATGGGAAAATTGTATGAAATAGTAAGATCCAAATCATGACTTCAATTCACTATTATGTTCGATAACATTGTTCTATAACTCTTACTGTATTATTTAGAAGACAAGACCTCTTCTCTCTTCTATTTCCAACAACCAACGAGGTGAATACATATTCAAAAGACTGGAAGAGCAATGATATTGTTCATTCAAAATCCTAACATGCAGTTCCTCGGCGACAAAATCAATGTATAAAGACCACCGAGTAGGGCTATGAAGAATCCATACTTAGCTTTTATGGAGGAACAAATATCCATTGCTTGAATGTTTTCAATTCTACAAAATGTAAAAAGTACTTCTGAACAAATCTTTGAGGGCTCTAATTTGCTGAAGGACACGAAATAAAGTATACAATGTAGAGTTATTTCATAACTTACTAGGGTACTATAGTGATCAACTTGGCCACGAGCTCATGTAAACTCTTGGAAATAAGTACACAAAATACTAGTTCTTTTATCGGACAGTGTCCACCAAACTCTTGTGATTTCCATCATCGTTATAGGTATTTACAGTACTCTTATAAACATTATGGGAATGGCCTTTTGGCGCATGTTTGTTTCCGGCCTAGCTTACCCCATTTGGGCAAACAAGGGGATTTCCCCGCTTATTAATTAAATAAGGGGGGCAGCTATCCAATAGTAGTTGTTAATTTGTCCTTGATCATGTAAAACTCCCCTTCCTCTAGCTGTTCTTTCATGGGGACATCTTTCTCCTTCTCTCGACCCAAGGTATTTAAATGAACTAACTTAATACTTCTAATTTAGCAGTATTAGACAAGTTGTCCTTACAATCATTATATACTCCATGCTTCATAAACACGTCGGTTGACTTTCAACTGTCCAAAAATATTTTTCATCAGAAAGCATATTTTGAAGGTTAAACTATGGTCCTTGGCAAGACACGGCGCGGTAAGGATTCTTATGGTAAACCAAACTATGTTGACTCCATTAACTAGCTTCACAAGTACATACATGTCTAAGACTGCATAACAAAAGAGATTTAATTCAAAAGAAAAACTCACTTTTTTATGTCATCCATCTTCTTCTTGAGCTTCTCTCGCTCTCCCTCAGCATCTAGTGTTCCTCGAAGCTTAAGATAAACAGATAAGGATTCGTCCACTACAGATACAGCACATCCAGAGGGGGCAGCATCAATCTCACATAGAACCTGTAAATATTTATTTTGCACATGTTAGCAGGTTTATCAAAGCACGAGTTGAACCTTGCCTCGCACATTCTATACAATACTAGAGGTGAAAAGAGTAGTCCCAGAACATAGCTAGAAAGAGGTTAGCTCGCACTTCAAGTATTTCACAAAGTTCATGTAGCGAAAACACTAACGGAGGTGGTACAAACAAAAGAATAACAGCACATGTAGCAACTATTTTTTTTTCAGAATGTAGCAACTATTCAAATACTACCTCCATTTCATGTGCTTCTTCCTAGTTTGACTTTGTTCACTATTCAAAGGGGGACTTTGACCCGGTGATTTGATTAGTAAAACGATTCAAGAATTTGGTATTTTTTCATGGTGTGGACTGTGGTAGAGTAAACTTTACTCTACAACACTGTGAAAAAAAAAGTCTAAAAATTGTATCGTTTTGCAATCCAAATCGCCGGGTCAAAGTGACATGATTACGGGAAGAAAAGTAAAACGAGGACGAAACACATGAAACAGAGGTAGTATATAAATAGAACACCAATGTAACTTGTCAAGCGAAGCCGTCTCAATACTTTGATTTCCCAAAATAACCTAACTAAACTTAAGAAATCACCTACTATCCTTCAGTAACTAAAAAATTAATGTCAATCGCTTTAAGTATTATAAAGGTATTTGACTAATGTACTAAGCTAAAGCCTACTAAAGAGTCCACATTCCCATGTTTGTCTATCTGCTCAAGATTCCCGCGAGAGTAATAGTTTTCCACATCATCTACAACTTTCTGTTTCAAACACAAAACGTCCATCAAGTCTTGGGCTCTTTTTGCAGTATTTCGACTTCAAACTCAATTATCTATACTGATGATGCTCGAACATGCTGTGGTCCTGAAACTGTCCCTGAGATTTTAAAATCTAGTTTAAACAGTCGGGGGACTGGGTAGTTAAGAGAATATAGTTTATATGTAGCTCTATCACCATGAGTGTCTGCTGGTTCCATCATTCATAACACAAGTCCTAAATCTTCAAACTTAGCGCAGCCCGACTATTCGAAACAACTTCACGTTGGACTGTTATGAAACAGATCAAAGATACCCAAAATATTTTCTGCTTTAGTAGATTGTCATTGTCTCATTGACAGTAGCAGAAAGATGATACCAGAGAATAAGGATTGAAATTCTGCAATCAAATTGTTCGGCATATGAGCCGGCCACCAGATTTTTTTCTGATTTTGTCATTTGGATTCTTCGCAATATGAGCTCTTCTTTTTCTTTCCAATTTCAATACTTTTGCACTTGAACTCCTTTTTTCTTTCCACAATTGCAGTTTGTTCCCATTCAAGAAAGGAGTTCAGATCAGTCCATCTTTTGCACAGACATGACAATGCTAACCGAAGTCCTCAACAATGAACTCTGTGGCAAGAACCAGTTCGAGAACCATCCTCATCATACAGTGACCGCAATTTATGTCGTCTATACATTTTAGAGTGAAAAATATCATGATAATCTTCATCGCCATACTTAGTAATGTTATTCTTGCACTTGAGTTGATTTTGTGACAGCAAAAAAATTATTTCACGAATAATGTCTTCAACTTCAAACATAACAATAAATCGCACCTTCAGAGATGACAAAGCGGCAAGAGTAGAGATCTCCAGCTCACGGCTTGTTACAACTTCTGCAACTGCATTATTTCGGCAAAGCACAAAAGCTGCTCTTCTGATATAAAAAAAACAACATTACCAGTATCAATACAATATACTGCAATTAACTTTCAAGACCAGACATGAAAATTCAAAAGCTGACTTCCCGTGTATTTATTAATACCCATGTCTAGTGTGACTATATGAATCTACATCACGACACTATAGAGTAGTGACATTTTTGCCATTGACTGTTTTCCTTCACACTTACTTTTTTAGGCACGTTTCCTGATGGAATTGAATCTTTAAAATACCTGCACACATTTTCCTGAGAACTAGCCCAGACGAAAGACTGGGAACTTCTTCTATAGGTAAATACTTGCTACATAAATATTCAAAAATGTAATATGCTTTTGCAAAAATCTCTGTAATGACAATACAGAGAAAAAGTATTTCCTCTACAAACTCCTTCCGTGATATAAGGGAAAGAAACAATCAACAGGGACATTAAGGACGAAAATGGTAATGAAATGTCACTAACACAATGTACCTTTCGTTCCTTTCCTTTGCAGGCATCGAAGACCTGAGTGACCTCAGCGATTTCACCACAGACTCAACAATATCCATCTCATGTTCAACCTTTTCACTGGTCCATTTCTGTTAACAGAAGACTAGTGGTTAAAATGAGCTCTCTTGATAATAATTTGTCTACGCTGACAAAAGTAGAATTAAGTAAACAAACTGAATGGGCACCCCCCCCCCCCCCCCCCAAATGCAATTATACGATGAAGAAAGATGAACAGTTGCATTACGTAGAAAAATGCACGCTGGTTATCGTTTTCGAGAGGGCATGTCAAAGAATTAATAACACGCCCCGATATTAAATTATTCAAAGTAACAAAAAACTTTTATATCCAAATAATTTACTACGTTTTAGATTGACATAAAGGTTTTTTGAAACCATAAGATGCGTAGTAACAAGTCTAAGTCACTAACACTATGAACCATTCATGATGATGCACCTTCTACCACTAGATATCTGGTAACATGTGATGGCTCATTGCCATGTTAAGGGGAAAATGGAATCAAAACTACAAGAAAAACACGAATAGTATTTATAGTTAACCAGAGGACAAAAGGAGAAAAGCAAAACAATAGGATCTTAATGATGAACTCATCCCAACCTAAACAAAATATAGAAGGAAATACAAGTGGCCTCACAAGTATAAACAGTCAAGAACGCATGGATCAGAAAATTTCCCATGAACTTATTATGTAGGTTCTTTCTAACACAATAAAGATAAAGCCCTAATCTGACTTTTCAATTAGTTTATTCCTTGCCTCTGGGGTTTTATGGACTCCGCTAAATTTTGATGGAAAATCCACCTGATTTTCCTAAAGATATTTAGCATGAGTTATGTAACGTATGAGACTCTCATGCCTAAAATGAAGATAGACAATGTAACCAGATACCAATCATCAATCATTTTGCACAACAGATTTCCTTGTCCTACTATTTACAATTACTGACCTCCACTACGGATGGGTACTCGCATATCATAATTGATTCTTTCCTCTTGCAATCCTTCAGTAAAGGAAGGCGCTGCCACAATTCTTCTGTCACATACGGCATAAACGGATGAAGCAACCGTAACCCGTTATCAAGACAAACCCACAGTGTGTCCCGTGCAAAACCTCTGGCAGATGCATATTTATTATCATCACTGGCGAAGTAAGGCTTGACAGCTTCGATAAACACGTCACACAGCTGGAACTGCCACCATGAATATACTGCGGTTGCAGCATCTGAGAATTCATATGCTTCTAATGATGATACAGCTTTTAATATGGCCTTGTTGAGTGCAGATAGGATCCACCGACAGCTAAACGGCATGACACTTGGATCAATATTTGTTGTAGGAGAGTAGTCTTCTCCAAGCTTAGTCATGGCAAATCTCACTGCATTCCACAGCTTATTGCACCACTGACGATACCCAACAACCCTCTGGATATCTAGATTTATTTTATCAGACTGCAAGGAGAATACACATCAATGTCGAACTACTAATGCAACACAAAGAAAAACTGGAAATCATGTACTCGTAAATGCATGCACCTGTGCAGTATAAGAGACGAGAGCAAAACGCAGAGCATCAGCACCACATTCAGAAATACCATCTGGGAAGTCTTTCTTTTGTCCTTCTTTAGCGGTTTTCAGTTCACTGGGATCCAAGTTACCCTCCTCCAATCTCTTATGAAGACCTTCAAGGGTTATCCCATTGATAACTTCAAGGGGATCAACAACATTTCCCAATGACTTGGACATCTTACGACCATGAGCATCCCGAATCATGGGGTGCAAATAAACCTGTAGGTGGTCCATAGGCAATTAAATACACTTAAGTTAAAACTGAACAGTTAAAACTACAGAGAAAATATATATGTATGTCAACGTACAATGTAGAAACATCTCTGCCTAAACCTCTTTTCCACCTTAAATCTTGAAACTTCTCTTTTACAAAATCGCGTAATATTCAAATTTTAACTGACCCCTACAATTATGAAAATCTAGTCATTTATTTATTTAAAAAAATTAAAAAATAAATGGATTTTCATCATCGCTAAACTATAGCATTACAGAGTTACCACCTAGCCAGTTGATGAAGGTTACGATTTGAAACACTGAACCCAAAATAGTAAAGCAAAAGGGATGTCACCGAGGACAAGGCTGGTTATACTCTCGATTATTCTGTGACCACATAAAGCTACCAATTTAATGTGACATGATAAACAAAGAAAAGATTAGTTTAGGTCACCTTGCTGAAAGGTACTTGACCTCCAAGCTTCATTCCTAACATCACCATGCGAGCGACCCAAAAGAAGAGAATGTCATGCCCAGTTTCAAGAACCGAGGTTGGGTAAAATGTCTTGAAGTCATCTGTATTATCTGGCCAACCTAACACAGATAATGGGAAAAGACCAGAGGAAAACCAGGTATCCAGGACATCAGGATCTTGAGAGATCTGAAAGTCCTTCCCGGAAAACAGCAGGTTAGCCTCTTGCCGAGCCTCCTCCTCATTTCTAGCAACCACCCAGTGGTCATTGTAAGCACCGAGCTCTTTCAGTTCGTCATCCTTGAGGGTCACATACCAAGCAGGAACACGGTGGCCCCACCAAAGCTGTCTTGAGATGCACCAATCACGAATATTTTCAAGCCATCTGTGATATTTGAAAAGAACACAAAATACACAATTGTTACCAAGTAGTTTAACGCAGAAAAAATGAGATCATATAATTAAGGGAAAGATTTCCTAGTGGATATGGCCATCCGTATTATCTGGCCAACCTAACACAGATAATGTATTATCTTGTAATTTTAGCGAATTATTAATTTAGCACGCTATCCCCGAGTGGGGACCGGCCAAAAATATGATCTTAGACAGTTTATTAAATTATGGAGTATGAATTTATAGAGTTTCTACTTTAGTAATGGTTTGAAGAGCCTCTCTAACCTCTTCCAAAATTGAGGACTAAGAAAAAACCCAGAACCAGTGCCATAAAGAAAGTTTCGAAAAGACAGTCAATCCATGTCAGTTACAGTTCTTTCTATAATGATTCCTTGATTCCATTGTGTAGTAAATGATGAAATCTAAAACCTTACTAATAAGTAAAGCATGATTGCAAATGAGATTACCTCTTCCATTCAGCAGCATATTGCTTAGGAATTATCTGTATTTTCTTATTTTCCTCGTTGAAAACAGCATCAAGAGCTTCAGTAGCCATGCTATTGCAGTTAACATACCATTGAGGTTTTATCAGGGGCTCCACAACATCATTTGTTCTTGAACAAATTCCCAGGCGCATCTCATTGTTCTGGGCACCAATGTAGAGATCCTGGATAGATAAACAAGGGATATATGAATTAACAAATTCAAAGTATTATTTCCATTCAATTTTAGAAAACTAACTCTACAGAAAAACAAGTTGATTCTAGGGGAAGAATCAGTAACGCTCCTAACTGGTGCCAAGCTCGTGCGTTCCATACCTCGAAAATCACAACTTTTCACTTGAAATGTGCCCATCACTACGACACATAATATGCTACAGCATCTAGCACATATACTACAGGATCAATGTTCGCCTAGATCATGCCATGCTAGGAAGCATGGACGCTACAAAATAGGGGTCACATTCGTACCTGTGTTCGACACTTGGGAAACTCGTACGACGCTCCAAAATACTAGTCAGACTCTCCAAGTGGCATATCCAAGTAATTTAGAGAATTTCATTAGACTCGACACTTGGAGGAGGACACTTAATGAGACACGACAGTCACTCTTTCGTGTTCATTAGACTTTCACACAGTTTTTTCTATGAAATTATATAAGCTTTCAAATGGTTAAAATACAATTAGGCTCAAGTAGATACAACATATATGATTAATTGGGGGCTCAATATATGAAAAGGCTGCTCTTTTGAACAAAAGTTCAAGCGAGGTTTTAAGTTCTTACATGCGACAACTTCAAGGGTTTTCACAGACACAATTCATCAAACTCAAAGTCTCAAACCCATGGAAGCTACTCTTTCATATACTTGATCTACGCTTTTCTGTGATATTTAACCTATAAATATTAAAGAAGTTGGAAACAACTTTGTCATTCATTAATATAAAAACTCATAGATGAGAAAAGGTTGTGCCCATCACTACGACACATAATATGCTAGAGCATCTAGCACATATACTACAGGATCCATGTTCGCCTAGATCATGCCTTGCTAGGAAGCATGGACACTACAAAATAAGGGTCACGTTCATATCCTTGTTGGACACTTGTATGACACTCCAAAATACTAGTCAGACACTCCAAGTGGCGTGTTCAAGTAATTTAGAGAATTCTATTACACTCGACACTTAAAGGACACTTAATGAGACACGACAGTCACCCCTTTGTGTTCATTAGACTTTCTGATGCAGGGTGATCCGAAGACAACCTACTGGGTTTATTGGTTCTCTATTAAGAGCTTGCTCCCCATAGAGCTAGTAGCAAGAACTGGCATGTTAGTGAGCTTTCTTAACTGTGAAGTACACTAGTGGGTCCCTCCTACTGCAGCTTTTATTTACAGTCTTTAGGCTGCAGCTTTTGTAGCTCTTTAGCTTATTACTTAGCCTTGAAGAAAGGTCTTACTTAGCCTAGAGGTAAGGTCAGTTTTGTCTTCTGTTTAGTTAGGGCAGCAACTAGTAGTTTCCCTATAAATAGGACTATTGTATAATGTTTTAGGATAGTGGAATTTTGTATCAAAACCTTGAAAGGTAAAAGAACCTAGAGTTCTATTGGGTTCCCTATAAATAGGACTATTGTATAATGTTTTAGGATAGTGGAATTTTGTATCAAAACCTTGAAAGGTAAAAGAACCTAGAGTTCTATTGTGTTTTAACCCCAGAAACCATGAGTTTCTTTGTTTCCCACTTCAGTTGTTCTAAGCTTCAGCTCCATACACTGTTCTTCCTTTAGAGTTCTTTCTAAGGTGTACTTTGCACCGTTGTAGTGTCAGATTGTGCATGTTCACACTTCTGAACTACATTAAGTGGTATCAGAGCATGAGTTCTCGATATGGGACCATGGCTACTGCATGTTGCAGAGGTTACGATGGAAGAGAAAATCGAGAACGTGAAGAGCTAGCTGAGATGCGAAGGAAGATTGAAGAACTGTCGCGAGCTGTGCAAGCACTTCAGCGACGGGGAAGAGCTAAAGCCCATCGGGAGGTTCCCGAAGGCAATAGCAAACCTGTTGACATACTGGAAGGTAGTCAAAAGGATGGACACTATGAAGAATGTCAAGAAAACCTGTTTCATGACGCCTGGCATGCAAACCTGGACATTGTTGCACTCGAAGGTAGCTCGGTGGACTGGGAAACTCTTCCAATCTACGACGAGTACGAAGGAGATGAAGAAGACTTGGTCTTGGAGGATTTAGAAGGGATCTCCAGTTCTGGAATCCCCTCACTTCCCAGTGACATCAAGGAAGAGTGTTCTCAGATTCTATTCGATGATTATGAGGACCCAGAAATCCGTTCCCTAGGGGAAGCCAAAATTTTCACACGCGAGACTGTTAACTGTTCCTTTGTGCATCCCATTAAACCATTAACCTTCTACACGGATCCGTATCTGCTGGAGTCTCAAACAAACCTTCCTATCATAGATACATACTGCATATCTTTTTCTCTGACAATTTTAGGACTTGGAAGCTTCAAAGATGAAGTTATGAAGATGTCTGTTGTGCAGAATGAAATAGATAATTTGTTGCAGGGAGATATCAATAATCAAAAGCGACTGAATCGGAAGGATGAAAGAATCATTAGTCCCGGCAAAATTCGAGGACGAATTTTCTGTAACGATGGGAGAATGATGCAGGGTGATCCGAAGACAACCTACTGGGTTTATTGGTTCTCTATTAAGAGCTTGCTCCCCATAGAGCTAGTAGCAAGAACTGGCATGTTAGTGAGCTTTCTTAACTGTGAAGTACACTAGTGGGTCCCTCCTACTGCAGCTTTTATTTACAGTCTTTAGGCTGCAGCTTTTGTAGCTCTTTAGCTTATTACTTAGCCTTGAAGAAAGGTCTTACTTAGCCTAGAGGTAAGGTCAGTTTTGTCTTGTGTTTAGTTAGGGCAGCAACTAGTAGTTTCCCTATAAATAGGACTATTGTATAATGTTTTAGGATAGTGGAATTTTGTATCAAAACCTTGAAAGGTAAAAGAACCTAGAGTTCTATTGGGTTTTAACCCCAGAAACCATGAGTTTCTTTGTTTCCCACTTCAGTTGTTCTAAGCTTCAGCTCCATACACTGTTCTTCCTTTAGAGTTCTTTCTAAGGTGTACTTTGCACCGTTGTAGTGTCAGATTGTGCATGTTCACACTTCTGAACTACATTACTTTCACACAGTTTTTTCTATGAAATGCTATAAGCTTTCAAATGGTTAAAATATAATTAGGCTAAAGTAAACATATATGATTAATTGGGGGCTCAATGTATGAAAAGGCTGCTCTTTTGAACAAAAGTTCAAGCGAGCTTTTAAGTTCTCACATGCGAAAGCTCCAAGGGTTTTCACAGACACGACTCATCAAACTCAAACCCATGGAAGCTACTCCTCTTTCATATACTAGATCTATGCTTTTCTGTGATATTTAACCTATAAATATTAAAGAGGATGGAAACAACTTTGTCATCTATTAGTAGAGAAATCCATAAATGACAAATAATTGCTTCCAACTTCTTTAATATTTATAGGTTAAATACACACACACACACACACACACAAACACACATATATGAGTTTTTATACTAATAAATGACAAAAAGTTGTTTCTAGCATTTATAGGTTAAATCCACGCGCGCGCGCACACGTACATATAATAATAATGTTGGTGTATTCCTTCAGTGTCCGTATCATCATTCTTTTATGTATCCTATTTCTTTTTCCGAATCATATCCGACACCCGTATCAGTGCTCCTTAAATGCCTTGTTTCTTAATGAATTTGGCTTCAAAAGAAAGGACAAATACCAACTTAATTTGATAAATACTCCAATGTCCTATAAACTAATATCGAATTACCATTTAACTAATCCGCTTAAATTTCCAATTTATTACCTTAAGGTTCGCATTTGAAGGAAATCATGCATATGAACTCTCCACATTATAGTACTCTTACAAGCATCTCCCAGAACAATTAATTCCAAATACCAACTTAAAGGTCACCGTATACTAAAAAAAAAAGAAAAGAAAAAAAAAATGTGTTCTCAGCAAACCATTGATGCACCTAGTCTACTCAGTACAAGCCTCCTGACCTCTTCATATTTTATCAATAAAAATACCTTGGCCATTTCAAGCAACATGAAGGTTATCCTTCAAAGGCATACCAAACATGCCCTTTATCAAGATAGGCCTTGACCTAAATTGCAGATTACTATCGAAATCAGAGAGTCCTACAGGTGTAGCAATGGCATGAAGGATAGAATTTTCAGAATCAACATTCTTATTGCATAGCAGACACCTGTACTTGTATGCATGCACAATCTTTTTTCATCCACCAGGGCAAATATGAGGAAGAACTTCCCACGACTGTCTAAATTTTGTTGCTAAAACCCCAATCAAGACATGACTGTACATATTTTACAATGCTCTATCCCTTAAGGGGTAACAAAGTCAACTGTGTTATAGTGTTTCAAAAAAGTAATTCTTCAATAGGTTTCGACCAGTAGCACATCACTATGCCAATGAATGAAAAATACCTTTCTTTTTAAAGCTGCTGTAACAGCCTCACGGGCTTCAAAACGCGGCATTCCCACAAACTCTGGTCCACCATTACTGTTTATCTTTCCATCATCAGTAAATATATTGATGAACTCAAGATTATGACGCTTTCCAACATCAAAATCATTGGGATCATGAGCTGGAGTTATCTGCACCGGCATTGCAAATGATCATAAAAATAGATTCAAAATGCAAAGTTGAGAAACAGTGATGTCCCAGAAACTTCACTGTCAAATACTAGAAGCCAGTACCTTAACAGCACCAGTCCCGAATTTAGGATCAACGAGTATGGCATCACAAACTATAGGAAGCTTTCTTCCATTGAAGGGATGAACTGCGAACTTTCCATGAAGATGGGTGTACCGGGGGTCATCGGGATGTACTGCAATTCCAGTATCCCCAAGCATTGTTTCTACTCTAGTAGTAGCAACGACAATTTGACCCATTTCCCCTTCAAGAGGGTAAGCAAATGATGTCAAAACACCAAACTCCACCGGCTTATCATATCCAGGAACCTTTAACTGTGTCCTTTCTTTAATGTCCAGGTATTCTACCTACAAAACCCAAAGTCAAAACAAACGACATACTCCAGGAATGTTCGGTAGATAGTTTACAAAACTGACTTACCTCAATATCAGAAATGGCGGTTCGCAAGACACAATCCCAATTCACCAGCCTAAGATCCCTGAAATTAAAGATGAATTCAAGAACCCAATCTACATACAGTCAGGAACCCCATAAAAGCATAAATCACACAGTAAGAGAGGTACTGCAAAGTCATAGGTCGAATGGATGCATACTGTAACCAAATCCAAATACGACGAAACTTATCATGGGGGAATGTACAAAAATATGACTTATCCCTGCTCCATTCCCAGTTTCCAAATTAGAGACACTAATATATAAAAGAATTAAAGAAAAAAGGAGCTGTAATATTAGTGATAATACTAATTCGAAAATGAATACATAAGGTGTGTTCCATTATTTTGTTGTATTTAAGGATAGGGAAGGAGCTCCACACTCAGAGAGCTGAAAAAATATCGTACTTCTTATTTCATCAGTACCCGAAAGGAAGTCCTGCTTGAATCCTCACATAGTTTTAGGGGAAGCTTTTAACTTAGTTGATTTACGAAAATTATCTTGTCATTCTGGTACTTTCTCTTGGGAAGTGGGAAGGTAAGAATATGAAAAAGGGTAAGGAGGGAAGTATAGTGAAAAGGGGGGTGACTTTTTGGTAGTACGACAATTCATTTAAGATGTCCATTTTAGGGAAGGAATGCATCCTGTCTAGGACGAAAGGAAAACATATGTAAGGATGATAAGTTAAAATAACTGCATTGAAGTTACCTATAAATCAGCCCTTCTTTGTGAAGTCTAACAAAAGCCTCCGTCACAGCCTTGGATCTCTTCTCATCCATTGTGAAGCACTGCAAAAATAACATTGGAAGTTGGAACAGATACAGAATGTGACAATGCAACACAATTCAGTGCATTAAATAATTCACAAATATTGTGGTCCCAAAATTCACCTCACGGGACCAATCAAGAGAAGAACCCAGGCATCTCAATTGTTTCAATATTGTTCCTCCGTGCTCATCTTTCCACTTCCATACCTTACACAAAATATTGGATTCTAATAGTAAGTCTACAAACTATTCTGGTGAATTCAACAAGAATAAAATAATTGAGTAAGCTTATGGCATCTCAAACACACCTCAGATACAAACTCATCACGGCCAATATCGTGTCTTGTCAATTTCCTTTCACGCATGAGTTTCTTCTCCACAACCACCTGCAAGAAGTTACAAGAATTTCCTAATTAATGTCATCTTAAAAAATGTCAACAATTATCTGGACAAAGGCCTCAGATTTATCTAACTTAACGAATTGTTCTCAAGAAACTACAACACAAATTACTATGTGCAAGTCAATGTCAACAGGGTGCAACTTCAGATAGTTCCCTAGTCCTATCACAGATGAAGAACATATTCTGACAGAGTATCTAAAAAGCAGTTGAATCAGAGATCAACTTCAATAGAGTTTAATGAATATGCACCACACAGATCCAGATGTAGACATGATACTCCCATAATTTTCAGAATAACATGACAACGTCATTTTCTACTAGATATCAAACCTATGATTTTAATTCATACGAAGTCTTGCTGAATCACATGTGATCGGATAAGTCTCAGGAGTTTTCCGTCTTAAACTTTAACCCCATTGTTCAGAGTATCTTTCTTTCTCAAATAAGACAACTAAATGTCAACAGATCACCACTATAGGAGTTTCAGCACTACTTGCCATAATTTTGAAGCAAAAAAACATTACAAAAACAAACATCGCATACAAATTGGTGATGCTCTATCTTGCTCATCAAAACTAATGCACACAAATGTTATACATTGAGAAAAATGTTATAAATTAAGACCTATCATCATTCTGCTTCCGGAATGCTAAAAAAAATTCAAACTGTACAAAGTTAGTATGACCATGAATCTTCATGCATAGGAGTCATACGAATGCAAAATTAGTGGTCAATGGCCTCATAAGAGACAGAACCACACAGACACAGAGTCACACAGAGCGCGCGCGCGCACGCACACACGCCTAAAGTTGATGACATAATATGCTTTACCTGTGTTGCTATCCCAGCATGATCCATCCCGGGAACCCACAAGGTGTTATACCCAGACATCCTACGCCAGCGGACAATAGTATCCTGTGTGCAACGGCAACCAAAACTTATTGACATAAATTAACAACCTTGCTGACTGTAAATAAATCAAAAAAAAAAAAAAAAAAAAAAAAAGCTCATAAGACCTGAATGGCAGATGTAAGGGCATGGCCAATGTGAAGAGCTCCAGTTACATTTGGAGGTGGCAAAACCTGCAAGCAGAAGAGATTGAGCTAATAATTTTCTAAAACTAATGTGTTGTCAATACAACGATACAAAAACAGCTTCCCAGTCCTGTGCTGCACTAATTTTAAACTATGTAACAACAATAAGATAAACTATGCTTAGACAAATAGGCAAATACATAATTACTTCGAAAACTCAACTTCCCAAACAAATCAATTGGCCTGACTCAGTTGGCCTTGTTTGGGTTGTGGATTATTCGAATGAATGGTTGAGGTGCCTAATCCTAATGGAAAACTGAAGGAGGAAATATATAGCAAGTTGATTTAAGATGCAGGCTTCCTTTTAATTTGTAATACGACTAGTCATGGATTTTTATATTTGAACGTGTATATCATCATTTTGCTGGTGACTTGAGTTGAAAAAAACTGGTGTCCCTTCTCATTGAATTCCTGGCTCCGCCACTGAGGCTAAGCATATTTTAGAGATAGAGGCAATATGATAGATTATCACTGAATGGCATAGCAAGCTAAATATTTACGTTCAGTAGCATTTGAAGCATGCATGGTTACCACTGATTAAAGAGAACAGAGTTCTTTTCCATAACACAGGTTACAAGAGTTCTCACACTTTTAATGCGGTTGCAGAGTCGAGAGTCTAAAAAATTAGAACTGTTCTTTTTCCATAAATGAAAGCAGCATCGTTACAGTAATGAGAACATGGTTAAACAACAAAACACTACCCCCTTTTAGCATCAACAACTAAACTATATGTAGTACTGCAAACATTATAAGGTGGGTGTTTAAGCCTCTGCTAGGAACAACATCAAACAATAAAGTGTTTACTTTCTGCCAGTATATTCCCCAAGAAATCAAAGAAAGCTGGTATAAGAAAATAGTTCTTTTCCAAATATCAGCGCAAACGAAATTTCAGACTCACAATCACAAATGGCGTTTTTGAGCTGCTAGAATCTGCAACAAAAAAGCCAGATTTCTCCCACCAGGAGTACCACCTACATAATACATGACATCAGGATTGCATAGATCAATTAAGGAGACAGTCAACGTTGAGAAACATGGAGAAGGTCCCAACATACGATTTCTCTACGGCACTTGGACTGTATTGCTTAGCCATTTGCCGAGAAAGATGTTTCTTCTCACCAAAGGCAGTTACTGGATCAACGAAATCCTCATGATTCTCTTCCCCAGTCTCTCTCTTTGGATTCTTCCGCTTACTCTCTTTTGATATACTGGCAGCTTGTTGTGCCTTCAAAATATCATCATTCAAGGATAAAAGCAGGATCCATTGTCAATGCCACGGCCAAAAGAACCAGTTTAACATTACTTGACATTTGTCACTTCTCTAAGTAGAAGCGAAACAAAAACCAAAAATGTAAAACACGAAGAGATGAAAATTCAGATACCTTCAGTTTTGCATCCTCTTGTTTCTTCAAAGCCTTGAGTCTCAACTCTTCTTTTTTTCTCGCCTGCATGGCTCATAAATTATCCGACACACTTAGAAGGACCAAAAGCAAAAGAACCCCAAAGAAAAGAACCAAAGTACAAAAAAACAACAGCCAACCCAAAAATCCAAGAGAAAGTGTGTACTGAATATTAATCAAGAAGAAGCAAGGGGCCCAACTTAAGTACATATCATAGCTGTCAAAATCTAATACCGTTTATGTTCAGCAGCAACCTCATCAACTGTCACTTATTATGATCAGATTAGAAACCTAGGTGCGATAAGCTACTTGGGTGCTAATATGCGCTGGTGCAGGGGATGAGCTACATCTAACGTTCAAATGGGTGCTAAAGCTGTCCCTAAGTGTCAGATTCAATCTAGGTAGCACAGAAAGGAAACCAAGACAAGACAAATGGATTTGCTGAAATGGCCATTTTGAGAAGCTGGAGAAACAGCAAAATGGCCAGGCGTGAAAGTACATAATACACATAGGTATGTGTGTGTGTGCACACGCACATGCAGACACACATGACAAGCATCTATTAAGGTGAAAATGCATAATATACATATGAATATGTATGTATATATATGTGTATACACACACACATGTGACGAGCATCTATTAATTATTGAGTCCCATAGCACTAATTTTGTGATCTTGAATCTAATGAGCAATACAGACAACAGTAGGATTATTGATTTTGTGGAATCGAGAAGAGATTAAAACCAAATCTATAATGGCAGTTTAAGAGTTAGGATTTTGGGGTTAGGCATTAAACGTTCACCATACAATTGGGCCTGTTTGGATGAACTTGTATAAGAGGAGAGGAAGTGAGATTATTGAAATGAGTTGTTGAGGTGAGAAGAGAGGCAGCATCTTTCCTCACCTGAACCACTCATTCCAATAATCTCAAAACCTCTCGTCTCATATCATCCAAACACACCCATGGAGGGTCGAATTATAATTAAAGAGTGCCCACGATTTTTGCTAATAGCTGAATAGTGGTCGATTGATATCAGCATTATAACCATTTCTGGACATCGTCAACCAATATATGCCCATGGGTAACTCCTGTCTTCTCATCTTTTGTTCTTCTCTCTTCTGTGGTTCCATCGTTGGGCTGCACTAGGAAAACCCACAAGTTCCACTAAGGCTCCCTCAAGCCTCCCCCAAACTTCCCCTAGTGAAATGGGCAT
This sequence comes from Linanthus parryae, assembly GCA_023055425.1. NCBI lineage: Eukaryota > Viridiplantae > Streptophyta > Magnoliopsida > Ericales > Polemoniaceae > Linanthus > Linanthus parryae. The sequence continues at coordinate 2,319,491 of JALGPY010000015.1, forward strand.
TGATTTAAGATAATAATTACGATCGTCACGGAGACGTCTCCGGGAGTCTCTCGAGTGTTTCCATTACAGAAACATTAGTGTCACTGAGACAGCGCTCATATTAATATGCCCGTGCTTCATTGGATTCAATGGACAGCCTTGAAAGGCCTTGCAAAGATCAAGCCAGCCAATTTTTATCACGCCTAGCATGCCCAGTTCTGAAAGCTGATTACCATAGAAAATAACGAAAATGGAGCTTCAAGATAAAATCATTAAGAAAGTAAAATGCATCAATCTATATACTAGAGCAAACAATGCCTCACTCACTAATCACATTGTTTGCTGCATTCTAAATGTTAAATATATTAAATCTGGGCCACCCATTTAATTCTCAATCTTCACTCTTTCCTTTATATGCAACATGCTATTATCATTTAGCTTAATTTACTTCAATTCTAACTTGTAGCGAAGTTTTGGAATACTGAGCTCAAAATGCCCGAGGGACCAAATTATTTGAGACCATGCTTGGACACAGGTTGTGCCATAGTACTTCATCAACGAATCAGCTAATTTAATTGTCAATGTTTTGATTATCTTGCAATGCAAATGTTCTTGCAGTAAAATGTATAGGGAATAGGAATCTAAAATAGCAAGACTTTCAACACATCATCCAAAACCTTTCCTAAACTAATGATAGAACATGCGAGCGTAAAATCAGTACCTTGCTTACATCATAATATCCATATATAAATTAAGGAAAACATACAATTTTATGATGTTTCATTTTAGTTAAGTTTCGTATTAACGTGAACGGGAGAACCAAAGACACCCATTCCCACGTTATCATAGTACCTTCTCTTCTTTCTTCCTCTTTTTTTCAGGATCTTCGACCTGTTGTTGTTTCTCTGCCTCCACCTACAAATTTAGACGTAAGTACACATGGAAACAAGGTTCAACGTTAAACTATGCACTTCAGTGAAAACTTCCACAAGAACCTTTCCATCTACCGCATTCATCTTCTGATTTCTTCTCTGGCTCAGCCTATAACCCATAAAAAACCTAGTTAGGAGCAGATCCTTGAGATATTAAGAAACAACCTGTTTACGAATTAAAGTGCAATATTGTATAGAAAAGAATCAAGTAGACAAAAGCCAAAAGCAACAACAAATATTGAAAAAAAAAAGTTTGCTGCTCGTTGCCGGAGCAAATAGCCCTCGCTGTTGCCAGATAAGAGATAAGCAAGATTTTCTATTTGAGATGGAACCACAAGAGAATGAAGAACTGGGACATTCACTGCCCATTTTCAAAGTCATTGAAACCATAACTACATGGAAAAAACACTCAGAATTCATTAAAGGACTCATAAACAACTACATTCTGGCAGAGCCCTGATTGACAAACAGGTGCGCATAATTTTGCATAACTTAAGTCATAAGTACAACCAACACATTACGTCCCATATAAAGAAGTATAACTCTTAGATATTAAAGACGTGAAAATCCAAAAATAAAAAGCAAAATTTCTTTTAAACCTCTTTCTACATGAATTACCAGATGATCATTCACCTATCAATAAAAAAATATCTAAGTCCTCAACTATATGGGAATTAAACTAATTCGAATTGAATTTGAGTTCTGCCTGGTTCAATCAACAGATTCGACAGACCCTAAATCCCCAATTTCCTAACCATTGACCAAATAGCAAATAAAAAATCTTGAACAATTGAAGATAGCCCATGAATTTGTTTTGAAGAACTATGAAGGGAGAGAGAGGACAGTAACAAACTCACCACTGATCGAACTGACCGGTAGGCTAGGAGTGCTAGACCAAAGACCAGCAATTGAGGGAGAAGATGAGGGGAGGTCAGGGAGATGCTGGTTTTGAACTGAGGAATCACTCGTCGATAGATAGAAGAGAATAGTTCAGTATTTCAGTGTGGCTGCGTCAGAGTGCTGAAAGTAAGAGGGAACCCTAATTTTTTTGTAACGAGCAAGACTAAGTGATTGATACTTAGGTAAAAGACAAAAACTACCCCTTGAATATGGATTAAATACCAATCAACCCCTCGTATTTGGGTATATACCAATGCCCCTGGACGGAGGTTAGACAACCACCCACCCTTCTGTTAATATCAGGTTGTAATTAAGTTTTTTATTATTATACCCCTCACCTGATGTAATTACTTAAATGCCCTTACCACTAAGACGTATTTACACTTTTTTAGGACAATTATGCCCTTATGACTATATTTAATTAAAACTTAATTATAAACATATTTACATCACATTTAACATGATTACATCAGCACTTTTTACTGTAATGAGCATTATACCCCTGACACTGTTCATGAGGACAGCTTCCACCCCTGGGAAAAATTTGTTCAGTGTTCGAAATTTTGGAAGGACAATTTCCACCCCTTTGCCAAAATCAGATCTCAAAAGCAGGACAACTCTGACCTTGGGGCCCTTAAGCTCGACATGAGCAAGGCCTTTGACCGAGTTAGTTGGGTGTTCCTTGAAAAGATTCTCCGCAATATGGGTTTTTCTGACCGCTAGGTCACCTTGCTAATACAATGTGTCACGACGGCCTCATTTTCCGTCCTGGTGAATGGATAACCTGGCGTCCTACCCGTCTAGCGAATTGGTCTTTGAAAACTACCCTCCTCTCACTTATGTTTACTTGTTGACCTGACTTTAGGTTAACCATTGTAACTAACTCAATTATCTTTTAATTAACTTTCTTTTTAAAACTGTGCACAAGAGATTCCGGCGGGGAGACCTCCGTGTACACCGTAAGTAGAGGATCAGAGATAGCACAGGAAGAGTCGGGTTGTGTGTAGGGAGAGAGTAAGGCAGTAGTAATGTCTGAGAGAGAGACAGAGGTTTGGCAGAGCTTCCGCGTATGGCCAGTGTGTTCTCCTTTGTATGGAAAGGTTAACGTCCTATATATAACAGAGAATGTGACCGTTGCAGTGTGGTTAATGCGCCCATTAATGGCGGCTTAATTAGCTTAACCACAACGGCACGTTCGTCCTCATATATAGGTACCGTTACAGCACGTTATGCGCGAATACCGGAACCGTTACGAGGTTGACCGGGTTTGACCGGATTGACCGGGTTTATGGAGCTCGTGCCATAAATCTCTCAAAAGCAGTTACTAAAGGTCGTGTGCGGGCTTGGCTAGCACGCGACAGGACTTACTCTAGCCTCCAAACCACTAAGTCCCTACAAGTCCCGTGCAGTGGTATGCGAGGGCCCTGTCTCGCAGCCCCCACATGGATCAGCGCGGCTGGTGATCCAGTGTGTGTGGAGCACAATATGGTGTGCTGGATGGTTGCCACGTGGCCAAGATATGTCAGCTCAGAAAGCACTATCTACATTAGCCCCCTTTCTGCGCGTGAAGGCTCATAGCTGGATAGACTTCCATGCGCGGAAACCAACATACGCGTCGCCGCCACGCACCAATTCAAATACGAGTAAATTCAGCCCCCGTGCGTGCCATTATGACCTAAAACCCCTAGAGTCGTGCCGTCAGGCCTTTAGGGTTTTAGGCGTGACGTCAGCTTGTCCTGTGATTGCGCGATTCGACGGTGACGGTTGCGATTCGACTACTGAAAGGACGCAACCCTTCATTGTTTTTGGATAAATACTTTGTACTCTCCATTGTTGCAAAGCATCACTTCTTTCTCTTAAAGTGAATGATACCCGGAAGTCTTCGAGAGCAGATTCAGATAATCAATCACCAGTTCAGACTTGCAAATCGTCTTCTTCAACTGTCTGCATCCAAGCAAGCTTTACAGAAGCAAGGTTGGCCTTGCTCAATTTCGATTTAAAATGCTAGTATATGCTTTGAACTGCGTTGGATCTGCAAACCCATTATCTGCTGAAAAACTTGTGAAGAGGCTCACAATCTTTTGAATCCAATTTCGATTTAATCCTTCGATGATAAAGACCTTGAATGTAGGGTTTTTGAAATCTCTGATAATGCAAACAATTCCAACCTCTAATTTCTGAAATTGATACCAGAAACTGTTCATCTTTCTTCCCATAGATCTTGAATCTCCAAATTCAAACTGAAGTGTGGCATATTTCTCCCCCCTTTTTTCTTGATTTTCCGCAGGAATGGCAAAGACAAAAGGAACTAGACCCACCAAAGAGGACGAAGAAATACCTGATCTTCTGCAAGCTTTATGGCGAAAAGCCCCCTATCTGGGTGGCAAAGACTTCTACCATGCGAGAGTTAAGGCAAAGAAACTGCCTGCTTCTGTCCCCAACGAGGGATTGCTAACATTAACCCCTCCAGTTAACTCAGCTTTGCTCGATTTGATTGGCTCCGAGGACGTGGTTCGATTGGGAATCGAAAATGGGTACTTCCCGTATGCCGCGATTTCCACCCAAGCTTTTGTCCTGAAATTGGACTACATGGATGAGTGGATTGACCATGTGTTGACCAATCATGCTGTGACTCTTAATGAGGCCGGCGTATACTTCACCGTTCGTGCTATGAAGGGTAATGCCGTGAAGCTGGACCAGTCCATGCTTCTAAACCTTCTTTCCCGCTACTCGCCTGCGACTCACACTTTTCACTTTGCTGAGTTCGAGGCTGCCCCCACACTCGAGGACGTGCACATGCTTTATGATCTGTCTCCCATGGGTGAGGTGGACCCCTTGAGTCCCTTGAGGACGGATGCGGAGATTGCTTTGTACACGCAGATGGAGGAGTGCTTGTCAGAGGTAAAGAAAATCTCCACCCGGTGGACTACTACAAAAGCCCTTCCTGACTGGCAGTTGGTTGACACGTCCGCGAAGAATACTTGGAACAAATGGGTGCAGTACTTCTTTCGTGATTACGCGAACAGCAGCATCACCAAGAAACTTCTGAGTCAAGACCCAGAGGCCAAGAACTACGTGGAGGGTAAAGGCTATCACTTGACCCTTTGCGCTTTCCTCTGTGCCTGGCTGTCGAGGTACTTAATCGATGGTCACCCGCACGATGGGGTCTTTTATCACGTTCTGCCGCTTGCTGTGAAACTGGCCCTTGGCCAGAAAGTCGCACTCGGACCCTTGGTCTTGGGCACGCTGTACTACAGACTGGATCAGCTAGTTGTGGCCATGAAAGAATCGCGTGGCCGTCTCGACATACTGACTTTTGTTAACATTGCCTTCTTGACGATGTGGGTCTTTGAGCGATGGCCTTCCTATGCCCCAACTGCTTCTAAGCCCAACAAGTGGTGTCCCCCAGGCGCGGTGGAGGAGCGTAACAGCGGCAGAGCTGCAAGGTGGTTCGGAACAAACAATACCAAGTGCGTTTGGAGTCTGATATGCGACAATCGGCGAGAGTTCATAGCCAGGCCCTATGCCATGCGTATTGAAAACGTGCGATGGTTTCCAAAGCTGTATCCTTCTAAGGGTATTGTCTTCTCGGAAGAACTCCTCTTCGAAGATGGAGAGCATTTCCATGAGCGCTATCGCGAATTCTTTTGCTGGTGTCTGCGAGGTTCCCTTCCTGCTCTCGCAGAGCATATTCGTGAGCTCGCGCCGAGGTATGAGAGGATTACCGTGGATGTTGACCCCACTCGCGTTTCTCCCCAGTTCGGCTTTGATGCAGTGGCACCATCAATCTGGCCACAGTCTATTATTAGAGGCTGCTATAAGCGTTTGTTGACAAAGGAGTGCAAAACAGTCTTCATGAGCAATCTTCCCTTTGAGCAACCTGCAGGTAACCGTGAAGGCGGTTGTTCCAAGAACTGGCTTGCATACTGGAACGCTCAGCAGACGAGATTTGAGACGCAGTCGGCCCCCCAGCCAAGCAGAGCTCCTGTGATCAAAAGAAACTCTTTTCCGTTTCGCCCCAATTGCAGTCTGGACGAGTCTGAATATGGTTGCTACTCATTGTTGGATCATGAGAACCATTTGTGCCCTGCCATCATTCTGGATGAAAAGATCGCCGCAGTTAGGAAAGGCGACTCGCATGTCATCAGATATAGCGAGACTTTCGCTAAGGTAAGCTGCTTTTTTTTTTCCGCATGCGCTAAGCTTCTTTACTTCAACATATTGACAACCTCATTCTACACTGCTTGCTGTAGTGCCATGTGTGGAGGTTTGCATCTGGTGATCGTTCCAAATCGCTGGTTAACACCATTGTTACCACAAGAAGACAAGGACAGTCGTTCCTGCTGGCATCGAGGATGGATCCCGAGGTCGAAACCAGGATTCGCGAGGTCATGAATGCTTTTGCTGACTCGCTGATAGACAATGCTCCGGCCTCGTCTCCACCCAGAGATGATCCGTCTCTTCCAGCGACTGCCGCGCCAAGAGCGAAGAGACTCAGGCAAAAGGGAATTACAATTTCTTCCCCTAGAAGCGCTCCAACTTCCCCTCCAGCGAGGTCCCTTTCTGCCAAGGACAAAGGCAAAGGTCGCATGCCTAGTAAAGCGCGGAAGGAGCTCGCAGTAGAGACCTTCGTTCCATTCGGCTAGGAGGAAGAAGAGGAGAGGCGGGGGCCAAGAGAAGGTGATGAAGAAGAAGAAAGAGCAAATGTGATACATGAGGAAGAATCAGGAGGTATCTCCATCGATCTTCCTTTCTCATTATCGTAATTCTTTTGCACCTTGATTTTGAACCAATCCTTTCTTCGCAGATGATGATGATGATGAGACCATCAACGGCCTTTTAGCCAAGAGGCAGAAGAGGGATGCTCATTCTGGTATTTCTAACGAACCCATAAGCGAGGACGTTCTCGCAGAGTCTAGGAAGACAGCTGCGGAAGCTGCTGAAAGGAGAAGACAGCGAGAAGAGGAGGAGCTCGAGCGTGTGAGGCAGAGAAGCCTCGAAGAACAGCATGTTGACGACTTAGTGCGTCCAGTTGAAGAGGAAGACGTGCTTCCCGAAGAGATGGCTCCTCAAGCTGAGGAGGAGGATGTGGCTCCAGAAGAGGATGCAGCAGCTTTGGAGCAAGCCCAAGCAAATTTTGAAGAAATCGCAGGCGGCAATGAAGGTGAGATCTTTAATCTCGCAGTAACTTATCGAGACGTTATTGTTGGTGCATTAAAGCATGGTGTGTCAAAGGCTGACATTCGCCGCTGGCTAGTAGGCAAGTGCGGTGAACCCTCAGGTAATCACTTGAACGATATGCATAAACTAGGCTTTAGCAACTCAAAACAGAATCATGACTGGTTTCTTCGCGCCCCAGGTCACGCTCATCTTAAAGGCATGCTTAATGAGGACACATTAGTAGGGCAAGGTTCCACGTCCTTAGTGTATGACGAGGATACTGCAATCCCACCTTCGCGTGGAGGTGCTTGCTCTTAGCTTAGCAAAGATAATAAAATATCATATGATACAAGTTACCTCATACTATCGCATTCTGTATCGCAGGCAATGCTGATGAACCCATGTTGGAGCAAAGGAGTCAACCTTCTGCGTCCTATGTCCCGGTTCCGAGTTCTCATGCCGAGAAGCCCGTCGTAGCTGCTGAATGTGCAGGAGAGCCTTTTGAGGACATCATTGAACTTTCTGATGATGTCGAGGCTGACACTGTGCTAATGGAGGAAGATGCCCATGCTGGTGCTGAGGAAACAAGTACTGTTGATGCCACCGCGTCTGAAAGTGTCCCTCGCCAAGCAACTTTGGCTGCCACTACGCCTCCAGCGACGACTGAGTCGGCGGCACCTCTTCCTGCGTGGAGCTTTTGGGGCTCGCAGGTCGGGGCTGCGATCACAACTAGTGCGGCTTATACTCTTCCTCCTAATTATGAGGAGTTAGAGATCGCAGCTGAAAGGAGGGCTATGGAACGAGGACAGTCTTCAACCACCCCAGCAATGCGCATACCTTCTCTTCGTGAGATCCTTGAAGGGACTGGTAAGTCGTGGTTTGCTGTTTTGCATTTCGCATTATTCATTTGCGAGTTTGATAGTATAACTTAGCTTTAATATTGCTTCAGGTTTGAGGCAGACCGATGTGGACTGGCTAGTTCGGATGCGTCTCACCTATCCCCAGTCATTTGCGAGATCTCTGGAGATAGGGCCCTTTGACAGGAGGTTGTTTCTTTCCGAAGCCATCTGTATTTTGGAACAGCTGTCCGCGGCCACACCTGCGACCATTTCTCCTCAAAGTGCCGAATTGCTTTTTGGCATGTGCCAAAATCTTCTCGCCAAAGTTCAAGGCAGGCTGGGCTTCAAGTTTCTTGTCAAAAGAGTTACCCTGATTCGCGCAGCCGTAACCTTGAAACGCGGCCACGAAAACCTCGCAGCTGAAAAGCAGAAGGTGGAGCAGCAAAAGCAAAAGGTTGAAGAGGCTATGAAGCTCTATCGTGAGATGAATGCCAAGTGCGAGCAGTTGAAGCAGGAAGTGGAGCAGGTGGAGAATCTGAGCCGTCATTTCACCCCTCATGATTCCTTGATCAAGGGTTTACTTTGATTTTTGAATTTAAAAAGTAGCAAACAAATAGCTGAAACATTAATGTAATGTTGCTAGGGTTTCTCCCCCTTTTTTTTTCAGAAACAAAAGAATCGAAGTGCCCATTTTGCCCTTTCCGGGATTTGATGGAATATCTCTGTGTATATCAATTTATGACGTCAGCAATTGATATTCTGCCTTGATTTTCGCGCTAATTGCTCATAAGATAAGCACGCTTTCCTTGGGAAGTCCATCCGAATCATGACCATCCGTCATTAATTAGGATACGCAACTGAATCGTCGTAGCCTTTAGTAGGGTAATTGATTGTTACCGCTTTTCAAGGCGTAAGTGATTGATCTTTACCCTCTTTTCAAATTCTGCTGACTCATCTTGGCAACTGAAGAGTCTCCACAAGGTCTATATAAACCCTGCCTTTGCCATTTGGGTTCTTTATCCCAAAAAATGTGCTTTGCCGTGAGTCCTTACGACTGCTGGCTTCAACGCTTGTTTTTTTTCGTTGATTCATGGCAACTCCAAGTTGTGAAACCTGAGTTTGCGCTTTGTGCTATAGAAATAGCTTCCAAGATCCGCTTCATGAGGCTTATTGATCTTTATAACCATCATAAAGAAGATGGAGATAATACCTCATGTGTGTTCGAAGAATTTTCTTCGTCTATTATGTTTGCAGGTCATGTTTTCGGCCACCTTCCGGCGAGGTGCAGCGCCGTAGTGACCTTGCTACCGACTCGTAATGAACAGTGGGATTCTCCTCCAGCATTCCCGGAGGAGAATTTCTTGCCTCCTCGTTCTTGAACTCAGGGTGGCGAGCCAATGCGCTTGTCTATCTGGACAAGGAGCCCAGTACCCGAGGAATGACTGCTCCCCTGTTTGGCAAGACTGCATACGTTGGAACAGGTGGTTCCTCTGGTACATATCTTGATCAGACAAAGGCCTGATCAGATCCTGGGGTCTTGGACGCAGCGTCACCCAGATCTTGCTGCGAAGGACGTAGCGAATGGCGAGTTGATCTCTTCGCAGGAGCGTCCTACTTGCTACAGATCTTTGGCCGCAGATCCGTGTATCGCATAGCCGGTGTTAGGACCGTTAGGTTCATCCTTTTTCAGTTAGGATTCCCTCGATGTGTAACTTCTCGCTTGTAAGTTACTTTTTGAATGCATTGTAAGCCATGTTGGCTGCGCAGTTAGATTTGAGCTTTTTCGCTTGTAAGCTGCTATCTAGACAGATGAATTGAAAGTCCTTTTGACTCATAATGATAAATTGCTTTGTGTGATTTGCTGTTCTGTTACAACAGATTACAATTTCGTATGTGTATTGGCAGATTTCGCCTTCTGTAGTGCTATATACACACTTTGTACGTGCTATCTGTCGTGTAGATTCGCAGATGTGTCCTTAGATCGTTGGAGATCGTGCTCGCGCAGTTTTGCCATCTTGGCAGATAGGCTTGTGGTTTGCTCAGATTAAAGTGCAGGTGCTATCACATCAGATAGGCTTTTGTAGATCACTTAAGATCAATTTGCATAATGTTGCTATCACAATAGATAGACTTAAGAAAAAATTTTAAATCGCATTTGTATAGCGCTGCTATCGTGGCAGATAGGCTTGAAAGATCATTCAAGATCATGTTCGCATGTGCTGCTATCTTGACAGATAGGCTTAGAAGATCAGTTAAGATCATTTTTGCATAGGCTGCTATCGTAACTGACAGGCTTTAGAAGATCAATTAAGATCGCATTTGCATAGGCTGCTATCGTAACTGATAGGCTTTAGAAGATAAATTAAGATCGCATTTGCATAGGCTGCTATCATGACAGATAGGCTTAGAAGGTCAGTTAAGATCGTATTTGCATAGGCTGCTATCGTGGCAGATAGGCTTAGAAGATCAATTAAGATCGCATTCGCATAGGCTGCTATCGTGGCAGATAGGCTTAGACTATCAGTTAAGATCGCATTCGCATAGGCTGCTATCGTGGTAGATAGGCTTAGAAGATCACTTAAGATCGCGTTTGCATAAGCTGATATTGTGGTAGATAGGCTTAGAAGATCACTTAAGATCGCATTTGCATAAGCTGCTATCGTGGTAGATAGGCTTAGAAGATCACTTAAGATCGCATTTGCATAAGCTGCTATCGTGGTAGATAGGCTTAGAAGATCACTTAAGATCGCATTTGCATAAGCTGCTATCGTGGCAGATAGTCTGTTGCTAACAGTAATAATAAACTAAACGAAGCAATATAAACAGCTAAAAGTATGAAGTTCTTCTCATTTGGGAGAAGCCTTTTATTATAGTACTCTCATATGGGAGAGATAAGATTACAACTCTCTCATATGGGAGAGGAGATTGTGCGAATCATAGCTATACAGAGCATAAGGCAACGTTATAATAAAACGCATAAAATGAGAGAAGTCAAGGATAGTACTTCTTAATCCAGCGCATGTTGACTGAGCTTGAGTTTGAGGTCGTTCCGTGCAACCTCCGTATGCTGCAGTAGCCACTGTAAAAGACTTCTGTGACTTCAAAAGGCCCTTCCCAATTGGCTGCGAATTTTGGGTGAGCCGCCTCTCGCATGCAATGGTCAGATGCGCGCAGGACCAAATCCCCAACTGCGAAATCTCTCCGCTGGACCGTTTTATTGTACGCACGAGCGATCCTTTCTTGATACCGCTTGTTGGTCCTTTTAGCTTGCTCTCGCTTTTCTTCCAGCAAGACTAAGTCATGATCACGTTGATTGTCGTACAATGCGTGGAAGGCCAATCTTGCCGAATTAACTTTCACCTCCGCAGGTACCACAGCCTCAGCCCCGTAGCATAGGAGGATTGGTGAGACACCTGTGGGTGTCCTTGGAGAAGTCCGGTAAGCCCACAGGGCTATGCTTAGAGAATCAGCCCACTTCTTGTGGTCATCTGCGACCATCTTGCTCAAGATCCTCAACAGCGTTTTATTGGTCGCCTCGGCTTGCCCGTTCCCCTTCGGGTAGTAGGGGGTGGAACATATTTGCCTGATGTTGTATTCTGCCAGCTGCATATGATGTTTTCTTGAATGAAATGGACCACAGCTAGCGCATTTTCCGTCTTCAGTGGTATGGCCTCCACCCACTTGGTGAACAGTTCAGTCGCGGTGAGAATAAAATGATTCCCATGCGAAGTTGGTCGGATGGGACCAATGAAATCCAGAGCCCATGTGTGAAACGGCCACGGCGTTCCCAATGCATGTAGATCCACAGCAGGAGCGTGAACTAGGTTTCCTTTGAATTGACACTCCTGGCAACGTCGCACTTTGGCGCGACAATCAGCTTCCATCGTGGGCCAGAAATATCCAATTGAGAGGAGTTGCCTGCATAATTTCGCACCTCCCTGGTGTTCCACCTGATGAGAAAGGTCCATGACTTCTTGTGCTTCCCTGCTGTCTAGACATCGCAGCAAGTTGCCTTCATGGCCTCTTCGCCAAAGCAGGTTTTCTTGTACCACATATCGGGATGCTTTCCTCCTCAATTTCTCAGCTTCTTTTCTCGATTCGGGTACAGTGCCCTGGGTGAGAAGATCGAAGAGTGGTTTCCTCCAATCCGCATCATCATCGGTCAGAGCGATGAGTAAAGAATCTTTGATTAGTGCGCAACTCTCGCACTTTCCCTGTATTAATGCTGCGGCTGGTGACATGTCTGGCCAGTGGATGCCATATCTCTGAGCCTTCCGATAGATCGACACTTCGCTTTCTCCGCAAGCATGTTGGTGAATCTTCTCTAACAGCAGCTGTCCCTCTTGCTCGGAGACGCATCGCATAAGTATTCCGCCAGGGCCCTTGTAGTAAAGGGTGTTGTCATGTATGCAATACCCCAATGTGAGTGCCCAGCTCTCGCTGCTTGTGCCTTCTGCGATGGCTCGTAAGATTGCCTTTCTCCAATCCGCATCGTCCATGTGTTCATCGTCGCACTCGTCTTCTGTTAACGCCGACGATGTTCGCACTTCGATCGAGATTCTTGCGGGACATTTGTCTGTACTAACTTTGGATCCCAAAGTGGCCAAAGCGTCTGCATGCCTGTTATCCGCTCGGGGCTTGTGCTCGTACCTAATGTCGCAGAATTGCTGCACCAGCTTTTGTACCAAAGTCCGGTAGGGCAGAAGATTTATCTCTTTCAAACCGTACTCGCCCGAGGCTTGCTTGACAATTAGCTCGGAGTCCCCCATGACCGTCAGGTTGCTTACTTCCAGAGCCTTCGCTGCACGAAGTCCCGCTATGAGGGCTTCATATTCTGCCTCGTTGTTGGTGACTGCGAAGTCAAGATTTGCGGACATCTGTATGACCTCCCCATCTGGCTTGGTCAAGACTATCCCAATGCCTCCACATGTCCTTGTTGACGAACCGTCGAAATGGAGCGTCCAATAGGGCACATCGACTGCATATATTTCAGGTCCCTCGAATTCTTCTTCTATCACGGGCTCGTGACTATTATCGGGGAACTGTGCCAACAGGTCCGCCACCGCCTGCGACTTGATCGCTCGTGGTCGCACGCATGTAATATCGTATTGAGAGATGGTCATATACCATTTCGCCAATCTTCCCCCAGGAGTGGTGTGGGTCAGAAGATATCGTATGGGATCACTTTTTGTGACCACCACCACTTTGTGCGACGCAAAGTAGTGTTTCCAATTCTCTATTACGAAGAATAGGGCAAGGCAATGACGCTCAATGTCCGTGTACCTTGATTCAGCGGGCTGCACGATGCGAGAGATGTAGTAGATGGGTCTTTCCTGGCCCTCGTACTCCTGAGCCAAGAATGCTCCTATGGACTTCCTAGTTGACGTCAGATACAGCAGAAGTGGTGATCCCAATTGAGGTGTGATCATTATTTTTGAAGACGTCAGCATATCCTTCATCTTCCCAAACGCAGCTTCGTGCTCCGGAGTCCAGCTGTATACGGCATCTTTCTTGAGAAGGGCACTAAAACAGCAGGTGATTTCGGCAATCGCTGGGATGAATCTTCGCAGATATGATAGCTTTCCCAAAAATGTCTTCAAGGCACTTTGGTTATGTGGCGGCGTCATGCCAGTGATGGCTGATACTTTCGCAGGATCAGGCTCGATTCCTTGGCGATGCACTACGCATCCCAAGAACTTCCCTGATGTTACCCCGAACGCGCACTTCATGGGGTTCATCTTCAGTTGAAAGCGTCTGCATCTATTGAACACTTTCTGTAAATCCGCCAGGTGATCTGCTTCCTGCTTGGATTTAACAACCAGGTCGTCGACATAAAATTCCACTTCCTTGTGCATCATGTCGTGGAACAGGGCCATCATGGCCCGCTGATAGGTTGCACCCGTGTTTTTGAGACCGAACGGCATCACTGTGTAATTGAATACCCCCACGGGAGTAATAAATGCGGTTTTCCGCGCATCCTCAGGGTCCATCTTGATCTGGTTGTACCCGCTAAAGCCGTCCATGAAACTGAACATGCGATGGCCCGCTGTTGAATCAATAAGCAGGTCAATGTTGGGGAGCGGAAAATCGTCCTTTGGGCAGAAACAATTGAGATCCCGGAAATCCACGCAGATGCGAAGCTGTCCGTTCTTCTTTACCACTGGCACAATGTTGGCCAGCCACGTGGGATGATGATTCGGCTCTATGAACTTGGCGTCCAAGAGTTTGACAATCTCCTGTTTGATCTTTACGTTAAGCTCCGGTCTGAAGCTTCTTGTGCTCTGCTTTACCGGCTTAGACCCCGGAATGATGTCTAAACGGTGCATAGTGATACTTGTGTCCAGACCGGGCATCTCATCATACTCCCATGCGAACACATCCTTGTATTCAGTTAAGAGCTGTAGCAGTCCTTTCTCCTCTTCGCTTGTGAGGTCCGCGCTTAGAAAGACTGGCATTCTCTTTTCTTCGTTCGGGCTTAGGAACACCTCCTTTAGCTCTTGCTTTTGCGGTCTGGGTTTGTCTTCCATGCATTCGGGTGCTTCCTTGAGCTTCTCATCTGGGGTGCTCTGCATTGGTTTTTCTGTTACCATAACCTGCTCGATTTGGTTGATTTGCTCAGGGATATCCCCATGCCTGCGTGAGGACATCCCCGCGCACCTTCATACGCGATAGCACTTCTTCCCGTTGGCGTAGAAACTCTCTATCTCCTTGCCTTCGGGGTCATGCTTTGCTATTCTCTTCAGAGTATACATGTTCTTTTGCTGGTAGGCGATCCGCGGAGCCTCCTCCCGCGTGGGCGGCTTTTCCTTGGCATCCTCCCTTGTCACCATCACTCCCGCAGGTGAATGATCCTTGATATCTTCCCATAGGGGTAAAGGAGTAGGGTTGAATGGTTCCGGTGTTTGCTCATCCGCCATCTCGGTGAACCACACCGTTTCGCTGAGATGTGCTTCATCCATGTTGAATGGATTCGTTGACGCCGGTATCTCGACTATTCTGTCGTTCCAGATAGCTTTCATGACTTGATGAGCTGCTGAAGGAACCGCTTCAAAGCGATGAATCCAGGCTCGACCTATTATCATGTGATACGTGGTGTTCGCATCTATGACATAGAACTTTGCTGAGCACTTGATTTTGCCGATCTGGACGCCCAGGCGAATCCATCCTATCGTCATTCTGGAGTCGCTTCCAAATCCCATCAGCGGAGATGGACGCCTGACAATCTTGTACTCGGGGATCCCTGCTAGCTTCAGTGTGTGGAGCGAAATGGCGTTGACCGCTGCTCCTCCATCGACGAATGCTCTTTTGAACTCGACACCATTGATGATGGCCGTCACATACAGAGGCCTCTGGTGGCTCGCATCTGTCTTTTTGTCGCTGGCGGAAAAGGTTATAATCTTTTCTGTAGGGCGAGACGCCCGGATGACTTTCCCGTTGGAGACTACAAGATCCTCCTCGTAGTCCTCTGCTATCCTCAAGATTGCTTTCGTCATTTCTGTCCGGCATTTTTCTGAGAAGTTCATCTCGTCAAAGAATCTGCTAAAACCGTGCGACCCTTTCATCCGGTCGGCACGTTCGTCCTCCGTGTCTACGATGTAGTCCTCATCATCGTGGACTTCGGCAATGATGGGTAGACCATCCTCTGCGACCTCTTCCAGATCCACAATCGAGATCATGGCGATCTCTCTTTCGAGTCTTGCTCCGCATGGGTAGGAAGTGGATTGTTACGCACATCCTTCCTGTGATCGCTGACGATCAGCTCGCCGTTCTTCATCTTTTGGCTAAATACAATCCTGAGCTTCTTATAGTCTGCTGTGGGATGCATGACCTTGCCGTGGTACTCGCACCACTTCGGGTCCCTCACCATCTCCTTGGAGGGTGCCTTCTCGAGCGGCGGTAAGACACCGTCTTTGCGCCACTGCCTGCAGAGGTCGCTTGCTTCTTCCACCGAACATGGCAGAGGTGGTGCGTCGAAGTTCACAATCTTCGCCTGCTTCTGGGGTGAAACTGTATTGATCTCAGCTTCACGTCCCCTCTTGTAACTGAATCTCCCGATCTTGTAGGTAGCACCGCTCGAGGATCGCTCCGGAGCATTTTTCTTTTTCTGCCTCTCCACTATAGGCTCGATGTTCTTCGTGCATTCGATTAGCTTTGAAATCCTAGGCGTTTGCAGGTTGATGAGCATACCTTTGTATTCATCTCGCATGCACTGCAGGCATATCTCTACGAGCCGACTTTCGAGCATCGGATCTTTGCATTCCAAGGACTTCGCCCTGAACTTCTTGATGAAAGTTATCCCGACCTCCTCGCGCTTCTGATACATCCGCGAGAGGTGGATCATTGTCACCTTTTCTTCCATCTGGAAGAACTTGGTGTAGAACTTTTGGACCATGTCATCCCAGGTCTTCACAGATCCGGCCTCCAACGTTCTGTACCACTTGTACGCTACGTTCCCCAAGGATTTTGGGAATTCTCGCATCAGCAGCTTGGGATCGGCTCCATATGGTCCCATGACATCGATGAAACGCATGATATGTTCATGAGCGTTTCCGTTGACATCTTCGAACTTGTCCCATTTAGGAGCCTTGTACCCCACCGGGTTAAGCATGAGATAGATCTCTCGCGGGATAGGTGGATCGTTATCTAGCTTCGGGATGATGGTATCCGCGAATGATTGGTGAGCCAGAATAGTGTCCATGCGCTTCTGCAGGGACGTCATACATTCTGGAATGTTTCCCTCGGTAACAGGAGGAGGGGTTGCCGCAGGCGGAGGCGACACGTATGCCGCCGGAGGATTGGAGACATATTGGCCATTCGCGTTGCCCCAGATTGCCGTTGGAGGAGGCAAGGGATACTGCGAAGCCGGGTTAGGTACCAGAGCCGGAGGCTGAGGAGTATGAGCAGTGAGAGGCAACATTTGAGCTGTTGACCCTTGAAATGAAGGTAGCTGCGTAGTCGCCGGTGGGGTCTGCAGATTAGGGTTGGGAGGTGTGGTTGACACTCCCAGTCCTGGAGCGGTAGGGGCTCCTCCTCCCGGAGAAACAACGGTGGCTGGTGAAGGGTTCGGCGCCAGAGTCCCCAGGACAGCCATGATCCGTTCTAGCTGCGCAGATTGAGGTTTGAGAGCCTTTCCCGGACTTTGGATGGTAGCATCCAAGGTCTCTAGCGTCGGGGCGTCACCGGTGGCCGTAGGAGTGCGGCGGGCCTCCTCTCCTGAGGCGGCTTCGGTGGAAGGCGATCTGTTACTAACATCATCCTCCTGAGACATGGTTGCTTTTGCTGGTAAGTTCAGGTCGGGTTCACAAAAATTTGCACAAGAGATTCCGGCGGGGAGACCTCCGTGTACACCGTAAGTAGAGGATAAGAGATAGCACAGGAAGAGTCGGGTTGTGTGTAGGGAGAGAGTAAGGCAGTAGTAATGTCTGAGAGAGAGACAGAGGTTTGGCAGAGCTTCCGCGTATGGCCAGTGTGTTCTCCTTTGTATGGAAAGGTTAACGTCCTATATATAACGGAGAATGTGACCGTTGCAGTGTGGTTAATGCGCCCATTAATTGCGGCTTAATTAGCTTAAACACAACGGCACGTTCGTCCTCATATATAGGGACCGTTACAGCACGTTATGCGCGAATACCGGAACCGTTACGAGGTTGACCGGGTTTGACCGGATTGACCGGGTTTATGGAGCTCGTGCCATAAATCTCTCAAAAGCAGTTAATAAAGGTCGCGTGCGGGCTTGGCTCGCATGCGACAGGACTTACTCTAGCCTCCAAACCACTAAGTCCCTACAAGTCCCGTGCAGTGGTATGCGAGGGCCCTGTCTCGCAGCCCCCACATGGATCAGCGCGGCTGGTGATCCAGTGTGTGTGGAGCACAATATGGTGTGCTGGATGATTGCCACGTGGCCAAGATCTGTCAGCTCAGAAAGCACTATCTACAAAAACAAAACTCTCTCTTCTCTCTTCTTAACATCTGGGACGTGAGACTTGTTTGCTCGTCCCGGTTGTTTCTCGTCCCAGTTAATGTTCCCTCGTCTCATTCTTGATTGCTCGTCCCAGTGTGGCAATATACTGAGAAGATAGTTTTGCTCGTCTAAATATATTGTCATACTGATACTGAGACGAGCACTCTATACTGGGACGATCAACTGCTCGTCTGACACAGAAATTGTGTTCTTCCAGAAAAAAATACAAAAAAACTTCAGAAAGATGAACAGTCAGATTACAAAACAGTTTAAAAAGATCGAAATATGGAAACAAAATAGTTCATTGCATTAGAAACTTAAAAACACTAAAAAAAGATTACATTTTTTGGGTTTTTTTTGTTTGAAACCCCACAGCTCCGGATCTTCTTCTTCACTGCTCTCGTCTCTGTTTCTTTTGTTCAGTGGTGGAGATGGCGGAGAAACCACCGAGTCATCAGCATCTTCTTCCTCTTCATCTTCAGTGTACTGAGTCGTTTCGGAACCCCTTTTTGCCCTGAAAGATGCTGTGATTTCTGCATCATTGTCGGTGTCTTCACTGTCTTCATCTTCTTTGTCTGTTTGCTCTTCCTCGTCACTTTCCTTGGACCTTTCACTTTCCTCCTCGTCGTTTTCCCACTCCTTTGGTAGCTTTTTCTTTGCCATTTCAGATGTGGTGAGTTTTGGAGGAGAGATGTGGT
Source organism: Linanthus parryae (assembly GCA_023055425.1). Classification (NCBI taxonomy): domain Eukaryota; kingdom Viridiplantae; phylum Streptophyta; class Magnoliopsida; order Ericales; family Polemoniaceae; genus Linanthus; species Linanthus parryae. The sequence goes on from JALGPY010000015.1 coordinate 2,337,960, forward strand.
GAGTTTTGGAGGAGAGAACAGTGGCTTTTGTAGATGCAATTCCTGGGTAGGTGAAGAGACGGAGAGAGATTTTAGGTTCATGTTTCGTGGTTATGTTTAGCATGTTTTCTAGAAAATGTAATAATTTGGATACATTTTCTAGAAAACATGCATGTTTTCTAGAAATTGTAATAATTTCGATACATTCTTGAAAAATGTAACAGTTTTTATAAGAAATGTATCAAAATTTAAAACATGTAACAGTTTTACAATGTAACAAATTTTTCCTCTTTGCCAATAAATTTAAATAATAAATTGTTTATTTATGTAATAAAATGCATATTTATATTAAAAAACACAATAATTGATCGAAACAAAAGATATATTATTTGCGCAATCATCAGAAGAGGTTGGGAACTTGGGATTACAAAGAACGCAGAGGAACGGCTTCTATCACAACATTAATTTTTCAATTGAGGGCAAATCTTTATGGTATGCCCTTTTACACGGCAATGGCTACATCCGTACGTTCCCGTTCCTCGCTTCTTTTCACGCACGGTTTCGACCATTGGCTTGTGTCTCTTCTCCTTGTCCCTCCCAACTGTTACCACTTTCTTCGGTGGAAGGGGGCGAATGTTTTTTATTTGTGCAGGTACTTCGCTTGTGTCCCACGTTGCTGGGTTGGAAGGAGTCTTAATTGTACCTGCATAAGCCAGATTGTAGAAGTCCAGTGAATAGAACACGCTGGTGTGGTCGTACATGACCTTCATATCGTGGTCGGCATTGTAACGGCCAAGTTTTCTGAGTTCTTTTGCACAAGCACACGCATGTACACACGGGAACCACGTCTGTTGGTATTTGCCGCACGTGCAGGTTCCGAGGCAATGTCCTGGTTTGAATTCCACGATATGAGTTTTCAGATGATTACCGCGGACTTCATACACAGACTCTGAAATTGCTCGCACGCGAAAACCTATACAGTTTATAGAACGGCTCAACATTCTTTTCTCCCTTTTTGCAGTCAAGTAGGTGTGTCCCATGTCAATGCTCAAGTTTCGTTTTTTCAGGTGCCACTCGCTCTGATGGTCGCATATTTGACAGAACATTGTAAGAGCTTTGTCAGACCGCGTCGGCAGCAGGCACGAGTTAATAGACTCTGCATGGTTGGATGTAAGCATCTCAAACCGTGCTGTTTTACAATACAACATTGCCCATTTCTCTAGACCGACATCCCGTAAGTAACGTTCGACGGTCTTGTGGTTAACGCCGTTTACACGGTCGCACTCAATACCCATGTCCATCAGATATGACTTACACGCATCCTTATCAAATGTAAAGGCCGCATTGACACGATCAAACCACAAGTGTATGGCCGTTGTGTGTAGTAATATCCGGAAATCCGGGTTTGTCAAAACCAAGGGACTTGTCGTGAATCAATTAGTATTCTTAACTTCGTGTGGGCAAGCAATTGAGAGAGTTTTACTAAATTAAATAATTGAAAAGACAAAACGAGTATTTAAATATTAAGATTTAATATGGGAAAAATAACCAGGACAACTCTTTTGGGGGATTGTTAGGATTTTCTTGTTGACGGCGTTCTACGATTTGTGAAACACATACGAAATTCACTTTGCTAATCGAGCAATACTAACTCACCGAGTTACCAAGTGAGCATCCTATGCCTAGGTTAGATTAAAACCGAGTTACCAAGTTCTAATAATCCCTAAACATGCATTAACGACGAATTCTACTCTAACGATCTCAATTCTTGCTTCCACTAAGAACGGGTGATTGTTTGCTTTTCCGGGTTTAACAATTACCAAGTTACCAAATAATTGCAAACTAAGTTCTACCTAACAAGACGTTTCAAATTAATTAGATAGGATGAAGATCACAAAACAATCATAGCAAACGTAAAATCATCAACTCAATCCATAAAACGCATAATCAAAGTGAAAACCCTAACCCCAAACTCGGGTCCTGATCTTAGATGTTTAGCTACCCATATTCATGATAAAAAATACAAGTTTTCATGATCAAAATCCAAAAACTAGAGAAGAAGAAGAGAAAAAGATCAAAAAGAATGATCCAAAGCTTCTTCTCACGATCTCCAAGCTCCAAGCAAGTTCTCCCACGTCAAAACTGACCAAAAACATGCCCTGACTTGTTCAAATACGTTCCCATCAAGTTTAGAATAAGTTACAAGTAATTACAAAACAACCCCGGACGTTTTCTGAATTTTTCTGTGCTGAAAGTAGGTCGTGCGACCTACTGGGCGTGAAAACTAGGTCGCGCAACCTGTTGTGTAGGTCGTGCGACCTACTTAAAGTTGCTGAAAATTCCAAGTAGGTCGTGCGACCTAATTGAGTAGGTCGTGCGACCTACTTCCTTAGCCAATTTTTCAGCTTTTTTCTCCAACTTTCTCTGTGCCATAACTTTGTCGTCCGACGTCCGTTTTAGCTCCGTGACCCGTCGTTGGAAAGCTCTTCGAGTCTACTTTCAATTGCCATCGGTCTCACCTCCTTCTTCATTGTAGAAATAAAAATATCCTCAAAAATTCCCTAATTTGCTCTAAAACATCCTGGAAAAAAGCAACTAAGATTTTTGAAAAGCAAATAAGAATCCGGATTTTGATCCCGAACTCAGATGAATGTTATTTTTGCACCTTTGGATTCCTTTTGCGACGTAGAATTTTCCCATGTAGAGAAATCTCCGTTTTCGGACTGTTTTCTCGATTTCTAAATTATTGCCCAAATTTGGCGAAAACATCCAAATTGCACCAAATTCGTCTTTTTCTTCTATTTTGAAGCTCGTTTCTTTTCTCCACTTGATTTTCGCATACGTAATTCCTGTCAAACAATAACATGAACACTACCGCGAAGATCAAATATGATAAATTATTATAATCATACTCAAAACCAATAAGAAACGCCCATATTGTACTTTAAAGCTCAAAAACATCCAAAAGTGCATTTTATTCATATTTTGGCTCGAATCTCGTCACTTTGCACCGAAACGCACACAAATAAAAATACTAAGTGTACGTAAGATAACACTTATTAAGGAGTTATCAAATACCCCCACACTTGCCATTTGCGCGTCCCGAGCAAAGTCTCATCTACTGCATTCAAGTGTTTTCTAGCCAAGACGACTCAAACGACTCTAACATGAATCTAGACACTACTAATGCAGCAAGATGATGCAAATTCAAATCTAGACTCGATCTTAAACACATAAAACACAAATTACTTTATTTTTGGGAGATAAGGCAATTTCAATCCACATTAGACCAGTGCTCATGGATGATGAAGAAGTTAGGCAAGAGGTGTGAATCGCAACTAACTCGACAACTAGTAATTCTCCATAGTTAGTATAGAAAGCTTAACTTTACTATAAAGAACAACATAACTCTTCATGTGTGCTGAAAAAAAAAAGAGGCTAACCAAGGCTAAGCCACATTCATAGTCCGAGCTCCTATTCCGCTAACGGTCAAATATGATGAGGCTTAGGGACAAAAAGGATATAACTTCTATGAAGCAGAAAATCCTAAAGCGTCACATAAACTCACCGAACCCCATATCTCACACACCTTCACCTTGATGATAGGAATCCACAACCCGAATCTCACCGACTCCAGCCCTCAATCCCCTCAAACCCCTGGTACCATGTCAATCCCGTGGCCATCAAAGCGAAGCGTACGCGATCTCAATCAATCTTAAACAGGAACAAGAACTTTCACCACTCGATTTCCAATATGCACAACTGTATTTATTTATTCCTCTCCTTTTTCTCTCTTTTTTTTCTATTTTCATATTTTTTTTCTTTCTTTCTTTCAATCAAATATCAATACAATCAAATAAATATGAGTGATCCTCCTTCAATAATCAAGCAGTATAATAATGTCAGGGAAAGGAAATAAACAAATCAATGAATGTACATCACAATAATAATACATCTCCCCTAACTCCATGAAGCACGATGCCACAAACCGTCAAAGTCAAAGCGTGTTTGGGGTTGGAGTTGTCAATGCACAATCTCTATGTCCGTAGTCAAATGTCGACACCCCCACACTAGAGTCCAGTCATATCCCCCTCTCAAGTAGTCATATAAGATATATGTCACGTGCCTAATCCAACCGAACCTCCTACACCAAGATGATAGAAATCCAGTACCTAGCACGTTCCACCAGTCAAGTACAACCAACCCATTTCGTGCGGATTAGATGTCACGCACTCAGGCTCTCCACTACTGTGTCCATGGTGTAATGACATGGACCACCGCCACACCTCAGTGTGCAAGCCAACTCACTCACCCTTGCATCCCCTCATAGATATCCAATGAAGCATATGCGATTTGCAGAACTCACAAAAATATATAACGAAACACTCCCTCAATTAACCCCCTCAACTACTGCTCCCTCGTGACGCTCTAGAAAGGTTATTGTAACAATATATGATGAAGGCCAAGAAACGTCTTCCTAGGTCAAAGAGGCTAACAATGAATCCAAGGATCAATTAGGGTTATCTAGTGGTCCTACAAGGTAAGATCTGAAAGCAGTGAGTGCTCTAATACACATCCGCGCACATCTGTTCTGTGTGCCACTATGAGGCGGGCTGACGACTACCTAAGACGGACAACATGAACGTTCGACTTGTTTAGCAAACTCCAAGCTCAACTCTTTTAAGAGAAAAACAGCACACACTTTAGCTTTTAAAATTTAATTTAGTTTAAAAATAGGTAGGCATTCACGTAATGAGATTCTTTCTATACTTACTAGGGGGAATTAAAAAAGTCATTCTCGGTCAAAATTCACGCTCTATGCCCAAAGTGTTCACATCTCACTAAATTAAACAAGCATATGCTTCTTTCAATTTCCTTTTCTCAAATTTTCAATTTTCTCATGTTTTGTATTTTTTTTTTATAAAATCCTACCTCTATATGCAAGGCTAGACACGAAAAAATTTGACTCTACACAAAAAAAAATTGGTGGGTATACTCAATTATGTAAAAGTGCAAACAGTATATAAATCTACTCTACAATACGACAATATAAGTAAAAACATAACATAAACCACAAGACTCACAATACAACCTAGACACATCCTACATGTAACTGGCTATGCAAAAAATTGTCTAGCAAACAAATAACCACCCCCACACTGAATGCTTCGTTGTCCTCAACGAATTTAGAGAGTATGCAAGAAGACTCAACAATCATTGTGTAGGCCAGTAGATGAGATGGAGCATGAAATATACTAAATAAAAGAAACACATAATTCAGCAAAAGAAAAATATACTCACAACCACTTCAAGGGTGGGGACGAAATCGCGCCAAGCAGTCCCCAAGCACAGTAGTGGCGCCACCATTCTCCCAACGGTCAGTGTGTTCTAGCACACCGGGGTAGACTGCCCTACTCTGCTAAATCTGTGTCTTGGAGAATCCCCAACTCGCATACACGAGTTCCCATAAAGGTCGTGTGTGTCGTGGCACACCGGGGTAGACTCTCCCATATCCTGCTCAAATTGGTCACTTGGGAAAAATCATTAGTCCCTCTCTCTCTCTCATCTCTCCAAATAACATAATAAAACAACTGAATTTTGAAAACACAACTAAATTAAATCAAATAAATAGGTTGGGTTACCTCCCAACAAGCGCCGTGTAATTTAAGGTCGACAACCCGACTCAGTTACCTCAAAAGATGTTTAAGGAGATTTTTCTCTCCACTTTTTCTTCTTCCACCATCGTCTCTCTTTTTGTCTCTTCTCAAGTGAGCATGCATGAGACACATATGGCAAGAAGAAGTTGTAGAAGACGGACTTTGCAAATTTCTTCTTCTTGTGCTTCCACTCCTTGATCACCGGTCTTCTCGAGAATTCATTCACCACATCATGACCCATTGTACCTTTCCTCTTCTTCTTCTTCTTCTTCTTCTTCTTCTTCTTCTTCTTCTTCTTCTTCTTCTTCTTCTTCTTCTTCTTCTTCTTCTTCTTCTTCTTCTTCTTCTTCTTCTTCTTCTTCTTCTTCTTCTTCTTCTTCTTCTTCTTCTTCTTCTTCTTCTTCTTCTTCTTCTTCTTCTTCTTCTTCTTCTTCTTCTTCTTCTTCAAAATCAATATCATTGAGGATCGGTTATGTGAAATAGAACCCCAGTTCGAACAGTAATGGAAAGGGGTGCCGTCTTGACTGCTTCCTTCCCTAGCTCTTGTCTTGGAATCACAGGTGTCAAATCATGTATTGCATAAAACTGGGGTCTTTGGTCTTCCTCATGTGATTCACCCCATTTTATTATCTCCAAAAGATAAGGATTACTGAAGACTTTCTTGATACATGTTCTTGCAAACATCTCCCTGCGGTAATTCCTTAGCTTCATGACTTTCTTCAAAGCAAATATCTTTAGTGGGCCATAAGCTAGCGATGTCCACACTCTCCCATACATGCCACGACTCCGGAATTATGCGAGGCACAAGTTGTATAGGCTTCACAATATCATCCCAATCTGAGTCTGAATCCGAGTCTGAAGCAGCCCGAGGATCTATTACTCCATGATGAACAACATTGTAGACATAGACCTCTGGGGGTTCTTCGTCTTCCTCTTTGCACTCCTCAACTAAGTCAGGAATGATTCTACTTGGCCCATCGTCATTATCTGCATATGCCAATGCACTCGAAAGTTCTGCCAACTGTTGTCCCTTCAGCTGGAGAGTTTCATCCATCCTATTAATCCCTTCCTCCATTATGTCCATCTTAGCTATCATGAGCTTCAATATTTCTTTCATCTCCTCATCTTCTTATTGTAAGGAGGAGGCGTGTACATATCTCCACAGGAGTAGTACGGTGAATAGCCTGGAGCTTGCCCAAAGAAATTCAGCCCCCACATGATCACCAAGATACCTGCACAATAATTCGCTAGGAAGCAGGTGAGATCAATAAATAAATAAACAAAATCAAAAAATAAAATTCCCTAAAGTTAATAATTCTAAGTAATTCAACTGAAGTCCCCGGCAATGGCGCCAAAAACTTGACACGATCAAACCACAAGTGTATGGACATCGTGTGTAGTAATATCCGGAAATCCGGGTTTGTCGAACCCAAGGGACATGTCGTGAATCAATTAGTATTCTTAACTTCGTGTGGGCAAGCAATTGAGAGAGCTTTACTAAATTAAATAATTGAAAAGACAAAACGAGTATTTAAATATTAAGATTTAATAAGGGATAAACAACCAGGACACCTCGTTTTGGGGATTGTTAGGATTTTCTTGTTGACGACGTTCTACGATTTGTGAAACACAGACGAAATTCACTTTGCTAATCGAGCAATACTAACTCACCGAGTTACCAAGTGAGCATCCTATGCCTAGTTAGATTAAAACCGAGTTACCAAGTTATAATTATCCCTAAACATGCATTAACGATGAATTCTACTCTAACGATCCCAATTCTTGCTTTCACTAAGAACGGGTGACTGTTTGCTTTTCCGGGTTTAACAATTACCGAGTTACCAAATAATTGCAAACTAAGTTCTAGCTAACAAGACGTTTCCAATTAACTAGATAGGATGAAGATCACAAACAATCATAGCAAACGTAAAATCATCAATTAGGTTTATCAAAACATGAATCTCAATACATAAAATGCATAATCAATGTGAAAACCCTAACCCCAAACTCGGGTCCTGATCTTAGATGTTTAGCTACGCATATTCATGATCAAAAATATAAGTTTTCATGATCAAAATCCAAAAACTAGAGAAGAAGAAGAGAAAAAGATCCAAAAGAATGATCCAAAGCTTCTTCTCACGATCTCCAAGCTCCAAGCAAGTTCTCCCACGTCAAAACTGACCAAAAACGTGCCCTGATTTGTTCAAATACGTTCCCATCAAGTTTAGAATAAGTTACAAGTAATTACAAAACAACCCCGGACATTTTCTGAATTTTTATGTGCTGAAAGTAGGTCGTGCGACCAACTGGGCGTGACAACTAGGTCGTGCGACCTGTTGTGTAGGTCGTGCGACCTACTTAAAGTTGCTGAAAATTCCAAGTAGGTAGTGCGACCTAATTGAGTAGGTCGTGCGACCAACTTCCTTAGCCAATTTTTTAGCTTTTTTCTCCGACTTTCTCTGTGCCATAACTTTCTCGTCCGACGTCCGTTTTAGCTCCGTGACCCGCCGTTGGAAAGCTCTTCGAGTCTACTTTCAATTGCCACCGGTCTCACCTCCATATTCATTGTAGAAATAAAACTATCCTCAAAACATCCTTAATTTGCTCTAAAACATCCTGGAAAAAAGCAAATAAGAACCCGGATTTCGATCCCGAACTCAGATGAATGTTATTTTTGCACCTTTGGATTCCTTTTGCGACGTAGAATTCGCCCATGTAGAGAAATCTTCGTTTTCGGACCGTTTTCTCGATTTTCTCAATTATTGCCCAAATTTGGCGAAAACATCCAAATCTCACCAAATTCGTCTTTTTCTTCTATTTCGAAGCTCGTCTCTTCTCTCCACTTGATTCTCGCATACGTAATTCCTGTAAAACAATAACACGAACACTACCGCGAAGATTAAATGTGATAAATGATTATAATCATACTCAAAACCAATAAGAAACACCCAGATTGTACTTTAAAGCTCAAAAACATCAAAAAGTGCATTTTATTCATATTTTGGCTCGAATCTCGTCAATTTGCACCGAAACGCACACAAATAAAAATACTAAGTGTACGTAAGTTAACACTTATTAAGGAGTTATCAAATACCCCCACACTTGCCATTTGCGCGTCCCGAGCAAAGTCTCATCTACTGCATTCAAGTGTTTTCTAGCCGAGACGACTCAAACGACTCTAACATGAATCTAGACACTACTAATGCAGCAAGATGATGCAAATTCAAATCTAGACTCGATCTTAAACACATAAAAAACAAATTACTTTATTTTTGGGAGATAAGGCAATTTCAATCAACATTAGACCAGTGCTCATGGATGATGAAGAAGTTAGGCAAGAGGTGTGAATCACAACTAAACTCGACAACCAGTAATTCTCCATAGTTAGTATAGAAAGCTTAACTTTACTATAAAGAACAAACTAACTCTTCATGTGTGTTGATAAAAAAAAAGAGGCTAACCAAGGCTAAGCCACATTCATAGTCCGAGCTCCTATTCCGCTAACGGTCAAATATGATGAGGCTTAGGGACAATAAGGATATAACTTCTATGAAGCAGAAAATCCTAAAGCGTCACATAAACTCACCGAACCCCATATCTCACACACCCTCACCTTGATGATAGGAATCCACAACCCGAATCTCACCGACTCCAGCCCTCAATCCCCTCAAACCCCCGGTACCATGTCAATCCCGTGGCCATCAAAGCGAAGCGTACGCGATCTCAATCAATCTTAAACAGGAACAATAACTTTCACCACTCGATTTCCAATAAGCACAACTGTATTTCTTTATTCCTCTCATTTTTTCTCTCTTTTTTTTCTATTTTTCATCTTTTTTTTTCTTTCTTTCTCTCAATCAAATATCAATACAATCAAATAAACGAGTATTTAAATATTAAGATTTAATATGGGAGAAACAACCAGGACACCTCGTTTTGGGGATTGTTAGGATTTTCTTGTTGACGACGTTCTACGATTTGTGAAACACAGACGAAATTCACTTTGCTAATCGAGCAATACTAACTCACCGAGTTACCAAGTGAGCATCCTATGCCTAGGTTAGATTAAAACCGAGTTACCAAGTTATAATTATCCCTAAACATGCATTAACGATGAATTCTACTATAACGATCCCAATTCTTGCTTTCACTAAGAACGGGTGACTGTTTGCTTCTCCGGGTTTAAAAATTACCGAGTTACCAAATAATTGCAAACTAAGTTCTAGCTAACAAGACGTTTCCAATTAACTAGATAGGATGAAGATCACAAACAATCATAGCATACGTAAAATCATCAATTAGGTTTATCAAAACATGAATCTCAATCCATAAAACACATAATCAATGTGAAAACCCTAACCCCAAACTCGGGTCCTGATCTTAGATGTTTAGCTACGCATATTCATGATCAAAAATACAAGTTTTCATGATCAAAATCCATAAACTAGAGAAGAAGAAGAGAAAAAGATCCAAAAGAATGATCCAAAGCTTCTTCTCACGATCTCCAAGCTCCAAGCAAGTTCTCCCACGTCAAAACTGACCTAAAACGTTCCCTGGCTTGTTCAAATACGTTCCCATCAAGTTTATAATAAGTTACAAGTAATTACAAAACAACCCCTGACGTTTTTTGAATTTTTCTGTGCTGAAAGTAGGTCGTGCGACCTACTCGGCGTGACAACTAGGTCGTGCGACCTACTTAAAGTTGCTGAAAATTCCAAGTAGGTCGTGCGACCTAATTGAGTAGGTCGTGCGACCTAATTGAGTAGGTCGTGCGACCTACTTCCTTAGCCAATTTTTCAGCTTTTTTCTCCGACTTTCTCCGTGCCATAACTTTCTCGTTCGACGTCCGTTTTAGCTCCGTGGCCCGCCGTTGGAAAGCTCTTCGAGTCTACTTTCAATTTCCACCGGTCTCACCACCATCTTCATTGTAGAAATAAAAATATTCTCAAAAAATCATTAATTTGCTCTAAAACATCCTGGAAAAAAGCAACTAAACTTTTTGAAAAGCAAATAATAACCCCGATTTTGATCCTGAACTCCGATGAATGTTAATTTTGCACCTTTGGATTCCTTTTGGGACGTAGAATTCGCCCATGTAGAGAAATCTCCGTTTTCGGACTGCTTTCTCGATTTTCTCAATTATTGCCCAAATTTGGCGAAAACATCCAAATCGCACCAAAATCGCCTTTTTCTTTTATTCCGAAGCTCGTTTCTTCTCTCCACTTGATTCCCGCATACGTAATTCCTGTCAAAAAACAACACGAACACTACCGCGAAGTTCAAATGTGATAAATTATTAAAATCATACTCAAAACCAATAATAAACGCCTAGATTGTACTTTAAAGCACAAAAACATCCAAAAGTGCAATTTCTTGATATTTTGGCTCGAATCTCGTCACTTTGCACTGAAACGCACACAAATAACAATATTAAGTGTACGTAAGATAACACTTATTAAGGAGTTATCACGCATCGTGGTAATGAGTCACCCACTTTTGTGTATTGTTATGCGACAGAGAGTTCATTTTCATATGGTAATAGCAATGGACGTGGTTGGATAAGGGGTACACGGCCTTGATTGAATTGATGATAGCCTGGTGCCGATCTGAAACGAACGTTAACTCATCGTGATACTTGACAATTAAGCTCAGTCTGTTTAAGAACCAAGTCCATGCAACTGTGTTCTCCTTGTCCACTATTCCCCATGTGATGGGATAGTACTGTTTCTCGCTATCAACCATTGAGCATACGACCAATTGCAGGGGTTCTTTCTTCAGGTGCGACATGTCGATGACAATTCGAGTCGCATATACGGTATCCCCTGAATTTGTGCCCCGTACGCAAGGAAGCAGTACAAGAAAACACCTCCTTCGTCCTCTCCCATATCCCATTTAGTACCGGGGTTCAGGATTTCACATAAAGACATGAACACAGGAAGATCGACGTAATTTTGAGCACGAGTACCCTGGATCATCTGTTTGCCCCTTTGACGTGCATACAATGCCGGCCAGTACAATATTCTACTTCCAAGTTTTAAGGCGATGTTCTGTACTTCACTAATTGTGGGTGTCTTTTTTGTTTGGCCCATCATTCTCAGCAATTCCTGCGCGATTACGTCGCTATTAATGTTACGGTGCTTCCCATCTACGCTGCATGCCGTACATGTGTGAATGGGGTTATGTTTCTTCACCAGGTAGTGCACGGAATCTTTATGCTTGTACACCCCAACCATCCATTTGCATTCATCATTCAAGCACCGCAGTATAATACGAGTCTGGTCTCGCTTATAAACTTAAAAAGTCCATCTCTTCAAACCAGCAACCGTTCTGATATGGTGGGACAACGCCCTCCCAGTATACAAACCTTTTATCTCTATTTCCAGACCGCCTAGCCTTCCCACACCAGTCTGTCCACGACTCCCTCTACAATCTACCGCAACAGTTGCCAATGCAAGATTAGTTTTCTCCATTGATTCATGAGTGGCAACCATATCTTTGTCAGCTAATTGCACAATGTCGTTACGGTGAACCGAAGACGATGGAGTGAGATCTATTGCATTATATGCTACCCTGTCTTCGTCATGTTCCTCAGCGAGTATCTCGATACCCTGAAAGTAATCCTCGCGGTATGTAAGGGGGGGGGCTCAAAGGAACCAACTGACTGTTAAGGGTTTCAGTTTGATCCACCAAATCCTGGTCACCAACGTCAGCATTTACGTATGGTTAATCCACCAAATATTTTAACGTGACGTACATGGTTACAATAGATCCCTTTTCCGTAGTATCAAAGATATATTTGATTTCTAAATCTCTAGTGAGGATATTTGGCTCGATCAAGTTAGCATCTGGAAATTGGAAATGATAACATTAGACCACCTTTATGGTAGGCGAAAAATCTGTATCCATTCTGACCGAAACTTCATGCTCCAAAGATTCGACGGTAATGACTTGGATTATCTTGAAAACTGCATTCTTCACTGCCTGACCTATGTGTCTACCTTCGGCACACGCCCATTCACCATTCCAAACAGCACAGAACATTCTTTTTCTCACCATTTCTACAAGTCAAGAGAGAGAATGATTTTAGGGTTTAGGGTTTAGGGTTGGATAGTAGGAAGAGAGAGAATGATTTTAGGGTTTGGATGATATTACGGTTTGGTCTGACAAAGTAAAAAGGTTTTCTCTCACCATACCCCACCATCTGATGGGTAACAGAATGTTTTGTACTTTTGTCCGAGAAGACAGGGACGAGAGGGAACACCACCATCTAAGACAACATTTTTATTTTAAGAATGGGACGAGCACACACTCTTCCCAGTCTTAGTGAGACAACATTTTGTAAGGATTAGTGAGCCATAATGGGTTGCTCCTTACTTGTGTCAGGGACGAGCAGGTACGCCAACTGAGACGAGGAAATGTTCGTCCCAACATTTCCAACTGGGACGAGAGCATACTCGTCCCAGTCTTAGGTGTACAATCTTAGGGTTTACTTAAAATGCTTAGATGTTCTATGATTTAGGGATTCAGATTTAATATTATTTAATAACACTTTAAGTAGCTATAGGAATGATAATTAGTTGGTTCTAGTGTTTAGATGATACTTAGTTGGTTTAATGGTGTGCATAAGGTTTAAGCTTTACATGATTAATAGATGATGATTGTAGGATTTTGAGTTTATAGTTTAGATTACATGATTATATGGTTTATGACTTACAATTAACATCTTTAGTGGCTTTAGGAAAGATACTTAGTTGGTTCTAGTGTTTAGTGTCTACAAATTAGGATTTTATTTAGATGATATATGGTTTAATGGTATGTATAAGGTTTAGGCTTTACATGATTAAGAGATGATGATTGTATGATTTTGAGTTTATAGTTTAGATTACATGATTATATGGTTTAGGACTTACAATTTACATTTTTAACAATATTGAATACGATTTTTTCATGATAAGAGAGGATTTCATGGTTTAGGGTTTAGGGTATGCTCGTCTCTGTTCGTCCCTGTCTTCTCATCTTTGAGTAACGTACTCGTACGAGTCTATCTTACGCCAGACTGGGACGAGTCCTCTCTCGTCTGCGATTTGAATGCCAGACGAGAGATTACTCGTCCCACGAGTCTATCAAATGCCAGACTGGGACGAGTCCTCTCTCGTCTGTGATTTGAATGCCAGACGAGAGATTTCTCGTCCCAGTCTGGCAGGCCTTGCTCTTCCCAGTTGTGCATGTGAAAGACTGGTACGAGCATATTTCACGTCTCAGTCTTATGAGAAGACAGAGATGATGAATATACTCGTCCTAGTCTCTCCACATACAAAAACACACATCAAACCAATAAATGAAGAACATAGAAGTAATATAACGAACGTAACCTACATTTTATAGTAATGTGATGAACATATTGGAAGGATGAAAGTAAAAAAAATGAGAATACCATACATTTTAGAGTACTGTGATCAACATATAATAAGGACAAAAGCACAGAGATGAGAGTTTATGTTTTTACCGTAGCTGAAGAACAAAAGTGAGGAAAGAGAGAGACTTGTACATACAAATGGGATACTTCTATGGGAGAACTGGAGCCAATGAGAGTGACAAATGAGCCATATTCTTGAGGAGTTTAAGGTATACATTCATAAAGTTTTAAAGTTGGAGTAAATTCAATTGTACTTGGTAGGTTGAGGTAGATAGAAACAATTCAATGTTGGAGAGAGAGAGTACGCGTTTTTAGGGTTTGTTTTGAGATGACAAGGGTAGCAGAGTCATTTAAAAAATCCCCCCCATGTGTTTGGAGACGAGAGATACCTGTGTTTGGAGACGAGAGAGAGATGGAAATTGGAGACGAGAGAGAGATGGAGACGACAGTACAGTTGGAGACGAGAAAGAGAGACTGGAGACGAGAGAGACAGATGGACCCACTACCCTGCTAACAACAGTTGTTACCTAGTGTTTAAAAAGGAGGGTATTTTTCAAATACCAATTCACCCGAATGCATTTTTCTAAGACCAATTCACACATGGTTATTATTCCAATTACCCCGCGTCAGAGTGCTGAAAGTAAGAGGGAATCCTAATTTTTTGTAACGAGCAAGACTAAGTGATTAATACTTAGGTAAAAGACAAAAACTACCCCTTGAATATGGCTTAAATACCAATTAGCCCCTCGTGTTTGGGTATATACCAATGCCCCTGGACGGAGGTTAGACAACCACCCACCCTTCTGTTAATGTCAGGTTGTAATTATTTTTTTACTATTATACCCCTCACGTGGTGTAATTACTTAAATGCCCTTACCACTACGACGTATTTACACTTTTTTTGGGACAACTATGCCCTTATGACTATATTTAATTAAAACTTAATTATAAACATATTTACATCGCATTTAACATGATTACATCAAGACTTTGTACTATGATGACCATTATACCCCTGAAACTGTTCATGAGGACAGCTTCCACCCCCTAGGAAAAATTTGTTCAATGTTCGAATTTTTGGAAGGACAATTTCCACCCCTTTGCCAAAATCAGATCTCAAAAGCAGGGCAACTCTCACCTTGGGGCCCTTAAGCTCGACATGAGCAAGGCCTTTGACCGAGTTAATTGGGTGTTCCTTGAAAAGATTCTCCGCACTATGGGTTTTTCTAACCGCTAGGTCACCTTGCTAATACAATGTGTCACGACTACCTCATTTTCCGTCCTGGTGAATGGATAACCTGGGAAACTTGTATTTCCTAAAGCGGGCCTTCGACCAGGGGACCCATTATCTCCTTGTCTCTTTATCCTATTTTTGGAAGCCCTGTCAGCCACTCTCTCTGATTTCAGTGGAAAAGGGCTTTGCCCTGGCATTTCTCTCCTTCACAAGGTCCTTAGTCTTTCGCATCTCTTCTTTGCGGATGGCTGCCTCATGTTCTTTAAACCTACATGTCCTCTTTTGCTAATCTTAGCAGAGCACTTGATGACTTATATAAAGTTTCTGGACAGGATATGAACAAGAACAAATCTTTTCTGGTCCATAGCCCCAATGTGCCCCCTGACCTTGGCGATATCTTTGGATCTTACTTAGGGATCAAGGTGGAAATTGTGATGGGAATTACCTCGGACTCCCCACTGTACCTGGAGGTAAGAAAAGAGAAACTTTCAGTTTTGTTAGGAGCTCTATCTCTGATAGACTGGAGGGATGGTAAAGCAAAATCCTAGACTGTGCGGGTCGTCTCACCCTTGCCAAATCCGTCCTGTCTGCTCCTCCTTCAAGCTCCCTAGTACTCTCAACGACTAAATTACCTCTAAAATCCATAAATTTTGGTGGAACCCCAATAAAAACGCTCCCTTTATCACCATACCTAAGGATGTTCTTCACCTATCCAAATCCAGAGGAGGCCTTGGCCTTAAAATTTTAACTGGTTCAACCAAGCACTCGTTGCTGCTAAAGCGTGGCGCATTCAAAGCAATCGGCATTTTCTTGTCTCTAAAATCCTCCTACAAAAATGCTGCAGGAAAAAGATATTTTTTTTTCTATTGATGCTCATAGGAACGGCTCGTGGGCTTGAAAAAGTGTCCTTTTTGGCAGGGATCTCATTAAGAACGGCTCTATTCGAAATGTTAGAAACTGGAGGAATACTAACATTCTGAAAGACAGATGGATTCCGGGTCTTGCCACCCCGCTAGAAACATTCACTAGTCCAAGTTCAATCAACGCTAATGACACGGTGTCAACCTGGATTTCAACTGCAAATGGATACCAAGAGTGGAAGAAAACTTGATTAGATCCCATGTTATATACTTTATTGCCCGAGGGATTCTCTCTGTTAAGCTCCCCTCTCAGCATCAGGAGTATTTGATGCGAATTACTAACGCGTTTAAACGTAAGTGCACGGTCAAGTAGTAAATGGAGTATTTTATGACTCCGAGTATCGAATTCAAGGGAAATATATGATTATTAGCTAATTAAGAATTAAGTAGAAGAAACCTAAGTAACCGGTAAGAAGTGGTTTGATTTTGAAAGTTCGACGCCCACAAACAAGCGACATAAAATTAAATAACACCTAAGCTAACTATTTTTTTTTTATGATTTTAAGTTTAAAAGAAAATAATTGTGTTTGATACGATTATGGAGAAGAACTAGATAATCTAGGATCCGTAGGGGTGAATATGATTTCCGGACTAAGCTTAAGACACTCTAGTAATGATTGACTATACCGGGTTACACTCATTACACTCTTCTATCGATCTCATGTAAATTTGCTTTACGGTTAACTTCGGGTCCTTTCGGTCCACCTACGCTTACCGTTCCACTCTATTTGGCTTGTTAGGTCCGTTCACCGGGTCCTATCAGCCCACCGCTTTCACTAAACCCTAACCAATCCCAACCGAAACAACCCACACTCGGTCACTCAAGTTCTTTTCTCCTCTCGGTCTCCAAGAACTACAAGAATGTCAATTGCATTCTTAACACCCCCGGATTAGTTCACTATCGTGAAACTAAAAGGGTAACTAGCATGCTACGGGTGATCAAACCAACCACACATATAACTACGACCAAGAACACAATGAATAAATCAAACATAAACATAGAATTAAGCTAGAAGCATGAATCAAGTCAAAATCCGGAAATATCCTAATCAAAAACCCTAGTTCTCCATAGATTATCTTCGCGTTCCAAGCTTCGTCCCCAATCTTCTCTTGCTCCACCGTGCTCCTCAATGTGCATTCTCCTCCAAAAAGACATCAATTCCTGCCTCTTATGTCTTCTTCTTCGTTTTTTACCAGCTGGGCACGATTTTTAATGTAATTTGGCCGAAATTGCACTTCAGCCCCTCCAGTTTGTAATTTTCGGACATAATTGTTTGCTTATCTTGCGCGGGCTGTATCTACCTCATACGGACTCGTATTTGGGCCTACCTTATATCGTTGGAAAGCTACGGATGTCTAATTTCCAATTCCACAGGCCTTGATCCAAAATTCTTTGTAGATTTTCCTGAGCATCGAAAAGAGTGAAGGCTGGTCCTGTGTGACTTTTCCAACTTTGCTTCGTTTTTGCGTCTCCTTTTCTCCTCTTCATCTAGCTCCATTCCAAGCATATGCAAGCATTTCATAAGCTCCAATGCACCTATTTTACCTGAGATACACAACACTAAACAACTCGTGCAAATATCATTGCAAATATGAGAGAAAACATGCACAAATAGGCTAGAAACACAACTCTTCATTCTTAGGCTTGTAAGTCATCAATTCCACATATTAACGACATATAACATATAAATCATGTGAAATAAGCCTATTAAAAGTAATATGGAAGTATAAAAATAACTTTTAAAACAGAGTTATCAATATTCTGTCTTTAATGTTTGTTCCAGCTCAAATGCAACTTTGATGCTTCCTGTGAAAGCAAACAATAAAACGATATCTAGTTGACCAAAAATAGACAGCTCATTTACAAGTTGACCTTTGAATCAGATTGAAGACAGTTGTTCAAAGTGGTGTATGAAAAATAACGAGGTCACTGGATCTTGAGAGTTATTTTTGATGACTTTGTTAGAGAAATTTGCAATACTCCGTATATTTTTCAGGGGTAAAGTAGTAATTTGGAGGGGGAAATACGATTTTAATTACGAAGCAGTATTTGGGTGAATTATTGTGTTTCCATAATTAAGAAATGTGTGACAATTCTTGAAAATAATTAGATATAGTACTCGTAATTTAATTAACTAGTGTTTATTTATTATTCGAGAGCGTATGTGCAAACGCCGCATTGTATCATACACCCGTCACACACTATCATTATAGTGCCTAATGCACCCGAACCAAGCAATTACTTCACTCATCTTCCTCAACAATCTTCACCATCTTCGGTGAATTTGCATCACCGCCTATTTGTCACCTTCAACAACATCACTTCAAATCACTTTTGCCATGTCATAACATGCACTGCACTATGAGCACTTTTATAAATTCTTCCTCCTCCCTCCTCTCATCACCGCCAGCAACTCACAACCTTCTTCATATCATCAATCTCACCATTATTTTCTTCACCTTCAACCTCCAACAACACCACCATGACCCCCGCTTGCTCTGCCTCACCATCACGCTCTATTATCACCTCTTTCCTCTGCTCACGGTGAGCCTCAGCAGCAGCCACAACAAGCTGGAGCGGCGGGAAGGCCAGCCACCGTATTCCTCGACGGGAAACCCCGAGGAACCCACCTGGGTTTCATCATACTATTTTCTCTCGCTCTTTGTGTCCAGTTCTAGTCTCTATTTCCCCTAGTGTCGAACCCAGAAGCATCAGAGGTCAATAGCAGATGTGGCAGCAGTTGCAGAGACTCGCCGGAATGCCGAACCTCCATTGTATCCGGTGAATCTTCCAGCCAAGCTCCACCAGCATCATCCAGAGCCACCCACTCTGTTCTGAACCTTCTGGTTGTCTCCTAGGGGTCCAACCAAGCCACCAGGAGGCCCGGCAAGACCCATAAGCCTGCATCGCTGGCGTCAAGCTCCATCTCCGGTGACTGATAGCACCTTTTAGGGGCTATAATTCTTTAGAATTTACCACATGTTAATAGGTATTTGGAGAGTGTTTTGAGGCCAATGTTAGAGATTATAGGTCGTTTTATCACTTGTTGCTACCATGTGCTATATTATTAGTCCGGGCATTTTCTATGCATATTTCATTGTTATTTGTCAAATATAATCGCTTGGTATGTTATTTCATGTTGTATTGGCAGGAACGGATGCTAATCGATTGATAGAAGGCATGGAACGAACTTCGGAAACAACGGGAGCTCAAGTGGAGTCAAGAGAGGCCGAATGGGAGGAGCTTGGATGACCAGTCTGCACTATTTTGATCATATCCAGAGTTCTACAACTCATTTGGGGGTGAGACCAGTTCCACATGAAAGTAGACTCAGACAAATTTCCATTGATAGGTCACGGAGCTAAATCTGAGTTCGGACGAAGAAGATATCGCGTTTTGAAGTCAGGAGCATATTTCAGGGGGCTAGTGTGCAATTACTGAAGACTTCTGCGGGTTATGAAGGAAGGACGAACTAGGGACGAAAATAATGACCATTCACTATTGAGAGCCACGATCAAGGAGGAGAGAAAGGAGACTTCATTGGGAGCAACCTCAAGCAAGGAGATGAGCCCGGATCGTGCCAATCTTCACGATTTCTAGCGTTTGATCTCTTATTCCCTCTTTTAACCACTTGTATGGAGAAACTTTGTTGTGTTGCTAAGATTATTAGTAGCTAGATATTTTGCTAGGCTTCTCTAGAAAGCCTACGGTTTATGTAGAATATGTTTTACGGATTTGAGACTTTGTTTCATGCTTTTGGATTTAGATTCATTGAATCAATGTTTAGTTTCTTGATATTGTCATTGAATCCAGCCTATTGAAACGGCTAGATTATGATTTGATAATCATGATACTTAGGGTATATTCGTGAATCAATTTCTTGCTTAATGTTAATATTTGTTTTAGTTATTGTTCATATGCTATGCTTAATTTCTTGGCAAGAATGGAGTAATTAAACGGACTTGTTAATTAGCTAGCGAGTGCGTAAGAGCGACTTAGACCTAGTTGTGATGAGATATGAACAACAATCCTTAATCACTGAGACTGACAAGAGAAGTGTGTAGGATTGGCCTTAGTGGGTAGATTCGGTAGAAGATAGTGAGGTGTTCGTGTGGTGGTGGTCTGAGAGGACATCATTCCGTGCATTGTCGTTAGCCTACTAGAACAGACCGGTAGATGTAGGTGGACCAACATGACACCAAGTAAACCCTAACGTAGAACGACATGAGACCGAGAGGAGATTGTCAGTACTATTACCCGGCTTAACTAGAATAGGATTAACGTGTTACTTTGCTAATCCGGAAATCGTCTACAACCTTAGGTGATCTAGAGATTGTCTAGTTTCTCCATATTTGTGTAATAAAATAAAAAAATACAAAATGATTAGTTTAGTTGTTATTTAATTTCTGTCACTTGTCTATGGGTGACGCCTTAGTTAATCACAATTCTTCCTCCTGTTACAGTACTTTAAGTTAATAACTAATTAAATAGTCTCAAGCTTGTCCTCGTGGGATCGATAACTCGAGGTTGAAATATTACCCTATATTACTTGAACCGTGCACTTGCGGTAACACGTAAGAAAGCGTGTCAAGTTTTTGGCGCCGTTGCCGGGACAGCGGTAGATTATTTAGTTAGGCGTTAGTTTAGAGTACTTTTCTTTTAGTTTGTTTTATTTTTTTCTATCTTTGTGCTTCACATGTATGGCGTGAGTTTGTTTTCACAGGAACGCAGGAAGCATGAGACGTAATGAGCATGTGGAGCGACGAGGATTATGTGGGGATCTCTGATTACCCCTACTACTGTGCTAAATGCAGAATTTGGCACAATGATGACACATGCTCAATGATTCGGTGCTACAAATTCAAGAAGGATCATAAGTATGAAGACGCATGCATATTCGATCCACCACAGCTTCATCAGCATCAAGAGGACTCATCAGCAAGCATGGAAGACTTGCACAATATTATGGGGGAGGTCCAAGCGCGCATCACAAGGATGTCCCTTATTACAGATGAGCCACAAGAGGATCCTGTGCCACATGCCATTGAGCCCCTAATTGAGCCTCTATGGACACCATCACAAGATGGTTTGGAGGAACCTCATTGGCTACCAGCGGTCCTAGACATGCAAAGGACACTGATAGCTAGGATGGAGCGAGAACGAGAATCCGCATCCCAAGATGCAGTTGTGGAATAAGAGATACATGAGCCGAGCGAAGAATGCAGTGTCCATGAACCATGGGTGGACTCTGCCATTTATGAGGACTCAGAATCTGATTCAGACTGGGGTGGAATTGTGTGTCCAACAATGGAGGAGGCAATGCTCTCTGCAAGGGAATCTCAAATTATCTTACAGCCTTGGCATGATTGGGATGACACATACATTGAGAGCTTGTGGGGTGTTGATGATGAAGCTGATGAAACACTTGTGATTGTTGCTATTGAGGATTTGGAAATCAGCAAGTGTGGGGGTGTGCGTGAACTGCATGTGGTGACTGAAGAACTTTTAGCACGGAAGGAGTACTACTGGGATAATTTCATGGACAGAGATTCATTTGAGCCCAGTTGAACTTTGTTGAAGTTGATCAAGAGGATCAAGTGCAAGATGAAAAGAGTCGGCTTCTACAAATGTTCACCATCTTCTTTGCTCGTGGGCGCACTTCGCAAGAAAAATCTTATTGAGAAAAGATGGTGGAAGAAGAAGAAGTGGAGAGTTAAAGCATCCTTCACTATCCTAGACGGTTGAGGTAACTGGGTCGGGCCGTCGACCTTAAATTACAAGAGCTTCTTGGGAGGCAACCCAATGTAGAGTAGGATATTTGCTATTTTATTTAGTTCTTGTATTTAGTTCTCCATACTTGATTGTGAGAGATGTAAGAGAGAGCGGTCTAATATTTTCCATGAGTGTGCAGAACACGGGTACCGAAGACCCTTCGGATTCCCCTTCTTGATGCATGTGCATGACTTTGCACGCAAAACGAGGCACAACGAGCAGTTTGACGATTGGACTTGAAAGAGAGGCTACTTGATGTGGAGGAGTATCTATTTATTTAGTGAGTATATTGGCAGCTCGATGTGACCCGAATTTGCACGCATCGGTATCCGAAGCGGAATGAAAGATCACAAGCTTAAAGGGACTTGATTATCGTGCTAGAGAGCAATTTTGGAGATGAGACAAAAAAATCCGCGAACTTTGGGAATTTTTCAGTTAACATTGGATTCTACATCCAATGACGAGTTTGTGAGCGCGAGAATCGAAGGAATCAAACACCGGACGAAGAAACTAGAGCAAAAACAAAATCCAGTGTGTCCCAGGGCATTTCGAACCAAAATCAATTGATTTCGGGCCGAAATGAAACAAGTCCACTGTTTTGAGATTTTGAAAACATTTCGGGCCGAAATGCTCAGCATTTCGGGCCCAAATGCTCTGACAGTCCCACTTTTTGAGGGCATTTTTGGTATTTTGGGGGGTATTCTTTAAAACAAAAACCGGGTTTTAACCCTCCTACACCCCAATTTCAGATCAGTAACACCCTCCTTCATCTTCTTCCTCTCAAAATCTCAAGAACACTCACACACACAAAATCAAAAACATCTTCAAATTCAAAACTTTTTGTTGGGTTTTGCTCCTTGCAAACTCGTCATTAACATTAAGTCGCGGAGTTTTGAGAGAGAGAGTAAGTGGTTTGAGTGTGGGGGAAAGCAAAGAGGAAGATCTCCAAGAATAAAATTCTCCGATTCGTATACTTTAGTAGGATTTGGCCTTAGCTCAAGAAGAGACTTGTGACGGGGACATCGAGGAGCTTAAGGAGGTATTCTTGCCTTCCCTTGGTCGTGTTTCCAAAAATTTGGTACAATTTTCTCTCTCTCGGCTTTAATTCTTGCTTAGGCACTCTTCGGGCTTAATTTCTTGAAATTTTTTACTTGCTCATACTTGGATTATTCGATACTTGTTTTGCTCACTCCGACTAGACCTCACGTGCACTCACTCCGACTAAACCCACCGGCCCTACGCTTGAGAAGCCGAGTCTTCTTTATTTCACCTTATATTTCGTTGAGGAAAACGAAGCGCTTAAGTGTGGGAGAGATTTTAGCTATCCGCTAGTTAGCCATTGCATAGCCTTGTTACATGTAGTTAGTGAGTCGAGTTTGCATGTAGATGTCGAGTCGATCAGGTTTTGCATGTGCACTTTTATTTTATGCATTGTATATATTTTTGCACTTTTATTTATTGAGTCCACCTATTTGTTGGTTAGTCGAGTTGGCCAGTTACATATAGTGTCAAGAAAAAAAAATTGAAAATCCTAAAATTGAACTTCATTGAGAAAGGGCAATTGAAGAGAGTAAGCTTGGAGAGGGCTTAATGATAGTATTCCCTAGGTAGTATGAAAATCTGAGGTGAGGTAGACGCGAGAATCTGGAGTAGAAAGGCTTTAGGGCTAATGCACTCGAGAATTGTGAGTAGTTGTCTCTCATACTAGTTATCCTACTAGCGCTACACCACTGTCACTTAGGTAGTCGTCAACCCTCCTCGTAGTGGCAACGGAACAGCTGTGTGAGTGATTTTTACGGGGACCTCACGTCCCGTCTCCATCGCCTAGGTCCACTAGTTACCCCAATTTGATCCACCGACCCCTTTTATTTACATCCTCTAGGCTAGGAAGCCATTCCTTGTGAATTTCATCACTAGTTAGAATGGTCCCTTCCTATGCGTCATGATAGAGGGAGTTGAGTTAGGGAGGTTCAATGAGGGTATGCTGGATTGATACATCTTGAGTGGATTCTATTACATGTCGTCTTTTGAGGGGGTGTGAGGGTGAGTTAGAGACGGCAGCACACTTCGGTGTGGCGGTGAGTCGTGTCCATACATCACGATCACAGGTGGAGTGTCGTAGTGCGTGACATTCTTTTCGCACGATATGGGGTGGGGTTGGTTGATCTTATAGGAGGACGTGCTTGTGCTTCATGTAAATTCTCTATATCTTAGGTGATGAGGAGGATTGGTTGGAATTAGCGCGTGTTACATTGACTACCGGGTTCGAGATATGCTTTACATTGAGTGTGGGGGTGTCGACATATATTGATTACATCACTGATTTGACACATTCCACCCCCACGTTATCTATTTGACATTTTATCTCCTCGGATATTACTATCGTTTTGTCGGCTCCATGTGCTTAATGTTATTGGGTGGAAATGAAAAAAAAGGAAAAAAAAGCAAAAAAGAAAATTGAAAAGGAAATGGAATAGGGAGCCGGAAGTTGAACTTCAGGAAGACCGAGGAGATTAGCTATGATCTTGATCACTTCTTCACATTTGTGGCTGCGAGAACGGCGTTGCACCCATATTGAGGGAAAGAGGGTCGGAGTAGTTAGTTCTGTGGGGTTCCTTGGATTTTGGTGAGGGAGTGTGAGAATCGGGTTCAGTGAGTTATATCATGACGTCTAGGACTGCGCTTCTAAATATCCTATCATACCCGTCCTAAGCCGTCAACCGTTTAAACGTGTGGATAAATAGCTCGGATGGTAGGTGCTAGGGATACGTTTGATGAGTGTGCAAGAGCAACTTATTGAGTGTTCGTGCCCGTTCTGTCTGAAGAAACTGGCCGCAAGTTCTACAGATCACCAAAGTTATATAAGCTTCTAGGGGATGTGAGAGCCTTATGACATGTCGGTTTGTTCTTTGAGATTGCCCAATCTCTAACAAGAAAAAAGAAAAAATATGTTCTTTAATTCGTTGCATTGTACATACTTGAGTTGCATTGTACATATCATGTAGTTTGCATAGTCGTGTCTTTGTGTATTGAGTCGTGAGTCATGTCGGCCAGCGGAAAGTAAAGTATGCAAAGCGGTGGGGTATGAATTAGTTTGGTTGTGGTATGTATGCAATGTCTTAAGTGTGGGGGTTGTGTGCTTCATTGTTGCTCGAGACGAGCAAGAGAGTAAGTGTGGGGGAGTATGATAGAACCTTTTAGGGGCTATAATTCTTTAGCATTTACCACATGTTAATAGGTATTTGGTGAGTGTTTTGAGGCCAATGTTAGAGATTATAGGTCGTTTTATCACTTGTTGCTACCATGTGCTATATTATTAGTCCGGGCATTTTTCTATGCGTCTTTCATTGTTATTTGTCAAATATAATCGCTTGGTATGTTTGTTCATGTTTTCTTGGCAGTAACGGATGCTAATCGATTGATAGAAGGCATGGAACGAACTTCGGAAACAACGGGAGCTCAAGTGGAGTCAAGAGAAGCCGAATTGGAGGAGCTTGGATGACCAGTCTGCACTATTTTGATCATAGCCGGAGTTCTACAACTCATTTGGTGGTGAGACCAGTTCCATATGAAAGTAGACTTAGACAGCTTTCCATTGATAGGTCACGGAGCTAAATCTGAGTTCGGACGAAGAAGATATCGCGTTTTGAAGTCAGGAGCAGATTTCAGGGGGCTAGTGTGCAATTACTGAAGACTTCTGCGGGTTATGAAGGAAGGACGGCCTAGGGACGAAAATAATGACCATTCACTATTGAGAGCCACAATCAAGGAGGAGAGCAAGGAGACTTCATTGGGAGCAACCTCAAGAAAGGAGAAGAGCCCGGATCGTGCCAATCTTCACGATTTCTAGCGTTTGATCTCTTCTTCCCTCTTTTAACCACTTGTATGGAGAAACTTTGTTGTGTTGATAAGATTATTAGTATCTAGATATTTTGCTAGGCTTCTCTAGAAAGCCTAGGGTTTATGTAGACAATATGTTTTCCGGATTTTTGAGACTTTGTTTCATGCTTTTGGATTTAGATTCATTGAATCAATGTTTAGTTTCTTGATATTGTTATTGAATCCAGTCTATTGACACGGCTAGATTATGATTTGATAATCATGAGACTTAGGGTTTATTCGTGAATCAATTTCTTGCTTAATGTTAAAATTTGTTTTAGTTATCGTTCATATGCTATGCTTAATTTCTTGGCAAGAATGGAGTAATTAACCGGACTTGTTAATTAGCTAGCGAGTGCGTGAGAGCGACTTAGACCTAGTTGTGATGAGATATGAACAACAATCCTTAATCACTGAGACTGACAAGAGAAGTGTGTAGGATTGGACTTAGTGGGTAGATTCGGTAGAAGATAGTGAGGTGTTCGTGTGGTGGTGGTCTGAGAGGACATCATTCCGTGCATTGTCGTTAGCCTACTAGAACAGACCGGTAGATGTAGGTGGACCGACAGGACACCAAGTAAACCCTAACGTAGAACGACATGAGACCGAGAGGAGATTGTCAGTACTATTACCCGGCTTAACTAGAATAGGATTAACGTGTTACTTTGCTAATCCGGAAATCGTCTACAGCCTTAGGTGATCTAGAGATTGTCTAGTTTCTCCATATTTGTGTAATGTAATAAAAAAATACAAAAAGATTAGTTTAGTTGTTATTTGATTTTTGTCACTTGTTTGTATTTCAGAACCTGTTATGGGGTGTTGGTTGTCTCTTGCTAAAAGTGTTATGTGAGTGGTGGGGCTGCATGCTGTCTTTTAGTCTAACTTGGGGGGGATTTAAGTGTCCTTTACTTAAATATTTCATTTTTCGCTAAAACAAAAATGTTGTTTTTGGGTCAGAAATATTTTCTAAAAATATTAATTTTTGTTTAAGTCTCAGAAATGTAATCCGAGTGTCGAACAATTTTCGGAAACATCGATTTAAAAATTAAACAAGTTTTGTTTTATTAAAAACTTAACAGACAATGTGTTTTGTCACTCGACTTTCAACTCGGTTTGGTCCAACTACATGTAAAAAATGATATTGGCTAGTTTATAAGCGCCGTGTCGAGTATTTTGAAGTAATTTTCCTAATTTTTTACTCTTTTTTCTTTCCAAAACTGGTTAGTTTCACAAGAACTATTTCTTTCAACTAATTTGTATATATACAAATTAACTCTCTATCAAAATTCCTACCGCATGTTTTTACACGACAAATATTTTTAAATAAATAACCACTTTTAGAAATATCAAGTTGAATAGTTGTTAGATTAAGTGTGTTGTTTTATGACAATAGTGTCAATAAGTCTATTTTCGTACTCAATAGTCAGAGAATATTCTTTATAAGGTTTGAGTGTCGCTTTAGGTAATTAGCAGTAGCATTTTTGGGGGAAACAGGGCAATCTAGATAAATTACTGCTCTTGTTAGAACTTACAGTGGTCAAGTGAAAATTTGGACTTGTGAATGACATAGAAAATAGAATTGTAGGTTCCAAATTTGTAGACGAAGGTTTCATGTACTTCTTGGAGCTTACGTGCTATTTTCTGAAGGTTAAGGTGAGTACACATGCCAAGTCTTGCGTGCCTAGCTTCTTTCGTGTCTAAACGTGATTTCATTACTTGTCTCAAAATGTGTTTTGTGTTGCACATGATTTACTTGTGTTTGGTTAAGTTTTCTTGAAATTGTCACACGATTTACACGTCATTTGGATTATTATAAATTTGGTCTGGTCGTTGTTGGCTTCGTCCACTCGACCGTTATTGGTTAGCTCGGTGGAGATTCGCCCCGGGTTCGCTCCTTGTACTCACTCCTTCCGGGCGCAAGCACCCTGTTACGGGGGTGTCGACACTTAAGGTCTTGGTAGCTTGTGATGAGATATTGTGGATGCTATTTATTGGATTTTCCCCGTAATACTCATGGCTAAAATGGTGAATTCTGGTTTGGACATGGAATACGAAACGTGGATTGCTGTGATTAATTGAAATTTTCAGAATTTGATTTGGTCAATGGTTTACATACTGGTTGTCAGAAATCCTTGAAAATGTGATAACGGCTTGACTTTGACTTATTGTTGAAATTTCTTTTAATTCCGTTTTATTTTTCTAAAGTTTATAAAGTATCTCTGTTCCATGTTTACATGTTTGGATGTTGCTGACTCAGTATTTTATTGCTGACTTTTAGAAAACTATGGTTTTGTTTTCCTTCCCATTGCAGGTCTTGAAGATGGATTATATGGGGATGTTGGGTACGAGACTCACGTAGAGTGACGACATCACGAGTAGCTTGTCTAAATATAGTGTAGTAGTACTTTATGACATGTGTAAGACTTCAAGAGTTATGTAATGTTTAATAGTGATGTTATATGGATGTTTAAGCTTATGATCTCCATCGAAACTTTTAGTATCGCCCTCTTCGATTTTTCGGTCCGAAACGGAAGGCTTAGGGAGCACGGGTTTGTTGCAGGTTGTATCAGAGCAGATGATCCAGTTTAAAACCTGTAGGGCTATTTAAAATGAACATAAGGCAAGATAATTAAAATTTTGAAAAGCCGATTGGGTTATGGGTAGCTTAAGTGTTAGTTTGTTTGTCCCCCCCCCCAACCTTTTATTGTTGTTGTATAAAGACCGTTATGTGATTTGGTTATGCCTAGATTGTTTGTCTTTGTATGAGATCTTCTATGAGCCGCATTATTTCTACGAATAAGGATGATATGAATGAAATGTGAAATATGGGAAATTTGATTGTGAATAATATACTTCCTTGTGTGACATTACCAAATTTTGTGTGGCTTGCATGCTATAAAATAGATAGTATTTCGTGGGCGAATGTTATGCATTTACTGGATGAATTCAACCTCAAGACCATGGTAGGAAAAGCGGCAATATAACAAGTAATCGCGTAGTGATACGTCTGATAAACTGATACCCCACCAGGAGAATCAACCAATGGCAGCTGAAGGAACCAACCCACCCCAGATGGAACAACTGGTGGCACAGATGGCACAGATGACACGGGTCATGGATAGAGTAGTAGGTCGTGAGGAGCATGGAAGAAAAAGTTATGCCAAGCAAACATCGGAGCTGAACCCTCATCAATTCACTAGGAAGGAAGATCCCGTTGAACTAGAGAATTGAATTAGGCATTTCGAGAAGCTACTTAAGGTTGTACACTGCCCTGACAACGAGAAGGTTGACTGTGCTAACCTATTTCTGTCGGATGAAGGAGATGATTGGTGGACAACCTCTCAAGAAGTTTTGATAGCTCGACCCAACTTCAACTGGGAAGCCTTTAAGACTGCTATTAGGATGCGGCTTTCTCCATCACATGTTAAGAGAGAGAAGTGCAATGAGTTCAACAACTTGATGCAAGGAAACGGTTCAGTGACAGGCTACTTCAAGAAATTCGTGGAAATACTAAGGTTTGCAGGCCACACGGTACCCGTATAAGAGGATAATATCAACAAGTTCATTTCGGGACTACACTTCCAGTTGCAGACGATCATGCATAGTAGAACTTACGATACTATGCACGAGGCATATGACCGAGCAAATGACATGTGGAAAGTCCAGGAGGTACATGATGAGTTTCACGGGAAACGCAAGGCTACTAACACAGGGGAATGCAATCAGAACAAGAAGTTTAAGCCCAACAACGGGGGAAACAATCAAAATCGAGGCAACCAGCAGAACCCTGAAGCTCAACCAGTTCATCGCCACTTTCGGTAAGAGGTGTCAACGAAACCACCCTGGAGTTGATTGCATAGGAAATCCAGTTAACTGCAATAATTGTGGAAGGAGGGGACATCGAGCTTTTGAATGCCAATCTCCAGCAGCCTGGAACCAGGAAGCGCATCAAGGATACAAATTTGAAATGCCTCAACATAACAGCTATCAGGGAAATCGTCAACATAATGACTTCGGTCGCAACCTATAGTTTGGGAATCAATAGAACGGGAACCGCAACCACTAGAATAATAGAGGCAATGGCCATGGAAGGCA
Source organism: Linanthus parryae (assembly GCA_023055425.1). Taxonomy (NCBI): domain Eukaryota; kingdom Viridiplantae; phylum Streptophyta; class Magnoliopsida; order Ericales; family Polemoniaceae; genus Linanthus; species Linanthus parryae. Next base: position 2,367,913 of record JALGPY010000015.1, read on the forward strand.
GCAGAACTTCAACCCAGGCAATGCAGGCTGGAACAGAGCTCAACCCAAGATTGGAAACAATAATGCTGGATATGGGATGAATGGCAACAACGGAGCTGGTGCAACATGAGGAACAGGAACTCAGAATTCTGGTGTGGGAAGAATTGCTGTGCTGGCAAAGACCAAAGCAGAAGTTTCTCATGGAGTTGCTACGGGTACTTTCCTTATCTGTGAGAAACCCGCTTTCGTACTACTTGAATATGATACAATTTATTCTTCCATACCCTCTACCTCGGAGTGATGACCTATTCCACCAGGTGCAAGGGCCTAACGTTTCCTCGAGGATTTGTTTGAGCTCTGGGGACGTCAATCTCTGTGGGGTACAGGATGCAACCCTTCGTTTAGCATCATTACGATCTTAATAACCCCACACCATGCTTAACCCTGACCCTAGTGACTAGATGAGACTGCAATTTTACATGTTATTGTGTGTGTTGCATATAGTTTTGTGTGCGCAAAATGCAAATTGTTAGTATTTCTTACTTACATGAAATAACATGTTAGATACGTGAATCAAAGTTTGTGAATTATCTGCTGGTGGGCGTAGCATCTGCTTTTCTAATTATTTGGCTGATTTTGCTCTCTTTAAGGGGGGGGGGGGGAGGATGTAATTCCCCATATATTTTTCAGGGGTAAGGTAATAATTTTGAGGGGGAAATATGATTTTAATTACGAAGCAGTATTGGGGTGAATTATTCTGTTTCTATAATTAAGAAATATGTTTGAAAATTCTTGAAAATAATTAGATGTAGTACTCCTAGTTTAATTAACTAGTGTTTATTTATTATTCAAGAGCGCGTGTGAAAACGCAACATTGTATCATAAACCCGTCACACACAATCATTATAGCGTCTAATGCACCCGAACCACCCAATTACTTCACTCATCTTCCTCAACAATCTTCACCATCTTCGGTGAATTTCCATCACCGTCGATTTGTCACCTTCAACAACATCACTTCAAATCACTTTTTCCATGTGATAACATGCACTGCACTATGAGCACTTTTATAAATTCTTCCTCCTCCCTCCTCTTATCACCACCAGCAACTCACAACCTTCCTCATATCATCAAGCTCACCATTACTTTCTTCACCTTCAACCTCCAAAAACACCACCATGACCCCCGCTTGCTCTGCCTCACCATCACTCTCTGTTATCCCCCTCTTTCCTCTGCTCACGGTGAGCCTCAGCAGCAGCCACAAGAAGCCAGAGCGGCGGGAAGGCCAGTCACCGTCTTCCTCGACGGGAAACACCGAGGAACCCACATGGGTTTTGTCATCCTATTTTCTCTCGATCGTTGTGTCTAGTTCTCGTCTCTATTTCCCCTAGTGTCGAACCCAGAAGCATCGGAGGTCAATAGCAGCGGCGGCAGCAGTTGTAGAGAATCGCCGGAACGCCGAACCTCCATTGTTTCCGGCGAATCTTCCAGCCAAGCTCCACTAGCATCATCCAGAGCCACTCACTCTGTTCTGAACCTTCCGGTCGTCTCCTAGGGTTCCGACCAAGCCACCAGGAGGCCCAGCTAGACCCAGAACAGCTTGCATCGCTGGCGTCGAGCTCCATCTCCGGCAACGACGAAGCGAATTTCGATCCAACACAAAACTCGACCATTTCTTGCGATTCTTGGTTCCGGTATGCTCTAATCTTTTTCGTGAGTTGATTTATGTAGTCATAAACATGTCTTGCTTTCTTGATTTAAGTTTGGATTGATTAAATTGGTGGTACATGTTTGGGGGGTTGAAAATATCATTTTCAGAAACTATTTTTGTGTTAGTTGGGGGGGGGGTTTGTTTGTATTTTAGAACCTGTTATGGGGTGTTGGTTGTCTCTTGCTAAAAGTGTTATGTGAGTGGTGGGGCTGCATGCTGTCTTTTAGTGTAACTTGGGGGGATTTAAGTGTCCTTTACTTAAATATTTCATTTTTCGCTCAAACAAAAATGTTGTTTTTGGGTCAGAAATATTTTCTAAAAATATTCATTTTTGTTCAAGTCTCAGAAATGTAATCCGAGTGTCGAATAATTTTCGGAAACATCGATTTAAAAATTAAACAAGTTTTGTTTTACTAAAAACTAAACATACAATGTGTTTTGTCACTCGACTTTCAACTCGGTTTGGTCCAACTACATGTAAAAAATGATATTGGCTAGTTTATAAGTGCCGTGTCGAGTATTTCGAAGTAATTTTCCTAATTTTTTACTCTTTTTACTTTCCAAAACCGGTTAGTTTTGCAAGAACTATTTCTTTCAACTAATTTGTATATATAAAAATTAACTCTCTAACAAAACTCCTACTGCATGTTTTTACACGACAAATAATTTTAAATAAATAGCCACTTTTAGAAATATCAAGTTGAATAATTGTTAGAATAAGTGTGTTGTTTTATGACAATAGTCTCAAGAAGTCTATTTTCGTACTCAATAGTCAGAGAATATTCTTTATAAGGTTTGAGTGTCGCTCTAGGTAATTAGCAGTAGCATTTTTGGGGGAAACATGGCGATCTGGATAAATTAGTGCTCTTGTTAGAACTTACAGTGGTCAAGTGAATAGTTGGACTTGACATAGAAAATATAATTGTAGGTGCCGAATTTGTAGACGAAGGTTTCATGTACTTCTAGAAGCTTACGTGCTATTTGCCAAAGGTTAAGGTGAGTACACATGCCAAGTCTTGCGTGCCTAGCTTCTTTCTTGTCTAAACGCGATTTCATTACTTGTCTCAAAATGTGTTTTGTGTTGCACATGATTTACTTGTGTCTGGTTAAGTTTTCTTGAAATTGTCACACGATAATTGAAAACACTAAAAATGTAAAGTAGAAAGAGCTTTACGAGGAACGTCATTTGGATTATTATAAATTTAGTTTGGTCGTTGTTGGCTTCGTCCACTCGACCGTTATTGGTTAGCTCGGTGGAGATTTGCCCCGGGTTCGTTCCTTGTACTCACTCCTTCTGGGCGCAAGAACCCTGTTACGGGGGTGTCGACACTTAAGGTCTTGGTAGCTTGTGATGGGATATTTTGGACGCTATTTATTGGATTTTCCCGGCTAAAATGGTTAATTCTAGTTTGGACATGGAATACGGAACGTGGATTATAATTGGAGTGTCGAACTATTTTCGGAAACATCGATTTAACCTTCAGCAAATAGCACGTAAGCTCCTAGAAATTTAATCCGAGTGTCGAACTATTTTCGGAAACATCGATTTAAAAATTAAACAAGTTTTGTTTTACTAAAAACTTAACAGACAATGTGTTTTGTCACTCGACTTTCAACTCGGTTTGGTCCAACTACATGTAAAAAATTATATTGGCTAATTTATAAGCGCCGTCTCAAGTATTTCGAAGTAATTTTCCTAAATTTTTACTCTTTTTACTTTCCGAAACCGGTTAGTTTCGCAAGAACTATTTCTTTCATCTATTTTGTATCTATAAAAATTAACTTTCTAACAATACTCCTACCGCATGTTTTTACACGACAAATATTTTTAAATAAATAGCCACTTTTAGAAATATGAAGTTGAATAGTTGTTAGAATAAGTGTGTTGTTTTCTGAAAATAGTGTCAAGAACTATATTTTCGTACTCAATAGATAGATAGTATTCTTTATAAGGTTTGAGTGTCGCTTTTGATAATTAGCAGTAGAATTTTTGGGGGAAACCGGGCGATCTGGATAAATTAGTGCTTTTGTGAGAAGTGGATAAGTGAATAGTTGGACTTGTGAATGATATAGAAAATATAATTTGTAGTTTCCGAATTCGTAGACGAAGGTTTCGTGTACTTCTAAGAGCATACGTGCTATTTTTTGAAGGTTAAGGTGAGTTCACATGCCAAGTATTGCGTGCCTAGCTTCTTTCGTGTCTAAACGGGATTTCAATACTTGTCTCAAAATGTGTTTTGTGTTGCACATGATTTACTTGTGTCTAGTTACATTTTCTTGAAATTGTCACACGATAACTAAAAACACGTTAAAACGTAAAGTTGAAAGAGTTTTACGGGGAACATAATTTGGATTATTACAAATTTGGTTTGGTCGTTGTTGGCTTTGTCTTTTCCACAACCAACATGACCCAACACTGCCCTTTTACACTGCGAGATACACTACCACGTCGATGCTATGTGCGTCTTTGTTTGCCGCCGAACTTTCAGCCACCGCCATAGGTTGTCAAGACCATAGATTTTAGCCACTGCTTTCTCCATCACAATCGGATCATCAAAACCGTCATACCTTACATTCTCTTAGGACGCTGGTAGGTCATGTTACCTGCGACGATCTCCACCGCTTCGTTGATCTCCAGTGGAACGCAAACTAAAATTTCCGCTCTTGAGTTCTCTGCTTTTTTTCTTTTGAAATGGAGTTATCTACTTGCTTGAAACAGATGTGAAGGGGTGTACATTAGGTAGGAATGCATGATCAATACTCTAGAGGGGGAGAGGTTGAATAGAGTATGCAGTCTTTTGCTAAACTTTGCAAGAGTAGTGGTTTCAAAAGATTTGTAAGGAGATTCAAGGCCTTCAAATGAGCTTCAAGCCACTGGAATGAAAACTGTTTAGTATAAAGAGATTAAGCCTATTTCAAGGCATTGAAATGACTTTCAAACCCTTGAAATGAAACTGTTTGAATGCAGCAAATAAACTAAGTATGCAATTGTAAAGTAAATGTAAGAGACACAAGATATATAGAGTTCAGTCCACTTGGGCCTACGTATCTACCTCAGGGATCTTCTCCCTGTAGAATTTTCAACTCAATTCTTATTAATTAACATCTAAGCCCTAGATCTCAAGCACAGAGAGATACCTTACTCTGTTACAGCTTGTGGTTCTCACTAACCTATCTAGTACCTGCTCTAACTATCTGATTAACTAAGAATTCTCTATTGTTCACCTTGGACAACCCTTGAGAATGTAAACAAGAGTAATATACGAAAGATATACAAATAACGTTCAGAGCAGAAGAACACATGAAATGAAACTGTTGTGAGAGTGTAGTGTTCTTCTGAGAGTTGGATTGAGATTTTGATCTGCTTCTTTGTTGCTTGACAATCCTTGAATTATTTTAGAGTGTCTCTAGATTTTTGTCCGTTGATTTGTGTTTTAAAATGCTTCAAACCGACCTCCTTATATACAGCTCACTTGATCTGCAAATCTTCAAGATCTTCAGCAACAACCTTTCTTATTTTGTAGGCAACAACATTGACTTCTCTAACAGTCTTCTTCCAATAGATAGTTGCTCAGTATCTTTAGGGATACTGATCTGATCTTGTCCATAAACATGTCGAGAAGCTGTTAGGATCAATAGATTGATTGCAGAATCAAATCAACCCAGAAATTCCTTTCCTGCAAAACTCATGTTTAGGAAGTAAATCCTGCAGAATTGGAAATAGACATTCCCTGCAAAACTAAGTCAAACAGATAGATAGATGGTGTTAAACATGTTAGAATACATTTTCTTTCATCATGAAGCAATAATAAATAAAGCACAGGGGTTTAGGAGTTCAAACAGAAACCCCCCTAAGATCATGCTTAAGTCTCAGTCAGTTTCAAGGCTTTGATAGCTATTTCAAGGCCTTGAAATAGACTAGCTATTTCAAGTCTTTGAAACATTGAAACTGCATTGAGCTTACAATCTCCCCCTTGATGAAAGACAAAACCAAGGTCTTCCAATTCCAATATGTTTGATTCTGTACTTCTGCAACAAATACTTTTTAGCTCATAGCATAAAAGAAATCATATAAAATCAACATATATTGTCCAAAAAATAAAAATCCAACTTATTAAACTGAAAACCAGAAAAGTGTGTCGATAATCCTAACTGACAAAAACTAGGTCATCTAATCAAAATAAAACATCTTAAATTTTCTCCCCCTTTTTGACTTTCATCATAAAAGAATTATAATATGTTGGATCATTGTTTTGACTTTCATGAAGGGGTAGGGTCTTCATCTTCTTGCTTTTCTGCATCTTATTCTTGACTTTCTTCCTCATTATCCTGATCTTTTTCTTGTTGATCTAAATCATCAATGATTGAATTATAGTTTTGATCACACTGTTGAAGAGAAAGGTTAACCCTTCCAATGCTTTCCTTCCATGCTTAAGTTTTTTCTTTACAACAACTCTTTTTTATGTCTGGATGGAACTTTCTTCCGACTCTTTCTTTCAGGCTCCATGCTGGATTCTAACTCATCTCCTTGGAGATCTTTCTTCTTATCCACTCTTTTTGAGACTGTATACACTCCATACGAGCTTGATGGTGTCTATGAGTCCGAGTCTTGGATGTACATTTTCTCTTATTCTTTTCCTTTAAAAGAAATTTATGCCTTCTTCTGTGACTTCTTTGGGCTACCAATCTGAATACCCTTCCGTTTCCGAGGCGTTATCTCCACTGCCTTCTTCTTCTTCTTGCTGTATACTGGGGTTTCATCCTTCTTGGCCTTCTTATTGGGTGGAGGAGGAGCCAAATCTTCTGCAGTAGGGTTTTTTGATTTGGAGTCCCCACCAATGGTTTGAACCTATTCCACAGTGGCCTTTCTTTTCTTCTCTGTTGTAGCCTTCAATCCACCACCCATTTTGATTTTGTCTGAGGCTCTTCTGGTGATCATTAGGGTTTGGAGAAGAACAGAGAGGTAGGATACATACGAAGGAGAGAAATAAGGAAGGAGATAAATAGAAGAGAGTTTCAGTTTGAAAAGGAAACAAATTATTTTCTATGATCTTTGAAGATCTTGATGAATCAGAAAATATTCAAAATTGTGTGCCGTTGGAAATAAAATATTTAATACTATTTTGGCTAAAAAGGGTTTTTAAAAATTGAGGGGCAACATTGAGCAATTATCTACAAAGATAACTCCCAATATTGAAAGATCCAATATTATTGACTAAATGACATGCAGTCTTATTTTCAAGGCTTTGGAAAGGATTTCAAGGCCTTGAAAAGCTGTATCGAGTAATGCATATCAAATAAAAGCTTTGAAAGGATCTTCAAGACTTTGAAAATCAATTCAAATCTTTGAAACACATAAAACTTACCTGATTAGCCCCCTAAACCAAAGCTTCCTTATTTAGCATTCCCAATTTCAATCTTAAGGCTGAGAATCTTTCATGTGGCAATGATTTAGTGAAGATATTTGCAAATTGCATGTTAGTGGAAACAAATTCAAGAACAATATCACCTTTCTCTGCATGATCCCTGATGAAGTGATGTCTAACATCAATGTGCTTAGTTCTTGAATGTTGAGCTGGATTCTTTTTAATTGATATTGCACTTGTGTTGTCACACTTGATAGGTAAATCTCTGAAATCAAATCCAAGATCTCTCATTTGTTGTGCTATCAAAAGTACTTGAGAGCAACAAGCTCCGGCAGCTATGTATTCAGCTTCAGCTGTTGATAATGCAACTGAATTTTGCTTCTTAGAATGCCAGCTGATTAAAGATGATCCAAGAAATTGGCAGCATCCTGTAGTATTCTTCCTATCAACTTTATTTCATGCAAATCAACACCTTATTCTTGATTGTAGCCTTGAGCTACCAATCTAGCTTTGTTCCTGATTACCTTACCATTCTCATCTAACTTGTTTCTGAATACCCATGTGGTGCCAATGACATACTGATTTCTTAGTGGAGGAACTAGGTTCCAGACCTTGTTCCTTTCAAACATTTTGAGTTCAATTTGCATATCTATAATCCAGTCTGCTTCTTGTAATGCTTCCTTCACAGTTTTAGGCTCTACAAGAGAAATAAAAGCTTTAAAAGCACAAATACTTTTCAAATGAGATATGGTCCGTGTACCAGTGGTTGGATCAAAAATAATGTTATCAGTAGGATGAAATGAGAGATATTTGAATCTCTTTCTTGGTGTCCATGGTTCAGGCTCTCCAATTTGCTTCTCATGTCTCAAAGAACTTGATGTAGTAGCTTGTTCTCCTGTTTTCTCTGAAGATCCTGTTTCAAGGTTTTGAATCTGTGTTTCAAGGCCTTGGAAATGCCTGTCTTGATCCAGTGACATTTCCTTGGATATTTTTGAGAATTCTTCTTCAGTGTCCGAATCATGCTTATTCAGATTGAGATCTGCAAAACCATCACTTAAATAACCATCATAGCTTTCATCAATAATAACATGAATGCTCTCTTCAACAAGCTTGGTTCTCTTATTATAAACTCTATAGGCTTTGCTTGTCTGTGAATAACCAATAAAGATACCTTAATAACTTCTTGCATCAAACTTACTAAGATTGTACTTACCATTATTGTGGACAAGGCATGTACAGCCAAAAGGTTTGAAGTAAGAGATGTTTGGCTTTCTTCCTTTGAACAGCTCATAGGGGGTCTTTTTCAGAATAGGTCTGATCAAGCACCTGTTAAGAATATAGTTTGTTGTATTAACATCGTCTGCACAATAATGTTTGGCAGCTTGTTTTCCAGAGTCATTGTCCTTGACATATCTTCAAGGGTCATTTTCTTTCTTTCGACAACTCCATTCTGTTGAGGAGTTCTAGGAGCAGAAAAGTTTTGAGAGATGCCATGCTTAGAACAAAATATATCAAACTTTAGTTGGTCAAATTCTCTACCATGATCACTTCTGATTGAAGCAATAGGTAGGTTTTTCAAGGTTTGAATTTCTCTACAAGGTTTTGAAAATCAAAGAGAGCTTAAGATTTTTCTTTCAGAAACATTAACCAAGTATATCTAGGGAATTCATCAACAATAACAAGCATGTATTTCTTGAACTTTGGAGTTGGAGTTCTCATAGGACCACAGAGATCCATATGCAGCAATGTAATGGGTCTAGTAGAACTTACAAAGTTCTTTGACTTGAATGAGCTTCTAGTTTGCTTTCCTTGTGCACATGCCTTGCATACTTCTTCATCTTTGAACATGATAGAGGGTAATCCCCTTACTAAGTTCTTTGAGACTAACTTGTTCAAGGTATGCAAGATAATATGTCCCAACTTTCTGTGCCAAAGCTTTGAATCTTATTTCAAGGCCTTGAGACACTTCAAGTTTCCACCTGCAACTTTGTTAGTCTGAAAAGTATAAACATTGTTTGATCTAGAGGATGTGAGGATGTAATTTCCAGGTTTCTCACTCTGCACCACACACTTCTCTTTATCAAATATAACTTTGTTGCCATTGTCACAAAGTTGAGATACACTAAGCAAATTAAATTTCAAGCTATCAACTAGATATACATCAGAGATGGAATTTTCATAATTTGTACCAACTTTACCAATACCAAGAATGTTGCATTTGTCTTTGTTACCAAGTGTAATTGAACCTTCTGATTGCTCTTTAAGTTCTGAGAAGAGATATCTCTTTCCACTCATGTGTCTTGAGCAACCACTGTCTATAAACCACTTCTGCTCTTTGATCTTGGTGACACCCTGCAAACACCATTCACTGCCTTACCCAGCCATTAGACCAAGTGTTGAATTTAGATTCATATTCGGGGTCAACCATATTAGGTGGTCTAACCCCTTTAGGAACCCAAATCTGTCTAACTTGTCCTTTGAGTTGGAAGGGAAAAGTTTTGCTCATTATGTGAGAGTCTCTTCTTCAAAAACGACAATTCATTTTAACATGACCAATCTTATTGCAGTAATTACATAAATAAGATGTTTTGCTTCCAACTTTCACAAATCTGGTATTGCTTTTCCTTGGAAAGTTTGGATTGTATCCAATACCAGTTTCGTGAACAGACTTTAAGCTACCTCGAAGAATCAAGTTCAAGTTGTGTTCTGAGCCTGTAAGTTTAGTTTTGACTAATTCAGATTCTTGAAGTTTCTCAGTAAGAGTAGTCTTTTGTTTATCCAATTCATCAACTTGATGCCTTAGATTAACAAGGCTATCACTCAAGAGAGAGTTCTCAATGACTACTTCATTGACTTGTGTTTTTAAGGCTTTGAAACTGGTTTGCAAGGCCTTGAAATCACTGTCAGTTTTCTTCTCAGAGATTTCAAGATTCTAATTTAGACAAACAATTTGAAAATTTTCTTTTGCTTGCTCATAATTTTTATCTTTCAAAACTCTAATTTCTTTCAAATAGTCCTCTTCATTTAAAAGCATTGTTCTAAGATAATTAGAGAGGGCTTCTGTTGGTTTTGAAATTAAACAATTCACCATTACCTCAATGTTCTTTTCAGAATTTTCATCATGCTTGGCTATAAAGCATAGGTTGGCATGTTCTTCTTCAGATTCAGAGTCACTTGAGATATCTGAATCACACCATGAATCGATCATAGCTTTTTTTCTTCTATCATGATATTTCTTCTAAAAGTTCTCGCTTTTCTTGTGTGGATAGTCTCTGATCAAGTGTCCTGGATCACCACACTCAAAAAAATTCATGACTTTAGGCTTATTATTTTGTGAAGAAGACTTACCTTTGTAGTCCTTGCTACTGGAGGATCAGTGTCTTTCTCTGTTGAAGTCCTTGTTTCCAAAGTTTTTCTTCATCTTAAGAATTCTGGTCAAGGCTTTGGAAATCAAAGCAATTGGATCTTCATCATCATCCTCAGTTTAATGGCTTTGAATTGTCTCATTCTCTTTGGCCTTGAGAGAAAAGTTCTTGACACCTTCTGGTAGCTCTCCATCAACTTCATTCATGGAAATTTCATTTGTGAGGAGCTTTCCTTGCAGGTCATCAAGTTGTAGTGATGAAAGATCTTGAGCTTCCTCAATGGAATTAGTCTTTGGTTCCCATTTTTCCTATGGAATATTCTCAGAATCTTCCTCACCTTTTCTTCTTTGGAAATATGTTTTCCCATTGAATCAAGGTTGTTTACAATGTCTGTGAACCTTTTGAACATGTCTCTGATTGACTCATATCCATTCATCTTGAATATCATATTGCCTGAGATATATATTGATCTTGGTTTTCTTTACTTGACTGGTTCCTTAAAAGGTCACCCCATGCTTATCCAATATCTCTTTGGCAGTCTTGTAGCTTGAAATCCTGTTAAATTCATATGCACTCAAAGCACAATATAAGATATTCATAGCTTTATATTTCTTTGAGAATTGCTCTAATTCAGATGAAAAAAAAGAGTCTTCAGATTTGGGATTTCTAATCCCATCCTTATTTGTATAGAAAGTATGAGGATTATTCTTGATGATAGTCCAAATTTACATGTCTTGGTCAATAATGAACATTTTCATCAAGGCTTTCCAGTGGACAAAATTGTCTCCACAGAATAGAGGAGGTCTGTTAGCAGCTCTTCCCTCTGAGAAACTACCATCACCTATAGTACTCATAATGACACGATGGTTAAATCTATGTAGTGATACAAGCTCTGATACCAATTGAAGGGGTGTACAGTAGGTAGGAATGCAGGATCAATACTCTAGAAGGGGGGGGGGGGTTGATATAGAGTATGCAGTCTTTTGCTAAACTTTACAAGAGTAGTGGTTTCAAAATATTTGTAAAGAGATTCAAGGCCTTGAAATGAGTTTCAAGCCCTTGGAATGAAAACAATTTAGTATAAAGAGAGTAAGCCTATTTCAAGGCCTTGAAATGAGTTTTAAACCCTTGAAATGAAACTGTATGAATGCAGCAAATAAATTAAGTATGCAACTGTAAAGTAAATGCAAGAGACACAAGATATATAGAGTTTGGTCCACTTGGACCTACGTCTCTACCTCAGAGATCTTCTCCCTATAGTATTTTCAACTCAATTATTATTAATCAACAGCTAAGCCCAAGATCTCAAGCACGGAGAGCTACCTTACTCTGTTACAGCTTGTGGTTCTCACTAACCTATCTAGTACCTGCTCTAGCTATCTGATTTTCTAAGAATTCTCTATTTTTCACCTTAAACCATCCTTGAGAATGAAAACGAGAGTAATATATAAAAGATATACAAATAAATTTCAGAACAGAAGAACATAAGAGATGAAACTGCTGTGAGAGTGTAGTGTTTTCAAGAGTTGGATTGAGATTTTGATCTGCTTATTTGTTGCTTGACAATCCTTGAATTATTTGTGATTGTCTCTAGATTTTTTCCCATTGATTTGTGTTTCAAATGCTTCAAACTGAGCTCCTTATATACAGCTCACTTGATCTGCAAATGTTCAATATCTTCAGCAACAACCTTTCCTATTTTGTAGGCAACAAATTTGACTTCTCTAACAGTTTTCTTTCAACGGATAGTTGCTTAGTATCTTCAGGGATATTAATATTTTCCATAAACATGTTGAGAAGATGTTACGATCAATAGATTGATTGCAGAATCAAATCAACCCAGAAATTCATTTCCTGCAAAACTCAGGTTTAGGAAGTAAATCCTGCAGAATAGGAAATAACATTCCCTGCAAAACTAAGTCAAACAGATAGGTTATATGGTGTTAAACATGTCATAATACATTATCTTTCATCATCAAGTAATAATAGATAAAGCACAGGGGTTTAGGAGTTCAAACAGAAACAGACTCCCCCTTAGATCATGAATAAGTCTCAGACAGTTTCAAGGCTTTGAAAGCTGTTTCATCTCCTTGAAATAGACTAGCTATTTCAAGTCTTTGAAACATTGAAACTGCATCGAGCTTACAAGATGTAATTGAATTTTGAGACTTAAATTGTTTTCATCTATTTACAATTTACCCCATAATTGCTTAGTATTTCGGCTGGTCCCACTAATTCCTTGTTCACTCCATGATTGGCTCCATAAAATTCCCTTAGCCCTACCATTTATTGTCTCTTGTGGGTCTCCTCTTTTGGATTCATTGCGTTTTACCCTATATTGATCAAGCTCTTTAACCAGCTACGGTGTAGACTCATCTTCGCTCCAGTTTCGAATCGGTCCTCACCAATTCTCAAGGTTTTTTCGACGTTCTGGATTCGTTTCCATTGTCCATATTTACATATTCGGACTTGGTGGATCAGTTTCCTAAGGTTTTTTGTCTTTCTAAAGCCGTTGTCGTGGTCCATTTTTTCCAAATTCCAACTTCTCAAATTGGTTCTTGGTTCTTTAGGGTTTCCATACCCTCGTTCATGGGTCGCTTCGGTGCTTCGTCTCGACTCCACTTGGCTCTGTTTCGTGATCTCATATTTACGACCAAAATGTCGCTAAACTATCTTGATTTGATCTCAACATGTCGTTAAACTTTATCGTTTCAGTTCTCACTCCGATGTGAACTGTCTCAATCCGACCTCAATATGTTGTTAACGTATATGGCTTCGGTTATGGATTCGACCTGATTATGTCCCTAATCGTCTTGATTAGTTTTTGACCTTGACATGTGAATAAACTGTCATTCCGGTTTTAACCTTTTCTGGTTTATAAATTGTCGTTTAAATTTTCCAGCTTCGTCGTCAGCATCGTTTCTCGACCTTGGCTCGATTCTTGGCTCGACTTTTGATTTTTTTTTCTATCATTCTCTCACTCAAACTCTAGCCACACTCTATATGCCTTGAGTTTGGGGGGGGGGATATTAGGGAATGGATGATTAGGCACATGGGTTTGCCACATCATACATGATAGGTCACATCAAGGACACGGGAGTGTGCCACATCAGACATGACAGACTCGACATGCCTTCACAACCACCTTTGCAACCATCTTGGGCTTTCTTCGGCTGCTTTGCTTTCTTCTTGCAAACTCATTGTTGGCACATTGAGTTTGAGGAGGAGTGTTAGAGATATTAGTTTAGATGATTTGATTAGTTGACAGTTATATTGGATTTATTACGTTTTCCTTGTTTAGATGATTTGATATTGTTTTTTTAGTTTGGTTAGGGTTTGCCTATATAAAGTCCCCCGTTGTACATATTTTCTACACACTTCAATAATATATTTTCTCATCTCTAGAAATCTAACAACTTTAAGAAGCTGGTGTTGGGAATATGCCGTGAATAGGCTCGAGAAGCCTCGCAAGGAGTTAGGCGACAAAGTGAAGCCAAGAAACAAGGCTAAGCGGAGGATCAAGACGAAGGAAAGGAAGAAAAATAAGAAGAAGCAGTTCGACAGGTCTGGAACAGTTCGACGGGGCTAGGAATAGTTCGATAATGACGGGTCCGAATAGTTCGACAAGGCGACTGAATATTGTTTCCTTGTTCATTTTGGTAACATCTTCGTTTCTTGGGCACCAAGTCGGTATCCTAGGCCTATTTAAGGACCTAGGGTCGTTGATTACTGGTATGGGATGGTAACTACGGCCTTTTGGTCATAGTGTGGGTTGTATTCGTGGGTTTCTCTCTAATAAAATCGGGGGTTTTCGGGTCGTGTAGGTAGCTAGCTCATCGCTAGTAAACCATGTTATATCGGGTGTTGTTGACTCAAAGAACCTTAAGTGTGTTTTGAGAAGTAACTGTTTTTAGTGATGAAAGACAAAGACAAAGTATTTCTGAGGCTCCAAGGCCTTGAGATACTGAGCAGAGCTTCAAAGCCTTGAGAGTAGTTTTATTATGCTGAATGTTCTAACAATCTTGTGTTGCAGATTGGCTATCTGATAATTAAGAGATTTGCTGCAAATACTTATGTTTTATATTCTCTATATATCTAACACAATTGCATATATCCTGATCAGAGAGAATCATAGATTTCTAGTTTCAACTTTGAAAGACTGTGAAGCATGTTCAGAGCTTCAAGGCCTTGAGATGTGCCTTGAGCTGCTGACAGATTTACAGAGTTAATTTGATTCTTTCTTGCAGGGTTTGATCCTTATTATTTTTATTGTTTAATGATTTCTAAGAGTCTTAAACTAGTTTATCATATTATTGTTTCAGAAGTTAATCATAATATTGTTTTCACTCATCCAGTTTTTATTCAGAAACTGGAAATCCAAATAGACTTAGTGCTGTTATATTTCTGGATTTTATTGTTGCTATGTTTTAATGTTGTTGCAGGTTTGTTAAACGTGCAAATTCAATCTCAACAAACTCCAACGGATATCTACTCAGAGCTGTTTGAATTGTAGTTGGAAAGGAAGAGGATTTGCAAGAACTGAGATCCTAAAATCTCTCATTAAGTTGTAGTGACTAGATAAAAGACTGGTTTGAATTTTGAAAGATAGAGAAGCTTGCAGAGAACTGAGAGAGGTGTGGAATATTCGTGGGAGATCAAAGATTTAAACACACAGACATTCAGGCTTCAATTACAGCTTTCAGAAGATCAATCATTCCAGTTTCCTGATGAACACATCCAGGCCTTCACAAGCTTATTCTTCTACTGTCTTCTTCTTCTGTTTTGTTATCTGCTTATCTTTTGTATATCTAAAACCTCACTAAACCTAGTGGTTGGTTGTTCAAGTGAAAAACAAGAGGTTCTTATTAGCTCAACAGTTAGTAGCTGATACTAGATAGGTTTGGAACCACAAGCTGTATAGGTGTAAGAGAATTCACTTAGGCTGGAAGATCTAGGGCTGGTTCTGTGTGATTAATAAGAAGTGTTTACCCAATCCTGGTGGGATTAGATTCCTCAGGCAGAGATTAGGTCCATTGGGACTGAACTCTGTAAATTACCTTGTGTTCTTTACTTTACAGTTTTTTTATTTTCTGCTGCTCACAACTCAAATCAAACTAGGGTTTATAAACTGTTCAGAACTGGTTATAGTTCAAGGCCTTGAAGCTTTCTATCTTGCCTTTGAAAGTTTCTGACTGTTTTCTAAAATCTCAAGGCCTTGAGATTTGAGTTTCTCACATAGTTAATTAGTTAAAATTTTGTGTTTAGCAAAAAGTTTTCATACTCTATCCAACCCCACTTCTAGAGTATTTTGATCCTGTATTTTGTCTACATTACAAACTTTCAATTGGTAGCAGAGCTTGGGTCATTAATATAGGTCTAACAATCTTGTGACTCTGAGTAATGTAGGAGATGGTGGATTCTCACAAGGAAGGGCAGCAAACAGACCTCCATTGTTCTGTGGTGATACCTTCATGCACTGGAAGGCATTGATGAAGATGTTCATCATAGATCAAAACATGGAACTGTGGTCAATAGTTCAGAATGGTCCTCATGAGTATTACACTACCATAGATGGAGTTATATGCATCAAGTCTAAGGAAAATCTCTCAATTACTGAACTGGAAAAGGTATAGAAAAATTACAAGGCTATGAATCTTTTATACTGTGCTCTTAATGCAGATGAGTTCAATAGAGTGTCAAATTGCAAAAGTGCCAAAGAAGTATGGGAAAAACTGGTTGTGACATTGAAGGGACAAGCCAGGTTAAACAGACCAAAATCAACATACTTCTGAGGCAATATGAGCTGTTCAAGATGAACTCAGATGAAACCATCAAGGATATGTACAAAAGATTCACTGATGTGGTGAATAATCTGGAGTCTTTGGGAAAGAAGTTTTCAAATGAAGAAAAGGTCAGGAAAATTTTGAGAAGCTTGCCAAAAGCCAAGTGGGAACCAAGGACGACAGCTATTGAGGAAGCTCAGGATTTAAGTCTTCTTCAGCTAGATGATCTACAAGGAAAGCTGCTCACTCATGAAATGTCTATGAAGGATGTAGAAGGTGATCTGAGTGAAAACATCAAGAACTTAGCACTCAAGGCTAAAGACAATGAAAAATCTCAAAGCCTTGAGACTGAAGATGAGCATGATGATGAAGAGGCTTTAGCATTGATCTCCAAGGCCTTGGCTAGGATTCTCAAGAAGAAAAGAAACTCTTGCAACATGGACTACAACAGAGAGAGATCAAGACCTTCAAGCAGCAAGGACTACAAAGGTAAGTCTTCATCACAATTATATAAAACTAAAGTAATGAATTGTTTTGAGTGTGGTGATGCAGATCATTTAGTAAGGGATCGTCCACAAAAGAAGAAGAACAGGAACTTTCAAAAGAAAGACAATGAAAACAGTAGGAAGAAATTTTTGATGGCTTCTTGGAGTGACTCTGATTCATCAAGTGACTCAGACACAGAAGAAGATCAAGCAAATTTGTGCTTCATGGCTAAACATGATGAAGGAAAGTCATCAGACAGACATATTGAGGATATGGTAAAAACTCTTCTTGCTAGTCCTTCTGATGTACTTCCTGAAATTCTCAAGAGTATGTTTTTAAATGAGGAAAGTTATAGAAATGAGATTTCTTCTTTAAAGATTAAGATTCATGAGCAGGTAAAAGAAAACCTGGACCTAGTTCTTACCAACAAAACTGTTGAAGTTTCTAAGACAAAAATTGAAAAGGACTTCAAGGCCTTGGACAGCAGGTTCAAAGCCTTGAAGGTACAGATAAAAGAGATTGTTGATCAAAACACTCTTTTAACTGAACGATATGCTGATCTAAAGACTCATTCTGAGGATTTAGAACAACAAATCTATTCTTTGACTGAGAAACTTCAGGAGTCTAAAAAGGTCCTAGCCATTTTTACAGGCTGAGAACATAATCTAAATCTCATTCTTGGAGGAAGTCTGAAATCAATGCATAAAAGTGGGATTGGCTATAATCAAAATTTTCCAAAGAAAAGTCAAACTACTTTTGTCAAATCTGGTAGCAGACATTCTCCAAAGTGTCATTACTGTGGAAAAACTGGTCATATCAGATTAACTTGTCCCTTCAGAAGATCAGAACCTCACATTATGAGGAATACTTATCCTTATCAGCTTAAGGGACAGGTAAGGCAGACTTGGGTTCCAAAAGGAATTAGACCACCAAACATGGCTGATTCTGAGTATGAGTCCAAGTTCTGCACTTGGTCTAACAGCCTGTTAAGGCAATGACTTACTTTTACAGGATGTCACCAAGGCCTTGAAAGACCAAAATGGATATTAGATAGTGGCTGTTCCAGACATATGAGTGGAAAGAAATCTCTCTTTACTGAGCTTACAACAAAATCTAGAGGAACAATCACACTTGGTGACAAAGCAAAATGCAATATTGTTGGAATAGGTAGTATTGGTAATGGTTCTACCAACTCTATCTCTGCTGTTTATCTTGTGGATGGACTTAAATATAATCTGCTTAGTATCTCTCAGTTATGTGATAACGGATATAAAGCTATATTTGACAAGGAGAAATGTGTGGTGCAAGATGAGAAATCTGGAGATTGCATACTCACTGCTCCTAGATCATATAATCTATATGCTATGAGTACTACAGTGTTGCAGGTGACAAGTTAAAATGCCTCAAGGCCTTGAAGGAAGATTCAAAGCTTTGGCACAGAAAGCTTGGGCATATTAGCATACACACCTTGAATAAACTCATCTCAAAGGATTTGGTAAGAGGATTACCATCACAAAAAATTTCAGATGATGAGGTTTGCAAGGCATGTGCACAAGGTAAGCAAACCAGAAGCTCATTCAAACCAAAGAACTTTGTAAGTACTTATAGACCTTTAGAACTGTTGCATATGGAATTGTGTGGTCCCATGAGAGTTCAGACCCAAAAAGGTAAGAGGTATATGCTTGATATAGTAGATGATTATTCTAGATTTACTTGGGCGATGTTTATTAGAGACAAAACTGAAGCCTTATCTGAATTTACTAGACTGTGCAAAGAGCTTCAAACTATGAATTTTTTTCTGTTGCATCTATTAGAAGTGATAATGGTAGGGAATTTGATCAACTTGACTTTGATTTATTTTGTGCAAAGCATGGCATATCACACAACTTTTCTGCACCTAGAACTCCACAGCAAAATGGAGTAGTTGAAAGGAAAAATAGGACACTCGAGGATATGTCTAGAACCATGCTACTTGAAAGTAATTTGCCAAAGTTCTTGTGGGCAGAAGCTGTTAATACTGCCAATTATGTGCTAAATAGATGCTTGATTAGACCTATTTTGAAAAAAACTCCTTATGAACTGTTTAAAGGTAGGAAGCCTAGTGTTTCTTATTTCAAACCTTTTGGTTGTATCTGTTTTGTGCGTAATAATGGTAGAGACAATCTTGGTAAATTTGGTGCTAGGAGTGATGAATGTGTATTTCTTGGATATTCTCAAACTAGCAAAGCTTATAGAATTTACAATAGAAAAACCAAGATTGTGGAAGAGAGTATTCATGTTTTTTTTTTATGAAAGTACTAAGGATTCTCTGAGTGAAAGTTTTGCAGATCTAAATTTGAACAAGCATGAGTCTGATAATGATGCTGTGAAAGAGGACAAAGGCAAAACTAATGTGCAGAATCAATCAGTAGAATCTCAAGGCCTTGAACCCCCTGCAGAACCAATATCTCAAAGCCTTGAGACAGAAACTGAAACTTTCTATGATGCTCCCTCTACTGTTTCAAGAACTCAAAGACTTGAAGGAACATATTCCTGGATACCAAGGAAGAAGTTTAAGTATCTTGCAGATCATCCAGCTGACAATATCATATCTAATCCATCAGCTAACACTCAGAAAAGAGGACAGTTAAAGAACTTGTGTGCTTTTAGTGCCTTTGTATCATTGATTGAGCCTAAAAATACCAAGGAAGCACTAGAAGATGCAGACTGGATCATTGCAATGCAAAGTGAGCTGAATGAATTTGAAAGAAACAAGGTTTAGAATCTGGTTTCCAGACCAAAAGAGAAATCAGTTATAGGAACCCGATGGGTGTTCAGAAATAAGCTTGATGAGAATTGCAAAGTGGTAAGGAACAAAGCCAGACTTGTGGCACAGGGATACAATCAGGAAGAAGGTATAGACTATGAGGAGACTTTTGCTCCTGTTGCCAGGTTAGAAGCTATTAGAATACTTCTTGCATTTGCATCTCACAATCACATAAAGCTTTATCAAATGGATGTCAAATGTGCTTTTCTGAATGGTTATTTACAAGAAGATGCTTTTGTAGCACAACCTCCTGGTTTTGAAGATGAAAACTTTCCTGATCATGTATACAAACTAGACAAAGCTCTTTATGGGTTAAAACAAGCTCCAAGGGCTTGGTATGATAGACTTTCAAAATTTTTACTTGACAACAATTTCAAGAGAGGTCTAGTTTATAAAACTCTTTTTATTAAACATCATGAAAGTGATTTGTTAGTAGTTCAGATCTATGTGGATGATATTTTGTTTGGTGCTACTAATGATGCTCTTTCAAAAGAGTTGTCTAGTCTGATGTGCAGGGAGTTTGAGATGAGCTTAATGGCAGAACTGAATTTCTTTCTTGGACTTCATATTTTACAAATGAAGAGAGGAATATTTGTACATAAAGGAAAGTATACCAAGGACTTATTAAACAAGTACAATATGTCACAGTCCAAGGTGCTTAAAACTCCTATGAGTTCATCAATCTCATTCTCTTCTCAAAAACCTAAACCCACAATGGAGCGCAAGACAGCAAGGATTCAACAACAGGGAAAGCCTTCTGACAGATCTAAGAAGAGGGCAAACAATAATGAGAAAATTGTGATATCCGATTCGGATTCAGAGAATACTCAAAGTTTGCATGAGGACACTCCTCCTGCAAAGAAGATCAGAACAGGGGGAGATGAAGGTTCAAGTATTGATCCACAGAAGGAGACAGAGACTCAGGGTGGTGATCAACCTAGGTTAGACAAGAACAAAGGGGGAGAGAAGAAAAAGGCTGGTGAAGAAGAAAAGGGGAAATCTTCACAGGAAAGCAAGAAGAGGTCAACTGAAGGAGAACAAGTGAAGGACAAACCCACTGAGAAGAAAAAAACGGTTAAGCAAGTTGCTGCTGCAATCAAAAAAGGTTGTCAAGGTAAAAATGCACTTCCTCCAGATTGGTTTGTTAGTTATGAAGTTATGACTGTGTGGATGCAAGGATATGCTTCTTCTAAGGTTGCTTTTTGTAGTATGGTTTCTGAATAATTATTGGATAAACTGGATATTGATTGTATGAGGAAGTTAAGGGATTCTGCAGTTTGGAAGGTGTTAAATCCTAATTCAAAAGCTTATCCTAGGTTAACTAGGTTATTTTATCTGAATCTGGTTCAAGAAGGAGATGATAAATTGGTGTTAACTTCTAAGGTGGCTGGGATAAACTTGAGGCTAGATCATACGACTTTTTCCAAAGTCTTGGGCATTCATAAGAAGTATAATGTTGGTGATTATCCTGATAGGAAGGAGTGTCTAGAAAATGCCAAAGCTATGTTTTTCATTGATGGTGTTCCCTCTGGTCCAAAACAGTTGACACACTGTGTGCTGAACTGTGAAGCTAAGATTTTATTTACAATTCTGATGAGGAGTGTTGTTCCTAGGGAAAACTCAAGGGATTTGGTTACTGATAAAGTTCTCATTCTGATGTACCTGATATGTCAAGGGTTTGTGATAGACTTGTCAAAAGTGGTTATGGAGCATATGATCTACTGTGCTACTAGAACTAGAAACCATCCTCTTCCCTATGCCAACCTATTACCTCTTTTCTTTGAGCATTTTTAGGTACCTGTGAAAGGAGAGGAAAAGATTACTGGAGGTTTTGGGTTGATTGATGAAACTGCCTTGCAGATGATTGGAGTGGTCCAGACAGGAAAAGGACATTGGAAGTTCTATTCAGAGTTGCCAAAGGCTGATCTTGAGGAGAAGGAGTTTGTTAAACCAAAGGGGGCTACATCAGCAAAAGGACAAGCAAATGAGGATTACTCTTTGTTGGTTGAGAAATTTGAAGACAACAAGTTGAGATTGAAGATCTCAGACAAAGGCTATTTGATCTGTCTTATGAATTTAATCAGTTCAAGGGTTTGATGAATGTGATGAATGGCAAACTGGATGTTGTCATCAAAGGTTTGAACTTGGAGAAGATCCCTTCTGCTACTAGTCATGACACAAGTGTTGACTCAGATGAAAGGCTAGGTGATTTCTTGAAGAAGAAAAAGAAGCCAATTCCAGTGGTGCTCACTTCAAAGGATCTATATGAGCAAATTGATGAAGAAGATGCTGGTGAAGACACAGGTGTTAATGCAGCTACAGAGGGTGATTCAATGCAGGTTAAGAACAAGAAGGTGGATGAGATCATTGAGGAAGTTGTTGCTGAGGTGGAAGCTGAACAAGATGAGAATCAGTCTGCTGATGATGCTGAAAGTTTTGAAGAAGTTGGAGAAGGCTCAGAGAAAGGCCAGACATCAAAGAAGAAATGAAGATCTGAGAAGACCAAAGTCTTGATCATTTCCTTCTATCTCTTTCTGTTCTTCTTTTCTGTTCTCACGGCCTTGACATTCAGCAGTAATTACTTTATAAGTTTTTATTTAAAACTCTGAGTAATAATCCAACATTTCTTCACCTTTATTTGATTAAATTCAAAAGGGGAGAACTTATGTGGTTTTTGTGGTTAATTTTCAGTGCTTGAATAATAATATTTAGATGTTTTTGTTAATCAGTTGTGCTCTGGTATTATCTGTGTTATCTGAGAATTATTGATTATTTGTGTTAAGTTGGTTTGACTGGTATTACTGTCTATTGTCTGTGTTATATGTTGGTATCTAATTCTTACAAGAAGTTGCAGGGATATTTACACAAAATTATGGGTTTTGTCTTTCATCAAGGGGGAGATTTTTGACTCAAAGACCCTTAAGTGTGTTTTGAGAAGTAACTGTTTTGAGTTATGAAAGACAAAGACAAAGTATTTATGAGGCTCCAAGGCCTTGAGATACTGAGCAGAGCTTCAAAGCCTTGAGAGTAGTTTTATTATGCTGAATGTAATAACAATCTTGTGTTGCAGATTGGCTATCTGATAATTAAGACCAGAGATTTGCTGCAAATACTTATGTTTTATATTCTCTATATATCTAACACAATTGCAGATATCCTAATAAGAGAGAATCATAGATTTCTGGTTTCAACTTTGAAAGACTGTGAAGCATGTTCAGAGCTTTTAGGCCTTGAGATGTGCCTTGAGCTGCTGACAGCTTTACAGAGTTAATTTGATTCTTTCTTGCAGGGTTTGATCCTTATTATTGTGATTTTTAATGACTTCTAAGAGTCTTAAACTAGTTTATCACAGTTATATGTTTCAAAAGTTAATCATATTGTTGTTTTCACTCATCCAGTTCTTATTCAGAAACTGGAAATCCAAATAGACTTAGTGCTCTTATATTTCTGGATTTTGTTGTTGCTATGTTTTGATGTTGTTGCAGGTTTGTTAAACGTGCAAATGCAATCTCAACAAACTCCAACAGATATCTACTCAGAGATTTTTGAGTTGTAGTTGGAAAGGATGAGGATTTGCAGGAACTGAGATCCTAAAATCTCTCATTCAGTTGCAGTGAGTAGATAAAAGACTTGTTTGAATTTGGAAATATAGAGAATCTTGCAGAGAACTGAGAGAGGTGTGGAATATTCGTGGGAGATCAAAAATTCAAAAACACAGACATTCAGGCTTCAATTACAGCTTTCAGAAGATCAATCATTCCAGTTTCCTGAAGAACACATCCAGGCCTTCACAAGCTTATTCTTCTACTGTGTTCTTATTCTGTTTTGTAATCTGCTTATCTGTTGTATATCTAAAACCTCACTAAACCTAGTGGTTGGTTGTTCAAGTGAACAACAAGAGGTTCTTGTTAGCTCAACAGTTAGTAGCTGATACTAGATAGGTTTGGAACCACAAGCTGTATAGGTGTAAGGGAATTCACTTAGGCTTGAAGATCTAGGGCTATTTCTGTGTGAGTAATAAGAAGTGTTTGCCCAATCCTGGTGGGATTAGATCCCTCAGGCAGAGATTAGGTCCATTGGGACTGAACTCTGTAAATTACCTTGTGTTCTTTACTTTACAGTTTTGTTATTTTCTGCTTCTCACAACTCAAATCAAATTAGGGTTTATAAACTATTCAGAACTGGTTATAGTTCAAGGCCTTGAAGCTTTCTATCTTGCCTTTGAAAGTTTCTTACTGTTTTCTAAAATCTGAAGGCCTTGAGATTTGAGTATCTCACATTGTTAATTAGTTAAAATTTTGTGTTTAGAAAAAAAATTTCATACTCTATTCAACCCCCCTTCTAGAGTATTTTGATCCTGTATTTAGTCTACATTACAACCTTTCAGGTGTGTTCTTGTGTTCTTGCTGTCATCAATTCACCGTTCTCTAAGCTCTGCCCGAATCATAACAAAATGGTATCAGAGCTTAGGTTGCGGTGTTCCAAGATCAAGATGGAGCTATAGGGTTAGGGTTTCACAATCCGTGAGATTCATAGCTAGGGTTTCGCGACCAAGGTGGAGCACGCATTCGGGGGTTATGGATCTCGAAAAGGAGCTGCAGAGAAGACGACCGGAGGGATGACGAAGATTGACAAGTTCACGGGGAGAAACAACTTCAACTTATGGAAGATCAAGGTACGTGCTTTGTCGAAGTAGCAAGGTATGTGGTTGCCATTGGCGGAAGATAAAGAGGGGCTTCTACTACCACCACTGAGTTCGAGGCTTAGCAAGAGGGGACACGACATAGGGATGCGTATCGGGGTTCAGACAGTAAGAGTTCAGGCACGATGATGGCGGCCAAGAGAATCTAAGATGACGTCTGCTCAAACGATAGAGAAAACAGACACCAGTGGACGAAGGATGAACTCAGGATTAGCAAGTTTGGCTGCAGGTGGAGGGTACTTTGGAGGATGGTCTAGATCTCTAAAGCCCCGTTGGGGGAAAGGGAGAATTCCTGCTCTTGGCAAGGAGGCAGAGGATGGAATAGGGGAGTCTCGGACGAGAGAGATGGAACGTGAAGGGGGCACGTGCTGGGGGTTTGTTGTAGGGACTCGGTGGGAGTCGGAACAACAAACGATCTTGTTGTAGGAACTCGGTGGGAGTTGGAACAACATGCAGGGGATTCGATTGCAGGAACTCGGCCGTAGTTGGAGCATCGATAGGGTTCGCTTGCAGGAACTAGACGGGGTTGGAGCATCGTTGGTGGCACTCGTTGTAGGATCTTGGCAAATATGGAACATCTTGTGATATTGGGGCTATTGGAGATAAGCCGCTAAATTCAAGCGCAATCAAAAGAGGGAATTCAAGGCAAGGTGGATATTTGTTGGGAATATGTCGTGAATAGGCTCGAGAAGCTAAGAGAGGAGTTAGGCGAAGAAGAGAGGCCAAGAAACAAGGAGAAGCGGAGGATCAAGACGAAGGAAAGGAAGACAAATAAGAAGAAGCAGTTCGACGGATCTGGGAACAGTTCGATAATAACGGGTCCGGATAGTTTTACAGGGCGGCTGAATATTGTTTCCTTGTTCGTTTTTGTAACTTCTTTGTTTCTTGGGGGCACCAAGTCGGTATCCTAGGCCTATATAAGGACCTAGGGTCGTGGATTACTGGTGTGGGAGGGATGAACAAGACCGACAAGTTCACGGGGAGAAACAACTTCATCTTATGGCATATCAAGGTACGTGCTTTGTTGAAGCAACAAGGTCTGTGGTTGCCATTGGCGGAAGATAAAGAGGGGGCTTCTACAACCACCGCTGAGTTCAAGCCTCAGCAAGAAGGGATACTGCATAAGGGTGCATATGGGAGTTCATAAAGTAAGAATTCCGACACGATGATGGCGGCCAAGGGAAGCTAAGGTGACGTATGTTCAAACGTTAGAGAAAAGAGAAACCGGTGGACGAAGGATGAACTCAGAATCTGCAAGTTTGGCTGCATGTGGAGGGTACTTCGGAGGATGGTCTAGTTCTCTAAAGCCCCGTTGGGGCAAGGAGGAATCCGTTCTCTTGACAAGGAGGCGGAGGGTGGAATAGGGGAGTCTCTGACGAGAGACATGGAACGCTAAGGAGACACGTGCTGGGGGGTTTGTTTTAGGGACTCGGTGGGAGTCGGAACAACAAACGATCTTGTTGTAGAAACTCTATGGGAGTTGGAACAACATGCATGGGATTCGATTGCAGGAACTCGTCCGTAGTTGGAGCATCGATAGGGTTCGCTTGCAGGAAACTAGACGGGGGTTGGAGCGTCGTTGGGGGCCCTCTTTGTAAAATCTTGGCAAATATGGAACAACTTGTGATATTGGGGCTACTGGAGAGAAGCCGCTAAACTCAAGCGCATGCAAAAGAGGGAATTTAAGGCAAGGTGGAGATTTGTTGGGAATATGCCTTGAATAGGCTCAAGAAGCTTGGGAAGGAGTTAGGCGACGAAGAGAGGCCACGAAACAAGGCGAAGCGGAGGATCAAGACGAAGGAAATGAAGACAAAGAAGAAGAAGCCGTTCGACGGGTCTAGAATAGTTCGACGGGTCTTGGAACATTTCGATAATGACAGGTCGGAATAGGTTGACAGGGAGGCTGAATATTGTTGTCTTGTTCATTTTGGTAACTTATTTGTTTCTTGGGCACCAAGTCGGTATCCTAGTCCTATATAAGGACCTAGGGTCGTGGATTACTGGTGTGGGTTGGTCACTACGGCTTTTTGGCCATAGTGTGGGTTGTATTTGTGGGTTTCTCTAATAAAATCGGGTTTTTTTTTGGGTCGTGGAGGTAGCTAGATCATATCTAGTGAACCACATTATATCGGGTGTGTTCTTGTGTTCTTGTTTTCATCACTTCATCATTCTCTAAGCTCTCCCTAGATCATAACAGCTGGAGTGAAAGTGACGTGGGCAAGGAGAAGCATGGAGTTAGTATGTACTTAGTAGAAACACTGTCTTTTTATTGCTCTTTATGCTTTATATTGGTTTTTTGTTCTCTTGATTGTAAATGAAAATTTCGTTTGAACAACAAGAAATTGGGCAGGAAGGGAAGCAAATCAAGTAGTAGGTTTATTGGCAAATTTAGTATAGATTGTTAAGAATCTTTGGGTTCCCCCTCAAAACCAATTGGCAATGAGGAGAGTAGCTCAAATATATTACTAGGCGTAGGCGAAGCGGAAAGAGTCCCGATGTGGGACAAACAACGAGTCTCAACTCGCCCCCTCATGCGCAGCGTGCTAGTGCACTCTAGTAGTGTATAGTAGTGTAGATTGTTAAGAATCCTTGAGTTCCACCTCAAAACCAATTGGCAAAGAGGGGAGTAGCCCAAGTATCATTTTAGGCTTATGCAAAGCATAAAGCCGACGTAAGACAAACAACGAGTCTCAACACGCCCCTCACCTGCGGCGTTCGAAAGAGACAAACATGAACATATTCAAATGGATCGACTGGAACACGACGGAATGGAACAACATTCTGATACCATGTTAAGAATAATGTGGTTCCACCTTACAACCAATTGGCAACAAGGGGAGTAACCCAAGTATCTTATTAGGTATAGGCAAAGCGATCAGAGTCCTGATGGGTACAAACGAGTCTCAACATAGACGATAGTAACTTTTTTGGCGTACTTGAAGAGTTGTAATGACTAGATGTTTTGAAGTTTAATGAAAATTTTACAATAATTTGAATGAAGGTTCTTTGTTGGGCTAAATATTAGAAAATTACTACATCTATTCATTATTTATCTTTGTAGTGCATTATTCATCAAGTTAAAGTGACCGGTGATTTGATTAATAAAACGATGATTTGTTGTGTTGTAACGTAAATTATTTTTGTTAAGAAGATGTTGTAAAACAATTCTGAAAGTTCAATTAAGAAGACAGAGTGGTAACCGAGGCAGTATCGACTATCGAATATATCAAGATTTTTTTTGAACCTCATATATATTACCACCACTAAGCATCCAAATTACAGAAAGAATAGTCATTGTCCACAATAGAACAAAGCTCTGAAGGGGGGGTTATAAGCCCAGTTTCAAAGTAGAGAGCCTAACTTGGCTGAACTAGCTATCCAATTAGCTGCTTCATTCCCAGACCTTGGGGTAAAGCTAAACTTGTAATCCATGTCTTTCACCATTACAGCGATGTCTTCTATCATATACTTCAAATCCCGGGGCGGGGGGCATCAATCTTCATCAGCATTTAAAATAAATTTTTTGAGTCTGTTTCAAAAATGCACTTACCAATTTGCAGAATGGTAGCAATAAACACTGCTTCTCTCATGGCTACAGTTTCACCATGTTGAGGATTCACACAAAAGTGTTCAGAAGTGGGGCACAACAACATGTGGCCTTGTGATCTCTAACCAAAATCCCAGAAAAGCCAAGACCAGCATTAAGGTTGATGGCAATGCCATAATTGACTTTGAGGCATCCATGGGGAGGAGTTTGCCACCTAACAGTGGATTGAGAGAACCCTTTCTGGGGAAGCAGAGAACCTGGTTTGTCCTTCCACAAATTGAGGTATTCACTTCTAAAGAAATCTCTTCTGAGAGTACTCTTAGCTGAAAGAGAGATCTCTTGAATTTTTTTTTCATTCCTTGCTTTCCAAATATACCAAAAACGGAAAGTAAGAAAAGATTTATGGGAATCATCTCCTGTGAGAAGTTGATCAATGAGCCACACATCAACTGTCATGTCTTCATTCCACTTTGAAGTGTCAAAACTCACATTAAGCCAGCTTTCTCCACCCAATCGCAAAATAGGAAAAGATGAGTAGCATTTTCCACTTTGCCAGAGCAAAGAGGGCACATAGGGCTAGTGTAATACTTCGTATATTTTTGTGTAGGTTAATGATTGTCATTTAGCATAATTTAATAGTGCTTTGGTGAATAACTCTAAGGTTTGGGGGCATATTTCTTAGTCATCAAATATTTTGGGGAATTTTTAATGTTTTTGAAAGTAAATAGTTCATAGGAAATTATTGGGCAGTTATGGTATTTAGAATTTAACATATATACTTTAATTACAAGAAACTGTCATAGTTAAAGTCTATGATTTGTAACTGAAAATGACTAGAATTAGTTAAGAATATGAACCAGTTTAAGAATAGGAAGAAAAAGAAACGTGAGAAGAGGAAAAAATAAATAGGAAGAACGCCAGAGGCAAAAAAAGGGGAAGGAAGCGGCTGGAGTTTTTTCGCGTGATCTGAAAAAAGAGGAACGACTTGTTTTGTGGAGAATTTTTGAGGATGAAGGTCAGTTTGTTTATCACAATGGAAATTAGCTTTTAACTATAATATGTGTTGGGGTTTAATGTTCTTGAGGAATTTCGTTTGTCCATCATGAAATTGAGATTTGTATTGTCAGAGGAGTTATCAAGAGTTTATTTTTGGGATTTTATGTTAAGTGAAATTTCTGTCTCCATGATTTAAATCAACGATCATTTGGTAATTTAGTTGGGTGGGTACTAGATTGATCTTTTTGATGGGGTTGTTATGGGTGAAAAGGGGAACTGAATATCGGGTGTTCAGGATTAGAAACATGGCTGATGTGTTGCTGAATTTTCACAGTTTAAAGAAATTACAATTCAGCCGCTATAACTCTAGTTTTAGACACATTTGCATGTTTACAGTTTGGAGGAGTTTTTTTATTTTTTTTAATGAACTGGTGAAGGGAGACATTTGGAGGAGCTTTAAGAGGTTGTTATGGAGTTAAGCATGTGTTTGTTGGGGGTAGATATTTGTAGTAAATCTAAGCAAGATGTTATGTTCAGTTGTTTAATAGCTTATTTATATACATGTTGTGTGGTAATCCTAATATTTAAGTTATGAAATTATTTATTAATTGCTATTAATTGTGTTAGTGAAATAGTATGACTATAATTATCTGCCTAATTAATTTAAATGACTATTTTTGATAAAATGTTCATTGTAGGGTGCTAAGTTGTTATTTACTAAAATTTTGGGTGTTAGGCATAACCAAGAAATAAGTTAGAGGAGTGTAGGAGAATAATTAAAATTGGTTTGGTAAGTATGATAGCGTGTTTCAATTATATGTGTACTACATGGTAGTTTTTCCACACATGTAACCACATGTCTATACGCGTCGAGTTTAGAACCTCATGGAGTTGTAGAATTGGTGCAATTGTTGCACCAAATCATTTCCCCCATGTGCATGAACTAACTTTGACACTTGTCATCCCACCTTCCACCACATGTCTCTCTCTCACATTTCTTCTCCACATTATTCTCCATCCTCCATCCGTCCCTCTCATCCTTTCCTATTATGAACTTCTTCTTCACTCATTGTTATAACACAAGTCCTGAATCTTCTCCAAAATTCTCAAAAACTAGAAGATCAAACCTCAATTCTTCACATTTCCACCAAGTTATGCTAGAATCTCCATATTAGGAGGCTAGGAGATTCATGAACAACCTCACCATCATCACTTGAGGTAAAATTCATTTTTGTGAGTTGGGTTTTCACTTCCACTCATGTGGATTCTTCATGCATGCCAACAAAAACCAAGTCTAATGGGTATTCACACTTAGGATCATGGAAGAATATGTTATGAATAGTTTTAATTAGGTGATTTTAGAGTTTTGGTGTAATTTCATGTTTTGGTAGAGTAATTTCTTCATGCAACAACTTTTGGAGTATGAAAAATCACAAAACTCATGTTTTGAGCCTATTTTCACAAAATTGGGAACACTATTTAGAATTTTCAGAAAATTATGAAAAATTTAGAGTTTGTGTATTTGCATGTGATATTTATACTAAAAACATTTCATAACAAATGGAACTAAATTGAATTTTTAATCCACCAAAAATGGGTCTGTTTTGATACTCTATTCAAC
This sequence comes from Linanthus parryae, assembly GCA_023055425.1. NCBI lineage: Eukaryota > Viridiplantae > Streptophyta > Magnoliopsida > Ericales > Polemoniaceae > Linanthus > Linanthus parryae. Next base: position 2,398,275 of record JALGPY010000015.1, read on the forward strand.
TCTGAATCAGTCCAGTAAATCATCAATTTTATGTACTTATACTACTTTAATGCTTACCCATTTTGGATATGTGATTTTCATACATGATAGTTACCTATAGTCAAAGTTTCATAATTTTTGGAATTAATATAAATATTTTATGAATTTATACCAAAGGCTGCTGCCAACCTCTGTTTTTGTACCAAAATAGATCAGAAATAAAAATAATTAGATAATTTTATAATATTTGATATTACAGTATGTTATGGGTGAAGTCTTTATCTATTTAATGTAAAAATTCCGAGTCCCGGATAATTATTTTGAATTATTTATAAATTTGTGAACTATCGATGGTTACACTTTGTCTACAAGTAAAATTTAGAATTTTTCATTTAAGTTTTAAAAACTTTAAGTTTGGGTCTAAATTATATTTTATTATGTTTATAAGATATTTTTACCGTGTTAGTTAGTAAATTTTATGGATTTTGTAACTGGCACATTATGAACTCCCCTAAGTTACATTGCATGTAGTACTAGAAGTTATACGTGATTCGCGACACTTATGTTATTTTTCTATATCCGAAATCATCTTAATTGCTTTTTTGACTTAACCTAAAGGTTTGGTATCAAATTTTCTTCGGATCTTTTTTGATTTTGGCTTTTGGCATTTAGTGTAAAATGAGGGAAATAAAAAAGTTGGATTTTAGTAGCTTTTTTGTGTTTTTTTTTCCACACATCATACAAATGACAATAGTGTCCTCACCATCAATAGTAACATTACTAACTTTTTCCACAAAAGGGCATAATTGTAACTTTCACTAAACAACAAAACTATCACATCACTGACTTTTTTACAGCACCAACTTTTTTTACCAAACCCATACATCTTCTATCTTTAGCTTCTATGTCATGGAATTTTCTCACACCATCTTTTAGACAACTTAAAATCCAAAAAGTTGATACCAAACCCACCCTGTAACTCATTGAGCTAGTTGAGCTCACCCTTTTGGGACTTTATCTTTTCAGGTAACAAAGAGACCAAGAATGCCCAAGAGTGAATATCTTGCATGATGCGTGGCTGTGTTCTTTTGGGAGACCTAAGCTATGTCGTCTAGAATATGTATGAACTTGTTTGAATTTGTAAGCTAAGTTAGCATATTTTTTTGGACTACGAAGACTTATTACCAAGTTTGTCTATGTATAAAGTGAAACTATGTATGTATGACTCATGGACTTGGTTTGTTGTTATACCTCGCTACCCACGAATTATGCTCTGTCATGTCACGAGTCGAGCGGGCTAAATAATCCTTTATTCAAGTACAAGTTTTGAAACTTCATACGAAATAGTATTTATTTTCTCTCACAAATCAATTTTCTTATTTTTATCCTTGACGACCCCAAAACGATTTCTTAGTTACGCTTCCGCCTACGAAGAAAGTGTATGGTTTTGATCATGGATACGCATCGGAAAAAGATAATTTATCCATTCAATACCCTCCAAGGATCACGTGAAGAGAAGCATAACGATGGTAAATGAAGATTCATGTTACACACCTTAGAGTTTCTCCTGTGATGACTTGTAACGTGAATTGTGTCACGTCTCTACGGTTGATCCACGCCTAGATTTGAGATCTAGATATTCATTCTCCTTTGTGATATCTTGGACCGGAGGAAGAGGAAGAAGAAATCACACAACACGAGGCAACAAGGAGGTTTCGGCCTCCTTTGTTGGCTGACGGGGACGGGGCGGCGCAAGGGGTCGGTTCGGCCCTCTTGTTGCTTGCTCTCTCTAATTTGTTCTCTCCCACTCAAGTTATGAATAATATATTCATAAGTGTGGGAAGGAACGAAGTAGCATCATTTATATAGTCCAACAAATCTTTGTTAACTACCTAAAGGCCTTATTCTAGTCCTACTAGAATTCGGTTTAGTCCCTTCCTTGCAAATTAGTCCTACTAAGTTTGCAAGGTGTTGCAAAGTGATCCATCTAATTAATTAATCATATTAATTAATTCCCAAATCTAGTTCAACTCTATCTAGCGTGTGACCCCATTGGTTCTATCTAGTTGGTAGCAACAATTTGCTAATATGGAGCGGTCTCTAGCAAGACATCCATTCTAGCCAACTAATAGAATAGTCATCCGACAAACCTTGTGCAAGTAATTGTAACATCCCTTTGTCTCCATATCCGGATTGGACACGAGACATACAGGTCACACTCGTTTATCCAATCCATAGTTTCTCGATCCTGGGAATAGCCTTATTCGTGCGATTAACATCAATATCCCATATTGATTTATTTGAGTCTGGCCAGAAATTCTATAAGCGCTATCCCTCGAGTGGCATCGGATATTTGCTCCCGTTATGTGGGAGGGACAAATTCTATCTACGTCTACTACGATTTCTAAGCTTGCTTCTTATTGTATCCGGTACACGCCTTTATAGCTACCCAGTCATGGTGTAGTGTTTGATTCTACCAAAATCACAATAATCCACAACTAGACAATCTAGTGACTTCAAGCCTAAGGATGACAATACCGCTGTCACCATGAGAAGCGCTTGTGACTCAACATAACATATATGTAACCTTCTCGGAGATGGGTCAATCCAGTGCGCCATTACCCTTAATGCACACCCATGTGTTGGATCATGATATCTCCATATCAATCCCACCCCATACTAGTCTATAGATGATTGTCCTATTAATCGTAATACTGGACTAGGGATATTTAAGATAAACAGCACAATGTAAATCTAAGGACTTCATTATATTAAATATCCAATAAATAATACAATGAATGTTCTAGCCAAAATAAATTCATACTAAACTAGATTGCCTCTAGGGCATCTATTCCAACAGAAAGAAAGATTAATTATCATTAAAGCTATTTTTTTCATAATTACTTGTTTAGCCCCTCGATTAGTTAAGGCCCCATCGGCTCGTGTCGCACTTCCCTCCCGCTAATCGGGGCAGACGGCAGAGGGGTGTGACAGTTTGTGGTATCAGAGCACTAGGTTATAGAGATCGTACTTATTAATACTAGGAAACCCTTTTATGTGTTTATTAGATATGTATGATAGTATGGTTCTTGGTACCATCAGTATGTGTACGTAAAATTATGCTTATGTATGCATGTGTTATGTTAGCTCGTTGCTTTAGGGATAATGGTGTATTATAAGAAAGTTTTATAGCTTCCACCTAAGACGATGAACAACCTAAGCAGGATTGGTTTGGGAGATGGGAACGGTAACAACGCTATGGGTGACGCAACCACTGGCCACGTGCAACATGAGACAAACACCGGAAACAAGGGCGGAGGATAATCGGCTGGAGGAAACACGAGCAAGAATACTCAGAGGATCCTGCCGAATCAAAGCACGTCTTTCAAGAAGCAGGGCAGCGCTTCCAACTTCAGTAAGAGCGCTTCATACAACACAAGTGGTATCTATCCACGATTCTCTAAGTGCAACAAGCTTCATAGGGGTGCATGCTATTTTGGTTCCAACGTGTGTTATCGATGCGGGAAGCTAGGTCATGTTTTGAAAGAATGCCCAAATGCTAAGACAACTCCCTACAGTGAACCAAGTGTTTCAGTTCACCAGCCTCAACCTACTGGAGCCCCACGGAATCGACAGGGTAGAGCTTTTGCCCTAGTTCCTGAAGACATTCAGGCAGCTGCATCCGTCGTGGCAGGTACTTTACCTATTGAAGCAACTCCCGCTCACGTGTTAGTTGATTCTGGTTCTAGCCATTCTTTTGTTACTTCTCATTTTGTTGGTAATATCCATAAGTATCCGGAACCATTAGGCTTTACGCTTAGTGTGTCTACACCTGCTGACATAACCTTGGGTAGTTGCTCTATATATCGTAAATGTGGAATCGTGGTAGATGGGATCCATTTTAGTTGTGGACCTGATACCCTTAGGAATTCATGACTTTGACGTTATCTTGGGAATGGATTATCTTACCTTAAATCATGCCACCATAGATTGTTCGAACAAGAAGGTCGTATTTTGCATTCCAGGGATGTCAGAGTTTACCTTTTCAGGTGATGGAGTAGTATCCCCACCTTACGTGTTGTCCGCTATGAAAGCGAATAAGCTACTCAATAAAAGGTGTAAGTGTTACCTTGCTTGGATTTTGGACAAATCATCCAAAGAGCTCCGTCCTAAAGATATTCCTGTAGTAAATGAATTCCAAGATGTTTTCCCTGAGGACTTAACCAATTTACCTCCAGACAGAGAAATTGAGTTTAGCATTGATGTAATTCCCGGAACATCACCTATCACGAAATCCCCATATAGAATGGCCCCTGCAGAATTGAGAGAGTTAAAGGTAAAGATTCGAGAATTGCTTGATAAGGGGTTTATAAGGCCTAGTACCTCGCCTTGGGGAGCACCTATTTTATTTGTCAAGAAGAAGGATGGTACAATGAGGTTATGCATTGATCATAGGGAATTGAATAAGGTCACCATAAAGAATAAGTACCCGTTGCCAAGAATTGATGACTTGTTTGATCAGTTACAAGGAGCTAAGGTATTTTCTAAGATTGACTTGAGGTCAGGATACCACCAGTTACGCATCAAGGCAGATGATGTACCCGAGAGTGCATTCCGCACTAGGTATGGCAACTATGAGTTTCTTGTGATGCCATTCAGCTTGACCAATGCCCCTGCAGCATTTATGGATTTAATGAATAGGGTATTCCAGCCATATATAGATGACTTCATTATAGTCTTTATTGATTACATCTTGGTTTACTCTAAGAGCGAGGAGGATCATGACCGACACTTGCGAGTTGTCCTGCAGAACCTACGGGAAAAGAAGTTATATGCAAGGTTTAGTAAGTGCGAGTTTTGGCTGCAACATATATCATTTTTGGGACATGTTGTGTCAAAGTATGGGATACATGTAGACCCGCAAAAGGTTGAAGCAGTAGTGAACTGGCCCAGACCGACCAATGTTCCAGAGATTCGTAGTTTCCTTGGACTAGCTGGTTATTACCGAAGATTTGTAAAGGATTTATCTTTGTTGGCGTCCCCATTAACCAGGCTAACGCGGAAGGAAGTGCCATTTCAGTGGAATGATGAGTGTGAAAATAATTTTCAGGAATTGAAGAGCAGACTGGTTTCAGCTCCCATATTGGCAGTGCCTAGCGGATCAAGAGGATTTGTTACTTATAGTGATGCCTCAAAGAAAGGTTTAGGGTGCGTTCTAATGCAGAATGGAAAGGTAATTGCATATGCTTCAAGGCAACTGAAACCCCACAAAGTGAATTATCCAACGCATGACCTAGAACTTGCGGCGGTGATCTTCGCTCTTAAGATTTTGCGGCACTATCTGTACGGGGAGTCTTGCGAGATTTACACGGATCATAAAAGCCTTAAGTATATATTCACTAAGAAGGAGTTGAACATGAGACAACGGAGGTGGATGGAGTTAATGAAGGACTACGATGTCACCATTCATTATCACCCAGGGAAGGCTAATGTTGTGGCAGACGCCTTGAGTAGGAAATATTCCGGAAACCGCACTTACTTCCTTACTACACAAGAAAGCCTGAAAGAGGAAATCGAGAAGCTAGAACTGGAATTAATCCCTCATGGAACATCAAGCTGTGTTTATGCACTCACGGTCCAACCCGCTTTGATAGACGATATTTGAGCAGCACAGCATAATGATCCTACTCTTGCGAAGATTAGAGACGATGTGACTGAAGGAACGAATAATGATTTCTCTATCCATGATGGAATTTCGAAGTACCATGGTCGTGTATGTGAAACACCCCCAAATCATACGGCCGGCCAAACCGTACATTTGGAAAGGTGCCTCCGCCCGAGGATGTAAACCCCATTGGCAACGGAGCAGGATCGTCGGTTCACAGTTAGTACAGTCATCGATAATCCACAACATACTTTTTACAAATTTAAGATAACATAGTGATAGCGTCTGAAGGATAACTGTACATTGTTCAGTTAAATAAAACTACTAAGTGGAGTACTAGACACTAGCATCATGAGTCCCTAGTAGTTGTCGTGAGCGTCCCCCTCTTAATAACCCGCGAGTTTTGAAATAGCAAAAGCCGACCGCAGAAAAATTTTAAGTCAGTAAAAATAACTGATTCCACATTTTAATTGTGGAATAATCAACATGTAAACTGGAGTAAACCCACATGAGCTGTAACAATAACTGATTCCACATTTTAATCATTAGTTTAGCTGTAAGTATAAGAGACCAGCGGGTAACGAATGTCCACAGAGAGGTCACGATGCAATAAATCACAATAGGGGTACCTCTTGGGATATCACAAATCCCAGTTCACCCCGAGCGTTGTGGGTAACCCATCGCTACCCCGCTCAAACCATAACTATGAGACATTAAGTGTCGACACCCCTATACCGTAGTGACCCACACTGGCATAAGTAGTTCACGCCTTATATAATCCCGTGACCGCATCACCTCGGTGTATGACGATCAAACACGGGGGCCGGGTATGTAATCTCGTAGGATTAGCACCCGAGGAGGTTCGCATGAATGCGCCTCCGACCGTAGCCTCCACGCACATCCTCTGTACATCGCCCCATTTATATTGTAGTTCATTATTCTACCGTCGTTCCATAACTGTATCATTTTATTCCGAGATAGTGTCATAACCGCATATTTTTCCAAACGGGATATCCAAAGAGTTCTCAAAATCATGGGTCTCAAACGTGTGATCAATCCGTAAAACATTTCAAATTTCATGAGATATAGCAAGATTATAGTTTGGAAGCAACGCACGCAAAAATTCACATTTTGACAGTTAAGGTGTTGTACATATGAACTTACCGAAACAGGTAGAGTGGTAACGCGCGACAAGAGGAGTCCTAGTGCTTGTACGATAAACTCGTCGCCTAAGAATTAGGTGTCTACAGATACGCAAATAATCATAATTAATACATATAGTTTATTCTGACAAATGCAACCTTGCTTTATATGCAATGTGAAAGTGTGCCCGTTATTAATTCCCCCCAACATTTGCTATTATAATTTACAAGAATCTATTTGTTAATAATTATAAATATTGATTTTAAGCCATAGTTGCGTAGGGAATAATTTTATGAAGATAATAAAAGAGATTTAAGCTAATTAAAAATTTACTGTGACAATTACTTGGAAGGAAAAATTCCTAATCACTTATCATTAATTATAAATAAAAACCACAAGTTAATTAAGAAGCAACAATATATTGTCGTTAATATTAATATCACATTTTTTTAGAGGAAATGTCTAAATATCATTATTTAAGAAGACATTCTAATTATAAATATTTGATTATTTATTAAATTATTAAACTTGTATATTTTATTCAAAGTAATGATTATCATTATTGCTAAAATAATACTTCCCTCATTTATCACAATACTAATTAACTAGTTTTTTTTGGAAGGCATGCTATTATTCATTATAGCCCATTCATTTTAATAAAACTCTTCTAATTAAACTTTTAGAGTAATTGTGTAATTTAAAGAATTTAAAACTAACTACCCTAGCTATTTTTAAAGAGGTTAAGTTTCACAATTGACATATAGCTTAACATATCGACATTACTTATCAAGTAATTATTTACAAAAGTTATTAATCTTTGAAAATTTATTTATTATCCTAATTGTTATATTCAGAAAATAGTTTTAATGATTTATTGATTAAATAAATAAAGAAGCCTAATATACAACTAACTCCCCCATTAATTATATAATCAGTTTCTATTAATGACATAAACCACCCCCAACTTTTTGAAAATACTCAAATAACCCCAATTTCATGGAACACGAAAACCCATCCTGTTCTTCTAGGGGACTCAATCGAAGTTTCGGTTACAGCAAACAAAATCAAATTTTGATAGTTAAATATGGACTAGAGAAGGATTTAGAGCATACCCACACCAAGAACGGAGAGAATCGGTCAAGAAATGGGGCGGGTCGAGCTTGTCGCCGGCGGACTCGGCGGTGGTTCTCGACGTGGCTTCTCCGGCTACTCTGGGTCGCGTTTGAATACCTCGTCGCGGTCCTTAGAGGCTCAGGATCTCGGAGAGATCGAGAAAGAGAGATGGGCTGCCTCGGGTTCAAATCCCCGAAGCTTGTCGCCGGCGTTAATGGCCGATCGGCGACAGTGAAGCTTTCTTGGCTGCTCTGCTACTGCTGCTGCCCCATTTTGCTTCGTCTGGTTCTGGGCAGAGAGGTGGAGTGACTGAGAGGGTGAGAGAGACAAGGGAAAGGAGTGGTGGTGGCGGTGGTTCACGGTGGGTATCTCGTCGAGAAGGCAGAGGCATTCACTGTCGCTATTGCTTCTTTCTGCTGGGTTCGAACATAACAGAGACAGGGAGATTGGGGTGAGAGAAGAGAGGCAGGGAGATGGGGGGGGAGTGATGCCGACGGTGGTGGTGGTTGGTTGGAGAAGGCAGCGCCTGTTGCCGCTGCTGTGTTTCTCGCCGGAACAAAACAGAATGAAAGAGAGGGAGGCAGGGGAGAGAGATGAAGGGAAGAGAGAGTGGTGAAGATGGTGGTGGCGGCTGGTGGTGGCCGTGGTGATGGTGGGTTTCGGGTGATGGAAAAAGAAGGAGGAGAGGCTGGTGTTTATGAAGAGGAAGGAGGAAAAATAAAAAAAGAAAAAACGTTGGGGATGGGGAAGGTGTTGGGGAGTGTGGGTTTCAGGAGAGTATAGATTATTATTTTATCATTTTTTTTCTTTTCATTGTTATGACTATTTTATTGCTATTATTTTTGTAGCTATTAGTATAGGTATTGTATACATATATACCTAAAGTATATTGTACCGTATGGGTACGGGTATAAATACACGTATATATATAATGTATAATATATGATTATATATTAGTTCATGTAAAAGACAACCACTCCCCCTGTAGTTTCTAGTAATACAAGGTTTAGCCCCAATTTTGTAATAAATACTTTTAAGGAAATGCACAATCACCCCCTATTAGCAATTTATGGTATTTCATCATATCCCCCTTAAAAGAAAGCTTCGTCCTCGAAGCTAAAACTATAAACTATCATTAAGAATCATCTATCCAATTCGAGGGTCCGTGTGTAACAGGGTGCACATATATGCATGTCATGAAATCCGCATTTAATGTCATGGAAAGCACATGCGATGTCATAACATATTATGGAATACGATCAAGTTTTTAGCACAACATAAGGGCACAAAATCGTAGGGTTACAAACTCGGTTCTCTATTTTTTCTAGTAAAATAGGTGGGGGTAACATTTCATCATGTCAGCTGCTGCTTCTTACTTAACTCCCTCATGTGAGTGGTTGGACCAGAGAACTTTGACCAGTGTAGTTGACTTGCTGCAGGTAGTACTTGTTTTCCGATCATGAATTTTGATGGGTTGTTCCTCGTAAGAAATAGACGGGTCTAGTTCCACTGGTTCAGGGTCGAGGATGTGACTCGGGTCATGAATGTAAGCTAGAGTTGAGAGACATGGAAAACATCGTGAACTCGGCCAAGGCTGTTGGGAAGATTCAAACGATAGGAAACCTTCCCTATACATTCCAATACTTCATATGGTCCGATGAACTTGGGACTTAGCTTTCCCTTCTGGTTGAATCGCATGACACCTTTGGTTGGATAGACTTTCAGCAATACTTTGTCTCCCACCTTGAAATCCAATGGCCTTCTCTTTAAGTCCGTGTAAGACTCTTGCCGATCCTGTGCTGCTTTCATCCTTCGCTGGATCATTCGAATCTGGTTTGTCGACTCTTTGATCATTTGTGGTCCTAGAATGATGGTCTCGCTGATTTCACTTCAACAAAGCGGCGTTCTGCACTTCCTCCTATAAGGTGCTTTGTAGGGAGCCATTCCTACACTGGCGTGATAGTTCTTGTTGTAAGATAAATTTATTAGAGGTAGTTTGCCTACCCATGATCCTCCAAAGTAAAAGATACAAGCTCTCAACATGTCCTCCAGCGTCTGAATCGTCTTTTCGGTCTGTCCATCCGTAGCTGGGTGAAAAGCTGTGCTGAATCTGAGTTCCGTACCCATAGCCTTCTGCAACTCCTTCCAAAAGTGCGACAAGAAATTTGGATCTCTGTCTGAAACGATTGAAATCGGCACTCCATGTAATCGCACCACATTCTTGATGTACGCATCCTCTCTCTTTTCCATATCCCATGTTTTTTTATGGGAATGAACCTTGCCGTATTCGTTAGGCAATCCACAAATCAGATTCATCCCATTAGTCGAGACTAGCAATCCTGTAACAAAGTCCATCGAGATGGAATCCCATTTCCATACTGGCACATCTAACGGTTGCAGCATCCCTCCAGGTCTCTTTTGTTCAAACTTGACCTTTTGACACGTAAGACATCCAGACATGAAGTCTGCTACTTCTTTCTTTATGCCCTTCCACCAAAAGTTCTTCTTCGGGTTCTTATACAACTTGTCTCCTCCTGGGTGTACTGAATAGGGCGAATGATGAGCTTCTTTCATGATCTTTTCCTTTACCTCCACACATTTCATAGGTACACACCATCTTCCTTTGAACTTCAGGCTAGCGTCTTCATCAATCTTGAAATCAAGTGCTTTGCCCTTCTTAATATTTTCCTTAATTTTTTGTAGGAAAGAATCCTCCTTTTGTCCTTCTTTTATCTCCTGGAATATGTCTGGCACGATCGTGAAGTTGCATAGCATATTATCCGGGCTTCCCTCTGCACATACTTCGACCTCCAACCGTCAAAAATGTTCATAAAGCTAATGCGGAAGATCCCACAAGGCGTTTACCGTGTGGTCCGTCTTTCGACTCAAATCATCCGCCACAAAATTGGCCTTACCTTAATGGTATTGGATTTGCAGATCATAATCCTATGCCAACTCTAACCACCTTATTTGTCGCATGTTCAACTCATTTTGAGTGAATATGTACTTCAGACTCTTGTGATCTGTGAAGATCTTGCAAGTCGTGCCATATAGATAATGCCTCCATATCTTCAATGCAAACACGATAGCTGCCAACTCCAAGTCATGAGTAGGGTAGTTCTCCTCGTACGACTTCAGTTTTCGAGACGCATAAGCAATCGCTTTCCCATCTTGCATAAAACACATCCTAGGCCATGCTTCGATGCGTCGCCGTAAACTTCAAATTCTCATCCTTCAGTAGGTAAGGTCAACGCAGGTGCTGACGTCAACCTATCCTTGAGTGTTTCGAACGCCTCTTCACACTTTCTATCCCACACATTCTTGGTCGTCTTCTTCATTAGGTTAGTCATTGGCCTTGCAATCTTAGATAAATCTTTCACAAACCTCCGATAGTATCCTGCCAATCCCAAAAAGCTCCTTATCTCTGTGACGTTCTTTGGTGTGGGCCAGTCTCTTACTGCTGCCACTTTCCCTGGGTCTGCTAACACACCTTCCTTGGATATGATATGCCCGAGGAAATGCACTCTGTCAAGCCAAAACTCGCATTTGGATAACTTTCCATATTGAAAGTTTGTAATGTAGACTAAATACAGGACCAAAAGATTCACTGATGTTTACCACATCAGTGAATCTTTTGAACATCTCCTTGATATTTTCATCTGAGTTCATCTTGAACATCTCATATTGCCTCAGAAGTATGTTAATCTTGGTCTGTTTGACTTGACTTGTTCCTTCATATGTCACAACCAGTTTGTCCCATACTTCTTTGGCACTTTTGCAATTTGTCACTCTGTTGAACTCATCTGCATTAAGAGCACAGTATAACAGATTCATAGCCTTGTAATTTTTGGATACCTTTTCCAGTTCAGTAACTGAGAGATTTTCCTCAGACTTGATGCATCTAACTCCATAAATGGTAGTGAAATACTCATGAGGACCATTCTAAATTATTGACCACAATTCCATGTCATGATCTATGATGAACATCTTCATCAATTCCTTCCAGTGCATGAAGTGGGTTAAGTAAATCAATGGATAGTCTTGGTCCTATTGAAAATACCATTGAAAATGAGGATCCGAATCGAAATGATAGGGAGAAAAACATTCCTAATTGGAGTAATAATGAGAGTTCTCGTTATAGTAATGTTGATCATTTCGTCAGTGAGGTTAATCCTGCTGTGGACCAAGCTATTATTGCGGAAACTTTCATGTCCGATTTTGAAGGGGGGAGATCCTATAAGGATCCTATCCCAATTTTTCTTTTGCTAGGCCATATTTCGACCCGGACGTTTTTGGGATGCCGCTAATAACCAACGAATGGCATTCAAATTGACTAATCCGTTCTATTTTCTACTTTAGGCTTGTTATTCAGGAACCTGTTCAGAATTCAACTAATTTCATTAACTCAAATAAAAATGAACAATGGAGGCCTGTTTGCTGCCCTTCCTTGAGAGAAGCCACCATCTCCTACATTACTCATAGTCACAAGATTGTTAGATCTATAGTAGTGACCCAAGCTCTGATACCAATTGAAAGTTTGTAATGTAGACTAAATACAGGACCAAAATACTCTAGAAGGGGGGGTTGAATAGAGTATGGGAACTTTTTGCTAAAACACATAATTTAACTAAGTGATGCAAGTAAAAGACAAAAATCTCAAGGCCTTGAGATTTTGTAAGATTAGTCAGAAATTTCCTAAGTATAAAAGAAAACTTCAAGGCCTTGAACTAGCACAAGTTCAAAATAGTTTGTAACCCTAGTTTGATTTAGATCACTTGTAAGAGTAAATAGCTAAACTGTAAAGTAAAGAACACATAGCAATTTACAGAGTTCAGTCCCAATGGACCTAATCTCTGTCTGAGGGATCTAATCCCACCAAGATTGGGCAAACACTTCTTATTACTCACACAGAAACAACCGTAGATCTTAAAGCCTAAGTGAACTCCCTTACACCTATACAGCTTGTGGTTCCAAACCTATCTAGTATCAGCTACTAAATGTTCACTTGAACAACCAACCACTAGGTTTTGTGAGGTATAATATATACAGAAGATAAGAAGATTAATGTACAAAATAGAAGATCACAGTAGAAGATCAGCTGAGAAAGCCTGGATGAAACAACCCGGGATCTCGGTTCAGGGTTAAAGAGACAATCGATATCCAAAAGTAGAAATATACTATTAACATTACATTTCGTTTAATTTACATAAAAAAATTCGATAATAAGTACAATTTAAAACAAAACGTTTGTGATCTACTAAGTGATCTAACTTAAGCTAAACTTCTTTGTCTCGATCCGCGTTCGCATAACCCCACCTTGATTGATGACCTGCGGTCTTAAAATGGCAACAGCCGACGCAGTTTTGAAGAAAATGATCAGTAAAAACTGAGTAAATACACACTACGACATGTAAAGCAACGAGTGGCACATAGGTATGAGTTGAAGTAAATCAAGAGATTTGAAAGAATCATAAGTAATAGAGTTGGGAACAATTTGGAACAATTATATCGCGTAGCGTGAACTCTAAACTTTAAAACATTTATAAATCACAAGTATTCGAGATATTCTTAGCCAAGTAAAGTATCAACAGTAAACAAGTTCATTTGAAATGATAACAATATTAATTCACGAGTAGCATATGCTTTTCAATTCATTTCATTAGATTAGGCAATCAAGAGCCACAAACAACATCAATAGAAAAATCAAACTTTCTTTCATTTCCAATTTAACCGTTAAGTTTAGCTGAGGCATGTCCAGAGCCACCAGCAGGATCGATGTAGACAGAGGGATCACGAAGTAATCACAAAAGGTTCCTTCTAGGGTCTATCAAACCCTATTTCACCCGAGCGTTAAGGGAGCCCATTCGTCAACCCCGCTCACAACATTAGCTAAAAGGCCTTAAGTGTCGACACCCCTATACCGTAGTGACCCTTACAAGTATAAGTAGCACTCTATAGCTCTAACAAACCCTTGGACGCAATACCTTGGTACATTTTGGCTCATCGGGGGCGGATTTGTGAACAATTAAGTTCTATCCAATAATAAGAAGCATTGCTTCAATGGTCTTAGCCATAAGAAAATGGAGGATCGCTTCGCGCCTCCCATTAATAACACAACTCTGTACATCGTCCTAAATCTATTAGAGGTATCTTATTACCTTTATTTTTCATAACCAAAGTTGGTATACAAATCTTCACAAGTCATTCCAAGAGTTCTAAGTATAAATCAATAATCAGAATTTTTCAGTAAAAATCATGCTTTTCATACTCTTCCAAATAAGACGATATTCATTTAAAACGTCACACACATGGGCACAATGTGATAATTAAAGTTTCGAACATATGTATTTTATTTATTCTCTTTACAATAGACAAAATCAGATTATCAACTTATCGCAAGTAAGTTTCAAGACATAAAAAGAGGATTCAATTTATATCCAAACAATTTCGAGTATTAAATCATGCTTTGCATACTTTTTCAATAAAAAAATATTCATTCGAAACACTCATATTTTGATAAGTAAAAGTCGCACATATGTACTTACCACTGAGATGAAGCACAATCAAAAGCAAGAAACTAAGCCTAGCACTCCGACGACAACCGCTCTCTCCTACGAGGTCGATGTCTACAATCACACGTATGACGTACTCTTTATAACTAATTTACACATTTATAATACAAATGCAAACCTACATTTCACATAGTCCTAAATGTCACTAATTCACATATAATGATGTTTAATTATCAAAATAAGTCCAACAAAACACCTAGAAGTTCAAAAATTCAAGTTTTCTAAAAATGTGAAACTACAATTCTGGGCAGAATTGTAGCTCTGACTTTGGAGCCATATTTACCATATCAAATCAGCTCCTAAAATCTTGAAATTAATGTATGATGAATCTATATGTGTCTACTTTCAGAAACATCAAGAAAATCATGCATAGATATTAGAAAACTCAAGTTACAAAAATAAAAAACACTGCTATGCAGAGACAAGTTTGGAAGAAAGTTTCAACTTTGAAGAACAATTACTACTACTTGGAGAATATGAAAAATGCCCAAATTCTCCAGAATGAATCCCTTATGTGTCTAGTTTCATAAAAAGAAATATTTGGTGCCATAAGTTTCTGGGAATGATATTGTTAAAAAAAATGGTAAAAGTTGTCCAAAAACAAAGTTTCGGAAAACATGCAACTTAGAATGAGCATATCTCCCTAACCAAAAAGGATATGGAGTTGAATTTTCTTTCAAAATGACCCTCTCTGAGTCTAGTTTCATAGTAGGAAAGAGTTAAAAATTTCAAAGACATAAAACTTGGAGATAATCCAAGTTTTTCACAAACTGGTCAGATTGTATAAACATGCAATTTTTTTCAAAAATCAACAAGAATGGTTCTAGTAGTACATGCAAGTTAAGAAGACTTAATTTTCACCCAAATAGCACCATTTTAATCATAAAAATAACATTTTTACATGATCTTGACACAAATTATCAAAAATCTCTTGAGTTACTAATGAAAAGAAGATGACATTCACAACATGCATGTGAGTTCTAATGTGGGTTTCATGAAATAGTCAAAATTTTGAAGTCAAACACATGATCTAACCATGGAAATGAAGAATAAAACATGGAAATGGAGAAAAATAAGATGACATTTCATCAATCAAAGCAAAAGATGGACATGCAAGCTTGAATTCAAGACTTGAAGAAAGTTTACCCCAATACCAAAATGATGGTGGATGAAAGAGTGAAATTGGGCTTCATTCTTTGAGTATGATGGTGAAAGAACACCCCTCCATGATGATATTAAGTTTGGACTCAAGTTTTCCATGATTTGGAGGCCATAAAAATGAGTTTTGATGAAGTTTTTGGGAGGTGAATCTCCACAAACGGGAATAGAGTTTTGAGAGAGAGAAGTGAGGTCATTTGAGCCTTCTTGAGAGAAAAAGATGATTGAAATGAGAATGTGGAAGCAAGATAGTGATGAATAATTCAAGTGATGGAATGAATAATCCCACAATGGGATGTACATACAGACAAAGTGGTAGGTTGTAGTGGAAGTTGTTGGGAGATAAGTGTGAGTTGATGGTGATGACTATAAGAGTGTGTATGTGTGTGTACAAGTACATTAGTAGTATTGAACAAGTGATGTTACACTAGTAGGAGTAGTCATGAAGATGAATTATTTTATTAGTGTTGAACAAAATGGTGGAGAGACTACTTGGGGGTGTAAATATCAAATAGGTGAGTTGATGAGTGAATTTGAAGTTGAAAACCCAAGAGTAAAGGGGGGTGAAAATGTAATTTTCAATTACTAGCTATCACATACAAGTTATTTTCATAAATTACAAAATTGCCAAAATATTTCAAATAAACCACTTTGTAAATATATGTTAAAGTCCATTTTTTTTTATAAAATTACAAGTATCTCCCACGTATACAAAATGAGTTTCATATCGTATTATTCATGTTTTCAAAACTACGAAATAAGCTCAAAACTACAAAATAAGTCAAGAAAAAGTTTGAAATATGAATTTCTCAAAATTTTAAAATATTTTTCCGAAATGACCAAATAACCCCTAACTTAGATACGGGGTGTTACACTGGATGTGTTCTTCAGGAAAACTGGAATGAATGATCTTCTGAAAGTACTGATTGAAGCTTGAAGTTGTGAGGATTGATGGTCTGATCTTCCACGAATGTATCTCTCCTTCTTTTCCACTTGATTTCTGTTCTCTGTAAGCTTATGTGGTCTTTCAAATTCAAACCATTATTTCATCTACTTCCAGCAACTGAATGAGAGATTTAAGGATCTCTGTTCCTGCAAATCCTCGTCGTTTATAACTGCATTTCCAATTAGCTCTGAGTAGATATCCGTTGGAGTTTGTTATGATAGGATTGCACGTTTGAAAAACCTGCAACAAAATTAAGCACAACAACAAACAAAATCCAAAATATATAACATCACTAAGTATGTTTGGATATTCAGTTTATGAATAAAACTGAATCAAATAAATAAGCCATTAACCTGATTACCAATCAATCAAATAAACCCACACAAACCAGTTTAAGACTCGTAAAAGTCATTAAACAATCATAATAACAATGATCCAATCCTGCAAGAAAGAATCAAGTTAGATCTGTGAAAATTGTTGACAGCTCAAGGCACATCTCAAGGCCTTGGAGCTCTAAACATTCTTCACAGTTATTACAACTGTATCAGTAAAGTTCTTTGATTAAATCTAATTATGATATCTTCAATATGTTAGACATATGAAGAATAAATAACTAGAATATTTGCAACAAGTATCTGATCTTGAGCATCAGATTAAACACCTGCAACACAAGATTGTCAGATCACATTTTATAAGAAAGCATTTGTCAAGGCTTTGAGGCTTTGATCAACATCTCAAGGCCTTGGAGCCTTGATGTCTTAGAAAAACTTGGTCTTTCATCACTCTAAATGATTACTTCCAAAAACACACTTAGAAGTCTTGAATCAACAATCCCCCCTTGATGAAAGACGAAACCCATAATCTTGTGTAAATATCCCTGCAACTAGTTTTAT
Organism: Linanthus parryae; assembly: GCA_023055425.1. Taxonomy (NCBI): domain Eukaryota; kingdom Viridiplantae; phylum Streptophyta; class Magnoliopsida; order Ericales; family Polemoniaceae; genus Linanthus; species Linanthus parryae. The sequence goes on from JALGPY010000015.1 coordinate 2,415,744, forward strand.
AAGAATTAGATACCAGAAATTGCAGAAACACAATCTGAACAAGTAACATAGATAAACATATCACATAATATCACATACATTAACAAGTTATTCACATAACCAACTGATTAAACCTAAATACAGAACAAAATCACATAAATCAAATACACAACAAAATCACATAAATCACATAATACCTTCTCCCCATTTTTGACTTTCATCAAATAAAGGTGAAAAAATGTTGGACCATTACTTAGAGTCTTTAAAAAAACTTATTTTAAAAAACTCTCCTATTGAATGTCAAGGCCTTGAGATCAGAAAGAAGAGAAGAAAAGAAAGACATGAAATATCAAGGCTTTGGCTTTCACAAGTCTTCACTTCTTCTTTGATACTTGGCCTTTCTCTGAGCCTTCTCCAACATCTTCATCATTTCAGCTTCATCTGCAGAATGATACTCTTCCTTTTCTGCATCCACTTCAGCAACAACTTCATCAATGATTTCATCAACTTTCTTGTCCTTGACTTGCACAGAATCTCTCCCTGTAGCTGCATTAACACCTGTGTCTTCTTCAATTTCCTCATCATCAGTTTGCACATAAAGATCCTTTGATGTGAGCACAACTGGAATAGGCTTCTTCTTCTTTTTCAAGAAATCTCCTAGCCTCTCATCTGAATCAACACTAGTGTCATGACTAGTAGCAGAAGGGATCTTCTCGAAATATAAACCTTTTATGACAACATCCATCTTGCATTCATCACTCCCATCAAGGCTTTGAACTGATTAAACCTAGAAGATAAGTCAAATATCCTCTGTCTAAGATCTTCAATCTCAACTTGTTGTTCTTCAAACTTATCAACCAATTGAGAATAATCCTCATTAGCTTCTCCCCTTGATGTTTTTGCCCCCATAGGTTTCATAAAAAATTTCTCTTCAAGCTCAGCTTTAGACAACTATGAATAAAACTTCCAATGTCCCTTTCCTGTCTAAACCACACCAATAATTTGTAAAACAGACTCATCAATTAACCCAAAACCACCAGTTTTCTTCTCCTCTCCTTTCATAGGTACCTCAAAATGCTCAAAGAAAAGAGGTAGTAGATTGGCATAAAGAAAATGATGGTTTCTGGTTCTGGTAGCATAGTAGATCATATGCTCCATAATCCCTGTTGGTAGATCAATCTCAAACCCTTGACATATCAAGTAAATCAGGATGATAACCTTATCAGTTACCAATTCTCTTGATTTTTCTCTAGGAACAACACTTCTCGTCAGAATTGTGAATAAGATTTTAGCTTCACAGTTGAGCACAGAGTGTGTCAACTGTTTTGGACCAGTAGGAACATCATCTATGAAGAACATAGCTTTGGCTTTGTCTAGGCATTCCTTCCTATCAGGATAGTCAGCAACATTATACTTCCTAGGATTGCCCAAGACCTTGTCAAAAGCCCTCTGGTCTAGCCTTAAATCTATTCCTGCTACCTTAGAGGTTAACACAAGCTTTTATTCCCCTTCTTGGACCAAATTCAGGTAAAACAACCTAGTTAGCCTAGGATAAGCTTTATAACTAGGGTTTAAAACCTTCCAAACTGCATATTCTCTTAATTTCCTCACACACTCAATATCCAACTTGTCTAGTAACTCCTCAGGAATAAAACTACAGAAAGCAACCTTAGAAGATGCATACCCTTGAATCCAAACTTTCCTAACATCTGAACTAATAAACCAATTAGAAGGAAGTGCATTTTTACCTTGAAAACCCTTTTTGGTTGCAGCAACAACATGCATGATCCTTGATTTCTTCTCAGCAGGCTTATCCTTCTCTGGTTCTTCTTCAGCAGATTTCTTCTTCTCAACATCAGCAGACTTCTTTTTGCCTTCCTTAGCAGACTTCCCCTTTTCTTCTCCATCTGGCTTTTTCTTGTCTCCCCCTTTCTTCTTGTCAAACCTATACTGATCATCACCCTGTACTTCTGTCTCCTTTTGTGGATCAACACTTGAACCTTCATCCCCTTTCTCTGTTCTGATCTTCTTTGTAGGAGGTGAGGCTTCATGCAAACTCTGTGTCCCTTCTGAATCTGAGTCAGAAATTATGATCTTCTCCTTCTTGTTAGCCCTCTTCTTAGATCTAGCATAAGGCTTACCCTGTTGTTGAATTTTGGCTGATTTGCGCTCCATTGTGGAATTAGGGTTTTGAGATAAGATTGAGATTGAAAGAGAGAGAGAGAGCAGAGAGACATAGAAGACTGAGAGAGAATGAAGAGAATCGAGAGAAAAGCTCTGACTTTCAGCTTAAGTAGGTTGAGAAAGAGAGTTTAAAAAGGACTCTTCTAAAAACCACATGCAAAACATATCTAGAAGATATTTGAGGATTTTTTAGAAAATTCTCTGAGTAATTCAAACATTATACAATTATCTAAAAAGATAATATAAAATATTTGGTGATCCATTTATTTAACAAGTAAACTATACAGATGTTCCAAGACCTTGGAGAACAATCTCAAGGCCTTGAGATTTTCTGCAGTTTTAGAAATTTCAAAGCTTTGAACTATACTTTCAAGGCTTTGGAAAGTATAATCTCAAGGCTTTGAGATTTCAATAAATAATCACAAGTAAGCACTAATACTCCCCCTAAACCAATGCATCCTTGTTTAACATTCCCAGTTCAAGCCTTAGGGATGCAAACCTATCATCTGGCAAAGGTTTAGTGAAAATAGCAATGTGCATGGTAGTAGAAATAAAAGATAGAACAACATCACCTTTTTCTGCATGATCTCTAAGGAAATGATGTCTTACATCTATATGCTTGGTTCTTGAGTGCTGTACTGGATTCTTAGAGATTGAAATGGAACTTGTATAGTCATAATTAATAGGCACATTTCTGAAATCATAGCCAAGATCTCTAAGCTGTTGAGCAATCCACAACACTTGTGAGCAACAAGCTCCAGCTGCAATATACTCAGCTTCCGCAGTTGATAATGCTACAAAGTTTTGCTTCTTGGAATGCCAACTAATTAGTGAAGAACAAAGAAACTGACAACATCCAGAAGTACTCTTCTTATCCACTTTGTATCCTGCAAAATCTGCATCTCAATATCCACTCAACATAAAGTTAGATCTCCTTGGATACCAAAGCCCCAAGTTTTTGGTTCCATTCAAATATCTAAAAATCCTCTTAACAACAGTCAAATGACTTTCCTTAGGATCTGCTTGAAATCTTGCACACATGCAAACACTAAACATAATATCAGGTCTACTAGTAGTTAAGTAAATAAGTGATCCAATCATACCTCTATACTCCTTTTGATTAACACTCTTACCATTTGAATCCTTGTCTAAGGATAGTGATGAACTCATAGGAGTTTTGAGTGCCTTGGACTGTGTCATATTGTACTTTTTCAACAAGTCCTTGGTATATTTTCCTTGATGTACAAAGATTCCTTTCTTCATTTGTAAAACATGAAGTCGAAGAAAGAAATTCAGTTCTCCCATTAAGCTCATATCAAACTCCCTGCACATTAGACTAGAGAACTCTTTTGAAAGAGAATCATTAGTAGCACCAAAATGTCTATCATCTACATAGATCTGAACTACTAACAAGTTAGTTTCATGATGTTTAATGAAAAGAGTTTTATCTACAAGACCTCTTTTGAAATTATTGTCAAGTAAAAACTTTGAGAGTCTGTCATACCAAGCACTTGGAGCTTGTTTTAAGCCATAAAGAGATTTTTATAATTTTTGAACATGATCAGGGAAGTTTTCATCTTCAAAACCAAGAGGTTGAGATAGAAAAACATCTTCTTGTAAATAACCATTCAGAAAAGCACATTTGACATTCATTTGATAAAGCTTTATATGTTTGTGAGATGCAAATGCAAGAAGTATTCTAATAGCTTTTAACCTGGCAATAGGAGCACATGCCTCCTCATAATCTATACCTTCTTCTTGATTGTATCCTTGTGCCACAAGTCTGGCTTTGTTTCTCACCACTTTGCCATTCTCATCAAGCTTATTTCTGAACACCCATCTGGTTCTAATAACTGATTGCTCTTTTGGTCTAGGAACCAGATTCCATACCTTGTTTCTTTCAAATTCATTCAGCTCACTTTGCATTTCAATGATCCAATATGCATCTTCTAGTGCTTATTTTGCATTCTTGGGCTCAATCAGTGATACAAAAGCACTAAAAGCACATAAGCTCTTCAACTGTCCTCTTGTCTGAGTTCCAGTAGTTGGATCAGAATATGATATTGTCAGCTGGATGGTCTGCAAGATACTTAAATTTCTTCCTTGGTGTCCAGGAATATGTTCCTTCAAGGCTTTGAATTCTTGAAGCAGTTGAAGGAGCATCATAGAAAGTATCAGTTTCAGTCTCAAGGCTTTGAGATTTTGGCTGTGCAGAATGTTCAAGGCCTTGAGATTCTTCTGACTGATTCTGCACTTCAATTTTGCCTTTGTCTTCTTTCACAATGTCATCATCAGCCTCATGCTTGTTCAAATTAAGATCTGCAAAACTTTCACTCAAAGAATCCTTAGTAATTTAATCAAAAAACACATGAATGCTCTCTTCCACAATCTTGGTTTTTCTATTGAAAATTCTATAAGCTTTGCAGTTTGAGAATATCTAAGAAATACACCTTCATCACTTCTAGCATCAAACTTACCAAGATTTTATTTACCATTATTATGCATAATACAAATACAACCAAAAGTTTGAAATAAGATACAGGCTTCCTGCCTTTAAACAATTCATATGGAGTCTTTTTCAAAATAGGCCTGATCAAACATCTATTAAGCACATAATTGACAGTATTAACAGCTTATGCCCACAAATACTTTGGCAAATTACTTTCAAGTAGAATGGTTCTAGACATATCCTCAAGTGTCCTATTTTTCCTCTCAACTACTCCATTTTGCTGAGGGGTTCTGGGTGCAGAGAAGTTGTGTGATATCCCATGCTTTGAAAAAAATAAATCAAATTCAAGATGATCAAATTCCCTACCATGATCACTTCTAATAGATGCAACAGGCAAGTTTTTCATAGTTTGAAGCTCTTTGCACAGTCTAGAAAATTCAGATAAAGTTTCAGTTTTGTCTCTAATAAACATAACCCATGTAAATCTAGAATAATCATCTACTACAACAAGCATATACCTCTTACCTTTTGGAGTTTGAACTCTCATAGGACCACACAAGTCCATTTGCATAAGTTCTAAGAGTCTAGATGTACTTACAAAAGTCTTTGGCTTGAATGAGCTTCTTGTTTGTTTACCTTGTACACAAGCCTTACAAATCTCATCATCTGAGAATTTTTGTGACGGTAATCCTCTTACCAAGTCCTTTGAGATGAGTTTATTCAAGGTGTGTATGCTAATATGCCCAAGCTTTCTATGCCAAAGCTTTGAGTCTTCCTTCAAGGCTTTGATGCACTTCAACTTGTCACCTGCAATACTGTTAGTACTCACAGCATATAGATTGTATGATCTAGGAGCAGTGAGTATGCAATTTCCATATTTCTCATCTTGCACAACACATTTCCCTTGTCAAATACAGCTTTATAACCTTTATCACATAACTGAGAAAACTAAGCAGCTTATATTTAAGTCCATCCACAAGATAAACATCAGAGATAGAGTTGGTAGAACCATTACCAATACTAATATTGCATTTTGCCTTGTCACCAAGTGTAATTTTTCCTCCAGATTTCTCTGTGAGCTCAGTAAAAAGAGACTTCTTTCCACTCATATGTCTGTAACAACCAATGTCTAATATCCATTTATGATCCTTCAAGGCCATGGTGACATCCTGCAAAAATAAATCATTGCCTCAACAGGCTGTTAGACCAAGTGCAGAACTTTGAGTCATACTCAGAATTAGCCATGTTTGGTGGTCTAATTCTTTTTGGGACCCAAATCTGCTTAACCTGTCCCTTAAGGTGATAAGGATAAGTGTTCCTCAGAATATGAGGTTCTGATCTTCTGAAGGGACAAGTTAACTTGATATGACCAATTATTCTACAGTAATGACATTTTGGAGAGTGTCTGCTACCAGATTTGACAAAAGTAGTTTGGCTTTTATTTGGAAAATTTGGATTATGGCCAATTACACTCTATGCATTGATTTCAGACTTCCTCCAAGAATGAGATTCAGATTATGTTTTGAGCCTGTAAAATTGGTTAGGACCTTTTTAGACTCTTGAAGTTTCTCAGTCAAAGAACATATTTGTTGTTCTAAATCCTCTGAATGAGTCTTTAGATCAACATACCTTTCAGTTAAGAGAGTGTTTTGATCAAAAATCTCTTTTATCTGTGCCTTCAAGGCTTTGACTCTGCTGTCCAAGGCATTGAAGTCCTTTTCAATTTTTGTCTTAGAAACTTCAATAGTCTTGCTGGTAAAAACCAAGTCCAAGTTTTCTTTTACCTGCTCATGAACTTTAACCTTTAAAGAAGCAATCTCATTTCTATAAATTTCCTCATTTCAAAACATGCTTTTGAGAATTTCAGGCAGTACATCAGAAGGACTAGCAAGAAGGTTTTTTACCATTTCCTCAATGTGTCTGTCTGAAGACTTTTCTTCATCATGTTTAGCCATGAAGCATAAATTTGCTTGTTCTTCTTCTGTTTCTGATCACTTGATGAATCACTCCATGAGGCCATCATTTCTTTCTTCCTCCTGTTGTCATTGTCTTTCTTTTGAAAGTTCCTGTTCTTCTTCTTTTGTGGACAATCCCTTACAAAATGATCTGCATCACCACATTCAAATCAATTCATTACTTTATTCTTATGTGAGTGTGATGAGGACTTACCTTTGTAATCCTTGTTGCTTGAAGGTCTTGATCTCTCTATGTTGTAGTCTTTGTTTCCAAAGTTTTTCTTCTTCTTGAGAATCCTGGCCAAGGCCTTAGAGATCAATGCTAAAGCCTCTTCATCATCACGCTCATATTCAGTCTCAAGGCTTTGAGATTTTTCATTGTCTTTAGCCCTGAGTGCTATATTCTTGATGTTGTCACTCAGATGTCCTTCTACATCTTTCATAGACATCTCATGAGTGAGAAATTTTCCTTGTAGATCATCTAGCTGAAGAAGACTTAAATCCTCAGCTTCCTCAATAGCTCTTGTCTTTGGCTCCCACTTAGCTTTTGGAAAACTTCTCACAATTTTCCTGACCTTTTCCTCATCTGAGAAACTTTTTCCCAATGACTCCATATTTTTTACCACATCAGTGAATCTTTTGAACATCTCCTTGATATTTTCATCTGAGTTCATCTTGAACATCTCATATTGCCTCAGAAGTATGTTAATCTTGGTCTGTTTCACTTGACTTGTTCCTTCATATGTCACAACCAGTTTGTTTTCCGTACTTCTTTGGCAGTTTGTTTTCCGTACTTCTTTGGCACTTTTGCAATTTGTCACTCTGTTGAACTCATCTGCATTAAGAGCACAGTATAACAGATTCATAGCCTTGTAATTTTTGGATACCTTTTCCAGTTTAGTAACTGAGAGATTTTCCTCAGACTTGATGCATCTAACTCCATAAATGGTAGTGAAATACTCATGAGGACCATTCAAAATTATTGAACACAATTCCATGTCATGATCTATGATGAACATCTTCATCAATGCCTTCCAGTGCATGAAGTTGTCACCACAGAACAATGGAGGCATGTTTGCTGCCCTTCCTTGAGAGAAGCCACCATCTCCTACATTACTCATAGTCACAAGATTGTTAGATCTATAGTAGTGACCCAAGATCTGATACCAATTGAATGTTTGTAATGTAGACTAAATACAGGACCAAAATACTCTAGAAGGGGGGGTTGAATAGAGTATGGGAACTTTTTGCTAAAACATAGAATTTAACTAAGTGATGCAAGTAAAAGACAGAAATCTCAAGGCCTTGAGATTTTGTAAGATTAGTCAGAAACTTCCTAAGTATAAAAGAAAGCTTCAAGGCCTTGAACTAGCACAATTCAAAATAGTTTGTAACCCTAGTTTGATATAGATCCCTTGTAAGAGTAAATAGCTAAACTGTAAAGTAAAGAACACATAACAATTTACAGAGTTCAGTCCCAATGGACCTTATCTCTGCCTGAGAGATCTAATCCAACCAGGATTGGGCAAACACTTCTTACTACTCACACAGAAACAACCCTAGATCTTCAAGCCTAAGTGAACTCTGGTACACCTATACAGCTTGTGGTTCCAAACCTATCTAGTATCAGCTACTAACTGTTGAGCTAATAAGAACCTCTTGTTGTCCACATGAACAACCAACCACTAGGTTTTGTGAGGTATAAGATATACAGAAGATAAGCAGATTAAAGTACAAAATAGAAGATCACAGTAGAATAATCATCTGAGAAAGCCTGGATGTGTTCTTCAGGAAAACTGGAATGAATGATCTTCTGAAAGTATTGATTGAAGATTGAAGTTGTGAGGATTGATAATCTGATCTTCCACGAATGTATCTCTCCTTCTTTTCCACTTGATTTCTGTTCTCTGTAAGCTTCTTTGGTCTTTCAAATTCAAACCAGTCTTTTATCTTTTTCCAGCAACTGAATGAGAGATTTTAGGATCTCTGTTCCTGCAAATCCTCATCCTTTTTAACTGTATTTCAAAATAGCTCTGAGTCTGAGTAGATATCCGTTGGAGTTTGTTATGATAGGATTGCACGTTTGAAAAACCTGCAACAACATTAAGCATAGCAACAAACAAAATCCAAATATATAACAACACTAAGTCTGTTTGGATATTCAGTTTATGAATAAAACTGAATCAAATAAATAAGCCATTAACGTGATTACCAATTAATCAAATAAACCAACACAAACCAGTTTAAGACTTGTAAAAGTCATTAAACAATCATAATAACAATGATCAAATCCTGCAAGAAAGAATCAAGTTAGATCTGTGAAAACTGTTGACAACTCAAGGCACATCTCTTCACAGTTCTTACAACTGTATCCAGCAAAGTTCTTTGATTCAATCTAATTATGATATCTGCAATATGCTAGACATATGAAGAATAGATAAATAGAATATTTGCAACAAGTATCTGATCTTGAGCATCAGATTAAACACCTGCAACACAAGATTGTCATATCACATTTTATAAGAAAGCAGTTGTCAAGGCTTTGAGGCTTTGATCAACATCTCAAGGCCTTGGAGCCTTGATGACTTAGAAAAACTTTCTCTTTCATCACTCTAAATGATTACTTCCAAAAACACACTTAGAAGTCTTGAATCAACACATATAAATTCTCTTCCCTTAGCGTCTCCAGCACCTCCCTTAAGTGTTGCTCGTGCTCTTCTTTCCCCTTGGAGTAGATTAGAATGTCGCCAATGAACACTACGAAAAACTTGTCCAGGTAATTTTTTAGAACACGGTTCATCAACTCCATGAACGCCCATGGTGAATTAGTCAGACCGAATGGCATTACTGTGAACTCGTAGTGACCATAGCGAGTTCGGAACACTGTTTTTGGAATATCCTTCTCTGCTATCCGGAACTGGTGGTATCCTGACCTTAAGTCAATCTTTGAGAACGTATCAGCTCCTTGCAGTTGATTAAACAAGTCGTCGATCCTGGGGAGTGGGTACTTATTCTTGACAGTCACACTGTTCAATTCGCGGTAGTCTATGCAAAGCCTCAGAATTTCGGTCCTTATTCATCACAAACAATACTTGTGCTCCCCACGGTGAGACAGTAGGCCTGATGAATCCCTTGTCTAACAGCTCCTTGAGTTGCTCCTTTAATTCTTTCAACTCTGCTGGTGCCATTATGTACGACGCCTAGGAAATCAGCCCCGTCCCTGGCATTAGGTCGATCGTGAAATCCACTACCCTCTTTGGCGGCATCCCTGGTAGTTCTTCTGGAAACATGTCTGAAAACTCGCTCACCACTGGGATGTTCTCCAGCTTCTCCCCTTCCCCTTTCTTGATCATGGACCATACAAAGGTACGCCTGATACCCTTTCTTCATTTCTGAGAGGATGGCTAAGGCTGACACAATTTGGATTGTGGGTCCACTGGTTATGCCTCTATAGGATAGGATCTCACCCTTAGGTCAACGAAACCTGACCTTTTGAGTGGCACATTCTATGGTTGCTTTGTACTTGCCAAGCCAGTTGTGTACAAGAGAATTCGGCAGAGAGAACTCTGTGTACACCAAGGGCAAAGAATAGAAAATGGCACAGGAAATGTTGGGTTGTGAGTAGGGAGAGATTAAGGCAGTAGTACTGTGTGAGAGAGAGACAGGATTTTGGCAGAGCTTTCCCGTATCTCGGGTGGTTCTCTCCTTGTATGGAAGGATTAACGATCCTATATATAACGGAGAATGTGACCGTTGCAGTGTAGTTAATGCGCCCATCAATGGCGGCTTAATTAGCTTAACCACAACGGCACGTTTGTCCGCGTATATAGGGACCGTTACAGCACGTTATCCGCGTATACCGGAACCGTTATGGGGTTGACCGGGTTTGACCGGATTGACCGGGTTTATGGAGCTCGTGCCATAATATCTCAAAAGTAGTTACTAAAGGTCGCGCGCGAGCTTGGCTCGCACGCGACAGGACTTACTCTAGCCTCCAGACCACTAAGTCCCTACAAGTCCCGTGCGTGGTATGCGAGGGCCCTGTCTCGCAGCCCCCACGTGGATCAGCGCGGCTGGTGATCCAGTGTGTGTGGAGCACATTATGGTGTGCTGGATGATTGCCACGTGGCTAAGATCTGTCTTTTCAGAAAGCACTATCTACATTAGCCCCCTTTCTGCGCGTGAAGACTCATAGCCGGATAGGCTTCCATGCGCAGGAACCAACGTACGCGTCGCCGCCACGCACCAATTCAAATACGCGCAAGTTCAGCCCCCGTGCGTACCATTATGACCTAAACCCCTAGAGTCGTGCCGTATGGTCTTTTAGGGTTTTAGGCGTGACGTCAGCTTGTCCTGTGATTGCGCGATTCGACGGTGACGATTGCGATTCGACTACTGAAAGGACGCAACCCTTCATTGTTTTTGGATAAATACTCAGTACTCTCCATTGTTGCAAAGCATCACTTCTTTCTCTTAAAGTGAATGATACCCGGAAGCCTTCAAGAGCAGATTCAGATAATCAATCATCAATTCTCTCTTGTCAATCGTCTTCTTCAACTGTGTGCATCCAAGCAAGCTTTACCAAAACAAGGTTGGCCTTGTTCAATTTTGTTTAATGTACCGATATATGCTTTGAACTGTGCTGGATCTGCAAACCCATGACTCTCCGAAACATATTATCCACTGAAAACTATGAAGGAGTCTTTGCTTTTTGAACCCAACCTTGATTTAATCCCCATATTGTAAGGGTTTTGAATGTAGGGTTTCTGAAATCCCCAATAATGCAAACGATTCTGAACTTCAAACCCCAAAATTGACACTGGACTGTTCATCTTTCTTCCAATAAATCCTCGTATGCCTTGAACTGAATCTTGAAATTCAAACTAAAGTATGTGTATTTCTCCCCCCTTTTTTCTTGCTTTTCCGCAGGAATGGCAAAGACAAAAGGAACCAAACCCATTAAGGAGGTCGAAAAATACCTGATCTCCCCCAGACCTTATGGCGAAAAGCCCCCTATCTGGGTGGCAAAGACTTTTACCATGCTAGGGTTAAGGTGAAGAACCTGCCAATCCCAGTCTCTGCTGACGAATTGCAAATGTTGACCCCTCCAGTTAACGCGGCCATGCTCGGATGGATTGATTCCAAGGACTTAGTTCGATTGGGGGTCGAAAATGGGTTTTTCCCGTACACTGCGATTTCCACTCAAGCGTTTGTTCAGAAATTGGACTTCATGGATGAGTGGATTGACCATGTACTGACCAATCATGCCATTGATTTAAACGATGCTGGCATATATTTCGCAGTCCATGCTATGAAGGGTGCTGCCGTGAAGCTGGACCAGTCCATGCTTCTAAACCTTCTTTCGCGGTACTCGCCTGCGACCCACACATTCCACTTTGCTGAGTTCCAGGCTGCCCCCACTCTTGAAGATGTGCACATGCTGTATGATCTGTCTCCTGTAGGTGAGGTGGATCCTTTGAGTCCCTTGAGAACTGATGCAGAGATTTCCTTGTACAAGCAGATGGAGGAGTGCTTGTCAGAGGTGAAGAAAATTTCCACCCGGTGGACTCCCACAGAACTTCTTCCCGACTGGCAGTTGGTTGACACATCTGCGAAGAACACTTGGAACAAGTGGGTGCAATACTTCTTTCGCGATTATGCGAACAGTAGTATCACCAAGAAGCTTTTGAGCCGGAACCCGAAGGCTAAAAACTATGTGAATGGCAAGGGTTATCACTTGATACTATGTTCTTTCCTCTGCGCTTGGTTGTCGAGGTATTTGATCGATGGCCATCCGCATGATGGGGTCTTTTATCATGTTCTTCCTCTTGCTGTGAAACTGACCCTCGGTCAGAAAGTCGCACTTGGGCCCTTAGTATTGGGCACGCTGTACCACATATTAGATCAGCTGGTCGTTGCAATTAAGGACTCGCGCGGTCGTCTCCACGTGCTGACCTATGTCAACATTGCCTTCCTGACTATGTGGGTCTTCGAGCGGTGGCCTTCTTATGCCCCCAATCCTTCTAGGCCCAGTAAATGGTGTCCCCCAGGTGCGGAGGAAGAGCGCAATAGCGGCAGGGCTGCGAGGTGGTTTGGAACTCACTTTCCTAAGAGCGTTTGGAGCCTGGTATGAAACAATCGCGAAGAGTTCATAGCCAGACCTTACGCAACGCGCATTGAGAATGTGCGATGGTTCCCAAAACTGTATCCCTCCAAGGCTGTTGCTTTCTCAGAAGAGCTCCTTTTCGAGGGAGGGGAGCATTTCCACGAGCGCTATCGCGAATTCTTCTGCTGGTTTCTAAGGGGCTCTCTTCCTGCTCTTGCGGAGTATGTGCGTGAGCTCACCCCTAGGTACGAGAGGATCACAGTGGATGTTGACCCCACTCGCGTTTCTCCTCAGTTTGGCTTTGATGCGGTGGCACCATCAATCTGGCCGCAGTCCATCATAAGAGGCTGCTATAAGCGATTACTGTCTGGGGAGTGTAAAACAATCTTAAGGAGCAATCTTCCCTTCGAGCAACCCCCAGGTAACCGCGAAGGTGGCTACTCCAGAAACTGGGTTGCTTATTGGAATACCCAGTAGAAAAGGTTTGAGACGCAGTCGACCCCTCGGCCAAACAGAGCTCCTGTGATCAAAAGGAATTCTTTCCCTTTCCGTCCCAACTGTAGCCTGGACGAGTCTGAATATGGCTGCTATTCGTTGCTGGATCGCGAGAACCACCTGTGTCCCTCCACCATTCTTGACGAAAAGATAACCGCAGTTAAGAAAGGTGATTCGCATGTCATCAGATACAGCGAAACTTTCGCCAAGGTAAATAATCTCTCTTGCATGTGCTAAGTTTCCTTATTTCGATACGTTGAAACTTTATGCTTCATTTTCTGCCGCAGTGCTATGTGAGCATGTTCGCATCTGGTGAGCGTTCCAAATCGCTGGTCACCACCATTGTTACTGCGAGAAGACGGGGAGAACCAGTTCGGCTAGCACTGAAGATGGATCCCGCAGTTGAGACCAAGATTCAAGAGATCATGGATGCTTTTGCTGACTCGCTGATAGAGAACATTCCAGACTTGTCTCCACCCAGGAACGATCCGTCTCCCCCAGCAACTGCTGCCCCAAGAGCGAAGAGGCCCAGACAAAGAGGAATCACAATCTCTTCCCCTAGGAGCGCTCCAACTTCTCCTCCTACGAGACCCCTTACTTCCAAGGATAAGGGTAAAGGTCGCATGCCAAGCAAAGCGCAGAAAGAGCTCGCAGTGGAGACCTTTGTTCCGTTTAGCCAGGAGGAAGAGGAGGAGGAGAGAAGGGAGGTGAGAGGTCATGAAGAAGAGGAAAGAATTGAAGATGTCAGAGATAGAGAGAGAGATGAGATACAAGAGGAAGAGTCAGGAGGTATCTCAATCGTACTTCTCTCCTCATTATCTTAACTTTTCGCAATCTTGATTGAACAAATTGTTCATTTGCAGATGATGATGATGAGACCATCAGTGGCCTTTTGGCCAAGAGGCAGAAGAGGGGTTCTCATTCTGGTGTTTCCAACGAAACCATAAGCGAGGACATCCTTGCCGAGTCCAAGAGAACAGCTGCGGAGGCTGCTGAAAGAAGAAGAAAGCGAGAAGAAGAGGAGCTTGAACGCGTAAAGCAAAGGAGCCTAGAAGAGCAACACGTCGACGACTTAGTGCGTCCAACCGATGAGGGGAATGCGGTTCTAGAAGAGGCAGCTCCTGAAGTTGACGAGGAGGATGAAGCTCCTGAAGAGGACGTGGCCGCCCTAGAGCAAGTCCAAGCAGACTTCGAAGAGATCGCAGGTGGTAACGAAGGTGAGATTTTCAATCTCGCAGTAACTTACCGAGATGTGATTGTTGGTGCATTAAAGCATGGTTTATCAAAAGCTGACATTCGCCGCTGGCTAGTAAGCAAGTGCGGCGAGCCTTCAGGTAACCATTTGAACGACATTTGTGAATTTAGGCTTAATAACCCAAACATTACCATGACTGGTTCCTTCGCACCCCAAGTCATGCTCATCTTAAAGATATACTTAATGAAGATACATTAATAGGCCATGGTTCCCCGTCTTTAGCCTACGATACAGATGCTGCAATCCCACCCTCGCGTGGAGGTATTAAATCTTGGCTCATTGAAACGATAATAAAGTATTATTTGACACAAGTTACCTCACATCATCTTGTCTTGTGTTGCAGGTAATGCTGATGAAGCCATGTTGGAACAAAGGAGTCAATTTTCTGCATCCTATGTCCCGGTGCCAAGTTCTCACACTGAGAAGCCCGTCGCAGCTACTGAGTATGCGGGAGAGCCCTTCAAGGACATCATTGAGGTTTCTGACGATGCCGAAGCTGACACCGTGTTGATGGAGGAAGATGCCCATGCTGCTGCTGGGGAAACAGAAGCAGATGCTGCTGATGCTATCGCACCTGAAGGCATCCCTGATCAAGCTGCAACTACTACCGCTGCTATGCCTCCGGCGATGACTGAGCCTGCAGTGACTCTTCCTACGTGGAACTTTTGGAGTTCGCAGGTCGGGGCTGCAATCGTACCCGGTGCATCTTATGCTCTTCCTACCAACTATGAGGAGTTAGAGCTCGCAGCTGACAGGAGGGCAATGGAGCAGAGACAATCTTCAGCTGCCCCAGCAATGCGCATTCCTTCTTTGCGCGAGATCCTTGAAGGAACCGGTATGTTGTGATTGTTGTTCACATTCTGCATTCTTCATTTACAAGTTCGATAATCTAACTTGGTTTAACATTGCTTAGGGTTGAAGCAAGCTGACGTGGACTGGCTGGTTTGGATGCGTCTCTCCTATCCCCAATCATTTGTGAGGTCTCTGGAGATAGGGCCCTTCGACAGAAGGCTGTTTTTTACCGAAGCCATCTGGATTTTGGAGCAGCTATCTGCGGCCACACCTGCGACCATCTCTTCTCAGAGCGCGGAGCTGCTTTTCGGCATGTGTCAAAACCTTCACGCCAAAGTTCAAGGCAAGCTGGGTTTTGGGTATCTTATCAAAAGAGTCACCCAGATTCGCGCGGCCGTGAATTTGAAGCACGGCTTCCATAACCTCGCAGTTGAGGAGCAGAAGGTGGAGCAGAAAAAGCAGAAGGCTGAAGAGGCTGTGAATCTCTTCCATGAAATGAGCGCCAACTATGAGCGATTGAAACAAGAAGTGGAGCAAGTGGCAAACTTGTCACGTCAGTTTACTCCTGATGACTCACTGGTCAAAGGCTTGTTTTGAACAATAACAGATTTGTGTCGAACAAAATGCTAAAACATTACTGTAATGTTGCTAGGGTTTCTCCCCCTTTTTTTTCTTTTCAAAAAGAATTTGAATGCCTGTTTTGCCCTTCCCAGGATTTGCTCGAATATCTCTGTGCATATCAATTATGATGTCAGCTATTGATATTCTGCCTTGATTTTCGCGCTAATTGCTTATTAGATAAACACGCTTTCCTTGGGAAGTCCATCCGTATCATGACCTTCCGTCATTATTTAAGATACGCAACCGAATCGTCGTAGCCTTTAGTAGGGTAATTGAATGCTACCTCTTTTCAAGGCGTAAGTGATTGATGCTTACCCCTTTTCCAAGCTTTGCTGACTCAGCCTGAGATTTGAAGGGTCTCCGTTGGGTCTATATAAACCCTGCCTTTCACTGCTTGGGTCTTTCATCCCAAAATGTGGCTTGCCATGAGTCCCTACGACTTCTGGCTTCAATGTTTATCTCTCTTTGATTCATGGCAACTTGAAGTTGTGAATCCTGAGTTTGTGCTTTGTGCCATAGAAATAGCTTCCAAGATCTTCTTTACTTGTATTATTGATCTTCATAACCATCATAAAGAAGAAACACATAATCTGTCATGCTTGCTCGAAGAATTTTCTTCGTCTATTATGCTTGCAGGTCATGTTTCCGACCGCCTCCCGGCGAGGTGCAGCGCCGTACTGACCTTGCTACCGATTCGTAATGAACGGCGGATTTCTCCTCTAGCTTTCCCGGAGGATGATCATTCGCCACCACGTTCTTGAACTCGGGGTGGCGAGCCATTGTGCTCGTCTCCGTGGACAAGGAGCCTCTTGCCCTAGGAGTTGCTGATTGTCTGTCCTTCGCTGGAACAGGTGATTCCTAAGGCACATCTCTTGGGGTGTTGATCAGACAGAGGCCTTGTCAGATCCTGGGATCTTGAACATAGCGTCGCATAGGTCTTGTAGACATGGCGGGCTGTTCATTTTATAAGAACACCCTACTTGCTACAGATCTTTGGTAGCAGATCGTTGTATAGCATAGTTTCTATTAGAACCAGTAGGTCGACCCTCTTTTAGTGAGGATTCCCCCGATGCGTAACTTCCGCTTGTAGGATGCTATTTAGATGCATTGTAAGCCACGTTGGCTGTGTAACTAGCTCGATTCGAGTTTTCCACTTGTAAGCTGCTATCTAGGCAGATGAATTGTAAGTCATTTTGACTCATAATAATAAATTTCTTTGTGTGATTTGCTGTTCTTGTTACAACGAACTATAATTTCACATGCGCGCTGGCAGATTTTGCCTTTTATAGTGTTATACTTACACTTTGGATTGTTGGCATGATTCGCTACCCGTCAGATAGATTCGCAGATGTGTTTTAGATCGTTTGAGATCACATTCGGATAGCTTTGCTATTTTGGCAGATAGGCTTGAGAATCGCTTAAGATAGGATTCTAGTGCGGCTGCTATCTTGGCAGATAGGCTTTGGAGATCACTTAAGATAATACTTGCATAGTGCTGCTACCATGGCAGATAGACTTAAAAGATCACTTAAGATCATAGTGCCGCTATCATGGCAGATAGGCTTAGAGATCGCTTAAAATCATAATGCTGCTATCATGGTAGATAGGCTTAAAGATCACTTGAGATCATAGTGCTGCTATCATGGCAGATAGGCTTAGAGATCACTTAAGATCATATTCGCATAGGTTGCTATCATGGCAGATAGGCTTAGAGATCACTTAAGATCGTATTCGCATAGGCTGCTATCACGGCAGATAGGCTTAGAGATCACTTAAGATCGTATTCGCATAAGCTGCTATCACGGCAGATAGGCTTAGAGATCACTTAAGATCGTATTCGCATAGGCTGCTATCACGGCAGATAGGTTTGAGCTATATAAATAAATAAAGCGATAAAGACAGCTGAAATCATAAAGTTCTTCCCATTTGGGAGAAGCCTTTTTATTATATAACACTCTCATGTGGGAGAGGTGAGATTACAATTCCCTCGTATGGGAGAGAAGATGCATAAGTTTTAGCAATGCAGAGCATAAAGCAGACGTTGTAATCTAACGCATATAATGAGAGAAGTTAAGGATAATACTTCTTAATCCAGCACATGTTGACTGAGCTTGGGGTTGAGGCCATCCCATGTAGCCTTTGTATGTTACAGTAGCCACTATCAAAGACTTCTGTGACTTCGAAGGGTCCTTCCCAGTTGGCTGCGAATTTTGGATGAGCCGCCTCTCGCATGCAGTGGTCCGACGCGCGCAAGACCAAATCTCCTACTGCGAAATCTCGACGTTGGACTGTTTTGTTGTACGCACGGGCAATCCTTTCTTGATATCGTTTGTTAGTCCTTTTAGCTTGCTCCCGCTTCTCTTCTAACAGGACCAAGTCATGATCGCGTTGATTGTCATATAATGCATGAAAAGCCAACCTTGCAGAGTTGATCTTAACTTCCGCAGGTACCACAGCTTCAGCTCCATAGCATAAAAGAAATGGCGAGACTCCTGTGGGCGTACTTGGAGAAGTCCGATAGGCCCACAGGGCTATGTTCAAAGAATCAGCCCATTTCTTGTGGTCATCCGCCACCATCTTGCTCAAGATCCTCAATAACGTCTTGTTGGTTGCTTCTGCTTGCCCATTCCCCTTCGGGTAGTATGGGGTAGAACATATCTGCCTTATGTTGTACTCCGCTAGCTTTGCAACCACCTGGTGATTGACAAAGGGGGTGCCATTATCCGAGAGAATGGTGTTTGAAATTCCGAACCTGCATATGATGCTTTCCTGGATGAAATGGACCACGGCTAGCGCATTTGCTGTCTTTAGTGGTATTGCTTCTACCCACTTGGTGAACAACTCGGTCGCGGTGAGAAAGAATTGATTCCCGTGCGAGGTTGGTCGAATGGGACCGACAAAATCCAAATCCCATGTATGGAATGGCCACGATGTTCCCAACGCATGTAAATCCACAGCAGGAGCATGCACTAGATTTCCTTTGAATTGGCACTCTTGGCACCGTCTTACTTTAGTGCGGCAATCTGCTTCCATGGTGGGCCAGAAGTAACCGATCGAAAGGAGCTGCCTGCATAACTTCGCTCCTACCTGATTTTCCACTTGATGAGAGAGGTCCATCACCTCTTGTGCTTCCTTGCTGTCTAGACATCGCAGCAGGTTACCCTCATGGCCCCTTCGCTAAAGCAGATTTTCTTGCACCACATATCGTGCTGCTTTTCTCTTTAGTTTCTCGGCTTCTTTTCTCGACTCAGGCACAATACCCTGCGTGAGAAAGTCAAAGAGTGGATTCCTCCAATCCACATCATCGTCGGTCAGAGCAATTGATAAAGAGTCTTTGATCAGTGCGCAACTCTCGCAATTTCCTTGAATCAATGTTGCGGCCGTTGACATGTCCGGCTAGTGAATCACATACCTCTGGGCTTTCCGATAGATTAACACCTCACTTTCCCCGCAAGCGTGTTGGTGAATCTTCTCTAACAGCGCTTGTCCCTCCTGCTCCGAGACACATCGCATGAGAATTCCACCGGGGCCCTTGTAGTAGAGGGTGTTGTCGTGTATGCAATACCCCTTTTTAGATGCCCAATTTTCGTTGCTCGTGCCTTCTACGATAGCACGTAAGATTGACTTTCTCCAGTCCGCATCATCCATGCATTCGTCGTTGCACGCGTCCTCTGTCAACGTCGAGGATGTTCGCACTTCGATCGAGATTCTCGCGGGGCATTTATCTGCACTAACCTTGGATCCCAAGGTAGCTAAAGCATCAGCATGCCTATTGTCCGCTCTGGGTTTGTGCTCGTACCTAACGTCGCAGAACTGCTGCACCAGTTTTTGTACTAAAGTCCAGTAGGGCAACAAGTTGATCTCCTTCAAACCATACTCGCCCGAGGCTTGTTTGACGATTAGCTTGGAGTCTCCCATAACCGTCAAGTTGCTTACTTCTAGTGCCTTTGCTGCGCGAAGACCAGCGATGAGAGCCTCATACTCTGCTTCATTGTTAGTGACTGCGAAGTCAAGCTTTGCTGACATCTGTATGACCTCTCCATCGGGTTTGGTCAAGACTATCCCAATGCCTCCACCTTTCCTTGTTGACGAACCATCGAAGTGGAGTGTCCAATAGGGCAAATCAACTTCGTAGATTTCAGGTCCCTCCAATTCTTCTTCAATCACAGGCTCATGACTGTTATCAGGGAACTGCGCTAACAAATCCGCCACCGCTTGCGATTTGATCGCCCAGGGTCGGACACATGTGATGTCATATTGAGAAATGGTCATATACCATTTTGCCAATATTCCCCCAGGAGTAGTGTGAGTCAGAAGATACCGTATAGGATCACTCTTTGTGACCACTACTACTTTGTGAGAAGGAAAATAGTGCTTCAACTTCTCTATTACAAAGAACAAGTCAAGGCAATGACGTTCGATGTCCGTGTACCTTGATTCTGTTGGCTGCACTATGCGAGAAATGTAGTAGATGGGCCTTTCTTGACCCTCATACTCCTGAGCTAGGAGTGCCCCTATAGACCTCCTCGTTGACGTCAGATACAACAAGAGTGGTGATCCGAGCTGAGGTGCGATC
Source organism: Linanthus parryae (assembly GCA_023055425.1). Lineage (NCBI taxonomy): Eukaryota > Viridiplantae > Streptophyta > Magnoliopsida > Ericales > Polemoniaceae > Linanthus > Linanthus parryae. Next base: position 2,436,156 of record JALGPY010000015.1, read on the forward strand.
ATTGCTTTTGACGATGTCAGCAGTTCCTTTAACTTTCCGAACGTAGCCTCGTGCTCTGTGGTCCAGTTGTATACAGCATCTTTCTTGAGAAGATCACTGAAACAGAAGGTGATTTCGGCGATCACTGGGATGAACCTTTGCAGGTAGGATAGCTTTCCCAAGAAGGTTTTCAAGGTACTTTGGTTATGCGGCGACGTCATGCTAGTGATGGCCGATACTTTCGCAGGATCAGGCTCTATTCCTTGACGATGTACCACACATCCCAAGAACTTCCCCGATGTTACTCCGAATGCGCACTTCATGGGGTTCATCTTTAATTGAAAGCTTCTCCATCTGTTAAACACTTTTCGCAAATCCCCCAGATGGTCTGCCTCTTCCTTGGATTTGACAACTAAGTCATCCACGTAGAATTCTACTTCCTTGTGCATCATGTCGTGAAACAGGGCCATCATGGCCCGCTGATAAGTTGCACCTGCGCTCTTGAGGCCAAAGGGCATAACCGTGTGATTGAAGACTCCCACCGGGGTGATGAATGCGGTTTTCCGTGCATCTTCGGGGTCCATCTTGATCTGATTGTACCCACTGAAGGCGTCCATGAAGCTGAACATGCGATGACCCGCGGTCGAATCGATAAGTAAGTCGATGTTGGGGAGTGGAAAATCATCCTTGGGGCAGAAACGATTAAGGTCTCGGAAATCCACACAAATGCGAAGCTGCCCATTCTTCTTTACCACAGGCACAATGTTAGCCTACCATGTGGGATGGTGATTCGGCTCGATGAACTTGGCATTCAGAAGTTTGACAACTTCCTGCTTAATCTTAACATTAAGCTCCGGTCTAAAGCTTCTCGTGCTCTGCTTTACCGGTTTGGATCCCGGGATCACATCTAACCGGTGCATGGTGATGCTCGTGTCTAGGCCGGGCATCTCATCGTACTCCCATGCGAACACGTCTTTGTACTCAGTCAGGAGTTGCAGCAATCTTTCCTCCTCCTCCCTTGTGAGGTCCGCACTTAGAGAGACTGGCCTCTTCTTTTCTTCGCTCGGGCTCAGGAATACCTCCTTTAGCTCCTGCTTTTGCGGTCTGGGTTTGTCCTCCATGCATTCGGGTGCTTCTTTGAGTTTCTCCTCTAGAATGCTTGTCATTGGTTTGTCTGGTTCCAAAACCTGCTCAATTTGATTGATTTGCTCAGGGATATCCCCATGCTCGCGTGAGGACACCCCCGCGCACCTTCATATGCGATAGCATTTCTTCCCGTTGGCGTAGAAACTCTCTATTTGCTTGCCTTTGGGATCATGTTTTGCTATCCTTTTCAGAGTATACACGTTCTTTCGCTGGTAGGCAATCCGCGGCGTCTCTTCTCGTGTAGACGGCTTTTCCTTGGCTTCCTCTCTTGTTACCATTACTCCTGCGGGTGACTGATCTTTAATGTCCTCCCATCGAGGCAAAGGAGTGGGGTTGAACGGCCCTGGTGTTTGCTCATCTGCCATCTCAGTGAACCATACCGCCTCACTGAGATGCGCCTCATCCATGTTGAAAGGATTTATCGAAGCTGGTATCTCCACTATTCTATCATTCCAGATAGCTTTCATCACTTGGTGAGCTGTTGAAGGGACAGCATCAAAGCGATGAATCCAGGCCCGGCCTATAATCATGTGATACGTGCTGTTCGCATCTATGACATAGAATTTTGCTGAAAACTTAATTTTGCCGATCTGGATACCCAGGCGGATCCACCCTATTGTCATTCTAGAGTCGCTTCCGAATCCCATCAGCGGGGATGGGCGCTTGACGATCTTGTGCTCTGGAATTCCTGCTAACTTCAGAGTATGGAGCGAAACAACGTTAACTGCTGCTCCTCCGTCAACGAACACTCTTTTGAATTCCACACCATTGATGATTGCTGTTACATACAGAGGCTTCTGGTGGCTCGCATCTGTCTTTTTGTCGCTTGCGGAGAAGGCTATGACCTTTTCTGTAAAGCGAGATGCCCTGACAACCTTTCCATTAGAGACTACGATATCCTCCTCGTAATCTTCTGCTATCCTCAGGATCGCCTTTGTCATCTCCTTCCGGCATTTCTCTGAGAAGTTCATCTCGTCGAAGAACCTGCTGAACCCACGCGACCCTTTCATCCGATCGGCGCGTTCGTCCTCAGTGTCTATGCTGTAGTCCTCGTCATTATGGATCTCGGCAATGATGGGTAGACCATCCTCCGCAACTTCTTCAAGGTCCACAATCAAGATCATGGCGACCTCTTTGCCTTTCGACTCTTGCTCCGCATGGACAGGGAGTGGATTGTTTCGCACGTCCTGCCTTTGATCGCTGACGATCAGTTCGCCATTTTTCATCTTTAGGCTTACCATGATTCTGAGCTTCTTGCAGTCAGCCGTGGGATGCATGACCTTTCCGTGACATTCACACCATTTTGGGTCCCTCACCATCTCCCTGGAAGGTGCTTTTTCGAGCGGCGGCAAGATACCGTCCTTACGCCATTGTCTGCACAGGTCGCTCGCTTCCTCTACCGAACATGGCAGTGGTGGCGCATCGAAGTTCACTACCTTCGGCTGCTTTTGGGGCGAGTTTGTATTCACTTCAGCCTCGCGTCCTCTCTTGTAGCTGAATCTCCCAATTTTGAAAGTGTTCCCGCTCGAGGACCTCTCAGGGGCGTTCCTCTTTTTCTGCCTCTCCACTATAGGCTCAATATTCTTCGTGCATTCGATTAGCTTCGAAAATGTAGGTGTTTGCAGATTGATAAGCATACCTTTGTACTCGTCTCGCATGCATTGCATGCATACACTCCGGAGCACTTCCCTCGGCAGCGGGAGGAGGGGTTGCCGCAGGCGGGGGCGACACATATGCCGCAGGAGGGCTAGGAACATATTGTGAATTCACGTTACTCCACGTTGGCGTTGGAAGAGGCAAGGGATACTGTGAGGCCGGATTAGGTACCAAAGTTGGAGGTTGAGGAGTATGAGTAGCAAGAGGCAACATTTGAGCTGTTGGCCCTTGAATTGAGGGTAGCTGCGTAGTTGCCGGTGGAGTTTGCAGGTTAGGATTGGGTGGTGTGGTTGACACTCCCAATCCTTGAGTGGTGGAGGCTCCTCCTCCATAAGAGACGGTGGTGGCTGGTGTGGGGTTTGGAGCGAGAGTCCCCAGAGCAGCCATTATCCGTTCTAGCTGTGCAGATTGAACTTTGAGAGCTTTCGCCTGATTCTGGATGGTGGCGTCCAAGGCTTCTAGCGTCGGAGCTTCACCGGTGGCTGTAGGAGTACGGCGAGTCTCCTCTCCCGAGGTGGTCTCCGTGGAAGGCGATCTATTACTGACATCATCCTCATGAGACACGGTTGCTTGCAATGGTAAGTTCACGTCGGGTTCACCAAAATGTGTACAAGAGAATCCGGCAGAGATAACTCTGTGTACACCAAGGGCAGAGAATAGAAAATGGCACAGGAAATGTTGGGTTGTGATTAGGGACAGAGTAAGGAAGTAGTACTGTGTGAGAGAGAGAGAGACAGGATTTTGGCAGAGCTTTCCCGTATCTCGGGTGGTTCTCTCCTTGTATGGAAGGATTAACGATCCTATATATAACGGAGAATGTGACCGTTGCAGTGTGGTTAATGCGCCCATCAATGGCGGCTTAATTAGCTTAACCACAACGGCACGTTTGTCCGCGTATATAGGGACCGTTACAGCACGTTATCCGCGTATACCGGAACCGTTATGGGGTTGACCGGGTTTGACCGGATTGACCGGGTTTATGGAGCTCGTGCCATAAATCTCTCAAAAGCAGTTACTAAAGGTCGCGCGCGAGCTTGGCTCGCACGCGACAGGACATAATCTAGCCTCCATACCACTAAGTCCCTACAAGTCCCGTGCGTGGTATGCGAGGGCCCTGTCTCGCAGCCCCCACGTGGATCAGCGCGGCTGGTGATCCAGTGTGTGTGGAGCACATTATGGTGTGCAGGATGATTGCCACGTGGCTAAGATCTGTCTGTTCAGAAAGCACTATCTACACCAGTCCATACCCAAGATGACATCTAAGTTACCCAGATCATAAAGGATTAGGTCCGCAGGTAGTTTTGTGCCTAGGATTTCTAGTTTGACTTTGAGGAAAAAGGTGTTATAGGTCAGGACTTCTCCATTAGGGGCAGATATTGCAACAGTTATGGGTGTAGGAGCAGGTAAATCTAGTTTCTTAACAAATCCAGATGATATGAATGAAAATGTGGCTCCTGAATCAAATAAGACAAAGGAAGGGGTATAGTGGATAAGGAATGTACCAGTCACCATGTTAGCTTGCTCTGCTTGGGTCTGTTTCATGACGTTACTGGTCCCAGTTGGGTTACGGCTTGTGGCTGCTGGTGTCGTTGAAGCTGATGCGACATTGCTCCCCTTGGTCGGTTGTTGTAGCTATTCATGTTGGGTTTTGACGTAGGTAACGCATCGGAATAACAAAATTTATCCCTACTCAAAGCCTACCAGGAATCACAGGAAGAGACATCATAACATGATGTAGGACATAGAATATGTGTACCTTTTGGTTCGGGAGATCACACGAAGAATATTGTCCTCGTCTCTACGTTTGATCCACGTCTAGAGGTGAGATCTAGATTCTTCCTTATCAAGTGCTAGCTTGGACCGGAGGAAGAGGGAAGAAGGAATCAAGCAACCAAGGAGGCAAGGAGGGTTTCGGCCCTCTCTTTGAAGCCGACGGGAAAGGAGGGCAGACGCAAGGGGTTCGGCCCCTTTGTGTTCTTGCTCTCTCTCTTGCTTTCTCTCCCACTATGATGTTATGAGCATTAGTTGTGGGAAGGAAGCTAGAGCATCCTTTATATATTCCTACAACTCCTTCTTAACTACATAAAGGCCCTTCCTAGTTCTACATGAACTTGGATTAGTCCATTCCTTGCATATTAGTCCTACTAAGTTTGCAAGGTGTTGCAAAATGATCCTTCTCATTAATTAATCATATTAATTAATCCCAAATATAGTTCAACTCTATTTGACGTGTGACCCCATAGGTTTCAAATTAGTTGATAGTAACCTATTACTAACACGGAGCGGTGTCTAGCAACACATCTATGCTACCAAACTAATAGAAATAAGTCAGTGATCCCGACAAACCTTTTGTGCCCAATATCTCATATTTCACTATCCCTTTGTCTCCATATCCGGATAGGACACGAGACATAAATATTCACACTCGTATATCCAATCCATAGTTCCAGGATCCTGGGAATATGATTATGCAAGCAGATAACATCAATATCTCCATATTGATTTATCTGAGTCAGGCTAGACATTCAATAAGCCTCATCCCTCGAGTGGCCGTGGATATTTGCTCCCATTATGTGGGAGGGACAAATCCTCTCTACATCACTACGATCTCTAAGCTTGCTTCCTATCATGCCCGATAACTACCTTTATAGTTACCCAGTTACGGTGTAACGTTTGATAACATCAAAGCACGATATTTCACAACTAGAGTATCTAGTGACTTGAAGTCTAAGGATTGCAATTATATTAGCACTACGAGAAGCGATTGTGACTTTAACATAATCTGATGTATCATTCTCGTTGTGGGTCAATCCAATATGCCATTACCCCTAATGCATACCCATGTGTTGGATCATGATAACCCCATATCAATCCAACTCCATACTAGTCTATAGATGATTGTCCCATTCATCATTATAATTGACTAGGGATATTTAAGAATATAACACTTATATTCTAAGGACTTCTTTCATGTTAACATATCACCATATCGATAACATAATGAATCTTAAATCCACATATTTGTCACAATTAATTGATTGCCTCTAGGGCACAATTCCAACAGTCTCCCACTTGCACTAGAGTCAATCTCCTGCATCATATGCCTATTGATCTAGCGCGGCCCTCCACGCTTACACTGCATAGGGGTGTGATAGGCGAAACATGTGCTGATACTTTGTAAACATTCATATCTCCTCTATCCACAATTTGATTGAGATGGAATATTCTGAGTAAGTGCATCTCATGCTATAATTTACTCATTCCTCTATGTTAGAATCAATGATTGAATCTTGCTTGGAACCTTTCCATCTCACAGTCGCTCCCACTAGTGCAAAACATAAAACTTGACTATAATCTGAAATGTTCTCTGAAGTTCGCATCACTGTAAATCTTTACAGTAAACTCTTCCTATCCTCTATTTATCAAGAATTCATCCTTTAGTTCTTCTCAGTACTTAAGAATAATTTTGATAATTATCCAGTGACTATCACCCGGATTTGACTGGTATCCTTGTGTCATACTGCTGGAAATGTGCCCTAGAGGCAATCAATTTATTGTTACATTTAATGGACTTACTATTCATTATGTTATCAATATGGAGATATGCTAACATGAATGAAGTCCTTAGAATATAAAGGTTATATTCTTGAATATCTCTAGTCAACTATATTGATTAACAAGACGATCAACTATAGACTAGTATGGGGTTGGATTGATATGGAGATATCACGATCCAACACATGGGTATGCATTAGGAGTAATGGCGTACTGGATTAACCCACCATGAGAAGGCTACATGGGAGTTATGTGAATGTCACAAGCGCTTCTCATAGTGACAATGGTGTTGTGATCCTTAGACTTGAAGTCACTAGATACTCTAGTTGTGAATTATCATGTTTTGATATCTTCAAACGTTACACCGTAACTGGGTAACCATAAAGGGTTTAATCAGACATGATATGAAGCAAGCTGAGAGATCGTAGCGATGTAGAGAGGATTTGTCCTTCCCACATGACGGGAGTAAATTTCCATGGCCACTCGGTGAGTGAGACTTAGAATAATGCATGGCCATGCTCAAATAAATCAATATGGGATATTGATGTTATTTGTTTATCTAAGTCTACTCACAGATCGAGAAACTATGGATTGGATATACAAGTGTGACACTACATGTCTTGTGTCCAATCCGGATAGATGAGACAAAGGGATTATACAACACTGTAACATTGGTCACAGAGGTTAGTTAGATCACTGACATTCCAATTACTTGGGAGCATTAATGTATTGCTAGATACCGCTCACTGTTTGTAATAATTATTATTACTTCCAGCGTAATTAGGAACCTACAGGGTCACACACAATAATAGATCAAGTTGGGATAATTGCTAACTAGTAGGGCTAAATAGCAATAAGAATTAATTGGACTAAAGTGTAAACTGGGCTCATTAGTTGGACTAAAGAGCAATGGTGGGCTAGAATGTAACTAGTCCCACATTGGTGGATTTATGGACAAAGGTGAACTTCTCTAGCTATATAAATAGGATTTGTAGGCTATGAGAATTCATACATAATAAGTCCCACATTGTTGAATTAATGGGCAAAGAGAAATTTCTCTAGCTATAAATAGAATTTATAGGCTAAGAAAATTCAAGCTTAATTAATTCCTACCAACACAGTTTACTAGAGAGTTAGAGAGAAAGAAGAAAAGGAGATTTCTCCACCTAGGGTTCGGCGTAGGGCTTGGAGCCTCCCACCATGAAGCCGTTGGCCTTATTAGGTGTCGCCCCCTCTCTTGTGCCCACGGCATGGCGATGTCGTGTCTCTTCCTTGCCGCGCAGATGGATGTGATCCAGCCCGTGCATGTCCAAGTTCATCCTTCTTCTAAGATTGCTAGCATCATTGGAGAAGAAGCCCGGTTGAGGTCTATTCGTGTGGATACCGTAGAGACAAAGATACTATTCCTTGTATGTGATCGTCACCAGCCTGGTATGGTTGAGGTAACCTTTCTTCCTTTCATCATGTTATGATGCTTCACCTGTGATCATTGGTGGGATTTGAGTAGGATAATTTTTTGTTATTCCGCTGCGTAACCTAAAACCCAACAGCGGTATCAGAGCCTGGTTCGATAGCGCATAACATGACTTTATGTGGTTATCTGTTTTATTAGTTTTATTAGTTTTACACCGTTCTCTCAGATTGACCGTGAAATTATAGCAAAAATGATATGCGTCTTATGATGCGCCATGAATTTGATTCATGTTTAGATTCAATTATTTTACATATGATGTGAAAGTAATGAATTCTTTTGGGTATATATTTGATATACTAATTTTGTCAGTTTTAACTGTTTCTGTCAGTTTGACCGTAAACTATAATAAAATTAATATGCGTATGTTGATACGCCATGAATATGATTCATGAGAAAATCACCTAATTTTACATAGGATGTGAAAATCAGTGTTTTTCACGTACATATGATGTACAAATTAATTTGTGACATAAAGCTAGGGTTTGGACACAATGTAGGGAGAAAACGTGTTTTGTCCCACATTGGGGTTTGGCCAAGGAAGGGAAGGAGCAAAACTTGATTTAAACCCACAAGGGGTTCGGCCAAGGAGGTGTCGTCCCCTCCCTTTGGAGCGCCGACCAAGCCAACCGGCCTGGCCGGTTCGGCTAGCCGACCGGTTTGACTGGGCGGGCTGGTCCGACCGGGTGGGCCCGGTTTGGCGGGTCAGTTCGGTTCGGCTAGTTTGACTAGTGCAACCGTTTCGACAATTTTACCCCTAGTGTCCCAATTTAATTAATTAAAATTGAACAAGCGCGTTAAAAAATGGTTTTAACTGTATTATGTGCTTTTGTTGCATGGTGCATGGACATGGCCAAGATTGTGGATGTTTACTTTTTGTGGTTTGGTTTACGGCCTGCGAGCTGATCAAATTAATATAATATTTAGTTAATTTTACAGGCTGCGAGCTGATCATCTTCTCGACATGTGAGGTTTTATTTATTTATTTAATTTAGATGTCATCTAGAATTAGATAATTAGATAATAGCCAAGAGCATGGAGAAGAAGACCAAAGAACCAAGAAGCCACAAAGACGATGGAAGACTTGCACGCCTAGGACGCGCAACTATGGTGGAGGCACATGGAGATGAGCTTGTCACTTTAGGGAATATAGATACTATCATTGGCTTGGTAATATCTTAGTCTTAGGGGCCATATCAATACCACGTTAATTTTATTTTTGTGGATGTTTATTATTTATGTCTTGTTTTATTTTGATGTATGGATGATGCATGCAAAACGTAACAAGATAATAATAAACAAGTTTGGTCTTTTATTGTGGATTGCCCAATCCAAATAAGTAGATCATGTTTATAGGATCAACCAAACAATTAAGTAATGACTACTAAAATCCCTCAAAGGAAATATTACGTTTTGGCCTTCTCTTATTTTGACACCCTTCATGATCAGGGTTTACTAATTTCGGGTTTGCCAAAGCAATGCGATTTTAATTTACCGTGGTGTGTTGCGGACGACACAAGCAAGTAATGTGTGATTGTTAAAGTAAGAGGTTAAACGTAACTTAATAGTTTCAATTGGATTGATGACTTAGAGGCATAGCAATTGGGATTATCTATGAGATAGATAAATAAAGAGCAATTTGCCCGGTTTCACCAAGAGTTGCATAAGGATGCAATTGGAAGGTGTTCCTACCTAAATAACCAATTCTTGGGTGACGTGCCAAAGCAGGCTCAAGAAGAGGTAAAATATGGATCTTGGCCCACTAGAAAGTATTTGATATTTTCCACATTAATGGTGAGGGCCATTAATCAGAGAAAATAGTGGGAGCTATATTTAATAATTTAAGTCCTTGTTAAATATAGTTCAAACGTCACAATATTTTGCATTATTATTTTTGTGTTGAATACCTATGGCATTAAACAAACAAACTCGATATCATGTTTGAGAAGGACTAACTATCTGAAATCAGTTTTCTAGACTGGTATAAAATTGAGAATTGTTCTCAAATAAAAGGAAATTGTTGTATATCCTAGAGCATAAAATTTCCTTCCACCAACTACCAAAACACACTAAAACCGTAAGGGTGGAACATCAAAGAATGGTTCTTCGGATGTGACTTGCCTCATGTTAGCTACCATAAACTTTGAGCTTTTGAAGCAAGATGAGAACATGGAGACATATGATATGATCATAAGTTCTTCTCAAGAGCCGGCTATACATGAAAGGTTTGAAGTGTTGCTCCATTTTCATTTTACCTTCTCTTGCTTAGCACTCGTCATGATCAAGATGTAATCAAGATCGGGCTTGCCAAAGCAAGGCGACTTTTTCATCAAGATGTGACGTGACGACACAAGCTAGTAATGTGTGATTGCTGAAGCAAGAGATCAAACGCAACTAAGCTATCAATAAAATAAAAGCTTAGAAGATGGGAGTTATCTATAAGATAGATAAAGAATAAAGAGTTATTCTCTCAATTGGACCAAGAATTGCATTGGATGCAATTAGAGTTTGGTTCGAAAGCGATTGTCTCAATATGATTGAGTGCCACTAAACAAAGTACTAGACAAAAGGATTGTATAGTGGAAGAGGAACTGCCCGAAGTACATGGAAGGAAAAGGGAATTATGAATTCAAATTTAAGATATCTTTGCTATAAAAGGCCAATGTGTCTATCTCATCATCATAGGTATTTGATACTAGATGAGGATCTCACATTTATAGAAATGTGTAGGATCTCAAGAGATGTAGACAATTGGAAGAGATACACCTACACGTGGGGCGATGAAGCAAGTGTTGCTGAATTAACGGTAGGAAATTATCTCTACCTTTTGGAGATATTCATGAATTAGACAAGTACGATTATGTCCTTCCTATGAGTAGGAACATTATCACAATTTCTTGATTGGACAAGAAAATATTTTCTTATTAAAATAATGGACAAACGTTGTTCCATTTATTTTAATAAAATGTATTCTTGTAATGCTAATTTGTCTAATGTATTGTAGATCCTTGATCATGATAATTTCATTTATAACATTAAAGATATAACTTTGTCATTGTGGTTTAGATCACGTGAATGATAACGCATTTCTAGACTCCATATGGATGGATTTCTGGACTCATTTGATTATGAATCATGTGAGAGATGTGACACTTGTTTATTGGGAAAAGATATGATCTTTTGGACTCATACATATTGATGCATGTGAACCACTAAGCACAAGTGCTAGAGATGGTTTTGGTACTTCATCATGTTTATTTATTCAGTAAATATGAATTCGGTTCTTATGAAGAACAAATCAGAATTCTTTGAAAAGTTCAAGGAATTCATGAATGAAGTAGAAAACTAGCTTGGCAAGAGTCTCAAGACTCTACGATTAGATCGTGGATGAGAATGCTTGAGTCAAGAGTTTGACAAGCATCTAAAGGAGTGTTGGATATGATCCAAACTCACTCCACGTAGAACACCATTAAGGAATGGTGTGTCTAAATGGGAGAAATCGGACCTTGTTGGACATGGTTCGGTTATGATATGTCAAACAGAACTTCCAGTTTACTTTTGGGGCTATTCTCTACTTATAGCAATTTCGCCCTTAACCTTGTTCCATCAAAATAAGTTATGAATACACCATATGTGATATGGACTGGGAGGTGACCTAATATTTCATAAATATTTGGGATTATGAAGTTTATGTAAAGCGTTTACGGATAAACTTGGGCCCAATTCGGATAAATATATTTTGTGGAAATATTCGGAAGAATATTATTTCTAAAATCCAATCGAGGATAAAGTGTTTGTTGCTCAAACCGCTGTGTTTCTAAAAGGAAAGTTGTCTCTAAAAGAAACAGTGTGAGGATAGTATAGCTTGAAGGATTTCAAGAACCACAACAAAACATTCATCCTTTGATGGAACATGAGTAGGATCACAAGGTGTTGTGGAGCAACCTACTCAAGTAGCACAAGAACCTCGTAGGTTAGGTAGGATATATCAAGGAGCTATGGAAATATGGATTTCTCATAACCCGTTGATATATTGCTCATGGAGATGAGCCTACAACCTATGAGAAGGCCACGAGTGGGCCAAACTCTCAAGAATGGCCTAAGGCCATGAGATATGAAATGGAATCCATGTATACCAACAAAGTATGGGCTTTGTTGGAACTACCTAAAGGGTATGACCCATAGGGTGCAAGTGGGTTTTAAGTAAAAGTAGCATGGATTGTAATAAGATTACTTTTAAGGGACGATTGGTGGTTAAAGGTTTCCGGTGAGCTCATAGTAGGGACTATGGTGAAATCATTCTCCCCAATTGTGATGCTTAAATCCATTCGCATCTTGCTTGTAGGAATCTATCTATGGATAGAATCAAGCTTCATGGAGTTGTAATCTTTGATTCAATGATGAATCAAATAGTTTGATTCCATCAAGAATGAATATGAATCTTATGTTTGCAAGAAGGTTGGTGGGAGCATAGTTGTATTTCTGGCCTTGTATGCGGTTGACATACTGTTCATTGGGAATGATGTCCATACTCTGCAATCTGGTAAAGATTGGCTAGGGAATCGATTTTCAATGAAATGACTTAGGCAAAGAAACTTATAAAATCTATGGATATAGATCAATAATGTTGTACGGCTTAATTCAAAGTGCATATAATGACAAAGGTGTTGAAACGGTTCAACATTGTCACATGGAGTTAGTCTTTGGAAGACTAATTGTCTTCCCAATTAGATTGTGAGGGACCATATGAATAAGATTCATAGCATACGCCATAATATGTGCTAGGGCCAGACGTGTCATTTGAGAATGACATAAAGATACCAGTTACATCAAGATGAGAGTCATTGGTTATTGATCAAGAAAAATCCTTACGTACTTGAGAAGAACTAAGGATGAATTCTTGATACATGGAGTATAAGAAGGGTTCACTGTAAGGAGTTACTATGATGCGAACTTCCAATCCAACAAAGATGATTCCAAATATAGTCAAGTTTTTGTGTTTTGCCAAGGTTGGATGGACTGTGAGCTGGAAAGTATCCAGACAAGATTCAGTTGCCGATTCTATCACAAAGGACTGAGTGTATTGTTGCATTAAAAATACAAATACTCAGAATATTCGATCTCATTCGATTGTCGATAAACGAGATGTGAATATTTTCAAAGTACCAGTGAATGTCTCTCTTACCTCTTGCGCAGCGAAAGCGCGAGGGGCGCAATAGGTCAATAGGCATATGATGCACCAGATTGACTCTAGTGCAAGTGGGAGACTGTTAGAATTGTCCCCTAGAGGCAATCAATTTATTGTGACATTTAATGGACTTACTATTCATTATGTTATCGATATGGAGATATGCTAACATGAATGAAGTCCTTAGAATATAAAGGTTATATTCTTGAATATCCCTAGTCAACTATATTGATTAACAGGACGATCAACTATAGACTAGTATGGGGTCGGATTGATATGGATATATCACGATCCAACACATGGGTACGCATTAGGAGTAATGGCGTACTGGTTTGACCCACCATGAGAAGGCTACATGGGAGTTATGTGAATGTCACAAGCGCTTCTCATAGTGACAATGGTGTTGTGATCCTTAGACTTGAAGTCACTAGATACTCTAGCTGTGAATTATCATGTTTGATATCGTCAAACGTTAAACCGTAACTGGGTAACCATAAAGTTTAATCAGACATGATATGAAGCAAGCTGAGAGATCGTAGTGATGTAGAGAGGATTCGTCCTTCCCACATGACGGGAGTAAATATACATGGTCACTCGATGAGTGAGACTTACAAAAATGCATGGCCATGCTCAAATAAATCAATATAGGATATTGATGTTATTTGTTTATCTAAGTCTACTCACAGATCGAGAAACTATGGATTGGATATACAAGTGTGACACTCCATGTCTTGCGTCCAATCCGGATAGATGAGATAAAGGGATTATACAACCCTGTAACATTGGTCACAGAGGTTAGTCAGATCACTGACATTCCTATTACTTGGGAGCATTGATGTATTGCTAGATACCTCTCAATGTTTGTAATAATTATTATTACTGCCAACGTAATTAGGAACCTACAGGGTCACACACAATAATAGATCGAACTGGGATTATTGCTAAATACCAATAATGAATTACTTGGACTAAAGTGTAAACAGGGCTCATTAGTTGGACTAAAGAGAAATTGTGGGTTAGAATGCAACTAGTCCCACATTGGTGGATTTATGGGAAAAGGTGAATTTATTTAGCTATATAAATAGGATTTGTAGGCTATGAGAAATCATACTTAATAAGTCCCTTATTATTGAATTAATGGGCTAAGATGAATTTCTCTAGCTATAAATAGGATTTAGAAAATTCAAGCTTAATTAATTCCTACCAACACAGTTTACTAGAGAGTTAGAGAGAAAGGAGAAAAGGAGTTTTCTCCACCTAGGGTTCGGCCTAGGGCTTGGAGCCGCCCACCATGAAGCCGTTGGCCTTATTAGGTGCCGCCCCCTCTCTTGTGCCCACGGCATGGCGATGCCTTGTCTCTTCCTTTTCGCGTAGATGGATGTGATCCAGCCCGTGCACGTCCAAGTTCATCCTTCTTCTCAGATTGCTAGCACCATTGGAGAAAAAGCTCGGTTGAGGTCTATTTGTGTTGATACCGTAGAAACAAAGATACTATTCTTTGTATGTGATCGTCACCGGCCTGGTATGGCTGAGGTAACCTTGATCCTTTCATCATGTTATGATGCTTCACCTGTGATCCTTGGTGGGATTTGATTTGGATAAATTTTTGTTATTCCGCTGCGTAACCTACGTCAAAACCCAACACATACCATATGACACATCTGGCATAGTATTTAACATGGCGTATCTCATGAATCTTATTCATACGGTCATTTCCCAATCTAATTGAAAAGACAATTATTCTTCCAAAGACTAGTAACATGTGACATAGGTAGAATCCATATTCTATACATGTTGAACCATTTCAACACCTTTGTCAATTCGTGTACTATGACCTAAGCTTCACAACCATCTTGATCTATCTCCATAGATTCTTCATGGGTTGTTTTTCCTAAGTCTATCATTGCAGATTTAATTCCCTAGTCAATCTATGTAAGATTTCCAAATAGGGACATCATTCTCAATTATTAGTATGTCTCCACATACAAGACCAGAAACATAACTGTGCTCCCACAAACCTTCTTGTAGACACAAGTCTCATCTTCAATTTTGATGGAACCAAACTCCTTTGATTGCATCATCAATTCGAAGAATCCAACTCCAAGAAGCTTGACTCAATCTATAGACAGATTGTTGCAAGCAAGATGTGAACGGATTTAAGCATCACAACTGGGGAAAGATATCGTCATAGTCTATACTATGAACTCATATGAAACCGTTTTGAAAATAATTTTTCCCTTAAAATTAATCATATTACCATCCATGTTGGTTTCCACATAACCCACTTGTACCCTATGGGTTCTACCCTTTCAGGTGGTTCCACCAAAGTCCATACTTTGTTGGTATACATGGATTTCATATCGTATCTATGGCTCCAAGCCATTTCTGAGAGTATGGCCTACATGTGGCCATCTCATAGGTTGTAGGCTCATCTCGATGAGTAATATATCACGGGTTATGAGAAATCCTTATTTCTATAGTCCCTTGACATATCCTACCTAACCTACGAGGTTCTTGTGTTACCTGAGTAGGTTTCTCCACAACATCTTGTGATCCTGCTCATGTTCCATCAAAAGGATCAATGTTTTGTTGTGGTTCTTGAACTCCTTCAAGTTCTACTTTCCTTCCACTGTTTCTTTTAGAGACAATCTCTATCTAGAAACAGTGTGGTTCGAGCAACAAACAATTTTTTCTCGATTGGATTATAGAATTAATATCCCTTTCAGGATATCCCACAAACATTTAACCGACTTGGGTCAAATTTTATCTGTAAACTCTTTACATAAACTTCATATCCCAAAAATCTTTATGAACGACCTACTAGGACACTTCCTAGTCCATATCTCATATGGTGTTTTTCATAATTTATTTGGATGGAACAAGGTTAAGGGCGAAATTTGCTGTAATTAGAACATAGCCCCTAAAAGTAAACTGGAAGTTATTGTTTGACACATCATGGACTGAACCGTGTCCAACAATGTCCGAACTCTCCTCTTAGACACGCCAAACCCATGTGGCGTGCTAGGTAGAGCGATTTTGGATCATATCCAACACTCCCATATATGCTTGTCAAACTCTTGGCTCAAGTACTCTCCTCTACGATCCAATTATAGAGCCCTAATACTTTTTACCAAACTAGTTATCTACTTCATTCTTGAATTCCTTGAACAATTCAAAGGATTCTGATTTGTTTCTTCATAAGATAAACAAATCCATATTTCTCTGATCACATCAGTAAATCTGATGAAGTACTGAAAACCATCTTTAGTATTTGTGCTTAGTGGCCTACATACATCAATATGTATGGTTCCCAAAAGATCATATCTTTGCCTAATAAATAAGTCTTACACATCTCATATGATTCAATAATCAAATGAGTTATATAAATCCATCTATATGGAGTTCTAGATATGTATCTCTTATTCATGTGGCCTAAACGATAATGCTAAAGATAAGTGAAGTTCATATGATTATATGAAAACCTCTTGGTATTAATATTATAGATGATATTATCATGATCAAGGATATACAATCCATTAGACAAAATTGCATTACAATAATGCTTATCAGAATAAATGGAACAACATTTGTCCTTTATTATGATAGAGAGCTTTCTTGTCCAAACAAGAAACTGTGATAATGAACCTACTCATAGGAGGAACATAATCACTTTTGTCTAATTCATGAACAATTTCATAAATGTAGAAATAATTTCCTACGCTAATTCAGCAACCCTTTGCTTCATTGCCCCATGCAGGATTATTTCTTCCTTATCCAATTGTCTTCATCTCTTCAGATCCTCCACGCTTGTATAAATGTGAGATCCTCATCTAGTATCATATACTAATGATGATGAGATAGACACGTTGACTTTTATAACAAAAATACCTATGTTGGAATTCATAATTCATTTATTATTTCCTTCCAGGTACTTTGGGCAGTTTCTCTTCCTCCACACCACCTATGGGACTTTTAAGGCAACTTGGTTTTAGCAACAAGCTTGCTTTATACCCATGGGGTCGGTGCAAACCTTTTCCCTTACCCATGCTGTTAACCATTAGCATGTTTTACCTTTAGCCCTTTATTAGTGCTTTTTATAGCAATTCTCAATTATATTGAGTAAATCACCTTTGAAAAAAACTACAATTGCATCCAATGCAATTCTTGGTCCATTTGGGAGAATAATTATTAATTCCTTATATATCTCATAGATAACTCCCAATCTCTAAGCTTTCAATCCGAGATAGCTTAGTTTGCGCTTCACCTCTTGCTTCAGCAGTCACACATTACTAGCTTCTGTCGTCGCGTCAAATCTTGATGAATTAAGTCGCCTTGCTTTGGCAAGCCCTAACTTACTCCATCTTGATCATGACGAGTGCTAATCAAGAGTGTGCAAAGTGCAGCAACACTTCAAGCCTTTAATATCTAGCTTGCTCTTTTGAAAGAGCTTCTTTTAATGTATGATCACATCATACGCCTCCACATCTCTCATCTTGCTTCCAAAGCTCAGAGTTCATGGCAGCTAACATGAGGCAAGTCATATCCAAAGAACCATTCTTTTATGTTCCTTTCCTTTAGGTTTTAGTGTGTTTTGGTAGTTGGTGGGAAGATAACTTTACGTTCTATGATGTACAACAATTTTTCTTTTATTTGAGAACAATTCTCAATTTTATACCAATCTAGAAAATAGATTCCAGACAGCCTGTCCATCTCATGGACATAAAGTCGTGTTTCATTTGTTTAATTCTATGGGTATTCAACATAATAGGATTATGCAAAGCATTTTGACGGATTTACTATATTCAACAAGGACCTAAATTATTAAATATAGCTCCCACTATTTTTCTCGGATTAATAGCCCTCACCATTAATGCGGAAAATATCTTATATATTTCTAGTGGGTCCAAGATCCCTTTTTCACTTCTTCTTGAGCTTGCTATGGCAAGTCACCCAAGAATTGGTTATTTAGGTAGGAACCATTCCAATTGCATCCCATGTAACTCTTGGTCCAATTAGGTGAATAACTCTTTATTCTTATTCCTTTAGATAACGCCTAATTGTCATACATCTAGGTTCATCAATCCAATTGAGTCTTACCCAGTTGCGTCCAACCTCTTGCTTCAGTCCGCAACACATCATGGTGAATTAAAATCGCCTTACTTTGGCAAGCCCAGATTTTAATAGACCCTGATCATGAAGGGTTTTTAGGCAAGAGAAGGAAAACGCAATATTCTATTTGAGGGATTTAATAGTCATTATTCGTTTGGTTGATCACATCAACATGATCTACTTGTTTGGATTGGGCTATCCACAATAAAAGACCATCTTTGTTTATTATTATCTTGTTAACGTTTTGCTAGTATCGCCATACACACAAAAGTAAATAACAAGACATAAATAATAAACATCCACAAAAGAAAAATTAACGTGGCATGGATATGGCCCCTAGACTAAGATATTACCAAGCCAATGATAGTATATATGTTCCCTAAAGTGACAAGCTCATCTTCATGTGCTCCACGATAGCTGCGCGCCTAGGGTAGGGAGTCATCGTCGTCTTTTGGCTTCTTTGGTTGTCCGGTCTTCTTCTCCATGCTCTTGGCTAACATCTAAATATTTCTAATTCTAGCCTAACATATAGAATAAATAAATAAATCCTCACATGTTGAGGAGAACAACGACTTGGCAGGCCGTAAAACCAAATTAATTATTACATTAATTTGATCAGCTCGCATGCCGTAAACCAAACCACAAAAACATAAAACATTCACAACCTATGCCATATCCATCCACCATGCAACAAAGCTCATAATAGAGTTAAAACCAATTTTTAACGTGCTTGTTCAATTTTAGTTTTTTTGGACATACTAGGGTTAAAACTGTCCAAGAGATTTATCAAGAGAATGGCCAATATCAACCAAGGAAACGCCACACTAGGCCCGGGCCGGCCGGCCCGGGCCGGCCGGCCCTAGCGCAGGGTGTGCCGGCCCCCTTGGGGCCGTGTGTTACATGGGCGGCAATGAGAGAGAGGGGCGGTCCCTTCATGGGGCCACACCTCCTCATGGAATTGTTTCCAAAAAAAATAATTCCTTCCTTGTTGGGTTGTTTCCAAAACACCCTTATGGCATTGTTTCCAAAAAAAATTCCTTCCTTGTTGGGTTGTTTCCAAAACACCCTTATGCCTTGATGCCCAAGTTTAATTACTTTCATACTTGGAAAACCCATTTTCCAATCATGTGCCCAAACCCTATTTCTTGATCCAAAATTAATCACATAATATGTGACTAAACTCACTAGTTCCTACATCCCATGTCAAATTAGATCTTGTTTATTGCATCTACTATGCCAATTAATTTAAGTTTCGCGTAAAATTAACAATACGATGTATAAACTGAAATCGTAACACATAAAATCATGTTATGCACTACGACCTGTGGCTCTGATACCACTGTTGGATTTTGACGTAGGTAACTTATCGGAATAACAAAATTTATCCCTACTCAAAGCCCACCAAGGATCACAGGAAGAGACATCATAACATGATGAAGGACACAGAAGATGTGTACCATTTGGTTCGGGAGATCACACGAAGAGTATTGTCCTCGTCTCTACGGTTGATCCACCTCTAGAGGTGAGATCTAGATTCTTCCTTCTCAAGTGCTAGCTTGGACCAGAGGAAGAGGGAAGAAGGAATCAAGCAACCAAGGAGGCAAGGAGGGTTTCGGCCCTCTCTTTGAAGCCGACGGGAAAGGGGAGGGGGCGAACGCAAGTGGTTCTGCCCCTTTGTGTTCTTGCTCTCTCTCTTGCTTTCTCTCCCACTCTGATGTTCTGAGAATTAGTTGTGCGAAGGAAGCTAGAGCATCATTTATATAGTCCAACAACTCCTTGTTAACTACATAAAGGCCCTTCCTAGTTCTACATGAACTTGGATTAGTCCCTTCCTTGCATATTAGTCCTACTAAGTTTGTAAGGTGTTGCAAAATGATCCTTCCCATTAATTTATCATATTAATTAATCCCAAATCTAGTTCAACTGAATTTGACATGTGACCCCATAGGTTTCTACTTAGTTGGTAGTAACCTATTACTAACATGGAGCGGTGTCTAGCAACACATCCATGCAAACCAACTAATAGAAATAAGTCAGTGATCTCGACAAACCTTTTGTGCCCAATATCTCATATTTCACTATCCCTTTGTCTCCATATTCAGATTGGACACGAGACATAAATAGTCACACTCGTATATCCAATCCATAGTTCCTCGATCCTGAGAATATGCTTATGCAAGCAGATAACATCAATATCTCCATATTGATTTATCTGAGTCTGGCCAGACATTTAATAAGACTCATCCCTCGAGTGGCCGTGGATATTTACTCCCATTATGTGGGAGGGACAAATCCTCTCTGCATCACTACAATCTCTAAGCTTGCTTCCTATCATGCCCGATAACTACCTTTATAGTTACCCAGTTACGGTGTAACGTTTGATAACATCAAAGATTTCACAACTAGAGTATCTAGTGACTTAAAGTCTAAGGATTGCAATTATATTAGCACTACGAGAAGCGATTGTGACTTTAACATAATCTAATGCATCCTTCTCGTTTTGGGTCAATCCAGTATGCCATTACCCCTAATGCATACCCATGTGTTGGATCATGATAACCCCATATCAATCCATTTCCATACTAGTCTATATATGATTGTCCCATTAATCACTATAATTGACAAGGGATATTTAAGAATTTAACACTTATATTCTAAGGACTTATTTCATGTTAACATATCTCCATATCGATAACATAATGAATCGTAAATCCACATATTTGTCACAATTAATTGATTGCCTCTAGGGCACAATTCCAACAATTCCCACCTTGCCAGTTGTTTCCTCGGTTAAAGCCACCACTGTTGTAACCTCCACCCTGCTGGTGGTTCTGATGATTCCCTCCATACTGGTTACCTCCGTTGTTGTTGTTTCTTCTATGGTTGAGGCCTTGACGATATCCCCCATTTCCACCATTTCCTCCTCCATTATTGTTGACACGGTTGTTGAATTTTCCTCCACGGTTGTACCCCATAGGTCTTGACAAGCACTCGTACCTTCTATGGCCCTTCTTTCCACAATTGAGTCAAGTCACCTTCTCTCCCCAACAATCTACTCCTGGGTGGTTGTTTCCGTATCGTATGCAGTGGTAGGTTCGTGCCGGGTTCTGTCCTCCAATGTTTCGATGGCCGAACTGATGGGTTGGGTTGAGCCGGTTCCTCTTGTCTCCACTGTTGTTTTCGTTGCCGCGGTTCTGGAGTGCTTCAGCTTTCCTCTTCCTGCTCTCCTCAAAGTTTTCATCAAACATCCGTTGTACATCTTGTGCTTCCCCATAAGCTTCATGGAGTGTCTCGGTCCTCTTGATTTGGAAATTCAGGCCTTCCACAAATCTCGTTACCGCTCTTGCATCTGTAGGTATTATCTCTCCTCCGAACCGCATGAGTTCCATGAACCTATCATAGTAATCAGAGATACTGTCATTCCCTTGTGTCAGATTTAGGAACTCCTTAGCTTTCGAGTCTTGACATGATCGGGGTAAAATCGCTCGCGCAGTGCTGTCTTCAACTGTTCCCAGCTAAATCCTGGTTGTGCGAGAAGCTCTCTTCCCTTAGCAGACCACCAGTTGTCAGCCTCCTTCTTGAAGTACTACACGGCTACTTCCACTCGTTGATCCTCTGGGCGGCGTGCCAAGATTAGCGTCTTTAAAAATTCGGGGATCCAGTTCTCCAGGATTGTCGGATCCTCGGTTCCATAGAAGAATTCGGGTCGGAGTTTCGCGATCCTTCTCATTATGTCATTTCCCCCACCTTGGGTATTTTGCAGAATTTGAGTCAGAGTTAGTGTTGCATGTTCCATGTTCTGGAACCGGATCGGGTCATACTCTGGGGCCGGTTCTGCTCGAGGTGGTTGATTTGCTTGGTTCATTTCGAATTGTTGAGCCTTGCGTCTCATGGTATAGTAGCGATGAGGGTCGGAAAATCGCATGGTACCTTACGAATATAATCTTACTCAATATAATTTCTATTTCATTCACATGCCTGTAACACCCAAAAATGAGGCTATTCGATAAATAAAGAATAAGGCCGTATAAAGGATCGAAAGTCCACGTTTAATACTATCGGTTCGTCAAATAAACAGGCGATCATGATCACACATGTCCAAGAATATCGCAATTAAGCACATCATAGCAATTAACTCTGCTAGCCAACTGTAATCATCATATCTAGCAGTTATGAAGTTAAACAGGAATTAAGCTACCCAACAACCCCCCGGCTTGTTCAATTTTATTACCTGTTTTAGTTGCCCTATGTCCATTTTAATTTTTTTTTTCGGAAAATCTTATTTTCAGTGGAAATCGGTGAGTCGTACTAACTTAGAACCGTCGGCTCTGATACCAACTGAAACACCCCCAAATCATACGGTCGGCCAAACCGTACATTTGGAAAGGTGCCTCCGCCCGAGGAGGCTAACCCCATTGGGAACGGAGGAGGATCACCGGTTCACAGTTAGTACAATCATCGGTAATCCACAACATAATTTATTACAAATTTAAGATAACATAGTGATAGCGTCTGAAGGATAACAGTACATTGTTCAGTGAAATAAAACTACTAAGTGGAGTACTAGATACTAGCAGCATGAGTCCCTAGTAGTTGTCGTGAGCGTCCGATAACCTGAAGGTTTTGAAATAGCAAAAGCCGACGCAGAAAATTTTTAAGTCAGTAAAAACTGAGTAAGAATCATACTACAATATGTAAAACGAGTTTTGGCTACACGAGTGTATAATCAACATGTAAACTGGAGTAAACCCACATGAGCTGTAACAATAACTGATTCCACATTTTAATCATTAGTTTAGCTGGACGTATAAGAGACAAGCGGGTAACGAATGTCCACAGAGAGGTCACGATGCGATAAATCACAATAGGGGTACCTCTTGGGATATCACAAATCCCAGTTCACCCCGAGCGTTGTGGGTAACCCATCGCTACCCCGCTCAAACCATAACTATGAGACCTTAAGTGTCGACACCCCTATACCGTAGTGACCCACACAGGCATAAGTAGTACTCCATAGTTTTCACGCCTCATATAACCCCGTGACCGCATCACCTCGGTGTATGATGATCAAACACGGGGGTCGGGTATGTAATCTCGTAGGATTAACACCCGAGGAGGTTCACATGAAAGCGCCTCCAACCGTAGCCTCCACGCACATCCTCTGTACATCGCCCCATTTATATCATAGTTCATTATTCAACCGCTGTTCCAGAATCGTATCATTTTATTCCGAGATTGTGTCATAACCGCATATTTTTCCAAACGGGATATCCAAAGAGTTCTCAAAATCATGGGTCTCAAATGTGTGATCAATCCGTAAAACATTTAAAATTTCATGAGATATAGCAAGATTATAGTTTGGAAGCAAAACACGCCAAATTCACAATTTGACAGTTAAGGTGTTGTACATATGAACTTACCGAAACAGGTAGAGTGGTCACGCGCGACAAGAGGGTCCACGTACTCGTACTCGATAAACTCGTTGCCTACGATTGGGTGTCTACAAATACGCAAATAATCCTAATTAATACACATAGTTTATTCATACGACAAATGCAACCTTGCTCTATATGCAATGTGAAAGTGTGCCCGTTATTAATTCCCCCCAACAATTGCTATTATAATTTACAAAAATCTATTTATTAATAATTATAAATATTAATTTTAAGCCATAGTTGCTTAGGAATAATTTTACGAAGATAATAAAAGAGATTTAAGCTAATTAAAAGTTTACTGTGACAATTACTTGGAAGGAAAAAATTATAATCACCTATCATTAATTATAAAGAAAAAACCACAAGTTAGTTAAGAAGCAACAATAGATTGTCGTTAATATTAATATCACATTTTTAATAGAGGAATTGCCTAAATATCATTCTAAAATAAGTTTTATAATAAATTGATTATTTAAGAAGACATTCTTATTATAAATATTCAATTATTTATCAAATTATTAAACTTGTATATTTTTATTCCAAGTAATGATTATGATTATTGCTATTATTCATTATAGCCCATTCATTTTAATAAAACTCTTCTAATTCAACTTTTAGAGTAATTGTGTAATTTTAAGAATTTAAAACTAACTACCATAGCTATTTATAAAGAGGTTAAGTTTCACAATTTACATATAGCTTAAAATATCGACATTACGTATCAAGTAATTATTTACAAAAGTTATTAATCTTTGAAAATTTATTTATTATCCTAATTGTTATATTCAGAAAATAGTTTTAATGATCTGTTGATTAAATAAAACAAGAAGCCTAATCTACAACTAGCTCCCCCATTCATTATATAATCAGTTTCTATTAATGACATAAACCACCCCCAACTTTCTGAAAATACTCAAATAACCCCAATTTCATGGAACACGAAAACCCATCCTGTTCTTCAAGGGGACTCAATCCAAGTTTCGATTACAGCTAACAAAATCAGATTTTGATTGTTAAGTATGGACTAGAGAAGGGTTTAGAGCATACCCACACCAAGAACGGAGAGAATCGATCAAGAAATGGGGCGGGTCGAGCTTGTCGCCGGCGGACTCGGCGGTGGTTCTCGACGTGGCTTCTCCGGCTACTTCGGGTCGCGTTTGAATACCTCATCACGGTCCTTGGAGGCTCAGGATCTCGGAGAGATCGAGAAAGAGAGATGGGCTGCCTCGGGTTCAAATCCCCGAAGCTTGTCGCCGGCGTTAATGGCCGACCGGCGACGGTGGGGCTTTCTTGGCTGCTCTGCTATTGTTGCTGCCCCATTTTGCTTCGTGTGGTTCTCGACAGAGAGGTGGAGTGACTGAGAGGGACAAGGGAAAGGAGTGGTGGTTGCCGATGCTGCTTCTTTCTGCTGGGTTCGAACAGAACAGAGACAGGGAGATTGGGGTGAGAGAAGAGAGGCAGGGAGATGGCGGGGGAGTGATGCCGACGCTGGTGGTGGTTGGTCGGAGAAGGCAGCGGCTGCTGTCGCTGCTGTGTTCTCGCCGGAACAAAACAGAGGGGAAGAGAGGGAGGCAGGGGAGAGAGATGAAGGGAAGAGAGAGTGGTGAAGATGGTGGTGGCGGCTAGTGGTGGTCGTGGTGATGGTGGGTGTCGGGTGATGGAAGAAGAAGGAGGAGAGGCTGGTGTTTAAGAAGAGGAAGGAGGAGAAATAAAAAAAGAAAAACTTTGGGGATGGGGAAGGTGTTGGGGAGTGTGGGTTTCAAGAGAGTATAGGTTATTATTTTATCATTTTTTTTCTTTTCATTGTTATGACTTTTGTATTGCTATTATTTTTGTAGCTATTAGTATAGGTATTGTATACATATATACCTAATGTATATTGTACCGTATGGGTACGGGTATAATTACATGTATATAT
This sequence comes from Linanthus parryae, assembly GCA_023055425.1. Lineage (NCBI taxonomy): Eukaryota > Viridiplantae > Streptophyta > Magnoliopsida > Ericales > Polemoniaceae > Linanthus > Linanthus parryae. The sequence continues at coordinate 2,461,613 of JALGPY010000015.1, forward strand.
ATACTGTATAATACATGATTATATATTAGTTCATGTAAAAGACAACCACTCCCCCTGTAGTTTCTAGTAATACAAGTTTTAGCCCCCATTCTGTAATAAATACTTCTAAGGAAATACACAATCACCCCTATTAGCAATTTAGGGTATTTCAGTATGTGTCCTGAATGATCAAGAAATCAAGCATCGAGTACTACTACAAGCTCACCACTCCAACTTTGCGATACACCCAGGATCTACCAAGATGTATCAAGACCTTCGCGAGCTTTTCTGGTGGATGGTAATGAATCAAGAGATTACAGACTTCGTAGCTCGATGTCTTCATTGTCAGGAAGTCAAGGCAGAACACCAACAACCAGGAGGACTTCTGCAACCCCTTCCTATTTCTGAGTGGAAGTGGGAGCATACAACGATGGATTTCGTCACTGGGATCTCAAGATCATCATATGGAAACAATGCTATATGGTTTATAGTCGATCGACTGACTAAATCAGCTCATTTCTTGGCCGTGCAAAACGACTCATTCACTACAGAAGTTGGCTCAGTTTTATATTCAAGAAATTATTCGTCTTCATGAGATACTGGTTTCTATTGTGTCAGACCTAGATCCGAGATTTGTGTCAAGGTTTTGGAAGGGAATAGAGGAGGCTGTAGGTACCAAGTTGAACTTTAGCACAGCTTTTCACCCACAGACAGACGATCAATCAGAAAGGGTTATTCAGACGGTTGAAGACTTGCTTCGCTTTTGCGTTTTGGATTTCAAGGGAGGATGGGAGGAACACCTTCCATTGATCGAATTTGCTTACAATAATAGCTTCCAAGCAAGTATCAGGATGGCTCCCTTCGAGGCGTTGTATGGAAGGAAGTTCAGGTCTCCTATTTGTTGGGCAGAGGTGGGTGAAAGAAAGTTGTATGGTCTAGAGTTGGTGCAGATGACAACAAAAAAAAATCGAACTATTCAGGAACGTCTTAAAACAGCTCGAAGCCGCCAGAAAATTTATAGTGACAACCGAAGAAGGGAACTGGAATTTTATGTCGGAGACCACGTGTTTCTAGAAGTGTCTCCAACTAAAGGTATGATGCGTTTTTGTAAGAAAGGAAAACTAAGTCTTCACTATGTTGGACTGTTTGAAATTCTAGAAAGGGTAGGACCAGTTGCTTACTGCTTGGCGCTACCCCCTAAAATGGATAAAGTACACAATGTATTTCACGTGTCCATGCTTAAAAAGTATGTTTACGATCCGAGCCATGTGATAGAGTATGAGCCACTGAACGTGCAAGAGGATCTTACCTACCAGGAGGTGCCCATGGAGATCTTAGCGCCAAGGGATCAGGTTTGGAGGAGTAAAGTCATACCGTTGGTGAAGGTTGTTTGGAGAAATCATGCGGTTGAAGAAGCAAAGTGGGAACGTGAGGAAGAGATAAAGACAAAGTATCCAGACCTTTTTGACTTAGGAAGCTCGAGTTTGGGGACAAACTCTTTCTAAGGTGGGTAGGATGTGGTAACCCTAATATTTAAGTTATGAAATTATTTCTTAATTTATATTAATTGTGTTAGTTAAATAGTACGGCTATAAATATGTGCCTAATTGGTTTAAATGAATATTTTTGATAAAATTTTCATTGTAGGGTGCTAAGTTTTTATTTACTAAAATTTTAGGTGTTAGGCATAACCAATAAATAAGTTGGAGGAGTGTTAGGAGAATAATTAAAATTGGTTTGGTAAGTATGATAGTGTGTTTCAATTATATGTGTACTACATGGTAGTTTTACCACACACGTAACCACATGTCTATACGTGTCGAGTTTAGAACCTCATAGAATTGTATAATTGGTGCAATTGGTGCACCAAATCATTTCCCCCATGTGCATGAACTAACTTTGACACTTGTCATCCCACCTTCCATCACATGTCTCTCTCTCACATTTCTTCTCCACATTATTCTCCATCCTCCATCGTCCCTCTCATCCTTTCCTACTATGAACTTCTTCTTCTCTCATCGTTCTAACATAAGTCCTAAATCTTCTCCAAAATTCTCAAAAATCAGAAGATCAACCCTCAATTCTTCACAATTTCCACCAAGTTATGCTAGGAGTTCCATATTAGGAGTATAGGAGATTCGATAACAACCTCACCATCATCACTTGAGGTAAAAGTTATTTTTGTGAGTTGGGTTTTCACTTCCATTCATGTGGATTCTTCATGCATGCCAACAAAAACCAAGTCTAATGGGTATTCACACTCAGGATCATGGAAGAATATGTTATGACTAGTTTTAAGTAGGTGATTTTTAGATTTTTTTTGGTGTAATTTCATTTTGGTAGAGTAATTTCTTCATGCAATAAGTTTTGGAGTATGAAAAATCACAAAACTCATGTTTTGAGCCCATTTTCACAAAATTAGGAACAATATTTAGAATTTTCAGAAAATTGTGAAAAATTTACAGTTTGTGTATTTGCATGTGATATTTATACAGTAAAATTTCAGAACAAATGGACCTAAATTGAATTTTTAATCCACCAAAAATCGGTTCTGTTTTGATACTCTGTTCAACTCTGAACTAGTCCAGTAAATTATCAATTTAATTTAATTATACTACTTTAATGCTTACCAAATTTGGATATATGATTCTCATACATGTTAGCTGCCTACTGTCAGAATTTCATAATTTTTGAAATTAATATGAATATTTTATGAAATTATTCCCGAGGCTGCTGCTAGCCTCTGTTTTTGTACCAAAACAGATCCGAAATATAATGTTTAAAAATAATTATAAAATTTTATAGTAATATTTGATATTACAGTATGTTATGGGTGAAATCTTTATCTATGTAACATAAAATTACGAGTCCCGGATAATTATTTTGAATTATTTATGAATTTGTGAACTATCGACGGTTACACTTTGCCTATAGGTAAAATTTAGAAAATGTTCATATAAGTTTTAAAAACTTTAAGTTTGGGTCAAAATTATATTTTATTTTGTTTATAAGATATTTTTACCATGTTAGTTAGAAAATTCTATGGGTTTTGTAAGTGGCAATTATTATGAACTCCCGTAGGTTGCATCGCATGTAGTACTAGAAGTTATACGTGATTCGTGACACTTATGTTATTCTTCTATATTCTTGTGTTATTTGTGTCTAGATCAACTTAGGACCTAGCTAAGCTCCGCGGTAAGATTCTTAGAGTTTGAGACTAATTCGGGCATAGCGAGGTGAGTTACTTTACCTCTCGAAGTTTGTACCCAGCCCCACTTATTGTTTCGATACGTATATGTTTTAAATTGATCCCATGATGCGATTTACATGCTTCAATATTTATGATGAAATTTTCCAAGTTTTAAATGTTCAATTGTTATTTGCAACACGATTTGTTCACAAATGATTGTAATGACACCATGGACACATTAAATGACTTAAGATAATTCTTTATGACTCAAGACACGTTTTGAGAAAGGCCACGATACCGGAGTGAAACCCCCTGTCGGGTATAGGCAGGCTATGGCTCTTTTCCCGGGGAATATAAGCTGGCACACGTCGCCTCACGAGCCGTCGCGTTGGACATGTCCCTACGTTAAGTTATGTCACGATGGTTATCACGTGCCTAAGAAAAACTAGTATGATTCATGCAAGTATGTTCTCAGTTACACATGTTACGCTTTTAAATTCTATGAAATAATATTATGAACTTTTGACAGAAAACCCCCCTGCAGTATGGTCTCGCTGACACTTAGCTACCAGCAGTATTGATTTTGTCAGAAAACCCCCCTAGAGTTTCACTTTTATCGACATCCCGCACAATTTTTGAAACAAAAACCTCCATTCAGTTTTACTTTTACCGACACTTAGCTACCAACAATTTTAGTAAAATGGTGCGCGATGTCAGTAAAAGTGAAACTGCAGGGGGGTTTCCTGACAAAATCAATACTGCTGGTGGCTAAGTGTCAGCGAGACCATACTGTAGGGGGGTTTTCTGTCAAAAGTTCTAATATTATTCTCAAGTTTATGAAATGATTTAATTCATGTCCATGGTATAAGTTAGCCTTTTTGTTTTTCAAACCTACTGAGGGCGTAACTGTAACTCATTGAGCTGGTTGAGCTCACCCTTTTTGGACATTATCTTTTCAGGTAACAAAGAGACCGGGAATGCCCAAGAGTGAATATCTTGCATGATGTGTGGTTGCGTTATTTTGGGAGACCTAAGCTATGTCGTCTAGAATATGTATGAACTTGTTTGAATGTGTAAGCTAAGTTAGCATGTTTTTTTTGGACTAAGAATACTTATTACCAAGTTTGGCTATGTATAAAGTGAAACTATGTATGTATGACTCATGGACTTGGTTTGTTGTTATCCCTCGCTACCCCTGCATTATGCTCTGTCATGTCACGTGTCGAGCGGGCTAAATAATCCTTTATTCAAGTACAAGTTTTGAAACTTTTCATACGAAATAGTATTTATTTTCTCTCACAAATCAATTTTCTTATTTTTATCCTTGACGACCCCTAAACGATTTCTTAGTTACACTTCCGCCTACGAAGAAAAATAAAATTAATTATCATTAAAGCTATTTTTTCATAAATTACTTGTTTAACCCCTCGATTAGTTAAGGCCCCACCGGTGCCTGTCGCACTTCCCTCTCGCTAATCGGGGTTGACGGTAGAGGGGTGTGACAGTTGTTTTAGGATTTTGAGGAGGTATTTCTCTATATGTTTGAGAGTTTGTGAACCATTAGTTGTGCGTACAATTATTTGAACGTAAAAATTGTGTTGTCATTGGATCAAGCATTGCGGCTGTATGTCACTGATTTATATAACTTTTGGTTTATAAATACTTGGGTATGTGGCTTTGAATTCTGAACTTTCTGCATCCGTATGCCAGTCTGACTATAGTTTGATACCCAGTTGACGGGGGTTATACGTCAACATCAGAAAGTGTTTTCTTCTGGGCCTTCACCACCGGGCTTTGTGTTGTTATGGGCCTCGCCACATGGCTAATGTGGACTTAGTCAGATATTATGTGTAGGCGTCTGAATAAGAATTTTGTCGTACATGACTCTGATTTGTGAATTCTTTCTTTTTCATATTATTACGAACTCTAATGAGCTTTCTTTGAAATCTGTATATTATGTACTCTATTTTTTGTTCCGATTCACCTGGCGAGGTTGTGGGTTACTTAGTGAGTTCTCGAACTCACCCCTTATTCATATTTTTCAGATGATAAAGTAAATTAAACGTCTATTGGGAATATGCGGCGTGGTCGAGCTCGGAGCTGATACTTAGTTATCTATTTCAATATTTTATTACTATAGCTATTAAGTAGTGGGTTGTTTTCATCGCTATGTTTTGGATGCTCTAGAGTAGGCAAATATTTGGAGGTCATGAACTTGTTTTGAGGAGGAAGGTTATGGTTTGTTTTGAGACGAAATGTTATGCCGAGTTGTTCTTTTTTTTTAAGTACGACGGATTGAGTTTGGCTATTCAGAAGTTTGGTGTTACTACAAGCTGCTTCTTACATGTTAGCCTTTTATACCTAAGGGTATACGGCGGTTGTCACGTGCCTAGCTCGTGGGCCCGGGCTTGGGGCGTTACAGCTAGTAACAATTTTCTTATGAAAATATTTCAGAGAAGAAGCAATGCTTTCATGAGTTATTCTCAATAAGAAAGCTTTGAGTTTATTTGGCACATTAATCCTCCAAATAGAGGTCCACAGCTCAGCACTAAGGTTGTTGGTGGAACTTTCTCTAGTGAGCTTTGAGTTTATTTGGCACATTAGTCGACTGTTCGTGCGAACAGCCTTTCCTTCTCTGTTCGTGCGAACAACTTTTCTGTTCGTGCGAACAGCTTTGCTGTTCGTACTTTTCAGCAGTCACTTTTTCTTCATTTTTGACCTTCAAAAATTCTTCTAAGTGTTCTTGTTCGTGCGAACAAGAAGGTGTTCGCACGAACACTTCTTGAAACTCCACTTTCTTGCTTCTTTTCTTGATTCCTCCTCTCTCGTCTCCATTCCCGAGCATATACTTGAGCTATCCTCTTGTTCCAAAGTTCGTTCCCCCTCCAAAATCATCGCTTCAAGCTCCCGGTTCCTGAAATACACAACACGAACACATACCGGAAGATCACATGCGATAAACAATGCATAAATCATATGAAAAACACTCGGATTACGAAATAAAGCTCAATAACTCAAGCATGCTCAAAACAACTCAGATTTGGTCGATTTCTCATGTAAATGCACCGAAACGCTCGCAAAACGGTAGTGAATCGTAAATAATATAACTCCTAATGCGGAGTTATCAAACACCCCCACACTCACCTATTGCGCGTCCCGAGCAATCCAATCAAAGTCCAATCAAAATCCGACCACAATCCAACCAAAAACATCCTCCAATGAAACAACATCCCCAAAAGTGATACGAGTCGTGATTTGCATACTTACTAAAATACCGTTGCATACCAATCTTAATTAGCCGACTCAATAACGACACTCAACTCAACAATAAAACAAGATGATGCAAATGGAAAACTACGACTCGATCTTACACAAACACATATATACATAAAACGAACTTTTTATCTTTTTGGTTGAGATCGGGCAATCTCCATTAGCTTTAATCGAATATCATGAAGTGATGAGAACTCTAGGAACAAAGCATGAGTTGAAACTTAATTCGACAACGAGAATCTCCCCTAGCTAGTATAGAAAGCCTAACTTTACTAAGTTCAAGAATATGCCACCTCTTCTCGTGTGCCACGAAATGAGAGTTATGCATGAAATGTGAACTGTCGTCGTCAAAGTTGCTCCACCACTCGTTCCAATTCAAATCCAACTCAAAACTTTATTTCACCTCTCCTTTTTATTTTTCTCTCTTTTCTTTTTTTTTCCTCATTTCTTTTCTGTTTTTTTTTTCTTTTTCTTTTCTTTTTTTTCACAATATATAATACATAACTCTCACAATACCAAAAATTCCATCACAAATATCGGAGTGGTCTTCAAATAATAATCAATTATGCGAAGAGAAGGAAGCACGTAAATCGATGAATGAATATCACAAATAAGAATCATCTTCTCTTAACTCAAAATCCATACCAAATCCGAGCCGCAAGAATCAATGAAGCACATGTGTGGGAGTGGAGTCGTTGCAAGGTCACACTCAATGTCCGGAGTCAAAAGTCGAAACCCCCACACTCGAACGTCACCATATCCCCTCTCAAGTAGTCTCAAAGATGAATATCTCATGCCTAATCCAACCGATCCTCCAACACCAAAGTAATAAAAACCGATACCTAGCACGATCCACCAAATAAGTTCACCCAACCCAATTTCGTGCGGATTAGATGTCACGCACTCACGGCTCTCCACAACTATGTCCATGATGTAATGGAATGGAACACCGCCACACCGAAGTGCGCAAGCCTACTCACTCACCCTCGCATCCCCTCGTAGATAAACAATGAAGTGCAAGCGAATTTGTAGAACTCAACGACGTGTCATAAATCACTCCCTCATCGGAGCCCCTCAACTACAACTCCCTCGTGACGCACTGAAATGGTGATCCTAAGCAATTTGTGATGAAGGCCAAGAATCGTCACCCTAGGTCCGAAGGCTCGCAAAGAATCCAAGGTTCAAATTGGGGCGTCTAATGGTCCTACAAGGTGAGTTCTAAAAGCAGTGAGTGCTCTAATACACGACCTCGCACAGCTGTTTCGTGTGCCACTACGAGGCGGGTTGGCGACTACCTAAGACGTACACATGGATGTACGGCTTGTTTAGCTCACACCTAGCTCAGCTCTTGTAAGAAAATAGGCACACACTTTGGCTTTGAAAATCACGTAAGTATCGAAAACAGGTAGGCATTCCCGTAAAGAAGGTCTCTCTATACCTACTGAGGGGAACTCACGTCGTCACTCTCGGTCGCAAATCATGCTCTACGCCTAAAATCCTCACACTTCGCGATTTATCAAATTTTAGCCTCTTTCGATTGCCCTTTTCTCAAAGTTTTCTCTTGTTATTTTTTTTTTTTTTTGGATTTTTCAATTTTGGATTTTTTATATAATTCCTACTCTACATGCAAAGCCGACACGAACGAAACTACACAACTGATAGGGTAGGTAGACTCAAATAAGCAAACGTGCAATATCAAACACAAACACATACATAAACACGTATATACACGACTAACACATCACAATATGACATACTATCATAAAACACGACACGGACCACATACATAGGCACAACACGACCTAACAAACTATATGCAGACAGGGTGATGCAGACACGAACTGGCTAGTCAAGACTAAAACTCCCCCCACACTAGAATACATCGTTGTCCTCAACGAATTTAGAAATCAAACCGAGGACTCATCATTTCTAATGCGGTGGATCTACTCGGACTCGGAACCCTGGTCCTCAGAATCCTCGTCTGCTGAACCAGGCTCCTCCTCGGCTGAACCAGCCTCATCAAAATCACTCGACTCATACCACAACTCCTCACTGTCAGGTCTAGGGTCTAGGGTCACATTGCTCGACTGAGCCTACTGAGCTACCCACTTTCCTAGAGTTTTAACGGAATCTCCCAATTTCTTCCGGCTGCTCCGGTCATGAGCAAACTGCCTCTCATTCACCGTTTTAGACTCTATCATCATCTGGTGCATGCTTCTCAAAAGAGTGTCGGTGCTCGATGACTCGCCTTCCTTCTCCTTGCCCTTCCTAGACCTAGACACCTTAGGGGGTTTCTGATATTTTGACCACTCGCGGTCGGTTGGTTGCAGGACATCCAAGTCACTCACCACTACCCCGGCCTGTATAGCCAATTTGGTCAACAAACAAGTGTGCCCCGGGGCCATTTTGTTTCCTCCGATTTGCGTGCCATTATGTTGAGACAAATCATTCGAGGAATGTCAACCCTCTGCCCTAACCAAACGCACATGGCCATACAACAATGGAGGAACGTGAATCGGGGGTTAGACGTGATACCCAAGACCCAATTCTCAAGCATCTCACAAACCCACCTAGCATGTGGGAGTAGGAATTTCTTAAGCACCGTCCAACCCATGAACTCGGCTTTCGACTTATCCCACGGATCCGCCCCCTCGCCCGGAAAACAAAAGGCATTGACCATAGGCACTACATCGGGTCTCCTAATCATGTCATGGTATGCACACGGGGTGTTGGGGTCCAACTCTCAAAATTTGAGGGCCTTGCTAATCGTCTCCGGTGTTATACGCACCCAATTACCCCTACAGTAGACCAACCTATCATCCTTACTCTCCCCCTCGTCCCCAAACCTGAGATTAACGTAAACCTCTCTCGTATCTTGCGAGCTAGATGGTACACACAACTCAAACCATTTATCTAATCACTCACGTTCATGAATAGCTATGAGTTCGGAAGGCATGAGTTTCAATTTGTCTATGGGGTAGGGTTTCTCAGCCGCACCTTTTAGCTTGAGGTATCAGTCACGAAAAGACGCAACATAAGCATGAAAGCTCACAAACCGATAGGTACAATAATTGGTCGGCGTCACATTAGCATTGGCTATCTTAAGCCTTTTGTCCGACCTACCCTTTCTCAAACGAGGCCTAGGGGGAATGGATTTGTTGAGTATGGGGTGTGGCGGAGATTCCGTCACCACATACTCGGGCTCTTCGGTGGGTATGATAGGGGGGTCCTCAAATACCATCTCGTCCACGTTGGACGGCCCTACTCTCCTAATGGAGTGAAAGACGGGGTCGTCAAACGTAGCGGCTTTTCGTTTAGACATGATACAAACAATGCAATTCAACAACTAAGGAAAGGAAAGTAAGCAAATAAAGAGAAGGATTAGGAGTACCTACGTGCCCGGAGCTCGTCTTACGGGCACGAATTTGCAGAAATTTCCGGCAAGAGCCCGATTTGCTCGCCGAAATTTTTCGTTGGCTTTTTCCGATTGAATGGTGCTCGTAGCTTCTCCTTGTTGTCCCCTTCACTTCTTCCTTCTTCACCGAGAGCTGAATTGGCTTCTTTGTTCTTCAATTTCAACTTTTCCCCGAAAAACCCTAGGTGGGTTTGAGACCCAAATCTGAACTTCTTCTTATTCAATCGCCTACAACACCAAAGAGGTGGTGTTGGAGGCTTGCGTAGGCCGCCAGAAGTCCACCCAAACGCCGGACAATCGGAGATTTTTGGTGTTGGTTGGGGTGAAATCCGTCAGAGAGAGAGATGGGTTACTCTGCTGCTGGGGTCGCCGAAGAAAGAGAGAGAGAGAGAGAGAGAGGGAGTGAGAGACGGCGTGAGAAGCGACAGAAATCCACCAAAACTCGCCGGAGATGTCAAGGGAGGAGGGTACCGTCGAGTTGCAGAGAGAGAAGAGAGGTGTGAGGGTTTGAGTGAATGAGGAGGAAGATGAACATCTGTGCCCGATTGTTCACCAAATTAACCCCAAAATCCCGATTTTGCCCTCCTGCCACCCATCCTCAGCTCTTTGACCTTCTGTTCGTGCGAACAGACTAGGTGTTCGCACGAACACTGTTCGCAAGAACAACTTTTTTGTTCGTGTTTTTAAACAGGGGTTTTTTTGCTCATTTTGTTCGTGCGAACATGGGGTTGTTCGTGCGAACACCCCTGACTTCAGCTTCAAAAATATTTTTTTTCGTCGATCCGCTGCGTTTGCTTGATCATCGAGGCTCCTTAGCTTGAATTCCATATGCTTCCCCTTTTCCTTGAGCCCATTTTTTTCGTGAAAATCTTCCCAATATTCTCGGGAACCTTGTCGCGATCACATCAATAACTTTATCGCTCCAATTCCGCCTTGCTTTTACGTCCGGACTCCGATGTGCGCCTTTCAATGCGAGTCTACGCACATCAAGAAGGGGAGTCCGAATCACGTATTCACCTGTAATCCTGCGGAAACTCAATTCAAATGTCAAATTCTCGCTCTCTCACCCCTCATAAAGCAAACTGTTCAGAAAAATACACACGACAGTATTTAAAACACAAACTCTATACTAAAACAGAAAATACGTTGGGTTGCCTCCCAACAAGCGCTTTGTAATTTACGGTCGACGGCCCGACCCAGTTACCTCAATAAGATCACGGCTCGTCAAAGTAGATAGCATCCACTTTGGCCGGTGTTGGCGCTGATTCCAAGTACGGCTTAAATCTGCTTCCATTGACGCGGAAGCATTCCTTCGTATGAGGATCTTCTAACTCAACCGCACCCCAAGGATAGATTTGGTGGATCCGGAACGGCCCAGACCATCTAGAACGAAGCTTCATGCGTTAATTGAATAACAAAACTTTCTGTCCCACACGAAGTTCTTTTGGTTTGAGACGACTGTCGTGCCATCTCTTTGTTTTTCCTTGTATATCCGGGAACTATCGTAAACCTGTAACCTCCATTCCTCAAGTTCAAGCAGCTTCATCTTCCGTGCTTGCCCTACTAACTCGGGATCCATGTTCAACCGCTTGATAGCCCAATATACTTTTTGCTCTAGCTCAACAGGGAGATGGCATGCCTCACCGAAGACGATCTGAAATGGTGACATGTTCAATGGCGTCTTCCATGCGGTACGGTATGCCCACAATGCATCATCCAGTTTCACAGCCCAATCCTTGCGTCCGACATTGACGGTTTTCTGCAAAATCCCCTTAATCTCCCTGTTAGACACTTCCGCTTGCCCATTGGTTTGGGAGTGATAAGGTAGGCAAACCTTATGGATAGACACCCCATATGACTTCAAGACTCTGGAAAACACTCGGTTTATGAAATGAGACCCTTCATCGCTCACCATTGCCCTTGGTGTGCCAAACCGAGTAAAGATGTGTTTCTTCAGGAACTTCTCAACCGTTGCTGCATCATTCTTGGGGCACGCAATTGCTTCTACCCACTTTGTCACGTAATCCACCGCAAGCAAGATGTAGAGATTCCCATAAGAAGGTGGAAGCGGTCCCATGAAGTCTATGCCCCAAACATCGAAAGGCTCCACCTCAAGCCATTCATACATTGGCATCTCATCTCGCTTGGAGATGTTACCTGTTCTCTGGCAGCTATCACACCCTGCAACCCAGTCATGACAATATTTAAAAAAAGTTAGCCAAAAGAAACCAGATTGTAGTACCTTCACGGAGGTTCGCGGACCGCTAAAATGGCCTCCACTAGGTGCTGCATGACACTGCTTGATCACATCATAGATCTCATGGGTAGGAACACACTTCCTAATGATGTTATCGGCACCCATTTTGAATAGATATGGATCCTCCCAAAAGTATTGCTTCACCACATACAAGAACCGCATCTTTTGCTGCACTGTCCAGTCCTCAGGGATCTTCCCATTTGTCAGATAATTGGCAATCGCCCAATACCATGGCTCAGTATCCCCCAAAGACATCAAGCTCTCGTCGGGAAAGTTCTCTTAAATAGGCACCTTCTCTTCCACTCCATTCTCAAGTCTTGAGAGGTGGTCCGCTACCACATTCTCAACACCCTTCTTGTCACGGATCTCTACATCAAATTCCTGCATCAAAAAGGACCCACCGCAACAATCTCGCTTGGCATCCTTTTTATCAAGAAGATATTTCAGCGCCGAATGATCTGTGAAAACAATTACTTTCGATCCCACAAGATAAGGCCGGAATTTGTGAAGAGCAAAAATCACAGCTAATAGCTCCTTCTCAGTAGTGCCATAGTTTAGTTGAGCCTCATTAAGAACTTTACTAGCATAGTAAATAATGCGGCATACCTTTTCCTTACGCTGCCCCAACACTGCTCCAATGTCGAAATCACTGGCATCGCTCATGAGCTCAAATGGCAAACTCCAATCCGGAGTTGTAATGATTGGGGCTGAGGTGAGCTGTTCCTTCAAAAAGTCGAAGGCTTTCTTGCACGCTTCATCAAACACAAATGGGACACCTTTCCCAATCAATACACACATAGGCTTGCAAATCTTTCAGAATTCCTTGATAAACATGCGATAGAAACCTACATGTCCCAAGAAGCTTCGGACCCCCTTCACTGAAGTCGGATAAGGGAGCTTCTTGATCGTCTCTACCTTTGCTTGATCAACCTCCAAACCTCTGCGTGAAATATTGTGGCCAAGAACTATCCCCTCAGTGACCATGAAGTGGAACTTCTCCCAATTCAGCACGAGATTAGTGTCTTCACAACGAACCAAGACACGGCCAAGATGATGTAGACAATCCTCAAAATTGTCACCAAATAAGGAGAAATCATCCATGACGACCTCTAAATGCTTCTCAATCATGTCTGAGAAGATAGCCATCATACACCGCTGAAAATTAGCCGGTGCATTACATAATCCAAATGGCATGCGGCGGAATGCAAATTTGCCATAGGGACATGTAAAAGTGGTCTTCTCCTGGTCTTCTGGAGCAATGGCGATCTGATTGTAACCTGAGTAACCATACAGAAAGCAGTAGTACTCGTGGTGAGCCAAACGATCAAGCATTTGATCAATAAACGGCAACGGAAAGTGATCCTTGCGTGGCTTCATTCAGCTTCTTTTAATCCATGCACACACGCCAACCAGTAACTGTCCTTTGAGCAATCTGCTCATGCTTGTCGTTCTCCACCACAGTCATCCCTCCTTTCTTAGGCACACACTGGACCGGGCTAGTCCAAGTGCTGTCTGAGATCGGAAAAATAATACCAGCCTCTAGCCACTTCATGACCTCTTTTCTCACCACTTCTTTCATGTGCGGATTCAATCTCCGCTGTGCCTGGATCACTGGCTTCTTGCCTTCTTTCACCCGGGTCTTGTGCTAGCAATACACGGGGCTGATCCCCTTAATATCTGCAATAGTCCATCCAATTGCTGCTTTATGCTTCCTTAGCACATCCAAAAGATGCTCCTCCTGTGCCTGAGATAAAACAGAGGAAATAATTACGGGCAACATGTTATCAACACCAAGAAAAGAATACCTGAGATGGCTAGGCAATGGCTTCAACTCAAGCACGGGTGGTGACTTGAGTGAAGGAAAAAGAGCTAACTTTTTCTCCCCTTGCTCATATAAGTCCAGCTTGGTCCAGCTGCTCATGTGAAACACATCCATGAGAGGAATCTGATCTTCATCCTTGTACATGCCATCAATTTCATCCCACATCAATTCAGCTTCCTCATATCCCATGTCATCATCAAAAACCTCTATGCTAAAGCAATCTTCATAATTGTAGCATGAAGGCATTTTCATTGCCTTGAACACATCGAAGACTACTTTTTCATCATTGATTTGCATAGATAAATTTCCACTCTTCACATGTATAATAGCCTCCCCTGTAGCTAGGAAGGGCCTGCTAAGAATTAGAGGTACTTCGCCAACCTCTATGTCTAGGATGAAAAAATGAGCAGGAAAGATGAGAGTACCAACTTTGAACAAGATGTCTTCTATCACCCCATATGCTCTACGAATCGATCTGTCAGCCATCCGCAAGGTAACACGGATGGGACGAGGCTCCCCCACACCTAGTTTCCTGAATACGGACAAGGGCATCAAATTGATGCTTGCCCCCAAATCACACAGTGCAGTCATGGTGAGAGAATCACTGAGAGTAACCCGTATCACAAAGCTCCCAGGGTCCTTCTTCTTCTTAGGCAATCCATTCCTGACGCATTCAGAAGTTTCAGCCGTCAAATTAACATGTGCAAAATCACTCATGCGTCTCTTTCCTGAAAGAATATCCTTGAGAAACTTGGCATATGTAGGCATTTTAGAGATAGCTTCTGCAAAAGGAATGTTAATCTCCACTTTCTTGAATATGTCCAAAATCTATGAAAATCTCTAGAATCATCCCTCTTTCTCGTCCTCAAAGGATATGGAACTGCCTTAGAAACAGTAGTAGTGTCAATACGTACCTCATCCTTGTCTTTCACCGCCTCCTCATCCGTCGCGCCCTTTGATTGGGGGATCACGACATTAGTATCATCATCAAATATGTCATGCTCTTTAGCCTTAGAAGCATCGGCTCTAGCATGAGTTGGATATGGCGGATCCTTCAGTGCAATCCCGCTTCGAGTAGTGATTGCATTGATTTGACGAGGATTTTCTTCCGTGTTGGATGGCAAAGAACCTGGAGCTCTAGTTGATAGCTGAGTAGCAATCTGACCCACCTGTACCTCAAGAGAACGAAGAGAAGTCTTCGTAGCCTGTAAATCCGCAGAGACAGCCGTAACCTGCGTGGACATGTTGTTCACTTTGGTGGTCATGGTGTTCATATTATTACTCAGCTGTGTTAATGCCTTCGTCAGCTCAGAGATATCTACACTCGGCGCTGCAGTAGCTACTGGTGGAGCCTGTGAAACTGGTGGTCTATGCTGGAACCCCGGTGCATATGTCGCTCTAGACTGATCTCCATATCTAAATCCTGGATGATCCCTCGTGCCTGGTCTGTAATTCCCTTGATTCCAATTGGACCGCTGTCCTTGTGCCCCCACGTAGTTCACATCCTCGCTTGCTAGCTGTGCTAATGATGACTCATAATCTGGCTCCTTTACGCTTTCCACTGTCTTCTTGTCCTGATAAACATTCTTGGCCAAGTCAGACACCATCTTGCTGATGTAACACCCCCCAAATTTTCATTACTGAAAGTCTGGGCGTGCCCTTCTCATGGAGAGTTACCCACCATGATCAGGAAAAGGATCTTTGCTTCGGATTCAGAAAAACATACTTTAATACATAAAAGCGTTCACAACCTTGTTCAGAGTTATTACAAACCAATATCTTACAAACAGCGGAAGATAGTGAGATTGCTACTTTATTTAGGCTAGGGGAAGCTTGCGCTAGTACTCGACGTTCCCATCCCCGGTGTAGGCCACTCCTGTGGTGGTTTTACAAAATAAGGACACCACAGTTGAAAATTCAGTGAAAACTGAGCGAGAACGTATCACAACGCGTAAACAAGAATGAGGCACAACAAGTTATTCCAAGTTTATTTATTCCGAAAAAGCAGTTTAATTATTTAATCAGGATGATCCATAACCAATATCGTATCCAGTGTGGACGGCGAAGTAATTCGCCTGTCCGAACCGATTCCACCTCGACAACTAGACCTTAAGTGTCGACACCCCCTACGAGGGAAGCTTTTGTCCCAAGAGAGTAGTACTAGAGCCTTACCCTGTGCTAATGTGCCCCAGGGGTACTCATAGAGTCACCTTCGACTCATGTCCCAAGCTTTGCTTGGTCTACCATATTAAGTCCCAAGCTTTGCTTGGTCTACCATATTAAGTCCCAAGCTTTGCTTGGTCAACCATGTAAAGTTCCCGAAATATTAAGTTCAAACATGTAAAAGAATGAGACCATTTGACGAAGTGAGATATTTAGTAAATACAAGTAATGAGTAAAGAGTTTAAAACATTTAATATCCAAGTCAAGCAAGTAGAGGCATTATATTAAACACGCGTTTTGAGAGTAAGGGTTGAGCCTACGAACTCACCTACACGTCTGTTTGTGGTTCAAATGTACTCGACGTAGCCTTCGTCGGTAAACTCGGTGTCTACAAATAAGGATAAACCCTAATTAACACTTAATCGCTTAATATGCAAGTGTCTAATATAATATGTATGATATGCGTGTTGATCTTAGTTAATTATTCGGCGGTGATTAGGTACGTGACCTACTTAAGTCTTAACGGTGTTCCTCTAATTAAAATCTTAGGACATTTTTATTGGTCCAAATTAGTTATTATTTATTTATTTATTTATTTAATTACTAAACTAATACTAATCTACACGTCTTAATCTTAGTTTAATAACTCTAATTATTAATATGCTAACTACTAGTCCTAATTCTAATTAACATTAGTTTACTAATCAAGTACTAAAATAAAACAAGGGTAGTCATTTGTATTTATAGTAAAGTATGGGTAGGGTAGGAAATAGCACATTTACCCTTAAAGTAATCAAATTCTCAAAACAAGTTGTTGCTAGTTTCTTAAAAGACACTTTAACCCTATAACAAAACATTATTTTTTTAACTTTTCCGATTTCGACGAAAATAACGTGGGTGGTTCCCGGGACACTAATTATCATTTTTATGTAAAAATATATGGACGGTAGTTTCAAACACTGCTCTTTTTAGAGCGTTTAATTCCTATAAAAAATTGACTGAAAGTAATTGTAAAAGACAACTACTACCCCAAAGTATGAAATCATTAGCTATGACGATTTCTAACGTTCCGTTTTCGACCAAATTAACATGGATGACTCTAGAGACATGTGTGAGCAAGAATATGCAAGAATGTGTTGAATGCGAAGTAAGGTAAGGAAGTTGTACCGAGTTTTCGCTAAAGTAGGCGGTGAAACGGGATGAGCTTTTGGGACCTTGTGAGTCTCTGCGGATAGTTGTAAATGAGTCTATGGAGTGTCACGGAGTGATTGGTAGTAACCGTGACTTAAACGGTGGTCGTTGGTGAACAAGACAGTTGTGTAGTGCTCTCGGGAAGTCACCAAAGCTTGGTGGCTATGGAGTTTTCCTGCGAGGTGAAGGGGTTGTGTTGGTGGAGGTGGTGTTGGTGTTGGATATGGAAGAGTTTGTGGTGATGATGGTGGTGGTGGCTATGGAGTTTCTGGAGCTCTTGTTATGGCGTTGTTGGTTTTTGCCGTGAAGTAGCAATAGAGTTTGGGTCATATTTATAGGTAGGAAATGATGAAAAGAAATAGGAAATAAAGGGTAAAAGTTGTCAGAATGTGAATGTGTTTTTCACCGCAAGATCCATTTTATAGGGAATTAAATGTTTGGCAAAATTTCTTTGATGCAGTTGAACTTTGCAGAAAATAATCTTACCGACATATGTAAATAATTGGCTGTGATGATTGTACCGTAATAATAGGTATAGCATGATAAAAGTCGCCACGTAAAATATGTGATACTCTAATAGTGTACACGTTATCAAATATTATTGTGGTAGACATATAGCACCATGTTATTTTTATTAACACTTAGCCACATAAAAATAATACCACAAAATATTAAGGTCAAGATGTCAGTTTACACTCTATATTGCCATAAAACATGAATATTTTATTCTTAAAATACGCAATTAAATTTCGGGTTGTTTCATCTTTCCCTCCTTAAGATCAAGCTTCGTCCTCGAAGCGCAAAGATTATATCTCATAGAGGTAAATGTAATGATAAGAATGCAATGTATGTAATGTAGTATGAACGTGTGACAATAAATGTGCGACGGTCTCCTCCCCCTTAAAGGAGTGACGTCCTCGTCACTCGAGTTAATACCTGGTCAAATAAGTGTGGATATCGTTGTTTCATGTCGGCTTCAGCTTCCCAAGTGACATTTTCATTCAGATGACTGTTCCATAACACTTAGACTAACGTGGTTGACGTGGTACGAGTCTTTCTAGTCTTTGTGTCTAGGATTTTAACAGGATGTTCTTCGGATGTAGGAATAGGGTCTAATTCCAAGGGTTCAGGATCTAGGATATGTGATGGGTCTGGAATGTACTTCTTAAGTTGAGACACATGGAAGACGTTATGGACTCGACCTAAATTGGAAGGAAGATCTAAGCGGTAGGCTACTTCGCCTATCCTGTCCAGTACGTCGTAGGGACCGATGAACTTGGGACTGAGTTTTCCTTTCTGATTGAAACGAGAGACTCCTTTGGTCGGTGATACCTTCAGGAAGACCTTTTCTCCAACCTGAAACTCCACGGGTCTTCGTTTCTGGTCAGCATAAGACTTCTGTCGATCCTGAGCTGCTTTCATCCGCTGTTGGATGATTCTGACCTGACTCATCATCTCCTCAATCATTTGTGGCCCCAATACTAGCGTCTCGCTGATGTCGTTCCAACACAAGGGTGTCCTACATTTTTGCCCGTACACTACCTCATAGGGTGCCATCCCTATACTTGCGTGGTAACTGTTGTTGTACGAGAACTCTATTAGTGGCAACCGGTCTACCCAAGAACCTTGGAAATCCATGACACATGCTCGTAGCATATCCTCCAGGGTCTGTATGGTTCGTTCTTTCTGTCCATCAGTAGCTGGGTGGAAAGCGGTACTGAACTTTAGCTGAGTTCCTAAGGCTTTCTGTAATGCTTGCCAGAAATGTGACAGATAGTTTGGGTCTCGGTCTGACACGATGTCCTTTGGCACTCCATGGTATCTAACGATATTTTTAATGTATGCGTCCGCTCGCTGCTCCATATCCCAAGTGTCCTTCATTGGGATGAATCTTGCCGTCTTTGTCAATCTGTCCACCACAACCCAAATCTGGTTGAGGCCATTCTTCGTCACTGGCAAAGCAGTCACAAAGTCCATCGAGATGGAATCCCATTTCCACATGGGTACTTCTAAAGGTTGCACCAAACCTCCTTTCCTCTTGTGTTCGAACTTCACCTTTTGGCAAGTGAGGCATCGAGCTACAAACTCTGCAACTTCGTTCTTCATCCTTGGCCACCAGAACTGCTTCTTCAGGTCCTTGTACAATTTATCACCTCCTGGATGGACTGAGTATGGCGTGTTGTGGGCTTCCTTCATCAATCGTTCCTTAACCTCTGTACACTTCTGGGGTACACACCATCTCTCTTTGTACCTTATGCTCCCATCGTCGTGTACTCGGAAGTCCTTGGTCGATCCATCCTCGATCTTCTTCCTGATCCTTTCTAGCTTTACATCTCCTGGTTGTCCTTTTCTAATCTCTTCAAAGATGTCTAGGGTGGCTACTAAATTGCACAACACTTCTTCCCTTGCTCCGTTCTGATTGATTTCAATTCCTAGTTTCTGAATGTCATTTTGCAACTCCCTCGGTAAGCTTCTTAACGCATTGATGGTATGGCTCGTCTTCCTACTTAAGGCGTCTGCAACTACATTTTCCTTTCCTTCATGGTATTGGATTTGCAGTTCATAGTCCTTGATCAAATCCAACCATCTCCTTTGCCTCATGTTCAAGTCCTTTTGGGTAAACAAATACTTAAGGCTTTTGTGGTCGGTGAAAATCTTACAGGTTGCACCATAAAGGTAGTGTCTACAAATTTTCAATGCGTGGACAATCGCGGCCAGCTCTAGGTCATGAGTTGGGTAATTCTCCTCATAAGATTTTAGCTGTCGTGAAGCATATGCAATCACCTTCCCTTCTTGCATTAGAACACATCCTAACCCGTGTTTCGAAGCATCACTATAGACCTCAAACTCCCTCGACTCTGATGGTAGGGTCAGAATAGGTGCTGTGGTTAGCCTTTCTTTTAGGGTTTGGAAGGCTTCCTCACATTTCTCATCCCAATGGTATTTGGTGGTTTTCTTCATCAGATTGGTCAGTGGTCTGGCTATTTTGGAAAAATCCTTCACGAATATCCGGTAATAACCTGCTAGTCCCAAGAAACTACGGATGTCTGTTGCACTCTTGGGTTGTTGCCAATCCCTAACAGCGGTTATCTTTCCTGGGTCTACAGAAATTCCCTCCTTAGATATTATGTGTCCCAAGAAAGGTACCCTATCCAGCCAAAATTCGCACTTGGAAAACTTAGCATACAACTGTTCTTGCTAAGGGTTTGCAAAACTGCTCTAAGATGTTCCTCGTGTTCTTCTTTCCCTTTAGAGTACACCAAAATGTCATCAATGAACACTATCACAAAGCGGTCCAAGTAAAGTTTCATGACCCGGTTCATCACATCCATGAATACAGCAGGTGCATTGGTTAAACCAAAAGGCATAACAGTGAACTCGTAATGCCCATATCTGGTTCTAAAGGCAGTCTTAGGGATGTCCTTCTCGGCTACCCTTAAATGGTGATAACCTGACCTTAAGTCGATCTTGGAAAAGGTATCGGCTCCCTGTAGCTGGTCAAAGAGGTCATCTATCCTTGGAAGTGGGTATCGGTTTTTGACAGTCACATTATTAAGCTCCCTGTAATCAATGCAGAGTCTCAAACTACCATCCTTCTTCTTGACAAACAAGACTGGTGCCCCCCATGGTGAAACACTCGGCTTGATATACCCCTTATCCAACAGCTCCCTTAGTTGTTCCTTCAACTCTTCTAGCTCTACTGGCGCCATCCTATAAGGTGCTTTGCAGATCGGTCCCGTCCCTGGTACAAGGTCGATGGTAAACTCCACGGCTCTTTGAGGTGGCATTCCTGGGATCTCGTCGGGAAATACATCGGGAAACTCATGAACAACTGGGATGTCCTCAAGTTTCATCGTTCCCACACTATCGTCTCGGACAGAACATAGATAGGCTTGGTGGCCCTTACTTATGGCTTTAACTACAGAAAGTGCAGACA
Organism: Linanthus parryae; assembly: GCA_023055425.1. Classification (NCBI taxonomy): domain Eukaryota; kingdom Viridiplantae; phylum Streptophyta; class Magnoliopsida; order Ericales; family Polemoniaceae; genus Linanthus; species Linanthus parryae. The sequence continues at coordinate 2,482,840 of JALGPY010000015.1, forward strand.
CAATTTTGACATTGGGTTTTTCGGTGATTCCTATGTGAGAGATTCTATTCCCATCTGGTCCTCTAAGGCTTACCTTTTGGTTACGACAATCTATATGAGCATGGTGTTTTCCTAGCCAGTCCATTCCTAGGATAACGTCAAGGTTTTGTAGGTCGAAGAGGATTAAGTCAGTGGGTATCTCACTTTTCTGGATGGTTATGACTACTCCCATTATGATGGAATCACAATTTACTACCCGTTTTGCTGGTGTAGATATAGACACAGGGTTCATAGGAGAGGATTGAAGTCCTAGTTTTCTAGCAAGAAATGACGATATGAAAGAATAGGATGCTCCACTATCAAAGAGTACCTAAGCAGGAGTGTTGTGAACTAAGAATGTACCAGTAACCACGTTCGTCGCAGCGTCTGCTTCCGTCTGGTTCATGGCATAGATTTGTCTTGCGCTCCTCGGGTTTCCGTTCCCCTTGTTGTTATTGCTCCCGTTCCCAGCTGGTTGTGCATTTCGGTTGTTGCTTCCTGCAGGTGCGTTGTAGTTGTTCCCTTGGGTTTTCCCTGCCTGATTGTTGTTGTTTCCACGACCATTTCCGCCGAATTGGTTATTGTTAGGTGGGTACTTGTTTCCATGCTGGTAGTTCGGGCGAGGGTTTCCCTGGTTCTGTCTCGGGTATCCGCTCCCTCCTGCCCTGCCATTATGGAGATCAGCTTTCTTAGCGTTACACTCAAACACTCGGTGGCCACGCTTCTTACAGTAGAAACATTCCACGGTCTTTCCTTCGCAGTCAACTCCAGGGTGGTCTCTACCACATTGCTTGCAATGGTAGTGACGGGGTCGTCCGTTGGCGTCAGTGTTGTAGTTCCCAAAGTTAGTGCGGTTCATTCCACGGTATCCCTCGAATGTGTTGGGTTTGGACCTCTTGTTAGCATGGTTGTGTTCCTTGGAGTTGTTTACTTCTTCCTCCTTCCTCTTGTTGGCCCGATTCCCTTGCACTCCCTCGACTTCCCCAATGAGAGCTGCTACTTCGTACGCCTCCCTTAGGTTAGCACTCCTAGCAGGAATCACGTCCCTCTGGATGCCGTAGCAAAGTCCTTTGACGAAGCGTCTGACCTTCAATTCTTCGGTTTCCACCAGTGCCCCGGCAAAGCGCGACAATTCTGTGAACTTACTGTAGTATTCCGACACTGTCATTTGCCTTGCCTCAGGGTTAAAAACTCTTCATACTTCAGGTCCTTAACATGGAAGGGATAGAAGCGTTCCCTCAGTGCTTCCAAAAATGTTTCCTAGTCAAGGTTACCATGGGCCATCAACCTGTCCTTATCGAGGGTCCACTAGGTAGCTGCCTCTTCGTCTAGGTAGAGTGCTACTATATCCACCTTTTGGTCGGGTGGGCAACCGACAGAGATCAGGATTTTCTCTATTTTTCAGATCCAGTTCTCGAGGGTTACTGGGTCCTCTTGCCCCATGTAGTAGGTTGGGTTTCTCTCGGCATCTCTCTTAGCCCAGTTTGTCCCAACATGTTCCCTTTGTTCTCTCTCTTCTCTTTCCCTCTCTTCTCTTTGTTCCTTCTCTTCTCTCCTCGCAACGAGATCGCAATAGTGTATGAGTAGTTCCTCCATTTGGGCGCTCCTCCTTGCTGCCGACATTTTCGAGTTCCTATTACAATAGCGCAGTTAGATTAGTTCACTCAGGGAAAGGCTAATGGTAACACGTATCTAAGCATTATAAATTAGGGGTTACAATATCTATGCTGTGTTCCCTGATGTGTTGCCAACTAGGTCGATGGTCAAACATTCGTAGTCAAAAGTCTCAGTGGCATGGAATAAGGAGACAAGTTTCCGATGTACTGTTCTTAGTTTGCGGGTATGGTTCCCCTAACAGTTCTTCTTATTGCCTATATTAGACTTTCACCTCATATAGAACGTACCACACCCCTCCTTGAACTCATTTTCTAAGTTGCTATGGTCCTTTAGGCATCGCCATGTCTGAGTCTCCCACAAGGACTCCCCCTCCTTCTCCGTCCTCGTGGTCCTTGGCTCTTCCGAATCCCTCGGTGCCTATACCAGAGCCTGAGCCGGTGTGCGTTATTTCAGGGACAGAGGCTATCTTTGGCGTTTCTTCTTTCCATAGAGATTCGTCAGGTCCGCTCCCTTGGCTATGCAGTATCCCAATGCCATATCCAACTCCACCTTCGGCACCTTCGGTGCATAGGTCATCCTCAATTTTGCCATCTCGACCAGTGGGTCGGCCACGTTTCGCTGCTCGTGCATGTACGGTCATGCTCTCAGAAGAGGTTCACGTTCGCCTGGGTCAATTGGGGCGGTTTCTTAGGCTCCACAATGACACCCAAGTTATTGAATGGCTTTTTCGGCACGCTCGTCATGCTATTCGGGATCTAGCTGATCCTAGAAGACAGACTCGTAATGAAGGGTCACAGAATGCTCGTTCCTAGGTAGTCCATGGTAATATTCAGTGTTGTACTATGTGTCTCTAAGTGTAATGGCCTCGGCATTGTATTTTCTCCGTTCTTAAGGAAGTAATGAATTATTAGTCCTAAGCATGTTTAGCAGAATATTATTATTATTATTATTATTAAATGACCTAATTGCCCCCAACGGTTATAATTACAGAAAATGAACATTTTTTTTCCTCCAACGGACAACAGTCCCTCCAACGGCTATAAAAGGCTAAAAGTCAATTATACCCTTCAACCTATTCGTATAACGGCTAGTAGGGAGGTTAGAAACATAAATTTATGTCCTTGGGGTTTCTATAAATAGAAGCTTCGTACCATACGACTCCCACAACTCAAACATATATAGAAATGTCTTCGGAGGGTACTATGGCTATTATGGCACTAATCCTTACGTTGTATGTGGTGGTCCTCTTCGTGCGACTCGGCTTCCCCTTCATCAATCAACCATTGCTCCCTTTCCTTCTGATTTGGTTGTTCGGCTTAATTCTCATGTTGGTAGCATTTCGTTGGGAAAAACAGGAGACAGCGATGTACGAAAGGATGAAGTACCAGTGATGTAGTTTTTTCCTATTTTTCCTTTTTGAATAAAAGTCACATTTTTTTTTTTTTGCAATGAGTTACCAATATTTCTAACAAGAAGTCTTTTATTACAAGATAAACATGACTACGTAGTATACGTTCACACAACAAGATCATTAAGGCACACCACATAATTATTCGCACACATAATACTTAGGCATCATAATGACACGCTTAGCTAGACCCAACCATTCATTTAGGCAAACGTGGGCGGGCTAACACACTCTTCCTCGCAGTTGTTATTCTGCATCTCGGTCTCGGTTTGCACTTTCTACGCCTCTTATAGACATTACCAGAAAATCTTCGTCTCTCCCAGTGCTCCTTGACTCCTAGCATTAGGTCTAGAAGTGTTCGTGGACAGGGTATGAGGGGGTACACATAGGGGTTCGGGAAGAAGTTGCCTGTGATGGCATCTTGGTATCGCTCATTGAGTAGGATCCAGGGTTGGCGATTGGGTAAGGCCGCTAGCATGCAGTACGTAATGACCTTCGGGTTCATAAATCTGCTCTCGGTGTAGCCCTCATGCATGTCCACCCAATCGGAACATCGGTCAATCATACGCTCGAGGTAGTCGGTAAAATCCTCCCCATCACCCAAGGTGGTGTTGACCAGGTGGTCGCTGTTCAGCTCGCGACTCTTCCAAATTTCCATCTAGAAAGGAATTACACGTTTAGTGTCCTGTTATACCACGTAAATAGAGCATGCTTCTCACATTATCGTCGGTACCCTTTTTCCCCCGTCCTCATTCCTTAAGTTCATGTTTTATCTTTCCCTAATCAATTTTTTTTGAAAATAAATCTTGAGTTTTATCTTTTTTTTTCGGAAATCGATTTCCACTTTAATTATGGTGTATTAAACTTTGAATCCAAAGATGCTCTGATACCAACTGTAACACCCCCAAATTTTCATTACTGAAATTCTGGGCGTGCCCTTCTCATGGAGAGTTACCCACCATGATCAGTAAAAGGATCTTTGCTTCGGATTCAGAAAAACATACTTTAATACATAAAAGCGTTCACAACCTTGTTCAGAGTTATTACAAACCAATATCTTACAAACAGCGGAAGATAGTGAGATTACTACTTTATTTAGGCTAGGTGATGCTTGCGCCAGTACTCGACGTTCCCATCCCCGGCGTAGGCCTCTCCTGTGGTGGTTTTACAAAACAAGGACACCACAGTTGAAAAGTCAGTGAAAACTGAGCGAGAACGTATCACAACGCGTAAACAAGAATGAGGCACAACAAGTTATTCCAAGTTTATTTATTCCGAAAAAGCAGTTTAATTATTTAATCAGGATGATCCATAACCAATATCGTATCCAGTGTGGACGGCGAAGTAATTCGCCTGTCCGAACCGATTCCACCTCGGCAACTAGACCTTAAGTGTCGACACCCCCTACGAGGGAAGCTTTTGTCCCAAGAGAGTAGTACTAGAGCCTTACCCTATGCTAATGTGCCCCAGGGGTACTCATAGAGTCACCTTCGACTCATGTCCCAAGCTTTGCTTGGTCTACCATATTAAGTCCCAAGCTTTGCTTGGTCAACCATGTAAAGTTCCCGAAATATTAAGTTCAAACGTGTAAAAGAATGAGATCATTTGACGAAGTGAGATATTTAGTAAATACAAGTAATGAGTAAACATGAGTTTAAAACATTTAATATCCAAGTCAAGCAAGTAGAGGCATTATAGTTAAACACGCGTTTTGAGAGTAAGGGTTGAGCCTACGAACTCACCTACACGTCCGTTTGTGGTTCAAATGTACTCGATGTAGCCTTCGTCGGTAAACTCGGTGTCTACAAATAAGGATAAACCCTAATTAACACTTAATCGCTTAATATGCAAGTGTCTAATATAATATGTATGATATGCGTGTTGATCTTAGTTAATTATTCGGCGGTGATTAGGTACGTGACCTACTTAAGTCTTAACGGTGTTCCTCTAATTAAAATCTTAGGACATTTTTATTGGTCCAAATTAGTTAATATTTATTTATTTATTTAATTACTAAACTAATACTAATCTACACGTCTTAATCTTAGTTTAATAACTCTAATTATTAATAGGGTATGCTAACTACTAGTCCTAATTCTAATTAACATTAGTTCACTAATCAAGTACTAAAATAAAACAAGGGTAGTCATTTATATTTATAGTAAAGTATGGATAGGGTTGGAAATAGCACATTTGCCCTTAAAGTAATCAAATTCTCAAAAACAAGTTGTTGCTAGTTTCTTAAAAGACACTTTAACCCTATTACAAAACATTATTTTTTTAACTTTTCCGATTTCGACGAAAATAACGTGAGTGGTTCTCGGGAAACTAATTATCATTTTTATGTAAAAATATATGGACGGTAGTTTCAAACACTGCTCTTTTTAGAGCGTTTAATTCCTAAAAAAATTGACTGAAAGTAATTGTAAAAGACAACTACTACCCCAAAATATGAAATAATTAGCTATGACGATTTCTAACGTTCCGTTTTCGACCAAATTAACATGGATGACTCTAGAGACATGTGTGAGCAAGAATATGCAAGAATATGTTGAATGCGAAGTAAGGTAAGGAAGTTGTACCGATTTTTCGCTAAAGTAGGCGGTGAAACGGGATGAGCTTTTGGGACCTTGTGAGTCTCTGCGGATAGTTGTAAATGAGTCTATGGAGTGTCACAGAGTGATTGGTAGTAACCGTGACTTAAACGGTGGTCGTTGGTGGTGTTGGTGAACAAGACAGTTGTGTAGTGCTCTCGGGAAGTCACCAAAGCTTGGTGGCTATGGAGTTTTCCGGCGAGGTGAAGGGGTTGTGTTGGTGGAGGTGGTGTTGGTGTTGGAGATGGAAGATTTGGTGGTGATGATGGTGGTGGTGGCTATGGAGTTTCTGGAGCTCTTGTTATGGCGTTGTTGGTTTTTGCCGTGAAGTAGCAATAGAGTTTGGGTCATATTTATAGGTAGAAAATGATGAAAAGAAATAGGAAATAAAGGGTAAAAGTTGTCAGAATGTGAATGTGTGTTTCACCTAGGCCAGATCCATTTTATAGGGAATTAAATGTTTGGCAAAATTTCTTTGATGCAGTTGAACTTTGCAGAAAATAATCTTACCGACATATGTAAATAATTGGGTGTGATGATTGTACCGTAATAATAGGCATAGCACGATAAAAGTCGCCACGTAAAATATGTGATACTATAATAGTGTACACGTTATCAAATATTATTGTGGTAGACATATAGCACCATGTTATTTTTATTAGAACTTAGCCACATAAAAATAATACCACAAAATATTAAGGTCAAGATGTCAGTTTACACTCTATATTGCCATAAAACATGCATATTTATTCTTAAAATACACAATTAAATTTCGGGTTGTTTCAGCTGATCCCATTCTTCCACTTATTATCTTTCAGTTCTGGCAATGCTGATAATCTCCTGGAATCATAGAACTGGGTATCTTGCTTGGCAAGCTGCTTCATGAGTGCATAGGCTCCTTCTTTATCAACCGAGTATAGGAAATTTCCCCTAGCTTCTCTGTTGACTAGCTCCTGATTGTGGCGTTCTAGGCCATGGTAAAAGACTTGCAGAATCTTGTAATCACCGAAGTCATGATTCGGGCACTTCCTATTCAAGTGCATATAACGATACCATGCATCTACCACGGTCTCATCATCACGTTGGCGGAAGCCCATAATGTCACCCTGCAACTCAATTACCCGCTGCACTGGGTAAAACTTGGCCATGAATTCATCCACACATTGAGCCCATGTAGTGATTGAATCCGGAGCTCTCGACTCAAGCCACTTCTCAGCTGCACCTTTCAGACAATAGGGGAATATAATAAGCTTCAACGCCTCTGGAGTCACGTTCTTGTACTTAACAGTCTTGATATATGCGCTGAACTTCCCAATAATCATTGGGGTCTTCATCCTTGTTCCCATAAAACTGGAACTGGTTGGTCACCGTTTGAATCGTAGCTGGCTTGAGATCAAAATGTTCAGCCTGTATGTCTGGCACTACAATTGTCGGATTGTGTCCATACGTGGACGCCTGGAATTTCTCCACAATAGCCTGCCGAGACTTGTTGTACGGTGTCTGGGCGTTGCGATCATTTAACTATTTTGATAACTCTTCTACTCGCTGATTGAGCTGCTCGTTGGTCAATTGATCACCCATAATGCTCTGTTTCTGTCTTCTCCTCTGATCTCTGAATAACTGCTCTGGGTCTTCAAGTGGGGGCACAAGTTCTCTAGGGATCCTGGGCATACACTGATGACCTGAAAAGCAGAATCAAATACAAGTGAGAAAACAAAATAGCTAATTAAACAAAAATAAAAGAGATATCCTAAATCAATTTCTACTAAACTAATAAACCGTTAAAGTCCCCGGCAACGACGCCAAAAAATTGACGCGAATTCTTAACGCGCTTAAACGCAAGTATACAGTCAAGTAGTATTATGAGTATTTTTAAGACTCCGAGTATTGAACCCAAGGGAATTTACGATTATTAGCTAAATAGAGATTAATTCTACGATATCTACGTAACCGGTAAAAAGGTATTTTATTTTATAAGTTTGTCGCCCACAAACAAGAGACTTAAAATTAACGACTACTAACTAATTATTTTTGTGGAATTTTCACTTTTAACGAAATTACTTGTGATAGAATACGATTAATAAAGAAGAACTAGGCAATTGATGGTCCCTAGGGTTGTTAACGATTTCTGGATTATGCTTGAAACACTCTATGCACGTTCTAGTTATAACGGGTAATACTCATCACGATCTTCTCTCAATCTCACATGAATTTATGCAATAAATAGCCTTCGGGTCCTCTCTGTCCACCTCCGTCTACCATTACACTCTAGTTGATTTGCTAGGCTCGTTCACCGGGTCCCGTCGGCCCACCGTTTTCACTAAGTTCTAGCAATATCAACCGAAACTACCCTCACACGATTAATCAAGTTCATATCTCCTCTCGGTCTCAAGAAACTACAAGATCATCTATACTATTCTTTAACACATATCAACAAGTTCACACTCGTGCAACCCTATCAACAAATAATATTCTACGGGTGATCAAGCTAAGAACATTAATAATACAACACAAGCATAGATAGGCTAACTAGAACATTTATAGCATTAAGCAAAAGCATGAAACAAGTCGTAAAATCCGGAAAAACATCCACAAACCCTAGTTTTCCACCAATCACCTAGCTTTTAAGAAGTTTAGCTAGACATAGAAACGTTCAACATATTCAAAATAATGATAATCATGAAGAATAGACGAAGAAACGATAATCAAACGCTAAAATCTTCAATATTGATGATCCTCCAAGCTCCAAGCGTTTTCTCCCGTCTTCTCCAGCTCTCTAGACTCCAAAGATGCCTGAATACCTCTCAAAGATCGTCCCTCTATGTTATAATAAGGTTGGAGTCTTCAAACTTTCAAGAAATCGCAAAAAAACCCCAAAACTATGCTTCTGGCCACTCTGTTCGTGCGAACAGTCGACTGTTCGTGCGAACAGCCTTTCCTTCTCTGTTCGTGCGAACAAATTTGCTGTTCGTACTTTTCAGCAGTCACTTTTTCTTGATTTTTGGCCTTCAAAAATTCTTCTAAGTGTTCTTGTTCGTGCGAACAAGAAGGTGTTCACACAAACACTTCTTAAAACTCCACTTTCTTGCTTCTTTCTTGATTCCTCCTCTATCGTCTCCATTCCCGAGCATATCCTTGAGCTATCCTCTTGTTCTAAAGTTTGTTCCCGCTCCAAAATCATCGCTCCAAGCTCCCGGTTCCTGAAATACACAACACGAACACATTTCGAAGATCACATGCGATAACCAAGTCATAAATCATACGAAAAACGCCCGGATTACGAAATAAAGCTCAATAACTCAAGTATGCTCAAAACAACTCGGATTTGGTCGATTTCTCACGTAAATGCACCGAAACGCTCGCCAAACAGTAGTGAATCGTAAATAATATAACTCCTAATGCGGAGTTATAAGCTAGGTTCATGTGGTTGATGTCCTTAAAACCTAGGCCTCCTGCCTTCTTGGGAAGTTGCAGACATTTCCATTTCAACCAGTGAGTTATGCGTTCTCCAAAAGCATTGTTCCAAAAGAAATTGCAAATTTTGCTTCTCGGGAGATTACAAGTTTTTTGCGGGAGCTTGAAAACTGTCATTACATAAGAGGGGATTGCTTGTACTACTGCCTTTAGAAGGGCTTCCTTCCCAGATTGATTCAAGTACTTGGCTTTCCATCCAAGGGTCTTTGAGTCATATCTCATGGTGATTTCATCCACACTATTTTTTTTTGGTATTACCCCAACTAAGGGGTAAACCCAGGTATTTCCCAAAATTTGTGCTCACCTGAACTTGTAAGATATTGGCCACTTCCTGTTTTATGTGCTCACTGGTGTTAGGGCTGAAAACCACACTATACTAGTTTTTGTTTATGAGTTGTCCAGTAGCCAAGCAATACTTCCCCAAACATCTTTCCAATAAAAGGGTGTTTTCTCTATTGGCCTTGCCCACAAAGAGTGCATCGTCAGCAAATAGTAGGTCGGTAAGCTTAGGACCATTCCTGGATATTTGAAGACCTTTATAATTGAGAGAAGAAGAAGCTTTGTGTATAATCTTGCTCATAAAGTTGGCTGCAAGGATGAAAATATAAGGAGACATTGGGTCTCCTTGTCTTAGCCCTCTGTTGTGGGTAATTTCTGCCAAAAGTTCTCCATTTATCTTGATTTTGTACTTCACACTAGTGATGCAGCTTTTAATAATCTAAATCCACAAATATTTAAGACCAATCTTTGCAAGGAGAGCAAGTAGGAAGTCCCACTCAAGCCTATCATATGCCTTGTTCATGTCCAATTTAAGGGAAAAGAAGCCATGTTTACCTTTCTTCTTTTGACTAATATATTGAATCATTTCTTGAGCCACCAAACTATTGTCTTGTATTTGTCTTCCATCAATAAAAGCACTCTGCTCCTCATAATTTCTTCTTTAAGAATGAACTTTAGTCTATCCACAATAATTCGGGCTATCACTTTGTAAAGGAAGTTACAGAGAGCTATGGGTCTAAATTGACCCACTTCTTCAGGATTTTTGACTTTAGAGATCAAAGCTAGTATAGTGTTATTAAGATCAAGGGGGAGTATACATGTGGTAAACACTTGTTGAATCAGTTAGGGGTGCAACTTGGACGAGTTGAACCCGACCAACCCGAACCCAGCCCAGACTAAAGTCGGGCTTGGGCACATGTTTTGAGTAATTTGGACGGGTTCGGACAGAAATTCTGAACCCGAATTACAATTAGGGTCGGGCTTGGGTACGAATATTAAATGGATACTCATTACCTATAAATCTTATATTTGGGGAGCATTATATAGCATATTTATCAAGAATATACTATTTTATATTAATTATTAGTGATATTTTTAATTATGTTTATGTTCACAACTAATAGATTTTTTTTCATAAACTATATAGTACTCTCTTGTATAAATAGATATTTTTAATTCACTATAACAATATATAGTCATTATTTTTTAGCCTTAAATAACAAAAAAAAAAGTTTCTACATTCGGTATATATTTTTATTTGCAAGTTATTAACTTACCTTTGAGGGGACAATTTAATTGAGTTGAATGTGATAATTATGTTAATTTATTTAGTTTAATCGGCTTGCCCGAATTCAACCCGAACCCGAATTGGTTTGTTCGAATTTGGGCTTGGACGGGGTGGCGATGCTCCTAACCCGGGGCTGGGCTGGGCTTGGGCAACCTCGACAGAACTCGGGCTTGGACTTGGGCGTCAACCCGCCCAACCCCCCCGAGTTGCAGTCCTAGAATCAGCTGTACTAAATCTCCTTGCATGATTTCCCAATACTGTTGATAGAAGAGACCATGAAGACCATCAGGACCTGGAGCTTTCTCAGCTCCCAAAGAGAAAATAGCCCTTTTAACTTCTTGACAAGAGACATGTTTCATGAGAGTGGCATTCATCTCATCAGTGATGAAGGGAGTGATGAGATTTAAAGTCTGATTAAAATCCCTGTACCCTTCAGATTGAAACAATTTCTGAAAATGCTCTAGGAAAATGAGGTGAATCTCTTTTTTAGAGTCAATCCAAATGCCATCAAGATCTTTGATTCTGGATATCTTGTTGCATTGCCTTCTTTGCAAAGTAGTTGCATGAAAAAATTTAGTGTTGCTGTCACCCATATCAACCATTTAATCCTTGCTCTTGAAGCCCAATACTTCTCTTCTTATCTCATGAGTTGACCAAGGTGCAACTTAACTTTTCTGATGTCCTCACCACTATTGGTAGAAATAGGATCATTCATTAGCTGTGTGAGGTGCTCTTTAGCTCTTTTGATTTGGATCTTGCAATTCTTGAAAGTTCTTTTACTCCATCTCCATAAGTTCATTGAGCAATTTTTTTGTTTCTCAAAGAAAGTAGCACTTGGAATGTTCCATGAGCTTCTAACAACATCTTCACACTCCTCATGATCCACCCAATCAGTGGCGGAGCCACATAGAGGCACGGGGGTGCAAGTGCACCCCTGAATTTTTGAAAAACTACTACTATACTCCCATAATGCTTTAATAATTTCAGTTGAGCCCTTATTAAATAGTAGTAGTGCACCTCAAAATATTTACATTCTGCAGTTGTGCCCCTCCTCTTACGGATTTGTGCCTCCCCTCTTACAGATTTCTGGCTTCGCCACTGCACCCAATAGAACTCAAACTTCAACAATTGGGTAGGAGTAGTGCTAGTACCATCTGTGTTGAGAATTATTGGACTGTGGTCAGAGCCTATAGGAGGCAAAGCTGTAGCTTCTGCATTAGGAAATAATCAAGATTTTTACTTCTCTAAGGGTGAGTTTGGTATGACTTATTTGCAACTTAAGTAGACTTATAAGTTCATGTCAAAAAAGTCTATGACAAAAAAGATGAACAAAAAAGTCATGTGTGTTTGGTGAAAAAGAAGTTAAGTCAAGAAGTTCAAAAAAAGCTTGTACAACCTAACTTTTTCTAGACTCAATTTTTACACTACGGACTTATAAGTCGAACTCCAACTTTTCAGCTTATAAGTCTATACCAAACACCACTTATAAGTTGGCCTGAACTTATAATCCAAAACTGACTTATAAGCTGCTTATAAGTCATACCAAACCCCCCCTAAAAAAAAGTATTTTTATTGGGTCCGACCGTATTGAGCATTCTCTGGGCACATTTAGTGCGAGCCCAACTCCGAAGAAGGCCGGGTCAGTTTTAGGATTAGCCTGCAAATCGGCCCATCTCGAGAACCCTAGCTCTTTCATATTAATCTTCCGCTATCATCAAGCTTTATCTTCTTCGCCTGCGCAGAGTGTTCATCAGTATCAGTAGCTAAGAGACCATAAGTTCATCGTTATCTACCTCATCAAATCTTCACCAGCCATGCCTGCCGTCGTTGAAGAAATTGAAACCCAGAAGAAGCTTCACGTACTGTGCTCTCTACTCTTAAGCTCTTAGGGTTTATTTAATTTTGAAATCCTAAATCGTAATCAATCTTTGCAGGAGGACGAGCCAGTGATTGAGGACGTGAAAGATGAGGATGACCACGACGATGATGATTCAGACGACGACGACGATGACAAGGAAGATGGAGTCCTAGGTATTTTTTCCTTCTAATTCCTGCTTTATTCTTCTTGTATTTTTACTCGTGTGTGTTGCTTGGTTAGTCTTTAGTGCTGGATTTGATCTATTGTTTGTTGAAGATTACGATCTGTATAGAGACAAGGTTTTAGCCTCGTATCCATGGATTTTTCTATTCAAAATTGCTATGTGAGTGACTTTTGAAGGAACATATTTGTTATTGGAGTGGTTCTTATGGTTTGATTTTAGACCTCAACTACCCTGAAACCCTCTAGTTTCATCTCCCTTAACTTCATCCATGGGTTACAGTGATGTGCTTTCACATTTGAAGTTCTCATCCTGACCTCGTTTGTTCCTGTAGCTACAATTTTTTTTGCTGTTGTCTGGTTCATGAATTTATCTTCATCCATGTTGGAAATGTGCACATTTGTTTAATTTAGAACTGCTTGCAAATTTATGCCCTGAAGTTAGCTGTTTGATGTAGTAGCCTCTGTTAATTTGATGTAGTATGATTTTCATCAAGCTTGATCGTTACATGCTTTTTTGGAAGGCTAAAAGTTTGAAGAAAATACTGTGAAGACTTGAATAGGTTCTGAAGACAACAAACATATAGATATAAAGTTGCATATTAAGAGGACTAAAGACTATTAATTGGACTGAAGACTAAAAACATACCGACTGATGAAAAAACCTAGCTTGATAGTTGTGTGTTGTTTAGGTGGACTAATTGTTAGAAGAACCGTTGAGACCGTCTATGTGTTCTGGAGATAAAAAACTTGCAGACTAGCATATTAATTGGACAGTCTGGACGAACTGAACTGATGACAAACATCAATGAAAGGTGTGACTTGCTGCCTTTGTGATCTGTGTAAGAGTATTGTTCAGTCTTTAGTCACACAAGTTCAGTCTATCTGGAGACCCTAATACTTATACTGCCCCCAATGATAACTAGATGACGTGTTATTTTTAGTAATTATGGTGTTTGCATTAAATGCTTAATGTGACTTTTTACAAAAAGTGAATGTGCCTCAACATTACCCTTATTCCGCACACCTGGTTTTTTTGAGGGACTCTGCATTTCTTTCAAAGGTGGGAAGATTTACTGTGTGGGCTGCTTTTTGTGTACCCAAGATGTTTGGATATGCAATTAAAGCAGTCGATTCTTGAGTCATGGGAAATTCAGTATATCGTTAGTTTGCATGTACTAGATCTATTTGGAAGAGGCTGACAACCTCATCCCCTATGTATGCGAACGGCTCATGCACCACGGTTTAATGTCGGTCCAGACGCGAATTGAATGACAACTACATACTAGAGGTTATCTATACTGTCAAAAGTCAAATGGTGTGGTGTCTCTATCATTGTGCTTTGCCACGAGATGATGGTTTGATATGTCGCTTCATTTTCTGACTGCATCTGCTGTTTTCTTATACCAGCATTTCGTTGACGTGTTGTACAATGAACTTTTTTCTAGTAATGCTATGAGGCTTACCTTAACTAATTCATTGACATACAGGTTCAACTGATAGTTCAAAGCAGAGCAGGAGTGAAAAGAAAAGCCGAAAGGCTATGCTGAAGCTGGGCATGAAACCTGTTACTGGTGTTAGCAGGGTCACCATAAAGAGAACAAAAAATGTAAGTTCTATTCCGTGTTCATGATTTCAGAAACCTCTGTTTGCTATGTAGTAAACTAACCTGTAGCACTCAATGCTTGGTTCAGATATTATTTTTCATCTCCAAACCCGATGTCTTCAAAAGCCCCAACTCGGAAACCTATGTTATCTTTGGGGAGGCAAAGATTGAGGATTTGAGCTCTCAGCTGCAAACACAGGCTGCTCAACAGTTCAGGATGCCAGAATCTTTGATTGGCAAGCCTGATGCCTCTACAGCTGCTGTTGAAGCTCAGGCTGACGAGGAAGAAGGTGAGGTTGATGAGACTGGTGTTGAACCTCGTGACGTTGAGTTGGTGATGACACAAGCTGGGGTTACTAAGAACAAAGCTGTTAATGCCCTTAAGGCACACAATGGAGATATAGTCAGTGCCATTATGGAGCTCACCAATTAGGTAGGTTAAATGGCATTTGCGACTGTCGTATTTTCCCTTTACTTTTTTTCATTTTGTTGGGTCAGCTGCATTTAGGTATAATTATGCTTTTCAACTTGGAAATTTGGTGAGGGATTTTGCTTAAATGGGCATTGTTGACAGTATGTTTTTACTCTCTGACTCCTTAACTACATGTCGTTCATGTATTACATAGTGTACGTAGATTCATTGCAATCAACAAAGGCTGTGAAGTTCTTCCTCCGTTTCTTCTCTTCTTGGTTTGGTTTTTTTATCCGTTTTCCGGGTCACTTTGACCCGGTGATTTTGATAGCAACACAATGCAATTTTTTGATAATTTTCTCATGGTGTGCAACACCATGAACAGATAACCGAATTATTGCATCGTTTAGCTAATCAAATCATCAGGTCAAAGTGTTCCCGTGAGTATTGGTAAAAGTTGGACCAAGAAGATAGAAAAGAAACCGAGGAAGTGCTATGTTAGAAGCATTCCTCACATTTCTCCTTGCTTGCAACTAAAGTGTAGGATGTCTGAGGATCAATCTGATCACTTTGCGTGCAAGTTGTATATCTTTACGCGCGTGAATGTGAAGATATAAAAGCTAATAACGAGTAATGCGATCAGACTAGTTTCAGGAAGAATGTATTTCTGGCCACCCTTCATAAATATGTTCAATCCACTTCATGGACGGAGTGGTTTATGTTCACTTAAAGGTTTTGTAGAGAGCACCACGTGGTGTTCTACATCCAATGGATGTATGCCAATCACTTAAGAAGTGGTAGGCTGCACGGACAATTTTGTATAAATTCAGCACTTTAATTGGACTTAGAGCACCAAATGAAGCCCTGAAAAATTTCTCGTAGACGTGACATAGAAATTGCTGTACTATGTTCCCATGACATCATAGCATACGGTACGATGTCTGATGTTCCTCAGATGACGGAAGGTGAATATGACTTACCATGGTCAAGGCGACCAGAAAATTGTAAAATGATAGGCGACACTTCCTGGGGAAATGGACTGAGAATGCAGAAGAATGAGAACTAGCAGAGGAGAACATAAACTCTAGATATGTTTTCCTTCTCAAGTTAATCCTCTCTCTTCTGTGATGGCATAGTACCCTTCCTGCAATCGCCATCCTGTGAGACAGGATCTCGTCTGCGCTTCCTCGTTCATGTTCACAAGACTCCACAATTCCTATTTCCTACTTATAAAGTATGTGATCGTTATATATTTTTTTGGCAAAAAAGAGGGAGCATCATATTCATCGCAAAAGGAGTACATGACGCCACGGCGAGCCCAAAATGGCGACTTGTCCAAAAATGGGGTTCCAAGACATCCCAAGAGAACGTTTAAAAAGACAACTAAACAGCAAAAGCTACCGAAACACCCCAGAGCCCTCAATTACAACCATTGATCCTGCAGCAGAAATGCTGCATACTTTGCAGCAGATCCTTGAACATACTCCACTTTTCTGCATGATCTGCTGATTCCTATGCTGGAGTGATTGAACCCACTGGATTGGACCATGGAGAGTCCTCTGGTAAGGGCTTTCATGAGAGCATGGTTTGGAGTGAGGAGGGTGTTAACTTGAGTGACATGGAGGGTGTTATGATCAAGCTGAAGAATCCATCCCAGCTTTCGACCATTTCGATTTTCGACGGTTCTTGACAAAAGGAGCGATAGAATTATTTTGATGGTTAGAAGGCAAAAGAACCAGGGTGGTTAGTTTGTGATCATTATGTATTTTTTAAAAGAAAGTTCACGTCTACATAGAAGAGGATCTTATGATCATTTTGATTGCAGTAACACATCAAGGACAAGTGAGTTGAGAAAAATGTCCCTTGAAACTTATGCTACCCTAGATGACAATAAATACATTGCACTTGATCAAATTTTGGAGCATTTTCCTTGCACTTTGAAAATACATCCGGCAGTTACCAACAAGATTTGACACAAATCGTAGATGATTTTGAATGCACCCACTTATTACATCGGCAGTTCTTTGCTTCTAACCCCCATTTTTTCGGGAATGGATCTTCTCCAGCCCTGTTTTGGTCCATCCCCACTAGCCAGCAAATCCTGTCCGTTCAAACTTATTGGGTGGTTAAGATGAATAGATATAGATCTAGAACCATTACTCCCTTCTTCACCAGATCAAATTCCCACTCTCCTCCTTCCTATTCTCATGTCTCTGTTAAAGCAAACCCAACAACTCTTAATCTTCATCACAAAAAATGGGTTTCCTGACAAGCAAGACCTGTTATTCAAATAAAATAATATCAGCGCCTATTTTTTTTGCAATTTAACATAGCTTCAATTCGATTACATTTCAGATCAAACTAAGAATTATTATAGCAATTTGGAGAAATCAAATAAACTTTTGTTCATTCTCAATTAAATTATTAGTCATGACTCATGATCGCTTGATTTCCTGTGATGTGCTTTCATTTAGATAAGTAGTTAATCGATCTGTTCTCATGATTTCTTCACGATGGGCGGTAGAAGAAGCAATTAGGTCTTCATTTGCAAATAGATGAAAAACCGGAGACGCATTTGCAGAAGAGGGATGAGAAGGGATGGAATACAATCTGGTGAGGAAGGGAGTAATAGTTCTAGATCTATATCTATTTATCTTAACCACCCAATAAGTTTGAACGGCCACGATTTGCTGGCTGGAGGGACTGGACCAAAATGGGGCTGGAGAAGATTCCTCCATTTCATCATCATGCTTTCGACTAAACTAGTAGAATCCCCCATTCCTGGCCGTATTCACAATCAAGAAAGGTTTAATGGACTGTACCAACTATATATTCACTATTTCGATAATCCCCGTCTTATGAGATCCAAACCCAGACCGAAACCATTTATCCTAAATTTTAGTAGATCTGAAAACGAAATATCGTTTCGTGTTTGATCAGCTGCTATCATATTTGGATCACTTGCCTCCATAATTCCAAACAAATAATTTAATTTGGGCGACAACAGCCCTCAGTTTGTGGCCACACCACACTCAAGGAAATCATTTAGGGATGGCAACGGATCGGATTTGGATCGGATCTGTCAATAATCCGATCCGATCCGAAAATGATACCTCCTGATCCGAATCCGATCCGAATCTGTTCGGGTCCGGATCGGATTCGGATCGGATCATATAACGGATCACCCAAAAAGTCCGAATCCGATCCATAAGAAAAACGGATCACGGATCACAAAAACGGATCACGAATCGGATCGGGTCGAATTATATATTATTATATAATTATATATATAATATATGATGATATTATATAATTATAATTGTATTATATAATTATACATATATTATATGTAGTTCGGATCGGATCGGGTCGGATTATCGGATATTTTATGTATATAACAGATCGGGTCAGATCGGATCGGATCGGATCATCGGATATTTACAGATATGATCCGAATCCGATCCGAAATCCGAACGGATCACATACTTGTGATCCAAATCCGATCCAAAGGCAAACGGATCGGATTCGGACCGCTCCATTAGGGTCGGATCACCCCGGATCTCGGATCGGAGCGGACCACATTGCCATCCCTAAAATCATTTCTTAAGTTAATAGAACATGCCATGTTGCATATTATTTGAACAATGATGCGACCAAACCGCCGAAATTCAGGGAATCCAACAACATTCACGCCATTAGCTGCTCAAGAGAAATGTTATACGATTGCATGTTCCAAATACTACATTTGCTCTTGTAGCTCTATCGTGCCATGTTCAAGTTGTTAGAAGCTGAACTATTAAGTACTCTCTCCGTTTCGCTAGATACTTCAAAAAATTTCAGGGCACAGAAATTAAGAAACCTACTCAAATGATTATTTACCCCTTCTTCTTTTATTAATTCCACTAACTTACATTCACTTTCTTCAACCACCTCCTAGATTAACACCAACAAGAACACACAAAAACACATCACCATGAACAAATTCTACATCACAAAAATTAACAGATCTAAAGAAAAAAGAGAGATATAATCTTTCTACAGAAATGAGGAGGAGGAGAAGAAGAAGAAAGTGTTGGAAAACTTTAAATTTTGGATAGTAAAATATGTAGAGTTTAATTCTCATTCGGAGATGGTAAATCTACAATTGAGAGTTGTCTAAAATAAGTTACGGGTGAATGAAAATTATTGTAAATTATGAGTGTACAAATAGGTCCTTCGATGGACGCAATTTAACTTTGGGTGCGTTATCAATTGAAGTCGCAAATTAATAATTGTTGGAATTGCTAATAATTTTATTAGTTATCAATCAAAGTTAGTTATTGATAGTTACTAACGTCCAAAGTTAGTTATTACCATGAATAGACACATCTATTCATTTGCACCCCTTTGAAGGGTCACCTACTCTATTATAAATAGAGGGCTTCTCCACCCATTTGTGCATTCCAACATTTCCTTCTACTCTCCTAATTCTCTAAAAAGTCCTCCTAGACTTTGTAGAACCTTCAACTTTCAGAATTTGAATTCTTATATTCTAATTCAATTTCTTCAAGAGAGGTACCATGCCATTGCGGTTCGTAGGGTGTAAGTGGTGTACTAACTTCTTGCACGGTGAGAGACGATTATCCTGGGAGGCGGTTTGTTCCGGATCAAGCAGTACCAAAGGGAGCAAATAAAGCCTTAAGGACATCGACCAATGCTCGAGATCGTTTCTAATTACTATTCATATTCGACGACTTTTGTAAGTATTTCAATTCGTCTTTATTTAGTTACTTTCTGTCATACGATTCTGTTTCAGCTTCTTCGCCATCTTCTTCTTTTCGGTCCAGTTTCGATTGTTCTCCAACAATCTTAAGGCTTTATGTGTCGAAACTGGTCTTTGGCGCTTCTTTGGTTTTCAAGTCGGGTTTAATTAATTTTTTTTTGTAAATCTGAGAGTTTCATAGTACTCACAGATTGTTGTATTAAAGAGTTTTTATAGCACTCATTAATACAACGAGTTGCAAAGAGTTTTTATAGTACTCATTGCATGAAAAATATGATTTACCGATTTGTATCATTGGAGAGTGAATTTTGCTACGCAAAAATTCAGCATGCATAAGTTGGGGACAGAATTGTATTTTGTCGTTTAGACATTGATAACGATCTCGGATCAATTTTCGTAAAACTTGAAAATTGTAGATAACGAAAAAATGAAGCTCTGGATGAAAACGGTGCATCAATCGGAGTTGTAAAACTCAAGATATCGTTGTTCAAAGCTGCTGGTTCGTAACAGAATTTTGTACAAATTCTGACTTCGATTTTCGAAGGATATTTGGAGCTATAGACCTCGGATCAAGGCGAGTCATATATGAAAATTGTGTATCTCGACGAGACGAATCTAATGGATATGGTCTTGATGTCAGATTCATGAAATCAAGTTTCCAGAATCATGTTCAAAGTTTCTGAAAAATGATATCGTACCAAGCCGAATAGTCTATGCAATTAGATTTCGGAAAGTTGTCACGTCTAAAAGTGTGGCTATATTTTGAAACGTAATAATTTGGTTTCTTCATATGTGACATCTTAAAAAGGATCCAAACTTAGTCTTGAATCCTGGAAAAAAAGAAAAAAAAAAGTTTTAGTAGTTGTTACGCACGACATGTGTGTGGGCAATGGAACGTTCAAAATTAAGAAAATGAACGTGATACTCTATAATAGAGTAGGTCGCGTCGTGTTAATTTTGATTGAATTCGCGAATTCATTGAATGTGATTATTCAATGTTTTGGGATATGTCGAAATAAAAGTTTCGTAGGAGATGATTCTAAACTAAGATAAGTACGCTGTTGTCATCCGTTAGTTTAAAGCATGTTGATCTTGAATATTTACGTATTCAAATATTTTCGTTGTAAAATGGAAACATGTCGCATGCCTTGTGGGGGTCTCTTTATCAATAGATCAATTATTAGACGTACCAAGAGTTTCAAGCACTCATGGAAATCCAAGAGTTTCAAAGTACTCATGGGTTATCGATTTAGTTTCTTGCAAATCAAGAGTTTTTATAGTACTTATGGTTTGTTATTAAACTTAATCACGACGTCATTTGGTAGAGTACATATATCAAGAGTTTCAAAGTACTCATGGACATTGGTAAATGAATCAAGTGCTTCATAGCATTTATGATTTATTTAATCAATGTGTATATGTACTTGAATTAGGCATACGAATGGAACCACTTATATTTCGGCATCCTTTCGACCAATTGAAAACAAAATTACTGCGCCTCTTGAATTAATCCATACGGATATATGTGATTTGAAGTTTCTTCAAACAAGAGGTGGAAAGAAGTACTTCATTACGTTTATAGATGATTACACACGATATTGCTATGCCTATCCTCCATGAAGCTAAGATGAAGCAATTGACATGTTCAAACATTATAAAAATGAAGTGGAAAATCAATTGGGAAAGAAAATCAAAATGGTGTGTAGCGACCGTGGTGGAGAATACGAGGCACCACTTAAGGTCATATGTCTAGAAATGGAATTATCCACCAAACTACGGCACCCTATTCGCCTGAAAAAAATGGCGTAGCCGAGAGGAAGAATATGACTTTAAAAGAGATGCTAATTGCATTACTCCTAAGTTCGGGATTACCACAGAACTTGTGGGGGGGGGGGGGGGGAAGACCTATTTAACGGTCAACCATATCCTTAATAGGTGGATACCTCGGAAAAAATGTTGGCAAAACTCCATATGAATTATGAAAAGGAAAGCCGCCATCTTACAAATACCTCAAAGTGTGGGGGTGTCTCGCAAAGGTGGCAATACCATTACCTAAAAAGGTGAAACTTGGACCGAATACAGTAGATTGCGTCTTTATCGGGTATGCTCATAATAGTAGTGCATATCGATTTTTGGTTATCAAATCAGAAATCGAAGACATACACGAAAATACTATTTTTGAGCCATGCAACGCATCATTATTCGAAGATGTATTTCCATACAAAGAGAAGAATGAACAAATTTCTAATAAAAGAACACAGAAATCAACATCCCAAGAGTCCGAAATGGAAAGCGAACCTAGACGTAGCAAGCGGACAAAAGTTGCTACAACATTTGGCCTGGATTTTCTAACCTACTTGGTAGAAAATGAGCCTCAAACCTATAAGGAAGTTATGTCTACTACCGAGACATCATATTGGAAAGAAGCAGTGAATATGGAAATTGAATCCATACTTCAAAATCATACTTGGGAATTGGTGAGTCTTCTACCAGGAAGTAAAGCGTTAGGCTGTAAGTGGGTTTTTAAGAGGAAGCTTAAACCTGACGGTTCAAATGGCAAGTATAAGGCTAGACTTGTCGCAAAAGATTATAAACAAAAGGAAGGTATTGATTATTTCGATACCTGCTCACCAGTTACAAGGATAACGTCCATTCGCATGCTTATAGCTATTGCAGCTATAAATAATCTTGAAACTCACCAAATGGACGTTAAGACTGCATTCTTAAATGGTGAATTAAACAAAGAGATTTACATGGAACAACCTGAGGGTTTTATTGCTCATGGGCAAGAAAATAAGGTATGTCGTTTGGTAAAATCTCTTTATGGTCTCAAACAAGCTCAGAAACAATGGCATATCAAATTGATAATACCATGTTATCAAATGGATTTCATATTAATGAATGTGACAAGTGTGTTTATAGTAAAACCACTCGTGATGGATATGTCATCGTGTGCTTGTACGTTGATGATATGTTAATTATGAGAAGTAATTCAACTATCATTAAAACAACTAAGAAAATGTTGACAACAGAGTTCGATATGAAGGATATGGGTATTGCTGACGTTATTTTAGGGATAGAAATCACTAGAACGACGAATGGATACTCATTATCTCAATCGCACTATGTTGGGAAGATTCTTGAGAAATTGGACAAGAACGATGGCAATATAGTTAAGACTCCCGTGGATCTTAATTTACATCTCGCCAAGAACCATGGTGCAAGTGTAAGACAAGTCGAATATGCTCGAGTAATTGGCTGTTTAATGTACCTCATGAATTGTACAAGGCCCGATATTGCTCAAACAGTTGGAAAGTTAAGTCGATTCACTAGTAATCCAAGTGATAAACATTGGAAACGAGTGACTCGAGTGCTAACATATTTAAGATATACTTTAGCATATGGACTACACTATACTAGGTATCCTGCGGTACTGGAAGGGTATAGTGATGCCAACTGGATATCGGACACATTGGACTCTAAGTCCACAAGCGGGTATGTTTTTACCCTTGGAGGAGCAGCCGTGTCTTGGAAATCTTCTAAACAAACTTGCATTGCAAGGTCCAAAATGGAATCGTAATTCATTGAGTTGGAAAAGACCAGAGAGGAAGTCGAGTGGTTTCGTCAATTTTTAGAAGAACTTCCTATGTGGCCAAAACCGGTGCCACCTATCTGCATTCATTGCGATAGTCAATCGGCAATTGGAAGGACCCAAAGCACCATTTACAATGGTAAGTCTAGACATATACGTCGTAGACATAATACCATTAAACAATTGCTCTCGACCATAATTATATCGATCGATCGTGTGAAAAGTAAGTAAAAATTAGTGGATCCGCTGCCCATAGGGTTAACAAGAGAGCAATTGTTTAAGTCGTCAAGGGGAATGGGACAAAAGCCTATCTCTGTGAGTTGCACGTAACGGAAAACCCAACCTAGATGATTTGAGATCCCAAGATCTATGTTCAAAAGGGACAACCTAAATACTGTGCAAATATAGTCACTGTAGGAAATTTTATTTCCAAACCCATTCTTAGGACGACACCGAGTGACGCTTGCATTGGTAAGGATAAGCGATTAGCTTTTAATGAGCTCATATATTGGGGGATAAAACCAAGTGGGGTATGGAAATATACTCTTTATGATACTCACCTATATGAGTGGGAACTGTCGGCCGGTTCTAGGAGAATGACGAGGCTAAATTCTCTTAGACCACTCACGAAACCAGGATTAAGTGCTCCAAGGCCAAAACGGACACGACAATGAGAACTTAATATGGAAGGATGATAACCGTGTGGGTACTATTGTCTAGGTATACACTACGGAAAGCAGTTCAAGGTGTTTCACCACTGACAATCCAGTATATCCGATAGTATTCCACTAAGGGAGGTTCAAGGTCCTTGGCCACCTTCTCGATGCGATTATCATTCGTTTGGTATCTCTCTAAATCTCCTCTTTGATTATTCCGGCTCTTATGCCAATTTTTCATTCATGTGGGGGATTGTTGGAAAACTTTGAATTTTGGATAGTAAAATATGTAGAGTTTAATTCTCATTCGGAGATGGTAAATCTACAATTGAGAGTTTTCCAAAATAAGTTACGGGTGAATAAAAATTATTGTAAATTATGGGTGTACAAATAGGTCCTTCGATGGACGCAATTTAACTTTGGGTGCGTTATTAATTGAAGTCGCAAATTAATAATTGTTGGAATTGCTAATAATTTTATTAGTTATCGACCAAAGTTGGTTATTGTTAGTTACTAACGTCCAAAGTTAGTTATTACCATGAATAGACACATCTATTCATTTGCACCCCTTTGAAGGGTCACCTACTCTATAATAAATAGAGGGCTTCTCCACCCATTTGTGCATTCCAACATTTCCTTCTACTCTCCTAATTATCTAAAAAGTCCTCCTAGACTTTGTAGAACCTTCAACTTTCATAATTTGAATTCCTATATTCTAATTTAATTTCTTCAAGAGAGGTACCATGCCATTGCAGTTCGTAGGGTGTAAGTGGTGTACTGACTTCTTGCACGGTGAGAGACGATTATCCTGGGAGGCGGTTTGTTCCGGATCAAGCAGTACCAAAGGGAGCAAATAAAGCCTTAAGGAAATCGAACAAATGCTCGAGATCGTTTCTAATTACTATTCATATTCGACGACTTTTGTAAGTATTTCAATTCGTCTTTATTTAGTTACTTTCTGTCATACGATTCTGTTTCAGCTTCTTCGCCATCTTATTCTTTTCGGTCCAGTTTCGATTGTGCTCCAACAGAAAGAAGAGGTAAGAAGAAGAGCAGGAGAAGAAGATGGAGACGATTAGCAAGAGGAGGACGCTGCCGTACAAAGCTCGCCGCCGCCGCCGAAGGACACCGCCGCTGCCAAGGACGCTGACCGCCCTCCTTGACGCCGATCTTCTCTCTCTTTCTTTCTCTTCCTCTCTACATCTCTCGGTGATTTCAAATTGTAGATCTTGATCTACACTTTATTCTTCGGAGAGGAAGACAACACCATCGTAGCCTCCGTTCTACACTCTGTTCCTCTGTTCCTCTCTTCATCTATCTCCTATTGTTCTCTTGTATGAAGATGTGAGTGAGTTGAGAGAAGACGGGAGAGTGTTCTAGAGAGAGGGTTGGAGATGGAGAGCAGAGGTTGAACGGAAGGGGAAGGAGAAGATGGAAGAACAGGAGATAGAGAGAGAGTGGATAGGGAATGAGGGGTTTACATCAATTAGGTTTTCTATGTTTTGTTTGGGCTGGGTAGGATTTGGGTTAGGTAGATATTGGGCTTGATTAATCTGATTAGTTTACTAATTATGATTAATTAAACCCAATTAAAATGTGGGTTTAGGTTTTTTAGAAAGGCTATAGTTGTATTTTGCCAGTATTAAAGTTTCCAAATTTGGAAATTTTGAAGAATCTGGCGAAACGCCCAAAAAGGAAATTTTGAAGAATATGGCGAAACGGAGGGAGTAGAGCTGTAAGTGGCGGACCTAGATGGAGACCAGTGGGGGCTATAGCCTCCACTCAAATTTTAATATTTACGATTTTTACCCTATATTTTAGTTATTTAATTATATTAGCCCTCATTCAAGTTTTGATATCTAGAATATTTACCCTATATTCCGTCAATAATATTTCATTAGCCCCAACTCGTGTTACATATTCGCCTGAACAATCTATTAAAATCTTCATTTTAATCTTAAAATTCTTCAAAATTTATAGAAATATCTGTCATTAAAGTTGAAATCTTTTCTAGCCATCACTGGGCCAAATTTCTGGATCCGCCCCTGGCTGTAAATGAACCGAGCTGCTCGTTCGTATTCGATTCGAAAAAATAAACAAACAAATAAACTCAAACACAAAATTTTATTCCGTTAATAAACAAACAAACACAAACTTTAGCTCTACTTTTCGTTTTGTTTGTGAACAATTGTTGTTTACATATTTCATATGTAATTTTTTAAGTAAAAAGCGATAATTTAAAATTTGTAAGTGGGGAAGATCTGTGAGTTCAACATATCTGCTATATATATAGTACACCTTTTGGAATACTACTACTAACTTCGAGGATTAATTTATCCGGTGATATAGATAAAGAAGTTGTTGGGACAGTAATTTGCACGGGATGGAGTGCCACCTTTGTATATTCAATCTACAGTTTCTCGATTCTCTGGGTAGACTTAGACATACAAACAACATCAATAACTCATATTGATTCATTTGAGCACTTCCATGCATTTTCTTAAGGCACAATTATCGGTTAGCCATGAATATTTACTCCCATTATGTAGGAGGGATAAATTATATCTACATCACTCACACCCTAAGCATGATTCATAACACGTTCAATTACGGACTTTATAGTCACTTTGTTTAACATGAAGTTTGACGATATTCATACATGTCATTCCTCATCCAGAGAATGCAGTGACTTGAAGTTAGAGGACCAAAACACCATTTGTCAGTATGAGAAACAATTGTGACAATTCACATAACATTCCATGTAGTGTACTCTCATGACGGGTCAATTCAGTACACCACTACTCCTAGTGAGTACCCATGTCTTAGACTTGATATCCCATATTAATCCACCCACATACTATTCTTGATGCATTATTTTCGTCATTATTAATAGTAATATTATACCCTCAGTGTTCATCGATTGTGGAACACCCTTATTTTGTCAGTATGAGAAACAATTGTGACAATTCACAAGGTCCTAAGTGATGCACTCTATAAACTTCATTGTGCCAACATATCACAATATAGATAACTGGATAAATAAAAGGGTAATTTACACTTCGTGTCCCCAAATTATAGTAATTAGGCAAATTATACCCTCAGTGTTCATCGATTATGGAACACCCTTATTTTGTGTCCAAATATTAATAGAATACACCCTTCAGTCAGCAGGCATTAGTGATTGTTGAGTTGCCAGTGAGACTCACTTTGGGGCTAGTTTTCTTTCATTATGCCCCTCCAATGTCGTTAGATGACCCTATTAACCTTGTAGTTGTAATATATTACGAATTTAACCATCCAACCTAAACACCATTCTACCCTTTTGCATACCTACTTTTACACACTAACATAATCCATTTCCTCCAATTTGTATTCACTTGGTGTAACTTTTTAATGAAAGTCCATGTTTTTATTTTTAGTAACTCAAGAGCTTCTTATTGACGTTTTCTCAAGAATACAATCCGTGACAACATTTGGGACATGAATTTTTTCAGTCGCAATTAACAGACTCAACTTATGAAATCGATTATAGAAGAACTCTAAATCTCCCATTTCATCCACATTTTTGAAGTCGCAAAATTGATTTTTTAGAGTTCAAACTTGCTGTAGAATTCAAAGTTCCAACGAGATGCTGTTTTTAGTATGAATAACTGATGAAGATGGAGAGAAAATCTTGCACCTCCATCTCTGTCACATACATTTTTTAAGATCTATGTGTCAAAGCATTTTAAGATAGAGATAAACATATTTTAATCTTGTCAAAGCAAATTAAGCTGCCTCATTAGGGCATCTCCAACCCTATGGGGGGATGGGTATGGGGATGGGGAAAACCGTATAAAAATATGGTTCATGTCCAACCCTATGGGGGAAGGGGGGGGGGGGAGGGGGTGCTATGGGGAATTTTTTTTCCTTGGGTGAGGGCATGTCCATGGGTATTTTCCCATGGACATGCCCTCACCCAAGGCAAAATTTCTCCCCATAGCACCCCTCCCCATCCCCTCCCCTCACATGGTTGTAGACGAGTAGTAGTTTGGGGGAAGGGGAGGGGAGGGGGAGGGGGAGGGGGAGGTGAGGTGAGGGGGAGAAATGCATGGGTTGGAGATGCCCTTACAAGACGAACTAATACTAATACCCAGTGCCCACTGAAGAGAAAGAAAAAAAGCATGAGGAATCCGAAGTAAACACCAAGCAAACTAATTCTTGTTGAAGACACAACAAGGGAAGCACAGTCAAAAGGAACATCTCAGAAGTGGGTCAAGAGCAGACCTAGATTTGGGTCAATCAAGTTTCATGAGAAGACCTAGATTAAGGTTGTTCTGGGTTCGGTTGACTAGCAAATTTCTATTTGGTTATGGTGGTGGGATGAGAACAATGGTGTTGGAGGTGATTGTGGTTGTGGCGGAAAGAGAAGACGGAGAAGATGATGGACGGGAAAGAATAGGGGAGGGTACGACGCCTAGCCCTTGCTACCACCACCGATCTGGTACTACACCCTGATCTGAGGCACATAGAGAGAAAGCAGATAAAGAAGAAGACCACTGCAGGCGCCTCCGGTGCCCTGTCCTTTCCAGGTTCTGGGTACAAGTCAGATTCGTGTGTGTGTGTGAGAGTGAGAGAGGTGCTGCCATGACAAAGATGGGAGGTGAAACGTGGTTAAGTTGTGGAGAAGGAGAGAAAGACTATGAAGATAGAAAGAGAAGAAGATAGGGTTTGTTGAGGATACGATTTTTGTAGTGGATGGGGTATTAGTTGAAGGGTGCTTGAGTCTTTCTCCAATAGATATAAAAATTTGCAGTGGGTATCAAAATAATGGTTTAATTATGAAGGGCAGTAAAGAACATTTTCACTTTTGTTAAATTCCGTTGCATTGCATTCCGTCTAAATTAGGGGACATTAGGGGTGTCCCTTGACAATTGATGAACAGTGAGGGTATACTTTGCCTAATTACTATAATCCGAGGGCACAAAGTGTAAACTACCCTAAACAAACGCCTTTATCATTTAATATTAGTCACGATAATATATATGCCTCTAGGGCATATACCAAGGCTCTCCTTGACTTCTTGATTTGTTCTAGTAAACATCTTTCATCCTTTCATTGTTTATCAATTTCCATTTTGATTTCATAGCTAGTATTGTATATGTCTACATGTGTTCATGCATATCTTGTACGTGTCCCTATAGTTGTGTGCATGGGTTAGCTGTTAAGAAGAACGAAGAAATGAAAAATAAGGAGCAAAGAGTATGAAGAAAAAGTATTTGAAGGTGCAATAGTGGGTTAGGTAGTACGGAGGAAGTAGTATAGGTAGTATAGTAATAGTAATGTATATAGTAGTAGTAGTAGTACACTAGGAATCACCTTTATTTTTTTGTTTATTTCTGTGTACAAGATAATTAGATATACATACATACATACATACATACATACATACATACATACATACATACATACATACATACATACATACATACATACATACATATATATATATATATATATATATATATATATATATATATATATATATATGGGTAGAGTGAAGGTTGAGGCACATCGAAGAAATGAAAGAAGGACGAAGGAAGAACATAAGAGAAGGGGGATGAGAGTAAATTGAGTAATCAGAAAGAGAAAGAGACATCTCTGGGATCGGTGCATACTGTGGGTACTACTCTGCAGCTTGATTATACCCAAGACAAGAGGGTTACCTTATATAGATTAGGCTGTATGGTAGTGAATACCAGGCACTGAGTATCACTACATGCTGTTAGCTTATACAATTCAGGGAAGTGACAACTTATCACCTTAGGCACATGATGTGGTCCCCAATCAACCAGCAACAACACAAACCAGCCGACTATTATGCACCGACATGAGCCCCTCTTTCTACGTAACCAGACCACGACCCCCCATTTGAGGCCTTAGTGAACCTTACATTAAACCACTCAGCTAGAATTATGCAGTCCCATCGTGTTGCAGAACTGAGTAGCACCGTGGTACATGGTACCATGCCCTTGTGTGTCACCCGGACCCTGTCCTATGGTCCAGGATGGTGCGAAACCCGCATAATGCATGACTCGTGGGATCGAAGATATGGCCCACTCTCCGGTAGCCAGCACCTAGTGGGTAAAAGGGACTCAGTCCACTAAAAGTTGTGTTCCACACAACATGATACGTGGCACACAAAAAACCATATATCTATTTGAGCCCCCGACACAGATTCAATTTCCCCGTGACGATTGTTGAGGTGTGAAGAACGTCAGTTCCAACTTAGAGTAGGCATGGTTCAAGACGCGGGGATTTGTACCGAGACAACATACCCTTGTTCCAATGACAGTGACACCATGTTATCAAACAAGGTACCGAGCGCCATATGGTCTTATGATGATCCTTCAATGTCTTAAGATGACGTCAATTGCGTGGTCTTCTAAACTACCTTTTCCTATATAGAGAGGAGCATTGGGGTCCGACTGGATCATCGTATCCTTATTAGGACAGACTTGATAGTTTTCTTATTTTTTTCTTTGAGAGATCTTTTAGTGTAGAACAATGGAGATGGTCGTGGTAGGAGCCAATACAAGAATGTCTTTGCTCAAGCGTTTCCCTCCGTGCACTTTTGAGGAGGTTTCTAACGAGTGCCAGCTTACTATGCCAAGGGCCTGTTCAGCCTCCGCACCACCATCAGAAGTATTATCAATAAAATGTGCAAGCACCAAACCTCCTTGTACTAAGTTTCCAACATCCTGGCCGTTCTCTATTTGGGTTCTGACATGCTGGACTTTTTGTATCTTTGGTCGGTGACTGGAAATATGGATTCTTACTAGGTTGGCCTGGTAAGTCCCCTTTTCTCCCTTCATTGTTTCTATCGTATCGTGCTCGCGTTTGTTTTCTTATGCACAATGTCTTATATTTTTTGTGTGCATTGGTTAAAGGGAATGATTTTGACGAGGTGAACCACCACCTCCTTTCTGGAGTGAAAGGGAGCCACACTTTGACGAATATTTCTTGGGGGATGTTTTCCACTGCTCATGCCAGGTGGAGTGATGAAGTATCATAGGCTCTTGTGGTTTTGAGGCGAGCTGACATCACTTAGGACCTTGGTAGATGTCCATGGAATCATATGACTGCAACAACCCCCTTATCCAGCTCGGGACAAAATCGAGAGGGCGATGCTTAATAGAAGTGGCGGAACTCAAAAGCAAATCAATTCCACCACACATAATTATAATATTAAAGAACTGCATTAAACTTTAAGTCTTACATACTAGCTATTTACTACTACACAGTAATAAAATGACATTACTATATACTACTTATGACAGTGACAATCTAGATGAGTCTAGTGCCCTTCTATTGCTTAATCCAAAAATCCTAGACCCCCGGTGGGAAGGAAAACAAGAACCACAGTTTTTAAAGTCAGCCATAAATATTGAGTGAGATGCACCTTAGCATGTAAAACAGGAAAGTTGATATAGACAACTAGGTCATGCGTTAAATAAAAGTAACAGTGACAAAGTACAAGTAAAAACATTATCAGAGTTTGCAACGGTAAAAACAGCGGTGCTAATAAGAAACATCCCGATATTCAACAACATTTCTAATTAATTCTTTCACAAGTGTCATTGTCCATCTAGTATACAAGTAAAATTATCAGTTCTCCAATTATAGTCAAAAAGCCAATTATTATGCACCGTAATCGGTATAAAGTTATGTATGGAGGAAATCGATCTTCTACTGCGATTCATGACTGACCTTTTCAGCAATTTTCGTAGGCAATCATTCTCTTTACGCTGGAGAAGGCATTTAAATGGTGCCGTGCGGGATGTGTTTCTTGTCATCTCGAGTGCCATTTGACAGATGACCCTTTTTAGGAGTGAGGAACAGAGGTGCCATGCGGGGTGAGCTTTCTTGCCATCTCAAGAGCCGTTTAACAGAAGGAATAAATTGGATTTCTGAGACTTTGTTGACGTTATCGGTTTGGAGGAAAATGAGTTTGCATTTTCTACAGAATCATTGCAGCATTGTTAAATTAAATTTCCCTATCCAGTATATATTTTTAGCGCCTCTCCAATTATTTCTAGTATGCTGTTGTCCATCGTTTCTAGTATGCCGTTGTCCAGGGTTTGGCCACGGGAAATAATATTTTCTTTTCATCCTCCACTTCTATATCAGAACAATTAATTCTTTCTTTCTTTCTTAATCTGATTTTTTGAGGGTCAAATTTATTTCATTTTATGAATTTTAACAACACGAGTGTTTTATATACTAAATATAAATAAGTGGACTAAATGGACGAAACCAACTAAAGACCATTTATTAACTAATTCGGTCAATTCAATTTAATACTACCTCTGTCTCTCGTGAATCTTCCTTAGTTGACAACACTATGAAAAGATTACTAAATTATTGCATCGTTTTGTTAACTAAATTTCGTACTCAAAGTGAACCAATGAATAGTATACTGGGAAGATGTAGGAGAAACCGCGGTTCCATGCGGGTTTGATAGATAAACCGAATAGCAAAAAAACTCATTGTGCCGGGCTTCATGCAACTTTGAAAATTAACATAGAAATATACAAGAAAGAACCATATTTTTGCTATGTTGAAAGAATAAATAATCAATAAATAACATCCAAAACAGAGAAACAACCTATGAGAAATAATGCTGATGATGATCGAGGTTCGATTCAGAAGTAAACAAGAAACGAAGAAAAAGAAGATTCTTGAGCAGTGGTTGGGGAAGTGGATGCAGACCGGAGACTCCTCAAGAACTCAACACGGACTCCCCCTCTGGGAACTGAAAATTGCTCCCTTAATCTTGCCATGGCTTCCCTGTACTCTTCCAAAAGCGCCACCATCACTCCCAATTTGATCATCTCTCCCTCTCTCTGACAGAATAAATTGGAAGAAGACTAGTATGGGCACTGGATATAAAATCTATGAACCCATGATTGAGATTCATTACATATAAATAGAAGAATCAATGCAGATAGCAGTGGGTTTGACCATCCATTATTTTCTTGGCACTGTTCATTCAAATTATTAAACATTTTGTTTCATGTGAGTTCCTGAATGTATAGACAAGAGAAGACACATTTTTTTTCCTGACGTTCATCTATTCTCCATGTGGACTCTATCCTACCACCCATCACTTCTTTTAGTATGCCATTCCTGACCACTGTTTTCTTTGTTGGCATAATTAAGTGTAGGCGCCTTGTTAGGGACCCTCTCAACAATATTAAAGGTGCTTATATATGCTCTCGGATTGTGAATTGTTCGCCACGTTTATTGACTCGAAAAAATCTTTCTTATGGTGCTGAGGAAGCTCTCTTGACATGAGAGACTCATCTCGCAGTGTCCATTCCTTCCGATTATGAGGTTCATGTGGATGATGAGCACGATTGGACTTAGCTATGTTTATATGGTGCAGAACCAAAAGATCCTCCAACAAATATTCTTCAAGTACTAAAGGTTAGTCCCATCATTTGGAATGCCGGTATACTACAATCGTCAAAGAGGTGATCAATATTATTTATTTGCTTCTCTTGCATAAACGGACTAGTTTGGTTAGTTTTTATCTACCAATGACATGGATGGCTAGGAGAACAACCACCCACCACGAGGTTCCTTATTTATCTCTACTTCTTATCCTCGCTCCTTCCGGTGGTCGCTTGTCCGAAGTATGGATCCAATCTGATGCCACCCACTTTGTCATTGACGGGTTGAATGATTGTTTTCTTTTGTTCCTGATAAAATACGCGAATAACGCTGTAGTATCCTATTAGAATTGTTTGAAAAAGTGAAAGAAAATGAACTAGAAGAGAGGTATTCACGAAAAAGAACGAGGGCAAGATGTATAACTTCATGAATATCATGATGATGATGGTTGAGAATGTAACCGAGCCATTTTTTAAACAGGATAACCAAGCCAAATCAAGAATAATATGGAATATTATTTCGTGAAATCAAGATACATAAATAAAAATACAAGGTATCTACACTTACTTTGTGTCTATCCTATACGACACCGAAAAATAAATAAATAAACAAACAAACGCATGAAATTGGAAAGAATGTTCAAAGGAGTAGAATAAAATACAATGCCGCGAGTACTATAAGCAACTAATTTAAGGAACTGCATATCCTCCTAATGACCCCAGTTTGAGCAGTGAGCGGATCGATGATATCTCCCATTTTGATCATCGATGCTCCAAAATCAGACCTAAAGGTTGAAGGGTTCCTACTATATTCTGTGACGATGTTGTCGGTCTGTCCTCCACTAAAAAGAACTTGGTCAGAGTGAAGAAGTCCCTTCTTCCTCATCAAGTTCTTGAAATAGTTATTGTCAAACGAATTTGGAGTAACCAAGTCAAGGGCTGCTAAGTTGCCATCTTGGCTGGTGGTTGGACAACGGCGCTTTCTTTCCCTAGCAAACCCTGTATCAATGTTGCTGGCATTGTTGTAAATCCTGTCACGGAAGGTGAAGCATTGTGCTTGGCCAATGGTATGCGCTCCTAATTTTCAAAACCAAGTTGATGTCAGATTTGTTTAGTTTCACAAGCATAAAGATTGTCTGCCAAGAGAAGGGAAACCTTTTAGTTACCTGACAAAGCGACCATGTCCCTTGCGTTAAGACCTTTTCTATCAAAGTTTTCAATAAGTTGTTCGACACTGCTGCCAAAAAACGGAAGGTCACTGTTTGCAAGATCACGACTTGCTGTCGTAGAATCTTTGCGGCCAAGCTTTACTGTCCATGATGGACCACTCACCTGATCAATGGGAGAAAATTGAATTCGATTGGTACTTCATGTTGTTGGTAAAATTTAGTTTTGTTGTTTTCTTAATTAGTGAAAACGTAAGTTCAAAATTTACATACAATCAATACTCCATATAGTACTTACCGCAACTGAGGCATCGCGTGCTGCTACTGCTAGTATGTCAGCGCATGAAACAACGCCTGGGCAACTTTTCTCGACCTCCACTTTTGCAGCATCTATGACTTCGAAACCTCTTGCCGAGTTTAGATTTGGCAAGGCGGTTCTCTCGCTGGTACTTGTAGCTGCTTCATCAAGCAAGATGGAAGCATCACAACCCTGAACAAAACAGTCATGGAAATGGAGTCTGATCAAAGATGCAGCCATGCGACGATCACGTGTCACTGCTCGACTTATGGAGTTTTTGATAGTAGAGAGCGCTTTGGGACATGTTTTTTCGTAGAATTTCGATGACAGCTGAGCATCACAGGTAACGTTGAGAAACAACAAAAATATGAAAGATGAGGCAAACACTGCAAATGATTTCATTCTTTTGGTAATAGAAACAAAAAGCAAGAAGTGGTTATCTGGGAGACTTCAATTTGAGGTTTTTTTATGGGGGATAGCTATAGAGAGCTGAAAATGCAAGAACTGGGATGAGAAGAAATTGAAGGACATGTTCAGCTTAAATACGCATAGCTAGTTTGTCCAAGTCACTGCTCAACTTTGGCTGCTCTGGACCAATAGGAAGCTGTGAGGGAAAAAGCACACAGTTCACATTGTTCAATATCGAGCATAATATATTTTAGGATCAACATGGCGTTTAGATAACAGCTAGCTGTTAAAGATGGTTTTGAATTTTGACAATGTAAAGAAGTCAACACACGTCTTGGTCTTCAACAGCCCAGTGGCATTCAACGATTTTAAATACTAGAGTATTGTTTTTTTTGGAATGAAGTAGAAAACTTAGCGTTTTTATCGAACTAGTTGCATATGCACTGCCATTCTGTAATTAGAAGCGTGGACAGAGGTTATGCAGGATGTTTACTCTCCAGAAGACGGATTGAAAGAAAAGAAAGGAAAAGAAACCAAATAAACCCAAAATGAAAAATTATCCCCATGGATTTAGAAATTTTTGACTTGTTTCATAAGAAAATGTATTCAACCTAATTCATGTTATCGAAAAAAAGTATTCAACCTTTTTCAAACTATGTGATAGTGCAGCTAAGGGTGGTAGCTCAAGTGGTGAGTGTTGGAAGCCTCTCCATGACGTCCGGGTTCCAACTTGGTTGACGAAAAAAAACAATTTATAAAAAAAAAGCGGGTATCAATGCTCTAACCATATTAACTAGCACTCCTAGGTAACACATTAACTAGCACTCATAGGTAAATTTCGCCTATGTTAATTAAGAAAGCACATAGCATAGTCTTTGTTCTGACACCCAAAGACATAGAATAAGTAAACAAAATATTATGCATATCTTTTTTGACCTCGTCACATTCTTAATTTTGCTGCAAGTAAAAATAACACTTAATCAGATCCCATGATAACTATTTTTTTTAGATTAATGTTGTTTTCGGGAATGTTTGCTGACATGTGTTTCTTAGCGTTTTAACGCAAGTGTACGGTCAAGTCGTAAAAATGGAGTATTGTTAAGACTCTGGGTTGTCGAACTAACATGCATGTATTGAATTAAAAGACAATATATGGACAATCACGTAACAATTCTAGTTAACAATATAAACTAATCTACCACGGTAACCAAGAGGAAAGTGTGTGATTTGGAAGGTTGTCCCCTCCAAATAAGTAACTCTATGTATTGAATGAAAAGACAATATATTTATAATTTTTTTTAATTAAGAAAGTTTTTAATCAGATGGAGATGAACTAGGCAATTTATAGATCACCTAGTTCTGTAGACAATTCCGGATATAGTAATGTAACACGTTAACTCTAATTTAGCTAAGCCGGGTAATTGCATTGACAATCTCATATCGGTCTTATGTCGTTCTACGTCACACTCTAGTACAGGTTTTGTCGGTCAACTGCCGCCTACTGGTCCGTTCTAGCAGGCTAAGGATGTGCACGACAACGGGTCTTGTCGGTCCACCGTCACGAAACAATCTAAATCTGTAAGCATTAATGATGAACCACGTGATATAACTTATTTCCATTGATAATCAAATCATAACCTCGACGTGTTAATAGTCTAGAATCAATAACACACCATGAAAATAAACTTGAAGTCATAATAATATCCAAAATGCATGGAACAATCCCTAAATCCGGAAAACATCATCTACATCAACCCTAACTATGAAGTTAACTACTCATAACTGAAGTAAACATCAAAAGTTTCTCCATACAGTAACCTACAAGATGTAAACGAGATAAGACGCTAAAATCTTGAGTTTGGTGATGATCACGAGAATTTCCTGAGCTTCATGTTGCTCCTTCCTCTTCAAAATCTGGTGAATGATGAGCCATTCTAATGAATGCACGTCCCTTGGATCCGTAGGTCGTATTGACTAAGTTAAATACTCAATATTTGCAATTCTACCCCAAAGAAACTGCCTCGATTCCAATGCCATTCGTGCGAACACTTCGGCTTCCGCATGAGAGTGTTCCTGTGAAACAATTTCCTTTTCGTGCGAACAACCTGCAGAATCTTCTCCTGGCTTCTTTTTTTCTTGGTTTTCGAGCCTCATTCATTGCGCTTCCTTATTTTCGAAGATCACGTCCTGGTCCAAACAACTCCTACAACCATGTTTCTGTCAAAAACAACAAACAACTATATCGAGCGATTAAATCTATCAAATAAGCAGAAAAATCACGTAAATGTGCTCAGAGTAGAAATTAAGCATGTGAAGCTGCAAGTGATTAAAATTCAGTACAAATCTCTCAATTATAGGATCAAAAATCTCCCAAAATCATGAATAGGTGGAAACTGACATAAATATATAGCTCCTAAAAGGCGCTAGAAAATTTCCTCACACTTGCTGTTGCTCGTCCCAAGAAACAATTAAACCCCAGACCCCCAAAAGAGACATTGCATACATATCACGTGAATCGAAAGCATACTCCACCACATTGCATACTTTTACCATTTACTGGTCGACACGATTCACGACTCAATATACAACGACACGACTATGCAAACGACATGATATATACAATGCAACTCTATTATATTACAATTCAAGTATGGTAAACATATATATACATATATATATATATATGCTTCTAAGAGATTGGGAAATATCACTATCCTTAACCGAAATCATCAAGTCCTCACTAGTTTTCTTTTGAAATCCCACCACACATAGCAAAAATGTGATAAAATGATCATATGCACAAGCTCAATAATGCGTCCCCAAACATCCCCAATATCAAACCAAGACACGGGCACGTCCTTTGATTTGGAGGGTCAAGGCATCTCAAAACATTATAGTAGTCTTTCTTTACCAAGTCATATGAGTTCAGATATCTTAACTGT
Source organism: Linanthus parryae (assembly GCA_023055425.1). NCBI lineage: Eukaryota > Viridiplantae > Streptophyta > Magnoliopsida > Ericales > Polemoniaceae > Linanthus > Linanthus parryae. The sequence goes on from JALGPY010000015.1 coordinate 2,520,832, forward strand.
TATTTACTTTAGGATGCAAATTTTCCCGATGATGGGAGACACAACTCTGTGTAGTACGGATTGAATTTAATTTTCCTCTTAAGATTTACATTGGATTGGATCTAAATTTTCCACGTGAACGAAAGCACATTAGGTCGTTTTCATTCTTTATTGCAATATTTTTTCATCTTATTTTCATTCGCCTATGTTTTTACAATCCTGCATTAGAGCTTAAGAGCGTGACATTTTTTGGTTAACTCGTGAAACACCGTAAGAGATGGTGGTGTACACTCCCCGGCTTCGCTTTGGTTGAAGCATGTACCACATAAAACCAACTCAAAACGAAAGTCCACCCCCGATTTCAAGAGACCAAAAGTTTCCACTTGAACATAATATTCAACTACTATAAAACATAATCCTCCTAGCACACTAAATGAATGAAAGGTATGCCCAACGCGTCAATCTTTCCACAATTCCCTAGATAGCCGGGACATACCTTCGTGAAACCAGTGCACAAGATACTAGAAATAAAGTATTCCTACTACGGTGCTTCCTACTCTCGAAAACTCTTTCATTGAACTCTCTTCGGTTTCTAGTTCATAGATTACCCTCATTCTATATATATATATATATATATATATTTTTTTTTTAATTTTTAGGATTTTTTTTAATTTTTCAATTTTTTCAATGTTATCATTTTTACTCGAAACACAATATGCGATGGCGAACTCGATTAACCACATTCTTTTTGGGTAGGGGAACTCAATAAAATAAAAGTGCAAACAATGCAGTATCTGTACACGTGCAAATGCAATCCTAACTGACAAGACCGACCGACGCCTACATGAATGAACTGGCACAGTAAACTATATGTAACAAGGGTATGCAGACACAGAAACGGCTAGCAAATAGCTAAAATCCCCCTTACTTAAGCGCTTCGTTGTCCTTAACAAATTTAGATATACAGAAAGACTCAACACTGAAATGTAGGGGCAAGCAGATCTAGTCAGAATTCTCAGCCTCTTCCTCATGAATAAACAATAATCAATTCCATTCAGCACCCTCCAAGGAACACAGGACAAGACATCATAACGATGGTAAAGGATAAAAACATCATGTACCTTGTTTGTCTCCTTTGATGACTTCACGTGAAGTAGTGTCAACTGCTAGGTTTGCTCCGAATCCTTTTCACACTTGCACCCTAATTGTGTGATAACAATTATGACACTTATGAGAATAATAAGCTAAGAGTGCCCTTATATTGTCTAACTACTCCTTGTTAACTACATATTTTCCCCAATACTAATCATGTCCTTACATGGATTAGTCCACCTTGCAAATTAGTCCTACTAAGTTTGCTTGTGGTTTCATTTTGATCCCTCTATTTATTTAATCATATTAATTAATTCCCAAGTCCAGTTTAATCCATAGGGAGTGTGACCCCATAGGTTTCTACTTAGTTGGTAGTAAAAATTACTAACATAGAGCGGTGTCTAGCAACACATCTATGCCACCCGGCTTATAGAACTAGTTAGTAATCCGACAAAACTTATGACCAATGTTACCGTATTGTATTATCCCTTTGTCTCCATATTTGGATTGGACATGAGAGATACAAGTCACACTCGTATATTCAATCTATAGTTTCTAGATCCTGGGAATAGTCTTATCCATGCAGATAACATCAATATCCTATATTGATTCATCTGAGTCTGGCCAGACATTCTATAAGCGTTACCCCTCGAGTGGCCGCGGATACTTGCTCCCGTTATGTGGGAGGGATAAATCCTATCTACATTACAACCATCTCTAAGCTTGCTTCCTATTGTGATTACAAAAATCCCTCGAAGAGATCTAAGTGTGCACCTCAAGTAGAGAATAAGTACAGAGAGTTGTAGGGTGTGTGTAGGGAGAGGGTAATCAATGGTAACTGTGAGAGAGAGAGAGAGACAGCTTAATAGCAAAGCCTTTGGTAAGTCCAGAAGAACTAGATGTGTCGCAACAGAGGGCTAAAAATCCTATAAATAATGGGGGAGTGACCGTTGTGAGGGGGTTAATGCACCATAAATGACGGCTTAATGGTAGCCCTCGTAACGACACGCTCGACCGTGTATATAGGAACCGTTAGGCACCTGACCGTACATGCCGGAGACCGTTATGAGGTCTAGCCGAGTTTATAGGACTTGGCCATTAAGTATCTCAAAGCAGTTACAAAGGGTCGCACACGAGCTTGGTTGTCGCACGCGCGCGACTGGCCTTACCCTAGCCTCCAAACCACTAAGTCCCTACAAGTCCCGTGTTGGTACGCGAGGGCCTTGTCTCGTAGCCCCCACGCGGATAAGCATAGGTAGTTATCCGGTGTGTATGGAGCACAACTGGGTGTGCTGGATAGCCGCCACGTGGTTGTGATCTGTCTGTCTGGAAAGCACTATCTACATTAGCCCCCTTTTGCGCGAATGTCACGCGCGCGTCCGTTGTGCAGTCGCCCAAAATTATTCGTGCGTGGGCTCCACGCAGATGCTTTGAATTTTGAATGAAGTTCAAATTTCTAGCCCCCGGTCATAGCCATGATTGCCTAGGGCTTAGAAGCGCCGTTTGATTTTTGACGAAGCGTGGTCACTGTGAAGCTAATCAGACTCCATCCAAATTTTTTGCCTATTTTCGAGGCAAGAACAACCCGGAAGGATTTGATGGGTCGCCAATCTCGCCAGATATCAAAGGGTCGCTGACTCATCAAACGTCAGGAGTCGTGACTCTTCGATCTGAAGGCAATTTAAACCCTTTGGTTCCTTCAATTAGAACTTTTCCATTGTTGTTGCTTCCAAGTTCGTATTCATCGGAGAGAGAATCCTTAAGAAGGGGAAACTTTCGACCAAGTTCTTGATCAGATCGTCGAAAACTTTTCTCAGGCGATCCAAGCTCTCAATCGTCAACACAGTGAGTGTTAAAAGCTTTTGAAATTTCCAGGTCCAATTTTGCGGATACTCTTCTCTCACTTTTTTTCTTTCCTCTTACATGTCATTGATTTGTAATCTGTTTCTTTATGCCCACAGAAATGGCCGCAAAGAAAACAAGGAGGCCGTTGAAGTGCAGGAGCTTCCCAAGGAATTTCGGTACACGCCTCCTTATCTGGGTGGCGATGATTTTTATTTGACTACGATCCGGGGAGACGCTCCCCAGGCGTATCTTCCAGTTGCTGCTTTCGAACTGAAACCCGAACCAAACAGGGAAGATTGGGATCTAGCTGATGCCCAGGATGTACAAAGGCTTAGTATTGAAGCTGGTCTGGTCCCTTTCAATGACGTTTTTTTCCTGGCCTTCCAAGAGAAGCTTGACGAGATGGATGAATTGACCACATTCATCCTTAGCAACCATGAGGCGGTGTTAAAGCAAGCCGGGATTTATAACGCCATTCACGCGACCAGAGGTTTCAACCTCAAAGCTGACCAGGACATGCTAAGGGTCCTGTTTTCGTGTAACTCAAGGAAAACCCATACATTCCACTTTTCTTGTTTTGAGGCCGCGCCTACCCTCGAAGATGTGGAAAATATGTTGATGCTTTCGAGAATGGTAGCCTTTGATCCTCTGTACGAATTAGAGGGTGATGAGGAACTTGCTCTTTTTACGCAGATGGAGGAGTGTATTGCAACCCTGAAGAATGCCGCCACGCGATGGGCGCCTGACGAACTTAAACCCTGCGATACTTTCATGTCAGTGTCCTCCAGCGCGAAGAACATCTGGTCCAAATGGCTCATGTTCTGTTATAGAGACTATGCCAAGCCTGCTATCATCCAGAAATTGCTCAAGGGAAATCCCAAAGCGGTTATTTTTACCGACGGAGAAGGACTCACATGGTCTTTGTGTGGCTTCCTGTGTGTTTGGCTGTCGCGTTTCCTCATAGACGGGAGTCCGCGGGACGGAGTCTTTATCCATGTGCTCCCACTCGCAGTAAAGTTCGCGCTTGGTCGCAAAATTGATCTGGGGCCCCTAAGTTTTGTGTTCTTTGTACTATCGTATCGACTTAGCCGTTTCACACGTTGAGCAGTTGCGGGGAAGGGTCGATTTCATTTCCTTTGTCAATATCGGTTTCTTTACCATGTGGGTTTTCGAACGATGGTCTGAATACGCTCCAACTCCCTCTCCTGTCTACTTGTGGTATGTGAGCTCGAAGGAGGTACATCTGTGTCCTCGTTCGTGGCGTTGGTTTGGTACTAAGAGTACTCACCGTAACTTTTCCTTGGTATGTGATGATGCTGAACTCTTTGTGGCCCGGCCATATGTGGTAGAATTAGATAATATCGTTTATCTTACGGACATGTATCCCGAGGTTGATACTCCTTTCTAGGAGAAACACATTACCAGAGGGTCTCGGCGTTATGGGCAATATGTGAACTGGTGTAGAAGAACTTATCTGTCTGCATTGGTTGAACACGCACCTGGTGCAGAATCTTGCAATTATGAGCGCATAGAATTTCCTTTTGATCCTCTTCGCATGGCCTTTCAACTGGGTTATGATGCCGTCGCGCCCCCCATGTGGTCCAAGTCTATTACCAAGGGTTGCTATGATGGAGTGGTCTATGGGAAAAGCAACAAAATGCTTCTCGCAGAACTTCCTTTGACTCAGCCTTCTAGAGGAAGACAGGGCATAATCTTTGCTAGTTGGGTGGATTTCTGGAATATCCAGGTTCGTTATTTGACCAATCCTCAGAGTCAGCTTCAAGTCGGTACGACCCTTGCGCCTTTATCAAAAGATTATCCTTTCAAGACTACTCTAACCCGAAGCGCGACCAATTACGGATATTAATCCTTGCTAGCTGGAGACCACCATCTTTGCCCGGAGTTCATTCTGAAGGAGAAGACTACCACCATTGGACATAACTCCCTTGATGTTAGGGCCCAGTACGCGCGAGACTTCGAAGCGGTATTATATGAACCACCCTCTCATTCTTCCTTGATTCTCTCTCTCTCTCTCTCTCTCTCTCTCTCTTTTGTGACTGAAAACATCTTTCCCCTTTTCCTTATCAGTGCTGCTTGAGACGCTTTGCCTCGGGGGATCGCAGCGGGGATCTTATCGATCTTTGTCGCTCAAAAAAAAGTTAACCCGACAACATCATTCTTCCAGAGATGCCCATGGATGAATAAATCCAGCAGGCGGTTTTGGAGAAACTTGAACTTTTCCTTGCTCCGTATGTGGAAGCGACAAACAAGAGAAGTGCAGGTCCCTCTTCGGCATATAACTTGGTGACGCGGCCATCGAAACGTTTGCGGAATGAGCCAGTAGTATAGAAAACCTCTTCTGCCAAGAGAACTGTCTCGAAGAAAAGGGCCATCCCAGAATCTGAGGCGGGCTTTGTCGCCAGGGAGGAAGAAGAAGAAGGTGAGATAAAGCAACATATATACTTGAAATATTAACGTTCCAGTACTCATTATTTGTTCCTTTTTTTGCAGATGAGGAAAGCCTTCTAAAGGGACCGGTGCTTATGAGCGAGGAAGAGGCCCTCGAGGAGTCGAGACGTATGGCTGAGGAAAGATCTCTGCAAGACAAGCTGTCGGAGGAGGAGCGAATCGAGATGGCCAAGCAGAAAAGCCTCGAGGAGATTGCCAAAGGGAGCTCCAGAGATCGAAGATCACGTGCGCGCTCAAGCCGTTCACGCACACCTTGTCCCTCTCCCGGAACAGTGAATGAATTGCATCGAGCCCAACTAGTCCACGAACTCGTCGATGATGAATATGAAGAAATTACAATTTTTAAGTTTGCTTTATCCAATCATGAAATTGTGATTGGCGCATTGTACCATGGTGTGACTATACGTGATATCCGTAGGTGGATAAGAGATCAGTGTGGGGAATCCTCAGGTAACCCCTCTGGCAACAAACAACATACTCATCCACTTTACCCCTCTTTGATCCAGACTTTTATGTTTTTATTATAAGCACGTCACACTAGGCTAAAAGGTGTTGACGATAACCTGCATCATGCTAATCGTGCGGACACACCATTTAAGTGGGGTAATGCCGCTTCGAACTCTGGTAGAGGTTTTTTAATTCCCATTGTCTGTTGTTTCGAGAATAACCCACTTGTTTTCGCAGAGCCCGACCCTTGCCCCTTGAGGCCTCGTCGAGCCCGACCCTTACCCCTTGAGGCCTCGTCGCCCTCGCAGCGCCATAGTGGTTCCTGATTGTGAACTTTATATTGCAGGAGTCTCGGAGCGAGGTCCGGTGGAAAAGGCTTCAATGGTTGAAGGCGACCATGATGCAGAGCGCCTCGAGTTCATTTCCGAGCAGGAGGAAGAGGACTGGCGGAGGCAAGAGGATGATGCTACTCCCATAAATCAAGAAATATTCCTTTTTCTTCCGATGACGAAGATGCTGGGCGAGGAGTTAGTGCTGCGCGAGACCCAATGGTTATGAATTCTGGACAGAATGCTTCCCCTAGGGAAAGTGCTGAAAGGGTTGAATGTGATGCTGAGTTGAGTGAACATGCCACCCTTGCTGAGGAGAGTACTGTAAGGGCTTCTTCAATTGAACGCGACGCTCTTGATGATAACAGGCTTGGATCAACTGGGCGCTATGCTCCTGTTGCGCCAAGTGTTTCGGGAAATGATGCTGTCTCAGGGGGCGTCGATTTTGACTTGGACGCCCTTTTCTCCGAGAACCCATGGGAGGTCTTGGTCTCACAGGTTGAAAACCCTGTTGTTTCCCATAGGAGTCTCGTAATTCTCGAGGTATACTTTGCGCGCGAAGCTCAGGCTGATTAGAGGATGGTCGAAGCAGCTGGTTCCAGCTCACAGGCAGCGGCTCCTATTGCCACTCTCCAGCAAATTATCGAAGACATTGGTAAACCATCGCATCTTTACTCATGATACATAGTCGCTGAACTCATGTTTTTTGCTGATTGTTCCACTCCTGCTTTCCTCAAGTACATATATCGATCAAGCCTGTCTTGAGTGGCTAATGAAGGTGCGCCTATCATATCCAAGAACATTTTAAGGAGTGCTGACGCTACTGCCCGGGGACAGAGAGGTTCTGCTCAAAGAAATTACTGACCTTTTGGAGAAGGAGTATAGGGCTACTCCCGCAAGCACCACGGTTGAAAGTGCTGAGTATATCCTCGCAAGCGCGGACGAGCTTAAAGAAATCGCGGCAGGGCAATTGGATCTGGGCTTTCTCATAGAGAGATTAACCAGGATACGCAATTCTGCTCAACTCCGGTCTGAGCATTCTGGCTATAACGAAGAGAAGGCCGCCCTTCAAGCGCGCAAGGAAGAGCTGGCGAAAGCCCTCAGAGAGTTTGAGGAAGCTGACAAGCGTTATAGGGACAACAAGGCTTGCTTGGAGCAATTAGCTGCCAACTCTATTCACCTATTGGCAGGAGATTCCCTTCTAAAAGACCTCTTCACGAATTGAAAATAACTCTTTCTTTGGAACTGCTTTTGATGTAAACTTTATATTCTTTTTGTGGCCGTTCTTCTTGGATTTGTTTGAACATGTCCTGCTTTTGCGCGCGTTAGTTTTGCGCTCTTTGAAATATTCTCTGGTTGGTTCCTGTTCATGAATACTGTACTTTATGTGTCTGCTCCTTGCACCTTCTTTTAAACAAGTAGGCTGTCGCGGGCCAATCTTTCATGCGCGTCTGGTTGCTGCCCAAACAGGTATATTTTCACTTAGTTATTTTTGCCGCTTATCGAAGATAGCCAGGCTTGAGGGCATGTATCATGTTTTGCTGTAGCTTAGCACCGAATGCTTCATGACTTTGATGAGTCCGGAATATTTTAGACCTTTGTAGGCTCAATTCCCCAGGAGCCGCCATTATTATCTGAACTATCTTGCCACATTGGCATTAAATAAAGTGTGCTTGTCACACAGTGGGCCCAACCTTCATCATTTGCCTAGGCTACTATATCGTCGTAGTCTTTAATAGGGCCATTGATTCTTGCTCATTTTTGAGGTGTTGCTGACTCGGCCGGGAAACTGAAGAGTCTCCTCGGAGCCCTATATAAACCTCCTTTCTTGCTATTTCATTCTTCATCTTGGCTCATGTGATTGAAAAAATGCCACCTCTCCTGGGTTCCTGCCATTCTTTTCGTTTTTCTTTACCTCTTTTCAATCCATATCAGCTTTGATCCATTGGCTTTGAACCCGTGCGTTGTGTTATAGGAATCTCTCCAAGGACCTAGCTGAAGAAGCCCCATATTCTCTTGGTCTTTTCGAAGAACTGCTGTGCAAGCTCTCTCATTGGAATGAAGACATATTTTTCCTCATCATGCTTGTAGGGGTCATCTTTAGTGGTTCTCCAGCGACGAGCGACTTTGTGGCGATTCCTATGCCGACAAGTAATGGGTGGTGTGCATCTCCGTTGGCTCCCAATCGGAGAACTATTTGCCACTATTGTTCAGACCAGAGAGCAACAAGTGGGTGTGCTTCTTTCTTACACACGATTAGCTTCCTACCCCATGAGCTGTTCTCCCACTTGTCCTTCACATCAGTGGCCCTCTTGGCTTGAGGCTCATCTGGCTCCTTACCGTGTCAGGGCTTTGAACAAGAGCTATGTTCTAGTCGAGAACATCGGCGGTAGCATCAAGCTTTGTAGTTGTTGAGTCATGTAAGAGTGTTCCTTAAGAACACTTCGATTTCTGATTGCAATATTTTTTTTCGTTTGTAAACCTCGCTTTAGGATGCTATCTAGACAGATAAATTGTAATCCACATTTGACTGTTATGCAAGTGTGTTTTATTCGCTATTTTTTCTACTACACTAGACTTTAACTTGCGTCTTGACCTTCTATTCAAACAAGCAAATAGGCTTTGATCGCGTATGGCTGCTATCTAAACAGATAGACTTTTTTTTTGGCTGCCATCTAGACAGATAGGCTTTGATTGCGTTTGGCTGCTATCTAAATAGATAGGCTTTTTATTTTGCTGCTATCTAGACAGATAGGCTTTGATCGCGCTTGGCTGCTATCTAAACAGATAGACTTTGATCGCGTTTGGCTGCTATCTAAACAGATAGGCTTTGTAATTTGCAATTGGTTGCTACCATATGAGGTAGGCTTTTTTTTGCTGCTATCTAAACAGATAGGATTTGATTGCATTTGACTGCTATCTAGACAGATAGGCTTTTTATTTTGCTGCTATCTAGACATATAGGCTCTGTAATTTGCAATTGGTTGCTACCATATGAGGTAGGTTTTTTTTCCTTCTATCTTAACAGATAGGCTTTGGTTGCATTTGGCTGCTATCTAGACATATAGGCTTCTTATTTTGCTGCTATCTAGACAGATGGGCTTTGTAATTTGCAATTGGTTGCTACCATATGAGACAGGCTTACAGTCACGCTTGGCTGCGATCTAAACAGATAGGGTTTTTAATATGCGATTTAGCTGCTATCATATGAGATAGGCCTACCTTCGCATTTTGCTGCTATCTACAGAGATACTATTTTTTTCGCGAGCGGCTGCTATCTAGGCAGATAGGCTTACACCTCATACATCATAGTAAGCTGGCATGATGAGTCTGATAGTTAATCAGAAAAGGGATTCCCCATAAGAAGGTTATTATTGCTCATACCCAGGGGCGCGCAGTTGTTAATCACGAAACTCAGTAAAGAGAAGGCTAAAGATAATACCGTCGCATTTTTGAGTGGTGTTGGAATGATAGTAGTCCCGTGACAGCCTTCAGACGCGGTAGCACTTCCTGCCGTTGGAGTAGAAACTACTTACCTGCCTGCCCTCACTGTCATGCTCGGTGACCCTTTTTAGGATGTAGACACTCTTTTTGTAAGCAACCCTGGGACACTCCTCCCGTGCGGATTCCCTCTACTTAGATTCTTCATGCATCACCATGAATCCAGCTGGTGATTGAGCCTTGACGTCTTCCCACTTGGGTAAGGGAGTTGACCGGAAAAGGGCTGGAGTAGACTCATCCGCCAATTCTGTAAACCATACTGCCTCGGACAGATGTGCTTCCTTTAGATTAAATGGGTTCACCAAGGCAGGTATTGCAACCACCATGTTTTTCCAAATGGCATTCATAACCTGGTGAGCAGTGGAGAGTACAGCGTCGAAGCGATGGATCCATGCCCATCCGACAATCATCTGGTAAGTGGTGTTGGCCTCGATAACGTGAAGTCTGGCCAATCTGAATCCCCAATCGAATCCAGCCAACTGTCATTCTGGAGCCGCTTCCGAAACCCATCAGAGGTGACGACCTCTTGACAATCTTGTCTCGGGGAATTCCTGCTAACTCCAGGGTACTGATAGGGATGACATTTAATGCAGCTCCTACATCAACAAAGGCCCTCTTGAACTCTACATGGTTGATAGTGGCTATTACGTACAGCGGCCTCTGATGATTGACATCAGTCTTTTTGTCTGACTCGTCAAACGTCATGCTCAATCAGCCTAGTCGCGCGGCCGTCACAACAATTCCGTTGGAGATGACTAGTTCTTCTCCATGGTCCTTAGCCACCCTCAAGATCGCTTTTATCATATCATGCATGTAGTTACTCGAAAAATTCATTTCATCGAAGAATTTAACGAATTTGGCTGAGTCCTTCATTCCCTTAGCACGCGAATCTTCCGTGTCGACACCGTAGTCTTCATCTTCACAAATTCCCGCAATTAGTGTGGCCTCTGCATCCGCAACCTCCTCAAGATCCATAATCGATATCATAGCTATCTCCTTTCCTTTGGGCTCCTGTCTCGTGTGAGACGGCAGGGGGTTGTTGCGCACATCCTTGGTTGGCTCATCGACCACCAACTGGCCCTCCTTTATCTTTCTGTCTACCAACCACCGGAGCTTTTTTCACTCTCTAGTTGGGTGTAGTATCTGCCCGTGGCATTCGCACCACCTTGGATCCTGCAATTGGTCCTTCGTGGGTTTGTGCTCTAGGGGCGGTAAGATCCCGTCTTTTCGCCATCTCTTGCAATGATCTATTGCATCCTCAATTGAATAGGGAAAAGGTGGTGCCTCCTGGGGTGCGGGCCGCTGTTGTTTGTTATGGGATGATACTGCATGGACACTGATATCTCGCGGCCGTTTGTAGTTGAACTTTCCCACCTTGAAGCTGGGATTCGCCTGCGTACGCTCGTTAGCGTACATCTTTTTCATCCTTTCCACCAGGGGCTCCACGTTCCCGGTGCTTTCCACCAATATGGAAAAGGTAGGCATATTCAAGTTAATGAGCATACATTTGTATTCATCGCGCATGCCCTGAAGGCATATCTCCACCAGTCGACTTTCCAAGACATGGTCCACACAATCAAGGGACTTAGCCCTGAACCTTTTGATGAAGGCGACCCTATCGTCGTCATGCCTCTGGTACATGCGTGAGAGGTGGATAGTGGTGACATTTTCTTCGACTTGGAAGAATTTGGTGTAGAACTTCTTCACCATGTCCTGCCACGTCTTGACAGATCCTGCTTACAGAGTCCTATACCACTTGTACGCGACAGCCCCCAGAGACTTGGGAAACTCACACATCAGTAACCTGGTGTCTACCCCGTGCGGGACCATCATGTCAATGAATCGCATCACATGCTCGTGTGCGTTCCCGCCGACGTCATCAAACTTCTCCCACTTGGGTGCTTTGTATCCCACAGGGTTGGACATCAAGTAGATGTCCCGCGGAATGGGAGGGCGCTTTCAACCTTTGGGATGACAGTATCTGCGAAGCTCTTATTCGCGATGATGCTGTCTATACGTTGTTCCAGGGCCGCGAAGCTCGGAATGTAGGGCATGTTTGGATCATAGGGGAGGTGGTGGCGGGAGTACATGGCTGCCTAAGGCCCCACTTGCGTGATAAGGCACTGCCGGGTATGACGTAGTGTTTCCCATCGTCATCGGGACGCCCGACGCCTGAGGCCCAAGGCCACCGGAAAAAGAGGATTGGGAGACAGACGTATGCACTATGGATGTGGTTTCCGCCACCGGTAGAGGTAACGGGGCTGGCGATGGTGGGACTGAAACCCCTGTAGTGGTGTTTTGAGCAAACCTTCCCAAAATTGTCATGATTTGAGCAATCTGGGCAGACTGGGCCTGCATCATCTGGGCTTGACTCTGAATCGTGGCTTGGAGTGCCTCTACAGAGGGTCCACTGCCGGTAGCTGTCTGGGCATGAACATTGTTGTTGACAATGGTGTTGAGTGGTCCTTCGTCCCTCGAGGTTTCCTCATTGGAAGGGGACCGGTCACCATCACGAACGTTTACGTCGGAAGACATTCCTTCTGGCTGGTTTTGAAAGATTAAAGCTCTGAAGATGAGTGTTCACGTCGGGTTCACCAAATTGTTCTCACTGAAATCCCTCGGAGAGATCTAAGTGTGCACCTCAAGTAGAGAATAAGGACACATAGAGTTGTAGGGTGCGTGTAGGGAGAGGGTAAGCAATGGTAACTGTGGGAGATAGAGAGACAGCTTAATAGCAAAGACTTTAGTAAGTCCAGAAGAACTATATCTGTCGCAACGGAGGGCTAACGATCCTATATATAATGGGGAAGTGACAGTTGTGAGGGGGTTAATGCACCATAAATGGCGGCTTAATGGTAGCCCCCGTAACGGCACGTTAAACCGTGTATATAGGAACCGTTAGGCACTTGACCGTACATATCGGAGACCGTTATGAGGTCAATCTGGGTTTATAGGACTTGGCCATTAAGTCTCTCAAAGCATTTACAAAGGGTCGCGCGCGAGCTTGGTTGCCGCACGCGCGCGGCGGGCCTTATCCTAGCCTCCAAACCACTAAGACCCTACAAGTCCCGTGTTGGAACGCGAGGGCCCTGTCTCGCAGCCCCCACACGGATAAGCATAGGTAGTTATCTGATGTGTATGGAGCACAACTGGGTATGCTGGATATCTGCCACGTGGTTGTGATCTCTCTATCTGGACACCTATCATGACCGATAACTACCTTATAAAGTAACCCGGTTAAGGCGCAATGTTTGATAATCTCAAATCATGATATTTCACAACTAGAGTATCTAGTGACTTCAAGTCTAAGGACCAAATACCATTGTCACTACGAGAAGCACTTGTGACTTTACATAACTTATATGTCGCCTTCTCGTTGTGGGTCAATCCAGTATGCCATTACCCCTATTGCATACCCATGTGCTAGACTTGATATCTCCATATCAATCTACTCACATACCAGTTTATAGTTGATCGTCCCGTTAATCAATATAATCGACTAGGGATATATAAGATAAACAACACATTTGTAATCTAAGGACTTCGTTATATTAAATATCTCCATAAATAATACAATGATTATTCTAGCCAAAATAATATTCATACTAAAACAGATTGCCTCTAGGGCATCTATTCCAACAAATACTCTGTGATCCAGTCGCGCTCCAGCTTAACCTGTAAAACAGAGGGGTGAGCCAAACAGCCCAGTAGGTACCGCCTAACCACTGGCGTTAAATTTTAAAGTCTACTTAACATAGTATCCAATTATCACACAACAGTATGCAACATCTAATACACAATCATCGTAATTTATCAATCACCCAAACAATTAACAGATAGCTAAAAAGCTATGAAATCACACCAGTAAATTATACTAAAATACACTGTAACTGCAGGAAACTTAGAGATTAGTTATTTGTGATCTTTTGAGAGAGAGAGAAAAAGTCACTGAGTGTCTCTCTGTTGGGTGTTCGAGCGACCATAAGTGACTCACGACCTTAAAAATATTTGGCTGCTGGATAGGGTCATGATGGGCATAACGCCTATCTAGGGTCTTGAACTTGAGGGAAACCGCTATAGACGCCGGTATGACGACTTCAAACGTCCCTCGGTAATAAATCACTTTCGAGTCGTTACCCTCCCCCTTCGCCTCAAGGCGAGCATTCATCACGATCTCCCTCGCGAGATCCGAGCTAGACTTGCCATTACAAATTTATACCAATTGTTTAGCTTCTACCTATCAAGTATTGCTTTAAGCTCAGATGGCCTCTCCTTTTCATCGGGAAGGGCTTCTGAGGGGTCCTTACCTCTTCATGTATTGATTCGTATGAAAATCTTGGCGAGCCTCATAGTTCACAAACATGAAGATGCAATATCGTGTATCGCAAACAGCTTCAGGAGCGACCTTAAAATACTTTTGGCCCTATCATTTCTCAAAGCGGGCTTAGAGTTCCGGGTGAACGTGAGAAGCTGATACCTGAAGGTGGTTTGAAGTACCGTCACCCGCGTCCTCATCTTACATCTCCTTGATCGACGATCTCTCGAATAAGATGGAACATTCTGACTACGTGCTTGGTTTTTTGGTGTGACATGGGTTTGTTGGATTGTGCGATCGCCCCAGTGTTGTCACAATACAACTCTATTGGATCCACAATACTAGGAACCACACCAAAATCAGTAATGAACTTCCTAATCCAAACAGCCTCCTTTGCTGCATCTGATGGAGCAATGTACTTAGCCTCAATTGTAGAATCAGCAACCGTCTCTTGCTTGGATTTTTTCCATCTCACAGCTCCCCCATTCAGGCAAAACACGAGTCTCGACTGCGATCTAAAATCATCTTTGTCAGTTTGGAAGTTTGCATCCGTGTAACCCCTTACACATAACTCTTCCTCCCCTCCATAGATCAAGAACGCATCCTTAGTTCTTCTCAAGTACTTAAGGATGTACTTGGCCGCTATCCAGTGACTCTCACCCGGATTGGACTGTTATCTGCTTGTCATACTCAAAGCGTATGAGACATCTGGTCCAGTACATAACATGGCGTACATGATGGATCCTATGGCCGACGCATACGGAATCTTGCTCATGCAGTTCTTCTCAATCTCATTGGAAGGACAATCAGCCTTCGAAGGAGTAATTCCATGCGACATGGGCAAATCCCTTCTTTAAATCTTCCAAGTTGAGTCGTTTCAACACCTTGTATATATATGTACTTTGACTTAGGTCTAGCAACTTCCTCGATATATTCCTATAGATCTTGATACCACGTATATAAGATGCATCCCTTAACTCCTTCATTGAGAAACACTTTCCTCGACATTCTGTAATAGATTGCAAGGTAAAAATATCATTTACAATGAGTAGTATTTCATCCACATACAAGACCAGAAACACAATAGAGCTCCCACTAACCTTCTAGTAGACACAAGGTTCATCTTCATTCTTGATGAAGCCAAAAAATTTTACTGCATCATCAAACCTAGTTTCCAACTACCAGAAGCTTGCTTCAACCCATAAATGGATCGCTACAACTTAAACACTTTATGGGCATGCTATGGATCCTCAAAACCCTCTGGTTGTGTCATGTAAAAATCCTCAAGAAGGTTTCCATACAAAAACACTGTTTAGTCATCCGTCTCCCAAATCTAATAATCTTGATAAGCTGCAATAGCAACTAAGATTCGAATGGATTTGGTCATTGCGACTGGGGAAAATGTTTCATTATATTTAATACCATGAATCTATCTGAATCCTTTTGCCACCAATCGGCCCTTATAGTCAATCACATTGCCATCAATGCCGGTCTTCTTCTTGAAGACCCACTTTCACCCAAAGGGCCGAGCAAATTTGGGTGGTTCCACCAAAGTCCATACTTTGTTGGTATACATGGATTTCATTTCGGATCTCATTGCGTCATGCTACTTTTGAGAGTCCGACCCTTTCATGGCCTCTCCATAGGTAATAGGCTCATCATGTATGAGCAACGCGTCAGCGGGATTAGTCACGAGAAGTTCATACCTATCTGGCTCCTGGCGCACTCTATTCGATATACGAAGTTCTTGTGTTACCCGAACATGTTCCTCCACAACATCTTGGGTTTCCCGTTTATGTTCCATAGTAGGATCAAAAGTTTGTGGTTCTTTAATTTCTTCAAGTTCTACTATCCTCCCACTTGCTCCTTTAGAGACAAATTCTCTTTCTAGGAACACACCGGTTCGAGCAACAAACACTTTGTTCTCGCTAGGATTGTAGAAATAATACCCCTTTGTTTCCTTAGGGTATCCCACAAACTTATACTTATCCGAATTGGGAATGAGCTTTTCAGTTCTTAAATGCTTTACATACACATCACAGACCCAAATCCTCAATAAAGACAAGGTGGGACGCCTCCCACTCCACATCTCATATGTTGTCTTCATGACCGATTTAGATGAAACACGATTAAGGGTGAAAGCTGCACGTAATATAGCGTGCCCCCAATAGGATAATGGAAGATTAATTTGACACATCATAGATCAAACCATGTCCAACAAAGTTCGATTCCTCCTCTCGTACACGCCATTCCATTGTGACGTTCCGAATGGAGTGAGTTGGGACAAGATCCCAAACTCTCTAATATAGTCTTCAAAATCTAGGCTTAAGTATTCTCGTCCATGATCCGATCATAGAGAATTAATTGTCTTGCCAAGTTGCTTATCTATTTCATTCCTGAGTTCTTTGAACTTTTCAAAGGATTCACATTTGGCCTTTATAAGGTACACAAATCCATATCTACTGAAATCATCAGTAAATGTAATAAAATAAAGATAACTACCTCTGGCAGGCGTGGAAAATGACCCACATACATCAGTATGCACGAGAGCCAATTGCTCTCTAGTCCTCTCTCCTTTCTTATTGAAAGGGGACTTTGTCATTTTCCTAATACACAAGATTCACATGTCTCATATGATTCATAATCAAATGAGTCCAGGATTCCATCCTTATGGAGTCTAGAAATGTGTTTCTCATTTATATAGTCTAAACAACAATTCTATAAGTAAGTAGGATTTACATCATTAGTTTTAATCCCCTTAGTATTTATGTTATAGACATGATTGCTTAGATGAACGATATACAATCCATTAGATAATTGTGCACTACATTAATGCATACTTTCAAAATAAATGGAGCAACATTTATCCTTTATTGAAATAGTAAAACCTTTCTTGTCCAAACGAGAAATATAAATATTGTTTGTGCTCATAGCAGGCACAAAGTAGCAATTATCTAATTCTAAAATTAACCCTGAAGGCAAAGATAGCTCGTACACGCCCACGGCCAATGAAGCAACCTTTTTTCCATTCCCAACGCGCGTGTCTATCTCCCCTTTAGACACTCTTTTACTTCTCTCTAGATCTTGCACATTTCGACAAATGTGAGATCCACATCTAGTATCCAATACCAAAGATGAAGAGATAGTTAAATTGACATCTATAACAAAAATATCTGGTGGTGGTGGAATCACTATTCCAATCCTTTTATCCTCCAAATACTTTGGGAAGTTCCTCTTGCAGTGTCCAGGCTGACTGCAGTAGTGACACTCACCCTTAGATAGGCCCTTGGCAACACCACCAGCAGGTTAAAGGGCAACTTCCTTGGGTTTTGAAATTTACTTGCCTTTCCCTTTGGAGGTAGAAGCAACTCGCTTGCTCTATACTTTGTTCACCATCATTATGGCCTTGCCCTTCCCCTTGTTGATGCTTTGTTCAGCTGTCCTCAACATATTGAGTATAAATGGCAGAGGCTTGTTCATATCATTCATAATAGAGCTCATAATGATCTATCCATAACTATTAGAAAACGATTGCAAGATGAGATCACTAGCCAACTGTTGACCCACAGAAAACCCCAGGCGTGTGAGATTCTCCAAGTACCCGATCATGCGCAGTACGTGAGGTCCCACAGGGTTTCCCTTTGACACATGACATTTGAAAAATGCCTTGAAAACTTCATACCGCTCAACCCTTGCCTGCTCTTGAAAGAGATGCCTTAGATGTATGATCATATCAAATGCAACCATGTTCTCATGTTGCTTCTGAAATTCAAAGCTCATGGTGCAAAGCATAAGGCAGGCCACATCATTAGCATCGTCAGCGATCTTCTGATATGCCTTTAAGGCTGAAGGAGTATTATTTTCCGGACCCTGTATTCTTCTGCTGCTTGAGAACGATTCTCAAGTTCCTATACCAGTCCAGAAAGTTTGGTCCAGAAAGCTTGTCCGTCTCAAGGACATATCGTAGGGATTGTGATGAATTCGATGAATTGTGAATTCTACAAAATGATAAATATATAAGTTTTAGTATTTTGTGAACAAACAACTATATTTAATAATGGCTAATTATTAAACATAGCTCCCACTATTTTTCTCGGATTAATAACCCTCCACATTGATGCAAAAAATATCATTATATTTCTAGTGGGCCAAGATCCATATCTCACCTCTTTTTGAGCTTGCTTTGGCAAGTCACCCAAAAATTAGTTATTTAGGTAGGAGCAATTACAATTGCATCCTATGCAACTCTTTGTTCCAATGGACGAGTAAATCCTTATTTATGTATCCCATTTATAATCCCAATTGATTGCCTCTAGGATTTCAATCCAATTGAAGTAGCCCAGTAGCGTCCAACCTCTTACTTCAACAATCACACATTTATAGCTTGTGTCGTCGCGCCACATCATGATGAATCAAGTCACCTTGCTTGGCAAGCCCGAACATGATAAATCATGATTATGACTAGTGTTAAGTAACGAGAAGACAAAAACACAATATTTAAATTCGAGGGATTTTTTTAATTTAATTTTAATTGTTTTGTTGATCCATACCAATTGATCTACTTATTTGCGTTGGGAAATCCCAAAATAAAAGATCCGGGTTGTATTATCTTGTTACCAATTCGCATGCATTATCCATACACCAATAATAAATAACAAGACAACAAATAAACGACCACAAACAATAAATAAACGTGATGTGGAAATGGCCTCCTTAAACTAGGATATTCCCAAACCAATGAGAATATCTATAAGCCCTAAACTAGCAAGCTCATCTCCATGTGTCTCCATTTTTAGTCCATGCGCCTTAGCTTGTGGAATGACGCCATCTTGTGGTTTCTTCAATTCATTAGGATTCTTCTCCAAGTCGTGACAATCATCTACTCTATCTAATACTGTAGGGTTTTGATTCATGGATGCGCAACAGAAACATAAAAAATCATAACCCATGCAAAACCCTCCAAGGATCACAAGTCAAGAGACATAAAGATGGTAAAGGAAGAAATCAATAACACACCTTAGGGTTCTCCTTTGATGACTTCAAACGCGAATTGTGTCACGTTCTCTATAGTTGATCCACGCCTAGAGTTGAATACTAGATCTTCCAATCCTTGGTGCTAGCCCGGAAAGAGGAAGAGGAAGAAGAATCACACAAAACGAGACGAAACAAGGAGGTGTTTGGCCTCCTTGTGGCCGACGGGGATGGGCGGCGAGCAAGGGGGGGGGGGCTCCTCTTTGCTTGCTTGCTCTCTCCTTTTTGTTCTCTCCCACTCAACTTATGATCAGTAAGGTCATAAGTGTGGGAAAGAAGTAAGGAGTGTCCTTTATATAGTCCAACAAATCCTTGATAACTACCTAAAGGACCTATTCTAGTCCTACTAGAATTCAATTTAGTCCATTCCTTGCAAATTAGTCCCTACTAAGTTTGCAAGGTATTGCAAAGTGATCCTTTTAATTAATTAATCCAATTAATTAATTCCCTAATCTAGCTCAACTCCATATAGCGTGTGACCCCATAGGTTCTATCTAGTTGGTAGCAAGATTTTGCTAATATGGAGCGGTTTCTAGCAAAACATCCATTCTAGCCAACTAATATAATAGTCATCTTGACAATCCTTGTACAAGTAATTGTCTCATCCCTTTGTCTCTATATCCGGATTGGACACGAGACATACAAGTCACACTCGTATATCCAGTCCACAGTTTCTCGATCCATGGGATTAGCCTTATTCGTGCAAATAACATCAATATCCCATATTGATTTATATGAGTCTGGCCAGACATTCTATAAGCGCTATCCCTTGAGTGGCCTAGGATATTTTCTCCCGTTATGTGGGAGGGACAAATTCTATCTTCGTCCACTACGATCTCTATGTTTTCTTCTTATTGTATCCGGTACACGCCTTTATAACTACCCAGTTACGGTGTAGCGTTTAACGCTACCAAAATCACAATAATCCACAACTATAATATCTTGTGACTTCAAGTCTAAGGATGACAATACCATTGCACCACGAGAAGCACTTGTGACTTATCATAACGTGTATGTAGCCTTCTCGGAGATGGGTCAATCCAGTGCGCCATTACCCTTAATTCACACCTATGTGTTGGATCATGATATCTCCATAGCAATCCAACCCCATACTAGTCTATGGATGATTGTCCCATTAATCATTATACTGGACTAGGGATATTTAAGATAAACAACACGATTGTAAATCTAAGGACTTCATTATATTAAATATCCAATAAATAATAAATGAATTTTCTAGCCACAAATAAATTCATACTAAACTAGATTTCCTCTAGGGCATCTATTCCAACAAATACTAGCTAGCCTATACACTAAATAGAGAGACCTCACATGTTGAGGAGAAGACCGGCTCGCAGGTAGTAAACCTAATTAATTAATTAATTAATTAATTAATTAATTAATTAATTAATTAATTATTATAATAAAATAAAACCACAAAATAAACATTCACAACATCCACATCTTAGGCCATATCCAATCACAATGAAACAGCCATAATACAGTTAAAATCCAATTTTAGCCAGAAATAAATTCATACTAAACTGATTGGCTCTAGGGCATCTATTTGAACAATCTCCCACTTGCACTAGAGCCAATCTGGCGCATCTCGTATGCCCATACTCCTAGTGTGCCCTTCATGCTTCCACTGCGTAAGCGGCTTTGTAAGTGGATCTGACAGATTCTCATATGTAGGAATCTTGCATATCCGAACGTCTCCTCTATCGATAATATCTCGAATCAGATGAAACTTCCTGAGCACGTGCTTGGATTTCTGGTGCGACCTGGGTTCCTTCGATTGCGCGATCGCCCCAGTGTTGTCACAGTACAACTCAACTGGATCCGCAATGCTAGGAACCACACCAAGTTCAGAAACAAACTTTCAGATCCAAAAAGCCTCATTTGCTGCGTCATTTGCAGCAATGTACTCAGCCTCTGTTGTAGAATTAGCCACCGTCTCTTGCTTGGAACTTTTCCAGCTCACCGCTGCTCCATTCAGGCAAAACACATATCCCGACTGTGATCTAAAGTCATCTCTGTCGGTTTGGAAGCTTGCATCAATGTAACCCCTTACACGCAACTCTTCCTCACCGCCAAATATCAAGAAAGCATCCTTAGTTCTTCTCAAGTACTTTAGGATGTTCTTGACTGCAATCCAGTGACTCTCACCCGAATTGGATTGGTATATCCTTGTCATACTCAAGGCATATGACACATCTGGTCTAGTACATAACATGGCGTACATGATAGATCCTATGGCCAAGGCATAGGGAATTCTACTCATGCGTTCCTTCTCAATCTCATTGGAAGGACAACCACTCTTCGAAAGAGTGATTCCATGTGACATGGGCAAGAATCCCTTTTTGAAATCTTGCATGTTGAACTGTTTCAACACCTTATCAATATATGTACTTTGACTTAGGCCTAGCAGTCTCTTAGATCTATCTCTATAGATCTTTATACCGAGTATATAGGCTGCTTCCCCTCAGTCCTTCATTGAGAAACACTTCCCTAGCCAATATTTAACAGATTGCAGCATGGGAACGTCGTTTCCAATGAGTAGTATGTCATCCACATACAAGACCAGAAAAGCTACAGAGCTCCCACTAACCTTCTTGTAGACACGCGACTCATCTTCATTTCTGATGAAGCCAAACTCTTTGACTACTTCATCAAAACTTCGATTCCAACTCCTAGAAGTTTGCTTCAATTCATTAATGGATCGTTGCATCTTACATACTTTTTTGGCTTGCTTTGGATCTTCAAAATCCTCCGGCTGTATCATATACACGTCCTCGAGGAGATTCCCATAAAGGAATGCTGTTTTGACATCCATCTGCCAAATCTCATAGTCGTGGTATGCTGCAATCGCAAGTAGGATTCGGATGGATTTGGTCATAGCGACTGGTGAAAAAGTTTCATCATAGTCAATACCATGAATCTGTCTAAATACTTTTGCCACCAATCGGCCCTTATAGGTATTCACATTACCATCCATGTCGATCTTCTTCTTGAAGACCCACTTGCACCCTATGGGCCGGGCCCCTTCGGGTGGTTCCACCAACGTCCATACTTTGTTGGTATACATGGATTCCATCTCGGATCTCATGGATTCTAGCCACTTCTGAGAGTCTGGGCCTTTCACGGCCTCTTCATAGGTAGTAGGCTCATCATCTATGAGCATCGTGTCACCAGAATCGGTCACGAGAAGTCCATACCTCTCGGGTTCCTGGCGCACTCTACTAGATCTACGAAGCTCTTGTGTTACCTGAACAGGTTGCTCCACAAATGTTTGTGGTTCCTTTTCATGTTCCATAATTGGTTCATTAATTTGTGGTTCTTGAATTTCTTCAAGTTCTACAGCCCTCCCACTTGCTTCTTTAGAGACAAACTCTCTTTTTAGAAACACGCCGGTCCGAGCAACAAACACTTTGTTCTCGGTTTGATTGAAAAGTAGTAACCCTTAGTTTCCTTAGGGTACCCCCACAAACTTACACTTATCCTATTTTGGCCCTAGCTTGTCTGATTGTAAACGTTTTACATAGACATCGCAGCCCCCAATCCTCATGAACGATAGTGTGGGACGCCTCCCACTCCACATTTCATGTGGTGTCTTCATGATTGATTTAGATGGAACACGGTTAATCATGAAAGCTGCACTTAATAGAGCGTGGCTCCAAAACGATAATGGAAGATCGGTTTGACACATCATAGATCGAACCATATCCAATAGGGTTCGATTCCTCCTCTCAGACACGCATTGTGGCATTCCGGGTGGAGTGAGTTGGGACACGATCCCACACTCTCTAAGATAGTCGTCAAACTCTTGGATCAAGTATTCTCCTCCACGATCCGATTGTAGAGACTTGATACTTTTGCCAAGTTGCTTCTCTACTTCATTCTTGAATTCTTTGAACACTTCAAAGGATTCGGATTTTGCCCTCATAAGGTACACAAATCAATATCTACTGTAATCATCAGTAAATGTAATGAAGTAGACATAACCACCCCTGGCAGGCGTGGAAAATGGCCCACAAACATCAGTATATATGATTGCTAATTGCTCACTAGTCCTTTCACCTTTCTTATTGAAAGGGGAGTTTGTTATTTTTCCCAATAAACAAGCCTCACATGTCTGATATGATTCAAAATCAAATGAGTCTAGTAGTCCATGCATCCTTATGGAGTCTAGATACACGTTTCTCGTTTATGTGGCCTCAACGACAGTGCCATAAGTAAGCAGGATTTAAATCATTTATTTTAATCCGCTTGGTATTAATGTTGTAGACAGGATTGCTTAGATCAAGGACATACAGTCCATTAAATAATTGCGCACTAAAAAAGTGAATATCATTCAAATAAAAGGAACAACAATTGTTCTTTATTGAAATAATAAAACCTTCCTTGTCCAAACAAGAAATAGAAATAATGTTTCTGCTCATAGCAGGCACAAAATAGCAATTATTTAATTCTAAAACTAATCCTGAAGGCAGAGATAGCTCGCACACGCCCTCGACCAACTCAACAACTTTTTGCTCCATTCCCAACGCGCAGATCTATCTCCCCTTTAGCCAATCTTCTACTTCTCTTTAGATCCTGCACATTTCGAAAAATGTGAGATCCACATCCAGTATCTAATACCCATGATGTAGAGGAAGTTAAATTGACATCTACAACAAAAATACCTGGTGGTCGTGGAATCACTATTCCAAGCCTCTTGTCCTCCAGATGTTTTGGGCAGTTCCTCCTCTAGTGTCTAGGCTGACTGCAGTAGTGACACTCACCTTTAGTCACACCTTTGGAAATGCCACAAACAGGCTTAAGGGCAGGTTCCTACGACTTGGAAACTGACTTTCCTTTGCCCTTGGAGGATGAGGAAAACCTTTTTCCCTTTCCTTTTTCTGCACTATCATAATGGCCTTGCTTTTACCCTTGTTGATGCTTTGTTCAGCTGTCCTCAACATATTGAGCAAATCTGGCAGTGGTTTCACGATCTAGTTCATGTTATAGTTCATGATGAACTGTCCATAACTCTCGGGAAACGATTGCAACACGAGATCGGTTGCAAACTCTTGGCCGACCGGGAACCCCAGTCGGGCGAGATTCTCCAAGTACCCGATTATACGGAGTACGTGGGGTCCGACCGGGTTCCCTTCTGCTAGATGACACTTGATTAATGCCTTAGAGACCTCATACCTCTCAACCCTTGCCTGCTTTTGGAAGAGCTTCTTCAGATGCTCGATCATATCGACAACATTCATGTTTTCGTGTTGCTTCTGAGGCTCAGAAGTCATGGTGCATAGCATAAAGCAGGCCGAATCATTAGCGTCATCGACACGCTTTTGATATGCCTTTAGGGCTGCAGGTGCTTGGTTCTCTGCACCTGCTGGAACATGCTCCTCTATTGCGTACAGTTTCTTCTCTTGCTTGAGAACAATTCTCAAGTTTCGGTACCAATCAAGGAAGTTGGTTCCAGAGAGCTTGTCCTTCTCAAGGACAGATCGTAGGGAATGCTGTGAACTCGATGAGTTGTTTGCCATTTGGAATTCTACAAAAAGGAAAATACGCAAGTTTTAGTATTTGGGAATTTTTGAATATATTCAATAATGGCTAGTTTATTAAATATAGCTCCCACTATTTTTCTACGGATTAATAACCCTCAAGATATTAATGAGGAAAATATCCTTATATTTTCTAGTGGGCCAAGATCCATATTTCATCTCCTTATGAGCTTGCTTTGGCAAGTCACCCATAATTTGACTACTTTAGGTAGGAACAATTTCAATTGCATCCCTTATGCAACTCTTGGTTCAATTGGGCAAATAACTCCTTATTTATCCATCTATATGGATAATCCCAATTTATTGCCTCTAGGTTTCTTAATCATATTAATAGCCTAGTTGTGTTCAACCTCTTATTTAAACAGTTGCACATTACTAGCTTGTGCCATCGCATTCCATGATTATGAACCAAGTCGCCATGCTTTCGCACGCACGAACTTGATAAATCATGATGATAATGAGTGTTTAAATAACGGGAAGGCAAGAACACAATATTTGAATTTTGAGGAATTTTAAATTCAATTTTAGTTGTTTTGTTGATCAATATCAACTAATCTATCTATTTGAGTTTGGGCACAACACCAAATAATAGATCCGGGTTGTCTAATTATCTTATTATCCTACTTGCATGCATCATCCATACACCAACCACAAAGTAATAAGACAATAAAATAAACAACCAAAAACAAAAATAAAATGTGATGTGAATATGGCCTTTTCTAGACTAAGATAATTTCAAGCCAATGGAATTATCTATGAACCCTAAAATCAAACATATCTCCATGCATTTTGATCTTTTGGTCCATCCTTCATAGTCATGCTCCATGCTCCATCTTTTGTGGCTCCTTTTGGCTTTGGGCTTCTTTTCTTCAATCTTGGCTAACAACCTACTTTATCTAGCACTAGCTAACAACTATACTAAATAAAATAAATCTCACAAGTTGAGGAAAAAAATGGCTCGCAGGCCATAAAATCCTAATTAATTATTACAATTAATTGATCAGCTCGCAGGCCGTAAACCAAACCACAAAAGTTAAACATCCACAACAAACCACATCCTAAGGCCATATCCAACCACCATGCGAATTGCACATAAACAGTTAAAATCCAATTTTAACGCGCTTGGTCAATTTTAATTGATTTTATGATATTCTAGGGTTAAAAGGGTCCATGGGGCCCAACAATCTAATTTTCCGGGCCCAAAAAGAGAACCGCAAAGGCCTTTGGCCGGCCGGCCCCTAGCCCACGCGACTAAGCCGCGGGCTAGGGCTGCCCTGGCCCCTAGGCCGAGCCTTGCTTGGGCGGCAAGCAAGGAGGGGCGGTCCCCTAGGGGGCCCAACCTCCTTTGGGAGTTGTTTCCAAAACAACTCCCTTGCTTGGTGCCCAAGTTTGGTTTTTTCCTTGTATAGAAAGAACTCCTTCTTCCCAAAGGATGCCCAAACCCTAGATCTTAGATCCTAAAATTTCTCAAACTCACTAATTCATGCATGCAATGCAAAATTAGATCTTGTTATGATAGATTATTGAAAAATTGCATCATATGCTTGATTTGTCTTGTTTTACGCGATAGACAACAATTTAAGGTGTAAAACTATCAAGACGTAACACATAAACCACATTTATGCTCTACGACCTGTGGCTCTGATACCACTATAGGGTTTTGATTCATGGATGCGCAACGGAAACATAAACAATCATAACCCATGCAAAACCCTCCAAGGATCACAAGTCAAGAGACATAACGATGGTAAAGGAAGAAATCAAAAACACACCTTAGGGTTCTCCTTTGATGACTTCAAACGCGAATTGTGTCACGTTATCTATAGTTGATCCATGCCTAGAGTTGAATAATATATCTTCCAATCCTTGGTGCTAGCCCAGAAAGAGGAAGAGGAAGAAGAATCACGCAAAACGAGACGAAACAAGGAGGTGTTCGGCCACCTTGTGGCCGACGGGGACGGGCGGCGAGCAAGTGGGGGGGGGGGGGGTGGGCGGCTCCTCTTTGCTTGCTTGCTCTCTCCTTTTTGTTCTGTCCCACTAAAGTTATGATCAATAAGGTCATAAGTGTGGGAAGGAAGGAGTGTCCTTTATATAGTCCAACAAATCCTTGCCAACTACCTAAAGGACCTATTCTAGTCTTACTAGAATTCAATTTAGTCCCTTCCTTGCAAATTAGTCCCTAGTAAGTTTGCAAGGTATTGCAAAGTTGCCCTTCTCATTAATTAATCCAATTCATTAATTCCCAAATCTAGCTCAATTCCCAAATCTAGCAAAACATCCATTCTAGCCAACTAATAGAATAGTCATCTTGACAATCCTTGTACAAGTAATTGTCACATCTCTTTGTCTCTATATCCGGATTGGACACGAGACATAAAATTCACACTTGTATATCCAATCCACAGTTTCTCGATCCATGGGATTAGCCTTATTCGTGCAAATGACATCAATATCCCATATTGATTTATTTGAGTCTAACCAGACATTCTATAAGCACTATCCCTCGAGTGGCCTAAGATATTTTCTCCCGTTATGTGGGAGGGACAAATTCTATCTACGTCCACTACGATCTCTAAGCTTTCTTCTTATTGTATCCGGTACACGCCTTTATAACTACCCAGTTACGGTGTAGCGTTTAACGCTACCAAAATCACAATAATCCACAACTAGAATATCTAGTGACTTCAAGTCTAAGGATGACAATACCATTGCACCACGAGAAGCACTTGTGACTTATCATAACGTGTATGTAGCCTTCTCGGAGATGGGTCAATCCAGTGCGCCATTACCCTTAATGCACACCTATGTGTTGGATCATGATATCTCCATATCAATCCAACCCCATACTAGTCTATAGATGATTGTCCCATTAATCATTATACTGGACTAGGAATATTTAAGATAAACAACACGATTGTAAATCTAAGGACTTCATTATATTAAATATCAAATAAATAATAAATGAATTTTCTAGCCACAAATAAATTCATACTAAACTAGATTGCCTCTACGACATCTATTCCAACAAATACTAGCTAGCCTCTACACTAAATAGAGAGACCTCACATGTTGAGGAGAAGACCGGCTCGCAGGTCGTAAAACCTAATTAATTAATTAATTAATTAATTAATTAATTAATTAATTAATTAATTAATTAATTAATTATAATAACATAAAACAACATAACAAACATTCACAACATCCACATCTTAGGCCATATCCAATCATAATGAAACAGCCATAATACAGTTAAAATCCAATTTTAATGCGCTTCGTCAATTTTAGTTATTTTTGGATGTATTAGGTTTAAAACGGTCCAAGAGTGCCCCACCAACTAGCTTGGCGGAACCCGTAATGGACCGCCACAAGGCCTTGGGCCGGACGTCCCTAGCCCACGCGGCCAAGCCGCGCGCTAGGCCGTGTCTTGCTTGGCACCCGAGGAGGGGGCGGACGGCCCTAGGGTTTTTTCCTTCATCTGCTTTCTTGCTTGCCAAGTTTGCTTGTTTCTAAATTAAGAAAAACCCGTTTTTGCTAATTTTTGCCCAAACCCTAGTTTTCTAGATCCAAAATTTCACATCATATGTGATCCAAATTCACTAATCTTTACATTATATGTAAAATTAGCTCATTCTTGTTTGAATCATATTCAAATTGCAACATTATGCCAAATTTACTTTACACGATAAATCATAATTATGGTGTAATGACTGACTGAAAAGTAACACATAAACCACATTATGCACTACGACCTGTGGCTCTGATACCTCTTTAGGGTTTTGATAAGGATTATGTAGCGGAATAAACAATAATCAATTCTGTTCAACACCCTCCAAGGATTACAGGACTAGACATCATAACGATGGTAAAGGATAGAAACATCATGTACCTTGTTTGTCTCCTTTGACGACTTCACATGAAATAGTGTCCAGGTCTCAATGGAAGTCCACTCCTAGGATTGCTCCGGATCCTTCTCACACCTTTTTGCTAGCTAGGGAAGAAGGAGGAAGAAGAAGATCACGCAAACGGGACACCCAAGGCCGACGAGAAGGGGGAGGGGGCGGACAAGGGGGTTCGACCTCCTTGTCTTGGATCTCTCCTTGTTTCTCTCTCTCTCTCTCTCTTTTGTGATAATAATTACGACACTTATGAGAATAATAAGCAAGGAGTGCCCTTATATAGTTTAAAAAATCCGTGTTGACTTCATATTTTCCCCAATACTAATAATGTCTTTACATGGATTATTACACCTTTAAAATTAGTCGTACTAAGTTTGCATGTGGTTGCGTATTGATCCTTATATTTAATTAATCATATTTATTAATTACCAACTCTGGTTAATTCCATAGGGAGTATGACCCCATAGGTTCTTACTTAGTAGGTATTAAGAATTACTAACATCGAGCGATGTCTAGGAACACATCAATACCACTGTGTACAAGGAAATCCTCAAGAGAGATCCAAGTGTACACCTCAAGTAGGGGATTAGGAGGAGACACAGAGAAGTGTAGGGTGTGAGTAGGGAGAGAGTAAGCAAAGGTAACTGCTCTTGAAAGTGAGACAGTAGACTAGCAAAGATCTAAGAGAGATTAGGGTGTCAAGGAGAATCAGCCGAAGCCTCCTGGAGGGTTAAAGATCTTATATATAACTGGGAAGTGACCGTTGTAAAGGGGTTAATGCACCATAAATGGCGGCTTAATGATAGACTATGTAACAGCACGTTCGACCTCATATATAGGGAACCTTACGCACCTGCACACATATATCGGAGACCGTTAGGAGAGGTCGCGCGCGAGTTTGGTTTTCGCTCTCGCGCGATGGGCCTTACTCTAGCCTCCAAACCACTAAGTCCCTACAAGTCCCTTTTGGTTAGTGATAGCAACTTTTAGGGGCTATAATTCTTTAGAATTTACCACATGATAATATTTATTTGGAGAGTGTTTTGAGGCCAATGTTAGAGATTATAGGTCGTTTTATCACTTGTTGCTACCATGTGCTATATTGTTAGTCAGGGCGTTTTCCATGCATATTTTATTGTTATTTGTCAAATATAATCGCTTGGTATGTTTTTTCATGTTGTTTTGGCAGGGACGGATTCTAATCGGTTGATAGGAGGCATGGAATGAACTTCGGAACCAAGGGGAGCTAAAGTGGAGTCAAAAGAAGCCGAATTGGAGGAGCTTGGATGACCATCTTGCACTATTTTGATCATATACGGAGTTATACAACTCATTTAGGGGTCATAACAGTGCCATATGAAATTAGACTCATATAGATTTCCATCGACATGTCACATAGCTAAATCTAAGTTCGGACGAAGAAGATATCTCGTTTTGAAGTCAGGAGCAGATTTAAGGGGGCTTTTGTGCAATTACTGAAGACTTCTGCGGGTTATGATTCAAGGACGACCTAGGGACGAAAAGATTCATCATTCACGCATCCTGGGAGCCAAGAAGAAGAAGGAGAGCAAGGATACTTCATTGGGAATGACCTCAAGCAAGGAGGAGAGCCCGGATCGCGCCAATCTTCACGATTCTAGCGTTTGATCAATTTTTCTCTTTACTTTCTTGTATGAACTATTCAAGAACCATGTTAACTTGTGTTATGAGTAGCTAAAATCATACCTAGGCATCTATGGAGAGCCAGGGTTTATGTTTTGATGATATTTTCCGGATTTTGGATGATCTTTCATGTTAGGATAATGGTTTAATGAAGATTGTTTTGGTTTTCATTATGTTGAGTTCTTTCATTGACAATTTAGGGCTAAGATGTGTGATGTGGATTATCTATTTCTTCATTCAATCATGAACTAGGCTTAATGATGATATTGGTAGCCTAATTATCTTGTTTATTGTGCTTAATTCTTATTAACGTAGGAGTCATGACCCGAATTTACTTTGTAACGAGTGAGTGTGTGAAAACAACTCTACCCTATTTGGGATGAGTAAACAAGATCATTCTTAATTGACTAGACTGAGACGCTAGTTGGATAGGAATGGCTAGATGAGGGTAAATTCAGTAGGAAGTAATGACTTGTTAGTGAATGGTGGTCTGAGATGACATTAATCCTTGCAATATTGTTGGCCTGCTAGAACACATAGGTAGTTTACTTGGCCTGAGAGGGACAAATCGTTACCTTTGTGTAGAACGACATGAGACCGATAGGTAATTGTCAATGCCATTACCCAGCATAGGTTACTAAGAGTCACTGTGTTAGAACATGGAATCCGGAATTGTCAAAACTACCCTAGGTGATCTATAGATTGCCTAGCTTTCTCTTCTCTTATTTACATCAAATCATTTTATTCACGTTATTTCATTACCATTGCTAGTCACTTGTTTGAGGGTGAAAACACTTAAAACTACAATCATTTTTACCGGTTACTTAGGTGAATTGAGTTTAATTGTTAATCTAGAGCATATAGTAAACACCTTCCCTTGGGTTCGACAACTCGGAGTCCAAAATACTCCCCTTTATTACTTGACCGTATACTTGCGTAGCAACGCGTAGTAATCGCGCGTCAAGTTTTTGTTGCCGATGCCGGGGAAGGTATTGGTTACTATTCTAGTTTAGCGATTAGTTTAATTTACCTCTTTCTTTTTGTTTATCATTTATGTGATTTCTGATTTGTTTTCTAAATTTTGTTTCAGGTTCTCACTGTATGCACCGGATCTCTAGAGACCTTGTGCCACCATTTGAAGACCCAGAACAACTGTTCAGAACTACCAGACGAGATCCAAGACAGATCGCAATGGGTGAGCAATTGACTAACGCTCAACTGAACCAGAAGTTGACTGAACTTCAGGAGAAACTTGATGAGCAACAAAACCAAATGCCCTAAAAAAAATCGGGGCAAGCATTAGTTGAAAAGTTTCAGTCAACTCAGAGAGGACACAAGCCAGCGATTGTAGTGCCAACCATTCAGGCTGAGCACTTCGATTTGAAGCCTGCCACCCATGAAGACGGTGCATAACCAGTTTCAGTACTATGGGAACAGGGATGAAGACCCAAATGACTTCATTGGGAAGTTTGAAGCCTACATGAAGACGGTGAAGTACAAGAATGTGACCCCAATGACATTGAAGCTAATTTTGTTTCCTTACTGTCTAAGGGAGCGGCAGAAAAATGGCTAGAGTCCAGGGAGCCAGAATCGATCACCACATGGTAGCAACGTGTTGACGAGTTCATGAGCAAATTCTACCCCGCGCAGCGCGTCAATGGCTTACAGGCAGAGATTCTTGGTTTTCAGCAGCATGCTGATGAGAGAGTTGTAGAAGCATGGAACCGTTATCCAAATCATAACTTTGGCGACTACAAGATCCTCAAAGTCTTCTATCACAGCTTGGAGCGTCCCAACCAAGATCTATTGAACAGGGAAGCATGAGGTAAATTTCTTTACAGAGTTGATAAGGATGTAGCATATGCTTTGATGAAGAAAATAGGGAAACATGATGCTCAATTCTCTGACTCTAGGAGGTTGTCCAAGTTGCCCGAGCCAAAGAAGGATGAGTGGAAAGATGGGATTACAAAGATGGTTTTAGATATGGCGAAGCATGTGTATCAGGATAACAAGACTGTGTCTACAGTGGAGGAGCTAGATTTTGATGCAGCTTCGACTCAAGCTGCTAATGAGGATGTTAGCTATGTGGGGGCACAGGGACAGCGCAACTGGAATCAGGGGAACTACAGGCCAGGGACATGAGATAATCCAAGATTCAGGTATGGAGATTAGGCTAGAGCTTCACATGCACCCGGGTTTCAGCATAGGCCTGCTGATCAGGCGCCACCACCACCACCAGCTGCAGGGCAGAACACTTAGATGACAGATCTTAAGAACATGATGTATCAGATGGGCAAGAATGTGAATACTTTCACGTCTCAGGTGGAGACACTGACTGCAGATTTGCATATCACCAAGACCTCACTTCATAACCTGGAAGTGCAGGTAGGACAGATTGCTACTCAGCTCTGCACTAGAGCCCCAGGGTCCTTGCCATCTGACACGGAGAATGTGCGCCAGGTGAACGCCATCGTAGCGGGATTGCTCTTGATGATCCTCCATATCCGAGCCACGCCATAGCTGAAGCTTCGAAAGCTAGGGAGCATGAGGTCTTTGACAAGACCCCTGTCATGATCCCCCAATCAAAGGGCGTGACTCAGCAAGTTGATGATGAGGTAACACCACCACCACCCTCTTTATCTAAGAATCTCCCATATCCGCTTCAGACAAGAAAGAAGAAAGATGACTCTGAGGAGTACAAGAGATTCTTATTGATTTTCTCGAAGTTTCATATCAATGTTCCATTGATTGAGGCAGTCAAGATGATGCCTAAATATGCCAAATATATGAAGGATGCAATTTATGGAAAGAAGGCGGTGCCGGACTTTGAGAAAGTAGACTTAACTGAGCAGGTGAGCTCATGTGTGATGCATGGTTTGCCTCAAAAACAGAAGGATCCGGGAAGCTTTGTGATAGAAGCTAATTTGGGAGGAGCTTACACAGGGAAGGCCCTATGTGATTTGGGGGCTAGTGTCAACTTAATGCCACTTTCAGTCTTTCATAAGCTGGGAGTGGAAGCTCGTTCCACATGGATAAATCTTCACTTTGCTGACAAGTCTTGCAAGAGAGCCTTTGGTGTGGTGGAAGACGTATTGGTAAAGGTAGGGAATTCTATTATCCCTGCAGATTTTGTGATTCTTGAGATACTTGTGGGAGATGTTCCGATCATCCTGGGTAGGCCCTTTCTGGCTACCGGTCGGACTCTCATTGATGTTGAGAACGGAGAATTGATCATGAGGATCAATAATGCGTGTGAGACCTTCCAGGTTTCTAAGACGACTCCACAGCAGCCTCAAGAGAAGACACAGATGCCATTGGCCGTGCAATCAGTGCACAAGAGTTCTGAGGTTGTTCGTGATGAGCCATCAATTCCAAAAGACAAAGATCATCTTGTTGTGTTGAGGATCCTGCAGAGGAAGCTGGAAGAGATGGCACGGGGTGCCAAGCCACCTGTGTAGGGGCTATGAGGTAACGGGGTCGGGCAGTCGACCTTAAATTACAAGCGCTGATTGGGAGGCAACCCAATGTAGTTAGTCGTTATTTGATTTTTGTATTTTATTTTTTTAGATAGTCATACTTGATTTTTGAGGGGTGAGAGAGAGCGGTTTAATATTTTCTATGAGTGTGCAGGACACAGGGACCGAAGACTCTCCGGATTCCCATTCTTGATGTATGTGCACCATTTTCATGCAAAACGAGAAAAAACAAACTTACCAGGAGCAAATAACTTGATAAAGAAGCTACTCGAGGTCGAGGAGTAGAAAATGAGTCATGAGGATCACGGTAGCAAGTTGGAGTATCGGGGTTGCACGCATCGGAATCCGGAGTGGAGAAAGATAAAGAGCTTTAGGAGGTGAGATTCTTGAACAAGGAGAATTTTTTTGGTAAGAAATGGAAAAAACCCCGGATTTGGGAATTTTTCGGTCAAAAATGGATTCCTCGTCGAGTGTGGAGTCCAACGGTTCAAGAATCGCGCGAATCCGATACCGGATGAAGAAATTAGAGCAAAAACAAAGTGGCCGAAAGCAGTGACTTCGGCACCCATTCAGGCCGAAATGCATTGATTTCGGCACCCATTTCGGGCCGAAATGGGGGCCAAATTCAATGCATTTTGGCCTGAAATAAAACAACCACACTGTTTTCAAAATTGCCAGTGATTTCGGGCCCCATTTCGGGCCGAAATGGGGGCCGAAGAAATGGGGGCCGAAATCGGGCGGGTTTGTCCAATTTTGGGGGTGTGTTTTGGTATTTTTGTGATTTTTTAATGCTCATACCCGGCCATAAAGGGTAAAAACACCCCAAACTTGCAAACTTGGATCAAACCCTACTTGTCTTCATCTTGTTCCTCCCAAAACCTTCAAGAACACCCATACACCCATACACCCAAATTTTCAAAACATAATAAAATTTAAAATTTTTTATTGGGTTTTGCTCCTTGCAAACCCAACAACAACATTAATTCTCGAGTTTTTCAAAGATAGGGCTTTGTTTGAGTGTGGGGGAAATCAAAGAGGAAGATCTCCAAGAAAAAAAATTCTCCGAATCTTGGAGGGGGATTCGACCTTAGCTCAAGAAGAGACATTCGAAGGGGACACCGAGGAGTAGAAGGAGGTAGCTACACTTCAACTTGCTCAAGTTTTCGAAAAATTGGTCGACCACTCGGTCCTTTCTTGACCAATTTTTGCAAAACCGGTCCCGTAAGAACGGTACTCCGTGACCGTATGTACCTAAATCTTTCTCTCGCGTTAATTCCCTTGCTTACGCACTCATAGAGCTTAATTTGCTTTGAAATTGTTACTTGCTCATATTTGGCTTGTGATACTTTCCTAGTTCACTCTAGACCTCACGTGCACTCGTCTTTTATTTTCTCTATCATTATGTCTACATCGAATAGTGCTAAGAGGAGACGGGGTATAGTTTTGATGATCACCCCATCTTCAATCCTGAGGAAGATGTAGTTTTGAGTGAGGAGGAGAATGTGGAACAGGAAGATGGCTCTGGCAACCGCCGTCAGGTGACTCCGTCTCCAATTCGTTATGAGTTGAACTTAGTTATGCCTGCACTTCCAAAGATTGGGACGAGAGGTAGGGCTGCAAAGGATGTTGACCTCGACGCTATCTGCAGTACCAAATTCTGCAGCTTCAGGTTTGTTAGTGAGAATGCCCATAAGGCATATTGCACTGACCCATTCCTGAAGAGGGTTGGGACTCCTGAAAAACCCTTCCCGCAAAGCGACAAAATGCCAAAACAGCTTCAGGATCTCTTCAAGAATGAGAGGCTAGATAGGTGGTTTAAAATTTGTAATAAGTCTAGCTCCTCTCTTGCGAGGGATATTCTAGTAAATTCTCGTTTCTATAACGTGGGAGAGGGTGAGGATCGGAGGCATATGTATTGCCGGGGCACCTATATAGTCATCACGCCCGAGACTATAGTGGTCGCCCTGAAATTCAAACCCCTAAAGAATGAGATTTGCGCCTACCATGAGACCATTAGGAGGGTGGATACCGTTGAATTAGTTAGTGCCTTTTTTTTTGAGGGGATGCCTGGAGCGGGGTGGAATGAGAAACCCACTTTACCTGAGTGGAACGTTTCTGGGAATCTCGTGCGTCCACGTGCGAGGTGGTTGTGTGAGTTTCTTGAGAACTGGGTTTATGGAGTTTCTCCTAATCCCACGTACTCCTTCCATATTTGCACCATGGCTTACTTTTTGTAGATGGGGAAGCCTATCAATGTCCCGTACTTCATTTATAGATTTCTTAAGGACAGGACTAACCACTATAACCGTAGATCTCCCGAGCACACTTGTTTGCTCCTAAAGCTAGCACAAGATGCTAAGGCTAATTTGAGTGGTCTAGAGTATGACGATAGCTCTAGAGACAAGAAGAAGAAGAAGGATGCAGCACGTACTTGGGAGAGAATACCCAACCCCCTCAAGAACCAAATACCTGTTGACCCCACACACCATAGCAGAGACCAAGCGAGTAGCTCAAGCTCCAACATGGAGCGACAGCTTGAGACGCTCATGCATATGATTGAGTCTCAGAGACTCAAAGCTGATGAGGATAGAGCTAGGAAGAGGAGACATTTTGAGCGCATCCATAGTAGCCCGCGCCAGTTGGGCCGAGGGATGGAGTCACTTAGCTATGACTCTGCCCAGAAGGGTGGATGGATTCGGGACTTGGCTATGGCGGCCAATGTCCAGTTGCAGCACCCACATACCTACGATGGCTTGTTCCATTACCAGTCTGATGTATACCCAGAGTCGAGTCCCGACGTCCGAGATGAGGGCGAAGAGAAGACTCACTCCGACTAGACCCACCGGCCTTACGCTTGAGCAGCCGAGTCCTCTTGATTTCGATCTATTTTTTTCGTTGAGGACAACGAAGGCTTAAAAGTTGGGGAGTTTTTAGCTATCCGCTAGTTGGCCATTGCATAGCCTTGTTACATGCAGTTTAGTGAGTCTGTTATGCATATAGAGTTAGTCCATAGGATTACATATGCACGTTTAAATATTTGCATTGTATATATTGTTGCACTTTTATTTATTGAGTCCACGTACCCTATTTTGTTGGTTAATCGAGTTGGCCAGTTACATATAGTGTCTAAAAAAACATTAAAAAAATAAGAAAAACCCTAAAAAGTTGCTTTTTTTTAGAAAGGGCAATTGAAGAGAGTAAGCGTGGAGAGGGCTCAAAGATAGTATTCCCTAGGTAGTATGAAAATTTG
Source organism: Linanthus parryae (assembly GCA_023055425.1). NCBI lineage: Eukaryota > Viridiplantae > Streptophyta > Magnoliopsida > Ericales > Polemoniaceae > Linanthus > Linanthus parryae. Next base: position 2,557,685 of record JALGPY010000015.1, read on the forward strand.
AGGTGAGGTAGACACGCGAGAATCTGGAGTAGGAAGACTTATAGGGCCAATGCATTTGAGAATTGTGAGTAGCTGTCTCTCAGATTAGTTATCCTACTAGCGCTACACCACCGTCACTTAGGTAGTCGTCAACCCTCCTCGTAGTGGAAACAGAACAGCTGTGCGAGTGTTTTTTATGGGGACCTCACGTCCCATCTCCATCGCCTAGGTCCACTAGTTACCCCAATTTGATCCATTTACCCCTTTTATTCACAGCATCTAGCCTAGGAAGTCGTTCCTTGTGACTTCTATCTCTATTTAGAATGGTCCCTTCCTATGTGTCATGATAGAGGGAGTTCAGTTAGGGAGGTTTGATGAGGGTGAGCTGATTTGATACATCTTGAGTGGGCATGCTTACATGTCATCTTTTGAGGGAATGTGAGGGTGAGTTAGAGACGGCAGCACACTTCTGTGTGGCGGTGAGTCGTGTCCATGCACCACGATCACAGGTGGAGTGCCGTAGTGCGTGATAATTTTTCCGCACGTCATTTGGTGGGGGTTGGTTGATCTTTATAGGAGGACGTGCTTGCACTTCATTCATATTTTCTACATCTTAGGTGATGAGGAGGATTTGTTGGAATTAGCACGTTTACACATTGACTATCAGTTTTTGGATATGTTTTACATTGAGTGTGCGGGTGTCGACACATATTTGACTATATTAGTGATTTGACACATTCCACCCCCACGTTATCTATATTTATTTGATCTCATTGTATATTGTATCATCATTGGTGGCTCCATGTGCTTATTGAGAATGAAATTGAAAAAAGAAAAAGAAAAAAAAAAAACAGAACTTGAAATTGAAATGGTATAGGGAGCCGGAAATTAAACTTCATGAAGACCGAGGAGATTAGCTATTGTTCGAGATCACTTCTTCACATTTGTGGCCGCGAGAAAGACGTTACACCAAGATTGAGGGAATGAGGGCCGGAGTAGTTAGTTCGGTGGGGTTCCTTGGATTTTGGTGAGGGAGTGTCAGAATCGGGGTTTGTAAGTTGTATCATGACTTCTAGGACTGCGCTTCTAAATGTCCTATCCTACCCATCCTAAACCCGTCAACAATTTAAACACGTGGATAAATAGCTCGGATGGTAAGTTCTAGGGATACGTTTGATGAGTGTGCGGAAGCAACATATTTTGTGTTTGTGCCAATTCTGTCTGACGAAACTGGCCGCAAGTTCTACCGATCACCAAAGCTATATAGTCTTCTAGGGGATGTGAGAGCCTTACGACATGCCGGTTTGTTCTTCGAGATTGCCCAATCTCTACTAAAAAAAAAATTGTTCTTTAATTCCTTGCATTGTACATATCATGTAGTTTGCATAGTCGTGTCTTTGTGTATTGAGTCGTGAGTCGTGTTGGCTAGCGGAAATTTAAGTATGCAAAGTGGTGGGGTATGCATTGGTTTGATTTTGGGTATGTATGCAATGTCTCAAGTGTGGGACTTTTGTGCTTCAAAGTTGCTCGAGACGAGCAAGAGAGTAAGTGTGGGGGAGTTTGATAGCACCTTTTAAAGACTATAATTCTTTAGCATTTACCACATGATAATATGTATTTGGAGAGTGTTTTGAGGCCAATGTTAGAGATTATAGGTCGTTTTATCACTTGTTGCTACCATGTGCTATATTGTTAGTCCGGGCGTTTTTCGTGCATATTTTATTGTTATGTGTCAAATATAATCGCTTGGTATGTTTGTTCATTTTTTTGGCAGGTACGGATGCTAATCGGTTGATAGGAGGCATGGAACGAACTTCGGAAACAAGGGGAGCTCAAGTGGAGTCAAGAGGAGCTGAATTGGAGGAGCTTGGATGACCAGCTTGCACTATTTTGATCGTATCCGGAGTTCTACAACTCATTTTGGGGTGATACAAGTGCCATATGAAAGTAGAATCAGAGAGCTTTCCATCTATAGGTCACGGAGCTAAATCGGAGTTCGGACTAAGAAGATATCGCGTATTGAAGTCAGAAGCAGATTTCAGGGGGCTTTTGTGCAATTACTGAAGACTTCTACGGGTTATGATTCAAGGACGACCTAGGGACGAAAATATTCATCATTCACGCATCCAGAGAGCCAAGAAGAAGGAGGAGAGGAAGGAGACTTCATTTGGAATGACCTCAAGCAAGAAGGAGAGCCCGGATCGCGCCAATCTTCACGATTCTAGCGTTTGATCTATTTTTCTCTTTACTTTCTTGTATGAACTGTTCAAGAACCATGTTAACTTGTGTTATGAGTAGATAAACTCATACCCAGGAATCTATGGAGAGCCTAGGTTTATGTTTTCATGATATTTTCCGGATTTTGGATGAACTTTCATGTTAGGATTATGGTTTAATGGAGATTGTTTTGGTTTTCATCATGTTGAGTTCTTTGATTGACAAGTTAGGGCTAAGATGTGTGATTTCGATTATCTATTTATTCATTCAATCATGAACTAGGCTTAATGATGATATTGGTAGCCTAATTATCTTGTTTATTGTGCTTAATTCTTAGTAATGTAGGAGTCATGACCCGAAATTACTACGTAACTAGTGAGTGTGTGAAAACAACCTTAACCTAGTTGGGATGAGTAAACAAGATCATTCTTAATTGACTAGACTGAGAGGTTAGTTGGATAGGAATGGCTAGATGAGGGTAAATTCAGTAGGAAGTAATGAGTTGTTACTGAATGGTGGTCTGAGAGGACATTATTCCTTGCAATATTGTTGGCCTGCTAGAACACATAGGTAGTTTACTTGGCCTGAGAGGGACAAATCTTTACCTTTGTGTAGAACGACATGAGACCGATAGGTTATTGTTAATGCCATTACCCAACATAGGTTACTAAGAGTCACTGTGTTAGAACTTGGAATTGGGAATTGTCAAAACTACCCTAGGTGATCTATAGATTGCTTAGCTTTCTCTTCTCTGATTTACATCAAATCATTTTATTCACGTTATTTCATTACCATTGCTAGTCACTTTTTTGAGGGTGACAACACTTCAAACTAAAATCATTTTTACCGGTTACTTAGGTGAATTGAGTTTAATTGTTCATCTAGAGCATATAGTAAACACCTTCCCTTGGGTTTGATAACTCGGAGTCCAAAATACTCCACTTTATTACTTGACTGTATACTTGCGTAGCAACGCGTGGTAATCGCGCGTCAGTTAGTACGCGAGGGCCCTGTATTGCAGCCCCCAGTTGGATAAGCATGGGTAGTTATCCGGTATGTACGCAGCACAACTAGGTGTGATGGATGGCTGCCACGTGGCTCTAATCCGTCTTTCTGGAAAGCACCATCTACATTAGCCCCCTTTTGCGCGAATGTCACGCGCGCGTTTGTCGTGTAGTCGCGTAAAACCAGCCGTGCGTGGTCCCCACGCAGATCCTCGTACTAATTTGAATAAAATTTAAATCCCTAGCCCCCGGGTATATCCTTTAATAGAGTGTGGCATGACACTTTTTTCAAACGACCTCCACAAGAGGCGAAAAAGAATCATTAAGAGCAAAAGAGATATCTTGATCAGTGGGCTAGCAATTCTATAAAATTAGCAGCTCACAGCTCGCTTTTCAAGAATTTGTTTGAGGAAGACCAATAGTTTAGCCTCGTAATTATCTCAGATTATAACTTGAATCTTTTGAATCAGTTTGATTTTGATGTATGAATTTTGAATCATTTTATCGCTATGTGGTTTCGCAATTTGAACTTTTGTAAGGCCGTACGCGAAATTATGCGTATCTGGATTTTGCTTATGGAAAAGCGCTTTTGATTTTGCTTCGCGGATGTTGAGCGTAATTTTTCCATCTTGATTAGATAGACTTGTAGTAATAAACTCATGGCTAACCATCTTGCTATTGACGAAATAGATAGGCTTTCAATCGCGTATTGTTGCTATCTAAGCAGATGAGCTTTTGTTCGAGCATGACTGTTATCTAAACAGATAGGCTTGTAATGAATTTTGCTGCTATCTAAACATATAGGCTTATCAATAATGGCTGCTATCTAGACAGATAGGCTTAATCAAGAATGGCTGCTATCTAGACAGATATGGTTAAGGCAAAACATAACGTTATCTAAACATATAGGCTTCTGATTGCGTAACATTGTCATCAAAGTAATCTCTGTCTAAACAAATGGGTTTAAGTTCACATATCATACCATCTTAGGCAAGTGCTACTGTCTAAATAGTAGATTTAACTCGCGCATTGGTGCTGTCTGGGCAGATAAGCTTTGGATTGAGTACAGTTGCTATCTAAACAGATAAGCTTTTACTCGCGTATTGATGCTATCTAAACAGATAGGCTTAAATATCGCTGCTATCTAAACATATAGACTTAGTGTTGCTATCTTAGACAGATTGGCTTGTATCCAGTTTTGTTGCTATCTAGACAGATAGGCTTGAGTTCATATATTAGTGCTATCTAAACAGATAGGCTTAAGTTTTGCTATTATCTAAACAGATAGGCTTGAGTTCGCGTATCGGTGCTATCTAAGCAGATATGCTTTCAGTCAAGCGTGATTGCTATCTAGACAGATAGGCTTATATCAAGTAATTTTGCTGCTATCTAGAAAGATAGGCTTACCGAGCATGGCTGTTATCTAGGAAGATAGGCTTTATCGAGAATTTTGCTGCTATCTATACAGATAAGATTAAGTTTGCTGCTATCTAAACAGATTGGATTAAGTTTGCTGTTATCTAACCAAATAAGCTTAAATATCGCTGCTATCTAAATAGACAGGCTTATGTTTGATGCTATCAAACACATATAGGCTTATGTTAGCTGCTATGTAAACATATAGGCTTAAGTTTGCTGCTATCTAAACAGATAGGCTTAAGTTTGCTTCTATCTAGACATATAGGATTAAGTTTGCTTCTATCTAAATAGATAGGCTTAAATATTTCTGCTATCTAAACAGTTAGGCTTATGTTTGCTGCTATCTAAACATATAGGCTTATGTTTGCTGCTATCTAAACTGATAGGCTTATGTTTGCTGCTATCTAAACAGATAGGCTTAAGTTTGCTGCTATCTAGACAGATGGGCTTAGGTTTGCTGCTATCCAGATAGATAGGCTTAAGTTTGCTGCTATCTAGATATATAGGCTTAAGTTTGCTGCTATATAAACAGATAGGCTTATGTTTGCTGCTATCTAAACAGATATTCTTATGTTTGCTGCTATCTAAACATATAGGCTTATGTTTGCTGCTATCTAAACATATAGGCTTATGTTTGCTTCTATCTAGACAGATAGCTTATGTTTGCTGCTATCTAGACAGATAGGCTTAAGTTTGCTGCTATCTAAACATATATGCTTAAATATTGCTGCTATCTAAACAGATAGGCTTATGTTTGCTGCTATCTAAACATATATGCTTATGTTTGCTGCTATCTAAACATATAGGCTTATGTTTGCTGCTATCTAAACATATGGGCCTACGTTTTTTGAATCAAGCGATTGATTGCAAATCATAAGTGACAATGAAGCGAATGACACAAGTAAAATGATCGTTAATGTAGTCGTCATATGCGAGGAAAGCACTAGAGTGCAAGTTTGGGCAAGAAATGTTCCAAGGATAGTATTTATTCATACCATGTTAATATGCAATTTATTTCCCTTTGGGCTCCTTTTCAGAGTGAGACGACAAAGGATTGTTGTGCACGTCTTCAGTTGGATCGGAACCCCCTGATCCTCGATCATTCGAGTATCTTTTCTTTTGCTTCTCCACAATGGGCTCGATGTTCCTAGTACAGTCAATTAATTTGGAGGAAGTAGGCATCTGCAAATTAATTTACTTACCTTTTTATTCGTCTCGCATGCCTTGGAGACAGATTTCAACGAGGCCGATCTCGACCACCTCATCCACGCATTCCAGCGACTTGGTTCTGGACTTCTTATGAATGAGACCCCTTCTTCGTCATGTTTCAAGTGCATGCGCGAAAGGTGTATCGTCGTAACCTTCTCCTTAACCTGGAAGAACTTGGTGTAAAACTTCTTGACCATGTCTTCCCAGGTTCTGATGGAGCCTGCCTCTAGAGTTCTGTACCATTTGTATGCGACATGTTCCAAAGATTTTGGGAATTCGCGCATCAGCAGCTGCAGATCAACTCCGTGTGGACCCATCAAGTCAAAGAACCTCATCACGTGCTCGTGCGCGTTTCCGCTAACCTCATCAAACTTTTCCCATTTGGGTTCTTTGTACCCAACATGATTGGGCATCGAATATATGTCTCGCAGGATAGGAGGTGCACTGTCATCTTTTGGGATGATGATATCCGCAAAGCTCTGATTTGCAATGATGTTTGTCTAAGCGTTGTTCCAGGGCCGCGACGTTAGCAGGCGTACTTCCCCCAGGGGTTGACAATGGTGTCGCAGCAAAACCTGTAATATAGGGCATGTTGGGATCGTAGGGAGGCGGAGGTGCATAACTCCATTGGCCCCTATTCGCGTGTGAAGGCAGCGTGGGATATAGAGAGGGATTCCCAGCAGATATCAGGGACGAATCTGATTGGAGCCTTGATGCCTGGGGTGCAGGACCATTAGGGAGAGAAGACTGTGGGTTTGGTGGGACAGGCGTGTGCACCATGGAGGTTGTGGTTACCCTTGGTGGAGGCAGCTGGGTTTCTAGTGGTGGGGCGAAAGCCCCCTGAGTAGTGTTCTGCGTAAATCCTCCCAGAATTGCCATGATATGGGCGATCTGGACGGGCTGAACTTGCATAGACTTAGCCTGGATTTTGATTGTGGCCTGTAGCGCCTCCAGAGAGGGATTGATCACAATAGCTGTTTGAGAGTTATTATTGGTGTTGGGATTCTCCTCTCTCGGTATTTCTTCCCTCAAAAGAGACTGATCACCGTCATGAAGATTGGCTTCAAGAGACATGGCTATTGGGTCTAGTTGGAGCTTTTGAAGGTGGATTAATTCACGTCGGGTTCACCAAATTGTCTACAAGGAAATCCTCAAGAGAGATCCAAGTGTACACCTCAAGTAGGGGATTAGAAGGAGACACAGAGAAGTGTAGGGTGTGAGTAGGGAGAGAGTAAGCAAAGGTAACTGCTCTTGAAAATGAGACAGTAGACTAGCAAAGATCTGAGAGAGATTAGGGTGTCCAGGAGAATCAGCCGAAGCCTCTTGGAGGGTTAACGATCCTATATATAACTTGGAAGTGACTGTTGTAAAGGGGTTAATGCACCATAAATGGCGGCTTAATGATAGCCCCTGTGACGGCACGTTCGACCGCATATATAGGGACCGTTACGCACCTGCCCACATATATCGAAGACCGTTATGAGATCATCCGCACTTATGGGCTACATGAGCCTTAAACCTCTCAGTCATTTACCAGAGGTCGCGCGCGAGCTTGGTTGTCGCTATCGCACGATGGGCCTCACTCTAGCATCCAAACCACTAAGTCCCTACAAGTCCCGTGTGGTTAGTAAGCGAGGGCCCTTTCTCGCTGCCCCCAAGTGGATAAGCATTGGTAGTTATCCGGTATGTATGGAGCACAGCTAGGTGTGCTGGATGGCTGCCACATGGCTCTAATCCGTCTGTCTAGAAAGCACCATCTACAGCCACCCAACTAATAAAACTAGTCAGTAATCCAACAAACCCGTTGACCAATGTTACCGTATTGTATTATCCCTCTGTGTCCATATCTGGAATGGAAAAGAGACATACAAGTCATAATCATATGCCAAATCCATAGTTTCTTGATCCTGGAAATAGTTTTATCCATTCAGATAACATTAAAATCCTATATTGATTAATCTGAGTCTGGCCAGACATTTTATAAGCACTACCCCTGAAGTGGCCGCAGATATTTGCTCCCGTTATGTGGGAGGGACAAATCCTATCTACATCACTACCATCTCTAAGCTTTCTTCCTATCATGCCCGGTAACTACCTTTATAGTTACCCGGTTAAGGCTCAATGTTAGATAATATCAAAGCATTATATTTCACAATTAGAGTATCCAGTGACTTCAAGTCTAAGGACCACAATACCATTGTCACTACGAGAAGCACTTGTGTCTTTACATAAATTGTATGTAGCCTTCTCGTTGTGTGTCAAACTAGTATTCCATTACCCCTAATGCATATCCATGTGCTATACCTGATATGATACCTCCATATCAATCTACCCACATACTAGTCTATAGTTGATCGTCCATTTAACCATTATAACCGACTAGAAATATTTCAGATAAACAACACATTTGTAATCTAAGGACTTCATTATATTAAATATCTCCATAAATAATAAAATGAATATTGTAGCTAAAATAATGTTCATACTAAACAAGATTGCCTCTAGGGCATCTATTCTAACAAATACTCCGCGATCTAGCTCAACCTGTAAAACAGAGGGCTGAGCCAAACAGTCCAGCAGGTACCGCGTGACCACTGTCGTAAAAGTCTAAAGTCTACTTAATACAACAACCAATTATCACACAACAGCATGCTACACCAAATACCCAAACAGCGTGATTTATCAATCACTCAAACAATTAGCAGATAGCTAAAAAGCTGTAAAATCACACCAAAAAATGAAATAAAAATACACCGTAACTCCAGGAAATTTAGAGATTAGTTATTTTTTATCTTTCGAGAGAGAGAGAGAGAGAGAGAGAGAAAGCCACTGAGTGTCTCTCTGTTGGGTGTTCAAGCGACCATAAGTGACTCATGATCTCAACAATATTCGGCTGCTGGATAGGGACATGATAGGCACAACGCCTATCTAGGGGTTTGAACTTGAGGGAAGCCGACATAGCTGTCGGTATGAAGAATACAAACGCCCCTCGACAATAAATCACTTGCGGGTCGTGACCCTCCCCGTTCGTTTCAAGGCGAGCATTCATAATGATCTCCCTCGCGAGATCCGAGTTAGACTTGCCATTACATAATTTATACCAATTGTTTAGCTTTTCCCTATCAAATATTGCTTTAAGATCATATGGCATATTTTTTATCATCGGGAAGGGTTTCTTAGGGGTCCTTACCTCTTCATGTATTGATTTGTATGAAACTCTTGGTGAGCCTCATAGTTCACAAACATGAAGCTGCAATATCGTGTATCGCAAACAGCTTCGGGAGCGAACGTAACAATACTTTTGGCCCTCCCATTTCTCAAAGCGAGTTTAAAGTTCGGGGTGAACGGGAGAAGCCGATACCTGAAGGCGTTTTGATGTACCGTCACCTGCGTCCTCATCATATATCTCTGTGTCCTCACTCTAAACATCAGCATCCAGATTGAAGAACAGATTGTCGTCTTAGACGTCACCCCGTCTTCAATTCTATCTACAATAATGTGACATTTGTGAAAGTGAGAGAAAGTGTGGAAAAACATCAAGTAACCTAAGAATAGGAAGCAACTAGCGCACAATCCCAACATAGCAAACTATCGGGGCCTTCGCGAAACATAATTTCTACCATTATTTACTTTAAACCTAAATTATGCCTAAGCATAAATGAAAGAGAGAGAGGGGTACATATGGTCCGGGGGTATCGTTCTCACGGGATCCATTTTGCGATAAAGAATGACCGAATTGGTCGACCGATTTTCCAAAAATCCGAGCGGCGCGAACCGATACCACCCAGAGTAGCTCCTCGATGTACCCGCCAAGGTTCCCTTATTTCCCTTTGTCCAATTCCTTCTCCAAATGGTTAACTGCGATTTTTTTATTGAAACCCTCTTCCTCTTCTTTCTTCCGCCACACTTGATAGAGGACCTAACTCTCCAATTCCCAAGAGTTAATGTTGACAGGGGATGATTGCGCACAACCCCCCCACCCCAAATATTTCTCTATTTGGTTTAGATTGCGGTTCTTGTGTTCTCGAGAGAGTTGGAGAGAAGAAGATGAAGAACTCATAGTTTAATCCAAATGAGGGATTGTGCAATGTTGTTTTCGAGTTTGGAGATATCAAGTCTAACACATGGGTATGTATTAAGAGTAATAGCATACTAGATTGACCCACCACGAGAAGGCTACATAGAAGTTATGTGAATGTTACAAGTGCTTTTCGTATTGACAATTGTGTTGTGGTCCTTTGACTTGAAGTCACTGCATACTCTAGCTTATCATGTTTTGATATCGTCAAATGTTACACAGTAACTGGGTAACTATAAAAGTGGTAATCGGATATGATATGAAGCATGCTGAGAGATGGTAGTAATGCAGAGAGGATGTTTCCCTCCCACATAACGGGAGTATGTATCCACGGCCACTCGATGAGTAGTACTTATAAATTCCTGGCCAGGCTCAGGTAAATCAATAAACGATATTGTTGTTATCTGTTCAAATAAGTCTGTTCCCAGGATCTAGAAACTATGGATTGGATTTATGAGTGTGACATCTGTGTATTGTGTCCAATCCGGATATTATGACAACGGGACATATACTGCACGGTAACATTGGTCACAGAGGTTTGTCAGATCACTGACTATTCCTATTAGTTGGGTAGCATTGATGTGTTTCTAGACACCGCTCAATGTTTTTAATTGTTAGTGCCAATGTAATAGGAACCTGCAGGGTCACAAACCAAAGAATAAGACTGGACGTAGATGTTAACTAATTGGACTCATTAAAGTTATAAGAATCAGGGATCAAAGTGCAACAACGTGCATATTTAGTTGGACTAAATAGCAATGTTGACTAAACTACTAATTAATCCAAGTATGGATCGGATTAGTAGTGGGGCAGTTTTGTATGTTATTAATTATAGAAGGCTAGTCTAGCCCTAATATTTCACTAGATGAAATAATTATAGCAAGAGTAGGAAAAGAGGGAGAGAGAGAGAGGGCCGAACACCCCAACCCGATGGCAAGGAGATCGGCCGAACCCCCATTATCCTCCTCCATTGTTTCGTGCACTACTTGATTGAATCAAGCTCCTGATTGCTTCGTTCCCCACGCTGCTAGCACAAACAGTAGAGGAAGATCCAGTTTGAGATCCTACAGTGTTGATATCTGCAGGGGCGTGGACATCAATTCTACGTAGTGATCGGTCCGATTAACAAGGCAATCCGTTCTTCGTTTATCATGTTATGATGCTTCACTTGCAATTCATTGAGGTTTTGAGCAGATTTTTTTTTTTGTATTTCCGCTGCGTAACCTGCATCAACACCCTACAATAAATTGATTAATCTTAGAAATAAAATGATAACTTTGAATAACAGTGTGACCCTTACATACTACGAAATTTCTTAACAGTGGGACACGTAGTCCATGAATAAGGCTAATTAGATTAATAGTGATATTAATTCCTAAGACTGGTAATTCCTTAGATATGCTCGACACTCTCATGTGAGACCCTTAGATGAATATTAAGAATCACGATGGTTCATAGAAGTGGTGAAGTGGTCCATGGAAATTACTAATAAGATTAATACTAATATCTCCCTTATGCACAAGAAGAGAACACTCACATCTCATGAAGGCATACATTTCAAGATTCTTTACTTAATAAACTACTTTGATTGAATAAACAAGAGGAACTGGGTAGGGAAACACATGCGTATGCAGTTCTACAACCACTTGTGACCGCTTCTCGGGAGGGGTAGCAGAAGTGGCCATCAACACAAGCGTTCTGATAACCCAGAGCTTAGTTAGAAGGACTGTGAGTTGTTAGTTAGCTTTACTAGACTCAAGAAAATATTACTTATGGTGCCGTGGAAGCTTTCATGACATGAGAGGTAATCTCACATCGTAGATTTCATTCCGACAAACTATATCTTCGGATTCTGAGGTCCATGTGGATGATGGGCACGATTGGATCTAGCAAAGTTCTATATGGTGCATATTCAAACAATCTAGCAGAGTTGTACGTTGGCTTGGGAAAATCATAACACTAAAGCGCCTCCACATATCCACTTGAACGATCTAAAATTCACTTCCTGTTCACCGATGCTAATCCACTGGATAAAGGAGGATGATTTCATCTAACAAAAGTGATTGATGGGATCTCTATCTCTCTCAAAACCCTAGCTTTTCTATATCATATACAAATAGTGGTGAATGCTGAACGTTAGGTATTGGTTTCAAGGATATTTATGGAGATCCGAGAGAATATGACTTGCCTTTTAATCCAAATAGTATTGACTAGTTTACACTTAAGTTCCAAATCTAAATTTCTCTTTAGTCGAACTAATGAATAGTTAATTACAGTTTGATCCATTCTTGTGTGCAATCCTGGAGGTTCTTAGTTACATTATCCGTCATTACTAAATCACGTTTAATAATTACAAATCCCACAGAGGAATTTAGCAATACATAAGTGTTATCTAAGTAATAAGAATGCCACTGATGTGACGAACCTCTATGACCAATGTTACTGCGTCTTATAACCTCTTTTTAGATATTAAGAATAAACACAAGGAATGGAGTGTCCCCCTTAATTTCAAATCTATATATTCTCGATTCATTGAATATAATTAGACAAATAAATGACATCAACTTCTCGTATTGAATTTTTTCAGCAAGGCCATACATTTTCTTAAGTCATACATGTCGAGTGATCATGAATATTTACTCCGGTTATATAAGTAATTATATATGCTCTTCTGTTACATAGTAAGAGGACTGAAATAAACAAGCTTGATTGAATTGACAATAGAAAATTTTAAAGATTAAAAAAACAATGGAAAATTGAGTAGGTCGCCACATGCATATGCAGTTCTACAACATATTGTGACCGCTTCTCGGGAGGGGTAGCAACACTAGTCATCGCCACAAAGGTTTTGATAACCCAGAGCTCGATCCGAAGGACTGTGAATTGTTCACCATGTTTATTGACTCGAAAAAATCTTTCTTATGGTGGTGAGGAAGCTTTCTTGACATGAGAGACTTATCTCACACTGTCGATTCCTTTCGATTATGAGGTTCATGTGGATGATGAGCACGACTGGATCTAGCAAAGTTTTATATGGTGCAGAACCAAAAGATCTTCCAACATATATCCTTCAAATACTAAAGGTTAGTCCCATCATTTGGAATGCCAGTATACTACAATTGTCAAAGAGGTGATCAATATTATTTATTTGCTTCTCTTGCATAAACTGGCTAGTTTGGTTAGTTTTTATCTGCCAATGACATGGATGGCTAGGAGAACAAACACCCACCCTGAGGTTCCTTATTTATCTCTACTTCTTTTCCAAGCTCGTTCTGGAGGTCGCTTGTCCGAAGTATGGATCCAATCTGACGCCACCACCCACTTTGTCATTTACGGGTTGAATGATTGCTTTCTTTTGTTCCTGATAAAATACGCGAATAACACTGTAGTATCCTATTAGATTTGCTTGAAAAAGTGAAAGAAAATGAACTAGAAGAGAGGTATTCACGAAAAAGAACGAGGGCAAGATGTATAACTTCATGAATATCATGATGATGATGGTTGAGAATGTAAACAGGATAACCAAGCCAAATCAAGAATAATATGTAATATTATTTCGTGAAATCAAGATACATAAATAAAAATACAAGGTATTTACACTTACTTTGTGTCTATCCTATACGACACCGAAAAATAAATAAGTAAATAAAGAAATAAACAAACGCATGAAATTGGAAAGAATGTTCGAAGGCTTAGAATAAAAGACGATGCGGCGAGCACTATAAGCAACTAATTTAAGGAGCTGCATATCCTCCTAATGACCCCAGTTTGAGCAGTAAGCGGATCGATGATGTCTCCCATTTTGATCATCGATGCTCCAAAATCAGACCTAAAGGTTGAAGGGTTCCTACTATATTCTGTGACGATGTTGTCGGTCTGTCCTCCACTAAAAAGGACTTGGTCAGAGTGAAGAAGTCCCTTCTTCCTCATCAAGTTCTTGAAATAGTTATTGTCAAACGAATTTGGAGTAACCAAGTCAAGGGCTGCTAAGTTGCCATCTTGGCTGGTGGTTGAACAACGGCGCTTCCTTTCCCTAGCAAACCCTGCATCAATGTTGCTGGCATTGTTGTAAATCCTGTCACGGAAGGTGAAGCATTGTGCTTGGCCAATGGTATGCGCTCCTAATTTTCAAAACCAAGTTGATGTCAGATTTGTTTAGTTTCACAAGCATAAAGATTGTCTGCCAAGAGAAGGAAAACCTTTTAGTTACCTGACAAAGCAACCATGTCCCTTGCGTTAAGACCATTTCTATCAAAGTTTGCAATAAGTTGTTCGACACTGCTGCCAAAAAACGGAAGGTCACTGTTTGCAAGATCACGACTTGCTGTTGTAGAATCTTTGCGGCCAAGCTTTACTGTCCATGATGGACCACTCACCTGATCAATGGGAGAAAATTGAATTAGATTGGTATTTCATTTTGTTGGTAAAATTTAGTTTTGTTGTTTTCTTAATTAGTGAAAACGTTAGTTTAAAATTTACATACAATCAATACTCCATATAGTACTTACCGCAACTGAGGCATCGCGTGCTGCTACTGCTAGTATGTCAGCACATGAAACAACGCCTGGGCAACTTTTCTCGACCTCTACTTTTGCAGCATCTATGACTTCGAAACCTCTTGCCGAGTTTAGATTTGGCAAGGCGGTTCTCTCGCTGGTACTTGTAGCTGCTTCATCAAGCAAGATGGAAGCATCACAACCCTGAACAAAACAGTCATGGAAATGGAGTCTGATCAAAGATGCTGCCATGCGACGATCACGTGTCACTGCTCGACTTATGGAGTTTTTGATAGTAGAGAGCGCTTTGGGACATGTTTTTTCGTAGAATTTCGATGACAGCTGAGCATCACAGGTAATGTTGAGTAACAACAAAAAAATGAAAGATGAGGCAAACACTGCAAATGATTTCATTCTTTTGGTAATAGAAACAAAAAGCAAGAAGAGGTTATCTGGGAGACTCCAATTTGAGGTTTTTTATGGGGGGATAGCTATAGAGAGCTGAAAATGCAAGAACTGGGATGAGAAGAAATTGAAGGACATGTTCAGCTTAAATACGCATAGCTAGTTTGTCCAAGTCATTGCTCTACTTTGGCTGCTCTGGACCAATAGGAAGCTGTAGGGAAAATGCACGCAGTTCACACTGTTCAAAATTTAGCATAATATATTTTATGATCAACATGGCATTTAGCGTTTTTATGGAGCTAGTTGCACATGTACTGCCATTCTTTGTGGAGAGAAGATACGTCCTGAAATTAGAAGCGTGGACAGAGGTTATGCAGGATGTTTATTCTCCAGAAGAAGGATTGAAAGAAAAGAAAGGAAAAGAAACCAAATATAACCAAAATGAAAATTTGTCCCTAATGGATTTAGAAATTTTGACATGTTTCATAACAAAAATGTATTCAACCTATTTCATGTTATCCAAAAAAAGTATTCAACCTATTTCAAACTATGTGATACTGCAACTAAGGGTGGTAACTTAAGTTGTAGAGTGTTGGAAGTCCCTGCATGAGATCCGGGTTCAAACTCGGTTGACGACATAACAATTTCTACCAAAAAAAAGCGGCTATCAATGCTCTAACCACATTAACTAGCAGTCATAGGTAACACATTAACTAGCACTCAATAGGTAAATTTCACTTATGTTAATTACCAAAGCACATAGACTGACATAGTCTTTGTTCTGACGCAAAGACATAGAATAAGTAAACAAAATATTATGCATATAATTTTTGACCTCGTCACATTCTTAATTTTGGCTCCTAATAAAAATAGATTCTATGATAACTAGTACATATGTTTCTTCTCTTTCACCTTACTTCACTTTTTGACACTATTCACTGGGTCATTTTGACCCGGTGATTTGGTTAGCAAAACGCTGCACGAATTTAGTTATTTTTTGCATGATCATGTAAGTAAACTTTACTCTACAATACTATGAAAAAATTGCCAAAAAATTACATCGTTTTGCTATCCAAATCACCGAGTCAAAGTGACTCAGATGCGGGTAAAAAAGTCAACCGCGCAAAGGAAAGAGAAGAAATAGAGTTAGTATTTTTTTTAGATTACCGTTGTTTTCGGGATTGCTTGCTGACACGTGTTTCTTAGCGCTTTAACGTAAGTGTACGGTTGTGCACAAGAGATTCCGGCAGGGAGACCTCCGTGTACACCGTATGTAGAGGATTAGAGATAGCACAGGAAGAGTTGGGTTGTGTGTAGGGAGAGAGTAAGACAGTAGTAATGTCTGAGAGAGAGACAGAGGTTTGGCAGAGCTTCCGCGTATGGCTAGTGTGTTCCCCTTTGTATGGAAAGGTTAACGTCCTATATATAGCAGGGAACGTGACCGTTGTAGTGCGGTTAATGCGCCCATTAATGGTGGCTTAATTAGCTTAACCACAACGGCACGTTCGTCCGTGTATATAGGGACCGTTACAGCACGTTATGCGCGAATACCGGAACCGTTACGGGTTGACCGGGTTTGACCGGATTGACCGGGTTTATGGAGCTCGTGCCATAAATCTCTCAAAAGCAGTTACTAAAGGTCGCGTGCGGGCTTGGCTCGCACGCGACAGGACTTACTCTAGCCTCCAAACCACTAAGTCCCTACAAGTCCCGTGCAGTGGTATGCGAGGGTTCTGTCTCGCAGCCCCCACATGGATCAGCGCGGCTGGTGATCCAGTGTGTGTGGAGCACAATATGGTGTGCTGGATGGTTGCCACGTGGCCAAGATCTATCAGCTCAGAAAGCACTATCTACATTAGCCCCCTTTCTGCGCGTGAAGACTCATAGCTGTATAGACTTCCATGCGCGGAAACCAACATACGCGTCGCCGCCACGCACCAATTCAAATACGAGTAAGTTCAGCCCCCGTGCGTGCCATTATGACCTAAAACCCCTAGATTCGTGTCGTCTGGCCTTTAGGGTTTTAGGCGTGACGTCAACTTGTCCTGTGATTGCGCGATTCGACGGTGACGGTTGCGATTCGACTACTGAAAGGACGCAACCCTTCATTGTTTTTGGATAAATACTTTGTACCCTCCATTGTTGCAAAGCATCACTTCTTTCTATTAAAGTGAATGATACCCGGAAGTCTTCGAGAGCAGATTCAGATAATCAATCACCAGTTCACTCTTGTCAGTCGTCTTCTTCAACTGTGTGCATCCAAGCAAGCTTTACCAAAACAAGGTTGGCCTTGTTTGATTTTGTTTATCATACCGATGTATGGTTTTGAACTGTGTTGGATCTGCAAGCCCATGACATATTATCTGTTGAAACTTGTGTAGAAGCTCCAATCTCTGAACCCAATTTTGATTTAATCCTTCAATGATAAGGACCTTGGATGTAGGGTTTTGAAATCCCTGATAATGCAAACAATTTCCAACCTCTAATTTGTGAAATTGATACCAGAAACTGTTCATCTTTATTCCCATAGATCTTGAATCTCGGAATTCAAACTGAAGTGTGCATATTTCTCCCCCCTTTTTCTTGCTCTTCCGCAGGAATGGCCAAGACAAAAGGAACTAGACCCACCAAGGAGGACGAAGAAATACCTGATCTTCCACAAGCGCTATGGCGAAAAGCCCCCTATCTGGGTGGCAAAGACTTCTACCACGCAAGGGTTAAGGCAAAGAAACTGTCTGCTTCTGTCCCCAATGAGGGATTGCTAACATTGACTCCTCCAGTTAACTCATCCTTGCTTGAGTTGATTGGCTCCGAGGACGTGGTTCGATTGGGAATCGAAAATGGGTACTTCCCGTATGCTGCGATTTCCACCCAAGCTTTTGTCCAGAAATTGGACTAAATGGATGAGTGGATTGACCATGTGTTGACCGACATGCTGCGACTCTTAATGAGGCCGGCGTATACTTTGCCGTTCGTGCTATGAAGGGTGCTGCCGTGAAGCTGGACCAGTCCATGCTTCTAAACCTTCTTTCCCGCTACTCGCCTGCAACTCACACTTTTCACTTTGCTGAGTTCGGGGCTGCCCCTACGCTCGAGGACGTGCATATGCTGTACGATCTGTCTCCCATGGGTGAGGTGGACCCTTTGAGTCCCTTGAGGACAGATGCGGAGATCGCTTTGTACACGCAGATGGAGGAGTGCCTATCAGAGGTAAAGAAAATCTCCACCCGGTGGACCACTACCAAAGCCCTTCCTAACTGGCAGTTGGTTGACACGTCTGCGAAGAATACTTGGAATAAATGGGTGCAGTACTTCTTTCGTGATTACGCGAACAGCAGCATTACCAAGAAGCTTCTGAATCAAGACCCAGAGGCCAAGAACTACGTGGAGGGTAAAGGCTATCACTTGACCCTTTGTGCTTTCCTCTGTGCCTGGCTGTCGAGGTACTTAATCGATGGTCACCCACACGATGGGGTCTTCTATCACGTTCTGCCGCTTGCTGTGAAACTGGCGCTTGGCTAGAGAGTCGCACTCGGACCCTTGGTTTTGGGCACGCTGTACTACAGACTAGATCAGCTAGTTGTGGCCATGAAAGAATCGCGTGGCCGTCTCGACATACTGACTTTCGTTAACATTGCCTTCTTGACGATGTGGGCCTTTGAGCGATGGCCTTCCTATGCCCCAACTGCTTCTAAGCCCAACAAATGGTGTCCCCCAGGCGCGGTAGAGGAGCGTAACAGCGGCAGGGCTGCAAGATGGTTTGGATCAAACAATACCAAGTGCGTTTGGAGTCTGATATGCGACAACCGGCGAGAGTTCATAGCTAGGCCCTATGCCATGCGTATTGAAAATGTGCGATGGTTTCCAAAGCTATATCCTTCCAAGGGTGGATTCTTCTCGGAATAGTTCCTCTTCGAAGGGGGAGAGCACTTCCATGAGCGCTATCGCGAATTCTTCTGCTGGTGCCTGCGAGGTTCTCTTCCTGTTCTCGCAGAGCATATTCGTGAGCTCGCGCTGAGGTATGAGAGGATTACCGTGGATGTCGACCCCACTCGCGTTTCTCCCCAGTTCGGATTTGATGCAGTGGCGCCATCAATCTGGCCACAGTCTATTATCAGAGGCTGCTATAAGCGTTTGTTGACAAAGGAGTGCAAAACAGTCTTTATGAACAATCTTCCCTTTGAGCAGCCTGCAGGTAACCGCGAGGGTGGTTGTTCCAAGAACTGGCTCGCATACTGGATCGCTCAGCAAACGAGATTTGAGACGCAGTCGGCCCCCCAGCCAAGCAGAGCTCCTTTGATCAAAAGAAACTCTTTTCCGTTTCGTCCCAATTGCACTCTGGACGAGTCTGAATATGGTTGCTACTCATTGTTGGATCATGAGAACCATTTGTGCCCTGGCATCATTCTGGATGAAAAGATCGCCGCAGTTAGGAAAGGCGACTCGCATGTCATCAGATATAGCGAGACTTTCGCTAAGGTAAGCTGCTTTTTCTTTTCGCATGCGCTAAGCTTCTTTACTTCAACATATTGACAATCTCGTTCTACACTGCTTGCTGTAGTGCCATGTGCGGAGGTTTGCATCTGGTGATCGTTCCAAGTCGCTGGTCAACACCATTGTTACTAAAAAAAGACAAGGACAGTCGTTCTTTCTGGCATCGAGGATGGATCCTGAGGCCGAAACCAGGATTCGCGCAGTCATGAACGCTTTTGCTGACTTACTGATAGACAATGCTCCGGCCTCGTCTCCACCCAGAGATAATCTGTCTCCTCCAGCGACTGCCGCGCCGAGAGCGAAGAGACCCAGGCAAAAGGGAATTACAATTTCTTCCCCTAGAAGTGCTCCAACTTCCCCTCCAGCGAGGTCCCTTTCTGCCAAGGACAAAGGCAAACGTCGCATGCCTAGTAGAGCGCAGAAGGAGCTCGCAGTAGAGACCTTTGTTCCATTCAACCAGGAGGAAGAAGAAGAGAGGCAGGAGCCAAGAGAAGGAGATGAAGAAGAAGGAGGTATCTCCATCGCGTTTCCCTTCTCATTATCACAACTCTTTTGCAACTCGATCTTGAACCAATTGTTTCTTCGCAGATGATGATGATGATGAAACCATCAGTGGCGTTTTGGCCAAGAGGCAGAAGAGGGATGCTCATTCTGGCATTTCTGACGAACCCATAAGCGAGGACGTTCTCGCCGAGTCCAGGAAGACAGCCGCGGAAGCTGCTGAAAGGAGAAGGCAGCGAGAAGAGGAGGAGCTCGAGCGTGTGAGGCAGCGGAGCCTCGAAGAGCAACATGTTGACGACTTAGTGCGTCCAGCTGATGAGGAAGATGCGCTTCCCGAAGAGGTGACTCCTCGAGCTGAGGAGGAGGATGTTGCTCCAGAAGAGGATGCAGCAGCTTTGGAGCAAGCTCAAGCAGATTTTGAAGAAATCGCCGGCAGCAATGAAGGTGAGATCTTTATTATCGCAGTAACTTATCGAGACGTTATTGTTGGTGCATTAAAGCATGGTTTGTCAAAAGCTGACATTCGCCGCTGGCTAGTAGGCAAGTGCGGTGAACCCTCAGGTAATCACTTGATCGATATGCGTGAACTAAGATTAGCAACTCAAAGCATAATCATGACTAGTTTCTTCGGGCCCCAGGTCACGCTCATTTTAAAGACATGCTTAATGAGGACACACTAATAGGGCATGGTTCCACGTCTTTAGTGTATGACGAAGATACTGCAATCCCACCTTCGCGTGGAGGTGCTTGCTCTTAGCTTTAGCAAAGATGGTAAAATAACGTACAATACGAGTTACCTCATACCCTCGTATTCTGTATCGCAGGCAATGCTGATGAATCCATGTTGGAGCAAAGGATTCAACCTTCTGCATCCTATGTCCAGGTTCCGAGTTCTCATACCGAGAAGCCCGTCCCAGCTGCTGAATATGCAGGAGAGCCTTTTGAGGATATCATCGAACTTTCTGATGATGCCGAGGCTGACACTGTGCTAGTGGAGGAAGATGCCCATGCTGGCGCTGAGGAAATAAGAACAAGTGCTGTTGATGCTACCGCATCTGAAAGTGTCCCTCGCCAAGCAACTTCGGCTGCCACTACGCCTCCAGCGATGACTGAGTCGGCGACGCCGCTTCCTGCGTGGAGCTTTTGGGGCTCGCAGGTCGGGGCTGCGATCGCAACTGGTGCGACTTATACTCTTCCTCCTAACTATGAAGAGTCAGAGCTCGCAGCTGATAGGAGGGCCATGGAACGAGGACAGTCTTCAACCACTCCAGCAACACGCATTCCTTCTCTTCGTGAGATCCTTGAAGGGACTGGTAAGTCGTGGTTTGTGTTTGCATCCCGCGTCATTCATTTGCGAGTTTGATAGCATAACTTAGCTTTGACATTGCTTTAGGTTTGAAACAAGCCGATGTGGACTAGCTAGTTCGGATGCGCCTCACCTACCCCCAATCATTTGCGAGATCTCTTGAGATAGGGCCCTTTGACAGGTGGCTGTTTCTTACCGAGGCCATGTGGATTTTGGAGCAGCTGTCTGCGGCCACGCCTGCGACCATTTCTTCTCAGAGTGCCGAATTGCTTTTTGGCATGTGCCAAAATCTTCTGACTAAATTTCAAGGCAGGCTGGGTTTCAAGTTTCTTATGAAAAGAGTTACTTTGATTCGCGCAGCCGTAACTTTGAAACTCGGCCACCAAAACCTCGCAGCTGAGAAAAAGAAGGTAGAGCAGCAAAAGAAAAAGGTTGAAGAGGCTTTAAAGCTCTATCATGAGATGAATGCCAAGTGCGAGCAGTTGAAGCAGGAAGTGGAGCAGGTGGAGAATCTGAGCCGTCAGTTCACCCCTCATGACTCCTTGATCAAGGGTTTACTTTGATTTTTTGATTCGAGAAAAGTAGCAAACAAATAGCAGAAACATTGATGTAATGTTGCTAGGGTTTCTCCCCCCTTTTTTTTCAAAAGAATCAAAGTACCTGTTTTGCCCTTTCCGGGATTTGCTAGAATATTTCTGTGCATATCAATTCATGACATCAGCAATTGATATTCTGCCTTGATTTTTGCGCTAATTTCTCATTAGGTAAGCACGCTTTCCTTGGGGAGTCCATCCGAATCATGACCATCCGTCATTAATTAGGATACGCAACTGAATCGTCGTAGCCTTTAGTAGGGTAATTGATTGTTACCGCTTTTCAAGGCGTAAGTGATTGATCCTTACCCTCTTTTCAAATTCTGCTGACTCCTCTTGGCAACCGAAGAGTCTCCACAAGGTCTATATAAACCCTGTCTTTTGCCATTTGGGTTCTTCATCCCAAAGATGTGCCTTGTCGTGAGTCCTTACGACTGCTGGCTTCAACGCTTGTTTTTCGTTGATTCATGGCAATTCCAAGTTTTGAAACCTGAGTTTGCGCTTTGTGCTATAGAAATAGCTTCCAAGATCCGCTTCATAAGGATTATTGATCTTTATAACCATCATAAAGAAGATGGAGATAATACCTCACGTTTGTTCGAAGAATTTTCTTCGTCTATTATGTTTGCAGGTCATGTTTCCGGCCGCCTCCCGGCGAGGTACCGCGCCGTAGTGACCTTGCTACCGACTCGTAATGAACGTCGGGATTCTCCTCCAGCATCCCTGGAGGAGAACTTACTGCCCCCACGTTCGTGAGCTCAGGGTGGCGAACCGTTGTGTTCGTTTCCGCAGATAAGGCCCCCCTGTCATTCAGAGTTTCTACTTGCATGTTGTACGCCGTAACCGGTGGTTCCTCAGGCGCATCTCATGGGGTAGTGATCAGATAAGGATCTTGTCAAATGCTGGGATCTTGAACGTATGGCTTCATGTGGCTCTTGTAGGACGTTCATTTTATAGCAAGACCCTACTTGCGACAGATCTTTTGCCGCAGATCCGTGTATCGCATAGCCGGTGCTAGGACCGTTAGGTTCATCCTTTTCAGTTAGGATTCCCTCGATGTGTCACTTCTCGCTTGTAAGTTACTTTTTGAATGCATTGTAAGCCATGTTGGCTGCGTAGTTAGATTTGAGCTTTTTCGCTTGTAAGCTGCTATCTAGACAGATAAGTTGTAAGTCTTTTTGACTCATAATGATAAATGGCTTTGTATGATTTGCTGTTTTGTTACAACAAATTACAATTTCGCATGCGTATCGGCAGATTTTGATTTCTGTAGTGTTATATGAACACTTTGTATTGTTTTTAGATCGTTGGAGATCGTGTTTTCGCAGCTGTGCCATCTTGGCAGATGGGCTTGTGATTTGCTTTCAGATTCAAGTGCAGGTGCCATCCCATCAGATAGACCTTTGTAAATCACTTAAGATCATTTCGCATAATGTTGTTATCACGATAGATAGACTTAACAACGAATTTCAAATCGCATTCGTAAATTGCTGCTATCGCAGCGGATAGGCTTGAAAGATCATTTAAGATCATGTTCGCAGGGGCTGCTATCTTAGGAGATAGGCTTAGAAGATCGGTTAAGATCGCGTTTGCATAGGCTGCTATCGTAACAGATAGGCTTAGAAGCTCAATTAAGATCGCATCTGCATGGGCTGCTATCGCAACAGATAGGCTTAGAAGATCAATTAAGATCGCATTTGCATAGGCTGCTATCGTAACAAATAGGCTTAGAAGATCAATTAAGATCGCATTCGCATGGGCTGCTATCGCAACAGATAGGCTTATAAGATCAATTAAGATCGCATTTGCATAGGCTGCTATCGTAACAGATAGGCTTAGAAGATCAATTAAGATCGCATTCGCATGGGCTGCTATCGTAGCAGATAGGCTTAGAAGATCATTTGAGATCGCATTTGTATGAGCTGCTATCGTGACAGATAGGCTTAGAAGATCAATCAAGATCGCATTCGCATGGGCTGCTATCGTAACAGATAGGCTTAGAAGATCAATCAAGATCGCATTCGCATGGGCTGCTATCGTGACAGATAGGCTTAAAAGATCATTTGAGATCATATTCGAATAAGTTGCTATTGTGGCGGATAGCCCATTGTTAACAGTAATACAAACTAAATGAAGCAACATCAACAGCTAGAAGTATGAAATTCTTCTCATTTGGGAGAAGTCTTTTATTATAGTGCTCTCGTATGGGAGAGATAAGATTACAATTCTCTCATATGGGAGAGGAAATTGTGTAAATCATAGCTTTACAAGACATGAGGCAACGTTATAATAAAACGCATAAAATGAGAGAAGTCAAGGATAGTACTTCTTAATCCAGCGCATGTTGACTGAGCTTGGGGTTGAGGTTGTTCCGTGCAACCTCCATATGCTGCAGTAGCCACTGTCAAAGACTTCTGTGACTTCGAAAGGTCCTTCCCAATTGGCTGCGAATTTTGGGTGAGCCGCCTCTCGCATGCAATGGTCCGATGCGCGCAGGACCAAATCTCCAACTGCGAAATCTCTTCGCTGGACCGTCTTATTGTACGCACGAGCGTTCCTTTCTTGATACCGCTTGTTGGTCCTTTTAGCTTGCTCTCGCTTTTCCTCCAGCAAGACTAAGTCATGATCGCGTTGATTTTCGTACAATGCGTGGAAGGCTAATCTTGCCGAATTAACTCTCACCTCCGCAGGTACCACGACCTCGGCCCCATAGCATAGGAGGAATGGTGAGACCCCCGTGGGTGTCCTTGGAGAAGTCCGGTAAGCCCACAGGGCTATGCTTAGAGAATCAGCCCACTTCTTGTGGTCATCTGCGACCATCTTGCTCAAGATCCTCAACAGCGTTTTGTTGGTCGCTTCGGCTTGCCCGTTCGCTTTCGGGTAGTAAGGGGTGGAACATATCTGTCTGATATTGTACTCTGCTAGCTTCGCAGCCACCTGGCGATTCACAAAAGGAGTACCATTATCTGAAAGGATGGTGTTGGGAATTCCGGACCTGCATATGATGTTTTCTTGGATGAAATTGACCACTGCTAGCGCATTTGCCGTCTTCAGTGGTATCGCCTCCACCCATTTGGTGAACAGCTCAGTTGCGGTGAGGATAAAATGATTCCCGTGCGACGTTGGTCGGATGGGACCAATGAAGTCTAGAGCCCATGAGTGAAACGGCCATGGCGTTCCCAATGCATGTAGATCTACAGCGGGAGCGTGCACTAGGTTACCATTGAATTGACACTCCTGGCAGCGTCGTACCTTGGTGTGGCAATCGGCCTCCATAGTGGGCCAGAAGTATCCAATTGAGAGGAGTTGCCTACATAATTTCGCACCTCCCTGGTGTTCCACCTGATGAGAAAGGTCCATGACCTCTTGTGCTTCCCTGCTGTCTAGACATCGCAGCAAGTTGCCCTCATGGCCTCTTCGCCAAAGCAGGTTTTCTTGTACTACGAATCGAGATGCTTTCCTCTTCAATTTCTCAGCTTCTTTTCTCGATTCGGGTAAGGTGCCCTGGGTGAGAAAATCAAAGAGTGATTTCCTCCAATCCGCATCATCATCGGTTAGAGCGATGAGTAGAGAATCCTTGATCAGTGCGCAACTTTCGCACTTTCGTTGTATCAGTGCCGCGGCTGTTGACATGTCTGGCCAATGAATGCCATATCTCTGAGCCTTCCGATAGATTGACACCTCACTTTCTGCACAAGCATGTTGGTGAATCTTCTCTAACAGCAGCTGTCCCTCTTGCTCGGAGACGCATCGCATGAGTATTCCGCCAGGGCCCTTGTAGTAAAGGGTGTTATCATGTATGCAATACCCCTTCGTGAGTGCCCAGCTCTCGCTGCTTGTGCCTTCTGCGATGGCTCGTAAGATTGCCTTTCTCCAGTCCGCATCATCCATGTGTTCATCGTCGCACGCGTCTTCTGTCAACGCCGACGATGTTCGCACTTCGATCGAGATTCTTGCGGGACATTTGTCTGTACTAACCTTGGATCCCAAGGTGGCCAAAGCATCTGCATGCCTGTTGTCTGCTCGGGGCTTGTGCTCGTACCTAACGCCGCAGAATTGCTGTACCAGCTTTTGTACCAAAGTCCGGTAGGACAGAAGATTTATCTCCTTCAAGCCGTACTCGCCCGAGGCTTGCTTGACAATTAGCTTGGAGTCCCCCATGACCGTCAGGTTGCTTACCTCCAAAGCCTTCGCTGCACGCAGTCCCGCTATGAGGGCTTCATATTCTGCCTCGTTGTTGGTGACTGCAAAGTCGAACTTTGCGGACATCTGTATGACCTCCCCATCTGGCTTGGTCAAGACTATCCCAATGCCTCCGCATTTCCTTGTTGACGAACCGTCGAAATGGAGCGTCCAATAGGGTACGTCGATTGCATATATTTCAGGTCCCTCGAATTCCTCTTCGATCACGGGCTCGTGGCTGTTGTCGGGGAACTGTGCCAACAGATCCGTTACCGCCTGCGACTTGATCGCTCGCGGTCGCACGCATGTGATATCGTATTGAGAGATGGTCATGTACCATTTCGCCAATCTTCCCCCAGGAGTGGTGTGAGTTAGAAGATATCGTATGGGATCACTCTTGGTGACCACTACCACTTTGTGCGACGCAGAGTAGTGTCTCAACTTCTCTATCACGAAGAACAGGGCAAGGCAATGACGCTCGATGTCCGTGTACCTTGATTCGGCGGGCTGCACGATGCGAGAGATGTAGTAGATGGGCCTTTCCTGGCCCTCGTACTCCTGAGCCAAGAGTGCTCCTATAGACTTCCTCTTTGACGTCAGATACAACAGAAGTGGCGATCCCAATTGAGGTGCGATCATTATTTTTGAAGAAGTCAGCAGATCCTTCAGCTTGCCGAACGCAACTTCGTGCTCTGGAGTCCAGCTGTATAAGGCATCTTTCTTGAGAAGGGCACTAAAACAGCAGGTGATTTCGGCAATCGCTGGGATGAATCTCCGTAGATATGATAGCTTTCCCAGAAACGTCTTCAAGGCACTTTGGTCATGTGGCGGCGTCATGCCCGTGATGGCTGATATTTTCGCAGGATCAGGCTCGATTCCTTGACGATGCACTACGCATCCCAAGAACTTCCCTGATGTTACCCCGAACGCGCACTTCATGGGATTCATCTTCAGTTGAAAGCGTCTGCATCTATTGAACACTTTCCGCCAATCCGCGAGGTGATCTGCTTCCTGCTTGGATTTAACCACCAGGTCGTCCACATAAAATTCCACTTCTTTGTGCATCATGTCGTGGAACAGGGCCATCATGGCCCGCTGATAGGTTGCACCCGCGTTTTTGAGACCGAACGGCATCACTGTGTAGTTGAACACCCCCACTGGAGTGATGAATGCAGTTTTCCGCGCATCTTTGGGGTCCATCTTGATCTGGTTGTACCCGCTGAAGCCGTCCATGAAACTGAACATGCGATGACCCGCTGTCGAATCAATAAGCAGATCAATGTTGGGAAGTGGAAAATCGTCTTTTGGGCAGAAACGATTGAGATCCCGGAAATCCACGCAGATGCGAAGCTGTCCGTTCTTCTTTACCACTGGCACAATGTTGGCCAGCCATGTGGGATGATGATTCGGCTCTATGAACTTGGCATCCAGGAGTTTGACAATCTCTTGTTTGATCTTCACGTTAAGCTCCGGCCTGAAGATTCTTGTGCTCTGCTTTACCGGCTTAGAGCCTGGGATGATGTCTAAACGGTGCATAGTGATACTTGTGTCCAGACCTGGCATCTCATCATACTCCCATGCGAACACATCCTTGTATTCAGTTAGGAGTTGTAGCTGTCCTTTCACCTCCTCGCTTGTGAGGTCCGCACTTAGAAAGACTGGCCTTTTCTTTTCTTCGTTCGGGCTGAGGAATACCTCCTTTAGCTCTTGCTTTTGCGGTCTGGGTTTGTCTTCCATGCATTCGGGTGCTTCCTTGAGCTTCTCGTCTAGAGTGCTCTGCATTGGTTTCTCTGTTACCATAACCTGTACGTATTGGTTGATTTGCCCAGGGATATCCCCATGCCCGTGTGAGGACATCCCCGCGCACCTTCATATGCGATAGCACTTCTTCCCATTGGCGTAGAAACTCTCTATCTCCTTGCCTTCGGGTTCATGCTTTGCTATTCTCTTCAGAGTATAGACGTTCTTCCGCTGGTAGCCGATCCGTGGCACCTCTTCCCGCGTGGGCGGCTTTTCTTTGGCATCTTCCCTTGTCACCATCACTCCCGCAGGTGACTGATCCTTGATATCTTCCCATAGGGGTAAAGGAGTAGGGTTGAATGGTCCCGGTGTTTGTTCGTCCGCCATCTCGGTGAACCACACCGCCTCGCTGAGATGTGCTTCATCCAGGTTGAATGGAGTTGTTGAAGCCGGTATCTCGACTATTCTGTCGTTCCAAATAGCTTTCATGACTTGGTGAGCTGTTGAAGGAACCGCGTCAAAGCGATGAATCCAAGCTCGACCTATGATCATTTGATACGTGGTGTTCGCATCTATGACATAGAAATTCGCTGAGCACTTGATTTTTCCGATCTGAACGCCCAGGCGGATCCATCCTATCGTCATTCTGGAGTCGCTTCCAAATCCCATCAGCGGAGATGGACGCCTGACAATCTTGTGTTCGGGGATCCCTGCTAGCTTCAGTGTATGGAGCGAGACGACGTTGACTGCTGCTCCTCCGTCGACGAACGCTCTTTTGAAATCGACGCCATTGATGATGGCCGTCACATACAGAGGCCTCTGGTGGCTCGCATCTGTCTTTTTGTCGCTGGCAGAAAATGTCATAATCTTTTCTGTAGAGGGAGACGCCCTGATGACTTTCCCGTTGGAGACTACAAGATCCTCCTCGTAGTCCTCTGCTATCCTCAAGATTGCTTTCGTCATTTCTGTCTGGCAATTCTCCGAGAAGTTCATCTCGTCGAAGAATCTGCTGAAGCCGTGAGACCCCTTCATCCGATCAGCACGCTCGTCCTCCGTGTCTACGCTGTAGTCCTCATCCTCATGGACTTCGGCAATGATGGGTAGACCATCCTCTGCGAACTCTTACAGATCCACAATGGAGATCATGGCGACCTCTTTACCTTTCGAGTCTTGCTCTGCATGGGCAGGAAGTGGATTGTTGCGCACATCCTTCCTGTGATCGCTGACGATCAGCTCGCCGTTCTTCATCTTTTGGCTAAACACAATCCTGAGCTTCTTACAGTCCGCTGTGGGATGCATGACCTTGCCGTGGTACTCACACCACTTCGGGTCCCTCACCATCTCCTTGGAGGGTGCCTTCTCAAGCGGCGGTAGGACACCGTCCTTGCGCCACTGCCTGCAGAGGTCACTTGCTTCTTCCACCGAACATGGCAGAGGTGGTGCGTCGAAGTTCAAAATCTTCGCCTGCTTCTGGGGTGAAACTGTATTGACCTCAGCTTCGCGTCCCCTCTTGTAACTGAATCTCCCGATCTTGTAGGTAGTACCGCTCGAAGATCGCTCCGGAGCGTTTTTCTTTTTCTGTCTCTCCACTATAGGCTCGATGTTCTTCGTGCATTCGATTAGCTTTGAAAAATTAGGTGTTTGCAGGTTGATGAGCATACCTTTGTATTCATCTCGCATGCACTGCAGGCATATCTCTACGAGCCGGCTTTCGAGCATCGGATCTTTGCATTCCAAGGACTTCGCCCTGAACTTCTTGATGAAAGTTATCCCGTCCTCCTCGCGCTTCTGATACATCCGCGAGAGGTGGATCAGTGTCACCTTCTCTTCCATCTGGAAGAACTTGGTATAGAACTTCTGGACCATGTCGTCCCAAGTCTTCACGGATCCGGCCTCCAACGTTCTGTACCACTTGTACGCTACGTTCCCCAAGGATTTTGGGAATTCTCGCATCAGCAGCTTGGGATCGGCTGCGTATGGTCCCATGACATCGATAAAACGCATGACATGCTCATGAGCGTTTCCGTTGACATCTTCGAACTTGTCCCACTTAGGAGCCTTGTACCCCACCGGGTTAGGCATGAGATAGATCTCTCGTGGGATAGGTGGATCGTTATCTAGCTTCGGGATGATGGTATCCGCGAATGATTGATGAGCCAAAATAGTGTCCATGCGCTTCTGCAGGGACGTCATACATTCTGGAATGCTTCCCTCGGTAACAAGAGGAGGGGTTGCCGCAGGCGGAGGCGACACGTATGCCGCCGGAGGATTGGGGACATATTGGCTGTTCGCATTGCCCCAGATTGCCGTTGGAGGAGGCAAGGGATACTGCGAAGCCGGGTTAGATACCAGAGCCGGAGGCTGAGGAGTATGAGCAGTGAGAGGCAACATTTGAGCTGTTGACCCTTGAATTGAAGGCAGCTGCGTACTCGCCGGTGGAGTCTGCAGATTAGGGTTGGGAGGTGTAATTGACACTCCCAGTCCTGGAGCGGTAGGGGCTCCTCCTCCTTGAGATTAGGCGGTGACTTGCGCAGGGTTCGGTGCAAGAGTCCCCAAGACAGCCATGATCCGTTCTAGCTGCCCAGATTGAGCTTTGAGGGCTTTCGCCTGACTTTGGATGGTGGCGTCCAAGGATTCTAGCGTCGGTGCCTCACCGGGGGTCGTAGGAGTACGGCGGGTCTCCTCTCCCGAGGCAGCCTCGGTGGAAGGCGATCTGTTGCTAACATCATCCTCCTGTGACATGGTTGCTTTTGTTGGTAAGTTCACGTCGGGTTCACCAAAATGTGCACAAGAGATTTCGGCAGGGAGACCTCCGTGTACACCGTATGTAGAGGATTAGAGATAGCACATGAAGAGTTGGGTTGTGTGTAGGGAGAGAGTAAGGCAGTAGTAATGTCTAAGAGAGAGACATAGGTTTGGCAGAGCTTCCGCGTATGGCTAGTGTGTTCCCCTTTGTATGGAAAGGTTAACGTCCTATATATAGCAGGGAACGTGACCGTTGTAGTGCGGTTAATGCGCCCATTAATGGCGGCTTAATTAGCTTAACCACAACGGCACGTTCGTCCGTGTATATAGGGACCGTTACAGCACGTTATGCGCGAATACCGGAACCGTTACGGGTTGATCGGGTTTGACCGGATTGACCGGGTTTATGGAGCTCGTGCCATAAATCTCTCAAAAGCAGTTACTAAAGGTCGCGTGCGGGCTTGGCTCGCACGCGACAGGACTTACTCTAGCCTCCAAACCACTAAGTCCCTACAAGTCCCGTGCAGTGGTATGCGAGGGCTCTGTCTCGCAGCCCCCACATGAATCAGCGCGGCTGGCGATCCAGTGTGTGTGGGGCACAATATGGTGTGCTGGATGGTTGCCACGTGGCCAAGATCTATCATCTCAGAAAGCACTATCTACAACGGTCAAGTAGTAAAATGGAGTATTGTTAAGACTCCGGTTTGTCGAACCCATATGGACAATCACGTAACTATTCTAAGTAACAATATAGTCTAATCTACTACTGTAACCAAGAGGAAAGTGTGTGATTGGGTCACCCCCAAATAAGTGACCCCCATATAAGTGACTCTATGTAAAGAATGAAAAGGCAATATCTTCATAACTTTTTTTTTAATTAAAGTGATTTTAATCAGATGGAGAGGAACTAGACAATCTATAGATCACCTAATTCTGTAGACAATTCCGGGTATACTAATGTAACACGTTAACTCTAATTTAGCTAAGTCGGGTAATTTCATTGTGACGCGGGACTGAATAAATGTGTGTGGCGAGCAGCAAGAAGCAACGGAAAGAAAGGAATAAACCGGGAGATAACGTCGCTAAGGTTTGAAAATAATTCAATACTCCATGACATATCAAAATCAGTCCACAAGCCGGAATTATATAGCTGAAAATTCTAATTATTCTAAGTATGGCAAAAATATTAAAATTAATGCTAAATAATAATCCTAACATAATACAATATCCGTCAGAAGATATACCAAAACCGGGTTTAAGTTAACATCCTAATTAAACAAATAAATATTATGAAAATATAAAACTGGCAATTTTGGCCCTTAAACGGTAGATTTTGGCAAAATTAATTTCACTCAAAATTATGTATGGTTCAACCCAAATCTTCAAGCATTCAATTCTGCCTCTGATTAAGCGTTTTGACCGAAACAGTCTTTCTGCAACTGACGAGAATTCCATGAAATTTGCCCTGCATCAGTCACCCCCACTTCAAAAGAACTCGTCCTCGAGTTCAACTTAGGCTCATGAATAAAACGCTCCACCAAGAATGGATCACAGTAAAAAGATTGTGGCTTGTTTTGAAAACTCATTGACTCTTCGAATTCAGTTCCCACCAATTCATCCACAACTTGATAAGAAATAATTGATTGAGAAATTACTGGAGACGAATATGAAATTACCTCATAACGAATCGGCACATCTGAAGTATGCTTATCATCCTCCACAATAAACTCTTCCTCATCATCTCCATAAGATGAACTACCCTCAACAAAAATTGCATCATAGGAATTTTACTTGAAATCCTCAACAATTGGTTCTCCTTTTTTGTCAAGAAAATTAAAACAATTACCGCACTGTGACATACCCGAATAATCTGGTAAATCATTCTTGAAACTCGCTCCTTCATAACGCTCGTTCTGACGACAAAAATCACCATTGTAGCGGATCTCGAACGCTTCCTGCGAGTAACGATCAAATACTGTGCGACCCTTGCAATTCTGCGCCGCCCAGCGTCGGGTTAGCTTCGCAACTTGTCGCTACAAGTCCCGCACTTCTAGGTGTTGGGCTAACAGTGCAATCTGCCTATGCAGATCCTGTTGTCGCCTCTGCAGATCTTTTATCATCATAAGTCATGGAGGTTACGTCCCCGTAGGGGGGCTACCTCAGCCGGAACCTTCTCGCAGCCTCCAGGTCGTCCACACACCATGGTTATGACAATCTTCTTCCCACGGAGCTCTGAGCTCTAATACCAACTTGACGCCGAATCGAATCAGGCATTTTGGGTGCAGGAAGAAGCAATCCAAAAGGAAGGCATAAACCGAGAAAAATCGTCTCTAAGGTTTGAAAAAAATTCAATACTCCATAACATATCAAAATCAGTCCACAAGCCGGACTTAGATAGCTGAAAATTCTAATTATTCCATGTATGGTAAAAATTCTAAAATTAATGCTAAATAATAATCCTAACATAATAGAACACTCAACTAGAAGACATACCCAAATCGGGTTTAAGTTAACATCCTAATTAAAGAAATATATCCTGAAAATATAAAACTGGCAATTTCTACCCTTAAACAGTCGATTTTGGCCAAATAAGGGAGGTGCCCGTGACAAGTCACGGGTTCTTTTTAGAACGTCGTTTCCACTCAAAATTATGGATAGTTTGACCCAAATATTCAAGCCTTCAATTCCACCTCTGATTCTGCATTTTGACCGAAACAGTCTTTCTGCAACTGACGAGAATTTCCATGAAATTTGTCCTGCATCACAATGACAATCTCCTACCGGTCGCATGTCATTCTACCTCACAGTCTACTAGAGGTTATGTCGATCCACTGCCATCTACTAGTCCGTTCTAGGGATGGCAATGGGTCGTATCTGGATCACATAAGGCTCTTCCCGATCCAGATCCGACCAGGAGAAATGGGATCCAGATCTGATCGAGATCCTTTCAGATCGCACCGAATTCGGATCAGGTCGGATTGGGTTTCATTCAGCTGATCAAAATCGATTCGTAGATCCATATAGTATGTGGTCGGATCGGATCCGACTTGAGTTTAAAATAAAATAGAAAAAGTAACATAAAAAAATAAACACTATTTCATACGCTAAGGCATGTTCGTAAGTTATGAAGCATAAAAAACAAAATAAATAATTTTGTAGGTTGAAGTTACTATGGTATTCTTCTTGGAAATGTAAGTGGGGGAGGTAGTAGGGGTATATTTTTATAGCAAACATATTTTTCGGATCAGATCGGGTTGGAACCCGGTGGATCTGCCCTCAGATCCAAATCCAGATCCAAATCCGTTCGGGTCTGGCTTTCTGGATCCAAATCCGATCCATTTTCAATAGGATCAAATTCGGATCTGATCCATTCGGCTCGGATCGCTCGGATCTCAGATCGGATTGGACCATGTTGCCATACCTAGTCCGTTCTAGCAGGCTAAAGATTTGAATGATAAGGGGTCCTGCCGGTCCACCGTTGCACGAAACAATCTAAAACTTTAAGCATGGATGATGAATCACGTGATAGAACTTATTTCCATTGATAATCAAATCATAACCTCAACGTGTCTATAGTCTAGATTCAATAACACACCCATGCAAATAAACCTCAAGTCATTAATAATATCCAAAATGCATGAAACAATCCCTAAATCCGGAAAACGTCATCTACATCAAACCTAGGCTCTCCATAGAGCCTCGCTATAAAGTTAACTACTCATAACTGAAGTAAAGTTCAAAAGTTTCTCCATACAATGATCAACAAGATATAAAACGATATGAAACGCTATAATCTTGAGTTTGGCATTGATCACGAGAAGTACCCGTAGCTTCATACTCTCCTTTCTCTACAAAGTCTGTTGAGTGATGAGCGATTCTATTAAATGCACGTCTCTCCGATCCATAGGTCGTATTGACTAAGTTAAATATTAAATATTTACTATTCGGCCCCAAAGAAACTGCCTCGGTTCCAATGCCATTCGTGTGAACACTTTGGGCTTCCGCACGAGAGTGTTCATGCGAAGCGATTTTCTTTTCGTGTGAACACCCTGCATAATCTTCTCTTGGCTTCTTTTTTCTTGGTTTTTTAGCCTCTTTCCTTGCACTTCCTTATTTCCAAAGATCAAGTCCTGGTCCAATCAACTCCTACAGCCATGTTTCCTGTCAAAAACAACAAAGAATATATCGAGCGATCAAATCCATCAAATAAGCATAAAAACCACGTAAATGTGCCCATAGTAGAAATTAAGCATGCGAAGCCTCAAGTGATAAAAAAACTGTACAAATCTCTCAAATATAGGATCAAAACTCTCCCAAAATCTCATAATAGGTGGAAAATGACATAAAGATATAGCTCCTAAAAGGCGCTAGCAAATTTCCCCACACTTGCTCTTGCTCATCCCAATAAACAAACAAAACCCAAACCCCCAAAAGATACATTACATACATATTACGTGAATCAAATGCATACTCCACCACATTGCATACTTTTACCATTTACTAGTTGACACAATTAACGACTCAATATACAACGACACGACTATGTGAACTACATGCTATATACAATGCAACTATATTATATCACAATTGAAGTATGGAAAACATATATATCTTTTTTTCTAAGAGATTGGGCAATCTCACTATCCGTAACCGAAATCATCAAGTCATCACTAGTTTTCTCTGAAATCCCACCACACATAGAAAAAATGAGATAAAATGATCATATGCACAAGCTCACTAAGGCGTCCCCAAACATCCACCATATCAAACCAAGACACGGGCACGTCCTTTTGATTTGGAGAGTCTAGTAATCTCAAATTATTATAGTTGTCTTTCTTCACCAAGTCATATGAGTTCACATATCTTAACTGTCATTTCCTTTAGAATGCAAATTTTCCCGATGATGGGAGACACAACTCTTTGTAGTACATCTTGACTTTAATTTTCCTCTTAAGATTTACACTGGATTGAATCCAAATTTTCCGCGTGAACGAAAGCACATTAGGTTGTTCTCATTCTTTATTGCACTATTTTTAATGTTTTTTTCATTCTCCTATTTTTTTACAAACCTGCATTAGAGCTTAAGAGCGTGAGATTTTTCGGTTAACTCGTGAAACCACCGTAAGGGATGGTGGTGTACAGTCCCCGTCTTCCCTTTGGTTGAAGCATGTACCACATAAAACAAACTCAAAACAAAGGTCCACCACAGATTTCAAGAGACCACAAGTTTCCACTTGAAAACATAATATTCAACTACTATAAGACATAAACCTCCTAGCACACAAAACGAATCAATGGGATGCCCGACGCGTCAATCTTTCCACAATTCCCTAGATACACGGGCAACCTTTCGTGAAACCAGTGCACAATATACTTGAAATAAAGTATTTCTAACACGGCACTTCCTACTCTCAAAAATTCTTTCATTCATCTCTCTTTGGTTTCTAGTTCCTAGATTACCCTCATTCTAATTTCTTTTATATTTTTTTTTTTCAATTTTTTTCAATGTTTTCATTTTACTCTAAACTCTATATGGGATGGAAAAATCGATTAAACACATTCTTTTGGGTAGGGGAACTCAATAAAATAAATGTTCAAACAATGCAATATATGTAGATGTGAAAATGCAATCCTATATGACAACTGACCAATCGACACCTACATGAACGAACTGACACACTAAACTATATATAAAAAGGCTATGCAAACACGGAAACGGCTAGAAAATACCTAAGCGCTTCATTGTCCTCAACGAATTTAGAGATAAACCAAAAGGACTCAGCACAGAAATGTAGGAGCCAGCTGATCTAGGCAGAATCCTCAGCCTCTTCCTCATGACTTAAATCCTTATATGCATGTGACATATAATGATAGATAACGGGGTAGTCTCCTGGTGCACAGTCACACTGAAGCCACACGTGGGAGATTACATAACCGAGCCAACAGTCATGTTGGGCATGCTCTAAACTCAGCTGCTGCATGCCCCATCGAGGATGGCACATACTACCCCTCATGTGCTTAAACTGTCTCTGAGACCTGGCTCTGTCTCTAGCTGCCTGATCTCTGTGCTCGATCAGTAGCTGACAGTCTCAATTTTGGTCTCCACATTAGAGCCAAAACCACTGGCTCGCCATTACTTTTAGGACCACTCTTGGGTTTCGGTAATTCAAGGGGATTGGGAATCTTTTCCCACTTCCGAGCCACACTCTCTTTGATTTCGTTCTCCGCCCCCAAATATTTTATGTCGGCATGCGCCGCAAGCTTGAGGAGAAGGTAAGTGTGGCCAGGGGCTTTCCTATTCTCGTATGACTTCCTCTCCATTATATAATGATAGATAAATTTAGGAACGTCTAAACGCTGATCGTCCTATAAAATAAAGTCATGGTGCAAAATTTGAATGAGAAATTGGGACGCCTATCACCCATTTCTCGAGAATCCACTTCGCACGTGTAAGCACTAATTTCTTATGCACCACCAAATTGGGTAAAGTAGGTCTCTCCTCCCAGCCTGCCCCAGCAACCTCCTCGAAATACAGCTAAAACATGCTATTTTAGCTAAAAAAAATAAACTTTTTATTAAATACTCCGCGATCCAACTCAACCTGTAAAACAGAGGGGTAAGCCAAACAGCCCAGCAGGTACCGCCTAACACTGGCGTAAAAGTCTAAATTCTACTAACACAGAAGCAAGTTATCACAAAAAATCATGCAACACGAAATACACAATCAGCGTGATTTATCAACCACCCAAAAATTAACAGATAGCTAAACAGCTGAAAAATCACACCAACAAATTATACAAAAATACACCGTAACTGCAGGAAACTTTG
This sequence comes from Linanthus parryae, assembly GCA_023055425.1. NCBI lineage: Eukaryota > Viridiplantae > Streptophyta > Magnoliopsida > Ericales > Polemoniaceae > Linanthus > Linanthus parryae. The sequence continues at coordinate 2,594,881 of JALGPY010000015.1, forward strand.
AGATTAGTTATTTTTGATCTTTCAAGAGAGAGAGAGAATTCCACTGAGTGTCTCTTTGTTGGGTGTTCGAGCGACCATAAGTGAATCACGACCTCAACAATATCCCGCTACAGGATAGGGTCATGATAGGCACAACACCTATCTAGGGGCTCAGACTTGAGGGCAGCCGCCATAGCCGCCGGTATGACAACTACAAACGTCCCTCGACAATAAATCACTTTTCAGTCGTGACCCTCCCCCTTCACCTCAAGGCGAGCATTCATCATGATCTCCCTTGCGAGATCCGAGCGAGACTTGCCATTACGCAATTTATACCAATTTATTAGCTTCTCCCTATCAAATATTTCTTTAAGCTCACATGGAATCTTTTTTTTTCATCGGGAAGGGCTTCTCAGGGGTCCCTTACATCTTCAGGTATTGATTCATATGAAACTCTTGGTGAGCCTCATAGTTCAAAAACATGAAGTTGCAATATCGTGTATCGCAAACATCTTCGGGAGCGACCTTAAGAATACTTTTGTCCCTCCCATTTCTCAAAGCGGCCTTAGGTGGCATATGCCTCGCTAGTTCGGGATGAACTGGAGAAGCCGATACCTCAAGGCAGTTTGAAGTACCGTCACCAGGGTCCTCATCATACGTCTCTTTTTCCTCACTCTCAACATCAACATCCGGGTTGAAGAACAGACTGTTGTCTTAGAAGTCACACCGTCTTTGCTTCTCTCTAAAAGCATGTGACATTTGTGCGCTTGAGAGAAAGTGCAGAAAAACATCAAGTAACCTAACAATAGGAAGCAGCTAGCGCGCAATCCCCGCATAGCAAACTACTGTGGCCTTCGCGAAACATATTTTCAACCAATATTTACTTTTAAACTAAATTATGACTAAGCGGAAATTAAAGAAAGAGAAATAGGGGTACATATGGTCCCGAAGTATCGTTCTTACGGAACAGGTTTTGGAAAAATCAGTAAATAATGACCGAAATGGTCGACCAATTTTCCGAAAATCCGATCCGCGCGAACCGTGACTAACAATATTAGCTCCTCGGTGTCCCGACAAAGTTTACCTTCTTTCCCTTCGTCCAATTCCTTCTTCAAATGGTTTATTGCGATTTTTTTTATCGAAACTCTCTTCCTCTTCTTTTTTTCCCCCACACTTGATAAAATACCTAACTCTCCAAGTCCCAAGAGTTATTGTTAGGAGGGGATGATTGCGGGTAACACCCCCCCCCCCCAATATTTCTCAATTTGGTTGAGATTGGGGTTCTTGTGTTCTCGAGAGGATTGGAGAGAAGAAGATGAAGAACTCTTAGTTTAAATCGAATGAGGGCTTGTGCAATGTTGCTTTTGAGTTTTGGGCCTTATCTCAATGACTTAATTTCCCCCATTAAAAGCCTTCATATCCATAGACATTTCGTACGAACACTTCAGGTTTTCGCACGAAAGGTTTTTCTGTTCGTACGAGTGCCTTTCGTGCGAAGGTGCAGAAGACTTTTCTCGTTCGTGCGAAGACTTTCATGGGAAAAAATATATCTTTTTATAATCCCACGAACGCCTAAGCCTTTCCCACGAACATGTCCCAAATACATTTTTTTTTGGCTCGTTTTTTCGTTTGACCTCCTTTTTCGACCATTCTTGCACCTCCCGTGATTGTACGATCATAGGGAAAATTCATAGTAACCGTAAGATTACTCAACCACTAAACACAAGCTTTTCCCACAACCAGTATTAAATTTTGGCTAAGGAAAAGTGATCGTATGACCACTTTGGGTAATCGTACGATCAAAATAGGCTTATGTGTACGGGAGAATCCTTTGAGGAAGATAGAACGTACACCAATAACAGGGGATAAAGAACACAGGAGATGTAGGGTTGTGAGTAGGGAGAGAGTAAGATAGTAGTAGCTGTATGAGAGAGAGACATAGTTTTGGCATAGCTTCCGCATAGTCCAGGTGATTAGTGTTATGTAAGGAAGGGTTAATGATCCTATATGTAGTGGAGAATATGACCCTTGTAGTGGGTTAATGCACCCATTAATGGCGGCTTAATTACCTTAACCACAACGGATCGTTCGTCCGCATATATATGGACCGTTACGCACTTCGTCCGTGTATACCGGAACCGTTATGAGGTTGACCGGGTCTATGGAGCTCGTGCCATAAATCTCTCAAAGCAGTTACTAAAGGTCGCGTGCGGGCTAGGTTGTCGCTCGCGCGCGACGGTACTTACTCTAGCCTCCAAACCACTAAGTCCCTACAAGTCCCGTGTGGAGATATGCGAGGGCCCTGTCTCGCAGCCCCCACACGGATCAGCGCGGGTGGTGTTCCAATGTGTGTGGAGCATAGCTATGTGTTCTGGATGATTGACACGTGCATGTGATCCGTCTGATTGGAAAGTACTATCTACATTAGCCCCCTTTTTGCGCGTGAAGACACCTAATCGGATAGACTTCAATGCGCAAAAACCAGCGCGCGCGTCATTGCCACGCACCAATTCAAGTATACGCAAAATCAGCCCCCGTGCGTGTCATTATGACCTAGGATCCCTGGATTCGTGCCTTCTGTTCTTCTAGGTTTTTAGGTGTGACATCAGCGTCGGCCTGTGATTGCGCAATTCGGCGGTGACGGTTGCGATTCGACCACTGAAAGGACGCGACTCTTCAGGGTTTTTGAATAAATACTCCTCGTCCTCCATTGTTGCAAAGTATTGCTTCTCTCTCTAGAGTGGATATTTTCTGAGAGCCTCTGAGAGCAAATACAGATAATCAATCACCAGTTCTTCCTTGCAAATCGTCTTCTTCAACTTGTTTCATCATCACAAGGTTGGCTTTGCTCGATTTAAATTAATGCATTCCATGCCTTTGAACTGTCTTGAATTTGAGAAACCCAAAATCATTTGAAATACACCATACCTTGATACTGTTGAGGAAGTTTCTTCTAAAACCCTAAAACATTGAAACGGCTTAAGACGATGATTTTCTGCAATTCTGAAATTCTGAACCTGTAATTGACCCAGAACCGATCATCTTCCCTTTTTAACAGTTTCAAAAAACACAGAAACTGCTTCTTGAATTTGAATTAAAAGTGGATATATTTCTCCCCCCTTTTTTCTTGCTTTACTGTAGGAATGGCCAAGACAAAAGCGACCAAATCTGTGAAAGAACCCGAAGAAATCCCTAATCTTCCCAAAACCTTATGGAAGAAAGCTCCATATCTAGGTGGAGAAGACTTCTATCATGCTAGGACTGAAGTAAGGAATTTACCAGATCCCGCTACTGAAGATCTGTTACCGTTGGACCCTCTCACTACTCAAGCCTGATTGGAATTAATTGACGCCAAGGATGTGGTGAGATTAGGTGTTGAAAATGGGTTCTTTCCCCATACTGACATTTCTACCCATACCTTCGTGCAGAAGATGGATCTAATGAATGGATTGACCATGTTCCGACTCACCACGCCGTTATGTTAGACCGAGCTGGGATTTATTATGTTGTTAGGGCTACAAAGGGTGTTGCCGTGAAGCTTGATCAGACCATGCTTCTAAACCTTTTCTCCCGATACTCGCCTGCGACTTATACCATTCACTTTGCTGAGTTTGAGGCTGCCCCCACTTCGGAAGATGTGCAAATATTGTACGAGCTTTCACCCATGGGCAAAGTCGATCCCCTGGCTGCTTTGAAACCTGGTCCAGAACTCACTCTTTATGCACAGATGGAGGAGTGTTTGACCGAAGTAAAGAAAATTTCCACCCGCTGGACATCTGCAGAACTTCTTCCCACATGGCAGTTGGTTGAAACCTCTGCGAAGAATACCTGGGGAAAATGGGTAGAATATTTATTTCGCAACTATGCGAATGGTAAAATCACTAAGGAGATACTGGAGAAGGATCCAAAAGCGAAAAATTATGTTGAGGGAAAGGGTTATCATTTTACCTTGTGCGGCTTCCTCTGTGCCTGGCTGTCAAGATATTTGATCGACGGTCATCCTCATGACGGGGTCTTTTATCATGTGTTTCCCCTTGCTATCAAGTTGGCTCTTGGCCAGAAAGTCGCACTTGGTCCTCTAGTGCTACGAACTCTGTACCATCGGTTGGACCAGCTTGTGGTTGCAATTGAGGAGTCGCGCGGGCGTCTGGATGTGTTGACATTTGTAACATTTTCTTACCATGTGGGTATTTGAAATATGGCCGTCTTACGCTCCTGTCCCCTCGAAACCCAATTCGTGGAACGTTACGGGTGCGAAGAATGCACTTCGCAGTGGGAGAGTTGTCCGATGGTATAGGACCAACCCTCCTAAGTGTTCATGGAGTTTGGTCAGCGATGATCAGACAAAATTTACAGCCAGGCCCTACACAACTCGTATTGAGAATGTGCAATTCTTCCCGAGGCTGTACCCTGTTAAAGATGGCTCCTTCTCTGAAGATACTCTCCTCAGGCGGGATGATTGCTACAGGGAATTCCTTTGCTGGTGCTTGAGAGGTTCACTGCCTGCCCTTGCTGAAAATATCCCTGAAATAACTTCTATGTATGAGCGTATCACAGTCGATGTTGACCCGACTTGCGTCTCACCCCATTTTGGTTTTGACGTAGTGGCGCCCTCTATTTGGCCTAGGTAAGTGAACAGAGACCGCTAAAAGCGACTGCTGATGAAAAAATTTAAAACTATCCTGCTAAGCAACTTGACTTTCACCCAACCTTCGGGGAAACGTGTAGGTCGCGTTACCAAGAACTGGATTGCTTATTGGAATACTCAACATGCAAGGATTGATTCATCTCCGCCTCCCCGCATCAGTAAGGATCCTGCGATCAAAAGGAATACTTTTCCGTTTCGTCAAAACTGCAGTTTAGACAACGCGAAGTATGGATTCTACTCCCTACTTGACGCTGATAACCATTTGTGCCCAACGATGATTCTTGAGGAAAAGATGACCGCTGTTAGGGGTGGAGTTGTACGCGTGATCCAGTAAAGCGAAGATTTTTCCAAGGTAAACAATTCTCCTTCATGTTTTGAAGGACTTCTCTCTTTAAAATATTGAGACTTACATAAGATTTTTCTTTTCAGTGCTGTTTGAGGAGATTCGCATCCGGAGACCGTTGCCCATTATTGGTCAATTCCATTGTTAAAGCAAAAAGGCAAAAGAGGGAAATCCCTCTGGAAATGGAATTAGCTCCCAAGGTAGAGGCTCAGATACGCGAGGAAATGGACGTATTTGCTCTCTCCCTAATAGAAAACGATGTTGAGGTGGACGCAGAGGTTTCCCCGAAAGCTAAAAATAAAAAACAGAAGGGAGTTGTGATTTCCTCGCCTCCCAGGGACGCTCCAGCTTCATCACCTGCAAAGTCCCCTGCTTCCAAGGGTAAAGGCAAGGGTCGCATGCGGAGCAAGACACATAAATATCTCGCTGTTGAGACGTTCATCCCCTTTGATCAAGAAGAAGTAGATGAGGAGGAAGAAGCAAGGAGAGGAAGACGAAGGAGAGGAAGAAGAAAGAGAGGAGATAGGAGAAGAAAGTTCATAAGGTACCTCAAATGAACTTATCTTCTTTAAATCATGGCTTTCGCAGTAGTATTGTTAACTAAAATTTTTCTTCGCAAATGATGATACAGAGACCATCAGTGGCCTTTTGGCCAAAGAAAAGAGAAAGACAAAGAGCTCTCGCTCAGACGTGTCTAGTGAGCCTATAGACGAAGCTATCATCGCTGAGTCTAAGAGAATGGCTGCTGAGGCAGAAGAGAGAAGGAGAAAGCGCAAGGAAGACGACATTGAGCTTATGAAGAGAAGAAGTCTGGAAGAACAACATGCTAGCAGCATGAGTGTGGCCGCCTTGGAACGTGCTCAGGAAGACTATGAGGAAATCACAGGCGACAAGGAATGTACAATTTTTAACCTTGTTTTGACTTATCAAGAAGTAATTTTTGGTGCGTTAAAGCACGGCTTATCAAAAGATGATATTCGCCGATGGTTAGTAAGAAAAAGTGGCGAACCCTCAGGTAACCATTTGAACAACATTTGTAAGACAATCTTGATACTTCATTCCCTATTGTAACGAGTTTCTTCGCACCATCAGGTCATGCTCACCATAAAGATGTAATAAGTGAAGATACCTCTGTAGGATATGGTGTCGCATCTATAACATATGATGTTGAAGCTGCGATCCCACATAAGTGTGGAGGTGCTCGCTTTTGATTTAATAAGATAAAATATGAGACAATTCATAGTGCAAATTACCTCAATTTTTTCAATTTTGTCTCGCAGGTGGTATTTCTTCAAATAAACCTGCTGATGTTGACCCTGCTGTCACTGTAAGTGATGCTTCCATCGCACAAGGCACTACTGCTGATGCTCCAGCTACGAGAGACGTCGTTGGTGAGGTGGGTATTGTCCACTCTGATGAGAATATGTTGGAGCAGAGAAGCCAGGTTCCCACGTCGCATGTCCCAGAACGTAGTCCGCACATAGAGAAACCTCTGGTGGTTGCTGAAGATGCAGGAGATCCTCTGGAATATGTTATCGAGGTGTCGGATGATGCTGAACTCGTTACCGGATTGAGGGAGGGAGATGCTGAAGTTGAGCATGTAGGAGAGTCTGGTGCAATGGAAACAGAGAATGTCGGAGCTGAAGTTCATGGAAATGAACAGGTCATGGAAGACATAGCATCGCATGAAAGTGTCGATGTTCCAATGGATGTTCCTGAGCAACAAGAACCTCTCGTGGATGAAACAGTCCTTGGGAAAGTAGTAACCCACCAAGGCATCTTGCAACCATCACACACGAATGTGGGTGTCCCAGCTGGCATCGTAGTTGGTACCGGCAGCGGTGGTCCTCCCATTATCAAAACTGCTGCTGAAATCAGTGGTGTTGATTATCTACCCGCTTCTTCAGGTGCGGTCGCTCCTATCAATGCTCCAGGACCTCAACCAAGTCCTTCTATCCCTTCTGTTGAGATGGATCTTTCCGAAGTTCCAACCGCATGGAGTGTTTGGGGTTCGCAGGCGGGTGTTGCCATCGCACCTGTCACTACTTTTGCTAATCCTGCTAACTACACTGAACACGAGATTCAAGCTGACAGGCACGCCATGCAACAAGGAGATGCTTCAGCTTTCCTCGTTATACGCATTCCTTCTTTACCTGAAATCATCGAAGGAACAGGTATACTATAGTACTTCCATATGTCATACTTACTGTTTTTGTTAGTAACTTGCATTCCCAAACTTGTCATATCTTTAGGAATGAGGCAACCTGATGTATATTGGCTCATAAGGATGCGCCTTTCGTACCCATGGTCGTTTGCGAGAGCTCTAGAGTTAGATCCCTTTGACAGAAGATTTTTCTTGACTAAAGCCACCTGGATTTTGGAGCAACTGTCTGCGGTAACCCCTGCTACCATCTCAACTGATAACGCGCGGTCGCTCTATGACATATGCAAGAGGCTTCAAGCTAAAGCTCAAGGCAGGTTGGACTTTGGATTCCTCCTCAACAGGGTTACCCAAATCCTCACATGTGCAATGCTGATGTATGGCTATCGCAACCTCGCGTTTTAAAAGAGAAAGTTGGAGGAGCAAACGAAGAAGGCTGAAGAAGCTGCCAATATCTTCGATTCGATGAAGGCCAGTTATGAAAAGCTAAAACAAGAAGGTAACCAAGCAAAACAAACATCGCTCATGTTATCACCAGAAGACTCCTCAATCAAGGATTTATTTTTAGAGTTGCGCATATTGTAATGCTAATGCTTCCCCCTTTTTTTCAAACATTGGGAATTCTATGTTAAATTTTGCTTTCTTAAGGAATTTGTACTCGCATTTTGATGCTATATTAACTGTGACTTCATGTGTTGACGTAACTTCCTTGATTATTGCGCTATTAAGTTATTATATAAGCATGATTACCGTTCAGTGGGCCCCATCCTTATCCTGACCTTGCGTCATTAAATAGGGCGTGCTACTGTAGCGTCATAGCCTTTTGTAGATTAATTGATTCTTACCCGATTCCGAGGTGTAGATAATTGATTTTTACCCGTTTCCAAGATGTTGCTGACTCAGCAAGGAAACTGAAGGGTCGTTTCTGAGTTCTATATAAACCTCCCTTCTTGCTATTTGGTTCTTCATAAAAATGTTGTTTCCCACGAGTCCTTACGACTGCCGGCATCGGTCCTTGACCTTTGTTGATTCATATCAATTCCAGGCTTTGAAGCCTGAGTTTGTGCCTTGTGCTATAGAAATAGCTCCAAAGAAATTCTTCGGAAAGTCCTTTAATCCTCCTGATCTTTTTGAAGATCAATTGCGTAAGGTTTCCTGCTCGAGCACAGATTCCTTCTTGTTTATTATGTTTGCAGGACCTGTCTCAGGTGCCTTTCCGGTGAAGCACAGTCTTGTACCGGTTTCACTACTAATATGTAATGAATGGTGTGCGTCTCTTCCGGTTCTTCGGCAGAGAACTATTTGCCACCATTGTTTCGAACAAGGTGTGACGAGTTATTGTGCCCGTCTTTTGTGCACAATAAACTTCCTGCCCCATGAGCTGTTCTCCCATTGGTTCTTCATGTCTATAGCCTTCATGGCATGAAGTTCATCTGGCATCTCACCGTGGCGGGAGTACAAATAAAAGCTCTGTTTTGATCGAGGACATTGACGACAACGTCCTGTCTCATAGTTTTAGAACTCGTAGATTCAGGCTTTAGATTAGGAATTTTCCTTAGTGTTAGCTTTTGCTTGTAAGCTGCTATCTAGACAGATAAATTGTAAGCCATATTTGACTGTTATGAAATATGCATTTTCATTTGTTGTTTTGTCTGCTACAATAAATTTTAAATTCGCGTGCAAACTTGCTTATATGACAAACAAGTTGCGTTTCTATCGCTGTTATATCCATATAATGTTTGAATATTTTTCTATCCAAAACAGATAGGCTATAAATCGCGCGAGAGCGTTATTGTTATTGCTGCTATCTAGGCAGATAGGCTTTGGATCACTCAAGATCATATGTCGGTATAGCTGCTATCTAGACAGATTGGCTTTGAATCGCATGGGATCAAATTTTGTTGTAGTTTCTATCTAGGCAGATAGGCTTTGGATCACTCAAGATCATATTTCGTTATAGCTGCTATCTAGGGAGATAGGCTTTAGATCGCAGAGGATCTTACTTCATTATAGTTGCTATCTAGGCAGATAGGCTTTTGATCACTTGGGATCATATTTTGTCATGGCTGCTATCTCGGCAGATAGACTTTGGACAAGTTGACATTTTTAAATAACATGAACAAACAAGCGCATAAATAATCAAGACGACAATTTGATAAGTTCCTCTCATATGAGAGAGTCATTATTATTAAAGCATCCTCATATGGGAGGAGTGTAAGAACGAAATTCCTCATATGGGAGGAAGTAGTGCAGGATACACGAGGCAACTATATTTTTAACTCAAAAGCACAAAACTTTTGGCATAAAATAAAGAGATGAGCTAATTGTAATACTTTTTAATCCATCGCATATTGATTGGGCTTGGAGTTGTTGCTGTCCCATGAAGTCGCTGGATTGTGCAGTAACCGCTGTCAATGACTTCTTTGACTTCAAATGGTCCTTCCCAGTTAGCTGCGAATTTTGGATGGGCTACCTATCGCATGCAATGATCTGAAGCTCGCAGAACCAGGTCCCCAACCGCAAAATCTCTGTGCTGAACTATTTTGTTGTATTCGCGAGCGATTCTTTCCTTGTATCTTGTGTTAGCTCTCTTAGCCTGTTCACGCCTTTCTTCTAATAGAATCAGATCATGATCACGTTGATTTTGATACAAGGCATGAAAGGCAATTCTTGCAGAGTTAACCTTTACTTATGCTGGTACGAGAGCTTCAGCTCCATAGCATAGAAGGAAATGGAAAACTCCTGTGGGGGTCCTCGGCGAAGTGCGATACGCTCATAAAGCCAAATTTAAAGAATGTGCCCACTTCTTGTGATCATCCGCGAACATCTTACTCAAAATCCTTAGCAGCGTCTTGTTGGTTGCTTCTGCTTGACCATTCCCTTTCGGGTAATAAGGCGTGGAGCAGACTTTCCTTATGTTGTATTCTTCCAGTTTCGCAGCCACCTGGCGATTTACAAAAGGAGTGCCGTTATCCGAGAGGATGGTATTGGTGATCCCAAACCGGTATATGATGCTCTCTTGAACGAATTTGAACACCGCGAGCGCATTTGCTATTTTGAGCGGCACCGCTTCAACCCACTTGGTAAATAGCTCTGTTGCAGTCAAGATGAACTGATTTCCATGCGAGGCTGGTCGAATGGGAATGATAAAGTCTAAATCCCAGGTGTGGAATGGACAAGGTGTTCCCAATGCGTGTAAATCTACAGCAGGAGCATGCACGAGATTGCCCTTGAACTGATATTCCTGACATCTTTTCACCTTGATGCGGCAATTTTCTTCCATTGTGGGCCAGAAATAGCCAACGGTGAGGAGTTGTCTGCATAACTTTTCACCCCCTTGATGTTCCACTTGGTGGGATAGATCCATCACTTCTTGCGCTTCTTGGCTATCCAAACATCTAAGTAGATTGCCGTCATGACCTCTTTGCCAGAGTATGTTTTCCCGCACGACATATCGAGCTGCCTTTCTTTTAAGCTTCTGAGTTTCTTTTTTGTGAGTTGGCTCGATTCCTTCTGTTAAGTAATCAAAGAGCGGCTTCCTCCAATCCTTTTCATCATTGATTGCGGCAATCTGAAAAAGAATCTTTAATCAATGTGCAGCTCTCGCAATTCCCTTGAATGATCGCGAATCCCATACCTCTGGGCTTTTCTGTAGACATTTCCTTTCCCCACAAGAGTGTTGGTGGATCTTTCCAATAATGTCTGCCCTTCCTGCTGCAAGACGCATAGCATGAGTATTCCTCCTGGCCCCTTAAAGTAAAGGGAATTATCATGTAGGCAGTATCCCTTTGTGGATGCCCAATTTTCTTTTCTTGTTCCCTTAGCAATCGCGCGCAGTATTGGTTTTCTCCAATCCTCATCTTCTGGGGGTTCTTCTTCGCACACTTCCTGCGTCAAGGATGGGGTTGTTCTAACCTCGATCAAGATTCAAGTCGGGCACTTGTCTGAACTAATTTTTGACCCTAGAGTGGCTAACGCGGCTGCGTCGATTTTCAGCTCTAGGCGTGTGCTCGTACCTGATGTCGTGAAAGTACTGCAACAGCTTCCGCACTATAGTCCTGTATGGTAACAAATTATCCTCCTGCAACCCATACTCGCCTGAAGCTTGCTTGACAATTAGCTTGGAGTCTCCCATGACCGTTAAATTGCTCACTTCCAGTGCCCTAGCCGCACGATTCCCTGCGATTAGAGCCTCGTACTCTGCCTCATTGTTCTTTACCGGAAAATCTAGTTTGGTGGACATTTGGATGACCTCCCCATCTGATTTAGTCAATACAATGCTGATTCCACCACCTTTCCTTGTTGATGACCCATCGAAATGAAGCTTTCAGTATGGGGACTCAATTGCATAGATCTCGGGACCTTCTATCTCCTCCTCTATAATTGGTTCATAGCTGTTATCCGGGAACTATGCTAAAAGGTCTGCCACTGCTTGCGATTTGATTGCTCTTGGTCGGGTACACGTTATGTCGTACTGCGAGATGGTCATATACCACTTTGCTAACCTTCCGCAGGGAGAGGAGTGACTCAAGAGATACCGTATGGGGTCGCTCTTTGTGATCACCACGACTTTGTGTGAGGCGAAATAATGCTTTAACTTCTCTATCACGAAAAATAAACCAAGGCAATGACGTTCAATGTATGTGTCCCTTGACTCAGCCGGCTGTACCACGCGAGAGACATAATAAATTGGCCTTTCCTACCCTTCATATTCTTGGGATAGCAATGCCCCTATGGACTTCTTGGTCGACGTCAGATACAGTAAAAGTGGTGATCCCAACTGTGGTGCAATCATTACTCTTGGCGATGTCAGCAGGTCCTTCAGCTTCCCAAATGCGTCTTCATATTCCTCTGTCCAATCATAAACATCATTCTTTTTTAGGAGATCACCGAAGCAGAAGGTTAGTTCTGTAATTGCTGGGTCAGGTTCAATTCCCTGGCAATGGATCACACATCCCAAGAACTTCCCCGAAGTCACTCCGAACGCGCATTTCATGGGATTCATTTTTAATTGGAAATTTATGCATCTTTCTAATACCTTTCGCAGGTCTCCTAGGTTATCTGCTTCCTCTCTTGACTTGACAACTTGATCATCAACATAGAACTCTAATTCCTGATGCATCATATCATGGAAAAGAGCCGTCATTGCTCGCTGATAAGTCGCACCCGCATTCTTGAGTCCAAAGGGCATAACTGTGTAGTTGAAGACCCCAACTGGCGTGATGAACGCAATTTTTCTTGCATCCTCAGGGTCCATCTTGATCTGGTTATATCCACTGAAACCATCCATGAAGCTAAACATCCGATGTTCTGCAGTAGAGTCGATGAGAAAATCGATATTGGGCAATGGGTAGTCGTCCTTTGGGCAGAAAAGATTTAGGTCCCTGAAGTCCACGCAGATGCAAAGCTGCCCATTCTTCTTTACCACTGGCACGATGTTGGCCAACCTGGTGGGATGATGATTTGACTCAATGAATTTAGCATTCAGCAACTTGACTATTTATTGCTTGATCATCACATTTATTTCTGGTCTGAAGCTTCTCCCACTTTTCTTTACTTGTTTGGATCCCGGGAAGACATCCAATCTGTGCATTGTTACACTTGTTTCCAGACCAGGCAGTTCATCATATTCCAAAGCGAACACGTCCCTATACTCTGTCAGCAACTGCAGCAATCTTGCTTCCTCTTCGCTTGTGAGGTCCGCGCCCAAGAAAAAGGCCTTTTATTTTCTTCATTTGGACTTAGGAACACTTCTTAGAGTTCCTGCTTTTGTGGATTCGGGTTGTCCTCCATGCACTCGGGCGCTTCTTTCAACTTGTCCTCTGGGACCTCTGACCTCAGCTTGTCCTTCTCCGGCCCACGCTCAATTTGATTGATTTCCCCAGGGATATCCCCATGTTTGGATGGGGGTACCCCCGCGCACCTTCATATGCGGTAGCATTTCTTTCCATTGGAGTAGAAGCTTTCTCTTTCCTTGACTTTATGGTCACGCTTTACCACCCTCTCCAGAGTGTACACATTCTTCTTTTGGTACGCAACTCATGAAACCTCATCGCGTGCAGGCATCTTTTCCTTGGTATCCTCTCTCGTCACCATTACTCCCTCTGGTGACTGATCCTTGATGTCTTCCCATCGAGGCAGATGATTCGGGTTGAATGGTCCCAGCGTCTGTTCATCCGCCATTTCAGTGAACCATACTGCTTCAGTGAGATGCGCTTCATTCAGATTAAAGGGATTCGTCGAAGCTGGTATCTTGACTACTCTGCCATTCCAAATGGCCTACATCACTTGGTGGGCTGTTGATGGAACCGATTCAAAGCGATGAATCCAGGCTCGCCCTATGATCATGTGATACGTAGTATTCACATCAATGACGTAGAACTTGGCGGAACACTTGATCTTCCCTATATGGATACCAAGGCGAATCCAACCCATCGTCATCCTAGAGTCACTTCCAAATCCCATCAGCGAGGATGGGCGTCAGACAATATTTTTCTCAGGAATTCCTGCCAACTTCAGGATGTTGAGCGAGACCACATTAACGGCTGCTCCTCCATCAACAAATTCCCTCTGGAACTCAACGTTGTTGTTCACTTCAGTTACATAAAAGGGCTTCTGATTGCTTGAATCCATCTTCTTGTCGCTTTCGGAGAAAGTTATTATCTTTTCTGTTGAGCGAGAGGCCCTAACAACTCTCCCGTTGGAGACGACAATGTCCTCTTCGAAGTCCTCTGCTACCCTGAGGATTGCCTTTGTCATTTCTTTGCGACACTTCTCCGAATAGTTCATATCGTCAAAGAATTTTCTGAAGCCGCGACCCCTTCATCCTGTCAGCACGTGAGTCCTTGTTATCCATACTGTAATCCGCTTTTTCATGGATTTGAGCAATGATGGGCAGGCCATCTTCAGCAATCTCTTTGAGGTCCGTGATTGCGATCATAGCTACCTCTTTGTCCTTCGGCTCTTGCTCTGCATGGGCCGGTAGTGGATTATTGCGCACATCTTGCCTCTGGTCGCTGACAATCAGCTCCCCTTCTTTCATTTTCCTTCTCAGAAGGTGCCTGAGCTTTTTACAATCAGCCGTGGGGTGCATAACCTACCCGTGGAACTCACACCACTTCGGATCCCTCACCATCTCCTGGAGGGTGTTCTTTCGAGCGGAGGTAGGACCCCATCCTTGCGCCACTGTTTGCATAGGTCAATCACCTCCTCCAAGGAACATGGCAGAGGCGGAGCATCCGAAGTCGAAACCCTGGGTTGCTTGTGTAGCGAAACTGTATTGACCTAAGCTTCGCGCCCCCTCTTGTAGCTAAACCTCCCAATCTTGAAAGTAGGTCCCCCAGGAGATCGCTCAGGGGCATGTTCCTTCTTCTTCCTCTCGACTATAGGCTCTATGTTCTTGGTACATTAAATTAACTTCGAAAAAGTAGGAGTTTGCAAGTTAATTAACATACCCTTATATTCGTCCCGCATGCCTTGTAAGAATATTTCAACAAGTCTGCCTTCGAGCACTTCGTCTCTGCATTCCAACGATTTGGCTCTGAACTTTTTGATAAAGGTGACACCATCCTCGTCACGCTTCTAATACGCGAAAGATGTATCATCGTGACCTTCTCCTCCACCTGGAAGAACATGGTATAAAACTTCTGAACCATGTCATCCCAGGTCTTAACAGATCCAGCCTCCAGCGTTCTGTACCATTTGTAAGCCACATTCCCCAAAGACTTCGGGAACTCACGCATCAACAAATTGGGGTCAACCCCGTATGGCCCCATCACATCAATGAAGCGCATAACATGCTCTTGGGCATTCCCATTAACATCATCAAATTTTTCCCACTTAATGGCCTTATACCCTGCGGGGTTGGGCATCAAGTAGATCTCCCGCGGGATAGGAGGGGCATTGTCAACCTTCGTAATGATGGTGTCCGCAAAAGGCTGGTTGGCCAGGAAGGTCTCTATGCGCCGCTCTAAAGCCGTCATGCTTGCTGGTGCACTCCCTCCCGCGGCAGGAGGAAGGGCGGAAGCCGGTGGAGACACATATACAGCGGTTGAATTAGAGGTGTAAGCCACATTGCTTGCGGTTGCCGGTAGAGAAGACAAAGAATATTGCGGCTGGATATTGAAGGGAATGACCGGGGGTTGGGAAACAGGTGTAGCAAAGGACGGTATTTGGACTGTTTTTCCCTGGGTAGTAGGTGGTTGTATCGTTTCCGCTCGACTTTGCAAACTAGGGTTAGGTGGTGTAGGAGTTACCTCAGCTCCCTGGGAGACAGGGGTACCAGTTCCTTGAGAGACGGCTGTTCCCAGTGCGGAATTCTGAGAAAGAGATCCCAGAAAGGACATTATCTGAGCCATCTGTGCAGATTGAGCTTGAAGAGCCTTCGCCTGGCTCTGGAGGGTGGCGTTCAATGCCTCCAAGGTTGGAGTACTGGCGGCTGCCGTAGAATTGTTGCGGGTCTCCTCTCCTGAGGTCGTCTTGGTTGAAGGAGATCGGTTGCTGACATCTTCAACATGAGACATGGTTGCTTGCAAGCGTAGGTTTCACGTTGGGTTCACCAAATGTGTACGGGAGAATCCTTTGAGGAAGATTAAAAGTACACCTTGAACATGGGATAAAGAACACAGAAGAAGTAGGGTTGTGAGTAGGGAGAGAGTAAGACAGTAGTAGCTGTATGAGAGAGAGACCGAGTTTTGGCAGAACTTCCGCGTAGTCCAGGTGATTAGTGTTATGTAAGGAAGGGTTAACGATCCTATATATAGTGGAGAATATGACCGTTGTAGTGGGTTAATGCACCCATTAATGGCGGCTTAATTACCTTAACCACAACGGCACGTTCGTCTGCATATATAGGGACCGTTGCGCACTTCGTCCGTGTATACCGGAACCGTTATGAGGTTGACCGAGTCTATGGAGCTCGTGCCATAAATCTCACAAAGCAGTTACTAAAGGTCGCGCACGGTCTTGGTTTTCGCTCGCGCGCGACGGAACTTACTCTAGCCTCCAAACCACTAAGTCCCTACAAGTCCCGTGTGGAGATATGCGAGGGCCCTGTCTCGCAGCCCCCACACGGATCAGCGCGGGTGGTGATCCAATGTGTGTGGAGCACAGCTAGGTGTGCTAGATGATTGCCACGTGGCTGTGATCCGTCTGATTTGAAAGCACTATCTACAGCTTCCAACTTCTTTTTCTTCATTTTTTTGGTCTTTTCTTCACTTGCCTTCAACTTCTAGCCTCCACTTTTAGCTTTCCATGTTTCCGAAGTTCGCTTTCCCTCGAATTCACCTCTCCGAGCTTCCAGTTCCTGAAATCTACAAAACAAAACATACTGGAACATCAAATGTGACAAAAGTAACTCAAATAACGCGAAAAATGCCAAGACAATAAATGTTTGCGCTCAAAAGCTCAATCATCCTCAAATTTCCATGAATTGGCCAAAACTTCACCCAAACGCTTCAAAGAACAAGCAAAACTTTAGTAAATATTATAAGAATATAATCCGCAAACGGAGATACCAAATACCCCTACACTTACCACTTTCTCGTCCCGAGCAACAGTTAAAACCAACCAATTCTTCACCACACACATACTCCACCTAAGTCAACAAACAGATCGAGACACTTGCATAATTTTCAACACCCGTTGCATACAAACTTAGGCTAGCTGAATCAAGACCAAAACATGACTCAATACATGAATCGTAAATGCAACTGACGCAGATTACTAGCGCGTATTACGCAAGTGCACAGATAAGTAGTAAGAGTGGGGTATTTTTAGAACTCCGGGTTGTCGAACCCTCCAGGAAAAGCTCGCAACAAGTTTATAATTAACAAAATAGCGCAGTTCACTGAGTAGCCGGAGTAAAAAGTTATGATTTGTGGTGTTGCCACCCCCAAACAAGTGGATGCGCTCAATAAAAAGAATAATAGTAACTGGAATTAAGAAGAATTCTTAATCAATTAATGGAGAGAACTAGGCAATCTCGTTGATCACCCAGGGTTGTAAACGATGTGCAAATTATCTGAGCAACACGTTAACTATATTCTAACTAAGCCGGGTAACAGCGCTGACTATTTCCTATCGGTCTCAAGTCATTCTACTTCACGGTAGACACAATCTCCTATCGTTCTCTTGTGTCTACCGGTCCGTTCTAGTAGGCTAACGACATGCACAGCAACGGGTCCTATCGGTCCACCGTTGCACGAAACATACGAATCTCACCAACCGAATCTACCCACACTAGCCAAACCTAACACGTCTCTTCTCAGTCTCAGTGATACGGGATTGATGTTCAAGTCTCATCCTAGTTAGTTAGAATCAATGCCGTGCATTCACTAACTAAGCAGTGTTTTCGGTTAGCAACTCCATTAACACTGAGTATTAAGCACAACACAAGAACAATTGAATTAAAATATTGCTAAATTTAAGCATGAATCGACTACTGAACAAACCCTAGTTCTTGAATCCTAGTTTATCTCCTAATCGTGTCACTCAAGTAGGATACAAAAATAAACATGAAACTAGAATTGCTTCAAAAGAAGAAATCAATAAATCATGAAGCAAAGATCAAATCCGGAAAATATTCATCGTTTACATGAACCCTAGGCTCTCAAATCGAGAAGACTAGTAAAATTTGCTTAGCTAATCATAACTAAATATGAAATAACAAATAGTTTCTCCATTAAAATTGAATAAAAAGAGTAGAATAAATCAAATGCAAAGAAGCTTCAACGGTGGCTTCGTGTTCCTCGTCGTCTCCTTCGTCTCTTCTCTTCTCACGTCTGTCTCTTGTAGAATGACTCCCCTTGATTAATTGTAGTTGTAGGGTATTAACTATTTCCAATTAGGTTTAGGAAATAATCAAGACAAAACTACGTAGTTTTGAACCAACAAAGCCAGTTATTTTTTTCTTCCTTCCGTCCGTGTATTTTTTCTTAAGCAGATCGCACGACCTCAGTAAAGTTGATCGTGCGATCTGCTTCCCTCTTGCGTCAGATCGCACAAAATATTTCTAAAGACCAAGTCTTATCACACGATCTGCAATATCAAGTCGTGCGACCTGATTAGTTGATCGCCCGATCATCCACTAAGATCGTGAAAACAGTAAGTTCTTCAATTTTCTTCTCCGGATTTTTTCTAAGTCTTGCTCCAGATCGCACGACCTCTGTAAAGCTGATCGTGCGATCTGCTGAACTTTTTTATCTTTATTCTGCGCCTACTTCCTCTCTTGTCCTTTCTTGACTAATCCCGATCTTTGTCTCAATTTCAGAAGTTCGTTTCTCCTCTTCGTTCAGTCTCCGAGTTACGTTTCCTGTTGAAACAACACGAAACACACCCATGCGATCACACGTGACAAAATAACATAAAATTACGCGAGAAACGCCCGGATTTATAATTTATCGCTCAAAGCTAAACTTTTTTTTGAGAGACGCTCAAAGCTAAACTTACTAACTCAAGTTCATAGTGTATTTCTACTATAATCTACCAGAAATTCACACAAAACGGTGCACAAACGTAGAAGAAATATAACTCTAATACAAAGTTATAAGCAACAAGATAATGCAAACTACGCCTCGATCTTAACTCAACGCATATTTTCACAAACCAAGTTCTTTTATCTTTATATTTTTGCAAGATCGGGCAAGCTCAAGTTCATCAAACGGGCGTGCAATCTAACTCTTAGTCTCTCAAATCGCAAAGCATGCCACATAGAGATGTAAAAGTTCATGAAGACTTACTCTTCAACTATCTTGAAATACCATTAGAGAACATAGCGGGTTTAACTTCCCTATCCAAAAATGCCTAACCCTTCGTGTGTGCCGATAAATGGTAGAAACATTCAAGCTTAACCGAGGGCTCCATTCGAGATTTTATTCTAACAGGTTAATTTTGATGAACGCCCAAGGACGGTGGCATATGCTCTTTAAAAGGGAGGTCCTACTTGTCATGAAAACCCTCACCGAAGCCCGTGCTCACACTCCCTCACCACAATGAAATTAATCCTTAACCCAATCTTCACAACTCCGGCATTCGATTCCCTCACCACGGATGTAACGCCGTTCTCGCGGCAACAATCGTAAAGCAGGTAAATATCAAATCTTCCACTCGGAATTTAATAAAATGATAATCAAAGTAAAATAAAGAACCCTTTACATTCCTTCTGTTTCTAAATTTGTTTCGTTTTTCTTTTTTGTTTCTTTTCTTTTTTTGCAATGAGGGGCATTCCACAATATCAACGTAAAATAACAACTGTAAGTTGGAGTGTCCTAGATATAACGAAACAAATCAAGTGGGGTTGAAAACTGTAAATATGAAAAATACATGACAAAACATCACCCCCACACTAAATGAAACTCAATCTCTCTCAAGTAGTCGAATAATGATGAACTACGTTCCACTGCCCATCCTATCTTCCTCAACACCAAAAATATAATGTAATTTCGTGGCCCGTCCTCCAATAAGCTCAACAACTCAACCTTGTATGTGCGGAAAAATTCCTCGCACTACGGCTCGCCTCCTGATGATGTTGATGCAGGGACACGATTCACTGCCACACCAAAGTGTGTTGCCGTCTCAAACTATTGCATATATGCTCAAAATGGCGTTATGTCATGTCAATATTCAATGGGGTGTCTAACGAGTCCATCTATAGGACAAAACACAACTCAAAAGACAATTAATTAAATGAATGGAATGCTCCAGTATCAATAAGAACTTATGCCCAATAATGAAACAATAGAAATGTACCTTGAATTACCGATGGATCTATCAACTCCTCAACTGATGCATGCATTCCCAGTCGCACTAAATTTGTGACTAACTAAACACGACCTTGTGCTCCCCGAATTTTCTACCCACCTCGTTGAGTTCTAGCCTAATGGTTAGATAATCCAAAGGTAGATCCTTGAACAGGTCTCTGATCTTGATGCAGAAACTGACTTTTGTGGTGTTTGGTACTCTTATCATGACGGCGCTGACTGTGTAGAATGAGACTTATGCTCTGATTGACCCACCATATGTGGTCCGTGACCCTGGGTACAATAACGACTAATGTTCCCAACTTGTCCACATTGATAGCACGTCCTAAGTCCTACCATTCGTTGTCGAGTCCTGTGAATATCCTTGCTGAAGTCCTTGGGAACGACATCCCAATTGTAATCTCTGAGGGAACTCTAAAACACGATGTCTAGACTGATTATAGTGGTGGAACATATAATTTCTTTGATACACATGTTCATTACCATATGTTGGAGCAGGAGGAACTGACCTAAATGGTCGATGGTGGGCCTGCGAGTACGAATTTATGTCAGAGGTGTTAGGATGTTTCGAGATATGACTCGAGGTTCTGTACTAGTACCTCTTGATGTGTCTTAATATCCCTAATCCTTTTAGTATCTCTCTATGTTTCCTCCACAGTTGTTGCTGCCTCTACAAGCTTGGAATAGTTAAGAATCCGCAAAGCTACCACTCTTTTCCTGATAGCTAGCCGTAAACCGCACTCTAATTTCTTGCACATCAACTCGTCATTTGCAATATCGATAGCATGACTCCCTAGAGAGGAGAACTTGACCTCATATTTGTGCCACTATCATAACACCACCCTGAATCAAAGCAATAAACTGTTCTTAGAGCGAATCCTCAGGTATTTCTGGAAAAACAACTTTCCCAAGAAAATCTTGGAGAAATCCTCAACAGTCTTTGTAATCGTGGAGCTCGCACGCTTCCACCAATTATAGGCATCACCATTTAAATGATTCATCACAAAGTCCACTCTCATAGTATCATCCTTGATGCTCAGAGTATCTGAATTGCGGCTAACTTGCTCCAACCGCTCATCTGAAGCTAGAAGGTCTTGTTCACCATAAAACTCAGTTGTCTTCATAACTAGAAACTCCCTCAAGGCTATAGGAGTTGAATTATTATCATCTCTAGCCTAGGTTTGGGCTGGAGTGCCTTTCTTGATCGCGCTAGTCATCTCTCGCAATGTATTGACAACCTTGCTAAATAATTCGTGGGGGATAGCATGCAGTTGTGATGCACTAGTATTACTAGCTTGATTCGTGTTCTCCACCCTAGTATTACCAACATCTTGAGCCTCTGTCGTTGAAACTACAACTATAGTCTTTTCATTAATCTTAGTAGTTCTAATCTTTTCGAGGCCATCACTCTATAAGAAAGCTTAAAAAATAATTAGTCGTGCAATTATTCTAAAACCAATTCAAAAAATATGGTCACAGTAATAATGAAAAATGAACATGTAGTACTCAAGTAAAAAAAAGTGAACGCTTCTACAATACACCGCAACCACGTACATAACTTAACAAGGCAACACAAATTACCAAACACGTCAGTAAGTATCACATAAACTCATGTATGCCAAATATTCACATAATACATTTACCTCTTCCCCTATATTCGTACCTAGAGTTTTGATACCATGTTGTAATTCCCCGATTTCCTTAACCCGAGCACGGAGATAGAATTACAAACGACAAGGTGAAAATTGACATAATTGATAGTGTAGGTTCATATATTAATTTCTCTCAAATATTTCAAAAAATAATTATGAAATTTGGTAGGAATAATCATAGGAGGGTGTATAACAACCCACTAAAATGATTTTGAAAAGAAAAGAGGTGTAGGAGCTGTAAGAAAAAAACGTGTGGCTGGGCATTAGGAAATTCAGAACTGTGACCCTAACTTTATAATTTGATTACTCCTAAACAGTAAGTTCAAATGTGATGAATTTTGACACGACATATATGTATAAGTGTATAATACTCCATAGAAATAGTTTTGAATAATAAAGAGTGGTGCTTGACTTGTATGCGCAAACGTGGGGCTGATCGGTAAAACACTCAAGACTGCAACTCAAACTTAAAAATTCAATAACTCTTAATCCATAACTCAGAAAATTATGAAATTTGGAAACCGAGTTGATCCATGAGTGTAGAATATCCCCGTAAAACAGTTTTTCAAAATAATGACCTGAGCTACCACTTATTAAAGAATTTATCTACTTTCAAAATATTCTGAATGAGTAAAAAGCTCGCTAATGATCTTATCATAGGAACCATAGGGACTAAATAGTAATTAGTTTATACGTAGCTTCTAGTAGCTTCTTAGTATTCTATATAAAGAGTTGTAGTCCTGCACTATTATATTTCAATACTAATATTTAGTTCTATATGGTATCAAAGCGGGCTTGATCCTGGTAACCTAATTCTTGCTTTCGCCTCTGGCGGGCGACACCACCACTAGACGCCCGTTGGAATTGTTAGTTTTCTTTTTTTCTATCCTAGATTGCTTTCATTTTCATCAGCACTACGGTGTAAACCCCAAGGGTTACGATCCTAACCTAGAAGAGCAAAGCTCAAAGTCCACCCACAGATGTCGGACCACACTGGTTTTCGTGGTACTTCACAGTCTGCGTCAACCACTCTCTTTGCCGTCGATTAAAAAAATTCCTTCCTGTTTTGGTCGCCAATCTCGTCTATAATCTCCAGAACCATTGCACCTTGCGTAGGCATGCTTTTCTTTCAACACTGCACAAATCAATCTCAAGACATGGTTCAGTAACAATGAGCTAGCTACCTCCACGACCCGAAAAAACCTCATTTATTAGAGAGAAACACCATGAATACAACCCACACAATGTAGAGCACTACCTATAGCCTTTATATAGGCCTACTATACATATTGTGCCCAAAGATATACCAAAACCGAGCTAACGAACAAGGAAACAACTAATTGGCCGCCTCCAGGACTCTGTTCGCACGAAGACCAAAACATCTTCGCACGAAGTACTTCGTACGAAGGCATCGGGCATCCGCACGAACAGCTGCTGTGAGTGTTTGTTTTCTTCGTCACGTGCTCCTCCGTTTGGTTCTTCTCTTCCCCCGCTTCGTCGCCAACTCCTCTCCATGCTTAAGTCCATTCAAGGAACCCATATATTTCCAAAATAATCTCCACCTTTCCTTGAATCCTCTCATCTGCTTGCGCTTGAATTAGCAGATTCTCTCCAATAAACCCCAAATCTACAAGTTGCTCCAACTTCGCCAAGTTCCCGCAGTGTGTGCCCCCAATGATGCTCCAAATCCTTCAATCAAAACCTATCGATGCTCCAAATATGGTCGAGTTCCTACAATTGAATCATCTGCTTGTTGTTCCCACTCCCACCGAGTTGGTACAACAAGTTCGTTTGTTGTTCCGACTCCCACCGAGTCCCTACACCAAAATCCCAAATACGTGTCCCCTTCACGTGCAGTGTCTCTCGTCAGAGACTCCCTTATTCCATCCTCCTCCTCTTCATTAAGAGCACGGATTCCCCCTTACCCCCCCCCCCCCCGACGGGGCCTAGAGCACAAAGTCATCTTCCACAGCCATGTCTGCAAATGCCTTTCCCTTCGAACACTCCCTCTTCCAGTGACCCTTCTATTTACATAATGAAAAAACATCGTTTGGCAAGTTATGACCCTTTTTCTTCCTTTTACCATAAGCCCCATTGGATTCCATGAATGCACCCGACCGTCCGTACCCCCATATGCGGCCCTCTGTCACATCTCCCTTGTGTGTAAGGATGATCTTACCTCCTCAAATGTGAGAGTCTCCTTTATAGCACAAGCACTCTACACGAACCCCTCAGAAGACGGTGATAGAGAACCCAAAAAAAATTAGTGCGGCATCTTCATCACTTATCTTTTTATTACTATTTCGCAACTCAAGAAAATATTATTAAGACGATCCAAGTGATCTCTTAGATCCGTACCTTCCCCCATGCATAGACCAACGAGTTGCTGCTTTAGCCTCAACTTGTTGGTGAGCGACTTCTTCTTTTAGAGGGTCTCCAACTTGCAACATAGTTTCTCATCCGTCTCTTGATCTGCAACCTTTATGAACACGGCGTATGCCAAACCCAACATGATCGTTAAGTGAGCTCTTTCCTCCATCGTCTTAAAATCATTGGCAGTTTTAGTATCCCCCTCTTTATCTACAGCCAATGGAAACCACATGCCTTGCTGCTATAACAAAGCACGTACCTTAATCTTCCATGATCAGAAGTTGTTTCTCAACTTTTCTATCTTGGTCATCCCCCAGTCATCTTCTCTGCATATCCTTTTCCAGATCCGTAACCCCCGAACACGTGCTCCACCTTGATCGCGAAACCGTAGATATGAATTTCACGGATTGTGAAACCCTAGCTCTTTAGCTCCACCTTGATCTTGGAACACCGCAACCTAAGCTCTGATACCAGTTTGTTATGGTCTGGGTAGATCTCAAGAGTGATGATACAGGATGAAACAAGAACACAAGAACACACCCGATATAACGTGGTCCACTAGCGATGACCTAGCTACCTCCACAACCCGGATAAAACCCCGTTTATTAGAGAGAAACATCACGAATACAACCCACACAATGTAGAACACGACCTATAGCGTTTGTATAGGCCTAATTAAAGACAGTATGTAGGCACACAATACAGGATCAATAATCTATAGGGGGGTTGTATTGAGTATGAAAGTGTTTGCAAAGAAGTGGAGTTTTAAAACAAACTGAGGAAGAAAAATGTATTTCAAGGACTTGAAAAAAGTTTCAAGCCCTTGGAATCAACTTAGACTATGAAAAGTTTTTTATAAAAGTTTTCAAGGCCTTGAAAATCCTTTCAAGCCCCTGAACAAAACACATGTTTTGAATCTTTGAACAAGATAAGCACATTACTGAAAGTAAAGAGCTAGAGACACAAAAGATTTATAGTGTTCAGTCATGAAGGACCTACGTCTCTACCTCAGGTATCTAATCCCTGCAGGATTTGCAACACAATTCTTATTAATTAAAAGCTAAGCCCTAGATCTCAAGCACAGAAAAGTCCCTTAATCTGTTACAGCTTGTGGTTCTCACTAACCTATCTAGTACCTGTCTAGATAATGGATCTAATAAGAATCTCTTGTTGTTCCTCTTGACCTACACCACGAGATTAAATGATTTTAAGTATAACAAAAAAGATATACAAGTTAAGAACAGTAGAAGAACACTACAAAATACTTTAAGCAATACATCTTGAAGTGTTCTTATGGATGCTGGATTGAATGGAGATCTCCTTCACTAATGCTTCTCAATACTTGAGAGTGTTTGAAAGTATTTGGAAAAAGCTTGCACGAATTCTCTAAATAATCTTCTTGTTTGCTGCTTTGTTTGAAATGCAGATTTTTAGGATCTTCTTCAAACAGAACTTTCTAAAATCAAGCAGCATATCTTTGATTCTCTAACAGCTCTTTCCCAACGGCTAGTTGCTCAGTATCTTCAAAGATACTGATTTTATCTTTTATCTGAGAATGTTATGAAGGTCCAGACATGATTCCACAAGTGTATGATCCATCTGCTAGCTGGATTTCCTTTCTTGCATTTAGACACATTAGGAAAGAGTTTCCACAAAATAGGTAGCTAATTAATCCTGCAAGAAACTCAGTCAAAAAATGAGATTAAGTCAAGATCAATCATCTGATTAGTTTGTCTTTCATCATCAAATAGAACATGATCAATCAAAGGTGTATAGACATCAAAACACAATAAATACTCCCCCCTGAGTTTATGCAGTGTGGTGCAGTGCTGTTTCAAAGGCTTTGAAAGCTGTTTCAAGGCCTTGAAACAGTCTGTGAACTTACACCTACTATTCAGCTTGTTCCCAAAGAAATACTAAAACAGAGCTAACGAACAAGGAAATAACTAACTGGCCGCCTCCAGGACTCTGTTCCCACGAAGACCAAAACATCTTCACACGAAGTACATTGTATGAAGGCATCATGCCTTCGCACGAACGGCTGTTTTCACTGCTTGTTTTCTTCGTCGCGTGCTCCTACATTTGGTCCATTTCTTCCCCCGATTTTTCGCGAACTACTCGCCAAGACTAAGTACATTCAAGTAACCCCTCGATTCCCAACAGTAACAATAATAAAAAAATCAGAAGATGTAAATCCCACATTATTTCACAAGTTGTTCATATCCAAGATTTCAAAGTCTGTAGGTGTCTCAAAATTCAGCATTAGATGTCTTTACTTACTTCTGCGGGTTCAATTATCAAATTCAATCTACTTAGAAAAAAGGTGACCTCTGTCCTCAAACAAAATCCTAAAATAGAAGCAACATCTCATCAACTTCAAAAGTGCATCACATAGACGAATTTTATTAACTAAATGCATCTAAAATATTTTCCTTGTATGAAGCTCATGTCTAGACTCTCGACTCCAATCTAGCACCTGAAAAGTGAAGGAGTGAGCAAACCAACTCCCATCAAAAGTAATAATTTACGGTACATAACTTGACTTGTCATGAAACGAAATTCACCGAAAGTATTCCACGGAATCATAGAGCCATGCATAATACTTTACACCATCAGCGTAGATACAATGTGCATATATGATACATCACGTTAACCTATCAAATCATAATGTTTTAACACTCAAATCTTTACCGTTTGTGGAAGTATTAGCCAATACATGGCTCTGTTGACGACCACGCACAATGCATCCTCTTCAAAAATAAGACGAAAAATGGCTCTGCCTTGACTACATCACGCAATAGCCACACAGACTATCCCCTCTTTACGGGTACTACCCGGGGAATGAGTTACCTCCTGTGCATGTTTATGGTCTTTCATTGTGGAGCTGATCAAGTCCAACTTAATTCTCAATTGTATCCAACTAGTATCACCATCAACAACATGCCACTCGATTATTCTAAGGTTTGTAACTTATTATTGTAAATTAGACTAACCCATGACAACAACAACTTCCGCATCCTCATGTAATTCGCATATTAAAGCCCAACATCATTTGAACCAATATGATGAAAAAAATATGGAGGCAAAATCGACGATTAATTTAAAAAAAAAAGGGGAAGGAATCAAATCAATGATAAAGTTAATAAAATAATTAATTAAAATAAATGAAACATTTGACCACCATAACTAAACCAAAAGTTCAAAAAAAAACAATAAATTCTATCTCTCAGAATCTCTCTCGCCCATGGAGAACACACCTTAACCAACTTTCTGCCATTGATAGTCTTCTTCCTCGTGTTCGGCGACCTCAAACCCTGTTCTAACTCTCTCACTCACTCACTCACTCACTCACTCACTCACTCAATCACTATCTCCATGTCTTCAAGTAGCCGATTGAACGTCGCGGTGGTCGTTCAAAAGTAAGAACAAACCTTGTTGGAGGCCGGTTTCATTGATACATGCTAATTCAATCCTTCTGAATTATGAGGTGTATAATATGAGAGGGGAGTTCTACTTTGAAGATGATGAAAGATAGGATTGTTTGAGAGACATGTTTAAAGCTCAAAGCTTTGAAGCTCAACATTGCTACAGTTTTGCTAGATACTTGCTGACAATTTTCCGTGTTGTAGGCTGGGCGTTGGATTGAATGTTGTTTATAAGTTATTCTATTGCCTCTTAAAAATATTCTTGAGCTTATACATTTAGTTTATATGAGTGGAAAAGTGTATAATGAAATATGTCTTAAGAATCACAGCTTGCAGGCCAAAGCTTTAAAGGAAGCCAAAGCTCCAAAGCTTTGGAGTTGATACTGAGTTTTTAGCTAAGTTATTCTGGCTAACAAAGTCTTGTTGCAGGCTAACTTATCTGGCAATGTGATTGGATATTGACTTTTTCTAAGTAATAATCTTTTTTTTTTTTTTTTTTGGCCATATAGACAGATTTATATATAGTGTTTATTCTTTCAGAAAATAGCTAAGCTTATTGGATTAATCTGATACGTCAAACATGTCACTATACTTATGCTATTCTATCTGGATTGTGCATTAACTTGTGTTCAAGTTTTGCAGGGCTAGTCTTTGGCCAATCCTGCATAACAAATTCAAAATAGCCGTTTGAATATAGCTATTGAAAGAATCTGTTAGGTGGTTGAGGTTATAGGAATTATGTCCCTAAAATTTCTCAGGTTGTTGCTGACAGTCTTTTATATACTGGATTTGAATTTCAAGAAAGAAGATAGTTGATATGCAGAGAAATAGAAGGCACACCGGACGTGAGAGGTCAATCAATAATCATACAAACAGATTGAGAGCTCAACATTGAAGAATTTCAATCATCTCAATCACTCCAGACATATGAAGAACACTTCCAAGGTTCACTGCTTATTATATTTACTGTGTTCTTCTTTCTTTTGATATATTTGTAAAATTTAACAGATTTTTAATACCTCACCAACTGTTAGAAGTTAGTTGTTCAAGTGAACAACAAGAGGTTCTTATTGTTTCATTAGATTGTAGCTGAAACTAGATAGTTTTGGAACCAAAAGTTGTATAAGTGTAAGGGATTTAACTTAGGCTTGAGATCTAGGCCTAAGTCTTTGATTAATAAGAAGGTGTTTAAATCCTAGACGTGTAGTATCCCTCAGGTGGAGAGTAGGCCCATTGGTGGATGAACTTCGTAAAAAATCACTGTGTTCATCTTCTTTATAGTTATGAATTTCATTCATTGAAAACTGTTCATCACAGAGGTTCTTCAAAGCTTTGGAAGATTTCATGTTTCAAAGCTTTGAAGCTTCTGTCTATCACAAACTGTTTCAAGTTGTTTCTATACTTGTTCAAAGCCTTGAAACCTATTTAATCTATGTTTTAAGATTCAAAATCCCATTTTTAGAAAAATATTGCATACTCTATTCAAACCCCCCCCCCCCTCTAGAGTATCTTGATCCTGTTTTATACCTGCATTACACACTTTCAATACACCCAGAAGAAATCAAAGAGTTAAAGGAGTTACGCAATCACGGTGAGAATCACCCGAACCCAACCCCGATGAAGAGGTATGTTTTTTTGGGTATATATGTTTGTGTGTGAAATTGTTGTATGATTTTTGATATTGTGTGAAATTGAACCTAGATTGTACTAAAATTCAACATAAAAATTGTAAATTTTATGAATTTGAACCATAATCGTTGAATTTGAACCAAACTTAGCTAGCTTGAAGTTCTACCAAGAAAGGTCAAAAGTCGAGCCTCGACCTTGCAAGTTCAAACTTTTACCCATGAATAGACCCCTCTTTGTCCCCTCTTGACCTGGCTAGGTCGAAGCTCGAATTTTCTAGGCCGAGCCTCTACTATGCTAGGCCTAACCTCGACCTAGAAAAGTCGAGCCTTGACCTACTAGGTCGATCTTACACTGCCCTTTTCTCCGTTTACTGTTTTGTTCATTCGACCACTTTGCATATTTTCTAGTTGGGTTTTGTAACGGATTACGCACAGGAATTAAACAAATAAGGTCCTCACAAGACCCACCAAGGGTCACAGGAAGAGATATCATAATGATAGTGAAGGTTAAACCTTGTTTGTCTCGTGTGATGACTTCAAATGCAAAATTGTGTTTGCGTCTCTATAGCTAGTCCACACCTAGGATAAAGAACTAGAGTCCTCCACACCTTTGTTCTAGCAATCGATAGAGGAAGGAAGAGGAAGAATCACACAACAGAGCAGCCAAGGTCGTGTTCTCCTTGAGGCGGATGACAATGAGAGGATGGGGCGGACGGGGTCGGTCGGCCCTACTCTTGCTCCCTCCTTGATTTTCTCTTTCTCACTCAATGTGTTATGAGCATTAGTGTGAGAAAGAAGCTATGAGTGTCCTTTATATAGTCCAACAACTCCTTTTTAACTCTATAAAGGCCCCTATCCTAATCCTGTCCATACACGAATTAGTCCAACTTGTAAATTAGTCCTACTAAGTTTGCTAGTAGTTGCATATTGATCCTTATATTAGTTACTCATATTAATTAATTTCAAAGTATAGTTTTATCCTTATGGAGTGTGACCCCATAGGTTCTAATTAGTTGGTAGTAACCATTACTAACATGGAGCGGTGTCTAGCAACACATCCATGCGACTCAACTAATAGAAATAGTCATTATTTTGACAAACCTTGTGCAAGTATTGTCTCATCCCTTTGTCACTATATCCGGATTGGACACGAGATATACAAGTCACACTCGTATATCCAATCCATAGTTTCTTGATCCTGGGAATAGTCTTATCCATGCAGATAACATCAATATCCTATATTGATTTATCTGAGTTTGGCCAGACATTCTATAAGCACCATCCCTCGAGTGGCGGTGGATATTTGCTCCCGTCATGGGGGAGGGACAAATTCTAACTACGTCACTACCATCTCTAAGCTTGCTTCCTTATTGTATCCGACTAACGCCTTTATTACTACCCAGTTATGGTGTAGTGTTTACCGATGTCAAAACACAATATTCCACAACTAGAGGATCTAGTGACTTCAAGTCTAAGGATGAGAATACCGTTGTCACTGCGAGAAGCACTTGTTACTTTACATAACTTGTATGTAGCCTTATCGTTGTGGGTCAATCCAGTATTCTATTACTCCTAATGCATAACCATGTTTTGGATCGTGATATCTCCATATCAATCCAACCCCATACTAGTCTATAATTGATCATCCAATTAATCATTAAAATCGACTAGGGATTTTTAAGATAAACAAACAAATTTTTAATCTAAGGACTTCATTATATTAAATATCTCCATAAATAATAGAATGAATGTTTCTAGCCAAAAACATTGTTCATACTAAAAAGATTGCCTCTAGGGCATCTATTCTAACAGTCTCCCACTTGCACTAGAGCCAATCTGGTGAATCTCGTATGCCAATAGACCTAGTGTGCCCTTAATGCTTGTGAGTAACAAGCGGCTTCGTAAGTGGATCTGACAGATTCTTATCTGTAGGAATCTTGCATATCTTCACATCTCCTCTATCGATGATATCTCGAATAAGATGGAACTTCCTGAGTACGTGTTTGGATTTCTGGGGTGACCTGGTTCCATTGATTATGCGATCACCCCAGTATTGTCACAATACAACTCAATTGGATCCAAAATGCTAGGAACCATACCAAGCTCAATAATAATCTTCCTAATCAAAATAGCTTCCTTTGTTGCGCCACTCGCAGCAATGTACTCAGCATCAGTTATAGACTCAGCAACCATCTCTTGCCTGGTACTCTTCCAGCTCACATCCACTCCATTAAGGCAATACACGAATCCCGACTGTGATTTGGAATCATCTTTGCAAGTTTGAAAGCTTGCATCTGTGTAACCCCTTACACGCAACTCTTCCTCTCCTCCATAGATCAAGATCACATCCATAGTTCTTATCAAGTACTTTAGGATGTTCTTGGCCTCTATCCAGTGACTCTCACCCCCGGATTAGACTGATATCTTCTTGTCATACTCAACCTGTATGACACATCTGGTCTAGTACATAATATGGCGTACATTATGGATCCTATGGCCGAGGCATAGGGTATCCTAGTCATGCGGTCCTTCTCAATCTCATTGGAAGGACAATCATTCTTCGGAAGAGTGATCCCATGCGACATGGGCAAGAATCCCTGCATGTTGAACCGATTCAACACCTTGTCTATATATGTTCTTTGACTTAGGCCTAGAAGCTTCCTCGATCTATCTCTATAGATCTTGATACCTAAAATATGAGCCGTTTCGCCTATGTCTTTCATTGAGAAACACTTTCCTAGCCAATATTTCACATATTGTGGCATGGGAATGTCGTTTTGAATGCGTAGTATGTCATCCACATACAAGACCAGAAAAGCAACAGAGCTCCCACTAACCTTATTGTAGAAACAAGACTCATCTTCGTTCTTGATGAAGTCAAACTCTTTGGCTGCTTCATCAAAACGTAGATTCCAACTCCTCGAAGCCTGCTTCAATCCATAAATGGATCATTGCAGCTTACAGCCTTCATTTGCATGCCCTGGATCCACAAAATCCTCAGGCTCTGTCATATACACATCCTCGAGGAGGTTTCCATACAGAAACGCTGTTTTAACATCCATCTGCCAAATCTCGTAGTCGTAGTAAGCTGCAATAGCAACTAGGATTCGGATTGATTTGGTCATTGCGACTGGTGAAAAGTTTTTATCATAGTCTATACCATGAATCTGTCTGAATCTTTTGCCACTAATCGGCCCTTATAGGTAATTTCATTACCATCCATGTCAGTCTTCTTCTTGAAGACCCATTTGCACCCTATGGGTCGCACCCCTTTGGGTGGTTCCACCAAAGTCAATACTTCATTGGTATACATGGATTCCATCTCGGATTCCATGGATTTACGCCACTTTTGAGAGTCCGGCCCTTTAATGGCCTCTCCATAGGTAGTAGGCTCATCATCTATGAGCAACGCGTCACCAGACTAGTCACGAGAAGTCCATACCTCTCTGGCTCGTGGTGCACTCTACTCGACCTACAAAGCTCTTGTGTTTCTTGAAAAGGTTCCTCCACAACATATTGTGGTTCCTGTTCCTGCTCCATAGTAGGATTAGTGATTTGTGGTTCTTGATTTTCTTCAAGCTCTACAGTCCTCCCACTTTCTTCTTTAGACACAAATTCTCTTTCTAGAAACACGTCGGACCGAGCAACAAACACTTTGTTGTCGGTTGGAATGAAGAAGTAATATCCCTTAGTTTCCTTAGGGTATCCCACAAACTTACACTTATCCGACTTAGGCGCGAGCTTGTCTGAATGTAAACGTTTTAGATAAACATCACAGCCCCAAATCTTCATGAAGGACACTGTGGGACGCCTCCCACTCCACATCTCATATGGATTCTTCATGACCAATTTGGATGGAACACGGTTAATGGTGAAAGTTGAACACAATAGAGCGTAGCCCCAAAATGATAATGGAAGATCAGTTTGGCACATCATAGAACGAACAATGTCCAACAGTGTTCGATTCCTCCTCTAGGATACGCCATTCCATTGTGGCGTTCCGGGTGGAGTGAGTTGGGATATTATCCCACTCTCTCTAAGATAGTCTCAAACTCTTGGCTCAAGTATTCTCCTCCACGATCCGATCGTAGAGCCTTGATACTTTTTCCAAGTTGATTCTCTGCTTAATTCTTGAATTCTTTGAACCTTTCAAAGGATTCGGATTTGGCCATCATAAGGTATACACATCCATATCTACTGAAATCATCACTAAACGCAATGAAGTAGACATAACAACCCCTGGCATGCGTGGCAAATGGCCCCCATACATCAGTATGCACGAGCGCCAATTGCTCACTAGTCCTTTCACCTTTCTTATTGAAAGGGAACTTTGTCATATTTCACAATAAACAAGTCTCACATGTCTCATATGGTTTGAAATCAAATGAGTCTAGAAATCCATCCTTATGGAGTCTAGATACACGTTTCTCGTTTATGTGGCCCAAAAAACAGTGCCATAGATAAGCAGGATTTAAATCATTCATTTTAATCCTCTTGGTATTTATGTTATAGACTGGATTACTTAGATCAAGGATATATAATCCATTAAATAATTACGCACTACAGTAGTGAATACTATCAAAATAAATGGAGAAACAATTGTCCGTTAGTGAAATAGTAACACCTTCCCTGTCCAAACAAGAAATAGAAATAACAGTTCTGCTCATAGCAGGCAAAAAATAGCAATTATTTAATTCTAAAACTAATCTTGAAGGCAGAGACAGCGCGTACACGCCTACGGCCAATGCAACAAAATTTGCTCCATTCCCAACGCGCATGTCTATCTCCCCTTTAGCATTTTAGATAGTGCATTCCAGACAGATCGATCACCACCCACGTGGCAGCCATCCAGGAGGTTCGATGGTACTCCGGTATCGCTCTATCACTCTTTATATTCGCGCTTATCCACATGGGGGCTGTAAGACAGGGTCGCCCTCGTATACTAAGTGCACAGGAGTTGTAGGGTTCAAGTGGCTTGGAGGCTAGCGTAAGGCACATTGCACGCGAGTAGGAGCTATACTCGCGCGCGACCCTTGTCAATTGTCTGAGAGATTTGATGAACACGTGTCCTATATACGCGGTTGACTGTTTGAACAATCCCTCTATATACGGACGATCATGTATCGTGTCCTATATATACGGGCAAACGTGCCGTTACGGGGCGGATATCTAGCCGCCATTTTCGGATGCATTAACCCCTCGTAACGGTCACTCCTATGCCCTATATATAGGAACATTGGCCTTATGTGGCAGCTCTCGGATCTTTTTCTAATCATCATACTATCTCTCTCAGAAAATTAGCAAGAGCTTAATCTTCCCCCACACTTACTCTCAATCTCTCCATGCTTTGTTCTTGTTCTTGTTCTTGTCTTTCACAGGTGTATACTAAAATCTTCCCTACAGGATCCCCTTGTACACATTTGGTGAACCCGACGTGAACCCAGCTTCAAAGCTCCCAAATCAATCGCTCTGTCACCATGTCTCGGGACGACGACCGTGACGAAGGCCATCAGTCTCCCACAGGGGAAGGAGTCCCAAGAGGGGAGGCTCCACCCGGCATCACCACCAACACCAACATTCAGACACAAACAGTCACCGGAAGCAACCAAACTCTGGAAATGCAAAATGCAACAATCCAGAGCCAGGCTAAGGCTATGCAAGCCCAATCTGCACAGATAGCCCATATCTTGGCAATTGTGGGAGGTCTTGCGCAGAATTCCACCCAAGGAGCTTCTGCACTTCCAAGAGAAACAGTGGCACCCGCACCGCACAACTCTGTACCATCATTCACGCCATCCTCATCCCAACCACCTCTCCCTTTTAGAACCCCACTAGGACAACCACCCCCACTTGCGCCTCGCTTACAGCCAGAGCACGCATCTGTTGGAAACCTTTCCACTTACCCATCTTCATACCCAGTGCTGCCATCATGTGCGACTGGAGTTCAAGCCTGTTACACACCCCCTTCTCCCTATGACCCTACCATGCCTTACATACTTGGATTTGCTGCTACTCCATCATCGAAACCAGGAGGAAGTGCGCCCGCTAACGTGACAGCCTTAGAAAAGTGCTTGGATAGAAAATAACTATGATACACCAAGTTACAGCAAGTTCTTCGAGATTGAGGAGAAAGTCACGACGATACACCTGTCGCGCATGCACCACAAGCATGATGAAGAAGGCGTCGCATTCATCAAAAAGTTCAGAACCAAGTCACTAGAATGCGTGGATGAGGTGGTCGAGAGCCGCCTCGTTGATATATGTCTCCAGGGCATGCAAGACGACTAAAAAGGTTTGTTAATCAACTTACAAATGCCTACTTTCTCCAAGTTAATTGACTGTACCAGGAACATTGAGCCAACAGTGGATAAGCAAAAGAAGAGATACTCAAATGATCGAGGATCGGGGGGACCAATTACAAAATTGGAAGGTTGAACTACAAACGAGGAAGAGAAAATGAATTTAATGCAGTCTCGGCTCAAAAGAAACCGCGAGGTCCACCAAAGAAGCCGCCCCCATTACAATGCTTGATTGGGGAGATTACATGCTTATGCAAGCAGTGGAGGAAAGATGGGGTCCTCCCTGCACTGGAGAATAAACCATCTGGGGAGCAAATGTAAGATCCCAAATGGTGTGAGTGCCATGGCCAAGTCATGCACCCAACAAAAGAATGTAGGAAATTGAGGTGGCTGGTGGGCTGGAAGATAAAAGACGGAAAGTTGGTCATCGAAGAGACAACCAAGGATGTGCGCAGCAATCCATTGCCATCCCACTCACAACAGGAGCCTGAGGGAAAAGAGGTGGCAATGATCTTGATCATGGACTACGAAGAAGTCGCAGATGAAGAACATCCAATTGTGGTGGAGATCCGCGAGGAGGATTACATCGTCGACACGGAGGACGCTCGGGCTGAACGAATGAAGGGATCATACAAATTTGAAAAGTTCTTTGATGACATGAACTTCTCGGATGCGTGACGCTCGGAGATGATAAAGGAGATCCTAAGGGTCGCATCATACTTTGGAGAAGAGCTGGTAGTCTCGAACGGAGAAGTTATCAAAGTCGCATGCCCGAACGGCTTGGTAATGTCCAATGCATAATCAGACAAGAAGAAAGATGCGAGCCACGAGATGCCACTGTACGTGACAGCAATAGTCTATGGTGTTGAGTTCAAGAGAGCCTTCCACGAAGGAGGAGCAGCGATGAACGTGATACCACTCAACACCCTTGAGTTGGCTGGTATCTTAGAAAGCAAGATTGTCAATCGGCTATCGCCCCTGATGGGCTTCAGAAGTGATTCGAGGATGAAGGTTGGTTGGATTAGCCTCCGAATTCAAATTGGAAAAATCAAATGCTCTGCCAAGTTTCACTTGATAAATGAGAACACTACTTACCACATGATCATTGGTCGAGCATGGATCCATTGCTTTGATGTCGTGCCCTCCACAGCTCACCAGATGATAAAAGCGATTTGGAAAGACATAGTGGTGGACATACCAGCTTCGGTAAACCCATTAAATTTAAATGAAGCACACTTGTCTGAGGCGGTCTAGTTTAGAGGGATGTCGGAAGAAGAAATGCCAGCACCCTTTAAGCACACTCCTTTGCCCAAATGGGAAGACATCAAAGACCAATCGCCAGCAGGGGTAATGCTGATGAGAGAAGCGCAGAAGGAGAAGTAGTCTTTGCAGGAAGAACTACCAAAGGCGACCTACTAGAAGAGGAATGTCTACACCCTCAAAAGTATTGTTAAGCAGGACAATGAAGGTGAAAGTGTAAGTGTGCAGGTGGTAATGAAGCTAAGATACTCTAGAAGGGGGGGTTGAATAGAGTATGCCAAATTTTTGCAAAACTTGCTAAGAGGATAGGATCTTCTAAAAGCTAGTGAAGTTCAAGACCTTGGAATGAAATAGAATTTGAAATATATCAGTCTAAGTCTTTTTCAAGGGCTTGAAAAGAGTTTCAAAACCTTGAAAACAGACCAATTTGAATGTTGTAAAAACTGAGTAAGTAAAGAAACTGTAAATGCAAGAGACAACTGATTTATAGAGTTCACTCCACTTGGACCTACGTCTCCCTGAGGGATCTTATCCCTGCAGGATTTTCAACACAATTCTTATTAATCAAAAGCTAAGCCCTAGATCTCAAGCACAGAGAATTGCCTTACTCTGTTACAGCTTGTGGTTCTCCCTAACCTATCTAGCACCTGCTCTAGCTAACTGATTCACTAATAATTCTCTATTTTTCACCTTGAAAAATCCTTTAGAATGAAGATAGAAATAATACATAAATGATCTACCAATGAAGCACTATACAGAAGAGCACTTAGAGTGTAGAAACTGCAGTGGAGTATGCAGTGATCTTCTGTCAAATGGATTGTGAGATGAATGAACTTCTTTGATGCTTGTCAATCCAGAAATTTGTCTCTCTCTCTTTTTGCCCGTTGAGTATTGTCTTGTTTCTTCAGAATTGAGCTCTATTTAAACTTCAAACAGCTCTTCAAATCTTCCCAGATTTTCAGCAACAAATCTCCTATTTTGTAGACAACAGAATTTGACTCTTTGACAATCTTCTCCAACAGTTAAATGATCACAATCTCCAGAGATAATGTCGTGATCTTTCATTTGAATAGATTCAGAAGCTGTCAAGTCATTCAGATCAAACACAGAATCATCTTCACAGTTATTTCTTTCCCTGCAAAAGTCAGATTTGGAAATAATCTCTGCAAACTAGGAAATAAAATGCCCTGCAAAGTCATAGTCAAACAGATGATATTCTATGTTCAAACGTGTTAGAGTGATTTGTCTTTCATCATCAAATAATATTAAATCAAATATATAAGGAAGAGATATGAAATCAACTTAGAAGAGTTTACAGAAAACTCCCCTTGAGACTGTACATATAGGTTAAACAGTTTCAAGGCTTTGAATCCAGTTTCAGGGCCTTGAAAATAGCTAAGCCTGTGGTAATTGATTCAAGGCTTTGAAAGCTGATTTAAGGCCTTGAAATAGTTTAACTATTTCAAACCTTGCACTACCTGATCTTACAATCTCCCCCTTGATGAATGACAAAACCAAATTATGTTTGATCCTTAGGCTCTGCAAAAAAATACTGATTAGTTCACAATTCATAATAACACAGTAATTCCAAAAAGATCCAACTTATTCAATGCAGCAATAAAAAGTTCAGCAGATAGTTCCTAAGCATAAAACCTAACATAAAAACCTAATAAAAACCTAAAAAACCTAGAATTTCTCCCCCTTTTTCACTTTCATCAAAAAGATAGAGAGGATGATGGATCAAGTGTCTGGAAAATTTTTAAAAGTAAACTTATAAACTTAAGAAAGATAGAATGGGGAAGAAAGAGTAGGCCAGATTAAGGGTCTTTCACTCCATCTTGATTTCCTTCTTCTTCATCACTGTCTTCATTATTTGCTTGAACTTCTTATGAAACCACATCGAGTTCCTCAATGAAGGAACTGATCTTTTCAATAACACTGCTGAAAAGAAACGTGATTCTTTTCAAAGATTTTCATCCATGCTTCAGCTTCTTCTTCACATCTGCTCTCTTATGTTGCTCAGTTTGAATCATGTGATCTTTTCTTGCAGTTTTTGACACATTCTTTTCCTCAGGGAGATCTTTCTCAGATTACCCTCTTTTGGATATTGATAATACCCCTTAAGAGCCTAAGGTAGTATCTGAATATGATTATTGAATTAGGATTTCTTTTCCTTTTGCTTCGACCCCTGTGTCTGTATTTTTCTTGTCTCTCCTAGGCTTCCAATATGTATACCCTTCTTCTTTTCTTGTGAAGAAATTGCAGTCTGTTTCTTCTTGAAAGTAGCCGAATTATGGTCCTTTTTAGTCATCTTCTTGGGTGGTGAAGACTCCCGTTCTTCATCAGTAAAGCTTTTTGACTCAGAGTCTTCACTAATTTCTTGAACATCATCCACTACTGCCTTTCTTTTCTTCTCTGAACTAGGTTTTGATCCTCGAGCCATCTTGATTTTTTATGAGGCTCTCCTTTTGCTCATTAGGGTTTGGGAGAAGAATAAAGAGAGGTAGGAATGATACGGAGAGAAGAGAAGAGAAGAAGATAAATACTAAAAGTGTTTGAGTTTCAAAAGGAAACTAGAATATCTCTCTGATCTGAAAAGATTGAAATAATCAGAGAGGATTCAAATCTTTTAGTTAGTTAGAAAGAATTAATTTAATACTATATTTGGCTAAAAAGAGTTTTTGAAAAAGGTAGGGGCTATATTGAGCAAATATCTACAGAGATATCACCCAATACAGAATGATCAAGGTTTATTGACTTCTAGTATAGCAGGCTTATTTTCAAGACTTTGAAAAGATTTTCAAGGTCTTGAAATGCTGTAACATTGCAATAGATAATAGTCAAAGCTTTGAAGTGATTTTCAAGGCTTTGAAAATCAGTTCAAACCTTTGAAAACACATACAACTTACCTTTCTTACCTGATGCTCCCCCTAAACCAATGCATCTTTATTTAGCATTCCCAATTCCAATCTTAGAGCTGAGAATCTCTCATCTGCTAATGGTTTAGTGAAGATATATGCAATTTGCATATTATTAGCAAAAAATTCAAGAAAAATATCACCTTTCTCAGCATGATCTCTGATAAAATGGTGTCTGACATCAATGTGCTTGGTTCTTGAATGTTGAACTGGATTCTTTGCAATTGAAATTGCACTAGTGTTATCACATTGATAGGTATGGTACTGAAACCAAATCCAAGGTCTCTTAGCTGTTGAGCAATCCATAGTACTTGTGAACAACATGCTCCTGCAGCTATATATTCAGCTTCAGCTGTTGATAGAGAAACTGAATTTTGTTTCTTGGAATGCCAACTGATCAAGGATGATCCAATAAATTGGCAAGTTCCTGAAGTACTTTTCTTATCAACTTTGTAACCTACAAAGTCAGCATCTGAAAAACCATACAAAGAAAAATTAGAATGTCTTGGATACCAAAGCCCTAAGTCTTTAGTTCCATTTAGATATCTAAAGATTCTCTTCACATCACTTAAGTGTGATTCCTTTGGATCAGCTTGAAATCTAGCACACATGCATACACTGAACATGATATCTGGTATGCTTTCTGTGAGATAGAGTAATTATCCAATCATACCTCTATACTCTTTCACATTGACATTCTTACCAGATTCATCCTTGTCTAAGGACAGTGTAGAACTCATAGGAGTCTTGGCTTCCTTACATTGAGCCATACTATATTTGCTTAACAAGTCTCTTGTGTATTTACTTTGATGCAGAAAGATGACCTTCTTCATTTGATGTATTTGAAGTCCTAGGAAGAAGTTCAGCTCTCCCATCATTCTCATTTCAAATTCCCTGCTCATAAGACTTGAGAATTCTCTGCACAATTGATCATTAGTAGCTCCAAACAAGATATCATCAACATAGATCTGAACTACTAGAAAATCTTTCTCATGAGTCTTTATGAAAAGATTCTTGTCTACTAGTCCTCTTTTGAAATCATGTCAAGCAAAAATTTTTACAATCTTTCATACCAAGCTATTGGAGCATGTTTCAAACCATAAAGAGCTTTGTCAATTTTGTAAACATGATCTGGAAAATTTTCATTTTCAAAACCAGGAGGTTGTGCTACATAAACTTCTTCTTGTAAATATCCATTTATGAAAGCACACTTCACATCCATTTGAAATAATTTCATGTTCTTGTGAGATGCAAATGCAAGAAAAATTCTAATTGCTTTAACCTGGCAATTGGAGCAAAAGTTTCTTCATAATCAATACCTTCTTCTTGGTTGTAACCTTGAGCAACTAACCTTGTTTTGTTTCTGATCACCTTGCCACTTTCATCCAACTTATTTCTGAACACCCATCTGGTACCAATAAGAGACTGGTTTGTAGGTGGAGGAACCAGGTTCCAAACCTTATTCCTTGCAAACTTTGAGTTAAATTTTCATAGAAATGATCCAGTATGATTCTTGTAATGCTTCCTTCACAATTTTAGGTTCTACAAGAGAGATCAAAGCATTAAAAGCACATAAATTCTTCAAATGTGATCTAGTATGTGTACCAGTGGTTGGATCTGAAATGATATTATCAACTGGATGAGATGATAGATATTTGAATCTCTTTCTTGGAGACCAGGGTTCAGGTTCTCCATAGATCTTATCTGGTCTTGAAGTAGTGGCTTTTTCACTTGTATCCTTCTGATCATCTTTTTCAAGGCTTTGAGGCTTATTTTCAAGGCCTTGAGCACCATTTTCAAGGTATTGAAAATGTCTTCTGTTTTCTTCTGAACCTTTCTTGAATCCTAGTGGAATCTCAGCCTCTTCCTCTGATTCATGATTGTTCAAAGTCAAGTCTGCAAAACTTTCACTCAAAGAACCATCATAGCTTTCATCAAAAATAACATGAATGCTCTATTCAACAAGTTTGGTTCTTTTATTGTAAACTCTATAATCTTTTCTATTCAGAGAGTAACCAAGAAATATACCTTCATCACTTCTTGAATCAAAATTACCAAGATTGTCTTTTCCATTGTTTGGATAAAACATGTGCATCCAAAGGGCCTGAAGTATGAAATGTTTGGCTTCCTCCCTTTGAATAGTTCATAGGGGGTCTTCTTCAAGATAGGTCTGATCAAGCACCTGTTCAGTATATAGTTTGGCTTCTTCCCAATAATGTTTTGGCAGCTTGTTTTCAAGAAGCATTGTCCTTGACATATCTTCAAGAGTCATGTTCTTTCTTTCAACTACACCATTCTGTTGAGGAGTTCTAGGAGCAGAAAAGTTGTGAGTAATACCATGCTTATCACAGAACAAATAAAACTCTAATTGATAAAATTCTCTACCATGATAACTTATAATTGAAGCTACATGTAGGTTTTTCATAGTTTGAAGTTCTCTCCAAAGCTTTGAAAATTCAGAGAGGGCTTCAGATTTTTCTTTGAGAAACATAACCCAAGTATATCTAGAAAAATAATCTACAACAACTAGCATATACCTTTTACCTTTTGGAGTAGGAGTTCTCATAGGACCTTAGAGATCCATACGACGCATTTCAATAGGTCTAGTTGTACTTACAAACTTCTTTGGCTTGAAGGAGTTTCTAATCTGCTTTCTCTGAGCAGAAGCTTTGCAAAATTCATTTTCTTTGAACTTAATGGATGGCAATCCTCTTACTAAGTCTTTGGAAATCAACTTGCTCAAAGTATGCAAACTGATATGACCAAGCTTCCTTTGCCAAAGCTTTGAATCCTCTTTCAAGGCCTTGAGGCAATTCAAACTTTCACCTGCAACTTTGTTAGTCTGAAATGTATAAACATTGTTTGATCTAGAGGCTGTGAGAATGCAATCTCCTAATTTCTCATTTTTCACCACACATTTATCTTTATCAAAGATAACTTTGTTGCCATTAACACAAAGCTAAGATACACTAAGCAAGTTAAATTTCAAACCATCAACTAGATACACATCAGAAATAGAGTTTTCAGAATTTGTACCAACTTTACCAATACGAAGAATATTGCATTTGCCTTTTTCACCAAGAGTAATTGAATCTTCAGATTTCTCTTTCAATTATGTGAATAAATATCTCTTTCCACTCATGTGTCTTGAGCAACCACTGTCCATAAACCACTTCAGTTCTTTGATGTTGGTGAGAACCTCAATGTTCTTCTCAGAACTTTCATCATGCTTGGACATGAAGCATAGGTTGGCATGTTCTGGTTCAGATTCTGATTCACTTGAGCTATCTGAATCACTCCATGAAGATATCATAGCTTTCTTTCTTCTATCATG
This sequence comes from Linanthus parryae, assembly GCA_023055425.1. Lineage (NCBI taxonomy): Eukaryota > Viridiplantae > Streptophyta > Magnoliopsida > Ericales > Polemoniaceae > Linanthus > Linanthus parryae. The sequence continues at coordinate 2,637,656 of JALGPY010000015.1, forward strand.
ATATTTCTTTTGAAAGCTCTTGTTTTTCTTGTGTGGACAGTCTCTTATCAAATGTCCTGCATCACCACATTCAAAGCAGTGCATAACCTTTGATTTATTTTGTGAAGGAGACTTACCTTTGTAGTCCTTGCTACTGGATGGTCTACGTCTTTCTCTGTTAAATTCTTTGTTTCCAAAGTTTTCTTCATTTTGAGTATCTTGGTCAAGGCTTTGGAAATCAAAGCAAACGGATCTTCATCATTACCATCCTCAATCTCAAGGCTTTGAGTTCTCTCATTCTATTTGGCTTTGAGAGCTAAGTTTTTGACACTTTCTTGGAGCTCTCCATCAGCTTCATTCATAGATATTTCATGTGTCAGAAGCTTCCCTTGTAGGTCATCAAGTTGTAGAGTTGAGAGATTTTGAGCTTCTTCAATTGCCGTGGTCTTTTGTTCCCACTTTTCCTTTGGAAGACTTCTTAGAATCTTCCTCACCTTTTCTTCATTGGAAAAATGTTTTTCCCAGTGACTCAAGGTTGTTAACAATGTCTGTGAACCTCTTGAGAATGTCTCCGATAGGTTCATCTACATTCATCTTGAACAACTCATATTTCCTGAGATAGATGTTGATATTTGTTTGCTTGACTTGACTGGTACCTTCAAAAGTTACCACAAGATTATCCCTGATTTATTTGGCAGTAGTGCAGCCTGAAATCCTATTGAATTCATATGTACTCAAAGCACAATACAAAATGTTAATAGCTTTGTAATTCTCAGAGAATTGCTCTAATTCAGAAGAGTAAAGTGAGTCTTCAGATTTGGGAGTTCTGATCCCATTTTTCTCTGTGTAAAAAGTGTGAGGTCCATTTTGAATAATGGTCCAATGCTCAATGTCTTGATCAATGATGAACATTTTCATCAAAGCTTTCCAGTGAGCAAAATTTTCTCCACAAAATAGAGGAGGTCTATTAGCAGCTCTTCCCTGTGAGAAACCACCATCACCTGCAGTACTCATGATCACCAGATGGTTAAATCTATACAGTTATACAAGCTCTGATACCAATTGAAAGTGTGAGTGTGCAGGTGGTAATGCAGCTAAGATACTCTAGAAGGTGGGTGTGGTGAATAGAGTATGCCAACGTTTTGCAAAACTTGCTAAGAGGATAGGATCTTGTAAAAGCTAGTGAAGTTCAAGGCTTTGAAAACAATTTCAAGCCCTTGGAATGAAATGCAGTTTGAAATAGATCAGTAAAGTCTTTTTCAAGGCCTTGAAAAGAGTTTCAAACCCTTGAAAACATACAATTTTGAATGCTGTAAAAACTGAGTAAGTAGAGAAACTGTAAATACAAGAGACAACTGATTTATAGAGTTATATCCACTTGGACATACGTATCTACCTCATGGATCTTATGCGTGCAGGATTTTCAACACAATTCTTAATAATCAAAAGCTAAGCCCTAGATCTCAAGCAAAGAGAATTGCCTTACTCTGTTACAACTTGTGGTAATCCCTAACCAATCAAGTACCTGCTCCAGCTAACTGATTAACTAAGAATTCTCTATTGTTCACCTTGAACAATCCTTGAGAATGAAGATATAAATAATACAGAAATGATCTACCAATGAAGCACTAAACAGAAGAACTCTTAGAGTGTAGAAACTGTAGTGGAGTATGCAATGATATTCTTTAAAATGGATTGTGAGATGAATGAACTTATTTTATGCTTGTCAATCTAGAACTTTGTCTCTCTTTTTGCCCGTTGAGTATTGTCTTGTTGCTTCAGAATTGAGCTATATTTAAACTTCAAACAGCTCTTCAAATCTTCCCAGATATTCAGCAACAAATCTCCTATTTTTTAGGCAACAGACTTTGACTCTTTGAAAATCTTCTCCAACGATTAAATGATCACAATCTCCAGAGATAATGTCGTGATCTTGAAATTGAATTGATTCAGAAGCTGTCAAGTCATTCAGATCTAACACAGAATCATCTTCTCAATTATTTCCTTCCCTGCAATAATCAGATTAGAAAATCATCTTTGCAAACTAGGAAATAAAATTCCCTGCAAAATCATAGTCAAACAGATGATATTCTATGTTCAAACGTTAGAATTATTTGTATTTTATCATCAAATAACAGTTAGAATTATATGTCTTTCATCATCAAATAACAGTAAATCAAATATATAAGGAAGAGATATGAAATCAACTTAGAAGAGTTTATAGGAAACTCCCCTTGAGAATATACATATAGGTTAAACAGTTTCAAGGCTTTGAATCCAGTTTCAAGGCCTTGAAAATAGCCGCATGTGATAACTGATTCAAGGCTTTGAGAGCTGATTCAAGGCATTGAAATAGTTAAACTATTTCAAGCCTTGCACAACCTGATCTTACAAAAGGTAAGGAATACACAGTTTCTACGCAAATGGAAAGAAGTTCTATCGCATCTGAAGGTGTGCGTGGTCATCTTCAACTCCATTCGTTAAAGATGTCCCTGAGCAAATCAAGGAGTCAGAGGAAAAAGTGCCAGGAGAAGACATAGTCGAGACTCCAATGGAGAAGTTGAAGAAGCGCCTTAATGCATGGAAGATAAGCCAAAACCGCAAAAGCAAGAGTTGAAAGAAGTGTTCCCGAGCCCAACAGAAGAGAAGAAAATACCAGTATTCTTGAGCGCGGATCTCGATGATGAGGAGGAACAGGGGCTGCCGAAGCTCTTGACGTAGTAAAAAGATGTGTTCGCTTGCGAATATGATGAAATTCCTGGTCTAGATACAGAAGTTACCATGCACATGTTGGATGTTATTCCCGGGTGGAAGCCAATAAAACAAAACACAAGGAGTTTCCGGCCAAAAGCCAATGTGAAGATAAAAGAAGAGATAGTGAAGTTGCTAAACGCGAAGTTCAGCAAGCCTGAGCACCGTCCCACTTGGCTAGCGAACATTGTACCGGTTATAAAAAAGTGGGCAGCTTCGAGTTTGTGTTGAATTCAGGGACCTGAATCAATTCTGCCTGAAGGATGACTTCCCACTGCCAAACATAGACCTATTGATCGATTCCACTGCAGGCCACCAAAGTTCAGATTCATGGATGGGTTTAGTGGCTACAATCAAATCAAGATGGACCCCGAGGATGAGAAGAAGACTGCCTCCATCACGCATGTCGGAGTGTTCCATTACAAAGTCATGCCCTTTGGCTTGAAGAATGATGGAGCAACTTATCAGCGTGCGATGATGGCGATTTTTCATGATATGATGCATCAAGAAGTCGAATTCTATGTGGATGACCTGGTCATCAAGTCGAGAAAAGAGGGAGATCACCTGAAAAACTTGAGGAGGGTTTTTAGAAGATGCAGAAAGTTCCAGCTTAAGATGAACCCCATGAAATGCGCATTTGGGGTAACCTCGGGAAAATGATTGGGATGCATAATTCAAAGGAAAGGAATTGAGCCTGAGCCTGCAAAGATTTCAGCTGTCACCAGCCTACCAGCTCCACGAACTCAAAGTGCCCTAAATACTTTTTTGGGAAAACTTTTGTACTTGCGAAGATTCATACCGTAAATTGCAGAATTGACGTTCTCCTTCAGCAATTTTCTCAAGAAGAATGCGACATATGCTTGGAAAGAAGAGCACCAGACCATGTTGTAGAAGTTGAACCCGAGTCATGATCGCGCCACATCTTGGAGCACCTCTACTTCTTTATATCACTTCGACGAAGAAATCAATTGGGGCATTTCTAGCTCAAGATTTTGAAGTCCAGGAAAGACCCATTTACTATATCTCGCGCGTGATGCAATCTACAGAATCCAGGTACACATATATTGAGCGGCTCCATTCTCTATTATTTGTCATTGGAAAGTTGAATAACTACTTCATCTCTCGTAAAGTGATTGTGATAACCAAAAGCGACCCTATCCGATACTTGTTAGGGCATTCTTCTCCTTGTGGGAGATTGGAGAAATGATACATGACCATATCGCAATATGACATCACATGCATGCGTCCAAAGGCCATTAAGTCCCAAGCAGTGGCGGACTTGCTAGAACAGTTCCCGGACAAAAATTACGAGCCCATGACAGAGGAGATACTTGAAGGACCATAAGTATACTCGATCGAATCATCTCACGAGAAAGTTGCATTTCGATGGTTCGTCGACAAGAGCAGGAGGAGGAACTGGAATTGTCCTCACAAATCCCGAAGGAGAGGTAATCCAGATGTCAAACAAACTGGACTTCGCAGTAACCAACAATGAAGCTGAGTACGAGGCTTTGATTGTAGGCCTCTTCGCAACCAAGGCTTTAGAGGTTCGGAATTTGATTTTGATGGGAGATTCAAAGTTGGTCGTACAGCAAGCTTCAGGCGAGTATGGTTTAAAAGAGATCAACTTGTTGAAATAGAGGACCATTATGCAGAAGCTGGTTCAGAGGTTTGACTTAATCAAGTATGAGCACACTCCTAGAGCCGATAATCGACATGCAGATGCACTAGCCACTCTAGGGTTGAAAATCAGCGCAAGTTTCCGGCAAAGATCTCGATCGTGGTAAAGTCAACTCCCTCACTAATGAAGGATTTATGCGAAGACGAATTCATCGAAGTCAAATACTAGAGAAATCCGGTAATGCGTGCGATCACAGAAGGAACAAGCAAGGAAATTTAGGTGTCCACGAAGGGATTCTGTATACACGAAAACTTGCTATATTTCAAAGGACTCGGAGGTATCATAATGCGATATGTTGCATAAGAAGAAGGACAAGATGTGCTAGAGAAGATTCATGAGAACTCTTGTGGATAAATGATGTCCCTATTTACAGGAAAGCCCAGAGGTATGGGATTCATTTGCCTGAAATGGCATGCTATGATGCGATGCTGCAAGGCAACTGTGAGAAATGTGCACTGCTGAAAGATTCTCTAGAAATTTCTGCAATTGATGATGTTGATTGGAGGAATTCTCTAATTGACTATCAGGGAGAAGAAACCCTACCGAGTGACAAGAAGGAGGCAGACAAGCTCAAGAAGGAATCAACTCAATACGTTTTGAAAGAGAACCTGCTATGGCAAAAAAGACATGATGGGAATTTTCTTAGATTCATGAATGGTTAAGAGACACAAGAAGGGATGGAGTTATCGCATCAAGTGGATCATCAAGGAGCCGCGAAACTCTGCAAAAAACTTTTTTCTGTAGGCTATTTTTGGCCAACCATGGAGGCTGATTTTCGAGCCAAAGTCAAACGCTTCCAATAGTGCTAATTCAACAGCAATCTAGTGCATGCTCCCATAGTTGATCTACATGCGCTAGGAGCTCCTTGGCCATTTCATACATCAGATTTTATTGGTCCGATCCGTCTAGCATCGCATGCAAATCAGTTCATTCTAACTGGAACAGAACAATTCACTAAATGGGTAGAGGTAGTTCCTCTCAAAACAGAAAATGCATTGGCAGTAGTTAAGTTCATTCAAGAGAACATCATTTATCGTTTTGGGATTCCTAATACGATCCTATCTGATAATGGAACTCCTTTTGTCAATCGCCAAATTGCCTCGAAGCTGATGGAGTACAATGTGAGCAGGTATGCTCGACGCCCTACTATCCAAAAGGAAACGGGCAAGCAGAGGCCACAAACAAAACGTTGTTGAGGATTCTAAGCAAGATGGTCGCGGAAAAACATAAGAAGTGGGCAGATTTCTAAGTCTAGCATTGTGGGCTTATCGCACCTCACCAAGAACTCCTACAAGAGCTTCTCCTTTCTTGCTTCGCTATGGAGCTGAAGCAGTCGTTCCCACTGAGGTCAAGTTTAATTCAGCAAGGTTAGCCTTTAGTGCTCTATATGAAAATCAACGCGATCATGATCTTATTTTACTCGAGGAGAAGCGCGAGCAAGCCAAGAGAACTAATACAGGGTACAAGGAAAGGATTTTTCGAGCATACAGCAAGACCGTTCAGCATCGAGATTTTTGCCGTTGCAGATTTAATTCTGCGAGCTTCTGACCATTGCATGTGCGAAGCAGCTCACCCCAAGTTTGCGGCCAACTGGGAAGGAACATTTGAGGTAAAATAAGTCTTTTATACTGGCTATTGCAATCTTGAGATGTCATGGGACTGCTATAACTCCCAGCCCAGTTAATATGTGATGGCTCAAGAAATACTATCCTTAGAACTTTTGATGCTTTAATGATGTACTCGTTAATTTCCTCCCATATGAGGACTCCTTATTGATGATAATGACTCTCCCATATGAGAGATCACTTATCAACTCTGCATATTATTTACTTAAGTTATGTTGCTTATTTGCAGTCGATTTCTTACTTCCAAATAATAAGCCTGTATGTTTAGATAACAATCTAACATAAGCATAACTGTTTTGATAGTAGTGTAAATCAAATTGAGCCTATCTATCCAGATAGCACTGATACGCGAGAATTAAGCCTATATGTTTAGATAGCACCAATACTCGAACATAAGCCTATATGTCTAGATGGCACAAAATTCAACAAAGTCTGTCTAAATAGCAGCTAATCTCGCATTAAGCCTGTCTAGATAGCAACTATTTTTGCTTGAAGCCTATCGATTTAGATAGCATAACTTAATAAGCCTATCTCTCTAGATAGTAGCAATACGCGGTGAAAGACTATCTATTCAGATAGCTGTGTTACTTGATTAAAACTATTTGTTGAGATAGTAAGATTTCTTGATAAAAGCTTATGAATTCAAATAGCATGAGCCTGAACGCCCTGTTCAAATAAAAATAATATTAGGTTAAAATCCTTTCTATTTCAAAGAGATACAAATTGATATCTGCGCAAAGCTTAGATAGATACAAACTGGTGAGTCAAGCTCACAAAACGGCGTTCAAACTGCGAAAGCTAGATAGAAAAATAAAACAAGATGTTCAAAGGTTACAACTCAAGAATGCTTCATAAAAATAATACTGAGGATCTTCGAATAAATCCTTGAAAAGTGAGTCTTGAGCTCCTAAACCTATAGAATCCTTGGCCCATTGATCTTGGTAGCTCTTATGTTGCTGATGTTCCTTTTTCACCTTTTCAAATTGTGCCACGGCTTTTTCAATTGCTTCCTTTTGGGCGCGAAGATTAGCACTTTCCACATGGTAGTTTTCATAGCCAAATCTGAGCGTGACACAATTGCTAATCTTCTTTAGCCTCTGAATGAGGAAGTCGAAGTTGAGCCGCCCTTTCGAAACGTGTTGAACACCTTGAAATTGTGTCAAAAAGTATTGCACATTTGTAAGGGAAATGGTCGCTGGAGTTGTGTTACTTATCCTCTCCATGAGATCTACTATCTCAGTAAGAAGATCTTTCCTATCTTCGGGTGCCAACTCGTCATGAGCCACTTAAAAGATGATTGCTTCAGGCCTGCATTTTCAAAGAACAAATATTAGCAGCCATAGCTTATAACAATAAAACTTCATAACTTGTCAAAATCATGTATTTATTTGAAGCATTACTAGTGCCTTCAACTATGTCTCGCATAGAGGGAATCGAAATTGAAGTTGTTGTAGCTTGATCATTGCTAGAGGCCTTTGCTTCGGCTAGTCGCTTATCAACGAGAACTTCTTGATCAAAGTGTTCTTCTGGAATGATACAACGTTCCTCAGTTTTAATTGTTGCGAAGGCTTTTGTAGCCCAAGCTCCCTAAGGGTTGTGGGCAAGAAGTGCTTCCAGATTGGGATCATATTATCGAGCCTCGTCATGGGATTCTTCGCCCAGCAGCCCAGAAATGGACAAGTGTGTGCTCTAAGTCCTTGCGCATATACCCACAGTCACGACCATGGGAGTATTCACTCTTGAGGTTGAATTCTAAGGAGGCCCATTCATTTTCGCGTTAAAACCCGGTATGTTGGGTCCTTGAACTTCTCGGAGTTGAGCATTTTCCATATCTTGGTCTGGTGCGCCGCTACTCGCGTTCGACTCATGCTCATTTCTTCCTTAATTGGTTGGCACAGCATTTCCAGGTGCGACATTACGTTGGGTCTCACAGGATGAAGCAGTGTTGGCTTCTGGAACTTCTGGCACTTCATGGGACACAAGAGCTGAAGTGTTCCCTTCTTTCTGAGCCTCAGTTTGCTCATTTTTTCTAGGAGTGGCCTCTGCTGTCACACCGGTTGTGGGAGAAACGTTCGATGGAATCTCGGAAGCAGTAGCAACTACTTCCCGTTGAGTCCTAGTTTGCTCAGCATTTTCAACAAGGGGGTCAATTCTTTGCGAAGCCTCGCGAGTGACACGCGAATCAACTTCATGGGGCGAAGTGATTATCGCCTGTTGAACCACATCTTGATTAGCATGCTCAATACTTGTCTGTTCTTGCTCCTGCCGAAGGTTTCTCCTCTTCCTCTTGCTCAATGATGAGATCAAACCGTTCATCCTTAATGTTGGCTCCATCCCCGACAGTTCGAGCTTCAGGTGTTTGTCTAGTTTGATCTTCCATAATTACATCACTGGGATCTTCACAAACGGCATCGGGGACACGAACCACAGCACTGCGAAGCCTACTGGCTCTTCTTGTTATCAACGTCTCAGTCTCTTCCGAAATGAAAATTTTGTTTGTTAGCACACACAAGTTTAAAGAGTCATGTTGCCAAACTTGAAGAGCTTATGAGGAAAAGACACCTCCACATTCATATGGGATATCTGCGTAACTATTATATCGGAGGTTATCATCAATTCCTTTAATCACCGCATGACCTGGTTACGTGCGAATCATTATTACCATTGTTTGAAGGTGATAAGTTCGAGTATAGCGGTTCTAAAGGAGTTGCTTACCTGATGCTTCCCCGCATTGATCCACTATCCAGTGAAGAACGTGACTTTTAGATACCCCGTGGTTTAATGCTTTAAATATAAGTTCTTGATATGATAAGGAAAATTTGAATCCAGTACCTTATTCATCTCCCTCCCCGACGATCTCCTGAAAGTCCTCTTGCGCGCGCTGCATTTGACCAACAGTTGACCGCGAGCGCTGTTCTTGCTCTTCAAGACTCTTCTTCAAAGCTTCTTGAATTTGGCGTTCCTCCTCCGGCTTCTCATTTCTGGCTCTTTCTTCGGCCATGGATTTAGACTCTGCAATCGCCCCTTCTTCAATAAGATCCTCCAATTCCTCCACTGATTCCACGCTATCTGTGATATATATACACTATCAAAAATGGCACACGCGATGCGTCTGCAATCACCACTGGCATAAAAAAAAAATCAAATTGCGACATATATACACATAAAATTTGGCTGGATTATATTATTTTGTAAAATGTCAATGAATAGATTACACGACTGTCTTTTCTCAAAAAAAAAAAAATAATACACGAATATATGAAAGAGCAATAACTTTTATTGAAAGGAGTTAAATACATTACATAATGAAAATGAATGAAAACTCGTAGGTATACTATGAAGCTGACAGAAGTACGTCGTTGTCGACAACATTCTTAGTATCCGACCCTTTATTTCAACGGATAATTCCATCTTTCACCAGCACCTTTGTTGTATTTTTGGAGAAATGCAACATGCAACTGCCCGTGACTGAAAACATGTTCCCAGAGATAAATGCCGACATGTGGGATTGTCTGACCTTGCGCGTTGTTGATGGTTAGTGAAAAACTAAGCCGAATTGGGAATTTCCGTCGCGTCATATCGAATGGTAAGCTCACATTCTCTACTGGTTTTAACGAAATACGATAGTGGGGAACTCTAGTACTTTTGAAGTGCCCAGCCAAATTATGCATCAATGAAATACTCCTTCATACCACGGCATATCTACAATATCCAGTTGAAGTGAAACTAATCAACTAATCACAATGCCTTATTTATTTAATTAAATTCTAATATAAGCAAGTAAGTTGCTAACTAAAGTAAGTGCCATCCGAATTTTTGCAAAAAAAGTTAAGTGTAATCTAAGACTTTATTTACGGAATCATTTTCGACTATCTACAATATCAAACAGATCGCTTTGCTACTTATATTTTACTCACTTCACTTTACTTATTTTCTCAATAACTGAATTCCACTTATTTCACTAACTTCCCACAACCTAGCAAAAAACTACTTACATGAGAGTGACTCAGCTAAGACCGAAGAAGTGAATCCAGGAAATTGAGCCACGAATGAACGGCAATGGTAACCAGAGAGCACGAAACTGAGACACAACATAAGTTTCAATAGGTACTTATATGATCCGATAACAGTGAAATAAGAAAGTTCTTCTCATTTTTCTTTTTCACAGTGAAATAAGAAAAAAATTACAGCCTCTGAACAAAAGAGGAAAGTCTGGCACAAAACTAAGTTAGTATTGAATCATCCTGCACTATGGGTTAGCTGATGTACCACACTATTTGTCTCCCTGAAAACATGATGGATGGAGAAGCTGAAACAATTACGTCCAGTGAATTCATATTAGTGTTCGGGGGTGTGTGATTTTTCTTTTTGTATTTAAATTGTGTAACTTAGTGCATGTTTGGCACAGTGAGACAAGGACTGACCTGAATGCCAAGAACGACTACTCAGCCCCGGCAAACTAACCCGAGAGCACAACCGATAAAAACCTGGATAACAAACAAATATTGTGCAGCCAACAGACTTTTTTCCAGTATTAATAATGCGAAAAAACTAAACCAGTGAAGAAAGTAGAAGTGACAGAGAGACAAAGAAATACAAAACAGAAAGTAACAATTATTTGGGCTCTGGCCTGAGTGCAAAGAACGTCTAACCAACCCCGGAAACTTCCTCGAGAGCTGATAACGACCAAATCCTGAAAGATAAATAAACATAAACAGGTGATCGATTCACTAAAACAGCGAACAAAATGAAAGTAATTGAGAGACGAAGAAACTTAAAACTCAAACCACCAATTGGTGAACTCACCGGAGTGTGAAGAACAACAAGTCGACCCATAAAAACCGACTTCGGAGCCCAAAACGGAAAAATCCTGTGTAAACAGTGAAATAAATTGAAGCAATTGAGAGAAAAGAACATTCACACATCCACCTTTTGTTATACAAACTCACATATAAGAGCAAATTGAGAATGAAGTGACGGTGAATCTTAAAGGGAATTCAAATTCTAGTGTAACAATGTGATAACCCAGAGCCAAGGAATGCAAACTTTATTGTTCAAATGAAGCCAATGGTTGAGAAACGGGAGGAAAGACTATAGACTGAGCACCAAACTGAAACTACGAAAAAAGAAAACACCAAACAAATCAAAATTAATTACAGTGACAGAACTACTAAACATACCAAACCAAGATTAATTTCTTCAATTGAGTACGTCTAGAGGTAGTTAGGCGAACTTCAGACTGTTGCAAGGAAATGGAATGAGTGCTTGAGATTGAAACAAAAGAAGAAGAAAAATGAAAGAATAATAGCATGTAACAGAGTACAACAAAACCAGGAGAAAAATGTTGGAACAAAAATTATGGCATGTGGCGTTTCAGGATCTGAACTGGAAAAAAATTTGCGGACAGACCCGAGTGGCATGAACAGCTAATATACCCCAATAACAACAAATCGACCCACAAAAACCTTGATAGCCCAGCACCGACAGAACATATGTCAAACAATGAACGACATTGAAGCAATTAAGAGAAAGAAATCGAAAAATGAAACAATAAATTACTTACCTGAGTGCCAAGAACCACTAATAGACCCCACGAACAACAAATCGACCGACAAAAACAGTCTTGAGAGCCCAGCAAACAGTGAACAAAATTGAAGCAATTGGGAGAAAGAAATCGAAAACTGAAATAACAAATTACTTACCTGAGTGCGAAGAACAACTAATCGACATAGAAAATTCAATTTTAGAGGCAAGGGCGAACAAAACCAGGAAGATAAATTGTCTGGGGTGAATTAGTAAATTGGGGTGTAGGCGTAAGTCGTCTGCATCATCGGTTTTATGGGAGATGAACAATGGTCTGTTGGAAAACTTCAAAAAACAAAAAGAAACTTAAAAAAAATGGTCTGTTGGAGATGTTGCAAACTGGGGGACGTGGGTTACGTGAAATTTGGGGATGTGGGTTACCTGAAATTGGGGGATGTGGGTTTTGTAAATCAATTTGACCATTATGCCCTTATATGTGATAAATACTTTGTTTACTTTTCACATGGTAATTAACAACATATTTGGGAGGGCAGAATTTTGAGGTCAAAAATGTGACGGGCTTCACTTTTTTTATTTCACCAAACTTGGCGTTTGTTTTTTATATTAGTATAGATATGCGCATTATGAGAAAATGACTCATACTATTTGAAGAATAACGGAAATGCGATGTTACTGACTTCTCTCATAGCAAGGGATGTATCAGGTTTGTACTCCACAAAGTCCTCTGTGTTGCGTTGTCGCATGTCAGCAACTTTACCTCTTCCTCTGGTCTCCACTCTCTCTCTTGGAGCAGGGTTGTTCTTTGGAACGGGGTAGTTCCTTGGGCGATTTACTTGCCTAGACACTCTGAGGCCCATCACGTCTGCTGAAGGTTCATCACAAGCTTTCTTCTTCCTTGGATTCTTATCAGATTCGGTGATCAATAAGATGAAGTTTGCAAGCGCGTTCCAGACCTGATCCTGGATTTCTTGAGGCATTCTCATCTCAGGCTCAATAGCGACATTTGATTTGTCTTTTGCACGCAGGACGTCGGCAAATCCTGTACTTCGATCCCCAGACGCGTATCTCCTGAAACAGCACTATAAAACAACAAGTTTTAGTATCGCATATGCTCGCATCGCACTCAAGAATGAGGAGAAGGAATCGTTGAAGTTACCTTGTTGAAATCGTTAGCATAAGTCCTCCTCGCATTATAAGACTCCTTCTTCACCACATCTGCCTTTTCTCCCAAAATCAACTCCGGACACAGATGGTGTTCTCTGTCTAAAAAAGAATAGAAACTGTATTGAGTCGCGTGCCTGGAGCATGACGACTTGAATGGACAATCCCCAATTCTGAGGGCAGGAGCCTTGATGGGCTGGAATTGAAGTTTGGACCTCATATGGAGGCGAGTTTGCGCATTCCAGAATGCGACCCAATTGTGAGTCAACTCTACTTGCCTTTCTCGGGAAGGTTGGGTCAGAGGAAGCATGATAATCAGTAAGTCATTACACTTACCATATAGTAACCTCTTGTAGCAGCCGCGAACAACCGAGTCATAGTACAAAGGAGGAGCCACCACATCAAAGCCCAATTGGGGGATTACTCGAGCTGGATCGTAGTGAACCGTTATCAGTTTATGACTTGAGCATTCTAGAAGGGCCTCGTACTCAGTAAGGGAGGGAAAGTATCCTCTTCAACACCAGTTGACGAATCTGGAGTAGCAACGCGAGCCCTTGGAGATATGCGAGGGAGAAAATGGTGTGTCTTTATCAGGATACATGGCTTCATGATGCACGATGTTCTCCAAGGCCAGAACGTAAGGCCTAGCCAAAAATTAACTGACATTGTCGCACATCAAGACAAATGAGCGTTTCACGCCTTTTGTTTTGTACCAACACCATGCGCACGTACAGAGAAACTCTTTCTTGGCACTCGGCACATTCCACTTTTCAACATAAGTTGGAATTGGAGCGTATATAGTCCATCTCTCGAACACCCACATCGACAGAAACGCAACGTTGACGTAAGTTACGATGTTAACTCTACCTTGGGACTGTTCAGCATGCGTCATGGCCAAGTCCAGACGATAATAAAAAGACCCAAGGACCAAAGGCCCTAATGCCACCTTTTGACCAAGAGAAAGGCGAAATGCAAGCGCGAGGACGTGGGTGAACACACCGTCATGAGGGTGTCCATCTATGAGATACCTCGAGATTCAGACACAGAGGAAACCGCACAATGAATAGGCGGAGCCTCTTCCTTCCAGCAAAGTTGACGCGTCTTTATTCATCTTCAATATTTCTTGAGCAATCTTTTGCTTTGCGAAGTCAGGGAAGAAATAAGTAATCCGCTTCGACCACAGATTCTTCGCGCTTGTTTTAAATAGCAGGTGCTTCTCCGAAGGGGTGGTCAAGATCCATCTTGTGGTCGTACTTTTTTTTTATTACCCTATACACTCCTTCATCTGATCGAAGAGGAGGATCTCATCGTCTAAATCCAAAGGGGCCGAAAAGGTTCACTGAAACAACCCGGGATCTCGGTTCAGGGTTAAAGAGACAATCGATAACCAAAAGTAGAAATATAGTTACGAATAATTACATTTTATTTAATAAATACAACAAACTTAAGAAGATACGTTTACAAATGTAATGCGATTGAAATAAGCTATGTGAACTACTAAGTAATCTAACTTAAGCTAAACTTCTTTGTCTCGATTCACGTTCCCATCCCCCACCTTGATTGATGACCTGCGGTTTTAAAATGGCAACACCCGACGGAGTTTTGAAGAAAATAATCAGTCAAAACTGAGTAAATACATACTACGACATGTACAGCAACGAGTGGCACGAAAGCATGAGTTGAAACAAAACAGAAGATTTAAAACAATAATAGTAACATGTTGGGGATTTTTGAACAACTGAAAGTAACCGAATAACAAAACCTCTCAGTTTAAGAACTTTAAGAAACCATAAGTATTCAGTGAGATCTCCAGAGTAAACAAGTCCATTTGAGTTGATAATGATATTAATTCACGAGTAGCATATGCTTTTCAGTTCATTTAATTATATTAGGCAATCAAGAGCCACAAACAACATCAATAGAGTAATCAATCTTTCTTTCAATTACAATTTAACCATTAAGTTAGCTGAGGCATGTCCAGAGCCACCAGCAGGATCGATGTAGACAGAGGGATCACGAAGTAATCACAAAGGGCTCCTTCTAGGGTCTATCAAACCCTATTTCACCCGAGCGTTAAGGGAGCCCATTCGTCAACCCCGCTAACAACATTAGCTAAAAGGCCTTAAGTGTCGACACCCCTATACCGTAGTGACCCTTACAAGTATAAGTAGCACTCTATAGCTCTATAAACCCCTTGGCCTCAATATCTTGATACATTTTGGCTCATCAGGGGCGGATTTGTGAACATTAACGTTCTATCCAATAATAAGAAGCATTGCTTCAATGGTTTTAGCCATAAGAAAATGGAGGATCGCTTGACGCCTCCCATTCATAACAGTACTCTGTACATCGTCCTAAGTCTATTAGAGGTATTTTATTTCTTCTCTTTCACATAACCAGAATCAGAATATCAACATTTCACAAGTAATTTCCGAGAGTTCTCAAAGGAGATGAATAAAATAGTTTAACAACATTCGAGTGGAAAACATGCATTCTCATACGTTTTCATATAACAAGCATTCATTTGAAACATCACACACATGCACACATTTGATATGAAAAGGTCGTACATATTTACTTTCCTCTGGGCCATGAAAGGTGCAAAGCAAAGCTAGCACTCCTACAACGCTCGTCTCATATGAGTCCGGGTCTCACAGTCAATGCAGCGATACGAACACGTACGTCTATTTGGTACGAGCACAATTGTTGGATATAAACAAGTCAAGTATACAGTCTATTAGCATTTACCCTCTAAGGTTGTATGCAAGAATGCAATGGAATGCGGGTCGTGCAAGATAAATGACCAAAACGCCCCTAATACTCCAAAACTGTCCATTACCGTCTCTAACTCTGCCTGGACCCCAAGTTATACTCATACTGGCCCAATAACATACAAGAATGACTCATAAATCTCCCATATGAACTTAGCAACGAAATCTACAATTTTGAGTAAATTACACTTAGTCCCCTAAAGTTTGCTAAAATTATAGAAAGACCCCACCATTGATTTGATAACTCCCGAGTCAAATACTTCCTTCTTAAGACTTCAAATATCCTTCTAAGTCAAGTTTTTGTCTCAAAACATTAACCTAGTCTCAAGTAGTTCAAGTGTGAAGTTTTAATTAAATTCACATAGGCCCCCGAAGTTTAGTAAAACTGCAAAAAGACCCACCACATTTGACTTGGTCCACTTACACACAAGTACTCCAAATACGCATACAATACATGCTGACGAACTCCAAGTTACTAAACGAATCTCACTTCAAAGCTAAGTGAAATAACTAATTTGCCCCTCCTGTACAGTTCAGTCAGACTAAGGTTTTCGAAAAGTCAAACTTGCTCAAACTTGATATGAAGACCCAGTATATGAATACGAACAAGTTTCGTGAAGAACGTTAAGGCCAGAAATTTCATTCAAATGGTCCAAACCGAATATCAAAGATAGCGAAAAGTCGTTTCAAGTAGTCAACTTTGCGGCTGATTTCTAATCAAATGAGAAGGATTTTTGAGAGACTGGAAATAAGGTTTTGAAGATTACAGTTCAAGGATTCCAGAACATATTTGTACTCCTAGAAAGTCCAAGTATTCAAAGAGATATCGCTACTCAAAGTTGGACAAAAATTCCGATTCAATACTTAGAAAAATCCACTAGTGCTTCAAGAGTTCAAACTAGAAACTTTAGGCTCGTTTTGTGAGAAATCCGTTACAAATGTGAAGATGACCCTGAGACGATGAAATGAAGTATTATGTATCAAATTTACATAGGAGAAAACTGATCTAAATTTCAATAATTTTCGAAGAAGATACAATGGTTAGAAAATGGGTGTTTCACCATAGGATTCTATACTTGGAAAATTTTGACCACTTGACAGCCTAGAACACAGCACGAAATCAGCAACTTCAACATGATTTTTAGGTAGTTTAGAAACCGAATTAGACAAAATTAAAAACACGAAAGTTGTAGACAATCATCCGAGGATTCCAGAAAGCTAAAGATCACTCAAAACGGATTACAAACGAAGGAGATACAGGCATTTGAACAGAGGAGGTTTATGAACCCAAAAACCATGAACTACAAGAATCAAACTATGATGATTTTTTATTAAATTCACGATTGGATGATCTAAACGTGTTCTATACATGATAAGGAGCATGATCAAGCTTTCAATCGATCAAAACAAGAAAGAAAAGGGTCTGTACCGAGCTCCGACGAACTCCTCGCCATTCTGGGTTTATTGAAGGGTCTTGAGATGTCTATAGGTCATAGGGGAAGTCGCATGGAGGGGAAGAACGGCCCAGAACGAAGCGAACGCCGAAGCTCGACGTTCACCGGCGGTCCATGTCGGGTTTCCAAACCCAGACTCCGGCGAAGGGTCAATACGTCGACCCATAGCTTGTTTTTGGGTTCCCTAGTTGTGTGTGGTCACGAGGATCATAAATCCAATACCCAATTTGATTAATTTTCAACAAGGAAGAAGAATTGATTGATCAAAACAACTAGGGTTCATGAGTGTTACCTTTGATTTTCACCTCAAAACTCGGTGAAATCTCAAATTAATTTGTGCATTTTACTCCAGGTGTTGGTGGCTACCTCCGGTAGTAGCAGAATCGTGAAAGAAGGAGTGGTGGAGGTGGTGGCTGTGTTGGCGATGGTTGTAACACCCCTAATTCCCGAGAGTGTTCTTAAGTGAAATATCAAGTCTTTGGAGGCGAATTTGTAAATTGTCTGTCACGGCTTTATAGTTGGCATTTTGGAGCGTTGGCAATATTTGGAGGTTGTTAGAATTATTTTGAAGCACTTGAGATATTTGGGGTGGTTGTGCGGTTCTCCAAAAGTAAGTAGAACCTCTAAATCTAGTTTGTACCCCAAACTTTAGGAAAACTACACTTTCGCCCCTTTTTCATGTGAGAAACTTGTCAAACTTCATTTGAAACCTCTTCCCTCATGTGGAAACACCATCCTATCCTTCCCACATCCTGAAGCAGTTGAGAAATCACCAAAAACACCATTTTTCTCACAACCTCCTTCTCCCTCATGAACATCACCATGAACCACTACCACCACAACCAAAGAACTCCACCATAAGGCTTCCTCTTTCCGACCTGCTGCTACCGGAGGTAGCCATCGATCCCAGGAGTAAAATGCACAAAACGATTTCAAAAAACAAGGAGTATCAAGGGAGAAATTCGGGTTGGAAGGTAAGAACCCTAGTTTCAGTTTTTCATCGATTTCTCCCTCCTTGTTGTAACCCAACACAATTGACCCACATATTCTTGTTCCTTGTGTCGAGGCGAACTTGGGAAGCACAAGCACGCCCTGCAAATCGCCGGACTTTGCTCCAGCCACCGTGCCGCCGCCGCCAAACCTCCATGGCCGACCGGAAATGGTAACTCCTTCATTTCTCCACCAAATTCGATGTTCCTCACATCAATGTGATCCCCATGACCTTAGGAATGCATTAGAAGCATCGAAACCTTCCCAGGTTTTGGTTAGGTTCGAGTTTGATTTCATGTTTCACTCACTTTGTTAGTTTTTCCGACATGCAAAGTGCCCCGTTAAAATGCTTGTATCTCCCTCAATTTTTATCCGATTTGAGCGATCCTAGACTTTTTGGAATTCTCAAAAAATTGGCTACAACTTTCATGTTTAAAATTTTTACCAATTCAGTCTCTAACCCAGCCAAAAATCGAGTTGAAGTTGTTGTGTTCGTGTGTTTGAGCTGCTTGTTCATGCTGAGTTTTTCCCACCTGCATTTTTTGTCCAACTTTGGACTGATGTATCTCCCTCGTTGTTAATCCGTTTTGGATGATTCTTAGCTTTTTGGAAAGCCTGGACATAGTTCTACAACTTCTATGTTGATTTCTTGGTTTGATTTTGCCTCTAAACAACCTTAAATTGGAGTTGAAGTTGATACATTTCATGTTCTTGAATCTGTCCGGAATCAAAAAAAATCTAAGTGTTGGGCTTTGGGTTGAAGCAGCCAATTTCAAACGATCATAACTCTCTCAATTATTCATGAAATCTTTTGTTTCATTTTCCTATGTGTAGCTGGAACATAATACTTTGAATCATCGTCTCTGTGTCATCTTCAAATTTATAACGGATTTCTCACAAAACGAGCCTAAAGTTGCTAGTTTGAACTCATGAAGCACTATTGAATTTTTCTAAGTATTGAATCGGAATTTTTTTCCAACTTTGAGTAGCGATATCTCTTTGAATACTTAGAAACTCTAGGAGTTCAAATATGTTATGGAATACTTGAACTGTCATCTTCAAAACCCTATTTCCAGTTTCTTAAAACTCCTTCTCAATTGATCAGAAATCAGTCGCAAAGTTTACTACTTGAAAGGACTTTTCACTATCTTTGATATTCGGTTTTGACCATTTGAATGACATTTATGGCCTTAGCGTTATTCACGAAACTTGTTTGTATTCATATTCTGAGTCAAAATATCAGTTTTGACCAAGTTTGACTTGTTGGAAACCCTAGTTTGACTGAACTGTATAGGAGGGGCGCAGAGGTAAGTACATACGGCCTTTGATTATCAAAATGCTTGTATGTGTGTGATGTTTTAAGTGAATATTTTTGTTATATGAAAAAGTATGAGAATGCATGTTTTCCACTCGAAAGTTGTTAAACTATTTTATTAATCTCGTTTGAGAACTCTCGGAAATTACTTGTGAAATGTTGATATTCTGATTCTGGTTATGTGAAAGAGAAGAAATAAAATACCTCTAATAGACTTAGGACGATGTACAGAGTACTGTTATTAATGGGAGGCGTCAAGCGATCCTCCATTTTCTTATGGCTAAGACCATTAAAGCAATGCTTCTTATTATTGGATAGAACGTTAATGTTCACAAATCCGCTCCCGATGAGCCAAAATGTATCAAGATATTGAGGCCAAGGGTTTTATAGAGCTATGGAGTGCCACTTATACTTGTAAGGGTCACTACGGTATAGGGGTGTCGGCACTTAAGGCCTTTTAGCTAATGTTGTGAGCGGGGTTGACGAATGGGCTCCCTTAACGCTCGGGTGAAATAGGGTTTGATAGACCCTAGAAGGAACCCTTAATGATTATTTCGTGATCCCTCTGTTTACATCGATCCGACTGGTGGCTCTGGACATGCCTCAGCTAAATTAAACTGTTGATTGAAGTCGAAATTAAAAATTGACTACTCTATTAATGTTTTTTGTGGCTCTGGATTGCCCTAATCAATTGAAATGATTTGAAATGCTTTGGCTACTCATGAACTAAGTTATTCTCTTAAATGGACTTGTTTACTCTGGATATGTTACCAAGTACTCGTGGTTTCTCAATGTTATTAAATTGAGAGGTTTTTGTTACTCAGTTACTTCCAGTTGTTCCAAATTCTCCACATGATAGTTTTACTGTTTAAATCTTCTGATTTGTTTCAACTCATGCTTTCGTTCCACTCGTTGCTTTACATGTCGTAGTATGTATTTACTCAGTTTTTACTGATCAATTTCTTCAAAATTGCGTCGGCTTTTGCCATTTTAAAACGCAGGTCATCAACCAAGGTGGAAGATGGGAACGCGAATCGAGACGAAGACGTTTAGCTTAAATTAGATCACTTAGTAGATCACATAGAATATTTTAAATCACATTAAATCTGTAAACTTATCTTCCCAAATTGTTTTATTTATTAGCTAAACTGTAATATTCGTGAACTTATTTCTACTTTTGGTTATCGATTGTCTCTTTAATCCTGAACCGAGATCCCATGTCGTTTCAGTGGTGGTTGTATGGTGGAGAAAAAGAAGATGATGAAGATGATGTCTCTCTCTCTCTCTCTCCTTCTCTCTCTCTCCCTCTATAATCTGATGGTGGGCGATGTGAAGAAGAAGTTACCACCTCACCTAGAGAAGTGTCAAAATGAGATTGCCAAGTGGCTTTCATGCAAGGGGGGTGAAAGTGTATTTTTCCAAACTCTAGGGTATATATTCTACTTAATTTCAGAGAATTACACAAACACCTCAAATATTTCTAGCGCCTCTAATTCATTCTAACAACTTCCTAATATTGATAACACTCCAAAATTCCAACTTTAAACCCGTGACAAACTATTTACAAATTCACCCCCAAAGTCTTGATATTGCACTAAGAACTCTCCCAGGAATTAGGGGTGTTACAGTCTATCCACCTTAAAAGAATCTTCGTCCCCGAAGATCTCGTACTATAATTACCCTCATACATGAAATGCACATGAAATGTAGCACAGTGACTCAGTCTATTTGACTTGGCCAGACAAGTACCTAAACCGCTCTGGTCGAATGTTCTGCTCCCAAAAGATGGCTTCCTTAGACGGTCAGCTAGAAACACCTTAATTGGAAGAAATTCCTCATTCTCACTCCACACGGCGAGGTCTATACTACATAACAGCCTAAACTCGCTTCACATTAGGGTTTCATATAATATTAGCTCAAGTAAAAAGGGTCGCACTGAATTTTGAAAAGCTAGACCAAAATGCAATTTCTCACGTTTACAAAGCAATTTGAAAATATTCTAGAATTTAAACAAATATCAAAACGTTTAGAAAAACACTTTGATCGAAACTAACACGTAATTTTTCTTGGCTCATACGCATTAAAAATGTGGTCTTACCTGTATAGGATTAGATACACCAATGATATCAAGTGTTCCACGCATACGAGGGGGAAAAGAATACTATGTGTCGTCACACACGTGTCTCTCCATCACAACTCGCATGTGTTTCTAATGTTCCAACTTAGCCTACACAGCGGGTACAACTTATAGTACCGTCGTACTAACAGTCGCGCCAGCGGACTGGTAAACAAAGCGATCCATATCACTTGGCATTTGGTAGCTCGAAACGCCAACATTTTTTTTTAGGAAACCATTTTATTTATTTATTTTATTATTATTTTTTAAGAATACTTTAATGTGAAAGCTTTCATTTTTTTTAAAGAACCATGTCAAATTAAGTCGAAATGAAACAAGACAAAGCACAGTCTTAAACGTCGCCGTTCGTAGGTAAGAAAAGAATAGGTTAGGGTCTTCTAAGTCAAACGTTGATACTCTCATGCCGATAAAGTAATATGAAAACATACATAGTCATAGATACGCATTACACAACAAAAGCAAGCATTTCTATATAAATAAGTGTGTCACAAAAGAACAACACTTGTAAATAGCAAGTAATTTTTAACAAATCACGTCTCTATGAGACGCTAACATTTAATCAACGAATACGGTACAAATCGAGTTGCACAAAACTTAAGTACCCAGACTCCCTGACGGCTTGTTTACTTCATTTATTCCCAAATTAAGTTATCCTATTCAATTTTAAAATTTTGAAAACATTTTATATTTCTTATTCTCTACTAATGGAAATCGAAAAGTCACTTTAACCGGAGAACCGATGCTCTGATACCAGCTGAAACAACCCGGGATCTCGTTTCAGGGTTAAAGAGACAATCGATAACCAAAAATAGAAATATAGTTACAAATATTACATTTTATTTAATAAATACAAAACTTAAGAAGATAAGTTTACAAATGTAATGCGATTGAAATAAGCTATGTGAACTACTAAGTAATATAACTTAAGCTAAACTTCTTCGTCTCGATTCACGTTCCCATCCCCCACCGTGATTGATGACATGCGGTTTTAAAATGGCAACAGCCGAAGCAGTTTTGAAGAAAATGATCAGACAAAACTGAGTAAATACATACAACGACATGTAAAGCAACGAGTGGCACGAAAGCATGAGTTGAAACAAAACATAAGATTTAAAACAATAATAGTAACATGTTGGGGATTTCGGAACAACTGAAAGTAACCGAATAACAAAACCTCTCAGTTTAAGAACTTTAAGAAACCATAAGTATGCAGTGAGATCTCTAGAGTAAACAAGTCCATTTGAGTTGATATCGAAATTAATTCACGAGTAGCATATACTTTTCAATTCATTTCATTAGATTAGGCAATCAAGAGCCACAAACAACATCAACAGAGTAATCAAACTTTCTTTCAATTCCAATTTAACCATTAAGTTTAGCTGAGGCATGTACAGGGCCACCAGCAGGATCGATGTAGATAGAGGGATCATGAAGTAATCACAAAGGGTTCCTTCTAGGGTCTATCAAACCATATTTCACCTGAGCGTGAATGGAGTCCATTCGTCAACCCCGCTCACAACATTAGCTAAAAGGCCTTAAGTGTTGACACCCCTATACCCTAGTGACTCTTACAAGTATAAGTAGAACTCTATAGCTCTATAAACCCCTTGGCCTCAATATCTTGATACATTTTGGCTCATCGGGGGCGGATTTGTGAGCATTAACGTTCTATCCAATAATTAGAAGCATTGCTTCAATGGTCTTAGCCATAAGAAAATGGAGGATCGCTTGACGCCTCCCATTGATAACAGTACTCTGTACATCATCCTAAGTCTATTATAGGTATTTTATTTCTTCTCTTTCACATAACCAGAATCTGAATATCAACATTTCACAGGTAATTTCCGAAAGTTCTCAAAGGAGATGAATAAAATAGTTTAACAACATTCGAGTGGAAAACATGCATTCTCATACAATTTCATATAACAAGCATTCATTTGAAACATCACACACATGCGCACATTTGATATGAAATTGTCGTACATATTTACTTACCTCTGGGCCATGAAAGGCGCAAAGCAAAGCTAGCACTCCTACAACGCTCGTCTCATATGAGTCCGGGTCTCACAGTCAATGCAGCGGTACGAACACGTACGTCTATTTGGTACGAGCACAATGGCTGGATATAAAGAAGTCAAGAATACAGTCTGTTAGCATTTACCCTCTAAGGTTGTATGCAAGAATGCAATGGAATGCGGGTCGTGCAAGATAAATTACCAAAACGCCCCTAATACTCCAAAAAGGTCCATTACCGACTCTAACTCTGCCTGGACCCCAAGTTATAGTCATACTGGCCCAATAACATACAAGATTGACTCATAAATCTCCCATATGAACTTAGCAAACGAAATCTACATTTTTCAGTAAATTACACTTAGGCCCCTAAAGTTTGCTAAAATTACAGAAAGACCCCCACCATTGATCTGATAACTCCCGAGTCAAATAATTCCTTCTTAAGACTTCAAATATCCTTCTAAGTTAGGTTGTTTGTCTCAAAACATTAACCTAGTCTCAAGTAGTTCAAGTGTGAAGTTTTAATTAGATTCACATAGGCCCCCGAAGTTTAGTAAAACTGCAAAAAGACCCCCCACATTTGACTTGGTCAACCATTGCCCATAATTACATACAAGTACTCCAAATACGCATACAATACATGCTGACGAACTCCAAGTAACTAAACGAATCTCAATTCAAAGCTAAGTGAAATAACTAATTTGCCCCTCCTGTACAGTTCAGTCAAACTAGGGTTTTCGAAAAGCCAAAATTGGCAAACTTGATATTAAGACTCTGAATATGAATACGAACAAGTTTCGTGAAGAATGTTAAGGCCAGAAATGTCATTCAAATGTTCAAAACCGAATATCAAAGATAGAGCAAAGTCGTTTCAAATAGTCAACTTTGCGACTGATTTCTGATCAAATGAGAAGGATTTTTGAGAGACTGGAAATAGGGTTTTGAAGATGACAGTTCAAGGATTCCAGAACATATTTTTACTCCTATAAAGTCTAAGTATTCAAAGAGATATCGCTACTCAAAGTTGGATAAAAATTCTTATTCAATACTTAGAAAAATTCACTAGTGCTTCAAGAGTTCAAACTAGAAACTTTAGGCTCGTTTTGTGAGAAATCCGTTATAAAAGATGACCCTGATACGATGAAATGAATTATTATGTATCAACTTTACATAGGAGAAAACAGATATAAATTTCATTAAGTTTCGAAGAAGATACAATGGTTAGAAAATGGGTGTTTCACCATAGGATTCTATACTTGGAAAATTTTGACCACTTGACAGCCTAGAACACAGAACGAAATCAGCAACTTCAACATGATTTTTAAGTAGTTTAGAGACCGAATTAGACAAAATTTAAAACACGAAAGTTGTGAAAAATCATCAGAGGATTCCAGAAAGCTAAAGATCACTCAAACCAGTTTAAAACGAAGGAGATACAGGCATTTGAACAGGGTAGGTTTATGAATCCAAAAACCATGAACTACAAGAATCAAACTATGACGATTTGTTATTACAGTCACGATTGGATGATCTAAGCATGTTCTAGACATGATAAGGAGCATGATCAAGCTTTCAATCGATCAAAACAAGAAAGAAAATGGTCTATGTTGGTGGTGGTGGTGAAGGTGGTGGCTGTGTTGGTAGTGGTGGTTGTATGGTGGAGAAGAAGAAGAAGATGATGTCTCTCTCTCTCTCTCTCTTTCTCTCCCTCTCCCTCTACAATCTGATGGTGGGTGATGTGAAGAAGAATTTGCCATCTCACCTAGAGTGTTTTCAAAATGAGATTTTCAAGTGGCTCTCATGCAAAGGGGGTGAAAGTGTATTTTTCCAAACTCTAGGGTATAGACTAGAATTAGAGACTCTACTTAATTTCTGAGAATTACCCAAACACCCCCAAATATTTCTAGCGCCTCAAATTCATTCTAACAACTTCCAAATAACACTCCAAAATTCCAACTTTAAAGCCGTGACAAACTATCTAGAAATTCGCCCCCAAAGTCTTGATATTGCACTAGAACTTTCCGAGGAATTAGGGGTGTTACATCCACGTTTCCCATGTAGGGAAGTTCTAATAGAATTTCCACATCCTCGAGAGTAGGACCAGCTTCGAAGGTCGAGAATTGAAATGTGTGGGTTTTCTTTGAATACCTCGAACACAAGTTCATCGGCAGGTCGTTATCGAGCCTGACGCTCGACCTCTTAGTCGCGCGCACAGCATGATATATTCTGGCACGGGTGAGTTCGGACCCGTAATGTTCGAGGATGTACTATGTCCACCCTTCCATCCATTTCAGCTTCTCTGTCAAAGTTTGGTGGAGAATATCAGTGAAGGGATACAACCCAGCTTCGAGACCGAACCGGTTTACATCGTTGATGTTAACAAGATCCCAATCATCTCTCTCCGGTTTCAGTCGTCAAATGCAGAGCATCTTCTGCCAGGGAGCTTTTAAGCTTCTTTTCACTGATAGTTGCCAAGTATAAATCTTCCCCTCCCAAAAACAGGGCCTTGCACCACAAATCCTTGGGGATTTCTGGTAAGTCGGTTGCCTCTTTTGAAATTTTGGTGCGCGCCATCTCTATTGCATACATAACACAAGAAAAACGAGCATCAAAGATAAACCCAGATCTGCATGCCTGCTTGATTTGAATTTTAAAAATATGAGGATTGCGTTATTAAAAGAGGAGATCTGCTAACCTTGTCGTTGTCTAAACGTTTGAAGCGTTAGATTAGCGGTGTCTAACAGTTGATTGAAGGTTGCAATCTGAGTTTGAAGACTCTCTCTCTCATGCTCATAAACCTTGATGGCAACAGTGGCGTGAAAAGTTCTAACTGTTGGAGTGGAATGGTTTATATAGAGTCTTTTGAAGACCCTGACCATTCAAATCTTTTCGAATCAATCACTACCTCGGTAATCGGCATAAATATGTGAATTTCGTTCTCAATCCTCGTCATGCCATGCCCTAATAAAGGCAATACGATGTTACAGAGACCTAGGCAATGATGATTGCTTGTGGAGATATGGCTTTCGATTTTAATTTGAACTGATTCGAGAATCTGCATGGAGTCACGCACGACTGGGTTTGCGCGTTTACACAACGACGCGCGCGATACACGCGCAAAAGGGGGCTAATGTAGATAGTGCATTCCAGACAGATCAATCACCATCCACGTGGAAGCCATACAGGAGGTTCGATGATACTACAGTATCACTCTACACTCTTTATATTCACCCTTATCCACATGTGGGCTGTGACACAGGGTCGCCCTCGTATAATAACCGTGCGGGATTTGTAGGGTTCAAATGGCTTAGAGGCTAGAGTAAGGCACGTCGCACGCGAGTACGAGCTATTCTCGCGCGCGACCCTTGTCAATTGTCTGAGAGATTTGATGACCACGTAACCTATATACGCGGTCGACCATTAGAATGCTCCCTATATATACGGACGATCGTGTAATGTGTTGAGTATATAAGGGCAAATGTGCCGTTACGAGGAAGATATCTAGCCGCCATTTGCAGACGCATTAACTCCTCGTAACGTTCACTCCTATGCCCTATATATAGGAACATTGGCCTTCTGTGGCAGCTCTCGGATCTTTTGCTAATCATCATACCGTCTCTCTCTCAGACAATTAGCAAGAGCTTACTCTTCCCCCACACTTACTCTCAGTCTCTCCGTGCTTTGTTCTTTCTCTTGTCTGTTACAGGTGTACACTGAGATCTTCCCTACAGGATCCCCTTGTACACACCAATCTTTTACTTCTTTTTAGATCCTGCACATTTCGACAAATGTGAGATCCACATCCGGTATCCAATACCCAAGATGAAGAGCAAGTTATGTTGACATCTATAAAAAAATACCTGGTGGTGGTGGAATCACTATTCCAAGCCTTTTATCCTCCAGATACTTTGGGCAGTTCTTCTTCCAGTGTCTAGGCTGACTAGAGTAGTGACAAACACCCTTAGTCATGCCCTTGGCCAATGCCACCAATAGGCTTAAGAGAAACTTCTTTTTATTTGGCAACTGCCTTGCCTTTTCCTTTGGAAGTAGAAGCAAACATTTTGCCTTTCCCTTTGTGCACCATCATTATGGCCTTTCCATTTCCCTTGTCGATGCTTTGTTCAGCTGTCCTCAACATATTGAGTAGATCAAGCAGAGGCTTTACAATCTCGTTCATGTTATAGTTCATAATGAACTGTCCATAACTCTCAGGCAACGATTGCAAAACGATATATGTGGCAGACTCTTGACCCACCGGAAACTCCCGTCTTTCAAAATTCTCCAAGTACCCGATCATTCGGAGTACATGAGGTCCCACTAGGTTTTGATATGGTAAATAAGGCTCTAAATCAGTGGTTCAATTCTGTCTAGAATTGTAGTTCCATATTTTTAAGAAAACTTGAGTTTTTGAACTTTTAAGTGTTATGTTGGATTTATTTTGATAAATGAACATCATTATATGTGTATTAGTGACATAAGGTCTATGTGGCATGTAGAATTGCATTGGATTTTGAATGTGTAAATTGGTTGTAATGAGTATGTTATTCGTGTGATTGTAGATATCAGCCTCGTAGGAGAGAGTGGTTATCGTTGGAGTGCTAGGCTTACATTCTGGCTTTTGGTCGTAATCAATCCCAGTGATAAGTACATATGTGCGACTCTTACTCATCAAAATGTGAGTATTTGTTTGATTTCCTAAATGAATTTTTTTTATTGAAAAGTATGAAAAGCATGACTTATACTCGAAAATTGTTTGGATATTCATGAATCCTTTGTGAGAACTCTTGAAAATTACTTGTGAAATCTGATTTGGTTATGGTAAAGAGAAGAATTGAAACTCTTCTAATAGATTTTTGATGATGTACAGAGTTGTATTAATTATTTCTCCGGCCGAAGGCGCAAAGCGATCCTCCAATTACTTATGGCTACGGCCATTAAAGCAATGCTTCGTATTATAGGATAGAACCTTATTGTTCACGAATCCTCCCCCGACAATCCAAAATGTACCAAGGTATTGCGGCCAAAGGATTTGTAGAGCTATAGAGTGCTACTTATACTTGTAAGGGTCACTACGGTATAAGGGTGTCGGCGCTTAAAGCCTTTTAGCTATGAATTTTGAGCAAGGAGTGGCGTATTGGCTCCCTTAGTGCTTCGGTGAAATAGGGTTTGATAGACCCTATAAGGAACCCTTTATTATTACTTCATGACCCCTCTGTCTACATCGATCCTGTTGGTGGCTCTGGACATGCGTTAGCTAAACTTAATAGTTAATTGGATTTGAAAGGATGTTGACTACTCTATTGATGTTGTTTGTGGCTCTGGATGTGCCCTAATCGAATGAAATGAATTGAAAAGCATTGTCTACTCGTTATTTAATATCATCGTCAGTTCAAACTAACTTGTTTACTATTGATACTTTACTGGTTTAAGAATATATTGAATACTCGTGGTTTATTAACGTTTTAATGTTCAAAGGTTCTTGCTACGCGAGTACTTGTAATTGTTCAGAAATTCCCAATTCATTTACCTATTAATATTTCAAATCTCATTATTTACTTCAACTCATGCTTGTTTTCAACTCATTGCTTGACATGTCGTAGTGTGTATTTACTCAATTTTTACTGATTGTTTTCAAACTGCGGTGTCTGCGTTTTTTATTTCAAAACAACCACAGGTTAGTGCAGGCCGGGAAGGGAACGCCGATCGGAAAGAGGATTCGAGCATAATTTAGATCACTTAGCATGTCACGCATATTTACTTTTTAAACTTTTTCCGTAAGATTTTTTGTGTAATTTAACAAGAATGTAATCTTAATAGTTAGATGTACTTTTGTTATCGATTGTCGCATTAACCCTGAACCGAGATCCCGGAGTCGTTGCAGTTGGTATCTGAGCATTGGTTCTCCGGTTAAAGTGACTTTTCGATTTCCATTAGTAGAGAATAAGAAAGATAACACGTTTTCATAATTTTAAAATTAAGTAGGATAACTCAACTTGGGAATAAATCAAATAAACAAATCATCGAGGAGTTTGGGTACTTACGTATTGCTAAACTTGATTTGTACCATACTTGTTGATTAACTGATAACGGATAATTGAGATGTGATCCATGAAAAATTTACTTGCCTATTTACATGAGCAGTGCTTATGTGACATGCTTATTTATATCAGAATGCTTGCTATAGTTGTGTGATCCGTGTCTATGAGTCTTTATGTTTCTATGTTATTTTTTCGACGAGATAGTAGCGACGTTTTGGCTTAGAAGACCCTGAGACCATTATTTTCATACCTATGAGTGCAGATTTTAAGATAATACGTTGTTAGTTTCATTTTGAGTTAATTTGACATAGTCATTTTCAAAATTGGAAAGTTTTGACAAGAAATTATTTTCCTTTTTTTTAAATGGTGTTTCTGAAATTTGTTGGTGCGTCGAGCTACCAAATGCCAAGTGATATGGACCACTTTTTTACCATTCCGCTGGTGCAACTCTTAGTCGACGGTACTATAAGTTTACCCGCTGTGTAGGCTAAGTTGGAACATTTGAAACACATGCGAGTTGTTATGGAGAGGCATGTTGTGTGACGACACATGGTGTTCTTTTCCCCCTCGTATGCGTGGAGAACTTGAGGTGATTGGTTTATGCAAACCTATACAGGTAACACAACAATTTTAATGCGGATGAGTCGGGTAAAATGACATATTAGTTTCGATCGAAGTATTTTGTGTATAAAAGTTTCAAGAGTTGTTTAAATGCTAGAAATTTTTGAATCTCTTGTAAATGTGAGAACTTGTATGTTGGCCTACACCTTTCAAAATTTGGTTCAAACCATTTACTTGAGCTAATTCTATTTGAGTTCTTAATGTAATACGAATGATAAGAGACGTACCAACCGAGACGTGTTTCCCGTTAATATGAGGGTCGCATGTGCATTAGCATTGCATACAACTCTCATGTGCATTCGTTTCATCCTCGTGAAGTATGTTAGTAGTTTTACGCGAAAGGCTTTTTAAGCTTCAGGGACGAAGTTTCGTTTTAAGGGGGATACAATGTAATACCCGTATTTAAGTTAGGGTAATTTTGTCATTTTCGGAAAACTATTGGAGAATTTTGAGAAATTTATTTTTCAAACTTATTCTTAATTTATTCTTAGTTTGAAAGTATAAGGGTGTCATTGTACATGTATGATTATATAGAATTTTGTTTTGAGGTTATTTGTAGTTATTAAAACTTGGATAATTCTATATGAAACTTATTTGGTATATTTTGGAGATATTTGTAGTTTTCTAAAGTGAATAATGACAGTTATATAAAAAGTTGTTTATTCAAAATTATTTTGAAATTTTTAAATTTATGTACATTAACTTTTATGTGTTAGAATTTAATTAGAAATTATATTTCCACCCCTCAATTTTTGGCCTTTTTATTTCTACCTAATTGACTTTTAGGAGACTTATTATTTCTCTCCAAGCCTTTTCCACTAATTTGGGAAAGTCTCATTACAATATAGTTTCTCATCACCATTACACTCAATGTATACATACGTCCCATTACTACCATTTTTTTTCTTCACTCATCACTTTCACCGTAACTCTATCCCTTTTATTTTCATTTATTTACATCATATTCTCCTCAAGAACACTCCAATGACCTCTCTTCTCTCTCTCAAAACCCCATTCCTAGTTTAGGGTGTTTACCTCACAAAAACACCATCAAAACTTCATATTCTAGCCTCCAAAGAATGAAAAACTAAAGCCCAAGCTTGGTAGGATCATTGTGAAGAGTTCTTTCACCATTACACTCAAGAATTGGAGGCCAGTTTCACTCTTTCATTAAGCCCATTCTTGAATCTTGAGGTAAACAGTTCTTCTAGCCTTGAATTCAAGCTCGCATGTCTATGTTTTGCATTGATTATAAAATTTCATCTTTGATTTCTTTATTTTTATGACTGATTGTTCATTTCCATGGTTAAATCATGTGTTTGGCTTCAAAATTTATACCATTTCATAAAACCCACACTAGAACCACATGCACGTTGTGTTTTTTTTTGTTAATTGCACTTGAATCTCAAGAATATTTTGATAATTTGTTTCAAGAGTATATAAAAAATCTTATTCCATGCTTAAAACAATGTTATTTGGGTGAGAATCAAGTCTTCTTAAGTGATTTGTATCATTTCTACCAAACCTGATGATTTTTTGAAAAGCTTAGTCTGTGCAAAATGTGGTCTATCTTCAATTTTTATCTCTTTAGAATTTTCAAACCTTATATTTTATGAAAATAGACTAAGAGACGCTCGTTTAATAAAAATATCATCTTCATGACATTCTTAGTTAAGAAGATATGGTCCTTTGAACTTGCATGTTTTCTGAAACTCTGTTCCTGGACGAGTCTTGGCATTTTTATTGAAACCCTCATTTTCTAAAACTTTTGCCACCTCATATTTCTTGTGTTATAACTAGACTCATTAAGGACTAATTATGGAGATGATAAGCATTATATCTTTTTTCCGAGTTGTGGTAATCGTCTTTCGATGTTGAGATTTGCTTTCAGACTTGTCACTCCATAACACTTTTTTTTATATTCTATATTTATTTTTATAATATCTATTGATAATATTTTTGATGTTTCAAAAATTAGTCATAATTATACTATCATATGAATGAGTTTCATAATTTTAAGAAGTTTTTTTATATGGTAAATAGGGGTCTAAAGCCAGAGCTACAATTCTGTCTAGAATTGTAGTTTCACTCTATTTTAGAAACTTGAATTTTTGAATTTCAAGGTGTTATGTTGGATTATATTTGATAACTTAATATCATTATATGTGCATTTGTGACATATGGGCTATGTGGCATGTATGATTGCATTGCATTTTGGATGTGGGAATTGATTGTAATGCGTACGTTATACGTGCGATTGTAAACATCAGCCACGTAGGAGAGAGTGGTTGTCTTTGGAGTGCTAGGCTTACATTCTTGCTTTTCGTTGTGATCCATCTCAGTGGTAAGTACATATGTGCGACCCTTACTCATCAAAATGTGAGTATTTGTGTGATTTCTGAAACGAATATTTTGTTGATTAAAAAGTATGAAAAACATGATTTATACTCGAAAGTTGTTTGGATATTCATGAATCCTTTGTGAGAACTCTTGAAAATTACTTGTGAAATCTGATTTGGTTATGGTAAAGAGAAGAATTGAAACACTTCTAATAGATTTTGGATGATGTACAGAGTTGTATTAATTATTTCTCCGGCCGAAGGCGCAAAGCGATCCTCCAATTACTTATGGCTACGGCCATTAACGCAATGCTTCGTATTATAGGATAGAACCTTACTGTTCACGAATCCGCCCCCGAAAAGCCAAAATGTACCAAGGTATTGCGGCCAAAGGATTTGTAGAGCTATAGAGTGCTACTTATACTTGTAAGGGTCACTACGGTATAAGGGTGTCGGCGCTTAAAGTCTTTTAGCTATGAATTGGGAGCAAGGAGTGGAGTATTGGCTCCCTTAGTGCTTCGGTGAAATAGGGTTTGATAGACCCTATAAGGAACCCTTTATTATTACTTCATGACCCCTCTGTCTACATCGATCCTTCTGGTGGCTCTGGGCATGCCTCTACTAAACTTCACGGCTAATTGGACTTGAAAGAAAGTTGACTACTCTATTGATGTTGTTTGTGGCTCTGCATATGCCCTACTTAAATGAAATGAATTGAAAAGCATTGGATACTCGTAATTAATATCGTCGTCAGTTAAAAATAACATGTTTAAACTTTACTGATTTAAGAATATATTCAATAATCGTGGTTTATTAACGTTTTAATGTTCGAAGGTTCTTGCTACGCGAGTACTTGTAATTGTTCCGAAATTCCAAATTCATTTACTCATTAATGTTTCAAATCTCATGATTTACTTCAACTCATGCTTGTTTGCAACTCATTGCTTTACATGTCGTAGTGTATATTTAATTAATTTTTACTGATTGTTTTCAAACTGTGGTGTCTACGTTTGTTATTTCAACACCACCACAGGTTAGTGCAATACGGGAAGGGAACGCCGATCGAGACGCGGATGCGAGCATAAGTTAGATCACTTAACATGTCACACATATTTACTTTTTAAACTTATTTCCGCAAGATTTGTTGTGTACTTTAACCATAATTTAATCTTAATGATTAATTATCTACTTTTGGTTATCAATTGTCTCATTAACCCTGAATCGAGAGAATGGAGTCGTTGCAGTTGGCATCAGAGCATCGGTTCTCTGGTTAAAGTGAATTTTCGATTTCCATTATGAGAGAATAAAAAAGATAAAACGTTTTTGGAATTTTAAATTAACTAGGATAAATCAATTTTTGAATAAATGAAGTAAACAAGCCGTCGGGGAGTTAGGATACTTGCGTACATTTAACCTTGATTTGTACCGCACTTGTTGACTAACTATCACGGATAATTGAGATGTGGTCCATGAAAAATTTACTTGCCTGTTCACATGTGCAGTGCTTATGTGACATGCTTATTTATATCGGAATGCTTGCTATAATTGTGTGATCTGTGTCTATGAGTCTTTATGTTTCTATGTTATTTTTTCGACGATATAGTAGCGACGTTTTAGCATAGAAGACCCTGCGATCATTCTTTTCATACCTATGAGCATGACTTTTAAGATAATACGTTATTTGTTTCATTTTGAGTAAATTTGACATAGTCATTTTCAAAATTAGAAAAGCCATAAATTATTTTCCTTTTTTTAAATGGGGTTTTCTGAAA
Source organism: Linanthus parryae (assembly GCA_023055425.1). NCBI lineage: Eukaryota > Viridiplantae > Streptophyta > Magnoliopsida > Ericales > Polemoniaceae > Linanthus > Linanthus parryae. Next base: position 2,671,847 of record JALGPY010000015.1, read on the forward strand.
TGTGTTGGTGTGTCGAGCGACCAAACTCCAAGTGATGTGGACCAATTTGTTTACCAGTCCGCTGGCGCGACTCTTAGTACGACGGTACTATGGGTTGTACCCGATGTGTAGACTAAGTTGGAACATTTGAAACACATGCGAGTTGTTATGGAGAGGCACATTGTGTGACGACATATAGTGTTTTTTTCACCCTCGTATGCGTGGAACACTTGAGGTGATTGGTTTATACAATCCTATACAGGTAAGACAACATTTTTAATGTGGATGAGTCAACCAAAATGACATATTAGTTTCGATCAAAGTATTTTGTGTCTAAAGTTTCGAGAGTTGTTTAAATGCTAGAATTTTTTGAATCGCATGTAAACGTAAAAACTCGTATGTTGGTCTAGACCTTTTAAAATTTGGTGCAAACCTTTTTACTTGAGCTAATTTTATTTCAGTTCTTAATGTGATTCGAATGAGAAGAGACGTACCGACCGAGACGTGTTTCCCGTAAATATAAGTGTCTCATGTGCCTTAAGCATTGCATACAACTCTCATGTGCATTCGTTTCATCCTCGTGTAGTATGTTCGTAGTTATATACGAAATACTTTTTAAGCTTCGGGGACGAAACTTCATTTTAAGGGGGATATAATGTAATACCCCGTATTTAAGTTAGGGATTATTTGGTCATTTTGGAAAAACTATTTGAGAATTTTAAGAAATTTTTCAAAATTATTCTTGACTTATTCTTGGTTTTAAAGTATAATGATGTCATTGGACATGTATGATTATTTAGAATTTTGTTTTGTGGTTATTTTGTTCTTTTTGAAACTTGGGTAAACTTATTTTGTATATTTGGGAGATATTTGTAGTTTTCTAAAAGTGGATATTGACATTTATATACAAAGTGGTTTATTAGAAATTATTTGAGAATTTTCTAATTTATGTACATTAACTTATATGTGTTAGATTATAATTAGAAATTATATTTTCACCATTTATTTTTTGCGTTTTCTATTTCTACCCCAACTAACTTAATAGGAGACTTATGATTTCTCTCAAAACCCTTCCTACATATTTGGGCAACTCTCATTACAATATAGTTTCTCATCACCATTACACTCATGACACGTTTCATTTTCTGGACTAGCAGGACTGGACTGGACTAGATTAAAATTTCCGGACAAGATTGGATTGGATTAACTGAACTATAATTAATAATGTGTTTGGTTTCGTGCAATATTAATTCAGTATTAAGGTAACATAGGCCAGTCCAACTTATTAAAATTCATTTTTTCGCTATTTAGTATCGATATTAAAATTAGTCCAGAACAATCAAACACAGTATTAACTAATAACAGGACTACATTTAGTCCAATCCCAGCTAATATTGTTAATCTTAAAAAACCAAACGTACCCTCAATGTATACATACCTCCCGTTACTACCATTCTTCTTCATCACTCATCACTTTCACCCTCACTCCATCCCTTTTATTTCTATTTATTTACATTATATTCTCCTCAAGACCCTCCAATGGCCTTCTTTCTCTCTCTCAAAATTTCATTCCCGTTTTTGGGTGTTGACCTCACAAAAATAGTGTCAAAACTTCATTTTCTAGCCTCTAAAGCATGAAAAACTTGAGCCCAAGCTTGGTAGGATCACGGTGGGGAGTTCTTTCACAATTACAAACAAGGATTGGAGCCCAATTTCACTCTTTCATTCAGCCCATTCTTCAATCTCGTGATAAATATTTCTTCTAACCTTGAATTCAAGCTTGCATGTCTATGTTTAGAATTTTTTTATAAAATTTCATTTTAGATTTCCTTATTTCCATGAATGATTCTTCATTTCAATTGTTAGATCATGTATTTGACTTCAAAATTTAGACTATTTCATTAAACTCACACTAGAACCCACATGCACTTTGTTTATTTCTTGTTAGTTGCACTTGAATCTGAAGAATATTTTGATAATTTGTTTAAATCTTGTTTCAAAGCCTTGAAATTGGTTTCAAAGCCTTCGACACTCTCAGAGGACAAGTGTTGAACTGAGGGGGAGTTTTTCTCCAATGTCCTGAGCTATACTTCTTTGTGTGATGAAAGACAAATTATATGTGTTTGCTAAAGTGCCATTTTGCAGGATATTTGCTTAACTCTCTGAATGAAGGATAACGAAACAGTTTTCTTGATTTGTACAGGTTTTATTGGTAGCGGAAATTGTTCTAACTTTGTTTTGAAGGTTCAAAGCTTTGAAAAGCTTTTCAACGATTTGAAAATACTCTGAGTATCTAGCATAGGTTCTGAATGCAGGCTTGCCAAACAGATCATTATTTGCTTAGCTAATTTATGTAATATGTTCAGATCTTGTCTTAAGCATTGCAGGTGAAGATTATACTAAAAATCAGTGGAGAAAATCAAGCTCACAACCGTTGGAAAAGAGTTGTTGCGAGTCAAGATTTAGTTGCTGATTTTTTGGGAATTTTGTTGCAGTATTTCTATATAAGTTCAAATTGAATTGAGTCTGCAAGAGGCATAGATACAGAAGGAATCATACACTCAGAGAAATACGTCCAGATTGAGAGAGCATCAAGGAAGAATATCAACACTCATCACACAATCCATTCCTATCTAGAAGAATACTTCCAAGCTTCTACAACTTCACTGTTTTTCACATTGTTCTTCATTTGTGCTTAATCTGCTTATTCATCAGAATTTTTTCTAAATCTTTTAAATTTTGTTTTAGTTGTGTTGTTCAAGAGGAAAAACTTAGATTGTTATTGTATCAGGTAGCTGGAGCTGTACTAGATAGGTTAGAGAGAACCATAGGCTGGATAAGAGTAAGGAAATTCTCATAGGCATGAGATATGAGGCTTAACTAGTGATAAATAAGAAGTGGTTCAAATCCTAGAGGGATCATCAAGATCCCTCAGGCGGATAGTAGGCCTTTGAGAGGCAGAACTTCTAACAAAATACTTGTGCCTTGCTCTTTACTTTCCAGTACTTTACTTGCTTACAAACTGTTTGAGATAAGGCAATTTTCAAATATTTGAAAAGCCTTTAAAAGACTTGGAAATCTTCTGGGGTTTCTAACTGTTTGTTTTCAGTTCAAAGCTTTGATAATGTTTTCAAAGCTTTGGAAAACTTAACAAACACTTTAATTTTATTTCAAACCACCATTTTCGCAAAAATTGTCATACTCTATTTAACCCCCCCCCCCCCCTTCTAGAGTATATTTGATTTTGTATTGTTAGTGGTATCAGAGCATGTATCACTGTTTAGATCTAACAATCTTGTGATCATAAGTAATGTAGGTGAAGATGGTTTCTCACATGGAAGAGTTGCAAACAGACCTCCGTTGTTTCGTGGAGATGAATTTTTGCACTGGAGATCTCTGATGAAGATGTTCATCATAGATCAAGGAATGGAGTTGTGGTCTATCATTTAGAATGGAACTCATACCTTCTATACAGAAAGAAAGGGGATAAAAACTCTCAAATCTGAAGAATCTCTTTCTACTACTGAATTAGAGAAGGTTTCTAAGAATTATAGAGCTATTATGTTATTGTATTGTGCTTTGAATGCAGATGAATTTAATAGGATATCCACTTGGAAGAGTGCAAAGGAAATATGGGAGAAACTAGTGGTTACATTTGAAGGAACCAGCCAAATCAAGAAGACAAAGATTAACATCTTTCTGAGGTAATATGAGCTATTCAAGATAATGAATCAATCAAGGAAATTCTCAAGAGGTTCACTGACATAGTCAAAAATCTGGAGTCCTAGGGAAAGTGTGGCACCCCGCTCCCGCAACCCCAACTAATAACATAAATAAACGGGAACGAGGCGTCACACGCCACCAAGTCATACTCGCACCATGAGGATAGAAGTAAAAATGTTTGAAAATCCAAGGGTTAAATGAAAATTATTGCGGAAGCTTGTGAAAGGGTTCTTATATTCAAAGTTGTTTAGTTTCAAAACTCGTCTTTCATAAAAGAAAATTGAGTTTGAGAATTTTATAAATAAAACCTCCATCCTTCCTCTATGGTACTCATCGATATAAGAGTCAAGTCCTTCATGGTTCAGTGACGGTTACACATAAACCATTCATAAAAGGGCCACAATACAACTCCAAAAGTTTAGTTAACAGACCACGGGATATCCCCTCATGGGGTAACACATTCCCGCTACCAAAAGATGACCATACATGGTCTCCAACAAGTGTATACTAGCTCTCCAAGAGTTACATATAGAAAGACACCAAGTGCTACTATATATACATGAGACAAGAGAGTCTTAAAAACATCTAGCATAAAGCATGAAATATCCAAAGCATGATATGGCAGAAGCAGCTAAGCAGCTTGGTTACTTGGCTCTGTCCTCTCCTTAACCTAAAAGAGCGGTCATTTAATAACCTTTAAGACTGCGAAGTCTGGTGAGCACGTACTTACCCCTTTGTGGTTTGGAAATATACAATATATATACAAGTTTCAAATGCCATGGTCAAGTTGTTCCAAACATGCTTGCTTCTACATTTCATACATAGATAAAGAATAATTTAAACAACATAATTTAAGCAAGCATTCAAGTAAGTAAACAGGTAAAGCATTTAGTTCTAACACTTGGGTCCTCGACCCCTTCACAAAACCACTTTGAGTCCTTGGCTCATTTCATCCAAGTACTTTGGCTGTTTAAAATGTCATTAGTGACACTAAGCCATAAAATATGGCGAGTCCGCGTAGAATCGCTACCTCGGACAAAACATAGTCGACAAGTCATGACAACGCACATGTTAACGGCTCATCCCATATTATATCCCTGGGACAGGGTATCGACCTCCGGTCTATGTCACCGCGTCGGGAGGGTACTGTCCGGTGTATATCCCCACCGTTAGGGTACTGTACCGGTGTATATCCCCCAACTGTTAGGGTACTGTCCAACAGTGTCATTTCGGAAAACATCTTGGCCAAACGTTTATAAAACATACCATGGACTTTCATTTTAACAAATTTCATTAATAAACATGATTTAAAACATGGGCTATATCTCCAATCAAAAGGTAAAAATCACGAAGTAGTTATCAAAACACATTCCACCATTCACAAGTTTCACAATATCCACCTCATAGCCCATAAAAAGTTAATATATGAAAATAGCACTACCAAAGGGTTGGGTAAGTACTCACCTCCGGTCCTAGCTTATTGAACCCTTACTACCTACCAATACGGGAATCCAAGTGCAACTATAACGACGAGGCTCAACAAATAATAGGAGCCAGCCAACATTAAGACAAGTGCACTATAAGGAAAGAATAAGGTGCTAAAAGTTTCCCATGATATGGTTATGAAGACCTTCTAAGATGAATCGAAAATGGAATGATGTTTTCTAAAGTTGCACATGCCACAGGACGCGAAATGAACTTTTCTGATTTGAAACATTATACAAAAATTGGGATTCTGAATGATATAGAGCATATTTTGGCATGAATCCAACTGAAAATAAAACTATACACATAGACTTTGAATCGGTATAAGATAGAGCAAAATACAAGATCGTATGAGAGAGTAATGACCTCACAGAGTTGGGTGACAGAATCTGTCCGAATCCAGTTCCAGCCCAGATACAGTTTACAAGGATTCACATTACAGAAAATGTAAAGAGAATTTGGGCATGAAATAGTTGGAGATTAAGTTATACACATAAGGCTTCAAAACGATATAAAGTAGAGCAGCATACGAGATTTTATGAGTGAGATGGCCTCTCAAAGTCAGGTCACAGAATCTGACGGAAAACAGAGTATCAAAACGAGGCCACTTCTTTTAAATCAAAAGATCCTCAAGTAAGTATGCGAAAGAACTTCATTTAAGGTCAAATAAGATATGAAAGAGACACATGCAAGTCCAAATACAGCACATAGACTTCAAGAATGAGCAAAAACACATGATTTGAATAGATGAGAAGTATGAAATAGAAAGATCAAGAACAACTCTCATCTTTGGAGACACAAGTTTCTTCTAAAACTTCATCAAAGAGGATGAATCCATGAATCCACAAGAAGATGAAAAAATAGACACATGCAAGAACATTTTCAGATGATCTACCATGGAAAAGGACATTAGAACCAATAATATGCAAAGATCAAGGATTTACCTCAAAGATCAAGATTGGTGAGCAAAGGAGTGCTTGTTAGCTCAAATCCTTGGGTAGGATGAAGAAAGAACTCTCCACCAAGGTTGTACCTATCTTGGAGACAAATTCTTTATACTTCAGATGCTAGAATATGAATTTTTGATGGTTTTTGTGGAGGTCTTGACACAAAAACGGGTTGAAGTTATTTTGAGAGAGAAAGGAGAACTTCTAGTGACCTTGAGAGAGATAATGGGTGTGAGAAAATGATGAGGATGGGCAGCATAACAAAGATATAAAGATGTAAAAGAGATTGGGTGCATTGGTCACACCACACATTTTGCAAGGAGTGCACTAGTATAATCAAACTAGACACAATAACACAACAAAAGGTGGCACACTTTACTAGCTCCAAAAGATTCTATATGAGGAGTAACATTGGAAAAAAGACTCTAGGGTGTATATGTATCCAACTCCCACAAGTTTTACACCCATAGAATAGCAAAATAACAAGTTTTGGCCATACCTTTGTGGCTCCCTTTCTCAAATCTGGCAATGCACTAGAAAGTTTTGGTTCAATGAACAAGATAGCTTGGGAAGAGTAAAATTGATACAAATCTATGGTGTGAAAGGCAAGCAGTCATGATGGGTGCATGCCTAATAATAGATAATTATGGGTCTACTTCCCCCACTACACTAGGTGTACATGCAAGGTGAACAATACGGTAACAATACTCTTCCTCACACAAGAAATACATACTTACTAGAATCGCACTTCATACCACTTTCCTAGAACTAGCACTTCATAACGAATAGGAAATGGACGACATTAAAACTATAGGGGACTAACATGAAATTTCCACCGTCCAACTTAATTAGCCCAAAAAAATCATATTTTAATGGTCATAAACCAACTATAAATAATGCACAAATGAGTTTAATAATGTGGGATGTTACAGAAAGTCATTCTCAAATAAAAAGGAAGTCAGGAAGATACTGAGAAGTCTTCCTAAAACCATATGGGAGCCAAAGACAACAGCAATTGAAGAAGCTCAAGATTTAAGTGCTCTTCAACTGGATGACTTGCAGGGAAAACTCCTCCCTCTTGAAATTTCCATGAATGAAGTAGATGGAGAACTCTCTGAAAATGTCAAGAATCTAGCACTCAAAGCTAAAGAGTGTGAGCAGATTTAAAGCCTTGAAAATGAGGAAGATGATAAAGATCCCTTTGCACTGATATCCAAAGCCTTGACTAGAATTCTCAAGATGAAGAAAAGATTTGAAAACAAAGAACATAACAGAGAAAGATCTAGACCATGAAGGAACAAGGACTACAAAGGTAAGTCCTCCTCCCATTCAAATAAATCTGAAGGACTAAACTGTTTCAATGTGGAGATGTTGATCATTTGGTAACAGATTGTGCTCACAACAAGAGCAAGCATTATCCAAAGAAGGGCAAGGACAAAAGAAAGAAAGTCATGGTTGCATCCTGGAGTGGTTTTGATTCTACAAGTGACTCAGATTCAGAAGAAGATCAAGCTAACATGTGTCTTATGGTTGAGCATGATGAAAATGAAATCTCAGATAAACATATTGAGGTAATGGTAAAGAATTTAATGTCTATCCCTACTAATGTATTGTCTGAGATTTTGAAAAGAATGCTCATGAATGAAGAGAGCTACAGAAATGAGATAAACTCCTTGAAGGTAAAGGTTCATGAGCAAGCAAAATAAAATTTCGACTTGGTTTGTCAAAAAAAAACTCTTGAAGTTTCTCAGACAAAATCTAACAAAGATTTCAAAGCTTTTGAAACTACTTTCAAAAGCCTTAAAAACTCAGGTCAAAGAAGTTGTATAAGAAAACTCTTTATTAAATGACAACTTTGTTACTCTAAATTATCAACATGATGAATTAGAGGAACAGAAGATCTTACTTTCTGAGAAAATAAAATAATCAAAGAAAGTCCTAACAAAGTTTGCTAGATGATAACACAACCTCAACTTGATGCTTGGAGGAATTTACACTCTGTTCACAAACATGGTATTGGATACAATCCAAATTTTCCAATAAAGAACAATACCTGTTTTGTGAAAGATAGTAGTAAACATTCTCCTAAGTGCCTTTACTATGGTAAAACTGGTCATGTTAATTTGACATGTCCCTTCAGAATAACAGAAACTCGCATCATGAGGAATACCTTTCCATTTCATCTTAAGGGAGAGATTGTGACATCACGCATGATGAATCTCATTTAGGCATTATTTAGAGTTGTTTTATGACCATTATAATATGATTTTTGGGATAATTAAGATGGACGGTGGAAATTTCATATTATTCCCCCATAGTTTTAATATTGACCATTTCCTATCTGTTTTGAAGTGCTGTTTTAGTAAGTATGCATTTCTTGTATGAGGAAGAGTATTGTTACAGTATTGTTCATCTTGCATGTACACCTAGTGTAGTGGGGGAAGTAGACCCATAATTACCTATTACTAGGCATGCTAATGACCCACCATGACTACTTCAATTGCACACCACAGAATTTCACACCATTCGTATTATGCTCTACCTTATATCGTTTCGAACCCCTGTGTGTCTATTTTCATCTCCAACTAGGTTCATGCCTAAATTCTCTATACATTTTCTGTAATGTGAATTCTTGTAAACTGTGTCTGGGCTGGAACTGGGGTTGGATAGATTATGTCACTCAACTTTGTGAGGTCATTACTCGCTCATACAAGCTAATATTTTGCTCTATATTATACCGATTCAAAGCTCTATGTGTCTATTTTCATTTTCATTTGGATTCATGTCAAAATATGCTCTATATCATTCACAATCCCAACTTTTGTAAAGTATGTCAAATCTGAAAAGTTCATTTCGCGTCCAGTGTCATGTGCTACTTTAAAAAACATCATTCCATTGTCGATTCATATTAGAAGGTCTTCATCATGGGAAAATTTTAGCACCTTAGTGCACTTGTCTTAATGTTGGCTTGTTCCTATTATTTGTAGAGCCTCGTAGTTAGAGTTGCACTTCGATTCCCGTATTGGTAGCTAGTAAGGGTTCAATAAGCTAGGACCCGAGGTGAGTACTTACCCAACCCTTTGGTAGTGCTATTTTCATATATTAACTGTTTCTGGGCTATGAGGTGGATATTGTGAAACTTGTGAATGGTGGAATGTGTTTTGATAACTACTTCGTGATTTGTACCTTTTGATTGGAGATATAGCCCATGTTTTAATGCATGTTTATAAATGAAATTTGTTAAAATGAAAGTCCATGGTATGTTTTATAAATGTTTGGCCAAGATGTTTGCCTAATGACACTGTTGGACAGTACCCTAACGGTTGGGGGATATACACCGGTACAGTACCCTAACGGTGGGGGATATACACCGGACAGTACCCTCCCGGTGCGGGCACATACACCGGAGGTCGATACTCTATCCCGGGAATAGAATATTGGATGAGCCGTTAACACGTGCGTTGTCATGACTTGTCGACTATGTTTTTTCTGAAGTAGCGATTCTACGCGGACTCGCCATATTTTATGGCTTAGTGTCACTAATGAGATTTTAAACGGCCAAATTACTTGAATGAAATGAGCTAAGGGCTCAAATTGGTGTTCTGGAAGAGGTCGAGGACCCAAGTTTTTGAACTAAATGGTTTACCTGTTTACTTACTTGAGTGCTTGCTTAAATTATGTTGTTTAAATTATTCTTTATCTATGTATGAACTGTGGAAGCAAGCATGTTTGGAACAACTTGACCATGGCATTTGAAACTTGTATATATATTGTATATTTCCAAACCTAACAAAGGGGTAAGTATGTGCTCACCAGACATTGCAGTCTGACCGGTTTTTATATGACCGCTCTTTCAGGTTCCAAGGAGAGGACCGAGCCAAGTAACCAAGTTGCTTAGCTGCTTTTTTCATATCATGCTGTGGATATTTCATGCTTTGTGCTAGATGTGTCTAAGCCTCTCTTGTCTCATTTATATATAGTAGTACTTGGTGTCTTTCTATATGTAACTCTCGGAGAGCTAGTATTCACTTGTTCGAGACCATGTATGGTCATCTTTTGGTAGCGGGATTGTGTTACCCCATGAGGGGATATTACATGGTTTGTTAAATAGACTTTTGGAGTTGTATTGTGGCCCTTTTATGAATGGTTTATGTGTAACCGTTACTTGACCTTGAAGGACTTGACTCTGATATCGATGAGTACCATAGAGGATGGATGAAAGTTTTATTTATAATATTCTCAAACTCGATTTTCTTTTATGCAAGACGATTTTGAAACTAAATAGTTTTGAATATAAGACCCCTTTTCACAAGCTTCCGCAATAATTTTCATTTAACCCTTGGATTTCCAAACATTTTTACTTCCATCCTCATGGTGTGAGTATGCCTTGGTGGCGTGTGATGCCTCGTTCCCGTTTATTTATGTTATTAGTTGGGGTTGCGGGAGGGGGGTGCCACACAGGTAAGGAAAATTTGGGTTCCAAAATGGGTCAGACCTCCTAACATGGTTGATCCTTAGTATGATTCCAAATATAACACTTGGTCTAAAATTTGTGTAAGGCATTGATTGGTATATTTAGGTTGTCACCAGAATAAGGATCAGAAGTGGATTATGGACAGTGGTTGTTCCAAACACATTAGTTGTAAAAGTTCTTTATTCTATGAACTAGAAGATAAATCTGGAGGAACAATCACACTTGGTGACAAAGGGAAATGCAATATTGTTGGAATTGGTAAAGTTGGTAATGGTTCTGCATATTCTATTTCTAATTTTTATTTAGTTGATGGTTTGAAGTTTAAATTGCTTAGTGTTTCTCAACTTTGTGACAAAGGCAACAAGGTAATATTTGAGAAGGATAAATGGGTGGTGCAAGATGAGAAATCTGGTGATTGCATCCTTACTACTCCTAGGTCAAAGAATGGATATTCTTTGAATACATGTTGCAGGAAAAAGTATGAAGTGTCTCAAAGCCTTGAAAGAGGATTCAAAGCTTTGGCACAGAAAGCTTGGACATATCAGTTTACATACTCTGAATAAGCTAGTTTCTAAAGACTTAGTTAAACGATTGTCATCCATAAAATTCAAGGATGAAGAGGTATGCAAGGCTTATGCTCAAGGTAAACAAACAAGGAGCTCTTTTAAGCCAAAGAACTTTGCAAGTACTGCTAGACCTATTAAGCTACTTCATATGGACTTGTGTGGTCCTATGAGAGTTAAAACTCCAAAGGGTAAGCAATACATGCTGGTTGTTGTTGATGACATTTCTAGATATACTCTGGTTATGTTTTTTAGAGAAAAGTCCGAAGCTTTATCTGAATTTTCAAAGCTTTGTAAAAACTTACAGACTTCTAAAAAAACTACCTATTACTTCTATCAGGAGTGATCATGATAGAGAATTTGATCAACTAGAATTTGATTTGTTCTGTGCAAAGCATGGTATCTTTTACAGATTTTCAGGCTCCTAGAACTCCTCAACATAATGGTGTAGTGGAAAGGAAAACAGTACTCTTGAGGATATGTCTAGGACAATGCTTTTCGAAAATCATTTGCCAAATTCTTTCTAGGTAGAAATTGTCAATGCTGCCAATTATATTTTGAACAGGTGCTTGATAAGAACTATTTTGAAGAAAACTCCTTATGAGGTTTTTAAAGGTAGAAAGCCACATATTTCTTATTTCAAACCTCTTGGCTGCACTTTCTTTGTTCACAACAATGGTAAAGATAATCTTGGCAACTTTGATGCCCGAAGTGATGAAGGTATTTTTCTTGGTTACGCTTCGACAAGCAAAGCCTTTAGAGTTCTTAACAGGAGAACCAAAGTTGTTTAGGAATGTATTAATGTTATTTTTTATGAAAGAAATTATGTTTCTTTGAGTGAAGGTTTTGTTAATTTTAATTTGAACAAGCATGATTCGGATGATGAACCTGATACAAAGAATGGTAGTAAAACAGGGCTATAGGAACACATAAAGGATTTTCAAAGTCTTGAAAGACTTGAAACAGGAACACAAAGTGGATCACCCACTGCATCAACTTCTCAAGGCCTTGAAAAACTTCCTGGAGAACCAGAACCATGGACTCAAAGGAAAATTGTTAGATATTAATCAGCTCATTCAGTGGAAAACATCATTTCTGATCCATCAACTTGTACACAGACTAGATCTCAATTAGATAACCTATTTGCTTTTAATGCTTTTGTTTCTCTTGTAGAACCAAAAATGTGAAAGTGCCATTACAAGAAGCAGACTAGATTATTTTTATGCAAAGTGATTTGAATGAGTTTGAGAAGAACAAAGCGTGGAATTTGGTTCCTGCTCCCAAGAACAGTCTGTGATTGGAACCAAGTGGGTATTCAGAAACAAGCTGGATGAAAATGGCAAGGTAATTAGAAACAAAGCCACACATGTGGCTCAGGACTACAATCAAGAAGAAGGTATTGAATATGAAGAGACATTTGCTCCTGTAGCCAGGTTAGAAGCCATTAGAATGTTACTTGCATTTGCTTCTTAGAAGAACATTAAAAAAAATTCAAATGGATGTCAAATGTGCTTTCCTAAATGGATATTTTCAAAAAGAAGTTTATGTTCTCAACCTCCTGGTTTGAAAATGATGACTTCCCTAATCAAGTTTTCAAACTTAATAAAGCTCTTTATCGCCTTAAACAAGATCCTAGGGCTTGGTATGAAAGACTGTCTAAATATCTCCTTGAAAATTGTTTCAAGAGAGGACTGGTTGATGAAACCTTGTTTATCAAAACTCATGAGAATGATATCTTAGTAGTACAAGTTTATGTTGAGGATATCTTGTCTGGTGCTACTAATGATGCTCTATCCAATGAGTTCTCAAGTCTTATGTGCAGGGAGTTTGAAATGAGCTTAATGAGAGAGTTGATATTCTTTCTTGGACTTCATATTCATCAAATGAAGATAGGAAATTTCCTATATCAGAACAAGTATACCAAGGATTTGATGAATAAGTACAATATGTCTCAATTCAAGGTTGCTAAAACTCCAATGAGTTCTACTATATCTTTAGAAAAAGATCAGAGTGGTAAGAGTGTGAACCAAAAAGAGTTCAGAGGTATGATTGATTTATTTCTTTATCTCACTACTAGTAGGATAGATATTATGTTTAGTGTTTGTATGTGTGATAGATTTCAAGTCGATCTAAAGGAGTCTTACTTAGTGGCTGTCAAACGGATCTTCAGATATCCCAATGCTACTAAAGACTTAGGTCTTTGGTATCCAAAGAGATCTAGATTCTTTCTTGGTGTCTATTAACATGCTAATTTTACAGGATACAAAGTGGATTGAAAAAGCACTTCAGGATTTTGTCAATTCTTAGGCTCATCCTTGATAAGCTGACATTCAAAGAAGCAAAAATCAGTAGTACTTTCAACAACTGAAGCTAAATATATCGCAGCTGGAGCATGTTGCTCACAATTTCTATGGATAGTTTAACAAATGAGGGATCTTGGATTCGATTTTAGAGATATTCCAATCAAGTGTGACAACACTAGTACAATCTCCATTACAAAAAATCTTGTACAACATTCAAGAATTAAGCTCATTGATGTTAGACATCATTTCATTAGAGATCATGTGGAGAAAGGTGATGTGTCTCTATATTTTGTTCGTAATAATTTTAAAATTGCTGATAGTTTCACTACACCATTGCCTGAGGATAGATTTGCAGCATTGAGATTGGAACTTGGTATGGTGAACAAGGATGCATTCATGTAGGGGGAGTATCAGGTATATTAATTGTTTTTCAAAGCCTTGAAACCATTTTCAAAGCTTTGAAAATTTGTCTGAAGTATAACAGGGTTCTCAAGGCCTTGAAATTATTTTCAAAGCCTTGAATATAAATCTGCATACTACATGAAAATTACTATGGATAAAAAAATTTGAGTGTTATCTTTGTGGATAATTGCTTGAAATTATTTTTATTATTTAACAGGATTTTGTTTCCAATTTTAAATCAATATTTAATTATAAATCCGATTTTAGAAGATCTTTTAAATATCTCCTCCAAGAATATAAAATCTTCCAGTTTCCTTATTTCACTCCAACTCTACTTGCAAATCTTTCTCTCTCTTCTGTCTCTCTTCTGCCTCTCTCCATCTAAACCAAAGGCCTCCCCGAATGGACTCAAGAAGATCTCAGAGAATTCGATTAAACCAGTGGGCAGAAGAAAAATGCTAGCCAAGCACAGAAGAGAAAGGCTAATCCTAAAGAGGAGATTCAGGCTATAGGTTCCAGTTTTGAGACCGAGAGCATGCCTTTTCCATCTCCTCCTCCAAAGAAGAAGGTCAAGAATATTAAGGATGTGGAGAAAGATAGCACTAGCAAGGCAAAATCTGATCAGAAGCCTAAAGCTGACAATGGAAAAGGTGTTCAGAAAGAAAATCCAAAGAAGGTGAGAAAATATCTTGTAGCTGTCAAAGAGAAGGAAGTTAAAGGGAAGGAGGTTCAGAAATTAGAAAAGGCTAAAGAGGAGAAGAAATATGTTTCTAGTAAGTCTTCTATATCATAGCATTAGTTCATCAGTTTTAAATCACAAGGGCTTTGGTTAGATGGCTATGTGTTAACGACTTAAAATTGCATATTTTAGTATGTTAACGAACTCTTCATAACTTGCTAATATGTGTAATTGATATATTTTATCTCTTTTCTAGCCTAGGAGGGCCGACGATGAATTAAAGAAGCTTGGAGGACTTAACTTGAAGGGATTTGAAGATTTGAGAGGCTTATGTGCAACTAAAGTGAAGATTCATGGGTCCAAGTGAGAAGAAAATAGAAGTTAGAGGCCAAACATTGAAGAGTTAGAGTCAAAGAGACTAATTTGGAAGGCTAAAGTTACATTTGAGGTCCAAATAAAGAAGTTTCTAACGGATTGGGGGTGTAGGTGCCGTTTCCTAAACGTTTTAAGGAGTGTTATGAACAAGTTCTAACAGCAAGGCGGTATTTTAAAAGCTTCTAGCAAACGTGGGGGGAGCCGAGTGCAATTTCGGCCAAAATTGAGCACCACAGACCCATCAAACTCCATTGAATCTTCGACCAAGCTTCTTAGCAGCCCCACCCCGGCCTCGTTTCTTCACCAAATCAAGTGAAATTTGTCCCAAATTGACCCTAAGACCGAGAGCTACATAGCCCACCCCTTAATTCGGCCCAAAACGCAGAAACAAGAAAAGCCCCAAAATATAGGGTTCTTGAAGAGGAAGCTAGAAGCAACGATGGAGAGAAACTGAGTACAATTCTAGGGTTGAGATGTGTTCTTGGAGGCCAGGGAAGGTCGAAGACAAGCTCTATATAAACTGAATATGAAGAAGAATAAATCTCTCTCCTCCCTCACGAATTTCTGAAGCAACACTCTGCCTCTCCTCCTTCTCTCTCGGTACCTGCCGAATTCAGGGTTTTTCTTGGTGTTTCTGAGCTCGTTCTGAGCTATTGCGTAGCCAAGAACAACCATAGAGGGAGAGAGGACGAATTCAAGGCTGTTCTTCATCTTTTTCTTCACTTGTTCTTCATAGTTCCTCATTTTAGTTCCTATTAGTTGATAATCTTGGTGAAATTATTTGTTAGTAGTTCATATAGTGTAGTTTGAATCAAGTATTAGTGACTTTGTTCATCATTTGGGGTATTTGAAGCAAGTTTTTGGGTTGAAATTGGAGAATAGCTTGTGTATTCTTGAGTTGGACATGAATTGAATGAAAATGCTCATGAGTATGCTTGATATCTCTTGTGTTTCTCTCTTATACATGAGTAGCTAAGTTTTTTGTTGGTTGAAGTTGATGAATCTAGGTGTGTTGGGTGTGTATCCAATTGTTGATTCAATGAGTTGAGAAGTTCCTCTTGTGATTCATGTGTGAACAAGTGTTGGAATACAAATCCGATTTGTAGCTTCATCTTGTACGTGGATTCATGATTGAATACACATCCTTGATAGTTAATACAACTTAGTTTTGTATTTCACTAGTGTTCTTCACGAATCACACTTGAATTTGACGTTAGAATCCACACATCTCCTTGAAAAATCATTTGGGTGTTGGATTCATACACAACACACCTAGAGGATTCAACTAAGACCAACTCTTCTCTCAATCCTAAAAACTCTTCTCAAGTTTTAGATTCTCTTTAATCTACTAGTTGTTTGCTTAGTTTCTTTTAAATTTCTCAACCAACAAATCCTTGCTCCATCAAGTTTATCTTGGTGGATTTTTAAGCTTGGCTAGCCAAAAAGTGTAACACCCCCGATTTCCAGAGGAGCCGGAAACCGGTTGGTGCCCTCCGTACAGGGGATTTTACCCTTTCGTACAAGGAGTGGTAACCGAAAACAAGTGAAAGGAAAAATCCAACTACTGATTCATTACGATAAAAGTTTACAACGTTCGTAACTGGTTCCAAACTGGACACCAAGTCTAACAAAATATTTTACATCAAAAGTGAGCTTCCCGGTTAATTTCTAAACTCTACTGTTTGCATGAGAGAACGTTTTCGTGATCCCAGCACGTTACCCCAAGCAATCAAATCATAATCCTGCGGGGAATTTAAAAGAAACAAGGACGCAGTTTTTCGAGTATCAGTAAAAACTGAGTGAATAAACACCTTAGCATGTAAAATAGAGTGGCTAAGAAAGGTTACCGGGTTTACATTTGACATAGTTTAAACAGTAACAGAGTATAAGTATAAACATCAGAGTAAAGACTTGAACTATTTTCAGAAATATAAGTACGAGTAGAAGTCACGATTATCAGAGTTCTCCAAAAGTTGTTGTTTCTAAACTGATAGTTATTATGAGTAACAAATTTGTTTATCGAGATATTCACACGTTTCCAAACGTGAAATGAAACAAGTCGTATTATTAAGCCGCAGTAACCAAGGGAGACCAGGGTAAATAGAAAAAGATGATACTGGCATGTAGGGGGTTATGATAACCCAACCTTTTTACCAAGCGTTAAAGACGATTCCAACCGTCCCGCTAGTCATCATACAAGCAGCTACTAGACCTTAAGTGTCGACACCCCCTTAAGATTGTAAGTCAGAAGAGTAGTACTAGAATGCTGGACTCTCACCAACAAGGTGAAGAGCCGAGGCACAGAGTCCCCAACTTAAAGCAGGTCTAAGACTCCAACAAGTAGTCAAGGCATTCTACCGCATAAATAATTACGGACGTAGCCAACTTAGTAACAAGCGACGTAGGCGTATAGCACTGTCACAGACCCAACTGGTTCCGGTACTTGCGATTCTTTCACTTTACGTTATTAATGATTTCTGACTTAGTGAAATTTGGATAATCAGTCTTTCCGATTTCAAGACAAGTAGTAAAGCGACGATTTAAAAGCAAGTACGACAAGTTTAGAAATTTCGAAATAAGGCACGACAATTATTTTCAACGAAAGGAATTGGCACACAAAACTAGGCATGTATCACAAGTATATTTTGAGACGTGAAATAAAATCACATTTGACACGAAAGAAGATAAGTACGCAACGCTAAGCATGAATACTCACCGTGAGAGCCGAAGATACGCAAGCTGCACTACAGGTAGACAACTCCTGGTTCTACGAAGTCAGGCTCTACAAACAAACACAAATAGTCCTAATCACAAACAAGTTTGGTTTACAACGTATGACGATGCACGTGTCCTATTTGAATGCAAGCGAAAGCTCTAAGTAATTATAGCCACCTAATTATATTACGAAAGCAAATTATATATCGACTACCAAGTCATGAATCCCCAAAACAATTTTAGAAAATCAAATATTAAATTTAAGGATATAAAACTATTTAATTAAACAAAATTATGTATTGATAAAATAGTATCAAACTTTACAATTTATTGTAATCCCAATAGAATATGAAGTAAAACGAAATATAGAATTCATTTATCTTTTAAGCAAAATAATGTTTATTGAGTATATATAGTTAAACATATAAAAAAAATATATTTTATTAACTTACTTTTCAAGAACTAATTATAAATATTTAATTGTAACAAATTTCTAATTCATAAAAGTTTATATTTTTATTTTATATTACAAAAGTATTTATTTTCACTAACTTCTTAAGAAAATAATTTAATTAACTTTATTTAATCATTTAAACTAAATAAACAAAAATGTAAATATAACCAAAAAATGCAATTTCTGTAAAATAAATCAAGCACCCCTACTTCAAGATTAACAGTTCCAGAATCTTACACACTATACCCTCAACGTTTTGGATTGAACACAAATAACCCCTAAAACAAAACTTTCTTTCACTAACGCCATCTTCTCCAAAACACAACTTCAATTCAAGCTTTCAAAATCGAATTTCGACGATCAATAAAGAACGGTGAGAAGATTTAGAGCATACCCATATGAAGAAAGAGTAGAATCGGCGAACAAACGAGGCGGGTCGAGCTCGTTTCGACGGCGGCCGCGGAGGCGATCGAAGGGGCTGCTCCAGCTGCCTTCGGGCTTGGCTCAGGAGCTCCTCGTGCTCCTCGGGAGCTCAGGAACTCAGTGGAAGCGAGGAAACGGGCTGGGAGTTGCCGGTTTGGTTGGGCTCCAAACTTGGCCGGCGTTAATGGAGGTCGGCGGCGCGGAGGTGATGGAGCTTGGCTCTGTCTCTGCTGCTGCTCTCTGCTACTACTGGTGGTGTTGCTGAGTTCGTGAGTTCGAGAGAGAAAAGAGGGAGTGATTGGCGGTGATGTTGGTGGATGTTGCCGGAGGTGAGTTTGGCAAAACAGGGGATGGGTCGGAGAGATTTTTAGTGGTGATGATGGTGATTGTGTTTGGGTTCGGGAGAGGAACAGAAGGATAGAGAGGTGGAGAAGAGAGGGATATGCAGGGAGAGCAGAGAGGGATGGAGGTCACGGTGGTGGTGATGCCGATGGTGATGATGATGGTGGCAGTGGTGATG
The DNA here is from genome assembly GCA_023055425.1 of Linanthus parryae. Taxonomy (NCBI): domain Eukaryota; kingdom Viridiplantae; phylum Streptophyta; class Magnoliopsida; order Ericales; family Polemoniaceae; genus Linanthus; species Linanthus parryae. Next base: position 2,690,889 of record JALGPY010000015.1, read on the forward strand.
GTGTTGGTGGGTTGAGTTCGGGGGTTGCAGAGAAGGAGGAGGTGCAAGAGATGGAGGTGGACCAGAGGTGGAGCTGGGAGGTGAAGGTGGTGTGATTGGAGGTGGTGGCTCACGGTGGTGAATTGCTCTGTTTTTCGGATGGGTGTTTCGGGTGAAAGCAGAGGGTGAAGGGGGCTGTTTTCAATGGTGAAACAGAGGGTGAAAAGGGGCACGGTTTCTTACGGTGGAGATGGGTGAATGCGAGGTGGAACGGTGGTGGTGTTGGAGGAGATTTGGAGATGGGTTTGCTGGGTTTGTTCTCGGCAAAACAAGAGAACAGGGTGTTGTAAGGAGGTGAAGAAAGGTTGTGGGTTAAGACAAGAAGAGGGAGCAGAGGTTGAGGAGGAGGGTTGAGGTGATTTTAGAGGGAGCTAGCTGGCAGCTAGCTGGTGAAAGTGAAACCACGCAGAGCGTGGTTGTCGGAAGTGTGGGCGGCTGAAACAGCGGAAAGCAAAGGAAGAAGAAGGTGAGTTGATGGGTGAGAGAAAATTATTGGGTGTGGCGGAGTCACGAGTTTACGCGATGGTGGGACACGCGACGAAAATTAAAACAAACGTGACTAAAAATAAAAACGCGACGAGAATACTACACGCAATAAACAACTAATACAATAACAACTAAATAAAACGACTTAGTCAAAAAAAATTAAATTTATTGTTACGTATATATTTGACTGACGAAATAAAATTAAACCGTTAAGATAAAATTTAACTGATAAGAACAGAAAGTTGACTGATAACTGTTAAAAATAATTTGACTAATATTTTTAATAAAAGTTCAAATATTAATTTTGAGAAAAACTCTTCAACGTTTTAACTTAATAAAGATTTATTAAATATTTGATAAAAATTTATAGTTAACTTTTTATCAAAATAAAATAAATTTATCTAAAAATAATTTATAAGAATAATCTAGCTTATCAAAATAATTATAAACAAACAATTAGTTAATCACTACGAAATCAAATCACGCATAATATCTACAACGTCTTATTATGACTAACACTACCATCAAACAATACGATTCTCAGTTTCTCCAAAAATAACTACGCATTACAAAGTTACTAAAATAACCCTAGAGTAAAATATGGGTTGTTACATCCTTCCCTCCTTGGACTAAGCTTCGTCCTCGAAGCTTGAACTCGGTGTTAGATCTTACGGGTCTCTATTTAAGTCACAACTACCAAAACAACAATTAGCAAGCAAATGAAATGCAGGGACAAAAACAGGGTCGTTACAAAAAGCCTTTGAGGAATTTACTTTCATTGCACTAGTTTACTTTAGTTTAGTTAGTTGCTTAGTATATTTGTTAGTTTAGAGTTTTCCCTCTTTCCCAATCCCTGTGGTAATCGACCCCGTTCTTACTAGGGTACTACTTGTAGCGATATCCTATACTTGGGATTTCGTCGAACAAGTTTTTGGCGCCGTTGCCGAGGGTTGGTGCTAAGAGGACTTACTCTTTAGTTACTCTATTTTTTGCTTGTTTTGATATTTAAGATACGCTTGAAGAAAATTATGGGTTCATATTTGAACTTTGGAACAAAAAAAGCGAAAAGAAAAAAAATCACAAAAACATACTCCTAGCTTGTGTTAGGTAACCCTCTTGAAATTTATTTGGCTTGGGTTGCATGAGTGTGTGGTAACGTGATAGTAATCATAGATTGAATCTCAATTTGCTTGAAGAAGAGGGTGGAAATACCTTTGGTGAAAACTCTTGTATTAGTTTTAGTAGTAGTCTAGTTCAATCCAACGATTCTAGCTCACTTAATAGCTTTGAAATCATGGATGGAGATGATGGGCATAGTAGCAACAACTAAATGATGTCATTTCGTACACTTAGAGATTTGATACAACCTCCTAGACAAGCGTCGCCTTCTGGCTTTGTGATCCCTTTGAATGAGAAATTTTGATGTTAAGCCGGGAATTATTCAACTTTTTCCCAAGTATCATGGCTTAGAGACCGAGAGCTCCTACTCTCATCTCAAGGAGTTTTGTGACATTGCCTCAACGGTTTATTGTAATGGTTTCTCTAGTAACACTATCAAGATTAGATTGTTTCTTTTCTCCTTGAAGGACAAAGACAAGGCATGGCTTCACTCCTTGAGACCAATAACCATAGGCACATGGGAAGAATTAGAGAAAGATTTTCTCAAGAAATTTTTCCTACTTATAAAACCAATGTCATAAAAAGGAAAATTGTGACTTTTTGTGTTAAGGAGGGAGAGCCACTTCCCTAAGCTTGGGAACGATTCATTGATATCCTCATTGCTTGCCCTCACCATGGATTTCAGACATGGAGATTGATTAGCTCCTTTTATGATGGCTTGTCATCCAACCACAAGCACACAATCGAGTCCATGAGTGGGGGAGATTTCTTTTTAAAAGGTGAAGATGAGGGGTGGGATTGCTTAGATAAGATTTGTGAAAAAGTCCAATCTTGGGACATGAATGAGACTTCAAAAGAAGTGTCTAAAGGTAGCATGCATTACCTTAAGTCTAAGAATGAGGCATTATGCTCTTTTTGTAGTGATTCTCCTGAGTTAGGCGATTGTCCCGACTTTCGAAGAGCCCAAGATCTCATGGGTGAGCAAGTGAATATGCTCAATTCCAACATTTTTGGGAAGTCATATGACAACTCGCTATACTCGCCCACATGTAACTCAAATTGGATAAATCATCCTAACTTTGGATGGAGACAAGGCCAAGAGACCCAAGAAAATCCCTCAAGTTCTATCTACATTCCTCCTAACAAGAAGAGTCTAGATGATTCTTATGAACAATTTATGGCTAGCCAAAGCCAAATCATTCAAGAGTTGAGAAACTCTCACCAAGAACTAATAAACTCTAATTTAGAGTTGAAAAATGTGGTGGCTACGTTAGAGTCCACCATAAATGCTCAATAGAAATGAAAATTCTCATCTCAACCTCAAAAAAATCCAAAGGGCCAAAGGTTCAACCATGTAGAGTGAAAGTGTGAGTGTGCAGGTGGTAATGCAGCTAAGATACTCTAGAGGCGGGGTTGAATAGAGTATGCCAACTTTTTGCAAAACTTGCTAAGAAGATGAAATCTTGTGAAAGCTAGTGAAGTTCAAGGCCTTGAAAACAAGTTCAGACCCTTTGAATGAAATACAGTTTGTAATGGAACCGTCAAGTCTTTTTCAAGGCCTTGAAAAGATTTTCAAACCCTTGAAAATAGACAAGTTTGAATGCTGTAAAAACTGAGTAAGTAAAGCAATTGCAAATGCAAGAGACAACTGATTTACAGAGTTCAGTCCACTTGGACCTATGTCTCTACCACAGGGATCTTCTCCCTGCAGGATTTTCAACACAATTCTTATTAATCAAAATCTAATCCCTAGATCTCAAGCACAAAGAAGTGTCTTACTCTGTTACAGCTTGTGGTTCTCCCTAACCTATCTAGTACCTACTCTAGCTAACTGATTAACTAAGAATTCTCAATTGTTGACCTTGAACAATCCTTTAGAATGAATATATAAATAATACAGAAATGATCTACCAATGAAGCACTATACAGAAGAACACTTACAGTGTAGAAACTGCAGTGAAATATGCAGTGATATTCTGTGAATAGATTGTGAGATGAATGAGCTTCTTTGATGCTTGTCAATCCAGAACTTTGTCTCTATTTTTGCCCGTTGAGTATTGTGTCTTGTCGCTTCAGAATTGAGCTCTATTTAAACATCAAACAGCTCTTCAAATCTCCTATTTTGTAGGCAACAGACTTTGACTCTTTGACAATCTTCTCCAACGGTTAGATGATCACAATCTCCAGAGATAATGTTGTGATCTTGTATTTGAATAGGGTTAGAAGTTGGCAGGTCATTCAGATCAAACACAGAATCATCTTCTGAATATTATTTCCTTTCCTGCACAAGTTAGAATAGGAAATAATATCTGCAACTAGGAATATAAATCCGTGTAAGAACATAGTCAAACAGATTATATTCTATGTTCAAACATGTTAGAATAATTTGTCTTACATCATCAAATAACATTAAAACAACATATAAGGAAGAGATATGAAATCAACTCAGAAGAGTTTACAGAAAACTCCCCCTGAGAATGTTCAGTAGGTTAAACAGTTTCAAGGCTTTGAATCCAGTTTCAAGGCCTTGAAAATATCTATACTGTTTTCAAGCCTGTGATAACTGATTCAAGGCTTTGAAAGCTGGTTCAAGGCCTTGAAATAGCCAAACTATTTTAAGCCTTGCACAACCTGATCTTACAATCAAAGCTTTGAAGTAGTATTTTGTTTATCTAATTCATCTGTTTCAGATCAACAAGGCTGTTATTCATCAAAGAGTTCTCAGTGACTACTTCCTTGACTTGTGTTTTCAAGGCTTTGAAACTGGTTTTCAAGGCCTTTAAATCAATGTCAGTCTTCTTCTGAGAGATTTCAAGATTCTGATTTAGGCAGACAAGTTGAAAATTCTCTCTTGCTTGCTCATGAACTTTTTCTTTCAAAAGTCTGATCTCTTTCAGATAATCTTCTTCATTTAAAAGCATTGTTCTGAGATAATCTGAAAGACTTCTTCTGGTTTTGAAATCAGACGGTTTACCATTACCTCAATGTTCTCCTCAGAACTTTCATCATGTTTGGCCATGAAGCATAGGTTGGCATGTTCTTATTCAGATTCTAATTCACTTGAGCTATCTGAATCACTCCATGAAGCTATCATAGCTTTCTTTCTTCTATCATGGTCTTTATTTTGAAAGCTCTTGCTTTTCTTGTGTGGACAATCTCTTATCAAATGTCCTGCATCACCACATTCAAAGCAGTTCATAACCTTTGATTTATTTTGTGAAGAATACTTACCTTTGTATTCCTTGCTACTGGATGGTCTATGTCTTTATCTGTTGAAGTCTTTGTTTCCAAAGTTTTTCTTCATTTTGAGAATTCTTGTCAAGGCTTTGGAAATCAAAGAAAATGGATCTTCATCATCACCATCATCAGTTTCAAGGCTTTGAGTTCTCTAAGTCTCTTTGGCTTTGAGATCTAAGTTCTTGATAATTTTTGAATCTCTCCATCAGCTTCATTCATAGATATTTCATGTGTCAGGAGTTTCACTTGTATGTCATCAAGTTTTAGAGTTGAGGGATTCTGGGCTTCTTTAATAGTTGTGGTCTTTGGTTCCCACTTTTCCTTTGGAAGACTTCTTAGAATCTTCCTCACCTTTTTTTCATTGGAAAAATGTTTTCCCAGTGAATCAAGGTTGTTAAAAATGTCTGTGAACCTCTTGAACATGTCTCTGATAGGTTCATCTGCATTCATCATGAACAGCTCATATTGCCTGAGATAGATGTTGATCTTCGTTTGATTGACTTGAATGGTTCCTTCAAAAGTTACCACAAGATTATCCCAGATTTCTTTGGCAGTAGTGCAGCTTGAAATCCTGTTGAATTCATCTGTACTCAAAGCACAATATAAGATGTTAATAGCTTTTTAATTCTTAGAGAATTGCTCTAATTCAGAAGAGGAGAGTGAGTCTTCAGATTTGGGAGTTCTAATCCCATCTTTCTCTGTGTAGAAAGTGTGATGTCCATTCTGAATAATGGTCCAAAGCTCTATGTCTTGATCAATGATGAACATTTTCATCAAAGCTTTCCAGTGAGCTAAAAAATTTCCACAAAATAGATGAGGTCTGTTAGCAGCTCTTCCCTATGAGAAACCACCATCACATGCAGTACGCATGATCACCAGATGCTTAAATCTATACAGTGATACAAGCTCTGATACCAATTGAAACTGTGAGTGTGCAGGTGGTAATGCAGCTAAGATACTCTAGAAGGGGGGTTGAATAGAGTATGCCAACTTTTTACAAAACTTGCTAAGAAGATGAAATCTTGTGAAAGCTAGTGAAGTTCAAGGCCTTGATAACAAGTTCAAGCCCTTGTAATGAAATACATTTTGTAATGGAACAGTCAATTCTTTTTCAAGGCCTTGACAAGAGTTTCAAACCCTTGAAAATAGACAAGTCTGAATGCTGTAAAAATTGAGTAAGTAAAGCAACTATAAATGAAAGAGACAACTGATTTGTAGATTTCAGTCCACTTGGACCTACGTCTCTACCTCAGGGATCTTCTCCCTGCAGGATTTTTGACGTAATTCTTATTAATCAAAAGCTAAGCCCTAGATCTCAAGCGCAGAGAATTGCCTTAATCTGTTACAACTTGTGGTTCTGCCTAACCTATCTAGTACCTGCTCTAGCTAACTGATTAACTAAGAATGCTCTATTGTTCACCTTGAACAACCCTTGGGAATGAATATAGAAATAATAGAGAAATGATCTACCAATGAAGCACTACACAGAAGAATACTTAGAGTGTAGAAACTGCAGTGAAATATGCAGTGATCTTCTGTGAATAGATTATGAGATGAATGAGCTTCTTTGATGCTTGTCAATCCATATTCGTCTCTCTTTTGGCCCGTTGATTATTGTGTCTTGTTGCTTCAGAATTGAGCTCTATTTAAACTTCAAACAACTCTTCAAATCTTCCCATATTTTCAGTAACAAATCTCCTATTTTGTAGGCAGCAGACTTTGACTCTTTGACATTATTCTCCAACGGTTAGATGATCACAATCTCCAGAGATAATGTCGTGATCTTGTATTTGAATAGGTTGAGAAGCTGTCAGGTCATTCAGATCAAACACAGAATCATCTTTTGAATATTATTTCCTTTCCTGCACAAGTTAGAATAGGAAATAATCTCTGCAACTAGAAAATATAAATTCCTGCAAGAACATAGTCAAACAGATGATATTCTATGTTCAAACATGTTAGAATAATTTGTCTTTCATCATCAAATAACAGTAAATCAAACATATAAGGAAGAGATATGAAATCAACTTAGAAGAGTTTACAAAAAACTCCCCCCTGAGAATGTTTGGTAGGTTAAACAGTTTCAAGGATTTGAATCCAGTTTCAAGGCCTTGAAAATATCTATACTATTTTCAAGCCTTTGATAGCTTATTCAAGGCTTTGAAATCTGGTTCAAGGCCTTGAAATAGTCAACTATTTCAAGCCTCTTACAACCTGATCTTACATATAGCATGCTAAGGCCGTCACCGTTTTGAGAAATGGAAAAGTTTTTGACAATGTACTTCCAAGTAGGGAGTCCAATGAAAATGAGTAAGAAGAGTTTGATAAGAGTGGTGACCAAGAGAGTTTTGACTCGCAAGAGTCAAAGAAGAGTCTTCGGAAAGAAGTCGTTGATAATTAAGAAATTAGGACTGTTTCACCTTTTCCCCAAATACTAGTGGCCATTAAGATGAAAGCTAGTCACCAAGACATCCTTGAGACATTTCAAAATGTTAAGATAAACATCCCTCTCTTGGATGCTATCAAGCAAATTTTGGCTTATGCCAAATTTGTCAAGGATTTGTGCACTTTCAAGAGAACTCTTCAAGTGAGAAAAAAGGCATTTCTCACCGATAAAGTGAGCTCAATTCTCCAACATAACCTCCCTCCTAAGTATAAAGATCCGGATTCACCTACCATCACTTGCACCATCGGAGAACATAAAATTCATAATTCTTTGTTAGATTTGGGTGCAAGTGTAAACTTCATTCCATACTCGGTGTATGAGAAGTTGGGGTTGGGTGAGTTGAAACCCACAAGAGTGACTATCCTATTGGCGGATAGGCCCACTAGATTCCCTAGAGGTATCATTGAGGATGTGTTAGTTCAATTGAACCAATGCTACTTTCTGGTAGATTTTATTGTCTTAGACACCTCTCCTTTGGCTAGTGGCACATCCTCTATCCCTATCATTTTAGGAAGACCATTTCTTGTCACATCCAATGCAATCATAAATTGTAGGAGTGGTATGATGAATATTACATTTAGGAACATGACGTTAGAGCTTAACATTTTTAATGCATGTATTCACCCAAGATCACAAGATAATGATGATGATGTATGTGAAGTGAGTTGGGTTGAATCATGTGGTGAAGATGTTCTTACTCTTGCTACATGTTCCAAATGGCACTTACATTGGAAGATTCAGAATTTTTGTGTGATTGTGAGTCTCTTGCCTCTCTTCTCATTGAAGGGGACATCGATTTTGAAGAACAAGAGAATTTTTTAGCACAACTTGACAAAGAGTCACCTCATGAGCATGTTAGCATTGAGAGTGATTTTCATGAGAGAAAGGAGTTTCCTTTCATAAAGAGGGAAGCTCAAACAGATACACATTGTTAGGGGTTGATGATAATCTAGCTTGCATGGCTGATGAGGATGACTTAGAGGATATTCTAGGAGACCCCCCTCAACTAGATATTGTGGATGGACCTTCAAGTAAGTTGGGGGGTCCATGTGTAGGTTGTGAGAATTTTGATATCTTCACTCACTTCTCTCCCATTGAGCGTAGTGAAAGTGAATTCCATGTTATGAAAAATGATTGGGAAAAAATTTTAGATGAAATTGTGAAATTGATGAATGAGAAGTCTTTTGTTCATATGTCAAAAAAGGATCACAAAATTGATTTTTGTAGTGAAAATGTTCTTCTCATTGAAGGTATCAAGTTAACTTGTGGCAAAGATCCTCCTCTTGAATTTTCTCATGACTCTTCTATCATTTTTAATTCTAAATATGAGTCATTGCCTATCAAAATGTGTGATTTCTCTTGCACTTTCTTTGAAAATAGCATTTTGAAAAATTTATTTGAAAACAAGAGAGTGCTACTTTCATCAAGAAAGGAACACTCAAATCCTTACATTTTGATTTACTTGATCCGGGTATTAGTTACCCAATTTTTGTGCTTGAGACGTTAGAGAATGCGAAAGGAAAGTTGAGAAGACATTGAATGAAAGATGGTTACCTTGACCCAACTCATGCTCATACTCATAGGCAAGCTTTCCTTGACTACAAGAAATTAAAAGTTCCATGAATTGACTTCTCCCATATAGGAGTCGCGTGTTGTACATAAATAAATTATTTTATCACTATTTTTTTTTTGCATTGTTTTTCTCTATTTATATTTTGTAGGTTGCTCTTGGAGGAAGATGGATGGTGCTTAGTGACCAAGAAGCTAAAATGAGGTCTTCCTAACCCCTCATCTCTTGCTAAATTTGTATGCTATTCCATTGTTCTCACACATTGAGGATAATGTGATGTTTTAGTTGGGGTGTAGTAGATTTTTTGCTTGATTAAATGGTTACTAGCATGATTATTCTTTCATTAGCGATTTACATAGAATATACAAGAAAATGAAAAAAAAAAAAAGTGAAAATCCAAAAAAAATTAAAGTGTGAACCTTTCATGAGAAGCATCACCCTTTTCAAGTGTCAAACCATCGATTTTTTTTTTCTTTCTTTGATAGTTTTATTTCTTTTAACCTTTCATCTTGAGTCTAGATTTTATTTTTTTCTTTGATAGATTTATTGAGTCTTAGGAATTTGTAGTTGAGTCACTTATTTAAAAACAAATGATGATAAAATGAAGAAAAAAAATGAGAAAAAGTGAAAAGGGGAAATTTTGGAAAGCTAGATGTTTTCAAATAATGAAACCTCTTAGTCCATGTTCTTTTTATTTTTATTTTAAAAATGAATTATTTTCTTATGCTCAATACATCTACACCAATATCCCACATTCCGCGATATCATGCGTTCTCACAAAGCGACACACTAAATTTACGTTTCATGTATAAGTCCTTCAAGCTAAGTTGATCACATAAATGTTGACGTCTTCTACTTTTGATAAAGGGTGCATTTTCTAAAGCTATTTGAACTTCACAAAAATATTTTACTCTAATCGTTTTTCGGTGGAAACTTGTAGCCCATTGGAGTGGTGCTGACCAATGGCACCCCATGAGATGCCTAAGAAATAGAGGGGTGTCCGGTGATAATGTTACGTCACCACCTAGATAGCTCCCTTGGTTTAGCTTAAAAAGCCCACTCGCTTGTATAATCCTCTCTTTTTTTATGGGTCTTGGTGAGCCTTGGGTTGGAGGTGAAAAAAAATGTTAATGCTATAAATCTCAAAAAAAATGATAAACCGCACCACCTCCAAAAATATCCACAAAAGGATCATACAATCCCACAACCACATCTCCCCTTCTAAAAGCTTTGTGTTCAAAGTTTTGAAGGTTCATCCTACATGGGTGCTTTTGAATAAGTATGAGAATGGCTAGTTTCATGTGATCCTTATATTTTAATGCATACTTTCTTGCAAATTGGACTTAATTAACAAGTTTGTTAAATCGCATGAGTCACCTTCTACCAAACACCGCCCACATTTGTATGAGTATATGCTTAGACGTCCATAGGTTTATTTCTCAATCTTCTTGGACTTTGAGAATTTATTTGAGGAGACATTTGTGCATTCTTCTTTTTCCCCCATCAAAAAAGTTAAAACTAGCTAGTAAGTTTTATGATTTTATTTTCTTTGAGTTCTCACTTAGGATAGATAATGTGTGTGTGTGTGTTTGTAAATATTTGATTCTAGTTTTGACTGGGTTCAAGCCTTGTCTAGTTTAGTGTGTGTCTCTCATGATTGGTTCTTCACTAGTTTGCCGATCTTATCGCTCTCTTTGCTCGAGGACGAGCAAAAGGCTAGTTGGGGGTTTAAACAACTTAAAATAGCATATTTTAGTATGTTAAGGAACTCTTCATAACTTGCTAATATGTGTAATTGATCTATTTTATCTCTCTTTCTAGAATTATGCTTGTTTTTGTAGTTTTGGTTGTTTTACTCTCATTTTGTAGGTGAAATCGTGATTTGGAACGCAAGAGCCTAGCCTAGGAGGGCCAAACGATGAATTAAAGAAGCTTGGAGGACTTAATTTGAAGGGATTTGAAGATTTGAGAAGCTTATGTGCAACCAAAGTGAAGATTTATAGGTCCAAGTGAGAACAAAAAAAAGTTAGAGGCCAAAATTTGAAGAGCTAGAGTCAAAGAGACTATGTTGGAAGGATAAAGTTACATTTGAGGGCCAAATAAAGAAGTTTCTAACGGATTGGGGGTGTAGGTGCCATTTCATAAACGTTTTAAGGAGTGTTATGAACAAGTTCTAACAGCAAGGGGGTATTTTAAAAGCTTTTAGCAAACGTGGGGGGGAGCCGAGTGCAATTTCGGCCAAAATTGAGCACCACAGCCGCGTCTCTCTCTCATCCATCTCTCTCCCCGTCGCTGCACGAACAGATACATCAAGCTCCATTGAAGCTTCGACCAAGCTTCTGAGCAGCCCCACCCCGACCTCGTTTCTTCACCAAATCAAGTGAAATTGGTCCCAAATTGATCCTAACACCGAGAGCTACATAGCCCACCCCTTAATTCGTCCCAAAACTCAGCAACAAGAAAAGCCCCAAAAGCTAGGGTTCTTGAAGAGGAAGCTAGAATCAACGATGGAGAGAAGCTGAGTACAATTCAAGGGATGAGATGTGTTCTTGGAGGCCAAGGAAGGTCGAAGACAAGCTCTATATAAACCAAAGATGAAGAAGAAGAAATCTCTCTCCTCCCCCACGACATTTCTGAAGCAACACTCTGCCTCTCTCTCTTCTCTCTCAGTACCTGCCGGATTCCGGGTTGTTCTTGGTGTTTCTGAGCTATTGCAGAGCCAAGAATAACCATAGAGGGAAAGAGGACGAATTCAAGGTTGTTCTTCATCTTTTTCTTCACTTGTTCTTCATAGTTCTTTATTTAAGTTGCTATTAGTTGATAATCTTGGTGAAATTAGCTGTTAGTAGTTGATATAGTGTAGTTTGAATCAAGCATTAGTGACTTTGTTCATCATTTTGGGTATTTGAAGCAAGTTTTTGGGATGAAATTAAAGAATAGCTTGTGTATTCCTGAGTTGGAACTTGAATTGAATGAAAATTTTCATGAATATGCTTGATATCTCTTGTGTTTCTCTCTTAGACATGAGTAGCTAAGTTTGTTGTTGGTTGAAGTTGATGAATCTAGATGTGTTGGGTGTGGTTCAATTGTTGAATCAATGAGTTGAGAAGTTTCTCTTGTGAATCATGTGTGAACAAGTGTTGGAATACAAATCCGATTTGTAGCTCCATTTTGTATGTGGATTCATGATTGAATACACATCCTTGATAGTTGATACAACTTAGTTTTGGATTTCACTAGTTTTCTTCATGAATCACACTTGAATTTGACATTAGAATCCACACATCTCCTTAAAAAATCATTTGGGTGTTGGATTCATACACAACACACCTAGAGGACTCAACTAAGACCAATTCTTCTCTCGATCCTAAAAACTCTTCTCAAGTTTTAGATTCTCTTTAATATACTAGTTGTTTGCTTAGTTTCTTTAAAATTGCTCAACCAACAAATCCTTGCTCCATTAAGTTTCTCTTGGTGGATTTTGAAGTTTGGCTAGCTAAAAGGCCTTTGAGGAATTTACTTTCATTGCACTAGTTTACTCTAGTTTAGTTAGTTGCTTAGTATATTTGTTAGTTTAGAGTGTTCCCTCTTTCCCAATCCTTGTGGAAATCGACCTCGTTCTTACTCGGGTACTACTTGTAGCGATATCCTATACTTGGGATTTCATCGAACACTATGCATCACCCATGTTGCTTTCTATAGCATGATTTCCACTAAGATGTTGGAAAATATGGATTTAAAGGGCGTTAACATGTTGAAAGAGACTTCTATTTGGAAAATCCCGAACCCTTCTACTGAGGCATACCCTAGATTAACAAGGCTGTTTTATCTTAACCTGCAACAAGTGTCTGGTAAAGAGTTAATTTTATCTACTAAGCTAGGATAGATATATAGTTGAATCATGAGGTATTGTAAAAGGTTTTAGGTTGTCCTGAGGTGTATGATGTTGATAGTCTTCCTAGTAAAAACGAGGCAATAAGGTTGGCTAAATTGGATTTCTTTCTACCTAACACACCCTCAACCCCAAAGCAGTTAACACACTTTGTGTTGAATGTTGAAGTCAAAATTCTCTTCACTATCCTGATGAGGTGTGTGGTGCCTAGGGAGAATCCAAAGGAGTTGCTCACTAACAGGGTTTTGTACTTGATGTTTTTTGGTGATGTATGGTTTTGAGATTGATTTGGCTAGCATTGTGATGAAGCACATGTTGTATTGCAGTTCCAAGAATAGAAACGATGCCCTACCCTATGCCAATCTCATACCTCTCTTCTTTCAACACTTTGAAATTCCTGTTTTTAAGGAAGATAAGATTTTTGCTTGTTTTGGAATGGTGGATGAATCATCTTTTCAAAGGATTGGAATTCTGCAGACTGCTAAGGGAGAATAGAAGTTTTATCTTGACCTTTCCGAGAGTGAGCTGAAATCCAAGAAGTTTTATAAGAAAAAAGCCTTAACCAAACCTCTAGCTTTTCCTTCTACCTCTCCATATCAATCTCAGGTGTTACAGAAGCTGGATACTATTGAGAATGAACTGGATGAATTGAAAGTGGGTCAATTTGAGCTGTGTACTGAATTCAAAAAGATGAAGTACCTGGTTTCCTCTTTGAATGACAATATCTCCAAAGTTTTAAATACTTTGAATTTGATGGATGTGAAAGAAGAGACTGCACAGGTTCAAAAGAGTTTAAAGAATTCATATTCTACAAGGGAACTCTTGATGAGTATTCTACTGATGTAGAAGCTGTTGGAAATAAGGAAACGGGGAAGAATAGCAGAATTGAATCAGGGGCTCTTATTGGGGTTATATTGAAGCAGAAGAAGAAACTTTTTCCTAAGATTGTTACTTCAGAAGAACTATTTGAGGAAGCAGATGAAGATGCTGAGGAAGATCCTGAACAAGAACAGATTGAGAAGGATAAAGAGAAACTGGATGCAGACAAAGAATAAGACTTGGCGGAGGATGGTGACCAAGAGGATGCAGAGGATGCTGAAGGAGATGATGCTAAAGAGGATGTTGAAGGGTCTAGACAGATGATGATGATCAGAATTCAAACCCTTGGATCTTTCCTTTTTTTTCTACCCTTTTCAAAGCCTTGGAGATTCTCTTTTTAAAACTCTATTTTCTTTCAGCTTTTACAAATTTTTGAACTAAGAGTCAACAATTTTTTAACTCTTTTGATGAAGTCAAAAAGGGGGAGAAAACTAGATTGTTTAGCTGGATGGTTTGATGGTTTGGTTGTGTTTACTTTTTCGCTGGGATATTAATATTTTGAGTTTAGAATTTATGTTTAGTATTTAGTTCTACTGTTTGGTAATTTTTTCATGGTGTTTAACCTTGATTTCATATAACTATATCAGCTATATTGCTAATGATTTTTATTATTCAGTGCAGATATACAGTCTAACAGATTATATGTTTTGTCTTTCCTCAAAGGGAAGTGGTGGGTCAAGAGGGGGAGGGGAGTACCACTACTAGACTCAGTCTCAGCAGATATTGGTGGTGGTGAGGCGGCCATAGCACTGGTGAGGGTGACCAAACGACGACGGCGACAGATTCGATCTGTTTCTTCTTCTCCTCCTCCTTCTCTTCCTTATTTCTTATGTTTCTAGTTTCTCTTCCTTCTTCGATAGCCCTCTTGTTTTCATTTCAGTCCAAAGTAGGCTTTGGATAAATGAATGGTGGTGTTTACTTTGTTAACAAAAAATTCAGAGAGAGTGAGGATCTTCCAAATCTGTTGATTTTGGATCTGTAATTTTGTTCTGAATCCCTGTTATTTTGTTTGTATCATCCATAATTATGGTTTTGAATTGTTTTTTTATTGAATCTGCATTTTTTTGCATGCTGGTTAAATTGGTGGTGGTGGTGGCGGTCGTTTGCTGGTGGTGGACTTGTGGTTGTGTTTTTTGCTGTCTCTGTGAGGGAAATGGTTGTGGGAGAGAGAGGAGGATAGAAAGGGAATTTTTGAGGGAGAGCATGGTCAAAATAGTTAAAAGTACACTTCTCTTAATCCCCGTACCGCTCCCAATTGGGGAGAAAGAGTATAATCGGAGTGGTGCAACATATAAAAATTAGAAAGAATCTGGTTAAACGATCCAAAATGAATAGTACGAAGAAGCTGGCAAAACGGAGGTAGTATGGCCGAACACGACTTCAATATTAATTGGCTGGTATCTTTTTCTAGACTCGTCCAATTTACTTATAGCATTAGTCCTGACCTTAATTTCTTTTCTTATTTGTTGAGATAACTGTAGGTTTTGGACCAGCATGCACGCACCTCGATTAAGAGTTCGTTTGGTAAAACGGACTATTTTTGTTTTTAGATTAAAAACCAACTGAATTGTTAAAAATGTTTGTTCTTAATGGTCTGAAATCATATTTTAATATATATTTTTGTCACATTACATGGGTGGAAAAAATCGACTTTTGATGATTTATTTTTTAGATTATTTTATGACACCAAGAACATATAGCCCTCATATTGTCTTTGTATTAAATTAGAGATGAGATTTCATTCTTTTATAGTTGTTCGAATTGTTACTCTCAGAGGTCATTAAAAATTTCGTTGATATTTTCCTCTACATTTTCCATGATTTTGTTTTATAAAATTCAAATCTCACATATTCATTATTATATTTTGGAAGGCTTGACAGAAAACCGTGTAATGATTCGGGTAGAGCTTAGAGAACGATGATAACGATGAAAACAAGAACACAAGAATACACACGATATAACGTGTTTCACTAACAATGAACTAGCTACCAAAATGACCTGAAAACCCTTGTTTATTAGAGAGAAACCCACGAATACAACCCACACATTGTAATGCACGAGCTATAGCCTTTATATAGGCCTCAAATACAGCTTGTGCCCAAAGAAATACCAAAACCGAGCTAAACGAACAAGGAAACAACTCAATGGCCCCCTCCAGGGATGTCTTTGCACAAAGACAGAATGTCTTCGCATGAAGACCCTGCTCTAGTAGGTTGTTCTCTTTGTCTCGTGCTCCTCTGTTTGGTCCGTTTCTTCCCCCGCTTCGTCGCCAATTCATAACCAAACCCAAGTACATTCAAGGCACCTGTGATTCCCAACAAATTTCTACCTTTCCTTGAATCTTCTCGTCCGCTTGCGCTTGAATTAGCCGGTTCTCTCTGATAATCCCAAATTCACGAATTGCTCCATCTTCGCCGAGATCCAAGGACGTGTTCCCCCAGCGATGCTCCAACCCCGCCTAGTTCCTACAATCGAACCCTTTCGATGCTCCAACTACGCCCAGTTCCTGCAATCGAAACCCCTGCTTGTTGTTCAAACTCCCACCGAGTTACTACAACAAGTTTGTTCATTATTCCGATCCCACCGAGTCCCTAAAAAAAACCCCCCAGCATGTGTCCCCTTCACATTCCATGTCTCTCTTCAGAGAATCCCCTATTCCATCCTCCGCCTCCTCGTCGAGATCACGAATTCCCCCTTGCCCCCCAACGGGGCCTAAAGCACGGAATCATCCGCCGCGCCTGCAGCAAAGTCTGCAAATGCCCTCCCCTTCGTACACTCCCTCTTCCAATGACCTTCTCTTTACACAATTCACATATGGCGTTTAGAAACTTAGAGCCCTTGTTCCTTCTTTTTCCATAACCCCCATTGGATGCTACGAATGCACCCGGCCCGAACCCATCCGTACCCCCATATGCATCCCTCTGCTGCATCTCCCTTGTGTGAAGAGACGATCTTACCTCCTCCAGCGTGAGAGTCTCCTTTCGAGCATAAGCACTCTGCACGAACCCCTCATAATACGGTGATAGAGACACCAACAAAATCAGTGCGGCATCTTCATCATTTATCTTCTCATTACTGTTTTGCGACTCAAGCAAAGTAGTGTTAAGATGGTCCAAGTGATCTCTTAGATCCGTACCTTCCCCCATTCATATAAAAAAGAGTTGTTTCTTCAACATGAACTTGTTGGTGAGTGACTTCTTCTTGTATGGGCTCTCCAACTTGCTCCATAGTTTCTCATCAGTCTCTTGATCCGCAACCTCCGTGATCACGTCGTCTGGCAAACACAACATGATCGCTGAATGTGATCTTTCCTCCAACGTCTTGTACTCCTTGGTGGTTGTAGAATCCCCTTCCTTATATTCTGCCAATGGCAACCACATGCCTTGCTGCTTCAATAAAGCACGTACCTTGATCTGCCATAGGCTGAAGCTGTTTCACTTTGATATAACGTGGTTCAATAGTGATGAACTAGCTACCTCCAAAATCCGAAAAACCCTTGTTTATTAGAGAGAAATGTAGAGTTTTGATTCAGGTTACGCAGCGGTAATACAAAAATACTATTCAGCTCAAAACCCTTCATGAATCGCAGGCGAAGCATCATAACATGATGAAGGATAAAAGGTAACCTCAGTCATACAGAATGGGACGATCACTTTGCTTAGAAATATTTTCCACGCCTCTGCATAATTCCACACCGTAGGATCTCCAACTGGAACTTCCTCTACTGTCTTTCCTAGCTGTGTAGAAGGAGGAGGAATTGGCAAATCATGTTGATCGAATCAAGCTTGAAGAAACAATGGAGGAAGAGGAGGAGGAGGGAGGGTCGTGCGCCTCTTGGGGCCGAAGGCCTCTATGGGGCGGCATCCCTCTCTCTTTTTCTTGTGTTCTAATTTTCATCATCATGAAATTAGGGCTGGACTTATTCTTTTATAATCAATAACTCTTTATTAATTATAAAATTTCCCCACTACTAATTAAATCCAACAGTTTGGATTAAATTTTTTTTGGTCCAGTTTTGCTATTTTGTCCAATTAAATATGCATGTTGTTACACTTTTATCCTTGATTCCTTTAACTGTTAATTAGTCCAACGAATTAACATCTACTTCCAGTCTAATCCTTTGGTGTGTGACCCTACAGGTTCCTATTGCGTTGGTAGTAATAATTACAAACATTGAGCGGTGTCTAGCAACACATCAATGTTACCCAACTAATAGGAATAGTCAGTGATCTGGAAAACCTCTGTGACCAATATTACCGTGTTGTGTAATTTTTTTTTCTCATCTATCCGGATTGGACACAAGACATGGAGTGTCACACTTGTGTATCCAATCCATAGTTTCTCGATCTGTGAGTAGACTTAGATGAACAAATAAAATCAATATCTCATATTGATTTATTTCAGCATGGCCATGCATTTTCCCGAGTCTCACTCATCGAGTGGTCGTGGATATTTATGTTGGAGTAGGTGCCCTAGAGGCAATCTATATTTAGTATGAACGATGTTTTGGCTAGAACATTAATTTATTATACATTGTGATATTTAATATAATAAAGTCCTTAGATACAATGTGTTGTTTATCTTAAATATCCCTAGTCCATTATATTGATTAATAGGACGATCAACTATAGACTAGTATGTGTGTAGAATGATATGGAGATATCAATTCTAACACATGGGTATGCATTAGGGGTAATGGCATACTGGATTGACCCACAACGAGAAGGATGCATTAGATTATGTCAAAGTCACAATCGCTTCTCGTAGTGCTAATGATATTTTAATCCTTACACTTGAAGTCACTAGATACTCTAGTTGTGGAATATCATGCTTTGATATTATCAAACTGAAGGGAGGCGAATCCCTAGACCACTTTGATTGCATGTCTGCTATACCGATTAAAATTTTGTTCGTTTATCAACAAGAACGCCATAACCCTACTAGGCGGATTTAGGGTTCATACATGCGTCCTAGCTAGTTGATGTAGGTCTGAAACACTCCGGATCTTCTCCCGTATTCCTTATGTTCCTCCTGAATGCAAGTGTGGGCTTGCTGCTTCCAGAATCCTTCTTGGCCTCCAGACGAATTGATCTCACTCTCGAAACGCTAGATTTCGGTGTGTATCTGAAGCATACGAATTCTGAAGACTAAGGAAACTTATATAGGCTCCGGGAGGGACTTGGAGGAGAAAATACAAATCAGGCTCCTAACTTTATTTTGAGTTCTGGTTCCACCCGAACCTAGCCCGAATAAAGTTAATAATAGTTAGTACCACTAAATAACTGTTATTGCACTCATGTCCGTATTCTCAAAAGTAATATTTCGAGCTCAATGTTATTAAATACATATTATCTCCTCATGTTAAGATTACAGATATCCGTCGATTAAATTAATTACTGACTGATTCATTTAATCGACCTCTTCCCAATTCCTTGATCCTTACCACTTAACTTATTTGATATGTCCAGATTACCAAGTAATCTACCTGCAGGGTTTGACATTATCAAAACTTATAAGCATCATCAAGGGGATATCATCAATCCCATAACCGGGACATGGATTCCTTCGATATATCAATCTACACCATGGACTCAATAGTATCACCCAAATCATCGAGGTTATTGACTCCATAGGTATCTCACTCACTTAACTTGTCAAATTAATAACTACTAAATACATGTACACATTGACTATATAAGGATTAAGAGCATAAGTAATCATAATAAGCATGAGACATAGCTTGTCTTGTTATGTCAGTACAAAGACAATGATCTCAACTTGGTCATGTTCAATATACACAAAGTATACTAGCATATTGAGTTAAAATTATAGTATGAACTGTACAGTTTCCTGTAGCCAAGACAGACCTACTAAAAAAAATGGTCTACAGTCGTTCCGATGGTTTTTCTAATTCCATCTAGATTGTGAATTCATAACTTTCATTCCACGAGAACCGAAGATAAGATCTTCTGTGTGTAAGCTAGACTCTACACACCAGATCTTCTACTATGTGGAAAAATAGACTATGCACACTAATAATATAATCGAAAAACATTTCCTAAAACCATTATCATAAATATCAAATTCAGATAATCCAATAGAAAAAGCATGGATTTTAGTATTCAATCCAACGCAAACGTTGCGACTTAACCGGGTAACTGTAAAGATAGTTATCGGGCATGATAGGAAGCAAGCTTAGAGATCGTAGTGACGTAGAGAGGATTTGTCCCTCCCACATTATGGGAGCAAATATCCATGGGCCACTCGAGGGATGGTGCTTATTGAATGTCTGGCCAGACTAAGATAAATCGATATAGAGATATTGATGTTATCTGCTCACATAAGCATATTCCCAGGATCGAGAAACTATGGATTGGATATACGAGTGTGACTAATATGTCTCATGTCCAATCCGGATATGGAGACAAAGGGATAACAAAATATATGAACATTGGGCACGAGTTTTGTCGGGATCACTGACTTATTTCTATTAGTTGGGTAGCATGGATGTGTTGCTAGACACCGCTCCATGTTAGTAAATAGTTACTACCAACTAAGTAGAAACATATGGCGTCACACACCGGATGGATTAAGTTTTATTAATTAGTTGGACTAATTAATAAAAGGATCATAACGCAACCACAAGCAAACTTAGTAGGACTAATTTGCAAGTGGACTAATCCATGTAAGGACTGTTGGAATAGATGCCCTAGAGGCAATCTAGTTTAGTATGAATTATTTGTGGCTAGAAATTCATTTACTATTTATTGGATATTTAATATAATGAAGTCCTTAGATTTACAATTGTGTTATTTATCTTAAATATCCCTAGTCCAGTATAATGATTAATGGGACAATCATCTATAGACTAGTATGGGGTTGGATTGATATGGAGATATCACGATCCAACACATAGGTGTGCATTAGGTAATGTTGCACTGGATTGACCCATCTCTGAGAAGGCTACATACACGTTATGTTGAGTCACAAGCGCTTCTCGCGGTGCAATGGTATTGTCATCCTTAGACTTGAATTCACTAGATGTTCTAGTTGTGGATTATTGTGATTTTGGTAGCGTCAAACGCTACACCGTAACTGGGTAGTTATAAAGGCGTGTACCGGATACAATAAGAAGCAAGCTTAGAAATCGTAGTGGACGTAGATAGAATTTGTCCCTCCCACATAACGGGAGCAAATATCCTAGGCCACTCGAGGGATAGTGCTCATAGAATGTCTGGCCAGACTCAAATAAATCAATATGGTATATTGATGTTATTTGCACGAATAAGGCTATTCCCATGAATCGAGAAACTATGGATTGGATATACGAGTGTGACTTGTATGTCTCGTGTCCAATCCGGATATAGAGATAAAGGGATGAGACAATTACTTGTACAAAGGTTGTCAAGATGACTATTCTATTAGTTGGCTAGAATGGATGTTTTGCCAGAGACCGCTCCATGTTAGCAAATAGTTGCTACCAACTAGATAGAACCTATGGGGTCACACGCTATATAGAGTTGAACTATATTTGAGAATTAATTAATTGGATTAATTAATTAGAAGGATCACTTTGCAAAGCCTTGCAAACTTAGTAGGGACTAATTTGCAAGGAAGGGACTAAACTGAATTCTAGTAGGACTAGAATAAGTCCTTTAGGTAGTTTGCAAGGAGTTGTTGGACTATATAAATGACCTTCCTTCCTTCCTTCCCAACAACTTATGCTCATTATTGAACATAACAAGAGTGGGAGAGAACAAAAGAAGAGAGAGCAACAAGCTAGAGGAGCCGAACGCCCGCTTAGCCCGCCACCCATCCCCGTCGGCCACAAGGAGGCCGAGAGCCTTCCTTTGGGTCTCGTTTTGCGTGATTCTTCTTCCTCTTCCTCTTCTGGGCTAGCACCAAGGACTTGGGAGATTTTAGGATCAACTCTAGGCGTGGATCAACCATAGAGAACGTGACACAATTCGCGTTTGGAGTCATCAAAGGAGAACCCTAAGGTGTGTTATTGATTTCTTACCCTTACCATCGTTATGCCTCTTGACTTGTGATCCTTGGAGGGTTTTGCATGGTTTTATGATTGTTTGTGTTTCCGTTGCGCATCCATGAATCAAAACCCTACAGTGGTATCAGAGCCACAAGTCGTAGAGCATAAACGTGGTTTATGTGTTACGTTTTATTTGTTTTACACCTTAATTTGATTGTTCATCGCGTAAAACAAGACAAATCAAGCATGGGAAGCAATTTGTCAATAATTTATCATAACAAGATCCAATTTTTGCATTGGATGCATGAATTGGTGAGTTTGAGAAATTTTAGGATCTTAGATCTAAGGTTTTGGCATCCTTGGGGAAGAAGGAGTTCTTCCAAAACAAGAAAACAACCAAACTTGGGCACCAAGCAAGGGAGTTGTTTTGGAAACAACTCCCATAAGGAGGTTTGGCCCCCTAGGGGACCGCCCCCCTTTGCTTGCCGCCCAAGCTTGGCCGCCCTAGGGGTCGGGCGGCCCTAAACCGCGGCCTTGGGTTGTGGTTTTTGGGTCGGGCCGGCCCTAGGGTCTTTTGGTTCACCTTATTTGGCCCGGGCAATTTGATTGTTGGGCCCATGGACCGTTTTAACCCTAGAAATCCTAAAAGTAATTAAAATTGACCAAGCGCGTTAAAATCGGATTTTAACTGTTTATGTGCAAATCGCATGGTGATTGGATATGGCCTTAGGATGTGGTTTGGTTTTACGGCCTGCGAGCTGATCAATTAATTGTAATAATTAATTAGGGTTTTATGGCTTGCGTGCCATTTTTTTCCTCAACTTGTGAGATTTATTTTATTTAGTATAGATATTAGCTAGTGCTAGATAAAGTAGATTGTTAGCCAAGATTGAAGAAAAGAAGCCCAAAGCCAAAGAAGCCACAAAAGATGGAGCATGGAGCATGGAGCATTCCACATGACTATGAAGGATGGACCAAAAGATCAAGACGCATGGAGATGTGTTTGTTTTAGGGTTCATAGATAATTCCATTGGCTTGGAATTGTCTTAGTCTAGAAAAGGCCATATCCACATCACGTTTAATTTCTGTTTTGTGGTTGTTTATTTTATTGTCTTATTATTGTGTGGTTGGTGTATGGATGATGCATGCAATTAGGATAATAAGATAATTAGACAACCCGGATCTATTATTTGGAGTTGTGCCCAAACTCAAATAGGTAGATTAGTTGATATTGATCAACAAAACAATTAAAAATTGAATTTAAAATCCCTCAAAATTCAAATATTGTGTTCTTGCATTCTCGTTATTTAAACACTCATTATCATCATTATTTATCAAGTTCGTGCGTGCCAAAGCATGGCGACTTGGTTCATAATGATGGAATGCGATGGCACGTAACAATGTGCAATTGTTTAGATAAGAGGTTGAACACAACTAGGCTATTAATTTGATTAAGAAACCTAGAGGCAATCAATTGGGATTATTCATATGGATGGATAAATAAGGAGTTATTTTCCCAATTGAACCAAGAGTGGCATATGGGATGCAATTAGAATTGTTCCTACCTAAAGTAGTCAAATTATGGGTGACTTGCCAAAGCAAGCTCATAAGGAGATGAAAGATGGATCTTGGCCCACTAGAAAATATAAGGATATTTTCCACATTAATATCTTGAGGGTTATTAATCCGTAGAAAAATAGTGGGAGCTATATTTGATAAACTAGCCATTATTGAATATAGTCAAAAATTCATAAATACTAAAACTTGCGTATTTTCCTTTTTGTAGAATTCCAAATGGCAAACAACTCATCGAGTTCACAACATTCCCTACGATCTGTCCTTGAGAAGGACAAGCTCTCTGGAACCAACTTTCTTGATTGGTACAGAAACTTGAGAATTGTTCTCAAGCAAGAGAAGAAACTGTACGCAATAGAGGAGCATGTTCCAGAAGGTCCAGAGAACCAAACACCTGCTGCCCTAAAGGCATATCAAAAGCGTTTTGTTGACGCTAATGATGCGGCCTGCCTTTTGCTTTGCACCATAACTTCTGAGCTTCGATAGCAACACGAAAACATGAATGTTGTCGATATGATCGAACATCTAAAGAAGCTCTTCCAAGAGCAGGCGAGGGTAGAGAGGTATGAGGTCTCTCAGGCACTGTTCAAGTGTCATCTGGCAGAAGGGAACCCGGTGGGACCCCATGTACTCCGTATGATCGGGTACTTGGAGAATCTCGCCCGACTGGGGTTCCCGGTCGGCCAAGAGTTGGCAACCGATCTCGTGTTGCAATCGTTGCCCGAGAGTTATGGACAGTTCATCATGAACTATAACATGAACGAGATCGTGAAACCACTGCCAGATTTACTCAATATGTTGAGGACGTCTGAACAGAGCATCAACAAGGGTAAGGTCAAGGCAATTATGATGGTACAGAAAGGAAAGGGCAAAAGGTTTGCCTCTTCCTCCAAGGGCAAAAGCAAGTCAGTTGCCAAGTCCAAGGAACCTGCCCTTAAGCCTGTTGGTGGCATTGCCAAAGGTGTGACTAAAGGTGAGTGTCACTACTGCAGTCAGCCTGGACACTGGAGGAGGAACTGCCCAAAATATATGGAGGATAAGAGGCTTGGAATAGTGATTCCACCACCACCAGGTATTTTTGTTGTAGATGTCAATTTAAATGTCTCTACATCATGGGTATTAGATACTGGATGTGGATCTCATATTTGTCGAAATATGCAGGATCTAAAGAGAAGTAGAAGATTAGCTAAAGGAGAGGTAGATCTGCGCGTTGGGAATGGAGCAAAGGTTGCTGCGTTGGCCATAGGTGTGTGCGAGCTATCTCTGCCTTCAGGATTAGTTTTAGAATTAAATAATTGCTATTTTGTGCCTGCTATGAGCAGAAACATTATTTCTATTTCTTGTTTGGACAAGGATGGTTTTATTATTTCAATAAAGAAAAATTGTTGTTCCTTTTATTTGAATAATATTCACTATTTTAGTGCGCAATTATTTAATGGACTTTATGTCCTTGATCTAAGCAATCCTGTCTACAACATTAATACCAAGCGGATTAAAATAAGTGATTTAAATCCTACTTATTTATGGCATTGTCCTTTAGGCCATATAAATGAGAAACGTGTATCTAGACTCCATAAGGATGGATTACTAGACTCATTTGATTTTGAATCATATGAGACATGTGAGGCTTGTTTATTGGGAAAAATGACAAAGTCCCCTTTCAATAAGAAAGGTGAGAGGACTAGTGAGCAATTGGCGCTCATACATACCGATGTGTGTGGGCCATTTGCCACGCCTGCCAGGGGTGGTTATGTCTACTTCATTACATTTACTGATGATTACAGTAGATATGGATTTGTGTACCTCATGAGGGCAAAATCCGAATCCTTTGAAGTGTTCAAAGAATACAAGAATGAAGTAGAGAAGCAACTTGGCAAAAGTATCAAAGCTCTACGATCGGATCGTGTAGGAGAATACTTGAGCGAAGAGTTTGACGACTATCTTAGAGAGTGTGGGATCGTGTCCCAACTCACTCCACCCGGAACGCCACAGTGGAATGGCGTGTCCGAGAGGAGGAATCGAACCCTATTGGATATGGTTCGATCTATGATGTGTCAAACCGATCTTCCATTATCATTTCGGGGCTACGCTCTATTAAGTGCAGCTTTCACCATTAACCGTGTTCCATCTAAATCAGTCATGAAGACACCATATGAGAAGTGGAGTGGGAGGCGTCCCACACTGTCGTTCATGAGGATTTGGGGCTGCGATGTCTATGTAAAATGTTTACAATCAGACAAGCTAGGGCCTAAATCGGATAAGTGTAAATTTGTGGGTTACCCTAAGGAAACTAAGGGTTACTACTTCTACAATCCAACCGAGAACAAAGTGTTTGTTGCTCGGACCGGCGTGTTTCTAGAAAGAGAGTTTGACTCTAAAGAAGCAAGTGGGAGGAATGTAGAACTTGAAGAGATTCAAGAACCACAAATCACTGAACCGATTATGGAACATGAACAGGAACCGCAAGCAGTTGTGGAGCAACCTGTTCAGGTAACACAAGAGCTTCGTAGAACTAGTAGAGCGCGCCAGGAACTGGAGTGGTATAGACTTCTCGTGATCGATTCCGGTGACACGATGCTCATAGATGATGAGCCTACTACCTATGAGGAGGCCATGAATGGCCCAGACTCTCAGAAGTGGCTAGAAGCCATGAGATCCGAGATGGAATCCATGTATACCAACAAAGTATGGACTTTGGTGGAACCACCCGATGGGGCGCGGCCCATAGGGTGCAAGTGGGTCTTCAAGAAGAAGATCGACATGGATGGTAATCTGATTACCTATAAGGGCCGATTGGTGGATAAAGGATTCAGACAGATTCATGGTATTGTCTATGATGAAACCTTTTCACCAGTCGCTATGACCAAATCCATCCGAATCCTACTTGCAATTGCAGCATACCATGACTATGAGATTTGGCAGATGGATGTCAAAACAGCATTCCTTTATGGGAATCTCCTCGAGGACGTGTATATGATACAGCCGGAGGGTTTTGAGGATCCAAAGCAAGCCAACAAAGTCTGTAAACTGCAACGATCCATTTATGGATTGAAGCAAGCTTCTAGGAGTTGGAATCGACGTTTTGATGAAGTTGTCAAAGAGTTTGGCTTCATCAGAAACAAATATGAGTCTTGTGTCTACAAGAAGGTTAGTGGGAGCTCTGTAGCTTTTCTGGTCTTGTATGTGGATGACATACTACTCATTGGAAACGACGTTCCCATGCTGCAATCTGTTAAAGATTGGCTAGGGAAGTGTTTCTCAATGAAGGACTTAGGGGAAGCAGCCTATATACTCGGTATAAAGATCTATAGAGATAGATCTAAGAGGTTGCTAGGCCTAAGTCAAAGTACATATATTGACAAGGTGTTGAAACGGTTCAACATGCAAGATTCCAAGAAGGGATTCTTGCCCATGTCACATGGAATCACTCTTTCGAAGAGTGGTTGTCCTTCCAATGAGATTGATAAGGAACGCATGAGTAGAATTCCCTATGCCTCGGCCATAGGATCTATCATGTACGCCATGTTATGTACTAGACCAGATGTGCCATATGCCTTGAGTATGACAAGCAGATACCAATCCAATTCGGGTGAGAGTCACTGGATTGCAGTCAAGAACATCCTAAAGTACTTGAGAAGAACTAAGGATACTTTCTTGATATTTGGCGGTGAGGAAGAGTTGCGTGTAGGGGGTTACACTGATGCAAGCTTCCAAACCGACAGAGATGACTTTAGATCACAATCGGGATATGTGTTTTGCCTGAATGGAGCAGCGGTGAGCTAGAAGAGTTCCAAGCAAGAGACGGTAGCTGATTCTACAACAGAGGCTGAGTACATTGCTGCAAATGGCGCAGCAAAGGAAGCTGTTTGGATCAGAAAATTTGTTTCTGAACTTGGTGTGGTCCCTAGCATTGCGGATCCAGTCGAGTTGTTTTGCGACAATACTGGGGCGATCGCGCAATCGAAGGAACCAAGATCGCACCAGAAGTCCAAGCACGTGCTCAGGAAGTTTCATCTGATTCGAGATATTATCGATAGAGGAGACGTTCGGATATTCAAGATTCCTACAGATGAGAATCTGTCAGACCCGCTTACAAAGCCGCTCACGCAGTGGAAGCATGAAGGGAACACTAGGACTATGGGCATACGAGATGCGCCAGATTGGCTCTAGTTCAAGTGGGAGACGGTTGGAATAGATGCCCTAGAGGCAATCTAGTTTAGTATGAATTATTTGTGTCTAGAAATTCATTTACTATTTATTGGATATTTAATATAATGAAGTCCTTAGATTTACAATTGTGTTTTTTATCTTAAATATCCCTAGTCAAGTATAATGATTAATGGGACAATCATCTATAGACTAGTATGGGTTTGGATTGATATGGAGATATCATGATCCAACACATAGGTGTGCATTAGGGAATGTTGCACTGGATTGACCCATCTCCGAGAAGGCTACATACACGTTATGTTGAGTCACAAGCGCTTCTCGCGGTGAAATGGTATTGTCATCCTTAGACTTGAAGTCACTAGATATTCTAGTTGTGGATTATTGTGATCTTGGTAGCGTTAAACGCTACACCGTAACTGGGTAGTTATAAAGGCGTGTACTGGATACAATAAGAAGCAAGCTTAGAGATCGTGGTGGACGTAGATAGAATTTGTCCCTCCCACATAACGGGAGCAAATATCCTAGGCCACTCGAGGGATAGTGCTTATAGAATGTCTGGCCAGACTCAAATAAATCAATATGGGATATTGATGTTATTTGCACGAATAAGGCTATTCCCATGAATCGAGAAACTATGGATTGGATATACGAGTATGGATTGGATATACGAGTGTGACTTGTATGTCTTGTGTCCAATCCGGATATAGAGACAAAGGGATGAGACAATTACTTGTACAAAGGTTGTCAAGATGACTATTCTATTAGTTGGCTAGAATGGATGTTTTGCTAGAGACCGCTCCATGTTAGCAAATAGTTGCTACCAACTAGATAGAACCTATGGGGTCACACACTATATAGAGTTGAACTAGATTTGGGAATTAATTAATTGGATTAATTAATTAGAAGGATCACTTTGCAAAACCTTGCAAACTTAGTAGGGACTAATTTGCAAGGAAGGGACTAAATTGAATTCTAGTAGGACTAGAATAAGTCCTTTAGGTAGTTGGCAAGGAGTTGTTGGACTATATAAAGGACCTTCCTTCCTTCCTTCCCAAAAACTTATGCTCATTATTGAACATAACAAGAGTGGGAGAGAACAAAAGAAGAGAGAGCAACAAGCTAGAGGAGCCGAACGCCCCTTAGCCTGCCGCCCATCCCCGTCGGCCACAAGGAGGCCGAGAGCCTTCCTTTGGGTCTCGTTTTGCGTGATTCTTCTTCCTCTTCCTTTTCCGGGCTAGCACCAAGGACTTGGGAGATTCTAGGATCAACTCTAGGCGTTGATCAACCATAGAGAACGTGACACAATTCGCGTTTGAAGTCATCAAAGGAGAACCCTAAGGTGTGTTATTGATTTCTTACCCTTACCATCGTTATGCCTCTTGACTTGTGATCCTTGGAGGGTTTTGCATGGTTTTATGATTGTTTGTGTTTCCGTTGCGCATCCATGAATCAAAACCCTACAAGGACATGATTAGTATTGCAGCCTTTATGTAGTTAATAAAGAGTTTTACTATATAAAGGAACTCTAGCTTGTTAATTCTCTACAAAAGTCATTATTTGAGAGAGCATAACAAAACAAAAGAGTGAGAGACAAGGAAGAGGCGTCCGCCGACCCGTCCACCCCCTCCCTTGCCGTCAGCCTTCTTGAGGCATGGCCTTGGTGCCTCGTTTTGCATGATTCGTTCCTCCTTCTTCCGTTTCTAGCACATCGCGGTGATAAGGAATCCAATCAAGAATCAAAGGTGTGGATATTCATAGAGACAAAGACACTATTCTTCGTGTGATCTCTCAAAGAAATGTACACATCTTCTATGACCTTACCATGTTATGATGGCTTGCCTGTGATCCTTGGTGGGATTTGAGCAGGATTCATTTTATTATTCCGCTGCGTAACCTGCGTTAACACCCAACAGTTTACTCCCGTTATGTGGTAGGGACAAATCCTATCTAGATCACTACCATCTCTCAGCTTGTTAAATGTCATGTCCGATTATCGTCTTTATAATTACCCAGTTACAGCGCAACGTTTGACGATGTCAAAACATGACAATTCAAAACTAGAGTATCTAAGGACTTCAAGTCAAAAGATCACAACACCATTATCACTATGAGAAGCTCTTGTGACATTCACAAAACTCCCATGTAGTCTTCACATGGCGGGTCAATCCAATATGCCATTACTCGTAATGCGTACCATGTGTTGGACTTGATATCTCCATTTCAATCTACCCACGTACTAGTCTCGATGCAATACAGTCGTCCTTATTAACTATAGTACTTGACTAGGGATATTTAAGAATATAACACTTATATTATAAGGACTTCATTCGTGTTAACATCTCTCCATATCGATAACACAATGAATCGTAAGTCCAAATAAATGTCATGATAAATTGATAGCCTCTAGGGCACAATTCCAACAGTATCCCAGTTGCACTAGAGTCAATCTGGTGCATCATATGCCTATTGATCTTGCTTGGCCTTGAAGCTTTCGATGCGCAAGGTAAGAGAGACATTTGATGGTACTTTGCATATATTCACATCTCCTCTAACGACAATCGATTGACATCGAATATTCCGAGAATATGCATCTACTGCAGTAATCTACTCAGTCCTATGTGATAGAAACGGCAACTGAATCTTTCCTGAAACCTTTCCATTTCACAATTCCTCCACTACGGCAAAACACAAAACTTGACTACAATCTGAAATCATCTTTGTTGGATTGGAAGTCCGCATTACTGTAACCCCTTACAGTCTCCTCCATGTAACAAGAATTCATCCTTAGTTCTTCTCAAGTACATAAGGATGTTCTTGACAATTATCCGATGACTCTCATCTGGATACGACTGGTATCTCCGTGTCATTCTCATATGACATGTCTGGCCTAAGTACATAACATGGCGTAACTCGTGAATCTTATTCATACGGTCCTTTTCAATCTTATTGGAACGACAATTAGCCTTCCAAAGAATAACTCCATGTGACATAGGTAAGAATCCATATTCTTTACATTTTGAACCATTTCAACAGCTTTGTCAATATATGTATTTTGACTTAGCCGAACAACTTTCTTGATCTATCTCCATAAATTTTATAGGTTGTTTCGCCTAAGTCATTCATTGAAAATCAATCCCCTAGCCAATCTTTAACAGATTGCAGAGTAGGGACATCATTCCCAATCAATAGTATGTCTCCACATACAAGGCCAAAAACATAAATGTGCTCCCACTAACCTTCTTGTAAAACAAACTCTTTGAGTGCATCATTGAATTGAAGATTCAAACTCTAGAAGCTTTCTTCGATCTGTAGAAAGATCGTTGCAACTCGCACTCCTTTTGGGCAAGCGCTAGATCGATGAAACCCTCTCAATGTGTCATACACATCCTTAATGAGGTTTCTATATCCATCTCTCAAATTGTGCAAGCTACAATTGTAAACAAGATGCGAATGTATTTAAGCATAGCAATTAGGAGAAAAGGTTCGTCATAGTATATACTATGAACTTGCAGGAAACCTTTAGCCACCAATCGTCCCTTAAAAGTAATCACATTACCATCCATGTTAGTTTTCTCAAAACTCACTTGCACCTTATGGGTCCTACCCTTTTAGGTGGTTCCAACAAAGTCCATAGTTTGTTAGCATACATGGATTCCATTTCAGATCTCATGACCTTAAGCCATTTTTGAGAGTCAGGCCCACTCTTGGCCTCCTCATAGGTTGTAGGCTCATCTCTACGAGAAATACATCGTCAGGTTATGATAAATCCATATTTCTCTAGCCCTTTGACATATCCTACCCGACCTACGAGGTTCTTGTGTTATCTGAGCAGGTTGCTCCACAACATCTTGTGATCCTGCTCATGTTTCATTAAAGGATTAATTATCTGTTGTGTTTCTTGAACTCCTTCAAGTTATACTATCCTCCAACTGTTTCTTTTAGAGACAATTCTATAAATACAGCAGTTCGAGCAACTAACACTTTGTTCTCGATTGGATTGTAGAGATAATATCCTTTCGTTTCCTTCAGGATATTCCAAAAAAATACATTTATCTGAATGGAGTCCAAGTTTATTTGACCGTAAACACTTTACATAAACTTCACAACCCCAAATCCTTATGAAAGACATACTAAGACACATCCTAGTCCATAACCGATTTTGATGGAACAAGGTTAAGGGAGAAAATCGCTGTAATTAGAGCATGGCCTCAAAAGTAAACTGGGAATTTTGTTTGACCCATCATGACCAAACCGTGTCCAACAAGGTCCGATCTCTCCTCTCAGACACGACATTACAAGGAGGCATTCTAGGCGGAGTGAGTTTGGATCACATCCAACACTCCCATAGATGCTTGTCAAACTCTTGGCTTAAGTATTCTCCTCCATGATCCAATCGTGGAGCCCTAATACTATTTCCAAGCTGGTTCTCTACTTCACTCTTGAATTCCTTGAACTTTTCAAAGGATTCCGATTTTGTTCTTCATAAGATACACAAATCCATATTTACTGATGCCATCAGTAAATATGATGAATTATTGAAAACCACCTTTAGCACTTGTGCTTAGCGGTCTACATACATCAATATGTATGATTCCCAAAAGATCATGTCCTTCCCAATAATTAAGCCTCACGCGTCTCATATGATTCAAAATCAAATGAGTCCAGAAATCCATCCATATGGAGTCTAGAAATGTGTTTCTCATTCATGTGGTCTAAACAACAATGCCAAAGTTAAGAGGGATTCATATCATTATATGCAAACCTCTTGGTATTAATGTTATAGATGGAACGATCAATATAAAGGATACACTATCTATTAGACAAAATTGCATTATAATAATGCATATCACCAAAATATATAGAACAACAATTGTCCCTTATTATGATCAAACATCTTTCTTGTCCAAACAAGAAACTGAGATCATGTTCCTGTTCATAGCAGAGACATAATCGTATTTGTCTAATTCATGGATAATTCCAGAGGGTAGATATTAGTTCATACGGCTAACTCAGCAACCCTTGCTTCATTGCCCCACCTGTAGGTGCATCTCCTCCTTATCCAATTGTCTACATCTCTTGAGATTCTCCACATTTCTATAAAATGTGAGATATGTAGGGTTTTGTAAAGGATTGCGCAGCAAAATAAAACAAATAAAGATCCGCACAAGACCCTCCAAGGATCACAGGACTCAACATCATAACGATAGTAAAGAATTTAGCATCAAAATACCTTGTTTGTTTGCTTGAATGACTTCAAACGCGAAATGGTGTTCACGTCTCTACGGATAGTCCACTCCTTGGATTGTCTCCGGATCCTCCATACCTTTTTGCTAGCTAAGGATGAAGGAGAAAGAAGAAGAATCACGCAAACCGGAGAAAAATAATGGCGGCACCCTCCTTGAGGCCGACGGGTAGAGGGGTGGCACTAGGGGGTTCGGCCCTCTAGTGTTTTGTCTCTCACCTTGCTTTGTTCTCTCCTTGTGTGATAACAATTGTGACAACCACACTGAGAAATAAGCTAGGAGTGTTCTATATATAGTCTAACAACTCCTTGCTAACTACATATTAGCCCCTCTCCTAATCCTGTCCATACACGGATTAGTCCAACTTTCAAATTAGTCCTACTAAGTTTGCAAGTAGTTGCGTATTGATCCTTCTTTTTAATTAATCATATTAATTAATTCACAAGCCCGGTTTAATCCATAGGGAGTGTGACCCCATAGCTTTCTACTTAGTTGATAGTAACGATTACTAACATTGAGCGGTGTCTAGCAACACATCCATGCCACCCAACTAATAGAAATAATCATTACTTTGACAAACCTTGTGACTATATTGTCTCATCCCTTTGTCTATATATCCGGATTGGACACGAGACACATAATTCACACTCGTATATCCATTACATAGTTTCTCGATCCTGGGAGTAGTCTTATCCATGCAGATAACATCAATTTTCATATTAATTTATCTTATTCTGGCCAGACATTCTATAAGAACCATCCCTCGAGTGGCCACGAATATTTGCTCTCGCTATGCGGCAGGGACAAATTCTATCGAAATCACTACCATCTCTAAGCTTGCTTCCTATTGTGTCCGATATGCGCCTTTATGGGTTTTAAAGCAACTTTGGTTTTAGCAACAACTTGCTTATACCCTTGGAGTACTTGGCAAACTATTTGCCACTTCCCCTTTTAACTATCAATATGGTTTTTCCTTTGTCCTTATTAATGCTTCGTCCAGCACTTCTCAATTATATTGAATAAATCGTTTTAAACAAAACTTTAATTTTCTAATTGCATCTAATGTAATTCTTGGTGTTTTTGCGTGAATAACTCCTTATTCTTTATCTATCTCATAGATAACTCCCAACCTCTTAGCTTTCAATCTCTTTAAATAGCTTAGTCGCGTTTGACATCTTGCTTCAGAAGTCACACATCACTAGCTCGTGTCGTCGCGTCACATCTTGATGAAACAAGTCTCCTTGCTTTGGCAAGCCCGAACTTCATTACATATTGATCATGACGAGTGCTAAGAAGGAGAAGGTAAAACGCAAAATGGAGAAATCACTTCAAACCTTTCATGTCTAGCCTGCTCTTGAAAGGAGCTTCTTTAAATGTGTGATCATATCATACGCCTCCATGTTCTCATCTTGTTTCCAAAGCTAAGAGTTCATGGTAGCTAACATGAGGCAAGTCACATCCAAAGAACCATTCTTTGATGTTCAACCCATTAGGCTTTAGTGTGTTTTGGTAGTTGGTGGAAGGAAACTTTATGCTCTAGTATATATAGCATTTTTCCTTTTGTTTGAGAACAATTCTCAATTTTATACCAGTTGTGCACAAGAGATTCCGGCGGGGAGACCTCCGTGTACACCGTATGTAGAGGATCAAGGATCGCACAGGAAGAGTGGGGTTGTGTGTAGGGAGAGAGTAAGGCAGTAGCAATGTCTGAGAGAGAGACAGAGGTTTGGCAGAGCTTCCGCGTATGGCAAGTGTGTTCTCCTTTGTATGGAAAGGTTAACGTCCTATATATAGCAGGGAACGTGACCGTTGTAGTGTGGTTAATGCGCCCATTGATGGCGGCTTAATTAGCTTAACCATAACGGCACGTTCGTCCGAGTATATAGGGACCGTTACAGCACGTGGTGCGCGAATACCGGAACCGTTACGAGGTTGACCGGGTTTGACCGGATTGACCGGGTTTATGGAGCTCGTGCCATAAATCTCTCAAAACAGTTACTAAAGGTCGCGTGCGGGCTTGGCTCGCACGCGACAGGGCTTACTCTAGCCTCCAAACCACTAAGTCCCTACAGGTCCCGTGCGGTGGTATGCGAGGGCTCTGTCTCGCAGCCCCCACATGGATCAGCTCGGCTGGTGATCCAGTGTGTGTGGAGCACAATATGGTGTGCTGGATGGTTGCCACGTGGCCAAGATCAGTCAGCTCAGAAAGCACTATCTACACCAGTCTAGAAAACTAATTCTAGACAATTTGTCATTCTCAAGGACATAGCGATACAGTCGAGTTTGTTTGTTTAATGCCATAGGTATTCAACACAAAAGGATCATGCAAAATATTGTGACGTCGTACTATATTTAATAAGGAATTAAATTAGTAAACATAGCTCCCACAATTTTTCTCGGATTAATAACCCTCAATATTAATGCGTAAAATATCATATATTTTCTAGTGGGCCAAGATCCATATTTCACCTCCTCTTGAGCTGCTTTGGCACGTCACCCAAGAATTTGTTATTTAGGTAGGAACACCTTCCAATTACATCATATGCAAATCTTGGTTGAATTGGACAAATAATTTATCTATCTCATAGATAACCTCAATTGCGTTGCCTCTTAGCTTTTTATCCTAAAGAAAGTAGCTTAGTTGCGTTCAACCTCTTACTTCAACAGTCACACATTACTTGCTTGTGCCATCGCGTCATCCTAAAATGAATCAAATTGTCTTGCTTTGGCAAGCCCAAAATTTAATACATTAGAGTTTTGACGAGTGTTAAGTAACGAGAAGGCAAAAACGCAATATTTATCGTTGAGGGATTTTTCTCGTCATTTTATTTGTTGATCATATCAACTGATCTACTTATTCTAATTATCTTGTTATCGTTTTGCATGCATCAACCATACATCAAAATAAAACAAGATAAATAAACAATAAATAAACGTCGTATGAATGTGGCCCCTGCCACTAAAATATTTCCAAGCCAATGAGAATATCCATAGGCCCTAAAATAGCAAGCTCATCTCCATGTGCCTCCGTCTTTAGTCCATGCGTCCTAGCTTGTGGGTCTCTATTGTCTTGTTGTATTTTGTTCTTTGATCTTCTTCTCAATGCCTTGAGTATTTTCTATATATCTAATTCTAGCTAGAATCTATGACCTAAATAGAAGAACCTCACAAGCGAGAGAGAGGACGACACACAGGCCATGGAATTAATTATTAATTACATCAAAAAACAAAACCAAACCACGAAAGTTAAACAATCGCACAACTAGGGTCACATCCAACCACCATGCGAAAAAATACATAATACAGTTAAAATCCAATTTTAACGCGTTAGGTCAATTATAGTTAAATTGGGACACTGTAGTCAAACGGTCAAAACGGTCGTGCCAGTATTACTGACCGGACCAATTTGGACCTGCCGAACCAGCCAAACCGGCCACACCGCCAGCTGGCCGAAGCCGTCTGACCCGGTGGCTGGGTCCGGCGCACGGAGAGGGGCGGGCGGGACTGGCCGAAACCCTATGGAATGTTCGGGCACCTTGGCCGAACCCCTTTGGGTAGAAAATCAAATTTTCTTCCTCCTTCCTTATGGCCAAACCCCAATGTGGGACAAAAACACATTTCTCTTCCAACATTGTGCACAAACCCTAGCTTTATGTCTCCAATCATTCGTACATAATATGTACACGAAATTCACTAATTTTCACATCATATGTAAAATTAGCTTATTTCCGCATGAATCATATTCATGACGTATCATAATACACATATCCGTTTTTGACGCGAAAACTGACTGAACGGTATAAACTGATATAACAGATAACCACATAAATCATGTTATGCGCTATCGACATGTGGCTCTGATACAACTGCGGATTTTGATGAAGGTTACGCTGCGGAAATATAAATATTTTATTCTACTCAAAGCCCTCTATGAATCGCAGATGAAGCATCATAACATGATGAAGGATGAAAAGGTTACCTCAGTCATACCAGTCTGGGACGACCACTTTGCGTAGAAATAGTGTCCACGCCTTTGCAGAACTCCACACCGTAGGATCTTCAACTGGAACTTCCTCTACTGTTTGTGCTAGCAGTGTAGAAGAAGGGGGAATCGTCAAAGCAGCTTGATCCAATAAAGCTTGAAGCAACAATGAGGGAAGAGGAGGAGGGCTGGCCATGCGCCTCTTGGGGCCGTCGGCCTCTATGGGGCGGCCTCCCTCTCTCTCTTTCTTGTGCTCTAATTTTCATCATCATGAAATTAGGGATGGACTTATTATTTTATAATCAATAACTCTTTATTAATTATAAAATTGCCCCACTACAAATTAAATCCAACAGTTTGGATTAACTTTCGTTTTAGTCCAGTTTTCCTATTTAGTCCAACTAAATATGCATGTTGTTGTACTTTGATCATTGATTCATTTAACTGTTAATTAGTCCAACTAATTAACATCTACTTCCAGTCTAATCCTATAGTGTGTGACCCTACAGGTTTCTATTACGTTGGTGGTACCAATTACAAACATTGAGCGGTGTCTAGTAACACATCAATGCCACCCAACTAATAGGAATAGTCAGTGATCTGACAAACATATGTGACCAATGTTACCGTGTTGTATAATCCCTTTATCTCATCTACCCCGATTGGACACAATACATGGAGTGTTAGACTTTTATATCCAATCCATAGTTTCTCGATCCGTGAGCAGAATTAGATAAACAAATAACATAAATATCTCATACTGATTTATTTGAACACGTCATGCATTTCCCTAAGTCTCACTCATCGAGTGAACGTAAATATTTACTCCCGTTATGTGGGAGGGACAAATCCTATCTACATCACTACCATCTCTCAGCTTGCTTCATGTCATGTGTGATTATCGTCTTTATAATTACCCATTTACGGCGCAACGTTTGACGATGTCAAAACACGACAGTTCACAACTAGAGTATTTAGTGACTTCAAGTCGAAGGATCATAACACCATTGTCACTATGAAAAGCGCTTGTGACATTCACATAACTCTTATGTATCCTTCTCATGGCAGGTCAATCCAGCACGCCATTACTCATAACGGGTACCCATGTGTTAGACTTGATATCTCCATATCAATATACCCACATACTAGTCTCGATGCAATACAGTCGCCCTTATAAACTGTAGTACTTGACTAGGGATATTTAAGAATATAACACTTATATTCTAAGGACTTCATTCATGTTAACATATCTCTATATCGATAACAATCGTAAGTCCTAATAAATATCATGATAAACTGATTGCCTCTAGGGCACAATTCCAACAAGAAACCCAGCATACAACCCACACATTGTAATGCACGACCTATAGCCCTTATATATGCCTATAATACAGCTTGTGCCCAAAGAAATACCAAAAGCGAGCTAAACGAACAGGGAAACAACTCACTGGCCGCCACCAGCGATGTCTTCGCACGAAGACCCTGCTCCAACTTGTTGCTCTTTTCGTCTCGAGATCATCCGTTTGGTTTGTTTCTTCCCCCGCTTCGTCGCCAATTCCTCACCAAGCCCAAACACCCTCAAGGCACATGTGATTCCCAACAAACCCCCTACAGTATCGTCTCGCTGAAACTTATCTATCAGCTGTAATGATTTTTTTGCAGTTTCACTTTCACCAACATCGCACACCATTTTACTAAAGCTGCTGGTAGCTAAGTGTCAATAAGAGCTAAACGCCAGGGGGGTTTCTGTTCGAAAAATGGTGCGAAAATTCGATAAAGTGAATCTGTAGGGACATTTTTAGACAAAATTAATAGTTCTAGTAACTAAGTGTCAGTGATTCTTATTATTTTTGTAAAGTGTTCTTATTATTTAGATTAATAGTGCTAGTAATTAATAGTGCTAATAACTAAGTGTCAGTGATTCTTAATAAGTGTTAGTGATTAACCCCAAGGGTTGGCAGAGTTGGCAAGAGCAGGAGACTTAGTTGAGGTGCGCGCAAACTGGCCCGGACACCACGATTATAAAAAAAAATGTCGGTGATTCTTAGTTGACTTTATTTTCTTATTAGCTATCACTCATTGTTGAAACAAAGGAAATGAATTTGGTTTAATGTTCGCAATTTGTGAGTCTATTAGTTATTTTTATAAATATATATAGCACCTAACACATTGTTTAATTTTGAATATAGTTTAAAAATATATCGCCAAACACATTGGTTTAAACATTTTTTTTTAAAAAAAAATACCATAATTATCCATAATTTAAAATAAGTTTTTCCACAAAAAAACATTTTATCTAACTCACCATAAATCAAGTGACTCTGAGAATTATTGGTCATTGTGGGGTTTGAATATAAGACCTAGCAAATCCGTAGCTCCCAAGTCTCTCCTTCTAGGTCAATGTCCCGCGACCTGTTATTTCTCTTCAGGCAAGTGTCGGGTCGCCGATTTTTTTCCTTTGGTCAAACGGGTTGCCTAGGTGATTCCACACATAATCTTGAAGTTGGGCCATTGTCCAACGAATGGGCCTGAGCTACAGCGGGCCGGGTGAAAAACAGGCCCAGCTCACCCACATAAAAGAAATATGGAAACCGGCAGTGGAACGATTTAACCAAATGCTAATGAAAGTGGCACTGCTATATGAAAGAACCGGCGGTTCATTAGCCACTTCGAAATTGTAAGCGTCTTTTTGCCAAACTGTTCGATTTTGTTGCGCTAATTCACTGTCAGAGAGAGTAGAATGGTGAAGAAAGAGATGATAGAGGTGATCGAATTGTCACCGTCGCCACCGAGAAACGACCTTCCTTCTCCGGCAAACGAAGGGACCCCTTTGAGACCTATCTTCATCTTGAAAGATAAACAGAATGTCAACATGAGAGACATCGAGGAAAGAGAAGACTGCTTCATCCTCGATTTCGACCCTTGTGATTCCCTCGACCTCTCCAAGCTCTCTCTGACTGATGATGATCCTGAACTCTCTATTCTCGCTGAAAAAGGCCAGGTGAGACTGAAACCCTTATTTTTCTCTAATTGGTTCATTAAATCAATGGAAGTTGTTGTCGTGTTTTCTTGACCCAGTCCATTTATGTCGTTTAATTGAATGTTTTAGTTTGTTGTCAATCATGCCTAAAGTTTAGGGCTGTTCTATGATTTGGGTTTTCTTTGATTAGTTTCCCCATTTCACTCTACAATTTTTATGGGGTTTTCTTCAGGGAAATCTAATTATAGGGTTCTTCCAATGGGTTCATGAACATCTAGAACTAGGGTTTTCTTAATACAATTCAAGGTTATTTTTCTGTAGAATTTGTTATTCTTTCATTACTAAATTACTAACTATACAAGGGTCTTCCATTATTTGGGTGATGATTCTATAGGTAGCATGCAGAGATTATCCACATTCAAGGCATCTGTGCTTGAAGAATCCATTTGAAACTACACCTCATGAAACCTTTTGCAAAATGGTAATCTCTTAAACCATTCTGAAATTCATTCTTCATTTCTGGGTTTTACATTTCCCTAAAGTTGTTCATTTTTTATCAATTCGTGATTGCAGTGCTATTGCTTTGTATGTGACAAGCCCGCCCCTTGTGAAACCTGGTCTGGAGTTGATGCTGCTCACTGCAATGCCATTAACAATGAAGTGTGGAAATTGAAGAGGGAAGCCGCAAAGGCACTACGAAAAGAGGCTTGAATTTTGAAGGATAGGAATAGTCTTTGTTTGCATCATCATCATCATTGTGGTTTGAGGTATGAAGTGTATTGTTTACACATTTTTCAAGTCCCCCTGTTGAAACTTATAACTGAGGGTCATGTGGATCGTAGAAGCTTTTACGAGTTCTTTGGTTGCCGACTTGTGTACATGGTCATTGCCATAACATTGGTAGTGGAGTATGAATGTTAATGAGGTAAATAGCTGTGAGGTGATGCAATGGAGTACAATAGTGATGGGTTTTTGGTACAGGTTGTCCTAGTTCAAATACTTTTTGATGACACATATATGTGACTACTTGTAGTAAGTTGTTGTATCGTTGGGTTTTTGGTGCAAAATCACTTTTGAAGTACAATGGGTGTAAAATTTCCATTTTCCATATGCAGCTAATGGAGAAAGCCCCATTGAGTTTGTATGTTTCTGTAAATGATATTTCGCATATGTGCTTGACTGCTTGTTCAATGGTGAATCTATAAAATATTGAGGCCATCTGCATCTTCTGCTCTTGTATCAGGAGAAAAATCACCTTACTTGTAGAAGTATGCTAATCGTCAAGATATTTTTTACTTCTGAAGTTTGGTAATTCTGGTCTATAGATGTTAGATTTCAATACTTTCATATAACCTATTTTGCGACTTATATATAGTTGTTGAATCCCATGTTGGAGGTTGAAATGTTGCATCAGATTGAGGATCCATCTAACTGTTCTTCATTATCCCTATTATCCTATGATGTTGGCAGACCAATGCCTGCAATGATTTTTTTTGGAAGGCATGAAAGGTTCTTTAGTCGATACATACCAGGTTGTTCTTTTCTCTGCATTTCAGCACCTGATTCAACTGGAACTATATATTTTTTTGCCTGCCCTTTCCCCAAATTTCCTTCGAATTCACCAGAGGTGTGCTTCAAGAGGCACTGCAAGTCTGAACCTCGTCAGTCTTTAGGTATAAAGCAAAATATTGTTGCTATCCACCAATTTCTGCATCACCTATGTGATTCCATCTATATTCTGAATTTGTTCATCTTAACGCGAATTCATGCAGACTCCTCCGTACCTCTGCCATTGATTCGAACTCGTGCAAGAGGGGTGGATCCAGGGGCGGACGCAAGATTCTTCATCAGGGAGACCACAATTTATATTGAGTAAAAGAAATTGTATACTAAGTTTTCGGCTTAAGTCTACATATAGTGAGAGTTTTGGGCCTAAGTCTACATATAATGAGAGTTTTGGGCCTTAGTTCTTATATAGTGAGAATTTTGGTCATAAATTATAAATATTTATGTTTATCTTATGGGTAAAAGACAGCTACCATCCCGCTACCCTGGCGTTTGAAAAAAGACACTTTGCACCCATGTAACGGAATATTCAGTGGACACTTCAACACCCTTTTGTCATATTCCGTTAGAAAAGTGGGTGATTGGTTTTTTTGACCATATTGTCCTTGTGTATTTTTTCGATTTTTTGCCCTTGTTTTTTTTTTTTTTTAATCCCTTGTTTGGTGTTATTCTCAAATACTGAGAACATGAACACCATGAATTGCAACTTCAAAATATAACAATCCATAGCTTTTATCTGAAAATTAAAATTAAAGACAAATTGGGGTTGTAAGTAAAGCTTCTAACAAAATGACCAAGGCAATTGGGAATTTCCTTCAGCAACCAAACAAGCAGCAGGACCGAAAAATCTTGTCCCCCAAACGACCCGGGCCAACGCCAAAAACATTTGAGACGAATCAAAACGTTCAGATTTGCTTTCATACCAGAACGCAAATTCGAACATGACTAACCCTTAACCCGAACACAAAGATCCCCAATAAAGAGCAGGACAACAAGTCTCCATTCGTGCTTTGTAAACTCTCGTTACCCAGACCGAAACTTCATTGCCTGTCTACACGCAGAAGTTCAGATCCGAAATGGTGTATAAAAAGTTTTGGTGGGGAGATTAAGCTTCACCCATCTTTTTCTCTCTCGATATACACCAACACAAGGCAACCAGAACCAATTACTCAGTGAGAGAGAGAGACAGAGGGATTTGGGAACCACCGGAAAGCCCCAACAAATTTCCGACCCACCATCACCGAAACAACCACCACTTCCACACCCCGATCCCAAACGGAGAGCTTCTGGATGAACTACAAATCTGCAACAATCTCATGAACCGGAGCGATTCCTTCTTGACGGCGGGCTTAGGGTCGTGGTGATGTCGAACAGGCTGTTGAGAAACATCGACACACGGAGAGGTTATGGATGAACTTCTCGAAGTCTTCGATGGCGATCTGCAGGGGCTGTTGCTGCTTCAGATCAACAGACATAGAGGAGAAGATGAGGGAACTGAAGGAGAAGGATAAGGAGAAGGACATGCAGTTGTGTTTCACAACAAGAGGCAAGAGATAGAGGGGTTAGGGGTTGAAATGGACGAGAGGGAGATTAGGGTAATATATAGGGAGTGATTTTATAACATTTCAGGGGTAAAATAGTATTTTATCCCGTGTTGTTAGTCAACCATTAGCCTCCATTCAAAAAAGGTGCAAAGTGTCTTTCTCCAAACGTCAGGGTAGCGGGATAAAATTAATCCAATTGTCAGGGGTGGTAACTATCTTTTATCCTTATCTTATGAATACTTAAGTTGTTTCAACATAGGGGTACTTTGTGCAATTTTCAAAAGGGGCATATATGATTTTCTTTGACAAAATCTGAAAAATTGTAGTAGAGAAAAAAAATCAGGGTGGCCATAGGCCCACCCCGGGTTAAATGTGCATCCGCCAGTGGGCGGATCCAGCTATTTGGCACAATAGGGGCGAGAAAAATTCAAGCTCAATGACGAATGTTTCGACAAATGTTAAGGATTTAAGGATTAAAATGTTTATCTTAATAGATTGTTGGGATGAACATGTAATATGAGTAGGGGTTGATATAATTAAAGAGTAATGATAAGTAGCTCACTCCCGTAGCCAGAACGGTAGTTCGAATTTGACGTGGCATGCCACATCAACATATTGAGAGAAAAAGAAAAAGAAAAAAAAATTATTTTTCGTTTTTTTTTAATGACTTGCCTTTTCATTCTAGTTTGTTTGATTTCTTGTCTTTTCTTGTTATTCTTTTTTTATTTTCCTTCATCAATTTGTTGATGAGGCATGCCACGTCATATTCGGGCTACCGTTCTGGTTACGGGAGTGGGCTACATATCATTACTCTTAATTAAATTAACAAAATAGAGAGTAAAAATTGGCTCCATACACATCGACCATGGTGTGCAACGGGAACATATTTTATTTTTACGAAAGTGAATGAAATCAAATTTTCATTGATACCTTAGTATGAGAAAAGTTGGGAGAGTGAATGAAATCAACTTTTCATTGATACCTTAGCATGCCAGATATTTAGTTTGCAAGTACCCCACTAACAACAAATCAAGAAATAAGTACAAGCAAATTAGAATGTAAACATAATTGTCTACTATTTGAATTTGAGGTTTCCAAATAAAAAATTGGGTCTTG
Source organism: Linanthus parryae (assembly GCA_023055425.1). Taxonomy (NCBI): domain Eukaryota; kingdom Viridiplantae; phylum Streptophyta; class Magnoliopsida; order Ericales; family Polemoniaceae; genus Linanthus; species Linanthus parryae. Next base: position 2,734,720 of record JALGPY010000015.1, read on the forward strand.
AACAGGCTAGTGAATTCGAATTATTACCCTCTCATAATTGGAGAGGGAAAATTTTAAATAGTGAATTCGGCCAAGTGTAGAATACAAATTGCATTTGAGGGAAAGACACCCACTTTCCACTATTGTCACGGGTATGTATGATTTGCCAGTGTTGCAAATTTGGCATCAAATGACCATTATGCCCTTCTCACTCTCATTCTTGCATATAGTTATCAAAAAATTTGACATATAACCCTCGTGTGTTATAGGTTCATTGACAGTGTTATATATGCACTATGAGAGTTTACTGATTACACCCCTCCTCCCGCATTATTGATTGGCTATATTGTTTATTGTGCACTCCCAGTTTACTCCAACACTATGTTTGCAATCAAATCGGAAAAGAAAAGAAATGATTACAAGAATCGAGTGAGAAAAGAAACAATAAATATTGATTTCATTTTCTCAGTAATCTCTAGCGATAAAGTAGTGAGAAAAAGTAAGACATATTTTCCTTTCTTATCGTGCAACCTAACTTTTTTAGGTCGTAAAATTTACCAAAAGTCGTGCGACTTGACATGTCAGGCCGTGTGACTTGATGGCAGGTCGTGCGGATTTGTAATGTGCCTTAGCCTAATTTTTGATTTTTTCCACGCCAGGGCTCCGATATGTGCATACCATATGTCTCTCGAAAGTTCTTGAATTCGAGGTTCTTGTTCTATTCTCCAAAGTTACCCATAATACATTATCCTCAATTTCTCCTCGATATTCGTGCCACTGCAAAACTTTTCTCTTTTTCTAATTTTTCTCTCCGTACACATTAAGAAGGGGAGCCCCGACACACATCTCCTACCTATTTCTATGCTATCTCAATGCAAATATCAGTATCTCTCTCCATGTCACCCCTTAAATTGAATGGAAACACTAAATCAAAACAATTAAACTATATCTACTCCTATGTTGAGTTGCTTTCCAGTCATATATTGTAATTTAAGGTCGACGACCTGACCCAATTACGTCTTCCACCTCACGAGGGTGGTCTGGCTTCCAGCTTTTCTTTCGTCTGTTTTTATCTTAAGCACAACTGCATGAGCTTGCACCAATGATGGCTTGTTCTTGCTAGATACCTCCAGTGGATCCCCATGACTTGCCACCGGCGTTCCTCCTTTGTTAAAAACTTAAAATTGCATATTTTGGTAGGTTAATGAGTCCCTCATAACTTGATTTTAAATGCAATTCATTTATTATATCCCCATTTCTAGACTTATGCTTGTTTTTGTAGTTTTGCTTGTTTTTCTCTCACTTTTAGGTTATAATCGCATTAAGCTCAAGTGATGATCTAAGGAGGCGCTTAGGAGGGCTAAGGGACATGAAGAAGGAATTATAAGTCCTAATTTGAAGACTTAAGGGCTTATTTGAGAAGACCGGAGAAGAAGTGGGGCAAAAACTGAAGATCTAGAAGCCAATGGAACAATTTATAAGACCAAAGTTACATCAAAGGGGTTTGTTTGAAGTCAACTTAACGGAATAGGGTGCTAAGTGACAATTTATAAACATTTTAAGGGTCGTCCTGAAGAACTTCTAACGGAAGGGGTCATTTGCGCACTTAAACGGAAGTTGGGGACCATTTTAAAGCCTCTGCAAAGTTGAGGGGGCCAATTTGCAGTTATCAGCGAGTAGTTCAGCAACATGAGCAACGTCTTTCTCTCTGCACGACTCAGTACACGGGCAAACCAAGACACTCCATTGTTGTTCGACCAAAGCTCGGACAAATCCTCACCCCGACCTCATTTCTTCACCAAATCGACCCAAATCGGTTCCAATCTCCTCCTCATCCGATCCTCTACATAACCCAGCCATCATTTCGGCTCAAGACTCAGCGAGTAGAAAAGTTTCAATTTGACCTAGGGTTCTTGAGCTTCCTAAAATCAACGATTAAGATTGTTTGGGATTAGTTGGAAGGCTCAGATCACCCCTTGGAGGACACGAAACCTTATGGTGAAGTCTATATAAACTGAAGTGAAGATTGAAGAAGGACCTCTCTCGACCCACGATGCTCCTAGCCGAACCTCTGTCTCACTCTCTCTTCTCTCTCGGTCTTGACCAATTCCTGGGTTGATTATGGTGATTCCGAGCTCATCTATGAGCTAATTCGAAGCCATAACAACTAGAGAAGAATAGATTTAGGGAAATTAGTCATAGTTCTTCATTGTTCATCTCTTGTTCTTCATTTCTTTTACCTTTGAATGTGGATACTGCTAATATAGCTGGTTATTACTGTTCTTTTTGGTTGTTAGAGTTGAAATTCATAGCTTAGTATTGTGTATTGGGGATGGAATTTGATGAGAACTTGTTTGCTCAAGAGTTGGAGCTTGAATTCAATGAACAATGAGTATGAATTGTTTGTTATATCTCTTTATTTTTCTCTTAAACATGAGTAGCTAAGATTGTTGTTGGTTAAAGTTGATGAATGTAGGTGTGTTGGGTGTGGATTCAATTATTGAATCAATGAGTTGAGAAGTTCCGCTTGTGATTCATGATTGGACAAGTGTTGGAATACAAATTCGATTTGTAGCTTCATCTTGTATGCGGATTCATGATTGAATACATATCCTTGATGGTTGATACAACTTAGTTTTGAATTTCACTAGTGTTCTTCATGAATCACACTTGTATTTGACATTAGAATCCACACATCTTCTTGTAAAATCATTTGGGTGTTGGATTCATGCACAACACATCTAGAGGATTCAACTAAGACCAATTCTTCTCTCAATCCTACAAACTCTTCTCAAGTTTTAGATTCTCTTTAATCTACTAGATGTTCGCTTAGTTTCTTTAAATTTTTCAATAAAAACCCTTGCTCAATCAAGTTTCTCTTGGTGAATTTAGAAGTTTGGCTAGTTAAAAAGCCTTTGAGGAATTTATTTCATTGCACTAGTTAGCTTCAGTTTAGCTTGTCCCTTGCTAATCAAGTGTGAGATCTCTCTTTTCCAATCCTTGTGAATTCGACCCCAGACTTACCCGGGTTGTGACAACCCGAGGGGATTACTGTCCCAACAACTTCTTTATCCGTACCACCGAATAAAAGTGCTTAAGCCTTAAAGGTGCTAGTAGTAATCCACATGGTGTACTATATACTACACATATCATCCACAATATCTCGATGTGGGAGAAGTTGTTGGGACAGTAATCCACGGGTGTTACAAATGGTATCGAGTATATAAGGTGGGGGGATTGTAATATCCCGTCCCACATCGAGATATTGTTGTTTGACATTATGGATTAGATGTATATATGGTTGGGAGATTGTGATATTATGTCCCAATTTTCATTCAACAAGGTATGTCAACAGCTTCGTGCTCCCAGACAGTGTGATTTTGCTAGTGTTAAAAGGAGTTTGAGGTATGCCAAAGGCACATTACATCATGTTCTACAATTTCATCCAACAGATCTTCATATCATAGCCTTTGCATATGCTAAATGGGCTGCAGATCCTCCATAAAAATGTAAGTTCACAGCCTGTTTCAAGGACTTGAAACAGAATTCAAAGTCTTGAAACTGATTTTTGATTTCAAAGCTTTGAAACTATTTTCATGGCCTTGAAACTGAACAACAATTTATAAGCAGGAACTTAGGGGGAGTTTATACCTCAAATCAATCTTAATCTCCTATCCTTGTTCATGCTACTTTAGATAATGAAAGAAAAACGAATTTGATTTTTTATTACATGTTAATTTAATTGTTTTGGCCAAGTATATGCATGGATCAGTAGCTATCTGTTTTGCAAGGAAAGTTTCCTTATTTACTGTTACGCAGAAGGAAATCCAGCTTGCAGAATTGATCCTACAATTATGGAATTATGTATGTACTTTCTTAAGATCTGTAGATGAAAGATCATATCAATATCTTGGAAGATATCAAGAAAGTAGCCATTGGAATTGAGCTGTTAAAGTGTCAAAGATCTGTTGCTGATTTTTAGGAAATTTTGTTAAGAAGATCCTTATATTTTGTATTTCAAACAAGCATGATAAGAAGGTTGTTGAGAGAAAATTTGAAGCACTAAACATTATAGGGCTCAAAACAGCTATCAAGGATTGCCAAGCAACAAGAAGAAGATAAAATTCATCCAATCCAATTCCCAGAAGAGCACTTCAGACTTAACTGCTTCACTGTGTTACAGTGTTCTTCATTTTGTACTTCATTTGTATATCATTCTGTTAATACTTCTTATATCTTAATCTCGTGGTGTTGTTCAATTGAAAAACAAGAGATTCTTATTGAATCAGTTAGCTAGAGTAGTTATTAGATAGTTGATAACTCCGTCTTCGGAGTTATTTTATGCCTTTTATTTCTACGCTTTGCGTGCTCAACATGGAGAATTCGTCGTCTTTTGAGTAAATTGTGCTAAAATGTGATAATGTGAGTTCATGCGCGTTACTTGTTAAATCCAGGCGTTTCTTTTGATATTTTAAGCTTTTATTGTGATATGATCGCGGGTTGTGTTTTCGTGTTGTGATTCGCAGGAAAACAAGGCTTGGAGGATCATGCGCAGATGGAAACGAGCTTCGGAAGCAAGGAACTCGAAGAAAAATTCAAAGGAAGCAAGGAAGAAGTCAAATAAAAATTGCAGAAATAGAAGGTCTTCGTATCTTCGTACGAAGAGAAAAGACTTAGCCAAAATTTGGGGTTCTGAAGATCTCTTCCTAAACACCCTTGCAGTATCTACATAAGAATGCCTTCGTACGACGAGGATTTGTCTTCGTACGAAGACTCTTCGTACGAAGAGAAATGTCTTCGTACAAATACATCGTTGGAAAACGTAGTTTTGTACGGGGCTTTTTCGTAGTTTATTCAAACTTTGTAATATTGTTTTGGAAACGTATTTAAGTGTTTTAGGTCGACTTTTTTAGTAGTTCATCACGTTAGAAACATCTTTTGGAGAGCAAGAAGCTGTTGGAAGAGCTTAGGAGCTTTGGATCACTCGTTTGGATTCTCAACTCTTCATTTTTCTTAGTTTTTGCTTGTGAAACTTATGGAACTCGTTGTTTTGAGTATGAATAGTAGTAGCTAAACTCTTTTTGCTGGGAATTCTCGTTTGGTGTAGCTAGGGTTTGGTATAAACGTCATGTTTTGAGATTGTGATTCATGTTTTAACTTAATCTCTCGTGTTCTTTCATTATTATGGATTATTTATGGTTGTGATCACATTATTTTTGCGAGTAGCTAACGTAAGAATAATCTTAATTAACCTTCACGTGGTAACTCCGTGATAGTTAGTCGGTAAATTGAATAATCCACCTAGTCGAATCAATGTTTGGTAACTCGATATTGTTAACTAGGATCGTTAGAGTAGAATTGTGATTCTTAATGCATGCTTAAAATTAAAATAAACTTGGTAACTCGGTATATTTTGGTTTTAAGTATAGTTAACTTGCTTGGTAACTCGGTAAGTTTGATATTGCTCAGTTAATAGTGAAAGACACGTGGTTGTTTTACGAATCAAAACATAAGTTTAGATCAACCTAGTGAACCTAGTGAACCTAGAGAATTCCCGGTATTTTTCCTCATATTAGAAAAGTCCTACATTCGTTCTTTGTTAATCGTGACCTACTTCACTCGGTTAATTGAGAATTTTGCATTTTTATTTTAGTAGAATTAGAACAAAAGACAACTTTGCGACGTACCCACATAAGGTTTGAAATAATAACTAGATTAAACAAAGTCATTTGGGTTCGATAGCCCGGATTTCCGGATTATTACTACAAACGACAACCATACACTTGTGGTTAGAGCGTGTCAATAGGTTAGTGAGAACCCCAAGCTGTAACAGAGTAAGTAAAATCTTTGTGCTTGAGATCTAGGGCTTAGCTTCTGATAAATAAGAAGTCTGTTTCAAAACCTGCGGGGATTAGATCCCTCAGGAAGAGACGTAGGTCATTGAGGACTGAACTCTGTAAAATCTCGGTGTCCCTTGCATTTACTTCTCTGCTCATACTCATTGTGTTAACTACTTCAAAAATAGTTTGCAGTCAAGACCTTGATAGGCTTTTCAAGGCCTTGAAAAAGATCAGCAAATTTCCTACTATATGTTTGAGTTTTCAAAGGCTTGAATTTGTGTTCAGGGCCTTGAAACATCCTCTGATCTTTACTCTTTTCTTGATAACCACTCTTTTTAGCAAAAGTTCCCATACTCTATACAACCCCCCCTTTTAGAGTATTGATTCTGTATAACTTGCATACATACTGTCTTTCGAATGGTATCAGAGCTTGTATCACTGCATATATCTAACAATCTGGTGATCATGAGTATTGTAGGTGATGGTGGTTTCTCACAGGGAAGAGCTTCTAACATACCTCTTTTTTCTGTGGAGATAACTTTGTACATCGGAAGGCCTTGATGAAAATGTACATAATTGATCAAGACATTGAACTCTCGTCTATCATTCAGACTGGTCCACACATGTTTTACACAGAAAATAATGGGATTAAAACTCCCAAACCTGAAAGCTCTCTCTCTCTCTCTCTCTCTCTCTCTCTCTCTCTCTCTTCTCCTGAAATAGAACAACTTTCTAAGATTTATAGAGATATAAAGTGCAGAGGAATTTAATAGGATATCCACATGCAAGTGTAGGGTTTTGATTCATGGATCGCACAACGGAAGCATAATCAAACATAAACCATGCAAAACCCTCCAAGGATCACAAGTCTAGAGACATAACGATAGTAAAGGTAAGAAATCATAAACACACCTTTGGGTTCTCCTTGATGACTTCAAACGCGAATAATGTCACGTTCTCTATAGTTGATCCACGTCTAGAGTTGATCCTAGATCTCCCAAACTCCTTGGTGCTAGCCCGGATTAGGAAGAGGATGAACGAATCACGCAAAACGAGACAAAAAGAGGCTTTCGGCCTCTTTTTGGCCGACGGGGTGAGGGCGGCGGCAAGGGGCGGCGTCGGCCCTCCTTGTTGCTTGCTCTCTCTCCTTTTGTTCTCTCCCACTCTTGTTATGTTCACTAATGAGCATAAGTTATGAGGAAGGAAGGAAGGAGGGTCCTTTATATAGTCCAACAACTCCTTGTTAACTACCTAAAGGACTTATTCTAGTCCAACTAGAATTCAATTTAGTCCCTTCCTTGCAAATTAGTCACTACTAAGTTTGCAAGGGTTTGCAAAGTGATCCTTCTAATTAATTAATCCAATTAATTAATTCCCAAATCTAGTTCAACTCTATATAGCGTGTGACCCCATAGGTTCTATCTAGTTGGTAGCAACTATTTGCTAATATGGAGCGGTTTCTAGCAAAACATCCATTCTAGCCAACTAATAGAATAGTCATCTTGACAACGTTTGTACAAGTAATTGTCTCATCCCTTTGCCTCCATATCCGGATTGGACACGAGACATACAAGTCACACTCGTATATCCAATCCATAGTTTCTCGATCCATGGGAATAGCCTTATTCGTGCAAATAACATCAATATCCTATATTGATTTATTTGAGTCTGGCCAGACATTCTATAAGCACTATCCCTCGAGTGGCCTAGGATATTTGCTCCCGTTATGTGGGAGGGGCAAATCCTTTCTACGTCCACTACGATCTCTAAGCTTGCTTGTCATTGTATCCAGTACACGCCTTTATAACTACCCAGTTACGGTGTAGCGTTTAACGCTACCAAGATCACAATGATCCACAACTAGAATATCTAGTGACTTCAAGTCTAAGGATGACAATACCATTGCACCGCGAGAAGCGCTTGTGACTCAACATAACATGTATGTAGCCTTCTCGGAGATGGGTCAATCCAGTGCAACATTCCATAATGCACACCTATGTGTTGGATCGTGATATCTCCATATCAATCCAACCCCATACTAGTCTATAGATGATTGTCCCATTTAATCATTATACTTGACTAGGGATATTTAAGATAAACAACACAATTGTAAATCTAAGGACTTCATTATATTAAATATCCAATAAATAATAAATGAATTTTCTAGCCATATACAAATTCATACTAAACTAGATTGCCTCTAGGGCATCTATTCCAACAGTCTCCCACTTGCACTAGAGCCAATCTGGCGCATCTCGTATGCCCATACTCCTAGTGTGCCCTTCATGCTTCCACTGCGTGAGAGGCTTCGTAAGCGGGTTTGACAGATTATCATATGTAGGAATCTTGCATATCCGAACGTCTCCTCTATCGATAATATCTCGAATCAGATGAAACTTCCTGAGCACGTGCTTGGACTTCTGGTGCGATCTGGGTTCCTTTGATTGCGCGATCGCCCCAGTGTTGTCACAGAACAACTCCACTGGATCCGCAATGCTAGGGACCACACCAAGTTCAGAAACAAACTTTCTGATCCAAACAGCCTCCTTTGCTGCGCCATTTGCAGCAATGTACTCAGCCTCTGTTGTAGAATCAGCTACCGTCTCTTGCTTGGAACTCTTCCAGCTCACCGCTGCTCCATTCAGGCAAACACATATCCCGACTGTGATCTAAAGTCATCTCTGTCGGTTTGGAAGCTTGCATCAGTGTAACCCCTTACACGCAATTTTTCCTCACCGCCAAATATCAAGAAAGCATCCTTAGTTCTTCTCAAGTACTTTAGGATGTTCTTGACAGCAATCCAGTGACTCTCACCCGGATTGGATTGGTATCTGCTTGTCATACTCAAGGCATATGACACATCTGGTCTAGTACATAACATGGCGTACATGATAGATCCTATGGCCGAGGCATAGGGAATCCTACTCATGCGTTCCTTCTCAATCTCATTGGAAGGACAACCACTCTTCGAAAGAGTGATTCAATGTGACATGGGCAAGAATCCCTTCTTGGAATCTTGCATGTTGAACCGTTTCAACACCTTGTCAATATATGTACTTTTACTTAGGCCTAGCAACGTCTTAGATCTATCTCTATAGATCTTTATACCAAGTATATAGGCTGCTTCCCCTAAGTCGTTCATTGAGAAACACTTTCCTAGCCAATCTTTCACAGATTGCAGCATGGGAATGTCGTTTCCAATGAGTAGTATGTCATCCACATACAAGACCAGAAAAGCTACAGAGCTCCCACTAACCTTCTTGTGGACACAAGACTCATCTTCGTTTCTGATGAAGCCAAACTCTTTGACCACTTCATCAAAACGTCGATTCCAACTCCTAGAAGCTTGCTTCAATCCATAAATGGATCGTTGCAGCTTACAGACTTTGTTGGCTTGCTTTGGATCCTCAAAAGCCTCCGGCTATATAATATACACGTCCTCGAGGAGATTCCCATAAAGGAATGCTGTTTTGACATCCATCTGCCAAATCTCATAGTCGTAGTATGCTGCAATTGCAAGTAGGATTCGGATGGATTTGGTCATAGCGACTGGTGAAAAGGTTTCATCATAGTCAATACCATGAATCTGTCTGAATCCTTTAGCCACCAATCTGCCCTTATAGGTAATCACATTACCATCCATGTCGATCTTCTTCTTGAAGACCCACTTGCACCCTATGGGCCGCGCCCCATGGGGTGGTTCCACCAAAGTCCATACTTTGTTGGTATACATGGATTCCATCTCGGATCTCATGGCTTCCAACCACTTCTGAGAGTCTGGGCCATTCATGGCCTCCTCATAGGTAGTAGGCTCATCATCTATGAGCATCGTGTCACCGGAATCGGTTACGAGAAGTCCATACCTCTCGGGTTCCTGGCGCACTCTACTAGATCTACGAAGCTCTTGTGTTACCTGAACAGGTGGCTCCACAACTGCTTGTGATTCCTGCTCACGTTCCATAATCGGTTCAGTGATTTGTGGTTCTTGAACTTCTTCAAGTTCTACATTCCTCCCACTTGCTTCTTTAGAGACAAATTTTCTTTCTAGAAACACGCCGGTCCGAGCAACAAACACTTTGTTCTCGGTTGGATTGTAGAAGTAGTATCCCTTAGTTTCCTTAGGGTACCCCACAAATTTGCACTTATCCGATTTAGGCCCTAGCTTGTCTGATTGTAAACGTTTTACATAGACATTGCAGCCCCAAATCCTCATGAACGACAGTGTGGGACGCCTCCCACTCCACATCTCATATGGTGTCTTCATGACTGATTTAGATGGAACACGGTTAATGGTGAAAGCTGCACTTAATAGAGCGTAGCCCCAAAATGATAATGGAAGATCGGTTTGACACATCATAGACCGAACCATATCCAATATGGTTCGATTCCTCATCTCGGACACGCCATTCCATTGTGGCGTTCCGGGTGGAGTGACTTGGGACACGATCCCACACTCTCTAAGATAGTCGTCAAACTATTGGCTCAAGTATTCTCCTCCGCGATCCGATCGTAGAGCCTTGATACTTTTGCCAAGTTGCTTCTCTACTTCATTCTTGAATTCTTTGAACACTTCAAAGGATTCGGATTTTGCCCTCATAAGGTACACAAATCCATATCTACTGTAATCATCAGTAAATGTAATGAAGTAGACATAACCACCCCTGGCTGGCGTGGCAAATGGCCCACACACATCGGTATGTATGAGCGCCAATTGCTCGCTAGTCCTCTCACCTTTCTTATTGAAAGGGGACTTTGTCATTTTTCCCAATAAACAAGCCTCACATGTCTCATATGATTCAAAATCAAATGAGTCTAGTAATCCATCCTTATGGAGTCTAGATACACGTTTCTCATTTATGTGGCCTAAACGACAATGCCATAAATAAGCAGGATTTAAATCATTTATTTTAATCCGCTTGGTATTAATGTTGTAGACAGGATTGCTTAGATCAAGGACATAAAGTCCATTAAATAATTGCGCACTAAAGTAGTGAATATTTTTAAAATAAAAGGAACAACAATTGTTCTTTATTGAAATAATAAAACCATCCTTGTCCAAACAAGAAATAGAAATAATGTTTCTGCTCATAGCAGGCACAAAATAGCAATTATTTAATTCTAAAATTAATCCTGAAGGCAGAGATAGCTCGCACACGCCTATGGCCAACGCAGCAACCTTTGCTCCATTCCCAACGCGCAGATCTACCTCCCCTTTAGCCAATCTATTACTTCTCTTTAGATCCTGCATATTTCGACAAATATGAGATCCACATCCAGTATCTAATATCCATGATGTAGAGACAATTAAATTGACATCTACAACAAAAATATCTGGTGGTGGTGGAATCACTATTCCAAGCCTCTTGTCCTCCAGATATTTTGGGCAGTTCCTCCTCCAGTGTCCAGGCTGACTGCAGTAGTGACATTCACCCTTAGTCACGACCTTGGCAATGCCACCAACAGGCTTAAGGGCTGGTTCCTTGGACTTGGCAACTGTCTTGCCTTTGCCCTTGGAGGAAGAGGCAAACCGTTTGCCCTTTCCTTTCTGTACCATCATTATGGCCTTGCCCTTACCCTTGTTGATGCTCTGTTCAGCCGTCCTCAACATGTTGAGCAAATCTGGCAGTGGCTTAACGATCTCGTTCATGTTATAGTTCATAATGAACTGTCCATAACTCTCGGGCAACGATTGCAACACGAGATCGGTTGCCAACTCTTGGCCGACCGGGAACCCAAGCCGGGCGAGATTCTCCAAGTACCCGATCATTCGGAGTACATGGGGTCCCACCGGGTTCCCTTCTGCCAGATGACATTTGAACAGTGCCTTTGAGACCTCATACCTCTCTACCCTCGCCTGCTCTTGGAAGAGCTGCTTTAGATGTTCGATCATATCGACCGCATTCATATTTTCGTGTTGCTTCTGAAGCTCAGAAGTCATGGTGCAAAGCATAAGGCAGGCCGCATCATTAGCGTCATCGACACGCTTTTGATACTCCTTTAAGGCAGCAGGTGTCTGGTTCTCTGGACCTTCTGGAACATGCTCCTCTATTGCGTACAGTTTCTTCTCTTGCTTGAGAACAATTCTCAAGTTTCTGTACCAATCAAGAAAGTTGGTTCCAGAGAGCTTGTCCTTCTCAAGGACAGATCGTAGGGAATGTTGTGAAATCGATGAGTTGTTTGCCATTTGGAATTCTACAAAAAGGAAAATACGCAAGTTTTAGTATTTGTGAATTTTTGACTATATTTAATAATGGCTAGTTTATTAAATATAGCTCCCACTATTTTTCTACGGATTAATAACCCTCAAGATATTAATGCGGAAAATATCATTATATTTTCTAGTGGGCCAAGATCCATCTTTTCATCTCCTTATGAGCTTGCTTTGGCAAGTCACCCATAATTTGACTACTTTAGGTAGGAACAATTCCAACTGCATCCCATATGCAACTCTTGGTTCAATCGGGCAAATAACTCCTTATTTATCCATCCTTATGGATAATTCCAATTGATTGCCTCTAGGTTTCTTAATCAAATTAATAGCCTAGTCGTGTTTAACCTCTTATCTAAACAATTGCACATTGTTACGTGCCACGCATTCCATCATTATGAACCAAGTCGCCATGCTTTGGCACGCACGAGCTTGATAAATAATGATGATAATGAGTGTTTAAATAACGAGAAGGCAAGAACACAAGATTTAAAATTTGAGGGATTTTAAATTCAATTTTTAATTGTTTTGTTGATCAATATCAACTAATCTATCTATTTGAGTTTGGGCACAACTCCAAATAATAGATCCGGGTTGTCTAATTATCTTATTATCCTAATTGCATGCATCATCCATACACCAACCACACAAATAATAAGACAATAAATAAACAACCACAAAACAGAAATTAAACGTGATGTGGATATGGCCTTTTCTAGACTAAGATAATTCCAAGCCAATGGAATTATCTATGAACCCTAAGCAAACACATCTCCATGCGTCTTGGTCTCTTGGTCCATCCTTCATAGTCATGTGGAATTCTCCATGCTCCATGCTCCATCTTTTGTGGCTTCTTTGGCTTTGGGCTTCTTTTCTCCAATCTTGGCTAACAATCTACTTTATCTAGCACTAACTAACATCTATACTAAATAAAATAAATCTCACAAGTTGAGAAAAGAAATGGCACGCAGGCCATAAAACCCTAATTAATTATTACAATTAATTGATCAGCTCGCAGGCCGTAAAACCAAACCACAAAATTAAACATCCACATCAAACCACATCCTAAGGCCATATTCAATCACCATGCGATTTGCACATAAACAGTTAAAATCCAATTTTAACGCGCTTGGTCAATTTTAATTGATTTTAGGATTTCTAGGGTTAAAACGGTCCATGGGCCCAACAATCCAATTGCCCGGGCCCATTAAAGTGAACCACAAGGCCCTAGGGCCGGCCCGGCCCAAAACCCGCAAGCTAGGCCCGCGGGTTAGGACCGCCCGGCCCCTTAGGGCTCCCAAGCTTGGGCGGCAAGCAAGGGGGGCGGTCCCTAGGGGGGCCGAACCCTTTTATGGGAGTTGTTTCCAAAACAACTCCCTTGCTTGGTGCCCAAGTTTGGTTGTTTCCTTGTTTTGGGAGAACTCCTTCTTCCCCAAAGATGCCCAAACCCTAGATCTAAGATCCTAAAATTTTTCAAACTCACCAATTTATGCATCCAATGCAAAAATTGGATCTTGTTATGAGTAATTATTGACAAATTGCATCTCATGCTTGATTTGTCTTGTTTTACGCGATAAACAATTAAATTAAGGTGTAAAACAACAAGAACGTAACACATAAACCACGTTAATGCTCTATGACCTGTGGCTCTGATACCACTGTAGGGTTTTGATTCATGGATCGCACAACGGAAGCATAATCAAACATAAACCATGCAAAACTCTCCAAGGATCACAAGTCTAGAGACATAACGATAGTAAAGGTAAGAAATCATAAACACACCTTTGGTTCTCCTTGATGAATTCAAACGCGAATAATGTCACGTTCTCTATAGTTGATCCACGCCTAGAGTTGATCCTAGATCTCCCAAACTCCTTGGTGCTAGCCCGGATTAGGAAGAGGATGAACGAATCACGCAAAACGAGACAAAAAGAGGCTTGGCCGACGGGGTGAGGGCGGCGGCAAGGGGCGGCGTCGGCCCTCCTTGTTGCTTGCTCTCTCTCCTTTTGTTCTCTCCCACTCTTGTTATGTTCACTAATGAGCATAAGTTATGAGGAAGGAAGGAAGGAGGGTCCTTTATATAGTCCAACAACTCCTTGTTAACTACCTAAAGGACTTATTCTAGTCCAACTAGAATTCAATTTAGTCCCTTCCTTGCAAATTAGTTACTACTAAGTTTGCAAGGGTTTGCAAAGTGATCCTTCTAATTAATTAATCCAATTAATTAAATCCCAAATCTAGTTCAACTCTATATAGCGTGTGACCCCATAGGTTCTATCTAGTTGGTAGCAACTATTTGCTAATATGGAGCGGTTTCTAGCAAAACATCCATTCTAGCCAACTAATAGAATAGTCATCTTGACAACCTTTGTACAAGTAATTGTCTCATCCCTTTGCCTCCATATCCGGATTGGACACGAGACATACAAGTCACACTCGTATATCCAATCCATAGTTTCTCGATCCATGGGAATAGCCTTATTCGTGCAAATAACATCAATATCCTATATTGATTTATTTGAGTCTGGCCAGACATTCTATAAGCACTATCCCTCGAGTGGCCTAGGATATTTGCTCCCGTTATGTGGGAGGGGCAAATCCTTTCTACGTCCACTACGATCTCTAAGCTTGCTTGTCATTGTATCCAGTACACGCCTTTATAACTACCCAGTTACGGTGTAGCGTTTAACGCTACCAAGATCACAATGATCCACAACTAGAATATCTAGTGACTTCAAGTCTAAGGATGACAATACCATTGCACCGCGAGAAGCGCTTGTGACTCAACATAACATGTATGTAGCCTTCTCGGAGATGGGTCAATCCAGTGCAACATTCCATAATGCACCTATGTGTTGGATCGTGATATCTCCATATCAATCCAACCCCATACTAGTCTATAGATGATTGTCCCATTTAATCATTATACTTGACTAGGGATATTTAAGATAAACAACACAATTGTAAATCTAAGGACTTCATTATATTAAATATCCAATAAATAATAAATGAATTTTCTAGCCATATACAAATTCATACTAAACTAGATTGCCTCTAGGGCATCTATTCCAACAGCAAGACTGCTGAGGAGATATGGGATAAAATGGTGGTTAAATTTGAAGGAACCAGCCAAGTAAAGCAAACCAAGATCAATATCATTCTTAGACAGTATGAGCTATTCAATATGAATGGTGGTGAATCCATCAAAGCCATGTTCAAAAGATTCACAGATATTGTCAACAATCAAGAGTCCTTGGGGAAGGTGTTCTCCAATGAAGAAAAAGTCAGAAAAATCTTGATAAGTCTTCCTAAATCCAAATTTGAACCTAAGACCACAACCATTGAAGAAGCTCAAGATTTATCCTCCCTCCAGCTTGATGCTTTACAGGGAAAGCTACTCACACATGAAATCTCCATGAATGAAGTTGATGGAGAATTACCATAACTATGAATTGCTTTGAATATGGTGATGCAGGACACTTGATCAGAGTCGTTCCACATAAGAAAAGCATCCAGTGATTTAGAATCTGAAGAAGAACAAGCCTCATGGATAAGCATGATGAAAGTTTTGAAAAGAACATTGAGGTAATGGTGAAGAGTCTTATGTCTCTATCTTCAAATATGCTTTCTGATATATTGAAAACAATGCTTCCGAATGAAGAAGATTATTTAAATGAAATCAAATCTTTGAAGGAGAAGGTTCATGAGCAAGCAAGAGAAAATATGCAACTAGTTTTCCAAAACAAGAATCTTGAAATCTCTCAGGAAAAAACAGACAGAGATTTCAAATCCTCGGAAACAAATTTCAAAGCCTTGAAACTCAGGTCAAAAAATTTATCATAGAAAACTCTATCTTGAGTGACAACATTGTTGATCTAAGACATCAGTGTGACGAATTAGAGGAACAAAAGAATGATTTGACTGAGAGGCTTAAAGACTCTAAAAAGACTTTGATAAAACTTGCTGGCTCAGAACACAATCTCAACCTAATTCTTGGAGGAAGTCTGCAATCTGTTCAATAAAGTGGAATTGGATACAATCCAAATTATCCAAGAAAGAACAATACGATATTTGTGAAAGCAAGCAATAAACATTCTCCAAAATGTCATTATTGCAGCAAAACTGGTCATGTAAAGATAACTTGTCCCTTTAGAAGAAGAGAACCTCACATCATGCGGAACACTTTTCCATTTCAACTTAAGGGAAAAGTGAGACATATTTGGTTTCCTAAAGGGGTTAGACCACCCAACATGGTTGAACCTGAATATGATTTCAAATATCACACTTGGTCTAACAGCTGGGTAATACAGTGAATGATGTTTGCAGGTTTTCACCAAGAAGAAAGAACAAAAGAGGATTATGGATAGTGGTTGCTCCAAACACATGAGTGGCAAAAGTTATTTATTCTCTGAATTGAAAGAACAATCAGAAGGAACAATCACACTTGGTGACAAAGGAAAATGCAACATCATAGGTATTTGTAAAGTTGGTAATGGTTCTGAAAACTCTATATCTGATGTATATTTTGTAGATGGTTTAAATTTTAACTTGCTTGGTGTTTCAAAACTGTGTGACAAGGGTAATAAACTAGTATTTGACAAAAAAATGTGTGGTGCAAGATGAACAATCTGGAAATTGCATCACTACTGCTTCTAGCTCAAACAATGTTTACTATTTTAGTACTAACAAAGTTGCAGGAGAAAGTCTGAAGTGTCTCAAGGCCTTGAAAGAGGATTAAAAGCTTTGGCACAGAAAACTTGGACACATTAGTCTACATACATTGAACAAACTGGTTTCTAAAGACCTTATTAGAGGTCTTCCTTCTATCAAGTTCAAGGATGAAGAGGTATGTAAGACTTGTGCACAAGGTAAGTAGACAAGGAGATCCTTCAAGCCCAAGAACTTTGTAAGTACAACTAGACCTATTAAGCTATTGCATATGGATCTTTGTGGTCCTATGAGAGTCCCAACTCCAAAGGGTAAGAGGTATATGCTGGTTATTGTAGATGATTACTCTAGATTTACTTGGGTAATGTTTCTCAAAGATAAGTCTGAGGCTCTATCTGAATTTTCAAAAACTTTGTAAAGAGCTTCAAACCTTGAAAAGCCTGTCTATGCTTCTATTAGGAGTGATCATGGCAGCAAGTTTTATCAACTCGAGTTTGATTTATTTTGTGCTAAATTTGGTACCTCTCACAACTTCTATGCTCGTAGAACTCCTCAACAGAATGGTGTTGTTGAAAGAAAGAACATGAAACTTGAGGACATGTCCAGGACAATGCTTCTGGAAAACTGCCAAAATCATTTTGGGCAGAAGCTGTAAACACAACAAACTACATATTGAACATATGCTTAATCAAGCCTATTCTGAAGAAGACTACCTATGAACTCTTCGAAGGAAGAAAGCCAAACACCTCTTACATCAAACCTTTTGGATGTACCTGTTTTGTACACTACAATGCTAAGGACAATCGTGGTAAATTTGGTTCCATAAGTGATGAAGGTTTATTTCTTTGTTATTCTTTTACTAGCAAGGCGTATAGGGTTTACAATAAAAGAACAAAGCTTGTTGAGGAAAGTATACATGTAATTTTTGATGAGGGCTATGATGGTTCTTTGAGTGTTGGTTTTGCAGATCTAAATATGACCAAGCATGAATCAAAAGATGAAACAGATCCAGAAAATGGTTTTAAAAGTAACTTGCAGGAAAACAGAAGAAGATTTCAAGGCCTTGAAAATAGGTTTCAAATCCTTGAAACAGAATCTCAAGAAACACGGAGTGGTGAAGCCACTACATCAAGATCTCAAGGTCTTGAAAAGATTCTTGGGGAACCAAAACCCTGGACACCTAGAATGAAGTTAAGAAGTCTATCTGCCCATCCAGCAGAAAATATCATTTCTGATCCATCAACTGGTACACAAACAAGGTCTCGATTAAAGAATTTGTGTGCTTTTAAAGCTTTTGTTTCTCTTATAGAACCCAAGAATGTGAAAGAAGCACTTCAAGAGGAAGACTGGATTATAGCTATGCAACGTGAGCTGAATGACTTTGAGAGAAACAATGTTTGGAATCTAGTTCATCCTCCCAAAGATCAGTATGTGATTGAAACAAGGTGGGTGTTCAGAAACAAGTTGGATGAAGGTGGTAAGTGATAACCTCGTTTACAGTGTTATATTTACACTTGAAAGCCTACCGTTTTGCGTGATTTTCAGGTAATTTAAATTAGAAATATGTTGTGATCTTGAGGATGTTTGTGAAAGTTGAGCTTTGTGTGCTTAATTGATAGTCTAGGCGTTTCTATGCATATTTTGATGTTATTTTTCAAATATAATTGCTTGGTATTTTATTCATGTTGTCTTGGCAGGAACAAATGCTAATCGGTCGATAGGATGCATGGAACAAAATTTGGAAACAGCGGGATCTCAAGTGGAGTAAAGATAAGCTAATTTGGAGAAGCTAGAATGACAAATATTCACTCATTTTATGATATCTAGAGTTTTACAATGAATTTGGGAGTGATAATGGTGCCAAATGAAAGTAGATTCAAATAGATTTCCAACGATAGGTAACGGAGCTTAACCGGAGATCGGACGAAGAAGTTACGGCCTGGAGAATTCAGAGTTCAGATAAGATTACACACGAATGAACAGTTCCCATGTTTTCGCATGAAATGGTCTGAAGCCAAATCCCGACTTTTGGGGTTAAAATACAAATATTGAAGACTTATGACGGAATTTGACTCAAGAATGACCTAGGGGAATGGAAATCAGTCATTGACGGGCAGAGAGGTATGAGACGAAGGGAAGAGGAGGAAGTAAACGAGGACGAAGCCCGGATTACTAGTTTGATCTCTTTCTCTTCTCTAGTCATCATGTTATTGGAGAAGCTCTTGTTGTTTTCCTACATTATGAATAGCTAAATACTTTTTCTAGGTTCTATGGAGATGAACCTAGGGTTTATGCACTAGACTTGTTTCCGAATTAATTTATTGATTCATGTTTCGATTCATTCAATTATATTGTTCGTCCTTGTTATTGTATATCTTGATTGCTTAGAGCTACTGACACGTCTAGGTGACAAGCACAACTTTGGGAATAAGAATCAATAGGTTATGTGAATCGTATGCTTAAAAACTATTGACTAGTTAGTTGGATTGATTGTTTTGAGCTTAGTTCTTTGCGTAAACGGAGTAGCTACCCGGTTACGCTAGTTTTCTAGGGGGTGCTCGAGAGAGACTTTACCTAGATAAGAACGAGAACAAGAAATTAGTTCCGAATCATTGAGACTGAGAGGTGAGATGATATGACTAGTCGTGTGAGAGTAGATTCGATTGTGTAGCGTTGGGTATTGGTGGACCGATAGGACCCAGTGATCGGCTTAACGTTAGGCGGTTAGAACCATATCGGTAGACGTCGGTGGACCGACTGGACCCGTAGTCGACTGAGAGAAAGAACGACATGAGACCGAAAGGAGATTGTCAGTGCTATTACCCAAAACAATTAATTAGATGATAGCGTGTTTCAGTACAAAATTCGGAACTGTCTAAAACCCTAGAGGATCCATAGATCGCCTAGTTGTTCTCCATATCCTTCAAAAAAACCCCAAAATATTAGTTTAGTTGTTTATTCCATTTTAGTCGCTTGTTTGGGGGTGACAACATTTTTTATCACAATTCATTACTTCCTATACCGTATTCTAAGCTAATAACTAATTAAATAATCTCAAGCTTGTCTCGTAGGATCGATAAATCGGGGTTGAAATATCACCCCTATATTACTTGATCGTGCACTTGCGCATACACGTAAGAAATTGTGTCAGTAAGGTAATCAGAAATAAAGAAAGATTAGAAGCTCAAGGCTACAATCAGGAAGAATGTAAAGACTATGAGGAGCATATTGCTCCTGTAACCAGGTTGGAAGCAATTAGAATCTTACTTGCCTTTGCATCTCATAAAAACATCAAACTTTTTCAAATGAATGTTAAATGTTTATTTTTGAATGGCTATCTGCAAGAGGAAGTTTATGTTTCTCAACCACGTGGATTTGAAATTGATGAGTTTTCCAATTATGTCTATAAACTTGACAAGACCCTTTATGGTTTGAAACAAGCTCCAACAGCTTGGTATGAAAGATTGTCAAAATTTCTGCTTGAAAATGGTTTCAAAGAGGCATGGTTGATAAAACCCTTTTCATAAAGGCTTATGAGAAAGACATTCTAGTAATTTAGATATGTGTTGATGATATTATGTTTGGTGCAATGATTCTCTTTCCAAAGATTACTCAAGTCTTATCAGCAGGGAATTTGAAATGAGCTTGATGGGAGAGTTAAATTTCTTTCTTGGACTTCATGTGCAAAAAATGAAGAAGGGAATTTTCCTACATTAAAGTAGTTACACCAAGGATCTGCTGAAAAAGTATAACTTGTCTCAATCCAAGGCTGCTAAAACTCCCATGAGTTCTACATTGTCTTTACACAAAGATCATAATGGTAAGAGTGCGAGCCAGAACGAATACAGATGTATGATTGATTCACTACTTTATATGATTGCAAGCAGACCATATATCATGTTTAGTGTCTGTATGTGTGCTAGATTTCAAGTTGATCCTAAAGAATCACACTTAGTGGCTGTCAAAATAATCTTTAGATATCTCAATGGTACTAAAGACTTAGGGCTTTGGTATCCTTAGAAGGTACTAGATAGATTAGTGAGAACCACAAGCTATAACACCGTAAGAAAAATCTATGTGCTTGAGATCTAAGGCTTAGCTTTTGATTAATAAGAAGTCTGTTGCAAATCCTGCAGGGATTAGATCACTCAGGCAGAGACGTATGTCATTGAGGGCTGAACTCTGTAAGCTCTATGTGTCCCTCGCATTTACTTTTCTGATCTATACTCATTCTGTTAACTACTTCATAACTAGTTTTCAGTCAAGACCTTGAAAGGCTTTTCAAGGACTTGAAAAAGATCAGCAAATTCCTACTATCTGTTTGAGTTATCAAAGGCTTGACTTTGTGTTCAAGGCCTTGAAACATCCTCTGATCTTTACCCTTTGCTTGAAAACCACTCTTTTAGCAAATGTTGTCATACTGTTTTTCACAAAAGAAGCACTACTGAGTTTTGTGTTTTTCTAGGCTCCAGCCTCATATTGTGGTGCTCTAAGAAACAAACCACGGTATCTAGAAGCTCTAATGAGGCCAAATATAGAACTATGTCAGATGCATCAACTGAACTCAAAAATGGATTGGATATCTGATTAGAGATCTTGGTGTTACAAGAAAAATCAAATTTACCGTGATAATGTCTCGGCCATCTTACTTAGCTCCAACACTGTTTTACATTCCGGGGGTAGCACTTTGAGATTGACTTCCATTTTGTGAGAGACAAGGTGGCAACTCATCAGCTAGAAGTGTTTCAGATTGCTTCTGTCAGACAGCTAGATGATATCTTTACTAAACCATTGTCAATATCGGATTTTACTAGCGTGCTTCCTCAACTTACCATTTTCTCTTTCAATTCATCTCAACAGATTCAGAATCATTGGCTGAGGAGTTTAGTCGGAGGAAGGCTATTAGATGTATTGAAGGAACAAGGGTGTTATTGTAATGACTGAGGACTAGGAGGACTTAGAGTGTTATTAGTACAAATGTTAGTTGGCGCCAATAGTTAGTGGAGAGGTTTATTAGAGTATAAATGCAGTGTATTGTATACTCATTTTGTATTGAATACAATCTGCATCTTCTTCATCTCTCTCTTGTTCTTTCTTTCTCTCTTTGAATCTGTGCTTCTTCAAACAGAGAAAGACGAATGGGGTGTTAAGTGTACTAAAATTTGGCAAGGTCATGGTGGCAATGTATCCTTGTCCTAAACACAATGGAGCAATATGTCTTTGTGCCTAAAGATAGGGCCTCCGGGTGTGTTTTACCCTTTCCGCAAAGACACATCGAGTGCTCCCACTGAATGGATCTTTAATCTTTATATCATCATTTCCATATGTTTTTTTAAAGCTCTTTATAAATTAGTTTTCTCTACTTTGGAATCTCATTGACCCGTCTTGATTATCCACCAAATAAAAGGTGAAACATTTCCACCACATCTTTCCACAAGCAAAGTCCAAAAGGAAAAAAAAAAAAATGTAAAGAGATAGCACAAGATAACATTAACATCCCAAACCAGCTGAAATTATTTACAGATCACTTGATCGTAACATTTCCATACCAAACCTCATATTATGAGACTAACTACGAGATCAGAAGTTCGAAGTTTGAAATCTCATGCCCTATATGCTGAGGCCGAACTTAGCTAATATCGTTTATTGATCACCATCAATGATCTAAATCCTTATCCCTCAAAGTGTAGTAGAACACAGGGACAACGCCGTTCCTTGCTCAAGAGTAGCGACCAATGGACCAGACGGCATGGCTGCAGGCGATTCAGCTTCTTCAACAGTACCCATGGTTGTGTTACAGTTCACGTTAAATGGATACTGCCCAGAAACCCAAGTCCCAATCTTCCACCTAAGCTTCCCATTCATCTTCAAACTAAGAACTACCTCTTCCTTTTCTATCCGATCAAGCCCAGTTCCAGCCAGAGATGCGGACAAAAGGTTTTTCTCTTCATGGTCTTGATAAAAAGGTGGCAAAGAAGAGTAGGTGGTTATGTGGTGGTCTTTGTATGTGGCGAAAACTTGTATGTAGTCGTAGTAGATGCCTACTTTCTTGTTAGGGTTCTTGGAGAGTAGAGTGAGCTGGATGGTGGTGGTGTTGACGGTTTGGTTGTTGTTGTGAGGAGATGGAGATGAGAGGTTGAGTTTGTAAATATCGGCTTCTTTGAGGGTGAACTCTGGGTTTGTTGGGTGTAGGAGAAGCCAGAAAAGGAGGAGGATTAAGAGGATAGAGAGGATCAAGGTTGAGAAAGCATACAGCAGGTTCTTGTAGCGCTTGCTGATGTTTATTGCTTGCTTCTTTCCGCATGGTTTGGGAGATTTTGTGTTCACTTCAGACATTTTTTGCAGACAGAAATGAAACTGCAAGTGCAAAGAATGAAAATGACTATTGTTCTTATAAAGTACTAGTATATTTCTCAAGCAGTAACATGTAGTTATAGGATTCTCTTTTAGAATCACTGAAAGCAAAGTTGAAATCTTTTCCTTTTACTTTTCACGTATTGTGGAAAATCTTTTCCTTTCCTTTTTCCTTTTTCTGGTTACGGGTTTCAATGACTTTCTGAGGAGATCACAGTGAAAGTCGTCCTAACTGCTTGTAACGATTGCTTACAGGTTACGAAAAATGTTTCGCGAGTGGGAGCTGACACTGGAATGTGAGAACTGATATTTGATGGTTCAGGAGCTGAAACTGGAATGTGGAGATGTCCGATCATCACTAGACTCGTACCAAATTCAATACCACTCTGTCCCAGCTCCGTCTCCACAATTTAACTTTTACCACATATTCATTGGGTCACTTTGACCCGGTGATTTAAATCGCAAAATGATGCAATTTTTGCTAATCTTTTCGTGGTGTTGTAGAGTGAAAGTTACTCTATAACAAGGTGAAATAATTATCAAAAAATCGAATTGTTTTACTATCTAAATCACGCGGTCAAAGTGATCACAGATACGAGTTAAAAAGTTAACTAGAGAAAAAAAAATAAAAAAAAGCTGGGACCGAGTTGTAGTTGTCTTTTTTATTCAAGCATTGTTCGCAAGCCACACACTTTCCAAGGCCATTCAGCCATATCCTTCGAATACTACATACTGTATGACACTTCAACAAAGAGCAAGTCATTTCCAGTGGCAAAATTCCCCCACCGGAAGGGAGAAATGTCCATAAAGCCACCCTAATACCACAATGAAATACCACAATGAAAGAAGAGAAGATATGTTGGTTTCCTCTGATCAGAAGTTCAGAACAAAGAGAACAAGATCACAGACACATGAAGGTGATCCCTCTAAAGACTATCATTGCTGGGGAGACAAATACAATAGTGAGCAATTTCCAAAATGGAAATTCAACTTTTTTCAAGCAACCAAATTTCGCCCGTTGACAATGCTGTGGCGTTTTAGATTGGACATCTATAATATCATGAACGAATCAATCACCTAGATCAACAAAGGAGTGACTTTCTGCTAATGCTAGCCATGAACTGAAACACAGAAGAAAGGATTAAGATTCTTTCAAGCACTGGCCTGCAAAATAGTAGTTCATCATCTTCTATTAAGACCTAGGTTACCCAGACTCATATGCCAGTGTCATGCAGTAGCTATGAAGTACGGGTGCGGCAATTTTCCAAAAAATAGGAGTGCGGGTGTGTAATTATATTATTTGTAAGATATTCATTTACAAGTACAAAAGAAAATGAAAACAATAATTGTCCAAATTACATATAAACCAAACACTTTAACCATTCTACAGACTAACTAATACACATCACGGCTCCGTTTGGTTGGTGGTAAAACATTTTCCTATAAAATGTTCTCTTGTTTTGCTGCTGTTTGGTTGGAGGTAAAATATTTTCCTGTAAAATGTTTTCCCTGAAATGATGTAAAACGATTTACACATTTCAAATCCGCAAGTCATTTTCCGGAGAGTGAAGGAGCACAACAACTCATACTAACACATCCACCACTACCACCTACCTCAACCACGACCCATCCCTGCCACCCACCTTCACCGCCACCCATCACTGCCACTGCCGTCACAGCCCACTATTTTGGCAAGTGTCAACTAAACACGAGAAAATAATTGTATAGAACTTTTTCACAAAACATTTTACGCGTAGAATATTTTCCCTTGAAAAATATTTTACTGCGAACCAAACAAAGCCCACATGTTCACAAGCTATGTTGCACGGGTGCTTCTAATTGGTCGCGCACCCGCACCGAGTGCTTGTGGGTGCTTCGTGGGTGCTTGGGTGCTTTGTGGGTGCTTTGTGGATAAGGCAGGGTCTTTTTGGAAAGTTTTAGTTGAGAGGTCTTCCAAATACAACTAGAATTTAACAAAGAAACGTGCATCTGTGTGAACACTTTTAACCCTTAGATTACTCATCTCTCCACAGCTAAGAACAACAACTAGAAGAGATTATACTATTGATATAGTAACCGTGAATCTTCAAATGTGTGTATGAATTTATGTTCGATTATAATATGATCCCTATTATTGTCGTTATTATATTAGTATAATGGTATCACGAATAATATCAGATAAAAATATAAATAATTTGGCCGCACCCTCGCCGCACCCGCACCCTTGATTTTTCGGAATTTGCCGCACCCGCACCCAGTTCCCAAACCAGCACCCGCACCGCACCCACACTCGTGCTACATAGTTCACAAGTCATAACAGATTAACATTCTTCTGATTAACCTCAACTAAAAGTTTTGAAATTACCCTGCCACACCCACGGAGCACCAAGAAGCACCCGGTACTGGTGCAGGACCTCCTAGAAACACACATGCTTCCTAGTCAGGAGTGTATCCAATAGCCCTATCTGCCTACACGGCAAGATTTAGGGTTTGCTCGGCTGAAAAGTGTCATAAAGTTAGACACGGGTGTCGAGATATGGTATGTCTCTATTGTATGTATACTTATACTATAAAACATGTTTCCTTTTCCTATTCTCTGATACAAAGAAAATATATCTGCAGAGCTCTACATCCGAGGCCACGGGAGCAGTGTCACTCGCACCCCTTCTTGTGTTGTGTTGACACTGGTGCTTTGCCTAATTTGCAATGTCTGGGTAACAATGGTCGCTTCCAACCACTGCATAGACTTCCAATTCCTTGTTACTGTTTAAACTACTTTTTTTATACACGGTATGAAGTTAAATAGCCAAGTATCTGTGGAAGAAGAAGGACCAAAAACCCAAATATTTTTAACTTGCAAGAGATAATCCCTAAGCTGTAGGGCAGTCTGGACTCTGGACTAAGATAGATCACATACGTTTCATTAAAAACTACTTCATCGGTCTGCTTTTATGTGTCTTGTTGTTTCGGACAACACGACGAAGCATTTTGAGGAGGTTACTTGATTAGCCAAATGATGTTAGAACGTGTAATTATATTGTAGAGGGATTGTAGCTCTACAAAATTACGAAAAGATTCACTCATTCTTGTATCATTTGGTTAATAAAATAACCTCCTCAAAATGCTTCGTCATGTTGGCCAAAAAAGGACACATAAAAGCAGACAGAGGGAGTATGAGGAATTAAGCTACATCTCGGCTTCAACCCTAAACATGGGATAATACAAGAAAGAAGTAGATATTATCAACAACCTACAGATGGGTAAAGCTGGTCCGGAACTAGATAGTAGGACACCAAAGAGGTTTGCATCTTCTTGAGCAACATACAACCAATAGTGAGTGACTAGATGATCTCAAAAAACAGTTACAAGTGCATAAAGAATTAAAAATAAATAAATGAGTAAGATGCATTTCATATCCAGCACATTGAACCATGTCCAGTGCTTATTACAGTTCACAGTCTGCTTTCTACCAAAAGAGAGTTCAGTTTTCCCTCTCTGCCTATTGCTTCATGCAGGGAAACAATCGTGTCTCAGGGAACAGTGCAGTTGTTTTAATTCAGCTTTCTAGCACTGCCAATCGTTTATAAATGGAAAATGAATGACTTATTTATTGTTTTAACAGTACAAATAGACTCTTTGATCATGAAGTTTGCAACGTAAAGAGTAAGTTGCTGACCTGAGAATATCATCTCAATATCACAATCCAAGATACTAATAAATTTCCACGCAGTTGTCCATCTTCTTGAAGCCAGATTGCAGTGACCTCTTTTCAGCAAAGTTAGTTTCCTTCTCTATCTCAAGAAAAAACTGACCTCTGAGAGTCTTCCATCGAAAGAAATATACATATCTATATTCATCTATCTGGTTAGACGAAGCTTCCCCATGTCAGCAATACTCTAAATGTAATTCAACCATCATGTTTCTTGCCAATCATAAGATGGAACTCTTATTCTCCTTTTTCATCGAAAATCTCTCTGCTGATTCACTCAAGAGCTTGTTAAGAGACATCCCTTCTCCCAAAATGTTCTTCTTAGCTTCATACCTAAGCTTGATTCTGCTATCGAGCTTGTAACCAAGAAAAGCAGGGAAAGCCAACAGCTCTCCTATTTCGCGACCCATATCATCAATCAAGTAGTCTAGCTTCTCCTCCAATGACTCGTGATTGTATTGCAGTATCTGGGGATGCTTTTTGCTCATGGCAAGAATGTCATCACAAGTTAGCCCATAGTTCAAGAACAGCCCAACCACCTCCTGCAAGTTCTTGGAACTAGTCCTGGTCACTGCACCCATTGCCATTGCCAGATCCTTTGTTTTGCTTTCATAACCAATCTTCACCAAAAATACCAACTTAAATGCAATGTTGTCATCGAATGACAGGCTCAGAAACAACGGAGCCTTGGTCAAGAACTTATAGATTTCATGGGAACTCAAACCACATTGCTTGAGAAAATCCACTCTTGGATGCAACTTCCTCTTCCTGCTAGCACTAAACAAATTGGGGTAAACCAGAACAATTTTGAATATTTCTTGGTCATTTAACCCAGCAAACGACCTAAAGAACTCGACGTGATCCTTCAAATGATCAGCAGTGTAAGCTAAAACCGCCGGGAGCTTAAGCAACACAGCACCAGTAGCAACCTCATCACCTCCACTAAGCTCTTTTAGAAACCCAATTCGCGAAAGCAGCTGGCTGTCAAGATCATAGTTGAGAATCACTGGACGTTTAACAATCAAGTTAGCACCGCCAAAACGGCTCAAGAAAGTGAGTGTTCTGTCTACTTCTTGAATTGACTTGTGAACAAAAGCCTTGGTGATATTGACACCATTGAGAACATGTGCAAACTTCTCTTGAGGAATTCCATATTGAAGAAGCAACTTGACTTTCTCGTCGAAACCCAGAAGAAATCTGGGCTCTGATGAGTGTAGAAGCCGCTCAATTTGATCGGGTTCCACACTGTTCTCCAAATCATCCATTACAAAACATATGAACCGGTCTAATTCTTTCGCAGTTAATATCTCCGGCCGCTTTATTATCACTCCTGATAGGAGTATTCCGTCGAGACCCAGTTGTTGCAAGGCGTCAATTCGAGACCGGACGGAGTTGAAAGGTGTGAATCTGAGAGGTGGGTTTTTGAGCAGCATCAGTCCTGCCTCTCGCTCATTGATTCCGATTTCTTGAAGGAGTGTGAACAATTTTGAATCTGAGAAAGTAAAAATTGGGTGAAAAAACTCAAACCATCAGTTACATAATTAACGCCTTGAATGTGTTCGATGTTTGGTCTCAGAGAATTAATTCCATACCTGTGTTTGAGAGAAAAGTGGAGGAAGCCATGGTTGTGCTCGCACTCTTGCATTGCACGACCATATGATTTGAATTTGATAGTTGAATACCCATTGAAATCTTTAGCTGTTGCTGATGCAGTTCGCTGTTTCTACATAAGCAGACATGGTCGACCGAATTTGCAGAAGAAGCAGCGAAGGCACGGAGTTTGCCCGGAGGGTTAGCGGCAGGAGAAATCGAGTAAGAAACACCAGCAGAAGAAGATGAAGAAGAAGGAGATAATGGGTTCACAGTCATGGCCAAAACGGCTACCATTTCTGAGAAATGGTTGGTTGTCTCGTCCCTTTGAGATGGAGATATATGATGACACTGATACCCAATCTGAGGAGGCAGTGAAGTTCTTCTGTAGTTCCGATATACGACTACTTTTGACTCTAGGAATTTTTTGGATGAGCTACACTGATTGAGTGCATGTTTGGTATCCAAGATTTTAATCCAGTTGGATTAAAATCGACCTCTTTTCAACAATTCCGTTTGTTATGCCTGTAAATTTTAATCTGATAATCTGCAGATTAAAATAATCTGTGTGCAATTGTAGAATCTCCAAAATTGGGGATTATGCAGCTGAAAATCTCTACAAAAATAATTTTGATATTTTTTTTACATTAGCATGATCACAGTTCATTTATAAATAGGTGTATTCAATTACTTAAATTTGGAGCTCTTTAGATTTTGTTAAATGGATAAGTTAGTAATCTATAATTTCAGCTCATACCAAACAGATTGTGATTCTCAGTTAAGTTGGATTTTCTTTTCAGATTATTTTCAGCTGATTATTGAGATTTTCAGCTGGTACCAAACAGGCTCTGAGTTTACGGGATTATTTTTTTGAGAAATTGTTTTTTGTCGGCAACCGGGTTGAAACCCGGGATCTCATGCAGGGGCTTCCAACGCTCTACCACTTGAGCTACCACCCTAGCTGCGTTTACGGGATTATTAACTCATTAAATCTCGTTGTTATTTATGGTTGAAATGTTTTGAATCGAGGCTCAACGAGATTCGGCAAGAATTGGTGAAGGAGACAAGATGAGGAAAACAACGCCGGTCTTGGTTTGTTCGTGCAAACACCGAAGCCAATCACATGAAAGCATTCGTACAAATGTTTTTGGTGTTCGTACGAACACCACTGGGCAGGTTTTGGCTGAGGCGGCTTTAGGGTTTCCTTGTTCGTTTTGGACATTTTGGGCAGGAGTTAGGTCCTATATCTCTATATAAGGTCCTAGATCGTGCCATAACAACCTGTAGGTTGTTCCTTATCGGTTTCTCTCAATAAACAAGGATTTGGCCGAGGAGTTAGCTAGCAAAGATTGCTAGTGAACCACATTAGATCGTGTTCTTTCTTGTGAGTGTTTGTTCGTTTTTAGTTTGATAACCTCTGTAATAATAAACTGGTATAAAAAAAACGTCGTCGGTGTTTCAAGATCAAAGTGGAGCTAAAGAGGTAGGGTTTCACAATTCGGTGAAATTCACAGTTAGGGTTTCGCGATATAGGTGAGCATGTGATTGGGGTAATAGAGCTAGACTTTTGGAATTGCGAAGAACAATTTGTGGAAACGCAATCAAGATAGACAAGTTTACCAGGAGAAACAACCACATGTGGCAAATCACGATACATGCTTTGTTGTAGCAACAAGATATGTGGTTGTCATGGGCCTCTGAAAATGGAGGAGCGGATACATCCACCATTGAGTATGAGACTCGGAAAGAGGAGATGTTTCACATTGCTGCACATGGAGGTTCAGACGGTTGGGTTTTGGCGCATTGATGCGATCAAAGGAGGTAAGGGTAGCATGAGCAAGGGTTCTAAGTTACGCAGGGACGTCTACGCATCTGCAAGGAGAATGGTCATTGAAAGAATGAGTGTCCGAAGAGACAACCATCTGCAGATTTTTTTGCAAATGTAGGAACTTCGGAGGATGACTATGTTCTCTAAGCCCCCCCCCCCCCCAGGGGGTTAATAGGGGCTCCTGACGAGGGTACGAATTAGGGCTTCAAATGTGGAGCAAGGTGGGTCCATGACGAAGGACATCTGGCGTGCATAAGGACTGCAACAAGCTGTTGCAGGAATTTAATGGGAATTGGAGTATCATATAGTGGATTTCGTTGCAGTAACTCAGTGGGAGTTGGTGCATCGATGGGTGCATTATTGCATAAACTTTGTGGGAGTTAGAGTTGGCGCAAATTGGCTCTGGCGCATCCGTTGCAGGAAATTGTTGAAGTTGGAGCAACTTGTGGACAAATAACCCGCAAATAAAATCATAACGAAATCAATTTACTTGGATGAACAATAGAGAACATTTATATTGTACTTCCTCTATTTCATGTGAAACTTCTCAGTTGACTTTTGTACAAGTTTTAAGAAACTATGTGCAAAATACTGGAAAGCTCCTAAAACTCCTCATTTTTACTGAAAATGTAAACAATTAACTGTGTCGGACCACTAAGATTAAAAATAAAAAATTCCCTCCAAATCTTTTAACAAATCATTAACTCCAAAAATTTGTGGTATAATCAACAGTTCTATATAAATAGACATTACAAACAACAAAAACTGCAAACATGAAGAACTAAGAATTCTGGGGAGAGTAATAATCTTCGGAATTCGGAGGAGAGGTGTAGATCACCGACTGAAGCAGAAGAAGCATCACTAGCTGAAGAAACAGGGGAAGCATCAGATCACCTACTAAAAAAAAATCACATCAGTAGAAGGAAGACTCCATTATTTCTCTTCTACAACTACTTACAACATCCACAAACAACAACATTTTTAGAAGAACGATAATCAAAGCAATAAAAAAATTAAGCATATAGAAAAAGGGAAAATAAAAAATGTATTGCTCTAACACAGTAGCACAGCGATGGTAATACATAAAGGAAGGCCCAAGAGGCAGTCAACAGATGGGGGGTCGATTGGAGAACAAAATCGAACAATATGGTCAAGAGCAAAATGATGTAATGCAGTTGGGATAAAAATTAATGTGAAGTCAAGGCAAGTTGGCAACAAGATTCCTAAGGTTTAGATTGATATGAACAAAGTATGTCTGAATTGCACCCGATGATCAAACGAATATAAGGAAACTATGCAAGAGTCTGATTTTTGGCCCAACTCGTAGATCGGTGAGGTGTCCTCCGTATAGAAAATTATCCCTTCGTACAAGGAGTAGTAGTAACAGATAAGTGAAAGAATATCCAACTACTAATTAATTACTTCAAAAGTTAACAGCATTCACGACTGGGTCCAAACCAAATACCAAGTCAACAAAAGAGAGTTACAACAAAAAATTGATTTTCCAGCTAATTACTAAGCTTTGTTGTTTGTATGAGAAAACGATATCGTGATCCACGCTTGTTAACCCTAGCAAACTATTCACATACTTGCGGTGAGTTAAGAAAAAGAGAACGGACATCGTAGTGAGAGTACTAGTAAAAAATGAGAATAAAGAACTTAGCATGTAGACATAATGGCTTAGAAAGGTTACGGGTCTTCGTGTTTCAAAGGCGTTGAACTGTTCAAAAGTATAAGTACGAATATCATAGTATGAACTATTACAAAAATATAAGTACGAATATCAAAGTAAAAGACTTTAAACTCTCTCAAAGTAGGAGTAACACAATACAATTATCAGAGTTCTGTTTTCAACGAAGTTTTCAAAAATAAATGCTTCCGTTCTAAGATGTTATTACACAAGTAGTCAACCCGCTTATCGATATTTTAATAATATTGCAAACGTGGAATGATTCACAATAAAAATCGTAGCATGTCCACAAGAACACGACTTATAAATAACAGTTCTCCAAACTTAAGGACAAAAGAGTCATATAATAAATTTGTAGTAACCAGGGTAGACTTGGGTAAATTCTATTAACGTGTGACAAAGGCATATAGAAGGTGTTGAAACCCAACCTCTCTGCCAAGCATTGTGGATCAGATCAACTGCTCCGCTAGTCATCATAGACGCAACCAACTAGACCTTAAGTGTCGACACCCCCCTAAGAACATAAGTCAGAAGTGTAGTACTAGATGTTGTACTCTAGCCAACCGAGGGCAATCATAATAAGTCCAAGACTACAATCACTAGTAAAGAGAACTCGTGAATTGGTGTTTGCTACCGGAGCCAACATAGTAACACAAAATGTGGGCGTATAGCTCTGTCGCAGGCCCAATTGATTCTTGTAAATGTGACTTTTTCACTTTATGTTGTTAATGAGATTTAGTTAAGTGTGTCATTTGAACATTAATTTTTTCAAGTTCGTAATAAGGTAGATATTTGTTGAAGTCATGCACGTTATCGAGTAGAGAGAAAAGTACGACAATTTTATTTAAAGAATCAAGTAACTCCCATGAAGAAAGTAGGCAATAAAGGCTAACCATGTTAAGACACTGGAAAGTCGAAGATACGAAAGCTACTCTACTCGTACACAATTGACTGACTGACAGCCGCACGTATATACTGCTATCTAACCGCAAGTGCACGATGTCAACTATAGGTTTCTTGGTAAGTTCCAGGTTCATATCAAACCCACAGGCCTACGGAGATAAGACTAATTACAACTATCAAATCAAAGTGATGACGGTTTTATTTGTTGATTGTTTTAAACTAAGTCTAACGTAAAGTAATTACGGAATAAAAGTCCTAAAATTAAAGATTGAGTTTTATTTTTTGCAATAAGATAGAACTTCAATTACTAGAAAAGCAGCAAGTACAAGACCAAAACATGACCAGACAGACCTTCAACATCCAGTACACCGTTCATAACAACGAAAAAACATCATCCAATAAGAGCTAGCACTCAAAACCCAAAGCAAGTAGAAAATAAAGAAGCTAGTCTGAAATTAACACAAACACCATCTGAAAGGAAGTACGACTACACTGAGCCAAAAAGCCTAGGACCTGACTTTGCTTTGAGAAACATGATCAGCTCCTCCGCTGGTGGATCATCTTTTGGAATGGCTTTATAGTCAAGCCAACTAAGGGCAATCATAAGTTAGTGATGAACACAAATTTGCTATACGAGTTACAAACAACCCAACTTATTCTTATCAAATACTACTCTTTTTAACCTGTAAGAAGCCTGTGAGGCTTTCCTTTGGCTGTTCAGATAATTCCAGTATTTCACATCAGTCCAGGTTTAGGTTACGAGTCGATACATTTGAGCATGGGATTTCCCAGAAATAGTTAGTGATGAGAGCTAATCTCATAGGTTTATTCAACAGACCTTATTCTAAAATTATAAAAAGCAATTGTGGGTGTGATATATGTACCATGGCATTATGGCCTGATATGCACCTTCCCAACTGTGGTAGGTACAACTTAAAAATAGCCAACTGGATAGCACATAACCACAACCGAAATTGCATACAATAACTTGATCTAGCCTAGACTTCTCCTCATCACCATTGTGAAAATTGTCTATTGCTACAATGATATGATCTCTGAGTTATCACAAGTATCTGTAAGCATTCTACTTCAAGCCCATTATTAGCTTAGTCCCAATTATAAAAAGCTTAAATATAAGCAGAGGAAAGCATAAAACAAGCAACAAGATACCACACCAGAGCTCTCTTGTAGTCAACATATGGGCATTTTAAATCTTCAGCATGGACACTACTAATTGAAAATTGAAATGGTAAAGTGAAACTAAATGAGATCATAAGTCATAACTAAAATGATCATTTTTGCTTACCCACTTAAACTATTTAGGTAAATTTGATTTGTACACTCTCTGAAAGTCATTGTTTCTAACAAGAAATTTAACATTCATTACAATTAGTAATAAGACCTAAAATTGTTTTAAATTTACCACGTGCAACGCACGTGTTACTTCCTAGTACATATGTCCTAGTAAATATAAAAAAAAAACTAAAGTACTGAGATATCCCTAGTCAAATCTCATTTGTCACAGTGTGCTTCACATGAAAAGATGATCAAATTTACTTGGAACAGAAGACTTCAGCCTAATTCCAAACTCTTTTTTGAATAGAATACAGACAAGTTGGTAAACACTACGGGGATTTAGTTTGAAGTGAAAACAAAGAAACATGGGAGCCATGAGTACTTTACACAAGATTACACTTCGACCATCTAACTAGCCAGTGGAGGCTAGGGAATATAGAGATTATCGGTTTGCCACAACATTTGATCCAAACCAACTTTGCAACTCCACATTTGGTGAGACCTTTGGTTGCTCAGCCTACTCGGTATACAGATCCAGTTTGTGAGACTACCTAACTTGCCAGTGGAGCACCCGATAACATGTGGGATTCAAAGTAAATCTTTACCATCTAGATCAAATAACCTAGGCGTTAGCATCTGGTGCGCCCATGTGGGGTGCCCAATGTAAATATTACAACCTTATGGGGTTGGATGCAATAATGCTCAAACCTTAAGGGGTTAGTAGCAAAGGCACAAAATCCAGGGGGTTATGTGCAAACTAGGTATAAGTCTGCCTATATAAGGAGACAGCCTCCTACACATATTATGTGAGACATAATACACTACTGTGTAGAGATCATGTGTTGATCAAAATATAGTTCTAAGAACCCTAGACTCTATCTCGAAATAGCCTCCATTGGTGGAACTTGGAGTGGATCATAGCTCTCGTTCTAGTGATTCGAGCCAGACTGTGGGAGCAAGATTGGCACGTGAAAGCAAGCATCCTACAATCATCCGCTGTGCTAGGAGCTAAGGAAGACAAGATAAACACATGAATCTTCCGCTATAATTCACGTTGTAGATTTGTATGTGATAGATCACATTATTCCTTCATTGGTATCAGATCCCTAGGCTTGTTTTTCGTGCCTCGTAATGCCAACCCGAATCTAATTAGAAAATCAAGTTTCTGAAATTTCATAATCTGTAGGCGAAACCTATATGGATAGGTAAAGTTTTTCACGAGGATTCCAGAAATATAAATTTTATAATTTTTGGACAAACAATGAATTGGTTATGAATATTTTAAGATTCGAAATTGTATAAATCTGGACTGTTTGATCTGATCTGTAATTCGATTTTTTCAAAAGTTGTTAGAATTAATTTTTGAATACATAATCAGAATCAGGGTGAAGACACGATTCCAGTGGTATACGAATCATTGGAAACGAAGGCCGAGAAGGCGGGGCGTGGGCTTCACGCGCCACCGACGCCGCTTCCACGCGCGGCCATGCGCCACACGCGCCGCTGACGTGGCAGGTGACGCGGCGGCGCCACGTCAGCACAAGGGCTGACGTGGCAGCCTGCGTGACTACTGACGCGGTAAGTGACGTCAGCCTAGGGATGGTGTGGCGTGCCACGTGTCACACTGACGTGGCACAAGGCCGACGACAGTGCGTGATGGAGCCGGACGCACCCACGCGCAGTGGCACGTGATGGCGCGTGCGGCTTCCTCCCACTGTCATTTTTCGCCAAATTTTTTTTGTGGGCTCAGAATTAAATTTCATATTTTCTGGGATTTTTTCATAATTTTTGGAAAACAGAAAATTTATTAATTTCCAGATTAATTAATTAAGTGTTTAGCACACTTCCCGAAGCAATTAGACGACCTTAAACACACTGTTTTGAGCCCAAATTTTTTCTGGAGACTTAGATCATTTTTTGCTACTGTCTACCATAAGTTGTGAGATCTTAGGAGGTTTAGAGCAACTTTTGATCTTTTTTGTTGATTAGATTATTGCTTATTAATTTCCAGTAATTAGTATTTAATTCTAGAAATTTCCAAAAAATTTCAGTATGTTTATTTTATCGTAATGCATACTGTTGTGGGTTTAATGGATGTGTTTGGTGCATGGATGTGGCATAGATGTTTTTATATTTGGTTTTGGTTTTGAGAATGTAATCAATTAAAATACGGCATGCGTGTCGTGCCTCTCTATATACTCTAGTGTCTTCTCTTCTCATCCAATCGCCTCTATGAGGTTACTTCATATTAGTAACAAGATTGTAAGTGAAGATTGAAGAATAGAAGCTTCAAAAGAGGTGGCCAAACCAAAAGCTATGGCGCAAGGTGCATGGAGCAAATAAACAATCTATGAAGCCTCAAGCTTGGAGTCCTCAAGATAGGCAAGATGGCATGAGATGAAGTTCAAGACTTGCTCAAGACGTACTCTCAATAGTGGGAGTGCACCTTAGGGGCCACATGAAGGGGGGCGAATCCCTGGACCATTTCGATTGCATGTCTGCTATACCGATTAAAACTTGTTTCAACATGAACGCTAGAAACCCTACTAGGAGGAATTAGGGTTCATACCTGCGTCCAAGCTATCTGATATAGGTCTGAAACACTACAGATCTTCTCCCGTATTTCTCAAGTTCCTCCTGGATGCAATTGTGGGCTTGCTGCTTCCAGAATCCTTCTTGGCCTCCAGACGAATTGATCTCACTCTCGAAACCCTAGATTTCGGTGTGTATCTGAAGCATACGAATTCTGAAGACTAAGGACACTTATATAGGCAACGAGAGGGACCTGGAGGAGAAAATACGAATCAGGATCCTAACTTTATTAGGACTTCTGTTTCCACCCGAACCTAGTCCGAATAAAGTTAATAACAGTTAGTACCACTAAATAACTGTTATTGCACTCCTGCCCATATTCTCAAAAACTAATATTTGGAGCTCCTGTTATTAAATACTTATTATCTCCCCATGTTAAGATTACAGATATCCGTAATTCATTTTATCGACCTCTTCCAAATTCATTGATCCTTACCACTTAACTTATTTGATATGTCCATATTACCAAGTAATCTACCTGCAGGGTTTGACATAATCAAAACTTATAAGCTTCATCAAGGGGATATCATCAATCCCATAACCGGGACATGGATTCCTTCGATATATAAATTTACACCATGGACTCAATAGTATCACCCAAGTCATCGAGGTTATTGACTCCATAGGAATCTCACTCAATTGACTTGTCAAAGAAATAACTACTAAATACATGTGCACATTGACTATCTAAGTATTAAGAGAATAAGTAATCATAATAACCATGAGACATAGCTTGTCTTATTATGTCAGTACAAAGACAATGATCTCAACTTGGTCCTGTTCAATATACAGAAAGTATACTAGCACATTGAATTGAAACTATAGTATCAACTATACTGTTTTCTGTAACCAAGACACACCTACTAAAACAATGTGCTACAATCGTTCCGATGGTTTGTCTAATTCCATCTTTATTGTGAACTCACAACTTTCATTCCACAAGAACCGAAGATAAGTTCTTCTGTGTGTAAACTAGACTCTACACACCATATCTTCTACTATGTAGACAAATAGACAACTATGCACAATAATAATATAATGCAAAAAACATTGCCCAAAAACATTCTCATAAATATCAAATTCATATAATCCAATACAAAAAGCATGGCTTTTAGTATTCAATCCAACGCCACATCCATTGCATATTTATTTATGCTTAAGCTTGTTTTATGTTATAATTGCGTGTGATTGGATATAACTGTATAACATCGCATGCTAAGGAACTAAAAAAAAAGAGCTCACATGAATAGACATGATTAAAACTAATAGGGAATCATAAGTGACGATATTTGACTCGTAGAATTGCTACTAGGTTTTGGTGGAGTCCTTATGAGAAACTATTAAATTTTAATCTACGTCTCATGTTATTTTTGAGCTAAGTAAATGCTAGTATTAATTTTCGAAGCAATGTCTCTAGATCAATCGTGTCTAATTCGAAACTGTAAAGGCTAAATTAATGAAAACAAACGATATGACGAGTCGTCGTACTATGTAACCAATCGTTAAACATAGGTTGTCAAATCCAGCTACAAGTATGGTCGAACCTGTGATGATTAAGTTTTCACAGCAACACATATACATTATCTTTAGGCTAACCAATAGTGGGAGGCAGTCACGATAATGTCATAGAGCATGCTACGCCAAGGTAGAGAAATGACCTCATCAGCAAGTTCTAGACCATTTTGAAAATCAAAGCATTGTAGGTATTTGCCAAAGAAGAATCTTGGATCCGCCTTAGCCATTTGCCTCATTAAAATTTTGAGTAGTGACTCATAAATCCCGCCTTAAACTATTAAAATCAAATCATAAAAAATAGCACTCAACTATAGTGTCTGAGATTAGTACTCAGCTATAGCATCTGAGATTCATGTCGTTTATGATGAAGAGGGTTAAGATATCCGATTAGCAAATTGTTGCTATCCCTTCCACGTTTCATGAAAATGCCATGAAAACGTTATATGACACACCGTGAAAGTGTCAAGATGTTTGGATAAGGCCAAACATCGCTTTGTTCTAGGATCTAAGCAACCAAGTGTTTGCTAAGAATGCTAGTTCGGCGTACTTCTGAAGTCTAAGCGAAAATGTTTGCTAAAGACCGTTGGCGAAGTATGATAGGCAGACATAGTCCCTACCCCGGTATTAGGACCGTGAGGAACAAGTGGGGGCAAGGATAAGGGAACGAGGGCACAATATTGGTACATGAACAATAGCCCAAGACTGGCAAATGCAAAGGAGAAAAAGGATGTTTTCCTAAGACTAGAGAAAAGGCCAGACCTGGCACTAACTTCTCGTCTAAGGATCCATGAGATTATCTTTGAGGAAGTAGCCACCAAAAGTTGTTTTGGTCACATTTTTACTTTGGAATTGTTCATGTTATGTATGGTTATGCGCTCTTGAATTATAGCATAAGAGACGCCTCAGAGTCTTTATATTTCACCTCTAGAGTAGTGACTTAAGTTTCTGATATGTGGCGCGCTAGATTGAGACACACAATATCAGGACAAAGGATGTTCAGGCTAGCTATGGCATGCCTGCTTGGAATGTGCCCAAGATACCCTTACCTGTGTGTGATTATTTTCTTACAGAATAGACCAAACGCAAACCATCCAGTAGAGCATTAAGGACTATTGAGTCTTTACATATAATTCATTATGTTGTTGCGATCCATTAAAAGTTAAAGCTAAGACATGGTGCTTACTGTTCCATCACATTTGTAGACAAATGTACGCGTCTCAAATATGTGTGCTAGATGGCACATAATTCTGAGGCACCGGAGTACTTCAGACAGATATCCACGGAAGGTAGAACCACTGAACAAGAGGATATTTACCTTAGCCAGAATGAGACTGGGAGTGTCTATCTTAGCATGAGCTATGTGATGGTAAGGAGCAGTAAGGTAGCTGTGCATTCCCCGCACTCCGTAGCAGGATGCTGTAGCGGATAGGAGGAGTAGGATATTGCCTGAAGATGGTTCGATGTATGATAGCACGTTCAAAGTACATGTTCCCTATCTTGAGCAGACGCTTTGTTAAACGACTGTCGATGTACTCAACCAAATACCCACCAAGTCTATAGCCACTACGCCCTACGAGATGTAGCGTACCCCGTCGACGATTTGACATCGAAGGGGAAGACACGATGGTCACCACGCAAGAAGATGAACCTAGGATATCACCCAGGATATTTCATCACCTGACAAGAATGAATTGAAAGTTAACCCTAGATGGAAGATACATATCTTCATGGAGTAATGTATCTTCTCATACTATTCTGAGTACTCTAGGGGTTGCGTGTTTGAAACAAAACAGCCGATTAGTAGTGTAGCGTAAATGGATTCACGAGATATACGATTTCTCATAAGGAGATGTCCATAATTAAGGGAAATGTTCGTAGAGATGATGTCTCCGTGAGCATGGATGAACCGCTAGAAAACGCCCGTTCCTTAGTCCATTATGAGGAATTAGTTCCTCAAGGATCCTTCGGACAGTGGGAGTGACTTTCTAAGCGATGTGCCCATCCATAGGGATGAGAGAAATTGATGATACTCATATGCAAAGGAATTTCTCATAGGAGCATAGCCCATCGACTCTTTGAAATCGAAGGGATGATCTTGGATCACCTTTCATAAATGATAGGATAGGATACTATGCCTTATCGTCCCATAATTATGAAGAATGAAAAAGTAACCTTTACAGGAAGAGTTAAGAGTCTATAAGGGGGCAACCAAGTCTGATACTAGGTTGAATTTCCGACTGGATGATTGGACTATTGGAGATTAATGGATTTCCAAGGTCAATCAGAGTCCCAACCGGAAGCATGGTATGGCATATGACTTGCATGTATCATCAATAGTTGTGATGATTGACTTAGAGCTCCTTTCTCGATAAACATGACAATTGAATTTCTCAATAGAGAAATCAGAGAGATGACCAGTATGACTCGGCCACAGGGTTTCGAGAGATAAGGTCAAATGTAAAAATAGGTGCAAACTAATTAAGTCGAAATGTGGTCTTATCTAGTCCTCTAGACAGTAGTATTTCATTGTGGGATCATTTACTACATGTTTACGATAACGGATCGAAACTGTTGCATATCACTCTTACCAGTAGAGAGTTGATAATCACGTTACTTTATATCGATGACACACTATTTTCTAGTGAAGCTGGAGGACTATTTGTGTCCACCAAGGAGTAGTTATCATCTCGATTATGACGAAGGATATTGGTGGGGATAGAAGGCTTCTCGTTCGTTCATATTAACTTCTTACATTGTTGCAAAAAGGCGCAAACCAAGAAGATGCTTGAACGAGCCTGAACATGTGCCCTAAAGGACACCATACGATACTGAAAAGATGACCAGAGTGCCCGATGCAGTGGGAGTCCTCTATACATTATGGTGTGTAACAAGACCCCACAAACCTAATGTAATCGGAGGATTGGATTTCATGAAATCCAGTTTAAGACACTAGATTGCAACCAAAAGGATACTCTACACGAAGGATCACGTGCTTTGACTATCGAAGATGATGCTTCGACTAGGCAGCTATGCATGCTGATTAGGGTGGGGAACTAGATACATGTGGATCCACCTCAGGCTATACTCCATGCTAGATGACATACACATCGCATGGAACAGCAGCATAAGTGTTGCACAATCGTATTAGACCACTCCATCGATCATGGAAGTGAAGCACGATTGCCTGTTCTGTCACCAGACAGAAATGTGTTTAGAAAAGAAGGTTTCCGGTAAGCTTGTGAGCTGTCCATAAACCTATTACCATGAGTTTCCCTAGCATATGGCTATGCACTACGGTAAAATCAAACACATAGAAAAGGTTACCATTTTACAAAAGGTTAAATAACTACCTGAAGAGTAATCTTGGAGTACATTGACTATGGGCCAAAGTGTAGGCACCTCCCATTCCTAAACCATATAAGAATCGTCTTTGTGGATTACTTTAGGGAATTGGGACTCGGTAGTCGATCACTGGCAAGATGATTGATGAGCATATGAGACATTGATAATTGTATTTTAATTGGATTTGTTTGATTATTCTACATGTTGTTTCAATACGTGTGTGATACATTTACATATCATGTACTAGAATAGAACATGTCGCGCAGACACTAGGTTGTCTCCCTCACACGAGAAACCGCCTTTACGATATCCTGGATAGTCGAGGTGAGTAGAAGATGAGACAGAATCCCGATAAGTGCTAGAAGCCTATGATATGATAAGTGACGCCTGTCATATGAGGCGCATGGCCTATGACAAGAGCTAGACATATATAAATAGTTCAAGACCCTGTCAGACGGGTTTATTTGTCGCATTGGAATAATTTCCAAGGTGAGATTGGTTTATGGCCATTCTAACATGGTTACTACCCCAAGCCATGTATAGTCTGCGTAGAGACAGCCAGATGAGAGAACTGATTTCGATTTGCATATGTGCAACATTCAGTACTCAGATTAATAGTCATAAGGGCTGTTGGACTTATATCCGCATAGTGGCCCCTATGGGATAGGACATGTGCTCTGATTATAGTCCAAACAATATGGCGCATATCTTCTCGAGATAACGCGTGCTGATGAGTGACATGAGGTGGCGAGTAGAGGTAGTCCCTGAGATTCCTCGCCGTGTGAGCCTCGTTGATCATATAAAAATGATTGACACAGTACCCTTAGTACTTTTATCTGTGTCATGGAGAAACGTTTCGGTGGTGCTACTTTAGCGTGACACCTTACCGCTATGAATGATTCAGCCTTCCAGGACATTGTTAGGAAATCAGCAATCCGAATCAAAGCGGCACAATGGATGGAATGGAAGATTCTCATTGCATCACTCTTTATTATTTTCATTGGGCCCACCTACAAGATCTTATGGGATCATGCAGGATATGAATATAATAAAGGAGATGTAGACTCATTGGTGCACGACCTTCGGGACAAGGTAGATGCTCATGTTCTACGAGTTGACAATTGATCGAATCTGGGGGATACGATATATATATATATACACATATATATATATTGCATTATTTCTTAAGGCTGAGTGCGTCTGATGCTAGCTCGTCTCGTATGAGTATAGAGTATGGAACTCCCGAAATGCAAGTTCTCTCACAGTTACACACCACAGCCACAAAACACTTTGGTAGATGATAATAGTTGGAGATTGGGTGAGACTAGATGAACTGTGATTGTGCAGCCCCATTGTGCGAGTGGGATATGTTAGCATTTGGTGCGCCCATATGGGGTGCCCAATGCAGATATTACAGCCTTATGGGATTGGGTGCAATAATGCACAAACCTTAAGGGGTTAGTAGCAAAGGCACAAACCCTAGGGGGTTATGTGCAAACTAGGTATAAGTTTGTCTATATAAGGAGGCAACCTCCTACACATATTATGTGAGACATAATACACAATACACTACTGTGTAGAGATCATGTGCTGATCAAAATATAGTTCTAGGAACCCTAGCCCCTCTCTCTCTAACTAGCCTCCATTGGTGGAACTTGGTGTGGATCAGAGCTCTCGTCCTAGTGATTCGATCCAGACTGTGGGAGCAAGGTTGGCACGTGAAAGCAAGCATCCTACAATCATCCGATGCGCTAGGAGCTAAGGAAGACAAGGTAAACACATGAATCTTCCGCTATAATTCATGTTGTAGATCTGTTTGTGATAGATAACGTTATTCCTTCACTAGGTCATTAAAATTAGTGTTGTCAGCCAGCACCTATTGAACATGGGACAAAAGGTATGTTCTCACCCAAAGAGATTATTAAATACGTAACAAGTGTTGAAGCACAGACAATTTGTTATTTCCTGAATAAAAAATATTCAATTAAACTTGAACTTGGTTTTCTTGTTATATTAAGCCATCATAATTCAAATCACTAGCTTGAGTCAATCTTAGAGCACCTGATGCATTGCTTGAGTCAATCTTAGAGAAACAACAAGTCATTATAGCATATAGATGAACTAAGGAGATAGGCACAAGTAGAAATAAACAACTTTTTTTGCTAGAATACCCTTTCGAACTCAATTGAATCAGAATCAGCTCCCGGACAGGGATACCAAAACAAAAT
The DNA here is from genome assembly GCA_023055425.1 of Linanthus parryae. Lineage (NCBI taxonomy): Eukaryota > Viridiplantae > Streptophyta > Magnoliopsida > Ericales > Polemoniaceae > Linanthus > Linanthus parryae. Next base: position 2,778,462 of record JALGPY010000015.1, read on the forward strand.
GCCTTGATCAAATTAAAGGAAGAACTATTCATCGAAAAATATGATAACTTTTAGAAATTAAACTTGATTTTTATGATGACACATTTTCTAGCATGGTAGTACTAGTCTCTAGAATATGACTTTCAAAGTGCCATTGTTGTGGGACTTGTTCCAAGTTAATGAGGCTAGTAGGTGCACCAACTAAATGAGGTTTGACGAAGTTATTGTAGTAGTTAGTAGGTAGAAGCTACTAGACATTTTTGACTCATATATATACCTATGTACATAAGTCTTTTTTTAAGTCATGCAATAGAGTGAAGTCTTTTTATCCTCCACAACAAATAGTTGAGTTGTCTTGAGTAGTCCTCTTGATTCCAACAAAGTGGTATTAGAGCTACAGTTGAGAGAGTGAGTCATGGCTAATGGATATTAACCTCCTATCCATTTGCTCACCAAGGACAGCTATGATACTTGGTGTATACGCATGAAGGCGAAGTTTGGCTCCCAAGATGTGTGAGACATCGTGGAGAATGGATTGGAAAATCCACCGGTTGAAGGATCTAAGAAGAAGGACCAAAAGTCCCCTATGATGATTCATGAGTGTCTAGATGACAGTATGATGACGAAGATTTCCAACGTCTCCACTTCAAAGGAGGCGTGGGAAGTCCTTCAAAAAACCTTTCGAGGTGCCGACAAGGTGAAGAAGGTGCGCCTTCAAACTCTTCGGGGAGAGTTTGATTTGTTGCACATGAAGGAGTCCGAGTCAATTGCAGACTATTTTACAAGAGTCTTGTTAGTTGTAAATCAACTAAGGAGATATGGTGAAGATGTGAAGGACAAGTCGGTGGTGGAAAAGGTTCTTAGATCCTTGACCTCCAATTTCGACTACATAAGTGTGGAAATAGAGGAGTCAAAAGACATAGACTCCATGATGGTGGACGAGCTTATGGGTTCTTTGCTAGCTCATGAAGAGAGGCTAAAGAAGCCGAAGAAGGAGCCATTGGAGCAATTGCTTCAAACAAAACTTTCTCTAAAAGGAAAATATGGACGGTACGAGCCGAGTTTAAGAGGACGTGGACGAGGGCGAGGTCGTGGAAGAGGCGGCTAATCTTCCTACAACAAGGAGGAAAAGAAGCAAGAGAGCAATTCCTCAAGACGACGTGGAAGAGGAAGAAACTCAAAACCCAATGAAAGAAGGTATGACAAGTCTAAAGTTGAATGTTATAATTGTCATAAATTTGGGCATTTATCTTGGGAGTGTAGATATGCCTAAAATGATGTTGATGAGAAGGAAAACTATGTGGAGGAAAAGAATGAAGAGGTAGAGCCAACTTTGCTATTGGCCTACAAAGGAGATTCCAAGGAGGCGACCAATACTTGGTATCTTGACACCGGCGCAAGTAACCATATGTGTGGAAACAAGAACATGTTTCTTGAGCTTGATGAGAAGGTTAGCGGCAAAGTCACTTTTGGAGATTCTTCTCAAATAGCGGTAAGGGGTAAAGGTACAATTTTGATCCGTTCAAAGAATGGAAATCATCAATTCATCTTCAATGTTTATTATGTGCCTAATATGAAGAGCAATATTTTGATTTTGGGCCAACTTTTGGAGAATGATTATGAGATTCTCATGAAATCTTTTTTTTTGAGCATTAGAGATGAATGTGGAAGTTTGCTAGCCAAAGTTGTTATGTCTAAGAATCGGATGTTCTTGTTGAATATTGGAAATGACTTTGATAAATGTTTGAAAGCTTGTGTGAAAGATGAATCTTGGGTTTGGCATATGCGATTTGGGCACATGAATTTTGGAGGCTTGAAGAAATTGAGCAAGGAGAAGATGGTAACAGGCTTGCCAAACATCAATCACCCGGAATAACTTTGTGAAGGATGCCTATTCTGAAAGCAATAAAGGAAGAGTTTTCCAAAGGAATCATCTTCAATAGGAAAAAATCCATTGGAGCTTATTCATTCGGATGTTTGTGGTCCAATCAGCCGGCGTCCATGGGTATGAACAATTACTTCCTCCTCTTTATTGATGATTTTAATCGCAAAACATGGGTTTATTTTCTCAAGCATAAATCGGAAGTCTTTGAAGCTTTTAAAAGATTCAAGAAAGTTGTTGAGAAACAAAGTGGCTATGAAATCAAATTGATAGGATCTGATATAGGAGGGGAGTTTACTTCAAATGAATTTCATAAATTTTGCGAGGAAAATATAACTAGACATCCTTTAACCGTTCCAAGATCACCACAACACAATGGGGTGGAGGAAAGAAAGAATAGAAGCCTTCTTAATATGGCTAGAAGCATGTTGAAGAGTAAAAATATGCCAAAATTATTTTGGGCCGAAGTCGTTGATTGTGCCGTTTACTTGTCTAATCGGTGCCCCACTAAAAGTATGGAATCTAAAACTCCTCTAAAAGCTTTGAGTGGAGTAAAGCCCAATGTTTCTCACTTGCGGGTATTTGGTGGTGTTGCCTATACCCATGTGTCAGATGAGAAAAGATCAAAGTTAGATGATAAAAGTGAGAAATTTATTTTTGTTGGATATGATGCAAGATCCAAGGGCTATAAACTCTACAATCCCGAAACTAAGAAGACTATTATTAGTCGTAATGTTGAGTTTGATGAAGAATGTTCATGGGGTTGGAGTTCTCCTCATGAGAATTATGATTTCTTTCCATTTTATGATGATGATGATGATGATGATGATGATGATGATGATGATGATGATGATGATGATGTTGATGTTGATCATGTGCAAGAAGATGTTGTGTTGCAGCCGGCTACTCCTCCTCCATCACCCCTGCCATCTAATCATGGACAAGAAAGTCCATCATCTCAAGAAGGAAGTCCACTTGAAGGGGCAGGTGGAACAAGAATTCTTGGAGATTTGTATGAAAGATCCGAAGAGGTATTTCCAAGTTTAGATGATTTAACACTTTTTTGTCTACTTGGTGATTGTGAAACTCTAGATTTTAAAGAAGCCGTCAAAGACAAGAAATGGAGTAAAGCTATGGATGAGGAAATCATGGCTATAGAGAAGAACTCTACATGGGAGCTTGTCACACTTCCCAAAGGTCAAAAACCCATTGGAGTGAAATGGGTGTTCAAGACCAAGTTGAATGCAAAGGATAAGTAGAAAGACACAAGGCGAGATTGGTGGCCAAAGGCTACAAGCAAAGATAAGGTGTTGATTATGAAGAGGTGTTTGTGCCCGTGGCACGTCTTGAAACAATAAGACTTATTATTTCTATGACGGCTCAAACAATTGGAAGATCCATCAAATGGATGTGAAGTCGGCCTTTTTGAATGGCTACTTGGAGGAAGAGGTATATGTTGAGCAACCCACCGGCTATGTTGTGAAGGGAAAAGAAAACAAAGTTTTGAGATTAAAGAAATCGCTTTATGGGTTGAAGCAAGCACCACGCGCTTGAAATACTAGAATTGGCAAATATTTCCAAGACAAGAATTTTCTCAAGTGCCCTCATGAGCATGTTTTGTATGTAAATAAAAATAATGGTGGTGATTTAATGATTATATACTTGTATGTGGATGATTTAATTTTCACAGGAAATAATGAAAGCATGATTGAAGATTTCAAGAAGGAGATGGCAAAGCATTTTGAGATGACGGATGTGGGCCTCATGTCATACTAACTTGGCATTGAAGTGGAGCAAAGGAAGGAAGGAATCTTCATTTCTCAAGAGAAGTATGCCAAATATATTCTCAAGAAGTTCAATATGGAGAAATGCAACCCCGTGAGCACACCCGTTGAGATTGGAGAAAAACTTTCCAAGCATGATGAAGGCAAGAAGGTAGATTCGACTTTGTTCAAAAGTCTTGTTGGAAGCTTGTTGTATTTGACTTGCACTAGACCGGACATACTCTATGGAGTTGGATTTGTTAGCCGTTATATGGAGGCCCCCACTACTTCTCACTTGAACGCGGCAAAGAGGATTCTTCGCTACATCAAATGTACTAGCGATTTTGGAATTCTTTATTCACTGGCATCTCATTCCAAACTTGTGGGATATTGTGATAGCGATTGGGGGGGAGACATTGATGATAGCAAAAGCACTACCGGCTTTTTCTACTTCATGGGAAATTGTTCTTTCACTTGGAGTTCAAAGAAGCAACCAATTGTGACGCTCTCTACTTGTGAAGCGGAATATGTGGCGACTAGTTCTTGTTTTTGCCAAGCTATTTGGCTAAGGAACTTATTGAAGGAGATCTGTATGCCACAAGAGGAGTTAACCGAGATCTTTGTTGACAACAAGTCGTCCATTCCTTTGGCCAAGAATTCGGTGTTCCATGAGAGAAGCAAGCATATTGATACAAGGTTCCATTTCATAAGAGAGTGCATTGAGAAGAAAAAGGTGGAGCTCAAGTATGTGAAGTCCCAAGACCAAATTGCCGATATCTTCACCAAGCCTCTCGAGACGGATGTTTTTCGCATGATGAGGATCTCCCTTGGAGTTACCAATCAAGTTTAAGGGAGGGTGTTAGAAATTAAACTTGATTTTTATGATGACACATTTTCTAGCATGGTAGTACTAGTCTCCAGAATATGACTTTCAAAGTGCCATTGTTGTGGGACTTGGTCCAAGTTAATGAGGTTGGTAGGTGCACCAACTAAATGAGGTTTGGCCAAGTTAATGTAGTCGTTAGTGGGTAGAAGATACTAGACATTTTCGAGTTTTATATATACCTATGTACATAAGTATTTTTTAAGTCATGCAATAGAGTGAAGTCTTCTTCTCCTCCACAACAAATAGTTGATTGTCTTGAGTTGTCCTCTTGATTCCAACAATAACATTCTAAGAGCTTGATTTGGTCCCCAGATGACCGAAGCTATTAAAATAAGAGAACATGTGATGTGAACCACAACAAATCAAACATATTGCATAACGCAGCTTACTCTTCAAATGAAAAAACATGAAGTGCTGGAAGTACATCAAGCATATATTTGTAGTCCAACAACAATAATCCATAAAACAACTCCAATTATAAAAATAGAATTTGATTATAGTATTATTAACAAAATAATGTCTCGCACTCCACAATTTCGTCTACTACCAGACTTAGATAAATGTGCTTCAATTTGACAAGGACTCCATCTGGGCTTAGATACAAACTAAAATAGACAAATGTGAGAATAAGCTAGTGAGGGGTTCAGAGCAGGTAGTACCAGGAAAATATATGTGAAATCAAAAACTTACATAATTTATTGGCACATAATCTGCTCTCCATTCCCATCCCTGGACGAACCAGAACGTTGCAGTTTCTTCTCCCTGCCAAAAGTTTCCAATTCCAATGTTACAGAATTTTAAACAGGAGGAAATCAAAAGGGATACACAACATATGGTCATCAATAAATTATTAGCTCATGATCTAGAGCGTAAGATGCAATTGAAGAGAGAATTTACAAAGATGATGATACCATATATCCCAAGTGCGAAAAGAAGATCGGCGAAAAATTAGAATTATGTCCCCTATAAGCTCGAAAGGTAATCGAGGAGGAAGTCCTGGATACAGGTACAAATGAAACAATCATCACGAGAAGAACTATTGACTCTATGAAATTCTTCGTTAGAGGCCGGGATGGCAGATTCAGAAGAGTTGTGGTAAGCAATGAAGTTTTCATGAAGAGGCATCTGAGGACCAGGAAGAAGACGACGAGACTGTGGCTGAGGAGTCGAGCCTAATCACGCCCCAACTGTCAAATGAGAGGTACATGGTGGAATTGCAGGGAGTTGGACCATACCTATGCAATTCTCCAATTAAAAAGGCTCTAATAATGCAAGAAAAACTTGATTGGTTTTGTCTTGCTGAAACAAATATCAGAGATGAAAAATACAAAAATAAAGTTGTAAATTGGGCTTTTAACAATGTGGTTTCAATTAATTTCATCGTTATAAGTGGGGGTATGTGTTTTCTTGAAAAGATAGTATCGATTGTGAGGTAGTTTTCAGCTCAAATAATGTATTGTCACTGCAATTCCATCAGTCTCAAGATAAACCTATGTGGATTTTGATTTGTGTGTATGCCCCTTGCTGCGAGAAAAGAAGAGAAGAAGTTTGGAATCTTATCAAAAGATTGAATATTTTGTGTCTAATACCCACTGCAGTGATTGGAGATATGAATGAGGTTTGTTATCAAAGTGAGAATAAAGGGGGTAAACCTGTTGGTCAAAGCTCTAGGGGTGGCCTTATGAACTTGGTTAATAAACGAGGTTGGCTAGATGCTGGTTTTCATAGAGCTCCCTTCTCATGGTGTATGGCTGGGAGAAGAACAGACACATCAAAGAAAAGATTGACAAATGTTATGTAGACCCAGAGTGGAGAAGAGCCTTCAACAATTCCATCATCCTCCATAAAAAAGCTAGCACAAAAGACCATTTAGATTTGAATCTATGTGGGTTACAGATCATGGAAGCAAAGAGGTGGTCAGAAAGGCTTGGTTGTTCAATAGAGGTGATATGGTTTATGAAAGATGGCAAACCCAATTGAGGCGAACAAGAGCTGCCTTAATCTACTGAAGCAAGAAAAGCTTTGGACATTTAGACAATCAAATTCAAGAAGCAGAGAGTTGTCTTCTGGAAATTAAATGCAAAGTAGATCCTAACTCTTACAATCAAGAAAGGGAAGTTAAAGGTGTTGGAATAGATGCCCTAGAGGCAATTTAGGTTAGTATGAACAATAAGTTCGCTAGAACATTCATTTTATTATTTATTTTGATATTTAATATAATGTACTCCTTAGATTTACAATTGTGTTGTTTATCTTAAATATCCCTAGTCAATTATACTGATTGACAGGGCAATCATTTATAGACTAGTATGGGGTTGGATTGATATGGAGATATCATTATCCAACACATGGGTATTGATGCGCAAACTAACGTGCTATTCGCAAGTATACGAATCGAGTAGTACCGGGTGTATTTTCAACTCGGGTGATCGTTCCCACGAGGACTGTTTTGAGTTTTTGGGGTAATCAGATTTAAATTGCAGAGTGTAAAAGGAGGAGTAATTTGAGAGTGGGGTTACTAACCACGTACTAAAAATAAACAACTAAAACGTAAATATTTTTTGTGACGTTTTTCAGAAAATCTTGAAGGTTGTAAAATCTAGGATTTGAATACTAGGTCACAGGATACCCTAAGGTCTCTTCAGTTTTTCGTTCTTTTCGGTATGAAAACACACAGCAGTCACTTATCCGTTCACCGTACCAATTATGCAGTATCTTTTCTTTTCCTGCACGTTATCACAATTCTGCAGATTTTTGGATCCTGTTAAGCTACCCAAATCTGCAGTCTTGTTCTAAGTCTGTTAGGGTTTCTAACCTGTTCTAAAGGCCTCGGTAAAAAACCGTAACAGTTGGTCTAACGTTTTTAGGCTAGTCCTATCTCCCCTTCCCTGGTCGGTCCATCGGGGTAAGGTGCTAAATTCCGTCTTCTCTTTCTAACCCTAACCAGACGTTTTCACCTACCGGGTCGGGTCAGTAGAAATTCTGGGTGATCAAGCCGAGCATGCGTGACAGTAAAATCAAATACAGAAAAACAAATAAAACTGTTGATATTAAGATCCTGAGATCATGAATCCATAGTCGAGAATAGAAATAGAAACCTAATACGAAACCCTAGGTTCACTAAGAACCTAGGTAAAAGGTTTAGCTACTAAACGACATAACTAAATAACAATGTTCTGAAATAAAAGAGAGAACTGAGATCAAACGAGTGTTATTGAAATCTAGATCCGTGCTTCCGTGCTCACCGAGGATGTTCTGAATTCCTCTTGGGTGTGTTGTGTCAAAAACGAGCTATGGACGTTTCTTGATATACAGCTTGAGAAGCTTCCGGAAAATTACCCTAAATTAAGAAACTGCCCCTGGCCGAATATGCTGGATGCGTAGCTAATATTTAGCCACGCAGACATGGACTCTGTTCAGCACCAAAATCTCTCTCTAACTCCCCTGGCTGCGTCTCTAATATCCTCGATGCATGGCTAATACCCTGGCTGCGTCGCTAATATGATGTCCTCATTCTGGCCGGTTTCTGAACCCTCTCTGCTCGGACTGCGTTTTGACCCGAAACTTGTCGAAATGACCGAAATACCCCTGGGTCAAAACCACTCCAAATTCAGCCCAATCCTGACTCTGGTCCTAGAAAGACTGTTGACTGAATCTGGGCACCAAAATCCAAAGCCGACTTCCGAAAACCCGGGCCCGGTGCCAAATGACCAAAATACCCCTGGGTCAGAACTGTCCCGGAAATCGTCGCGAACATGAAATAGTTGCTCACGACTCCGGACACCATGAACCGAGACTCTTTACATGGGTGTGGCCTGTTTGGGACCCACGCTTGACAGGAGCCGGTTTTTCGGCCCGACTCCGTTTCAGCATTATAACCTGTTTTTGGAAAGCGCTTGACGTCTTCGTTCTTCTGCCCCTGCTTTCACTTCCAAATTCCAAGTCAAGCTCAAGATATCGTCAACCGAGCGCATCCCGGTCATTCTCGGTTTTGGCATTTTCAGCTTCCTCGATTCTCGCTCCTGCAATCCTGCTTCATTCCTGATTCTTGCACAAGTCATGTTCCTGCATAGACAAAATGAACAGGAACCCATGATCATATCTCAAAATGCGTGGAATAAGCAGAAATTTACGAAGAGCAAATAAACATCTCGTTCCTAAAACCGAGGCTGTCCGAGGGTGAATTCTGGCTAAAACACAGTTTTCCGACACAATGGTATGTCAAATCAGGCTAAAAGATAACCCCTATTTGGGCGTTATCAAATACCCCCGCACTATCCTTTGCTCTTCCCAAGCAAACCTCTTGCATACTGTCCCGATTACATACTTTTCTGACCCGAACTTAAAACCAGGCGACTCAATAGAAAACAGACTCAGAAAAGAATGTATTGACTCAGCAAAGACAGACTCAGTTATTCACAAAATAAATATTTTTCTGGTTGAGATTGGGCAATCTCCTTAACAAAAAACGGTACATCAACCAAACCTCACATTCTCACCAGAAAGTACCTATCCACACAGGATCGATGAGTCTAACATATTATACGAGTGGATATCTAGCACTGGCACATAGTACTATTACTTCCGTGATCAACTTGGCCAAATCCCTACTATATCTACCATCAGAGCTGTTTCCGAATCCGGGATCCTAAGTCTAACAGGCGGGATGTATAAGTGTATATCAAGGTATGGCATGTTCTCACTTGTTACGACATCTCACAGTTTCCCAACTCACACCCCTCACCGAGTCCCGAAAAACTGACCGAAACACCTAAGTTTCTTCTCACTCAATTCCCCTGTTCCCGGTGTGTCCTCGCCGTTCTCGCGGCCACGAATGTGAAGTGGTGCAAAATCAAAAAAACCGTGCCACCAACTCAGCTTTGAAACTCATTAAATAACTAAAAACGGTAAACAAATATATATATATTTATATATATATATATATATATATATATTCGTTCCTAACCCACGGTTTGCGTCGTTAATTTTCTGTTTGCGTCGCTATTTTTTTCCCAGTAACGTAAGTAAACATACATATATAAGCTGAGTGGTGCAGAAATAATCCAATGTTGCGGGGTACGGAAAATGTTCTCGTTTTGCGGTACTCCCGCACTAGTCATGAAGCGTCGATCCTGTAGTCGTAGTCAAAGTACGTGCAGTCCTACCGAACCTCCTCATCACCAAAGATGTAGAAAAATGGCACGACCACCAATTAATCTAACAACTCCCAGTACCCCATTTTGTGCGGAAAGATGCCTCGCACGCGACTCCTCCACCTGTGATCAATATGTAGTGCAGTGAATCACCTCAGGAAAACATTGCAGTTGCCTCTCACTCACCCTGTCCAACCCTCGAAAAACGTGCAAATGTCAAAATGCCCACAAAAATCTGTCATGAAGCTCTCCCTGTCAGAAATCCTCCCTAACTCACTCCCTCCGTCATTACGCACATGAACAGCCGACTATACGAGTGATGTAGGTCACAAAGAAGGCTTCCTAGGCTACAGGGGCTATGAATAAAAGGGGTAAACGGCTTCAAACAGGGGTTACTAAGTGGACCTAGGGTTAAGAAACAGGACGTGAGGTCTGTTATGAGCAAATCACTCCACCGAAAGATGCGATGACCGTGATTGTCGACTACCTAAGTGACGGCGGTGTGGCAACTAGTCGGGTTTTTAGCCCAAGCGATAACTACTCGCAAATTCCTAGGAACATAAGCTCTCACTCAATCAACTAAACCTCGGTGTGGTTTTTCCTTCCTGTTCAAAGATTAACATCGGTTTCTGCCCAGCCCCTTGTTAATTCAGTTGCCCTTTCTCAAAATTTTCGGATTTTTTAATTAATTTTTTTTAATGCAAGGTCAGAATTTGTGGTGGGTTGACTCAAAAAATGAAAACGTGTAGACTCAAGAAATGAAAATAGAAATAAAAACATAAATAAAGTTGAAAAAACGTGCAGACCTGGTAAATGCAGACACGAATCCCACCCCCACACTAAGGGATCCCCTGTCCTCAGGACATGTACTAATCTGGTCTAAAATTCGAGTATGTTCCTGTCTCGTATGAACCGGACAGACTGTTGGTGGTACTGGTCAGCTAACCATGAGGCCGAAAAATAAAGCAAAATAATGTGCAAAAATTACGTGCCCGTGATGCGTGCGTCTCAACAACTAACCTCCTAAAACTATCAGGGGTTATACCACAACCGGCACGGAAACCGATAAAAACGCAGAAAAATATCGACTCGGGTACGGGTTCATGCCTAAAACGCAAAATAAGGCGAAGGATGGGAATGTGTACCTGAGCATCCGGAGCAAGCCTACGGTTGCAGTTTGCAGTTTCCGGCAAGATGACCCCGACGGTCGCCGGAAAATTTTGCCGGAAAAAATCGTCAGGAAAATTCAGAACCGGTCAAGGTGTAACTCCTCACCCCCACACTTGCTCGTTGCAAACTTTTGAACTTTCCGGGTTGTGTACGTGCTCTTGAAATGTGCAATCCCCAAGAACCATTGGGTATGACAATGTGCTCCCATACGGTCGAGTGTATTGTCGTACACCGGCGTTGATTGCTCCGTTCCCACTGAAAACAGTTCCTCAAGAATCCCCGACTCGTACGAGTCCCTGTAATGGTCGAGTGTGCCATAGCACACCGGGGTAAATTCTTCAAGATTCTGGAAATCTACATGTTCGTCGCATTGTACGTGTTGCTACCTACGTGGCCGCTGCGTAGCTTCATTAACAACTTTTTTTCACGTCCAAAAATCTTCTCCTGTCTGCGTTGTTACACAGATAGCCACACACACCGTAAAAATTTGCCAAAAATCTCTCAATTTCTGCGTGGATATCCTCTCAGCCTGCGTGGCTAGAGTTCAACCTGCGTGGCTAATCCTCCGCCTGCGTGGCTAACTCCCTGGCTGCGTGTCTGCACTCCCAGGCTGCGTTTCTGCACTCCTGGATTGCGTTTTTGCACTCCCGGTTGCGTTTCTGCACTCCCGGTCTGCTGTTGCCTGCACATTCTTGCTTAGACATCAGATCACACTCATCTCACCTCCCTAAATTTTAACATAAATAACTAAATTAAATTACACTACTCCTAAGTTGTGTTGCCTCCCAACCAACGATTGTAATTTAAGGTCGACGGCCCGACCCAGTTACCTCATGCTTGGTCAAGGGACGTCAAAACAATCTACCTTGACGACTGCTACCGGGCCCAAATTTGGCTTGACCCGGTTTCCGCTCACCCTGAAAGTTGTACTGTCACGCGTATTCTCCAATTCAACCCCATCCCATGAAAGTACCTCTTTGATGATAAATGGTCCTGACCACCGAGATCTCAATTTTCCCGGGAAAAGCTGCTTCCGAGAATCGCAGAGAAGTACCTTCTGCCCTACTCAAAACTGCTTTTGGTTGTGCAGAAATTTGATGGCTCGGGGGCGGTTTCAGCTCCGGGGTTGGTGGCTCGTTGAGTGACGGGACCAAGGCCAATTTCTGCCCACATTTTTCGTCCAGCTCTTAACTGGTCCGGTTTTTAGCTTGCATGGCCTGCTCCTTCTGGAATCTCTCCTCGTTCTGTCTGTCCACTCTGTCAAACTCTGCCCAAATCTCGTCCATCTCCTCGTTTTCCCAGCCTTCTTCGACAACCTCTATCGCGTAGACGTCTACATGATCGTAACAATTCGGCAGTTGCAAATTTTTGAAAACATTGAACTTCACCTTGTCTTCATTAATCTGCATGGTTAGTTCTCCTCTTTTACAGTTTATCATGGCTTCTCCAATGGCCAGAAACGGTCTGCCCAGAATGAGCGGTACATCTCCCACCTCCATGTCCAGAATTACGAAATCTGCCGAAAAAATTAATTCTCCGACTTTCAGAAGAATGTCTTCAATAACTCCGTAAGCCTGCTTCACGGATCTGTCCGCCATCTGCAACTTGATTCTGGTGGGCCTGAATTCACCGATTTTCAAAGTTTTGAAAATCGACAAAGGCATCAGATTTATATTGGCCCTAGGTCACACAGAGCCTTTCCTATGTAAGCATTACCTAGGGTCACCGGGATGACAAAACTGCCATGGTCCTTCCTCTTCCTCGTTATCCTATTCTTCACACCGTTGCTCACTTCTGCCGTCAGGTTTATAGTTTCGAAATCGCTCATTCGCCTCCTCCCATACAGAATGTCCTTGAGGAATTTGGCGTATGTGGGTATCTTCGCCAAAGCCTCAGCAAATGGTATGTTGATCTGTAGCTGCTTGAACATCTCGAGAAACCTGGCAAAGTCTTTGCTATCATCTCTCTTTCGTGTCGTTAAAGGATACGTTACCTCCTTGGAGATGGTTACCGTTTCAGCTTCCTTCTCATTCTGCATTGCATCATGTTCAACCGGGCCCTTCGGCTGGGGGCGGTCGGCTGAGCTGATATCCTGGAAAAATACATTGCGTTCAACTTCTTTCGATTTTTCTGCACGTGCGTGGCTAGGATACTGCGGATCCTGTAGTGCTAATCCACTCCGAGTGGTGATGATTGATCGGAACACATGGATTGTTTACTATATTCGAGGGCAAGTTTCCTGGCTGTCTCTCCGTTAGCTGCTGTGCTAACTGCCCTACTTGTACCTCCAAAGTGCGCAGTGACGTTTTGGTCCTCTGCACGTCGGCTGTCAGGGCTCCATGTCTGCAAACCGAGACTCCATGGTCCGAAACATGGACTCGATTTTCTTCATCTGAGCATCGTATTGCTGTGCACATGGACCTGGCTGAACCTGCGGTGTCGGTGTAGCCTGCTGAGCCGGTGGCCTGTGCTGGAATCCCGGTGCATAAATTGAAGAATTCGGGTTTCCGTACCGGAACCCGGGATGATCGCTCGTACCCGGTCTGTACAGGCTCGGGTCCCACTGTTGCTGTACATAATTAGCATCCTCGGTCCTGAGCTCCTCAATGGCTGCGTCCAACTCTGGTTCTCCTACTGCTGCAACAGCCTTCTTTTCCGAATAGACTTTCTTAACCAAGTCTTGCACGATCTTGGCTAGATTATCTATCCAGTCGTCTTCTGCTGGCTCGGCTCGGGCCGCTATCCTGCAATCATGAAACTGTTGAGTGTCCTACTTGGCCAACTGCTTCATCAGCTCATAGGCACCGTCTTTATCCACATGGTACAAGAAGTTCCATCCGGCTTCTCTGTCAATCTTGTCAGCACTCTCCCTGTCTAGGGCATGATAGAATACCTGTAGGATCTTCGCGTCTCCAAAACCGTGGTTCGGGCATCTCTTCACCAATCTCATCAATCTGTCCCATGCGTCTACCACCGTCTCCCACATCTTCTGTTTGAATGACAGAATTTTGATTTGTAGCTGAATGACCCGGGAAGCAGGGTAAAATTTGGCTACGAAATCCGTGACACATCCCTCCCATGTAGTGATGGATCGGGGTGGTCGGGATTCGAGCCAGTCTTTGGCCACTCCGTATAGGCAGTATGGAAAGAGAATTAGCATGAGTGCCTCTGCGTCGACTCCCTTATACTGGACTTTGTTGGAGTTTCCTCGAACTTCCCGATAAAGTCGTTCGGGTCTTTGTCAGCTTTGCCATAGAACGGGCAGAGGGTCTGAACAGTCTGGATGGTGGAGGGTGTTATGTCAAAGTGTTCTGTGGTGATCTCGGGCACCACAATAGCTCGTTCATGCCCCCACCCCCCCACCCCCGTGGGGACCTCAAAGTTTTCCACCAACGCCTTTCCAGACCGATTGTACGTCCTCTGGTTGTTTAAGGAAGCAAATCTTGCTGCGATCAAATCCTCGATGTACCGAGCCATCTGGGCCGGGATACGTGTCTCTGGAGCCTCTTGGCCGGTTGCTGGATTTGCAGGATGGTCTCCTTCGTTGTGGGCCATTGTTCTTTCTCGGTTTTTGCGGTTCTGCTCTGTGTAGAGTTTGTTTGGGTTTTCGAGCGGCTGCACCAAATCGCGAGGCAATCTAGGCATTCACTTAAAGTTCTTAAAAAACGAGGTCTCGAGAGCTGTGAGATAATAAAAATAAAAATAAAAATAAAAAATAAAAGTAAAAACTCTGAAAATTGATTCTGACTACTAAATAAACCCTAAAAAGTCCCCGGCAACGGCGCCAAAATCTTGATGCGCAAACTAACATGCTATTCGCAAGTATACGAATGGAGTAGTACCGGGTGTACTCGGGTGATCGTTCTCACGAGGACTGTTTTAGGTTTTTTGAGTAATCATATTTAAATTGCAGAGTGTACAAGGAGGAGTAATTTTAGGGTATGGTTACTAACTATGTACTAAAAATAAACAACTAAAACGTAAATATTTTTTGTGACGATTTTTAGAAAATCTTGAAGGTTGTAAAATCTAGGGTTTGAATACTAGGTCCCGGGATCCCCTAAGGTCTCTTCACTTTTCCGTTCTTTTCGATATGAAAACACACAGCAGTCACTTATCCGTGTCACATACCAATTGTGCAGTATCTTTTATTTTCCAGCACGTTATCACAATTCTGCAGATTTTCGGATCCTGTTAAGCTACCTAAATCTGCAGTCTCGTTCTATGTCTGTTAGGGTTTCTAACCTGTCCTAAAAGCCTCGGTCAAAAACCGTAATAGTTGGTCTAACGTTTTTAGGCTAGTTCTATCTCCCCTTCTCTGGTCGGTCCATCGGGGTAAGGTGCTAAATTTCTTCTTCTCTTCCTAAACCTAACCAGACGTTTTCACCTATAGCGTCGGGTCTGTAGCAATTCTGGGTGATCAAGCCGAGCATGCATGACAGTAAAATCAAATACATAATAACGAATAAAACTGCTGATATTAAGATCCTGAGATCATGAATCCATAGTCGAGAATAGAAATGGAAACCTAATACAAAACCCTAGGTTCACCGAGAACCTAGGTAAAAAAGTTTAGCTACTAAACGACATAACTAAATAGCAATGTTCTGAAATAAAAGAGAGAAGTGAGATCAAACGAGTGTTCTTGAAATCTGGATCCGTGCTTCCGTGCTCACCGAGAATGCTCAAAATTCTTCTTGGGTGTGTTGTGTCAAAAATGAGCTATGGACGTTTCTTTATATACTGCTTGAGAAGTTTCCGAAAAACTGCCCGAAATTACGAAACTGCCACTGGCCAAAATCGCCTCGGAAAACGTACTGTCTGTATGGCTAATATGCTGGCTGCGTAGCTAATATTTAGCCACGCAGACATGGACTCTGTTCAGCACTAAAATCTCTCTCTAACTCCCCTGGCTGCGTCACTAATATGCTGACTGTGTCGCTAATATGCTGACTGCGTCGCTAATATGCTGTCCTTATTCTGGCCGGTTTCTGAACCCTCTCTGCTCGGACGGCGTTTTGATCCGAAACTTGTCGAAATTATCGAAATACCCCTGGGTCAAAACCGCTCAAAGTTCGGCCTAATCCTTACTCTGGTCCTAGAAAGACTGCTGACTGAATTTTGGCGCCAAAATCCAAACTCAACTTCCGAAAACCTGGGCCCGATGCCAAATGACCAAAATACCCCTGGGTCAGAACTGTCCCGGAAATCGCCGCGAACATGAAATAGTTGTTCACGAATCCGGACACCGTAAACCGAGACTCCTTACATAGGCGTGGCCTGTTTGGGACCCACGCTTGACGGGAGTCGATTTTTCGGCCCGACTCCGTTTCAGCATTATAACATGTTTTCAGAAATCCATTGACGTCTTCGTTCTTCTGCCCCTAGTTTCACTTCCAAATTCCAATTCAAGCTTAAGATATCGTCAACCGAGCGCATCCCGGTCATTCTCGGTTTGGGAGTTGTCAGCTTCCTCGGTTCTCGCTCCTGCAATCCTTCTTCATTCCCGGAATGCATAGACAAAACGATCAGGAACCCGTGATCATATCTCGAAATGCGTGAAATAAGAAAAAATTTACGAAGAGCAAATAAACATCTCGTTCCTAAAATTGAGGCTGTCCGAGGGTGAATTCTTGCTAAAACATAGTTTTTCCGACACAATGGCACGTCAAATCAGGCTAAAAGATAACCCCTATTTGGGCGTTATCAGGTATACTTTAGGAGTAATGGCATACTGGATTGACCCATCTCCGAGAAGACTACATACGAGTTAAGTAGGGTCACAAGCACTTCTCGTGGTGACAAATATATTGTCATCCTTAGAATTGAAGTCACTAGAACATCTAGCTGTAGGATATTGTGGTTTTGGTAGCGTCAAACGCTACACCGTGATTAGGTAGTCATAAAGGTGCGTATTGGACATAATATGAAGCAAGCTTAGATACCGTAGTGATGTAGATAGAATTTTTCCGTCCCACATAACGGGAGCAAATATCCTAGGCCACTCAAGGGATAGTGCTTATAGAATGTCTGGCCAGACTCAAATAAATCAATATAGAATATTGATGTTATTTGCACGAATAAGGCTATTCCCAGGATCGAGGAACTATGGATTGGATATACGAGTGTGACTTGTATGTATCGTGTCCACTCCGGATATTGAGACAAAGGTATGAGACAATACTTGGACAAGGTTTGTCGGATGACTATTTCTATTAGTTGGGTTATATGGATGTCGTGCTTGAGGCCGTTCCATATTAGTAAATAGTTACTACCAACTAAGTAGAAATCTATGGGGTCACACGCCATATGGATTAAACTAGACTTGGGAATTCATTAAAATGATTATTAATTTGAAGGATCAAATCGCAAAAACTTGCTAGTTTAGTAGGACTTATATGTAAGTTTGACTAATCCGTACTTGAGTAGGATTAGGGGAGGGCCTTTATGTAGTAAACAAGGAGTTATTGGACTATATAAATGATGCTCCTAGCTTCCTTCCTACAACTAATGCTCATAACATTACTTTAGTAGGAGAGAAAGCAAGGAGAGAGAGAGAGAGCAAGACAAGGAAGCCGCCGGACCCCCTTGTCCGCCCCCTACCCGGCGGCCAAAGAAGAGAGGCCGCCCCTCTCTTTTGTTCTCCGTTGCGTGATTTCTTCTTCCTCTTACTCCGTTCCTAGCTAGCACAAGGTGTTAGAAGATCTAGATCTCATTCCTAGGCGTGGATCAACCGTAGAGGCGTGACAATATTCACTTTACAAGTCTTCACATGTGACTTCTAAGGTACTTGACACGAATCATTTACTATCGTTATCAATTCTCTTCCTGTGATCCGTGGAGGGTCTTGATCGGAAAAATTATTGTTTATTCCGCTGCGTATCCATGATCAAAACCGTAAGTCGTATCAGAGCCACAGGTCGTAGAGCATAACGTAGTTTATGTGTTACGATTTTGTTGCTTTCACCCATAAATATTTATTATTGCGTTAAAACGACAAACTAAGCATATAGATGCATGTTGATTTTGATTCAACCAAACAAGATCTAATTTTTACATGGGATGTATGAATTAGTGAGTTTGAGAAATTTTATGATCTTAGATCTAGGGTTCTTGAGCATCCAATTAGAAAAAGGAGTTTTTTCAATAAAGGAAACAACTCCTAAAGGAGGTTTGGCCCCCCTAGGGGACCGCCCTTCTTCCTTACCGCCCAAGTTAGGCTTGGTCAAGGTGCCGGCGCAGCCCTAGCGCACGGCCTAGCCGTGTGGGCTAGGGGCCGGCCGACCCAAGGCCTTGGAGGTCCATTAAGGGGTTCGGTCATGCATTGGTGGGCCTTCTTGGACTGTTTTGACCCTAGTAATCCTAAAATCAACTAAAAATTGACTATGAGCGTTAAAAATTGGTTTTAACTGTTTATATGCAATTCGTATGGTGATTGGATATGGTCTTAGATGTGGTTTGTTGTGGATGTTTAATTTTTGTGGTTTGTTTACGGCCTGCGAGCCGATCAATTTGATGTAATAATTAATTAGGGTTTACGGCCTACGAGCCGGTATTTTTTTCAACTTGTGATATTTATTTTATTTGGATGCTAGCTAGTACTAGATAAAATATATGATAGTCAAGATTGAAGAAAAGAAGCCCAAAGAATTAAAACAGCCACAACATTGAACATGGAGCATTCCACAAGGCTATGAAGTATGGACCAAGAGATGGAGGCACATGGAGATGCGTTTTCTATTCTAGGGTTCATAGATATTCTCATTGTCTTGGGAATATCTTAGTCTAGGAGGCCATATCCATATCACGTTAATTTCTTTTGTGGATGTTTATTTTACTGTCTTATTGTTGTTGGTGTATGGATGATGCATGCAATTTAATAATAAGATAATTAACAACCCAGATCTTTTATTTGGAGTTTTGCCCAAACTCAAATAAGTAGATAAGTTGATATGAATCAACAAAATAATAAAAATTGAACGAAAAATCCCTCAAAAGTAAAATATTAGGTTTTGCCTTCTCGTTACTTAAACACTCATCACAAAATCGATTAATCAAGTTCGTGCATGCCAAAGCAACGCGACTTGATTCATCATTATGTGGTGCGATGGCACACATAGTGTGCAATTGTTGGAGTAAGAGGTTGGACGTAACTAGGTAATTTTAATAAGGATTAAAAACCTAGAGGAACTCAATTGGGATTATCTATGGGATAGATAAATAAGAGTTATTTGCCCAATTCAACCAAGAGTTGCATGGAATGCAATTGGAATTCTTCCTACCTAAATAACTAACTTTTGGGTGACTTGACAAAGCAAGCTCATAAGGAAGTGAAATATGAATTTTGGCCCACTAGAAAATATAATGATATTTTCCGCATTAATATCTCGAGGGTTATTAATCTGCAGAAAAATAGTGGGAGCTGTATTTAATAATCTATATTGTTCCCAAATACTAAAACTTGCGTGTTTCTTTTTTGTAGAATTCCAAATGGCAAACAACTCATCGAGTTCACAACATTCCCTACGCTTTGTCCTTGAGAAGGACAATCTTTCTAGAACCAACTTTCTAGAACGGTACAAAAACTTGAGAATCGTTCTCAAGCAAGAGAAGAAATTGTACGCTCTAGATGAGCAAGTTCCTGAAGGTCCAGAAAACAACACTCCTGCAGCCCTAAAGGCGTATCATAAGCGTTCTGATGACGCTAATGATGCGGCCTGCCTCATGCTTTGCACCATGTCCTCCGAGCTTCAATAGAAACACGAGAAGATGAATGCAGTCAATATGATTGAACACTTGAAGCAGCTCTTCCAAGAGGAGACAAGGGTTGAGAGGTATGAAGTTTCCAAGGCATTTTTCAAATGTCATCTGGCAGAAGGAAATCCTATGGGACCTCATGTACTCTGCATGATCGGATACTTAGAAAATCACACACGTCTGGGTTTTTCGGTCGGCCAAGAGTTGGCAAAAGATCTCGTGTTGCAATCGTTGCCTGAGAGTTATGGACAGTTCATCATGAACTATAACATGAACGAGATCGTGAAACCACTACCAGATTTACTCAAAATGTTTAGGACAGCTGAACAAAGCATCAACAAGGGTAAAGGCAAGGCCATAATGATGGTTCAGAAAGGAAAGGGCAAAAAGTTTGCCTCATCCTCTAAGGGCAAAGGCAAGTCAGTTTCCAAGTCCAAAGAACCTGCCCTTAATCCTGTTGGTGGCATTGCCAAAGGTGTGACTAAATGTGAGTGTCACTACTGCATTCAGCCTGGACATTGGAGGAGGAACTGCCAAAAATATATGGAGGACAAAAGGCTTGGAATAGTTATTCCCTAAGTCACCTAGAGCGGGAGCGAACCGGGAGCGCAAACTGGAGCGGGAGCGGGAAAACGCCAGATTTCAGAAGGATTGCATTTGAGAGCGTCACGAGAGCGTCTATATATAATATTTATTTATTATAATTTTATGAAGAAAACTAATATTTACATATGGTAATGTGATTTTACACATGAGATATATTTTATTAAAGGAGTTGTCAGTATTCATTTGTCAAATATGTTTGCTTCAATAAAGAAGAATAATATTTAAATAGTTGAATTATCAAACTGACACATAATAAGTTGAGATTAATCATGAAGTATAGTCCAAACTAAAGGTAAATTGGCTTTAAAAAGTAATTCGCCTACGAAAACGAGCTCTCTATTTTTTGGAGCGCCTTTAGAGCGAGGTTTGGTCTCGAAAGCGCCAGAGCGAGGTTTGGGAGCGGGAGCGATGCCCCTTTGAGAGGTTTTAGGTGACTAAGGTTATTCCACCACCACAAGGTATTTTTTTTATAGATGTCAACTTAACTGTCTCTTCATCATGGGTGTTGGATACTGGATGTGGATCTCACATTTGTCGATATGTGCAGGACCTAAAGAGAAGTAGAATATTGGCTAAAGGGGAGATAGACCTGCGCGTTGGGAATGGAGCAAGAGTTGCCGCATTGGTCGTAGGCGTGTACGAGCTGTCTCAGCCTTCAGGATTAGTTTTAGAATTAAATAATTGCTATTTTGTCCCTGCTATGAGCATAAACATTATTTCTATTTCTTGGACAAGGATGGTTTTACTATTTCAATAAAAAATGGATGTTTAATTTATTTTGATAGTATTCACTATTGTAGTGAGCAATTATTTAATGGATTATATATCCTTGATCTAAGCAATCCTGTCTATAACATTAATACGAAGAGGAGTAAATGAATAATTTAAATCCTGCTTATCTGTGGCACTGTCGTTTAGGCCACATAAACGAGAAACATGTATCTAAACTCCATAAAGATAGATTCCTAGACTCATTTAATTTTGAATCATATGAGACATGTGAGGCTTGCTTATTGGGAAAAATGACAAAGTTCCATTTCAATAAGAAAGGTGAGAGGACTAGAGGGCAATTGGCACTCGTGCATACTGATGTATGTGCGCCATTTTCCACGCCTGCCACGGGTGGTTACGTCTACTTCATCACGTTTACTGATGATTTCAGTAGATATGGATTTGTATACCTTATGAAGGCCAAATCTGAATCCTTTGAAAAGTTCAAAGAATTCAAGAATGAAGTAGAGAAGCAGCTTGGAAAAAGTATAAAGGCTCTACGATCGGATCGTGGAGGAGAATACTTGAGCCAAGAGTTTGATGACTATCTGAGAGAGTGTGGGATATTGTCCCAACTCACTCCACCAGGAGCGCCACAATGGAAAGGCGTGTCCGAGAGGAGGAATCGAACTCTATTGGATATGGTTCGATCTATGATGTGTCAAACTGATCTTCTATTATCATTTTGGGGCTATGCTATATTGAGTGCAGCTTTCACCATTAACCGTG
The DNA here is from genome assembly GCA_023055425.1 of Linanthus parryae. Classification (NCBI taxonomy): domain Eukaryota; kingdom Viridiplantae; phylum Streptophyta; class Magnoliopsida; order Ericales; family Polemoniaceae; genus Linanthus; species Linanthus parryae. The sequence continues at coordinate 2,800,158 of JALGPY010000015.1, forward strand.
TTCCATCCAAATCAGTCATGAAAACACCACATGAGATGTGGAGTGGTAATCGTCCCACGGTGTCGTTCATGAAGATTTGGGGCTACGATGTCTATGTAAAGCGTTTACAATCAGACAAACTAGGGCCTAAGTCGGACAAATGCAAGTTCATGGGATACCCTAAGGAAACTAAGGGATATTATTTCTACAATCCAACTGAGAACAAAGTTTTCGTTGCTCGGTCCGGCGTGTTTCTAGAAAGAGAGTTTGTCTCTAAAGAGGAAAGTGGGAGGATTGTAGAACTTGAAGAAGTTCAAGAACCACAAAGCATTTACCCTACTATAGTATATAAACAGGAACCACAAGAGGTTGTGGAGCAGCCTGTTCAAGTAACACAAGAACTTCGTAGGTCAAGTAAAGAGCGCCAGGAGCTAGAGATGTATGGACTTCTCGTGACTGAGTCTAATGACACGATGCTCACAAATGATAAGCCTGCTACCTATGAGGAGACCATGAAAGGGCCGGACTCTCAGAAGTGGCGTGAGGCCATGAGATCCGAGATGGAATCTATGTATGCCAACAAAGTATGGACTTTGGTGGAACCACCCGAAGGGGCCCGCCCCATAGGGTGCAAGTGGGTCTTCAAGAAGAAGATCGACATGGATGATAATGTGATTACCTATAAGGGCCGATTGGTTTCTAAAGGATTCAGACAGATTCATGGTATAGACTATGAAGACACCTTTTCACCAGTCGCAATGACCAAATCCATCTGAAACCTACTTGTTATTGCAGCATACTACGACTATGAGAATTGGCAGATGGATGTCAAAACAACATTCATTTATGGGAATCTCCTCGAGGACGAGTATATGATACAGCCAGAGGGATTTGAAGATCCAAAGCAAGCCAACAAAGTCTGTAAGCTGCAACGATCCATTTATGGATTGAAGCAAGCTTCTAGGAGTTGGAGTCGACGTTTTGATGAAGTGGTCAAAGAGTTTGGCTTCATCAGAAACGAAGATGAATCTTGTGTCTACAAGAAGGTTAGTGGGAGCTCTGTTGCTTTTCTGATCTTGTATGTGGATGACATACTACTCATTGGAAACGATACTCTCATGCTGCAATCTGTTTAAGATTGGCTAGGAAAGTGTTTCTCAATGAAATACGTAGGTGAAGCATCTTATATACCACTCCATCCCACCTCTTTTTCACCATTTGGACTTTTACCACTATTCACTGGGTCACTTTGACCCGATAATTTGGATATCAAAGTTTTAAAATTTTGAGATAATTTTTTCGAAGTGTTGTAGAGTAACTCTTATTCTAAAAGACAACAAAAAAATTATCGAAAAGTTGTATCATTTTGCCATCCAAATCACCGGGTCAAAGTGACCCGGTTACGGGTGAAAAAAGTCCAATGGTGCATTTCACCTGGGACAGAGTGGTACTAGGTATCAAGAATTATAGATATAGATCTAAGAAGTTGATCGGCCTAAGTCAAAGTACATATATAGGCAAGGTGTTGAAGCGGTTCAACATGCAAGATTACAAGAAGGAATTCTTGCCCATGTCGCATGGAATCACTCTTTCGAAGAGTCGTCCTTCCAATGGGATTAAGAAGGAACACATGAGTAGGGTTCCGTATGCCTCGACCATAGGATCCATCATGTACGCCATGTTATGTACTAGACCATATGTGTCATATGTATTGAGTATGAAAAGCAGATATGAGTCCAATCCAGGTGAGAATCACTGGGTTGCAGTCAAGAACATCCTAAAGTACTTAAGAAGAACTAAGGATGCCTTCTTGATATTTGGTGGTGAGGAAGAGTTACGTGTAAAGGGTTACACGGATGCAACCTTCCAAACCGACATAGATGATTTCAGATCACATTCGGGGTTTGTGTTTTGCCTGAATGGAGCAGCGGTGAGCTGGAAGAGTTCCAAGCAAGAGACGGTGTCTTTTTCTACAACTGAGGCTGAGTACATTGTTGCGAATGGCGCAGCAAAGAAATCTGTTTGGATTAAGAAGTTCATCACTGAGCTGGGTGTGGTTCCTAACATTGCGGATCCAGTAGAGTTGTATTGTAACAACACTGGGGCGATCGCACAATCAAAGGAACCTCGGTCACACCAGAAATCCAAACTCGTACTCAGGAAGTTCCATCTTATTCGAGATATTATCGAGAGAGGAGACGTTCAGATATGCAAGATTCCTGCAGATGAGAATCTGTCAGATCCGGTTACAAAGCCACTTGTTCAGCACAAGCATGAAGGGCACACTAGGAGCATTGGCATACGGGATGCACCATATTGGCTCTAGTGCAAGTGGGAGACTGTTGGAATAGATGCCCTAGATGCAATCTAGTTTATTATGAACAATAAATTGGCTAGAACATTCATTATATTATTTATTGTGATATTTAATATAATGCAGTCTTTAGATTTAAAATTGCGTTGTCTATCTTAAATATCCCTAGTCAATTATAGGGATTAACAGGACAATCATTTTTAGACTAGTATGGGGTTGGATTGATATGGAGATATTGTGATCCAACACATGGGTATGCATTAGGAGTAATGGCATACTGGATTGACCCATCTCCGAGAAGGCTACATACGAGTTATGTGGGTCACAAGCGCTTCTCGTGGTGACAACGGTATTGTCATCCTTAGACTTGAAGTCAATAGAACATCTAGTTGTAGAATATTGTGGTTTTGGTAGCGTCAAACGCTACATCGTGACTGGGTATTCATAAAGGCGCGCATCGTACACAATATGAAGCAAGCTTATATATTGTAGTGATTTAGATAAAATTTGTCCCTCCCACATAACGGGAGCAAATATCCTAGGCCACTCGCGAGATAGTGCTTATAGAATGTCTGGCCAAACTCAAATAAATCAATATAGGATATTGATGTTATTCGCATGAATAAGGCTATTCCCAGGATCGAGGAACTACGTATTGGATATACGAGTGTGACTTGTATGTCTCGTGTCCAATCCGGATATTGAGACAAAGGGATGAGACAATACTTGCACAAGGTTTGTCGGATGACTATTTCTATTAGTTGGGTGGTATGGATGTCTTGCTAGAGACCGCTCCATATTAGTAAATGGTTACTACCAACTAAGTAGAAACCTATGGGGTCACACGCCATATGGATTGAACTAGATCTGGGAATTAATTAATATGATTAATTAATTAGAAGGATCAAATCGCATCAACTTGCTAACTTAGCAGGACTAATATGCAAGTTGGACTAATCCGAACTTGAGTAGGATTAGGAGAGGGCCTTTATGTAGTAAACAAGGAGTTGTTGGACTATAAGAAGGATGCTCCTAGCTTCCTACAACTAATGCTCATAACATCACTTGAGTAGGAGAGAAATCAAGGAGAGAGAGCAAGACAAGGAAGCCGCCCGACCCCCCTGTCCACCCCCTACCCATCGGCCAAAGAAGAGAGGCCGCCCCTCTCTTTTGGTCTCCCTTGCATTATTTATTTTTCCTCTTCCTCCGTTCCTAGCTAGCACAAGGTGTTGGAAGATCTATATCCCAGTCCTAGGCGTGGATCAACCGTAGCGGCGTGACAATATTCACGTTACAAGTCATCAGAGGAGACCTCTAAGGTACATGACACGAATCCTTTACTATTGTTGTGAATTCTCTTCCTGTGATCTTTGGAGGGTCTTGATTGGATAAATTATTGTTTATTCCGTTGCGTATTCATGATCAAAAGCCTAAAAAAGGGTCGTTGAATGAATTGAGATTGAGAAAAGAAATTATTTGGAAAAACTACTCTAGGGTTCAATGGTTAAAGGAGGGGGATTCGAATACTAAGTTCTTCCATACTTTTGTTGCCATAAGAGGGAGAAGTAATAGAGTGGAGGCCCTTTAAGATGAAAATGGTGTATGGCATTCCTCAAGACAAGAACTTGGTGAACAGTTTGTTCTTACTTTTCTGATCTTTTCACTTCTGGAAATAATGAGATCCCCAATTGGTTACAAGAAATCTTCAACAGTGACATCTCTGAAGAAGAAGGAATTGAAGTTTGCAGACGTCCAGAAAGGAAATTTTTGAAGTGTTATGTCAGATGGGCAGCACAAAAGCACCTGTGTCTGATGGTTTCTCTGTGCTCTTCTTCAAAAGTTGGGAGTCTTTATGTCAACCAAAAGATTATGGTGGACGTGGTTTTAGGGATGCTGAAAGTTACAATAAAGCTTTAGTCTCAAAGCTGGCTTGGTAAATGTGGAAAGATGAAGATGTGTTATGTGTTCAACCACCTACTTTAGCCCACCCCCACATAAAACGGCAGGTGAAGTCTTTACCAATAAGAAGGGGAGGCAGTTGGATTTTGATGAAGCGGGAAGGGTCATGAGGATTGGCAGTGAAGATAGCGTCACGTACACAAACAAAGCTTTTGAGGCGGAGACCGGGGACCGGTCCACCGAAGACCGATGAGCCAAATTAGTTGGAACATACGGGGGTTGGGCAACCCCCGTAATGTTTTGGCTCTTCACAATCTCGTAAAGAGTCATAGCCCCGGCCTTCTTTTCCTAATGGAAACAAGGCTGTCATTAAAGGAGATGGAGACGGTAAAGAGGAAACTAGCAATCTTTGAAGGAGAGTTCGTGGGTAGTCGGGGGAGAAGTGGAGGCTTGGGCCTCTTTTGGAGAGACAACCTGAAAATCACGATCCGTTCTAGTGCTGTTTGGTACATCGACTGTATGGTGTTTGATGAGTCACTACAAGTCGAATGGCAATTAACAGGATTCTACGGAAATCCAGATTCAAGGGAACGTCACCATTCATGGGAGTTGCTGAGAAGAATCAGAGGAACAAACAACCAGCCTTGGTGTGTCGTTGGTGATTTCAACGCTATGACAAAGTCTAATGAGAAGTTGGGTGGAAGAAGTTTTGACGAACAAGGAGCGAGTTTGTTTCGTCAAGTACTTCAAGATCTAAACTTGTTTGACTTGGGATATAGTGGGAAAGACTACACCTGGGAGAGTAACCCAAGGAATGGAGAAATCATCTATGAACGTTTGGACAGAGTTGTTGCAACGCTAGATTGGATGGCCCTTTTTCAATCTAGCAGAGTTAATCATCTCGTGTCCACTGTTTCGGACCACTGTCCCATACACCTGTTGTGGGAAGTGGAAAAGCCGAAGAAAAAGAGGTCCCGAAGGTTTCAATTTGAAGCCTTTTGGAACCAGTACCCCAGTTGTGGGGATCTCATTGCTCAAGTCTGGGCAGGAATGCCAAGGGATCTTTCTTTGGCCACGAAGTTACATAATCTGGCTGGGAGACTGAAAGAATGGGAAAGAAAGGAGATCGCAAAAATCACAAGTCAATTAAAGGTGCTACGTAAGCAGTTGGAAGATCTTGAGACTAACGGGGTTTTATCCCAAACAGAGAAGCTATTGCAGAAGTAAAAAGTAGAATAAACACCTTACTACTTAAAGAAGAAGAGATGTGGATTCAAAGGAGTCGTGTTCAGTGGCTTGAGAAGGGTGATCGCAATACAGCCTTCTTCCATCTAAAAGCCACTATTCAGAAAGCTCGCAATGCACTAAAAGGCCTAGAAGATGAGGATGGGCGGTGGTGTACATCGGAAGAAGAGGTAATTCCAATTCTAATGAAATACTTCACTAGTATTTTTACATCTACGAATCCATCTTGCGAGGATATGGACCCCCTGTTAAAAGAATTGCCAGAAGCTGTAACGGGGCAGGCAAGGGCTATGCTTGATAGCCCATATACGGGAGAAGAAGTTCGTACAACCTTAAGTCAGATGGGTCCGATCAAGGCCCCGGGTTTTGATGGCTATTCCGCCATTTTCTTCCAAACTTATTGGAACACGGTGGGCACGGACGTTGAGAGTTGCTGCCTCGATGTGCTTAACGGGAAGAAGAGTATGAAGGAGTTTAACAAGACAATTATAGCCTTGTGCACAAGAGATTCCGGCGGGGAGAACTCCGTGTACACCGTAAGTAGAGGATCGGAAATGGCACAGGAAGAGTTGGGTTGTGTGTAGGGAGAGAGTAAGGCAGTAGCAATGTCTGAGAGAGAGACATGGGGTTTGGCAGAGCTTCCGCGTATAGCTGGTGTGTTCTCCCTTTGTATGGAAAGGCTAACCTCCTATATATAACGGGGAATGTGACCGTTGCAGTGTGGTTAATGCGCCCATCAATGGCGGCTTAATTAGCTTAACCACAACGGCACGTTCGTCCGCGTATATAGGGACCGTTACAGCACGTTATGCGCGAATACCGGAACCGTTATGGGGTTGACCAGGTTTGACCGGATTGACCGGGTTTATGGAGCTCGTGCCATAAATCTCTCAAAAGCAATTACTAAAGGTCGCGCGCGGGATGGGCTCGCACGCGACAGGACTTACTCTAGCCTCCAAACCACTAAGTCCCTACAAGTCCCGTGCAGTGGTATGCGAGGGCCCTGTCTCGTAGCCCCCACATGGATCAGCGCGGCTGGTGATCCATTGTGTGTGGAGCACAATATGGTGTGCTAGATGGTTGCCACGTGGCCAAGATCTGACACCTTAGAAAGCACTATCTACATTAGCCCCCTTTCAGCGCGTGAAGACTCATAGCATAGCCGAATAGACTTCCATGCGCAGAAACCAACGTACGCGTCGTCGCCACGCACCAATTCAAATATGAGTAAGTTCGGCCCCCGTGCGTGCCATTATGACCTAAAACCCCTAGAGTCGTGCCGTCTGGCCTTTAGGGTTTTAGGCGTGACGTCAGCTTATCCTGTGATTGCGCGATTCGACGGTGACGGTTGCGATTCGACTACTGAAAGGACGCGACCCTTCCTTGTTTTTGGATAAATACTCTGTACTCTCCATTGTTGCAAAGCATCACTTCTTTCTCTTAAAGTGAATGATACCCGGAAGTCTTCAGGAGCAGATTCAGATAATCAATCACCAGTTCAAAATTGCAAATCGTCTTCTTCGATTGTCTGCATCCAAGCAAGCTTCACGAAAACAAGGTTGGCCTTGTTCAATTTTGATTTATGCTGATATATGCTTTGAACTGTGTTGGATCTGCAAACCCGTGACATAGTATCCACTGAAAACTTATGAAGAAGCTCACAATCTTTGAATCCAATTTCGATTTAATCCCCCAATGATAAGGACCTTGAATGTAGGGCTTTTGAAATCCTTGATAATGCAAACGATTCCAATCTCTAATTTCTGAAATTGGTACCAGACTGTTCATCTTTCTTCCCATAGATCTTGAATCTCGAAGTTCAAAATAAAGTGTGCATATTTCTCCCCCCTTTTTTCTTGCTTTTCCGCAGGAATGGCAAAGACAAAAGGAACTAGACCCACTAAGGAGGACGAAGAAATACCTGACTTGCCGCAAGCTCTATGGCGAAAAGCCCCCTATCTGGGTGGCAAAGACTTCTACCATGCTAGGGTTAAGGCAAAGAGACTGCTTACCCCTGTCCCTGGTGAGGGATTGCAAACATTAACCCCTCCAGTTAACTCGGCCTTGCTCGAATTGATTGGCTCCGAGGACGTGGTTCGATTGGGAGTCGAAAATGGGCACTTCCCGTATACTGCGATTTCCACTCAAGCTTTCGTTCATAAATTGGACTACATGGATGAGTGGATCGACCATGTATTGACTCATCACGCCATGATTCTAAATGATGCTGGCGTATACTTCGCAGTTCGTGCTATGAAGGGTGCTGCCGTGAAGCTGGACCAGTCCATGCTTCTAAACCTTCTTTCCCGCTACTCGCCTTCGACTCACACCTTTCATTTTGCTGAGTTCGAGGCTGCCCCCACGCTCGAGGACGTGCACATGCTGTATGATTTGTCTCCCGTGGGCGAGGTGGATCCTTTGAGTCCCTTGAGGACGGATGCGGAGATTCCTTTGTATACGCAGATGGAGGAGTGCCTGTCGGAAGTAAAGAAAATTTCCACCCGGTGGACCACTACAAAAGTCCTTCCCGACTGGCAGTTGGTTGACACATCTGCGAAGAACACTTGGAACAAGTGGGTGCAATAATTTTTCCGTGATTATGCAAACAGCAGCATCACCAAGAAGCTTCTGAGTCAGAATCCAAAGGCTAAGAACTATGTGGATGGAAAGGGTTATCACCTAACCTTATGTGCCTTCCTCTGCGCCTGGTTGTCGAGGTACTTAATCGATGGCCACCCGCATGATGGGGTCTTCTATCACGTGCTCTGGCTGTGAAATTGGCCCTCGGCCAGAAAGTCGCACTTGGACCCTTGGTCTTGGGCACACTGTACTACAGGCTGGATCAGCTGGTCGTGGCAATGAAGGAATCACGTGGCCGCCTCGACATACTGACTTTCATTAACATTGCCTTCTTGACAATGTGGGTCTTCGAGCGATGGCCCTCCTATGCCCCAGTCGCTTCTAAGCCCAACAAGTGGTGTCCCCCAGGTGCAGTGAAGGAACGTAATAGTGGCAGAGCTGCGAGGTGGTTCGGAACAAACTACCCCAAGTGCGTCTGGAGCCTGATATGCGACAATCGGCAAGAGTTCATAGCCAGGCCCTATGCCATGCGTATTGAAAACGTGCGATGGTTTCCAAAACTGTATCCTTCTAAGGGTGTTGTCTTCTCAGAAGAGCTCCTCTTCGAAGGTGGAGAGCATTTCCACGAGCGTTATCGCGAATTCTTTTGCTGGTGCCTGCGAGGTTCCCTTCCTGCTCTCGCAGAGCATGTTCGTGAGCTCGCGCCGAGGTATGAGAGGATTACCGTGGATGTCGATCCCACTCGCGTTTGTCCCCAATTCGGCTTCGATGCAGTGGCACCATCAATCTGGCCGCAGTCTATCATCAGAGGCTGCTATAAGCGTTTGTTGTCGAAGGAGTGTAAAACAGTCTTGCTAAGCAATCTTCCCTTCTAGCAACCTACAGGTAACCGTGAAGGCGGCTGTTCGAAAAACTGGCTCGCATACTGGAACGCCCAGCAGACAAGATTTGAGACGCAATCGGTCCCCCAGCCAAGCAGAGCTCCTGTGATCAAAAGGAATTCTTTTCCTTTTCGTCCCAATTGTAGCCTGGACGAGTCTGAATATGGTTGCTATTCATTGCTGGATCGCGAGAACCATTTGTGTCCCTCCATCATTCTAGATGAAAAGATCGCTGCAGTTAGAAAAGGCGACTCGCATGTCATCAGATATAGCAAAACTTTTGCTAAGGTAAGCAACTTCTCTTGCATGCGCTAAGCTTCTTTACTTCAATATATTGACAACTTCATTCTACGCTTCTTGCTGTAGTGCCATGTGCGGAGGTTTGCATCTGGTGAGCGTTCCAAATCGCTGGTTAACACCATTGTTACTACAAGAAGGCAAGGACAGCCGTTTCGGCTAGCATCGAGAATGGATCCCGAGGTCGAGGCCAGGATTCGCGAGGTCATGAATGCTTTTTCCGATTCGCTAATAGACAACACTCCGGCCTTGTCTCCCCCTAGAGATGATCTGTCTCCTCCAGCGACTGTTGCGCCAAGAGCGAAGAGGCCCAGGCAAAGAGGAATTAAGATTTCTTCCCCTAGAAGCGCTCCAACTTCCCCTCCTGCGAGGTCCCTTTCTGCCAGAGATAAAGGTAAAGGATGCATGACCAGTAAAACGCGGAAGGAACTCGCAGTGGAGACCTTTGTTCCATTCGGCCAGGAGGAAGAAGAGGAGAGGCGGGAGCCAAGAGAAGGAGAAGAAGAAGAAGAAGAAGAAAGAGTCGAAGATGTCAGAGTCAGAGAGGAAGATTCAATGCATGAGGAAGAATCAGGAGGTATCTCAATCGTACTTCTCTTCATTATCTTAGCTCTTTTGCAATCTGGTTTGAACAAACTGTTTCTTCGCAGATGATGATGATGAGACCATTAGTGGCCTTTTGGCCAAAAGGCAGAAGAGGGGTGCTCGTTCTGGTGTTTCTGATGAAACCATAAGCGAGGACATTCTCGCCGAGTCCAGGAGAACAACTGCGAAAGCCGCTGAAAGGAGGAGAAAGCGAGGAGAGGAGGAGCTCGAGCGCGTGAAGCAAAGGAGCCTTGAAGAACAACACGTCGACGACCTAGTGCGTCCAACTGATGAGGAAGATGTGCTTCCAGAAGAGATGGCTCCTCAAGTGGAAGAGGAGGATGCGGCTCCAGAAGAAGATGCGGCATCCCTAGAGCAAGCCCAAGCAGATTTTGAAGAAATCGCAGGCGGCAATGAAGGTGAGATCTTTAATCTCGCAGTAACTTATCGAGATGTTATTGTTGGTGCATTAAAGCATGGTGTGTCAAAAGCTGACATTCGCCGTTGGCTAGTAGGCAAGTGCGGCGAACCCTCAGGTAATCACTTGAACGATATGCGTGAACTCGGCCTAGCAACTCAAACATAATCATGGCTGGTTTCTTCGCGCCCCAGGTCACGCTCACCTTAAAGACATGCTTAACGAAGACACATTAATAGGGCAAGGTTCCACGTCCTTAGCGTATGACGAGGATACTGCAATCCCACCTTCGCGTGGAGGTGTTTGCTCTTAGCTTAGAAAAGATAGTAAAATAACATACGATACAGGTTACCTCACACCATCGCATTTTATATCGCAGGCAATGCTGATGAACCCGTGTTGGAGCAAAGGAGTCAACCTTCTGCGTCCTATGTCCCGGTACCGAGTTCTCATACCGAGAAGCCCGTCGCAGCTGCTGAATATGCAGGAGAGCAACTTGAGGACGTGATCGAACTTTCTGATGATGCCGAAGCTGATACTGTGTTAATGGATGAAGATGCCCATGCTGGTGCTGAGGAAATAGGAACGAACGCTGCTGATGCTATCGCACCTGAGGGTATCCCTCCTCAAGCTGCAACTTCTGCTACCGCCATGCCTCCGGCAATGACTGAGCCTACGGCACCTCTTCCTGCGTGGAACTTTTGGGGTTCGCAGGTCGGGGCTACAATCGCACCTGGTGCGGCCTATACTCTTCGCCCCAACTATGAGGAGTTAGAGCTCGCAGCTGATAGAAGGGCAATGGAGCGAGGGCAGTCTTCAGCTGCCCCAGCAATGCGCATTCCTTCCCTGCGCGAGATCCTTGAAGGAACTGGTATGTCGTGATTTGCTGTTCGCATCTTGCATTCTTCATTTGCGAGTCTGATAGTCTAACTTGGCTTTGACATTGCTTTAGGTTTGAAGCAAGCCGACGTGGACTGGCTAGTTCGGATGCGCCTCACCTACCCCCAACCATTTGCGAGGTCTCTGGAGATGGGGCCCTTCGACAGGAGGCTATTTCTTACTGAAGCCATCTGGATTTTAGAGCAGCTGTCCGCGGCCACACCTACGACCATTTCTCCTCAGAGTGCCGAATTTCTTTTTGGCATGTGCCAAAATCTTCTCGCCAAAAGTCAAGGCAGGCTGGGCTTCAAGTTTCTTATCAAAAGAGTTACCCTGATTCGCGCGGCCGTAACTTTGAAACGCGACCACCAAAACCTCGCAGCTGAGAAGCAGAAGGTAGAGCAGCAAAAGCAAAAGGTTGAAGAGGCTGTGCAGCTCTTTCATGAGATGAGCGCCAAATGCGAGCAACTAAAGCAAGAAGTGGAGCAAGTGGAAAATCTGAGCCGTCAATTTACTCCTCATGACTCCCTGATCAAGGGTTTTTTTTTTATTTTTGAAAAGTAGCAAATAAGTAGCTGAAACATTATTGTAATGTTGCTAGGGTTTCTCCCCTTTTTTTTCAAAAATAAGAATTGAAATGCCCATTTTGTCCTTTCCGGGATTTGCTAGAATATCTCTGTGCATATCAAATTATGACGTCAGCAATTGATATTCTTCCTTGATTTTCGCGCTAATAGCTCATTAGATAAGCACGCTTTCCTTGGGAAGTCCATCCGAATCATGACCATCCGTCATTAATTAGGATACGCAACTGAATCGTCGTAGCCTTTAGTAGGGTAATTGATTATTACCAGTTTTCAAGGCGTAAGTGATTGATCCTTACCCTCTTTTCAAATTCTGTTGACTCATCTTGGCAACTGAAGAGTCTCCACAAGGTCTATATAAACCCTGCCTTTTGCTATTTGGGTTCTTCATCCCAAAATGTGGTTTGCCGTGAGTCCTTACGACTGCTGGCTTCAACGCTTGTTTTTCGTTGATTCATGGCAGCTTCAAGTTGTGAAACCTGAGTTTGTTCTTTGTGCTATAGAAATAGTTTCCAAGATCTGCTTCATAAGGCTTATTGATCTTTATAACTATCATAAAGAAGATGCAGATAATACCTCATGTTTGTTCGAAGAATTTTCTTCGTCTATTATGCTTGCAGGTCATGTTTACGGCCGCCTCCCGGCGAGGTGCAGCGCCGTACTGACCTTGCTACCGACTCGTAATGAACGGCGGGATTCTCCTCCAGTATGCCCGGAGGTTGATCATTCGCCACCACGTTCGTGAGCTCAGGGTGGCGAGCCATTGCACTCGTCTTCGTGGACAAGGAGCCTATTGCCCGAGGAATAACTGCTCCCCTGTTCTTCACAGCCGCATACGCCGGAACAGGTGGTCCCTCAGGAACGTCTTTTAGGCGTAAGACCAAAGAATGGCCTTGTCAGATCCTGGGATCTAGAACGTAGCGTCGCATAGCTTTTGTGACGTTTGTAGGACGTTCATTTTATAGCAAGACCCTACTTGCTACAGCTCTTTGGTTGAAGATCTTTGTATCACATAGCTTCTGTTAGGACCGTTAGGTAGATCCTTTTCCATTTGGGATTTCCCCGATGAGTAACTTCTGTGTGGGAGTTACCATTTAGATGCATTGTAAGCCAAGTTGGCTGCGTAGTTAGCTTGAGCTGAGCTTTTTCGCTTGTAAGCTGTTATCTAGACAGATAAATTGTAAGTCGTTTCGACTCATAATGATAAATCACTTTGTATGATTTGCTGTCTTGTTACAACAAATTGCGATTTCGCACGTGTGTTGACAAATTTCGCCTTTTGTAGTGCTGTATAAACACTTTTGCATTGTCGCGTATGATTTGCTATCTGCTGGATAAATTCGCAGATTTGTTTTTAGATCGTTCGAGATCGTATTTGCGCAGTTGTGCTACCTTGACTAGTAGGCTTGTGATTTGTTTTAGATTAAAGTGCATGTGCTATCTCATCAGATAAGCCTTTGGAGATCACTTAAGATCATTTTGCATAATGCTGCTATCGTGGCAGGTAGGCTCAAGCATCATTTTAAGATCGCATTCGTGTAGTGCTGCTATCGTGACAGATAGGCTTTGAAAGATCATTTGAGATCATATTTGCATAGGCTGCTATCGTTGCAGATAGGCTTGAAAGATCAGTTAAGATCATTTTCACATGGGCTGCTATCGTGACACATAGGCTTAAAAGATCACTTAAGATCATGTTTGCATAGGCTGCTATCGTTGCAGATAGGCTTAAAAGATCAATTAAGATCATTTTTGCATAGGCTGCTATCGTGACAGATAGGCTTAGAAGATCAATTAAGATCATTTTCGCATGAGCTGCTATCATAACAGATGGGCTTAGAAGATCACTTAAGATCGCTTTTGCATAGGCTGCTATCGTGACAGATAGGCTTAGAAGATCAGTTAAGATCATTTTTTTTTTGCATATGTTGCTATCATGGCAGATAGGCTTCGTTTTCGCATGGGCTGCTATCGTGGCGGATAGGCTTTCGCTAACAGTAATAATGAACTAAATGAAGCAATAAAGACAGCTAGAAGTATAAAGTTCTTCTCATTTGGTAGAAGTCTCTTATTATAGAATTCTCATATGGGAGAGATGAGATTACAATTCTCTCATATGGGAGAGAAGATGTGCGAATCATAGCAATACAGAGCATAAAGAAAACGTTGTAATATAACGCATATAATGAGAGAAGTTAAGGATAATACTTCTTAATCCAGCGCATGTTGACTGAGCTTGGAGTTGAGGTCGTTCCGTGTAACCTCCGTATGCTGCAGTAGCCACTGTCAAAGACTTATGTGACTTCAAAGGGTCCTTCCCAATTGGCTGCGAATTTTGGGTGAGCCGCCTCTCGCATGCAATGGTCAGATGCGCGCAAGACCAAGTCTCCAACTGCGAAATCTCTACGTTGGACTGTTTTATTGTACGCACGAGCAATCCTTTCTTGATATTGTTTGTTGGTCCTTCTAGCTTGCTCCCGCTTTTCTTCTAGCAGGACCAAGTCATGGTCGCGTTGGTTGTCGTACAACGCGTGGAAAGCCAGTCTTGCAGAGTTAACCTTTACCTCCGCAGGTACCACAGCCTCAGCTCCATAGCATATAAGGAATGGTGATACCCCTGTAGGTGTCGTTGGAGAAGTCCGGTAAGCCCACAGGGCTATGCTTAAAGAATCAGCCCACTTCTTGTGGTCATCTGCGACCATCTTGCTCAAAATTCTCAACAACGTCTTGTTGGTCGCTTCTGCTTGCCCATTCCCCTTCGGGTAGTATGGGGTGGAGCATATCTGCCTGATGTTGTATTCTGCTAGCTTCGCCGATTAACAAAAGGAGTGCCATTATCCGAAAGGATGGTGTTGGGAATTCCGAACCTGCATACGATGCTTTCTTGGATGAAATGGACCACAGCTAGCGCATTTGCCGTCTTCAGTGGTATCGCTTCTCCCCACTTGGTGAACAACTCAGTCGCGGTGAGAATGAAGTGATTCCCATGTGAGGTTGGTCGAATGGGACCAATAAAATCCAGAGCCCATGTGTGAAACGGCCATGGTGTTCCCAATGCATGTAGATCTACAGCAGGAGCGTGCACTAGATTACCTTTAAATTGACACTCCTGGCAGCGTCGTATTTTGGCGCGGCAATCAGCCTCCATCGTGGGCCAGAAATATCCAATTGAGAGGAGTTGTCTGCATAATTTCGCACCCCCCTGATGTTCCACCTGATGAGAAAGGTCCATCACTTCTTGTGCTTCCCTGCGGTCTAGACATCGCAGCAAGTTACCTTCATGGCCCCTTCGCCAAAGCAGGTTTTCTTGTACCACATATCGGGATGCTTTCCTCCTCAGTTTCTCAGCTTCTTTTCTTGATTCGGGTACAGTACCCTGGGTGAGAAAATCAAAGAGTGGTTTCCTCCAATCTGCATCATCATCGGTCAGAGCAATGAGTAAAGAATCTTTGATCAGTGCACAACTCTCGCACTTTCCTTGTATCAGCGTTGCGGCCGTCGACATATCCGGCCAGTGAATGCCATATCTCTGAGCTTTCCGATAGATTGACACTTCGCTTTCCCCGCAAGCATGTTGATGAATCTTTTCTAACAGCAGCTGTCCTTCTTGCTCGGAGACGCATCGCATAAGTATTCCGCCAGGGCCCTTGTAGTAGAGGGCGTTGTCATGTATGCAATACCCCTTTGTGGATGCCCAGTTCTCGCTGCTTGTGCCCTCTGCGATGGCCCGTAAGATTGATTTTCTCCAGTCCGCATCGCCTATGCATTCATCGTCGCACGCGTCTTCTGTTAACGCTGACGATGTTCGCACTCTAATCGAAATTCTTGCAGGACATTTGTCTGTGCTAACCTTGGATCCCGGGGTAGCCAAAGCGTCTGCATGCCTGTTATCCGCTCGGGGCTTGTGCTCGTACCTAACGTCACAGAATTGTTGCACCAATTTTTGTACCAGGGTCCAGTAGGACAGTAGATTTATTTCCTTCAAACCGTACTCGCCCGAGGCTTGCTTGACAATTAGCTTGGAGTCCCCCATGACCGTCAGATTGCTTACTTCCAAGGCCTTTGCGGCACGAAGTCCCGCGATGAGAGCTTCATATTCTGCTTCGTTGTTGGTGACTGCGAAGTCAAGCTTTGCGGACATCTGTATGACCTCCCCATCTGGTTCGGTCAAGACTATCCCTATGCCTCCACATTTTCTTGTTGATGAACCGTCAAAATAAAGCGTCCAATAGGGAAAATCAACTGCATAGATTTCAGGTCCCTCGAATTCTTCTTCAATCACAGGCTCATGACTGTTATCGGGGAACTGCGCCAGCAAATCCGCCACCGCCTGCGACTTGATCGCCCGCGGTCGCACGCATGTGATATCATATTGGGAGATGGTCATATACCATTTTGCCAATCTTCCCCCAGGAGTGGTGTGGGTCAGAAGATATCGTATGGGATCACTCTTTGTGACCACCACCACTTTGTGCGAAGCAAAGTAGTGTCTGAGCTTTTCTATTACGAAGAATAGGGCAAGGCAATGACGCTCGATATCCGTGTACCTTGATTCTGCGGGCTGCACAATGCGAGAGATGTAGTAAATGGGCCTTTCTTGGCCCTCGTACTCCTGAGCCAAAAGAGCTCCTATAGACTTTCTTGTTGACGTCAGATACAGCAAGAGCGGTGATCCTAACTGAGGCGCGATCATTATTTTTGAAGATGTCAGCAGCTCCTTTGGTTTCCCGAACGCAACTTCGTGCTCCTGAGTCCAGCTGTATACGGCATCTTTCTTGAGAAGGTCACTGAAACAGCAGGTAATTTCGGCAATTGCTGGGATGAATCTTCGCAGATATGATAGCTTTCCCAAGAACGTTTTCAAGGCACTTTGGTTATGTGGCGGAGTCATGCCGGTGATGGCTGATACTTTTGCAGGGTCAGGCTCGATTCCTTGGCTATGCACTACGCATCCCAAGAACTTCCCTGATGTCACTCCGAACGCGCACTTCATGGGGTTCATCTTCAATTAAAAGCGTCTGCATCTGTTGAACACTTTCCGCAAATCTGCCAGATGATCTGCCTCCTCTTTGGATTTAACCACCAGGTCATCCACGTAGAATTCCACTTCCTTGTGCATCATGTCGTGGAACAGGGCCATCATGGCCCGCTGGTAAGTTGCACCTGCGTTTTTGAGACCAAAAGGCATCACTGTATAGTTGAATACTCCCACTGGGGTGATGAATGCGGTTTTCCGTGCATCTTCAGGGTCCATCTTGATCTGATTGTACCCGCTGAAGCCGTCCATGAAACTGAACATGCGATGACCCGCCGTCGAATCAATAAGCAGATCAATGTTGGGGAGCGGAAAATCGTCCTTGGGGCAGAAACGATTGAGATCCCGGAAATCCACGCAGATGCGAAGCTGGCCATTCTTCTTTACCACGGGCACAATGTTGGCCAGCCATGTGGGATGGTGATTCGGCTCTATGAACTTGGCGTCTAGGAGTTTGACAATCTCCTGCTTAATCTTCACGTTAAGCTCCGTCCTGAAGCTTCTTGTGCTCTGCTTTACCGGCTTAGATCCCGGAATGACGTCTAACCGATGCATAGTGATGCTTGTGTCCAGAACGGGCATCTCATCATACTCCCATGCGAACACGTCCTTGTACTCGGTCAGGAGCTGTAGCAGTCTTTCCTCCTCTTTGCTTGTGAGGTCCGCACTCAGAAATACCGGCCTCTTCTTTTCTTCGTTCGGGCTTAGGAACACCTCCTTTAGCTCTTGCTTTTGCGGTGTCTTCCATGCATTCGGGTGCTTCTTTGAGCTTCCCTTCTGGGGTGCTCTGCATTGATCTTTCTGTCTCCGCAACCTGCTCGATTTGGTTGATTTTCTCCGGGATATCCCCATGCCCGCGTGAAGACACCCCCGCGCACCTTCATATGCGATAGCATTTCTTCCCGTTGGCGTAGAAACTCTCTATCTCCTTGCCTTCAGGGTCATGCTTTGCTATTCTCTTCAGAGTGTACACGTTCTTTCGCTGGTAGGCGATCCGCGGCGCCTCTTCTCGCGTGGGCGGCTTTTCCTTGGCATCCTCCCTTGTCACCATCACTCCCGCAGGTGACTGATCCTTGATATTTTCCCATAGGGGTAAAGGAGTAGGGTTGAATGGTCCCGGTGTTTGCTCATCCGCCATCTCGGTGAACCACACCGCCTCGCTGAGATGTGCTTCATCCATGTTGAATGGATTCGTCGAAGCCGGTATCTCGACTATTCTGTCATTCCAAATAGCTTTCATCACTTGGTGAGCTGTCGAAGGGACAACATCAAAGCGATGAATCCAGGCTCGTCCTATGATCATGTGATACGTAGTGTTCGCATCTATGACGTAGAACTTCGCTGAGCACTTGATTTTGCCGATCTGGACACCCAGGCGGATCCATCCTATCGTCATTCTGGAGTCGCTTCCGAATCCCATCAACGGGGATGGACGCTTGACAATCTTGTATTCTGGGATCCCCGCTAGCTTCAATGTATGGAGCGAAACAACGTTAACCGCTGCTCCTCCGTCGACAAACGCTCTTTTGAACTCGACGCCATTGATGATGGCCGTCACATACAGAGGCCTCTGGTGGCTCGCATCTATCTTCTTATCGCTGGCGGAAAAGGTTATGATCTTTTCTGTAGAGCGAGATGCCCTAACGACTTTCCCATTGGAGACTACGAGATCCTCTTCGTAGACTTCTGCTATCCTTAAAATCGCTTTCGTCATCTCCGTCCGGGATTTTTCTGAGAAGTTCGTCTCGTCGAAGAATCTGCTGAAGCCATGCGACCCCTTCATCCGATCGGCACGCTCGTCCTCCGTGTCTGTGCTGTAGTCTTCATCATTATGGACTTCGGCAATAATGGGCAGTCCATCCTCTGCGACCTCTTCCAGATCCACAATCGAGATCATAGCGACCTCTTTTCCTTTCGATTGTTGCTCCGCATGGGCAGGAAGTGGATCGTTGCGCACATCCTGCCTTTTGTCGCTAACGATCAGTTCGCCATTCTTCATCTTTTGGCTGAACACAATCCTGAGCTTCTCACAGTCCGCTGTGGGATGCATGACCTCGCCGTGGTATTCGCACCACTTCGGGTCCCTCACCATTTCCTTGGAGGGTGCCCTCTCGAGCGGCGGTAGGACACCGTCCTTGCGCCATTGCCTGCAGAGGTCGCTTGCTTCTTCCACCGAACATGGCAGAGGTAGTGCATCAAAGTTCACAATCTTCGCCTGCTTCTGGGGTGAAACTGTATTGACTTCAGCTTCGCGTCCCCTCTTGTAACTGAATCTCCCGATTTTGAAAGTAGTACCGCCCAAGGATCGCTCCGGAGCGCTTCTCTTTTTCTGCCTCTCCACTATAGGCTCGATGTTCTTCGTGCATTCGATTAGTTTTGAAAACGTAGGCGTTTGCAGGTTAATAAGCATACCTTTATACTCATCTCGCATGCACTGCAGGCATATCTCCACGAATCTGCTTTCGAGTATCACATCTTTGCATTCCAAGGACTTGGCCCTGAACTTCTTGATGAAAGTTATTCCGTCCTCCTCGCGCTTCTGATACATTCGCGAGAGGTGGATCATTGTCACCTTTTCCTCCATCTGGAAAAACTTGGTGTAGAACTTTTGAACCATGTCGTCCCAAGTCTTCACGGACCCGGCTTCCAACGTCCTGTACCACTTGTACGCTACGTTTCCCAAAGATTTCGAGAACTCGCGCATCAGTAGTTTGGGATCGGCTCCATACGGCCCCATGACGTCGATGAAACGCATGACATGTTCATGAGCGTTTCCATTGACATCTTCGAACTTGTCCCATTTAGGAGCCTTGTACCCAACAGGGTTAGGCATGAGATAGATCTCTCGTGGGATAGGCGGATCGTTGTCCAGCTTCGGGATGATGGTATCCGCGAATGATTGGTGAGCCAGAATGGTGTCTATGCGCATTTGCAGAGACGTCATACACTCTGGAGTGTTTCCCTCGGTAGCAGGAGGAGGGGTTGCTGCAGGCGGAGGCGACACATATGCCGCAGGAGGATTGGGGACATATTGTGCGTTCACATTTCCCCAGATTGCCGTTGGAGGAGGCAAGGGATACTGCGAGGCCGGGTTAGGTACCAAAGCCGGAGGCTGAGGAGTATGAGCGGTGAGGGGCAACATTTGAGCTGTTGACCCTTGAATTGAGGGTAGCTGTGTAGTCGCCGGTGGAGTTTGCAGATTAGGGTTGGGTGGTGTGGTTGACACTCCCAGTCCTTGAGTGGTAGAGGCTCCTCCTCCCTGAGAGACGGCGGTGACTGGTGCACGGTTTGGAGCAAGAGTCCCCAAGACAGCCATGATCTGTTCTAGCTGCGCAAATTGAGCTTTGAGAGCCTTCCCCTGACTCTGGATGGTGGCGTCCAAAGCCTCTAGCGTCGGAGCTTCACCGGTAGTCGTAGGATTGCGGCGGATCTCCTCTCCCGAGGCAGCTTCGGTGGAAGGCGATCTGTTACTGATATCATCCTCCTGAGACATGGTTGCTTATAACGGTAAGTTCACGTCGGGTTCACCAAAATGTGCACAAGAGATTCCGGCGGGGAGAACTCCGTGTACACCGTAAGTAGAGGATCGGAAATGGCACAGGAAGAGTTGGGTTGTGTGTAGGGAGAGAGTAAGGCAGTAGCAATGTCTGAGAGAGAGACAGGGGTTTGGCAGAGCTTCCGCGTATAGCTAGTGTGTTCTCCCTTTGTATGGAAAGGCTAACGTCCTATATATAACGGGGAATGTGACCGTTTCAGTGTGGTTAATGCGCCCATCAATGGCGGCTTAATTAGCTTAACCACAACGGCACGTTCGTCCGCGTATATAGGGACCATTACAGCACGTTATGCGCGAATACCGGAACCGTTATGGGGTTGACCGGGTTTGACCAGATTGACCGGGTTTATGGAGCTCGTGCCATAAATCTCTCAAAAGCAGTTACTAAAGGTCGCGCGCGGGCTTGGCTCGCACGCGACAGGACTTACTCTAGCCTCCAAACCACTAAGTCCCTACAATTCCCGTGCAGTGGTATGCGAGGGCCCTGTCTCGTAGCCCCCACATGGATCAGTGCGGCTGGTGATCCAGTGTGTGTGGAGCACAATATGGTGTGCTAGATGGTTGCCACATGGCCAAGATCTGTCAGTTCAGAAAGCACTATCTACAAGCCTTGATCCCAAAAGTTAAACAGGTACGAAGACCTACTGATTTGCGCCCAATTAGTCTTTGTTCTGTTGTGTATAAAGTGGTTACAAAAACTATGGCAAATAGATTGAAGCTAATCCTACCGGATATCATATCTATTTATCAAAGTGCTTTTGTACCTGGCCGGCTTATCACAGATAATGTTTTATTGGCCTACGAGCTACTCCATACTATGAAATACCGGAAAAAAGACAAAGTTGGTTGTTTTGCCTTAAAGATAGATATGTCAAAGGCGTACGATCGTGTAGAATGGTCTTTTATACGAGCTTGCATGGAGAAGTACGGTTTTGGGGCAAGTTGGATTGACTTAGTGATGGATTGTATTTCGACTTCGTGTTTTAGTTTCGCTTATGAAGGAAAGAGTTGTGGAGAAGTCTTACCTCAGCGTGGGCTCCGTCAAGGGTGCCCATTGTCACCTTATCTGTTTCTGCTTTGCGGTGACGCTTCCAGCAGGTCCCTTACGGCAGCTAGAAGGGATGGTCTCCTGTCTGGTGTATCTGCTTCCAGGAATGGTCCGACAATCACACACCTTTTCTTTGCGGACGATAGTATACTATTCTCTAAAGCTACAGAAGATGAGATGGAGGTGATCTTACAATTATTACAAATGTATGAAAAGGCCTCAGGCCAAAAAATAAACCTAGAAAAAAGCGCAGTTGTGTTCTCGGCAAATCTGGAGCAGCAGCATCAACTATATCTCATCAGTTTTCTCGGTGTAAATTTGGTTGAGTCTCACGATCGGTATCTGGGACTTCCTACCTCAATAGGAAAGAACAAAAATCTGGACTTCAGTTTTGTCAATGAAAAAGGAGAAGACAAGTTGAAAGCTTGGAAGAGGAACTCACTATCTTTTGCTGGAAGAGAGACTTTGATAAAGGCAGTGGCACAGGCTGTCCCAACGTACACAATGAGCTGCTTTAAGCTCCCTGTTTCAATCTGTAAAAATATCGAAGCTATGAGTAGAAGATTTTTCTGGGGACAAGAAGACAATAGTTCAGGAATTACCTGCGTGGCCTGGGACACCATGAAGAAGAGTAAGAATTGTGGTGGTCTGAAATTTAAAGATTTACAAGCTTTCAATCAAGCTATGTTAGGGAAGCAATTCTGGCGAATAGTCCAAAAGCCAGAATCACTTCTTAGTGAAGTATTGTTGAAAAAATATTGTTCACAGAAAAGCATCTGGAAAACAAGTCCCTCATCACAGTGCTCATACACCTGGAGGAGTATAATGTCTAGTAGAGATATCATTTTGGCAGGGTCTCGATGGAGAATCGGAGATGGGAGCAGGGTTAATGCCTTTACTGATAGATGGCTGCCAAAGGAAGCCCCCTTTAAACCCATCACCATCGCCCCGAATCAACAATCGATTATGGTATGTGATTTAATTGACCATTCAACAGGGACCTGGGATCTGCAAAAATTACAGTCCCTGTTCTGGCCAGTAGATGTGGAAGATATTATTCGGATACCTCTTGCAAAAACAGACACAAGCGACAGTTTAATGTGGGTTTATACAGACACAGGAGATTATAGCGTTAAAACAGGCTATCAAGTTTCAATAAAGCTCCTTGATACTCAAACTCACAACAACAGGAGCTCAGTTTTACCAGAGGAGGGTTAGCTATCGAAACTGTGGAATTTAAAAATCCCTCGGAGACATATTTATCCAGTTTGGAGAGGATGGAGGAGATCCCTTCCCACAAAGTTAAATTTGTTAAAAAGGAAAGTTGAAGTTCCATCTTTGTGCCCTCTCTGTTACAAAGAAGAGGAAGATGAATCTCATCTCTTTCTTCGCTGTTCAATTGCTTCCAAGATCTGGAAACAGGTCTTTCCTCAGCATCAAGAGCCTCATCGGTTGACCACTTTCACAGATTGGATCGAGTATCAATTCAAAACAGTGAAGAATGAGAAAACTCTAAATTTAATTGCTATGTGTATCTCAGGTTTGTGGGCTAACAGAAACCATAATATCTTCAATCAAAAAGAAGCAAAGGCCGAAGACATACTCAGATCCATATCAGAGAAACTCAACAGCTTTGAAGCATGCAGATCCAACCGGATCCCGGCGTCTATACCGCCGGCTCAGACCTGGCGACCACCGGAGAAGGGTGTGGTCAAGCTGAATGTTGAAGGAGCGTGGGATCCAAAAACATCAGTTGCCGGCGCCGGAGGAGTCATCAGAGACGAGTACGGCAAATACATCGGAGGTTTTGCCAAACCAGTGGCGTTCGGAACAAAACCCAGATCAGCAGAAGGGCAAGCCATCCGAGAAGGGCTGAGGTTTGCTCAGAAGCTTGGTTGCAGCAAAATAGAAGTGGAGACCGATGCACTCTCCATTGTCACAGAAATGAAAATGGTCAGGTTAGGAAAGGGTCAGAGCTCTTCGGAAATTGGAACGGTGATAAATGAAGCGGTGGAGATATCTAGAGGCTTCATCAGCTTCCAGATAAAATTGAGTGGACGAAAATCCAACCGTCTGGCCCATCTACATGCGAAGAAAAGCTTAAAGTCACGGGCCGCGCAAGAGTGGATCAGCAATGAGCCCCATTGGGCATCAAAAACGTTACAATGTGATGTAAAGGGCCTCTCCAGCCCAGCTGGTTTTGAGTAATTTTAATTAAAAGTTTTTTCCTCAAAAAAAAAAAAAAAAAAAAAAAAAAAAAAAAAAAAAAAAAACTTTGAAGCAGAAATGTTACATAGTGTTGGACTTTGACAAAGTGGATGCTAAGACAAGATTCATATATCTCGAAAGGTCTACTGAAATGTAGAGATATCATTGAAAAGATGGTTATCAAAGTTGTAGGAAAGGTGATAAAATTAATATTTGACTTGACCCTTGGGTTCCAAATTTGGAAGCCAATATACCAAAACCACCTGATGACTTGGAAAGAGCACCAAAATTTGTTTGTGAGCTCATCAATTGGGAACAAAGAACTTGGAAGCAGGATTTATTAGAAAGATGGTTCACTATTGAAGAAAAAAGCTGGATTGAGAAAATTACTATCCCCCTGAGACAAACTGAAGATCAATGGGTCTGCTTGAACACCAAGGATGGTGAAACCACTGCTAAACATGTCTACGAGAACCTGATGAAGAACAAAGGTAATTTTAATGAAGAGAAAAAAGATATGTGGAGATGCATTTGGAAACTGAAAACCCATAATAGAATCAAAATATTCTTGTGGAGAATGGGATCTAGCTCCTTACCCACTAGAGATAACACTAATAGCAGAATGAACATTGGTAATGATCTTTGACCAGCATGATATATACAAAAAGAAGATGTGCTACATGCTCTATTCCATTGCAATCTTCCAAGAGCTTTTTGGTTCATGTTCTTGGGTGTTAGAACTCATGTGCTGGCAAATTTAAATTTGAAAGAGTGGCTGATTTTGTTCTTCAGATATTTAAAGAACGAATACAGGAATGGTTTCAAAGTTGATATTATGGCTGCAGTGCTATTACAAATGTTTTGGAAACACAGAAACAAGACTTGGTTGAACCCAGGGAGACTAGAGATAGAAATTATGTGGAAAGAGCTAAATTGAAGATCATTGATGAATATAAAGAACAGTGCAACAGAATGGAGGAGAAAGCAGAAGATATGGAGAGCAACCATGAGGTCAGAACTGCAGAAAAATGGACCCCTCCACAAACAGGAGTGTATAAGGTGAATTGTGATGCAAGTTTGAAGAATAAAAAGGTCGGTTTGGGAGTTTGCATTAGAAATTATGAAGGGAAAGTGTTCAACACTATGGTGAATGCTATGGTGGAAGAAAATGTCCATGAAAGCTGAATTCAAAGCTGTGGGTGTGGAAGCTGGCATTAACTTGAAGATTCAAAAGATATGCCTAGAACCTGACTCCCTTATGGTGACAATGGCGTGCAAAAACCCAGAAAAGGCCAGTTGAAGATGGAAGACCAGAGCCAAAAGCTTAAATGGAGTTCTTAGAAAAAATGGTTGGTCTATTTCTTATGTTAATAGAAGTGGTAACATGGTAGCTCACCACATAGCTAACTGGGCTAGAATTACGGGTAGTATTGGGGTAGTTAGTTCAGAAGATATGCCTGTGGAGGTGTGTAATGCTTTGATGTTGGACCTTCCCGGTCTTTCTTCTTAATAAAATTTCATCCGTTCTATCAAAAAAAAAACTCTCACCTTCTGTTAGTTGTTTTTTTTTTTTTTTTTTTCATTTAATGTACTGACTTTGTTGATTTTGCAGGTAATGTGTAGGAGAAGAACCTGTAATTATGAAGTTGGTGATGAAGGTGGTGGTGATGAACTTGGTGTAAAGCAGGTTATGGATTCCCAGAATTTGGTGATGAAGCTACTGCACAATCTAGAGCTACACCATCATCTTCCTCCTCCCATTATGTTGTTTTTTTTTGAGATTCTGTTTTGGACACTTCTTCATGAAGTTCTTGATGTTCTTCATGAAGAAGACTGCATATTATGTGTTGTTTTTGTTTGAAGTGAAGTGTATTTATAAGTGTTGTAAAAGGACAGTGAAGAAAGTCCAAAAATTTTGTACCAAAAAAAGAAAGTCCAAAAATTCAAATTTAGTTGTTTTAATTTTTGGCCTAATTATTTGGAGGAAACTCTTAAAATTTTAGGCACAAAAGTTAACTGGCTAGTTAACATGGCTGATGTTGGCCCTGTTTGGATAACATGGTTGGACTTGTTTGGTTAACCAAATTAGGTGGGTGTTTGGATTCAAGAGTTTTTGTTTTGAAATTTTGAATTTTATGTGAGTAGAAAAATGAGTGGAATGTGGGTCCTACAAATTTGGGTTGATGATTTGGTTAACTTTTTATTGAGGTTAACCAAATTATGATATCCAAACAGGACCGTTAACTTCATTGTGCTTACATCACCTCCATTGAAGGGTAGATCATGTTTTTACCCATGAATTGATGGGTTTCCTGTTAACTTCATTGTGCTTACATCACCTCCATTGAAGGGTAGATCATGTTTTTACCCATGAATTGATGGGTTTCCTTATTCCTTGAGCTTTCTCCAAGGGGGAGAAAGTAAGGGAACAGGGTGGTAGACATAATGGCTGAGATAGGCTACGGGACTTTGTGTTTAAAAGACTTTGAACTGTTCAAAAGTACAAGTACAAGTACGAATATCAAAGTAAAATACTTCAAACTATCTCAAAGTACGAGAATTTTCATTTGCAAATCTAAGGCCATACAAAGAACCTGCTTGGTGAATTTCATTTGCAAATCTACGGAGTATGTTCTCAGCTCTTCACAAAAACCCATATTGCTTACCAAACCACTTCACTGCTAATCAGAATATCCCTCCAACGCTTGTGAGATGCAAATGCATTTCTTTCGGGTTTCAGAAAGCATGACAGAAATTCTAGAGAACTAAACGATGGAGACCGAAAAACCCCATCCAACCTGGGCAACCAGTTAGTTCACATAATCGTCACAATACTAGGGGCAACGTGGGAATACAAATTCTACTAACGTTGCAATGAGTATATCAAAGCGTTTAGAGACTCAGGAACACACATAATAAAACAGTTGCATCAGGAAGTCCAATCCTCTGTGCAGGCCTCCTTCTGAATGCCAAGCCTAGTAGAGGGTCGGTAACTGGAAAGGTTGGTAGCCACACCCCATTTCTCATTAAGCAAAAAACCCTTCATGTGCTTGAAATGACCCACTATTCCACCCCTCGCTCAATTAGTCACAAACCCCTACCAGAGTCTCTTTGTTCCAAAAATAATTTATTATGCCAGATGTTACCTATGTTATGTGCACGGCTTCCATCCTAAGTGGAATAAGATGAAATCTGTGCCAGTGAACAACCTCTATGCCAAGTGCAAAGTTGCTCACAATGATACCATGCATTACAGATTTCTTCTACTAAAAAGAAAGCTTGAAGAAATTGGAAATACCAGAGAAAATAATAAGATAACTAAGAGGCATGTTAACTTGTACCCAGCTTCAGAGCAAAACCAATTTCCTCCTGAGTGTTAAGGTTTAGCAAAAAATACACAAATTGAAACCACGTTGCAAAATGGCATACAAACAACAATTCAACGCCTAGTAGATATTCTATCGATCATCAATCCAGAACCAGCAACCTTGAGTACCTAGACAACATGCTAACAGGAAGTCACCCAAGATTCAGTCAGATAGTTTGAGTACCCAATAAAACAATGCAATAATACAACTTATAACACACTATGCTGACAAAATACAGGTAGCAAGCGACACAGAAGAATCGATCAGGAAGAGGGTAACATAATTTCTAGACTGACAGAACAAAACCAAATTTGACATGCCAAATCAAATGCCTGGCAACTAGAATGTTGGAACTTGTGCATCTGTTCAATGGGCATTAAGTGATTGGTAGAACCGCCTGTAATCTACAATGTTCAAGCTCTAAAGAACAATTAAATCACAATTGGCCTAGCAAGACACTCAAAAAGTCGACCGAGTACAGGAACTGTCCAATCTTGCAACGGGCAAGTCATGAGAGAACATTTAAATCATGACCTGCCCACACCAAATTGAAGAACGAATAGGCAGAGCAAGAATCATACATATAAAAAACTAAGTACTGAATAGCCACCAGATAAATCTCATTTGTCACACGTATATCACATGAAAAGATGATTAAATTTACTAGGAACAGAAGCCTTGAGCCTAATTTGAAACTCTTCTTTGAATAGAAGACAGACAAGTTGCTAAATACTAGGGGGATGTTTGAAGTGAATACAGAGAAACATGGGATCATCCTACTCAGTATCTAAAGGAACCGGGCTCATTAGAGGCACATCCAAAGCTCTTTGCCAATGTCACTTAGAGGTTTGAGCACCCATTAACAAGTGGGATTTAAAACAAATCTTCACTATCTAGATCAAATAACCAGGTCATCAAAAGCAATGTTGTCAGCCAGCACTACATAGGTATGTTCTCACCTAAAGAGATTATTAACCCACCTAACAAGTGTTGAAGCATAAGACAATTTGTTATTTCCTGAATAAAAACAATTCAATTAAACGTGAACTTGGTTTTCTTGTCACTTTAAGCCATCATAATTCAAATCACTGGCTTAGGGTAACTGATGAAATGCTTGAGTCAATCTTAGAGCAACAGCAAGTCATAATAGCATATAGATCAATTGAGAGAACAGGCACAAGTAGAAATAAACCATTTATTTTGCTAGAAGACCCTTTCGAACTCAATTGAATCAGGTATGACTAATCAGCTCCCGGACAAGGATACCAAAAGAGCTCGAAGGAAGAACTAACTATTCATTGGATCAGGTGACAGCATTCTAAAAGCTTGATTTGGTCCCCAAAAAACCCAAGCTATTAATATAAGAGAACATGTAATGTGACCCACAACAAATCAAACGTATTGCATTACGCAGCTTACTCTTCAAATTACACATAAGGTGCACATCTCAAACATGAAAAAACAAAAACACATCAGCAACTGCAGAAGCCAATTATGAAGTGCCGGAAATACATCAAGTATATATTTGTAGCCCAACAACAATAACCCATAAAACAACCCCATTTATAAAAATAGAATTTAATCATAGTATCATTAACAAAATAATGTCTCGCACTCCACAATTTCGTCTACCAGACAGTAGATAAATGTGCTTCAAAATGACAATGACTCCATCTGGGCTTACATACAAACTAAAAATAGACAAATGTGAGCATAAGCTAGTGAGTGAATCATAACAGGTAGTACCAGGAAAATATTTATGTGAAATCAGCAACTTACACAATTTATTGGCACATAATCTGATCTCCATTCCCATCCCTGGATGAACCACAATGTTGCAGTTTCTTCGTCTCCTTGCCAGAACTTTCTAATTCCAACATGTTTGCTTTCCTCTTTTTCTTCTTCTTCCCAAAACTCTTATTCTTCCTCTTGCTATCGCGAACTCTCCAAACATTCTTCTTCCTGAACAACAGTTTCTCGCATTTCCATGCCTCCCAGCTCGTGTCTATCACCGTTACTTCTGTGCGCGAAAAGCCAGAGAGATCAGAGGGAGGAGACTTATCGTTGTCTGCAACATCATCAACACTCACTCTGGAGGAACTACTAGTACCCATTCTTTTTCTATCATCACGATTCAACCGTGAGGTCACTGAATGGTGATTATTCCTTCTAGGACGATTTGAAATCTCAACTGACGGTGATTGAAGAAGGCAAATTCTAGGGTTTGGTTGTTTGCGACAGCCCTTTTTCTCTTTTTTTCTACGATTGGAGTCTTCCCCGATACAGAAAAGCTCGGCGAGAACATCGCTGACTACTCCGACCCACTCGTCGTCGTCTCCATTTTCTGGAAGAGAAGTCTGCGCTGTTTGGTTTCGATCAATTACTGGCTCGTTGATGGGCTCAGGTGGTGAGGTCGAATCCGATTTCGGAGCAATGTCGGCGCAGGATGACTCGGTATCGGGAGAATTGGAGAGAAGGGTGTTGGTGTGGTTGAGGAAGTGGTCGAGATCGAGGTCGGCGCCGGTGGGGAAGCCTTTGGACGATCGGAGACGGTCGAGCCACTTGGAGCCGGACTTGCCAGTGGATGTTGAACAGAACATGTTTTGTGGGAGATGGTTGGGTGATTTGGGGGAAGCAATTGTTCGCCCAGATGCCCAGATTGATGAGCGATAAATTTGAGCTGAAAGAGGAGATTGACGGGGTATCAGACAAATTCCCCACTTGGAAAAATTGGCTATATAACACATGTGGGAAAAGTCAGTAGAACCCACTCAGATAACTTTTGTCATTTTATGGGAGAGCACTAGGGGTGTAAGAAAAATCGAATAAACCGGTCAAACTGACCGAATCAAACCAAAATTCTTGGTTTTGGACGGTTATTTTGAATGTTCGGTTTATGAATGGTTTAAATTTTCACAAACCGATCTAATCGGTTCAGTTTTCGATTTGTAAAAATATCATACCGCACCAGACCGAACCAAACCGATATGTTCATTATTTACTTTTATTAAAATATATATAGCATGAAGTATATTAAATAATATAAGAACATAGAATACAAGTAGATAGATTCAATTAAAATCATCATATTAATCTTAATCTTTTCCATTTCTCTTACGTTCCATCATAAGCTATAGTCGCGCAATTTTTTTTTACGTCTATTTAATCCGTTTTTTCATTAAATTTAAAATTCATTGACAATGCAGTATTATAATAACTGAGCTATTACAACATATTTGCAATCACCGAAGCTTAAAAAAAGATACATAATTTGTGATACATAAGCAATCGACACAAGCACACCTTAAGACGATCGTTTCACCTTAAAAAAAATAACAAGCATTGCGAAAAAGTAACGCAAATGCAAGAACGGTGAAGCATTTTTGTGCTATCCTTTAACTCTTTAACATTTCTTCATTTTCATATTTCATTTGTCTCGTTGTTGCAATAATTGTAGACCATCCTTACATTGTTTCCTCGCAAAATTATGGAGGTTCTTCATTGGCCCATACAAAGTAGCCGTATTGAGACCTCTGAGGTAGTGGCCACCGGAAGAAATCTCTACATGGGTTCTTTATTTAAGGACCTATTGTTCTCATCACTCGTAACCTTCCACAGTTACAATATATTAGTCGAGACTCGATGTTACGACGGAATTGGTGGGAGTAGTAGTTGAAGAAGGTATGTGACATGGTGTTAATGCGAAGTTGGGGATATCTGGAGGGAGATAAAATGATGGAAATGATGTGTAAATGACAGATCTGATTGTGCAAGAGTGGGTTGGTGTATAAGTAGAAGAAGTGAATGGGTGGTTGGTTTTTGGAAATAAATGGCGAGTAAATTGTCCATAATGACAGGTTTAACTATTCTGAAACCAAAGAGCAAGTCTGAGCTGAGTAAATTAGGGAAGGAAGCAATGAATGTGATTAGAAGTGATAAACTGACATGACAAAATAACAAAAAAAAAGTATAAAGCCAATAAACATTAATTATAAATAGGCAGATGACATTGTCAAACATCTGAACAAAAATAATACAAGTTAATATTTTGAAATCACAACCAACATTACAACCACAATAACATTCACCACCTACATTATCCAACAGAAGCCGGTCAATTATTTTAAAAAAACATAAAACCACGGAGAGATCAGAATGGACCGCCCTGCTCAAAGCTAATGACCCTCATAAGCTGAAAAGACCATAGGTATCTTCTTGTTCTTCTTGACGAAAACCTCCTCATTATTTCCCTGAGCTTTGAAGTTGTTCATATCTTCAAGAAGGACTTCCCTGAGGTCGTTGTAAGTGGAACGACCAATGAAATTGGCAACCCATATCCTAATGAAATCTTCATTAATCCTTATCTTCCTTTCAGGTTTGGGGAGTGGGGTCAGCTCTCTCAGATGTGCAATGTAAAAGCACACAAATGCTCTACAATCATAGCTGGACAAAGCAGAAGATATTACTGAACATATGGATAGAAGCTTAAATATGAAAGAATGAAACATAAGAGTGCAAACATTACTTGTTAACTTGTCTTGGAATGTCATTGGACTGACATTGTTTTTTCCATGGGAGAAGCTGCCACCTTAGGTGATCCATGAGCATGCATGATGGGTAGAGAAGCTGCAACCTTGGATGATGCATGATCAGGCCTGATTGGAGCTGAAGATACTTGAACTGGAGACTTAAAAAAATGCAATAATGTGGTAAGCAGATGTAAGAACTAATTAAAAGAATTCACCTATAAGATTCTTAGGTGGAATCTTCCTGCCTCTGGCATAGTATTTTCGTAATCAAGTATGGTATTATATCAAGCCAGAAGTTCTAAATGGAACCGATACTACGCCATATGAGAAAGGTAGTTAGTTCAGGAAAGAGGTATTCGTTCCCTCCTCTTTAGGAGTGGGCATCCCTCCCAAATAAACTACCCACCTCTGGAGGCTTGTTGGATGCAGCCTACACTCACATAACCAAACAGATAGAATAGATAAGCAGATTGTACAAGATATAAACATAATAGACAGAACAATGTGTAATAGAGATTGCAAACAATTCAAGAACTTTGTAAACCCTAGCTCGGTGCTTTAGGATGAAAGTTTGTAATGTAAGTAAAATAGCAGGATCTAAATACTCTAGAAGGGGGGAGTTGAATAGAGTATGCTAACTTTTGCTAAAACAAGTTTTAAAACTTGAGTAGAGTATTCAGTAGATATATCAAAGCTTTGAGAAAGATTTGAGAAACTAGAGATATTACAACTAGCCTGATGAATAGTGGTAAAAGTGGGACCAAAAAGAAAGAGAGAAAATAGAGGAAGCAATAGAAGTGTACCATTCAGGTTGGATTTCAGCACACCATTTATTATTTACTAAAATATTTCACCGTACTCTGACACTCAAATTCATTGTGTTTCATTTGTCATATTTGGTACACCACTATTATAGATTTATATAATAATGGATTTCAGCAAACCATTATTATGTACTACTTCTATAATAATTTTTCATTTGTCCTACATTTGGCAATGTCCTCCTCACAGTTTTCTTACCTACACATGGTAGTTTATAATTATGAGTTGTCCCTTGCTTGCGACAAAATTCCAATGGATAACTAAGATTTATATCATTTATCTCCACACTCCAACATTGAGACCTCAACGCCACCAAACATACTACTGGAAACTGCCGACAAGCCTTCTCCAACTAAAGAGGGGACTACAGCTACACTGCAGACTGGAAACCAACCTCAGTCACCCCTTGCAATTCCAAGCAACATCAGAAGCTCAACAAGCACTACAAAAAATCGGTTTATTATGACGAGTAAACTCGTCGTTAAAACCCGAAATTTCGTCGTTAGAATGAAAAGACGACGAGAAAAGTTCGTCCAAAGTGCGTTGGAATAGCCCCGTCGTTAGTTCGACAGGGCGACAACTTATCCCACTGGTCGGTAAAAGTTTTTTACCGACCACTTCTGCCGACTATATCTTTTCGTCGTTGATATTTTGCCGACGACTTACCGACCATAATAGTATGTGGTCAAACCTTTTGACGACGAATATTTCGACCAAATTATTTAGTCGTTAATCTTTTCCCGACCACATGCCGACTATTTACTCTTTTAAAAAAACTAATGCCGACGAACTTATCGACTATTTATTCCTTTCGTAGGTATAATGCAGACGACTTTACTCGTCGTTGTTAACTTTTATTCGTTTGTGTCTTTTTTTTTAAAATTTCATTTTCACGACCAGTTTAATCGTCGTAATATGTATTTGTCGACAGACTTCCTGGTCGTCCTTTTATTTTGGTGTTCCTCATAGACGACTACCGACGTAGTCGCCTATCTCACAAATTTCTTGAATATGCTCATATAATATAACAAAAAAACTAGTAGCCAGGTGATCATTTTTGATCACCCATGCATAAACATACAACACCAGCAATTGCAAAATACTAGTTTTCAATCGAAGCATAATCCAACCAAACTTACACCAACGTACAGTTACAAGAATTCAATTGTTCGAAACAAGCCACAATAACCCGGCCATATACACATCCACACACAACTTCCTCCAAACATTAATTACAATGCATGTACACAACAATTCCTCCAATTCAAAACATTGTTCAGATTTCTTTAACCCTTGTACCTCAGAATGATGGCGGAGAAGTGTTCATTGGTTGGCGCATTGAAGACGGGATGAGCATATGGATGTGCTGCTGCTGCTGCTGCTGGCGGAGCTGTAATTGACGTCATTTCTGTGATTTCAAACAAAGCAGAAGAAAATAAATAACAGTTCATGAAAAAAAATAAAAATAACAGTTCATGAAAATTGAACACGACGAGGGGAACAAGACTAAAAAGCTGCTGTTTGTATGCATGACATACAAAAGTTCGCAGGCCCAAAAGCAGATAAAGTATCGAAGCGAAGTATCCAACAACTGAAACTGTGCACATACCCGCCACTACCTCATCATGAATGAACTTAATGCATGCCTCTTAAATGAACATTATAACAACCACCAACCAGTAATAACCATGCATATATGCACCCACAAACACTGAATTGCAACTGTTCGAATTCCCAAAATTAATGATAGGTTAATGGACCTGCCCTCCCTATTTAATTTTTAACCTCCATTTCATTCTCAGACATAGCAAATCCCCTCCCCGGAATCTTCTTACCATGGAACCCATTCGCAAATGCCTACGCGAAGAGGAGGAGGTCACCTGTCCTTTCACAGGACTGCCAGGGTTATATGTGGATGTTCCAATAATCATCTCAGATGATGATTCAAGCAGTGACAACGAGTCTGCTGTCGGGTTATTTAAGAAGAAGAGATATAGGCTTGAGGAAGGCCCGCTGATGAGATATGCAAGAAGATACGAGATACTGCGGAAGATGAAGAAGAGATACACATGAGAGGGGGGGGGCTTCCGGGGCAAATCGTGAGACCCCCGGAAGATGAACAACTGAAGGACGACAATGCGGAGCCATCAAACCCCAAGCTCCGGCACTAGACAGACTTTTATTTTCTGTTCTTATTGTTGTTTTATTTTATGTTATTTTCCTGAACTTTTTTTTTTTTTTTTTTTATTTTGTCCTGAAGACACAACTACTTAAATTCTCACAATTACTCAACTGTTGCAACCACGGAAATAGATATCGATCAGTCAACTGGTGGAGTTGCATGTTCCACGCGTAATCGACAAGAACACACAGCGGTAAGTAACAAAGCTGTCCAAGTAAACGAGACGCGAAGAGTTATTTCACCCGGTAAAACGAAACGCAATAAGCCTAGAGCCATGGTATACTTTAAAACTGAGTTTCGTAAAAATGAATTTGGAGGTCACATTATCAACTAACTTAATTAGTTTCACATATCTAGGACGTACTGGGAGACATCACTTTCAACTATATCCAAATTAAAAGTGCCACAAACTTCATGCATACACGAAAACAACTAAAATGTAATTTATCTACACATCATACTCAACATGTCATTTATTCACATACTGAAATGAAAATTGACATTTAAATTACCTTAAAAATCCTCCGAAGATGATGATGAATGATGCCTGCTTGACGCCTTCTCGACCATCAGCTGGTAGGACATCAAGGACTCCATGTTCTTAAGCCGTTCTTCCATTCCGGTCATAAGGTTGACATATTCATTTTCCCTTATGACAGCTTCTTCATCATTTTTCTCGACTTCTTTGCCTTTTACTCAGCCTCCCCTGCTCTTCTACTGGCCTCCTCGGCGCCTTTCTCTGCAACCTGTGCCCTAAGCTCAGCAGCTTCAGTCATCCTTTGTGCTTCAGCAACCCTGGACTCATTAGCCTCTATGCCTTCTTGAAACTTGAATGTAGTCCTCGGGAGCTGACCAGCACCATATCCCGCTACAAATCCACTCCTGCCCCCAATAACCATGTCCACTATCTTATCTTCGGTCAGCAACCTCTCCGTATCATTATCCCGCATATCCACCATCCTTCTGTGTAGTTTAAACAAAGCATAAAATCTTAACACCATAGCATGTAAAATAATACATGGCGAGGGAATTACGAAACTAACGTGCTTCTCCTCCGCATCCGCACTTATCCATGTCCCTAAGTTCTTCCTGGTGTGTCTTGTTTTGTAGTTGTCTATGAGGGAGGGGTTCTCCTGCACAAGATAATATTCCAAATAAATAATTCATACGGAAATAAGTTCTAGCTGTGAAACTTATAAACTGATGTGAAAGAGCGGATGACATGGAACTTACCATCTCATATAAACGCTGGACAAAGGACTTTGAACCTGCGGTAAAAAGATTTTTGACTTTTGATCGGTCCAACTTAGCCCCGGCACTCCTACACTGCAATGACGTAATAGTGGACATGAAGTCAAAAGCGAACCTAAATTAGTTTGCTGCAATGAAAAAGCAGTCAATATTTTACCTTCCACCCATCTGTCTGAAAAAGTGCGCACACTTTTTCCCACTGCTTAATTTCTTCAGCAGGGGTGCGGAAGTTCTTAAAGTGTATGTGCCGCTTATTGCGTTACTCACTATAAGCTTCCTTCGCCATATAATTGATGGCCCGCAGATGGTTTTTCTGTTGAAGTCGATGTTTTACAGACTGTGCATACGACAAGATATGTGGTCATAAGTACACATTCACAGAAAGTAATTGCAAGAAAAATATGTTCACATGTATTTTACGTCACTTACTTGAACATGATCATATATGGGTTTCAGGTCAACCTTGTCCATATCTTTCCAGCTAGACTTGTCCAGTGGTGCATTCTTCCGCACTGCTATACCCACCTCTGCAGTGACCTCCTTCGCATTTTCGCCAACTGGCTTCTTCTTGCCAAGAGGGATGTTCACAGATAACTTCTCTACCTCGCCCAATTTCTTCCTTGTTGAAAGGCCACGGGTCACGCCTCTTCCTCTTCTGCTTGAAGGCGGACCTGCCACAATATAATTAATTACTAATTAGTTATATTAGGATCATAAAAGTTATATATTAGTTGGGTTAAGAGAATGAGATACGTACTTGATGTAGGTGGCCCCCCTGCATCATTCTATGTAGGGGCGGATTGAGCCACCGACATAAAGGGGGCCTGGGGGACGAGGGGGACCCAACTTGTTGAAGCCGCTGCGATCTCGTAGGTGTTGTAGCCTGGGACGTCACATTCTGCAAGAAAACATTCAAACCTCTGAGCTGAAGCAATAAATAAATAAAAAAAAAGACGAACAAAAAACAAAAAAAAACATGTTAACTATATAAGTACTGACATCAGCAACCATTTCACCGACATTCAGCTCTCCCATTGTCATGTCAACAGTCTTGCGGCCCCTAGTCAATGGCGGTGACCGTCCATCAATTTCCTTTGATTCCTCATCGGCCTGCAGTAAGACATAGACCTACCGAGATCATGTACGGCAATCAACAATCTTCAAATTCAGTAATCATTCCCAAATACCCACCTCGTCGACCAAACTGTACGAGTCTTTTCTGTGCTTCCTTTTCAATCCTCTTGATCCCATTGCAACTGCGAATGAGAACATGAATCACTAGCTAGGTAAAAGCACCAACAAAGAAAAACTAGCAAACCAAATACAAGTACAATATAAGCAGAAATGGATATAATGTTACCATCCGGTTGAAAAAGCCTTTCAACAGATCTTCTTATCAACTAGGAATCAAAAGGAAACATGTCATAAAACAAGTGAGCAAAACCATCGGTCGCATTTAAAAGAAGGGTAAAAGACATTTTGCACCCTCCAAGTATGGACAAAAGACATTTTACCCCCTGATTTATGGAAAAATACATTTTTAACCCCTGTCAGAGTTAAAAATTAACGGTTGACTGACGGAAGCGTGAAAGACAAAAATACCCCTAAAAGGTTAAAAATTACCCACTATAAATGCCTTTCCTCCTCCTTTCTTAACCCTACCCATTATTTTCTCAACCTCTCTTTCTCTCTCTCTCATTTTCTCCAACCTTATCTTCAACAAAACACAGCCACCAATTGTTCCCTCCACCATTCCAGATCAAGAGCTCCCTTCCAGATGGTTTGATAAGAGATGTTATTATCTTCATCAAAACACAGTCACCAATTGTCTTCAAGATCTCTCTCGCTTCCTTCCCTCTCTCTCACAGTTCCAGATCTGGCGACGGTGGCGGTGAGGTCGCGTTCGTCGAACGAACGACCAGGCGATGGTGACGCGGTGTCCGTCCGTCCGAACGAACGGCATGGTGAGGTGGCGCCCGTCCGAACGAACGGCGGTGCAAAGCGGTGGCCTCCGAAACCAGCGACGGTGGTCTTCGTCTCTCTCTCTCGGTGGCTCTGGTGAAGCCTGAATTCATTCTCGGGGCAAGAGTATTAGGGTAGCGTTTTCTCTCGGACGACGACGACCGGGCGAAGCGGACGACAACGACCGTTCCAGATCTTGAAGATGGGTTTGTCTCTCTCTCTCCCTCCTTTCGTCTCTTGTTGTTCCCTCAATTGAAACAGTTGTAAATTCCCTTGATTTCAACTTCTTCGAGGAGGAATTCCAAGTCCAGATTATTGGAGGAATTCCTTTGATTGCAGTCCCATTTCTCTTCGTTACTGGGTTTTCTCGAACATGAATTGGGGTTTTTTGGTCAGGAACAAATCAGAGAGAGGTGGTAGTGGTGGGTTTCAATTGGGGTCGGTGTTATTGGAGGATTACGTTTTCATGACAATTGAGCATAAGGGTTTTATTTTATGATATTTCCTATCAAATTTGGTAAAGTTTGATATGATTCTCAAAGCTGTTGGGGTCACCTAAATCAGAGTCCCCATGGATAAAGGAGGCAGCAGCAACTTTTTGATTTCTGCTATGATGTCTTATGCTTTTTTCTTCTTTAAATATGTGAAGTTACGATATTTTTTGTTTTTATTTGGTCCAATTTCTTGGTATAAATAGATCTAGTATATGAATTTTTTCTGGTTTTGGTTGCTGTTTCTAGATGTTGTTTGTGGTGATTCTGTTTGATTTATCCAAAATTGTTCATGTTTTAGATTGATGGTTCTGAATGTTGTTGTTGGTGGTGGTGGAGATTTGGTAGTGGTGCTCAAGAACACCAAGAACATTGAAGAACACAATAACAAAAAAAAGTTGGTGTTTGTCCAAAATTTGTTAGGGTAAAATGGTCACAAAAAGTCATTTTGCACCCCTCAACTAACGGATTGTAACAGAAGGGTGGTATCGGTCCACCCTCAATCCGTTAACAAGGGTGCAAAATGTATTTTTCCATAAATCAGGGGGTAAAATGTCTTTTGTCCATAATTAGAGGGTACAAAATGTCTTTTACCCTTAAAAGAAATATCGAAAGCCATAATATAATCCATGACTGGTTCTTCATATCACACATATACCTCATTGTCAGATAGAATCTCCTCCGCCACTGCAGCCTTAGGCGTAGACCTATTTTGGGCTTGACCATTAACCCCCTCAAAATTCCTTCCTTTCCCACGGGGGGATTTGCGTTGCTGGATCACAGGTGGTAAAACCTATAAGGTTTGCACGTAAAGGTTACATTTCAAGCCTGAAAGAAAACAGGGACGGTGTAAATTGGTTCAAACATGATCTACATTACTTCTTTTTTTGAGGGAAACAGCTATGCCCGAGCTGAAGTAGATGGAGACCTCTTTTCAGCTGGTCCAGGAACCCCATGAACAGCTGCAACATTACCGCGCGGGGATTTATGGTGTTGATTGGCTGTTGGTAAAACCTACAGCATTTGCAAGAAAAATGATAAATTTCAAAAGTATTAGTAATAATGAACAAAACAGTAGCTGTAACTTGGTTCAAACATCATCTACATTATTTGAATGTTGGCCAGAAACTGCGACGTCCGTGCCCGTGCTGCAATAGACATAGCCCTCTTCACGGCTTTGTATGACCACCGCCAACAGTATTGTTTCCTTTCCCGTGCGGGGATTTAGCTTGCTGTTCCACAGGTGGTGGTATGACCTACAACGTTTGCACAAAAAACGTCAAATTTCAAGATTACTAAGAATATTAAAAAAACAATTATAGACCTGATCACCTTAATACTTGCGGTGGTTGCCGGATCCATGCCGGAACCGGCACTCTTCTGCTTCTTTGCATGATTCATAGCTGCCACAATAGACGATAGTACTATTAGATAGAAACTCATTCCCAAAGTGATTTAGTTTCCATTAGAATCAACCCAAGATTGAAATGCTATTTAAATGTATTAGCCTACTGTTACAACTACCCTCTTGGTTGACATTCAACTTCCTCGCAACATTCGATCTTTCAAGGTTTTTTGCTTTAGCCCATTCCATCAAATAACCGGTTTGTACATTGTACGCTTTATTCTAAATTACCAACAATTAGATGTGAGGAAGCAATGGAATTCCAGTAAGACAAAAATATCATCAGTTACACACCTGCGACGTAACCCTTCTACCACCAGCGTCAGCACTTCCATTTAGGCCATCGCTGCCCAAACTGGTCTCTATTTCCGACACAGCCTTCCGCGTTTGTACGCCTTCAGAAATATTGGAAGCGCTGCTCCTCAGCACATGCGATCTTGCAGGGACTAAGAATTACAAAACAGACTTGTAAGATTATAAGCACAACAGATACAATAAGGATGCATCAAACACAGACGAAGGGTCATACTAACCACGATGGCTGTCAGTGCCGTCGAGCTTGGCCAACCCTTCGTTGGATTGCCTTGGGCAATTTTCTGCATTAACCACGTTGTGAGATATACGTAAGAAACTTATAGCTACCGAAATATTTAAGTTACAAAAAGACTAACGTAAAGTGAAAATAAACACTACTCATTACATATAAATAAGCGTTCACGCTGACAGAACATAACATATCACCTCCATCTTCACCTTCTG
The DNA here is from genome assembly GCA_023055425.1 of Linanthus parryae. Taxonomy (NCBI): domain Eukaryota; kingdom Viridiplantae; phylum Streptophyta; class Magnoliopsida; order Ericales; family Polemoniaceae; genus Linanthus; species Linanthus parryae. The sequence goes on from JALGPY010000015.1 coordinate 2,840,435, forward strand.
CGCAACAGCATAACCACCAACAGAATGATTCTTTATGTCCTAGACATTCTGCGAGCTTGGAGAAACTTTTATCGAACCAGTTTCTGTAACTACACAAGAAAGGAAATATCTGCAGTATGAGTCGATAATATGTGAAGACATAAAAGTTGCAATAACGCAGGACAACTCTCACCATGATTTTCGGACGACGTAATGTCCTCCGCGACTTTTAGTGGACTGAGCCGGCCCGACCGTCTAATCTTTTTGGTCGTCGACATCATGTAATCTGCTTATTTACAGGATATAGAAAATGTCGATACAGGACCCTGTAATATGAACTGAGAATATTTGAATTACTTGCCATGTCAACAATTTACGTAATCCTCACCAAGTCATTCAAGCAAGTCGTCGTAATCCTCTACGTAAAAAAATAGCACGCAGGAAATGCAAACCTTCATGTACAACATATGATCTAAAACAAAACAACTTAAACAGATCATCATTCCAAATCACTAAGATTCGTATCGTAATCATCATCAGCGGTACGATCTTCGCTTCTGTAGTCAGTTTCATCCTCAGATGCATAATCCTCGCCAAGTGTTTCTTTTAATTTGTCAAAATAATTAGGGTCCACAGTAGGGGGATCCTGAACAATTTGAGTAGGCAAAAACTCATCTATGTTAACATCTACTTCAAACGCCTCACCGCTGTTCGATGACTGCTGATAAGCATCCTCAAATCGTATGTCTATATTTCCATCATTCACTTTTGGGACATGATAAGATCGAGCTTCTATCTTCTGCGCTATTCGCTAGTTCCTACCCGCAACAGTTTCTGGAGCATAGAAGGCTTGTCCAGCCTGGGTCGCAAAAATGTAAGGAACATCTTTATACCAAGTCCTTGAGACGTTTACAGAAGTAAAGTGGCCAACTTTATTAATGCCTTTCTTATCTCCTACATTAAACCAATCACACTTGAACACCATAACCCGGTTATGAGTTGGATATGTTAGTTCAAAGATGTCATTTACTGTACCATAACAATCAATTTCCTTGCCTAAATGTTCTGATAGCACAACAACTCCGGAATTCTGGGTTGTCTTATGTTCATCATTGGCACACGTGCGGAACCTTAGGCCATTCACAACACAAGCCTTATACCGGTGCACTTGCTTGCCAGCACCACAATCGATTGAATACAGTCCATCGGTTGCTTCTGCTAATTTGTCATGGCACTTTCGGGCCATATGAATGAACGGATGTATATTGAAGTTTTAATCAGAATTCAAATACGTATAACATGTTCATATTGAGGCCAAGAGAACGAAAAAACTACATGCCGTTTAAAGCACTAAGGAAACTCCCGCCGATGCATATGATCCCCACGTTCTTGGTCAGGTTAGAGCTCGTGCATTTCTTTACGGTGTTGTCTGGATTAAGAGTTATATCTAATAATTAAGCAAATTTTATAGTTGAACGACTCACATCAAATACGGCTCAACCTACGTACAGTTTTGTAAACTATACCAACTGATCTGCTCATATTCCTCTGCTGACAGCTCGTAAAAGGATGACCCCGTCAAAAGGTGAGCTGCACCATCGGATATGGACAGATTCGACATATCACTTGTGTTGACCTGCCCACCGTTTAGCTCAATCCTATTAAATCCCGTATCAACTCCGTGAAGATACATCGAGCAGAATGTGAGACATTCATTGTCGATGAAAGCTTCAATAATTAAACCCTCCGGCCTCGCTTTATTTCTTACATACAGCTTTAGCGTATGCAGAAATGTGTTTTAATAACCAATACGGACACAGTAAACATTACGTCTTTTCGAACATATTATATATATATTATAACTCATGTATTATACCAGCACCTAACCTTTCAATGGGATACATCCAGCGAAATTGAACCGGACCCCCGTATAGTGCTTCTCGCTGCAGATGAACCGGCAAGTGCATCATGATATCGAAGAAGGAAGGAGGAAATATTAACTCAAATTTACACAATATCAACGTTATGTATTCTTCTAAACTCTCGACAGTAAGAGTTCTTGAGGTCAGCTCCTTGAAAAACTCTCTCAGCTCAGTAATAGCAACGACAACTTCGCTGCTGAGGTGGCCACGTATTGCGAGTGGAAGCAGCTGTTGTAACAGTACATGGTAATCGTGGCTCTTCATTCCAACTAACTTGTTATCTTTGACACTTACACAAGCTGAAATATTTGACGCATACCCATCTGGAAACTTAATCGCTTTTAACCATTCACATAAACTTTTCTTACCGGCTGCGTCCAAGGTATATCGTGCCTCGGTAAGTTTCACTTTCTCCCCAACATTTTCTTCTTGAAGATGCAATTCCGGCCTAATTTTCATACGCTTTAAACCCTTCGTGCATTTGCATGATCTTTACTTTTTCCTTCAGTACCCATTATCGTCCCAACAAGACTCTCGCAAATGTTTTTCTCGATATGCATTACGTCCAGCCAGTGTCTTGTTTTAAGTTCATGCCAATAAGGTAGGTCGAAGAATATACCTTTTTTCTTCTTATTTAACTCTTTCGTGGGACTGTTCAAATTCCTTTTGCGATTTGCTTCCGTATTCCCCAATCTCAAATCTTTGGGAAGTTTCTCTAACTGCTTCAGAATGTCATCCCCGGTTAACTCCTTCGACTTTTTTTTCATTTCGCTCTTCCCAAACTTGGTACTAGTCCGCCACTTATGATTCGGCCCCAGGAACCTACTAGAACCCATATAAGCTTGCTTATTACTAAAATATAGCCTGATCGAATATGTGTCCTTGTTACAAGGTGGGCAAGCTAGTTTTCCTTTGGTGCTCCATCCCGACATCATTGCATAGGTGGGAAAATTGTTAATTGTCCCAAAAAGTGCAGCATGTAAGATGAATCGCTCACCAGTTGCTGCGTCATAGGTCTCGACACCTACTTCCCACATCTCTTTCAGCTCGTCAACCAAGGGACGCAAGTAGGTATCGATTGCGTTTCCCGGGGACGTTTGGCCACGTATCAGAAGTAGCATCATCAGAAAATCCTCATTAAGACATCCCTCAGGGGACATATTGTACTGCCGTGCAGCAACAGGCCACATACTTCAAGCACTATTCATCATGCCGAATGGATTAAGTCCATCAGTGGCTTGTCCCAAACGGACATTACGGGGATCCCTAGCAAACTACTCATGCGCTTGGTCAAACTCTTGCCACTTTTTTCATTGGCAGGATGAGTTATGACTGAGCCATTCTGGACATGCTCTTCCTTGTGCCATCTCATTGCCTTAGCGGTTGTTTTTGACATGAAAAACTTTTGCAGCCTCGGTTTAATTGGAAAGTATCTTAGAACATGTCTAGGAACTCTTTTTCCCTTTTGTGGTACTGGGCTTATATCTAGTCTCACCATAATAAGGGTTTGGACAGTAGTCTAGGTGTTCGTTTTCTTTCCAATATAATGTGCAGTGTTTAAGGCACGCATGGATGTTGATGTATCCTAGCCTTAGTCCACGCAACACTGTCTTTACTTCATAAAATCACTTAGGTATTGAGTGACCAGGAGGTACTAACTCTCTAATAAAATCCAACAACAAGTTTACAAATTTGTTACTCCATTTTCAAATTGTCTTAATATGAAGGAGCCTGACGATGAGTGACAACTTAGAGAATGTTTGACACACAGGGTATGCTTCACATTGCGCATCCTTCATCAACCTGTCGAATTCATGGCCCCCCCACCATCGGGATGGTACGGAACCGGGCGAGGGAAGTTTTCCCTCCTGTAAGTCCCTGATAAACCCCTCCATGTCATCACCTATTTCTGCAATGTCATCATCCCCACTACCAGCGGTATCATAATCTATACTAACACTTTCCTCCCCATGGTAGATCCATACTGTGTAGTCCTTTTGTATACCGTTCAGATGCAGATGCTCTTTAACTTGCTCAACACTTTCATAAACTACATTAACACAACTACAACAAGGACACGTGCCCTATTAGAACTATCAGTATGCAATCTAGCAACCTCTATAAACCCAAAAACTCCTTTAGTATATTCAGGATAAAACTTATCAGTCAGCGACATCCACCCACGATCCATTGAGCCTACACAATTAAGAGTAGACAACGATATTGCCCTACAACAACCTATCCTAAACAAGACATGTAGACAACACGTACATGTAGGAACATGCATAGTCACATCGTCAAAAGTCCAGAGAAGAACACAGAAAAGGTGCAACTCACGATATCACACAATCGCGCGAACTGAACAACGGCCAAGTGTAACTTTCGTTCGATTGAATGTAGATCCATATCATCACGACCTCTTCAGTAAGCATGAAGAGACTCACATCTGTATTCGGAGCCAAGTAATGCGTATTACACAGGCTGCAAAAGGATTTTTGCCCCGCGTTGCGTATAACATTGTCTCACCATCAACCAGTGCCATCGATAGAGCCACATCATCACGCTCCCTTAAAGTGCTCATGAAAACCAAATAAGAGATGAACACCAAATAAGAGTGCAAATTCAATTATTAGTTAAGAATGGCATAATATCAAAAAGTACACGTTAAAACATGTTACCAACCCCACATCAGTATGTAAATAAATGATAACTCTCTTTTAGGAGTTATTATTATACTTTCTTATTACTTGTATTAGTCTTATTTCACATGATTTATATGTTATATTTGCACAAATATGTGAACTTGACTATTTCTAAGCCTAAGATTGAAAAGTTGTGTTTCTAGCTTATTTGCGCATGTTTTCTCTCATATTTGCTATGATAATTGCACGGGTTGTTTAGTGTTGTGTATCTCAAGTAAAATAGGTGCAATGGACCTTATGAGAGGCTTGGATATGCTTTGAATGGAGCTAGATGAAGAGGAGAAAAGGAGACGCACAAACGAAGCAAAGTTGGAAAAGTCACACAGGACCAGCCTGCACTCTTTTCGATGCCCAGAAAAATCTACAAAGAATTTTGAAGCAAGGCTTTCGGCATTGGAAAGTATACATCCGTAGATTTCCAACGATATGTGGTAGGCTGGAAGACGAGTTCGTATGAGGGAGATACAGCCCGCGCAAAATCAGAAAATAATTCTGTCCGGGAATGACAAAGTAGAGGGGCTGAAGTGAAATTTCGGCTAGTTTTCATTAAAAAGCGTGCCCAGCTGGTTAAAAACGGGGGAGACGACCTAAGAAAGGGGTATTCACGTACGGGAGCCATTGGAGAGAACCTAGGAGCTTGGGGATTGCACGGATTCGCCAAAGCTTTGGCGATTTCATCGTTTGATTCTTCTCTTACCCTCTCTTTATCATTCTATGGAGAATACTTGTGATTTTGGCATAACAATGAGTAGCTAATTTCTTTGTTAGGCTCTATGGAGAGCCTAGGGTTATGACTTAGACTTATTTTCCGAATTTTGTTGATTGATTCATGCGTTTGATCCAATTAATGTTTATTATTCTTCATCTTGTATTGTGAATCCGTAAGCTAAGGCTATTGACACGTGTTAGTGATGAATGGAATGTCAATGTTAGATGAAGATGATGAACTAGTTGAATTCATAGCTTAATGTTACAAACTAATTGATTAGAAACCATGATCTAGGTTTAATTCTTAGCAACAAGGGAGTCGCGAACCGGAGTTGTTAGTGAACTAGGTGGGTGCTCGACAGAGACTTAACCCGGTTACGAATAAGATTATGTTTTTATTCCCGAATCATTGAGACCGATAGGCGAGATGAATAGGAGTATTCATGTGTGGGTAGATTCGGTTGAACTAGTTAGGTGAGTGAATCGGTGGACTGACAGGACCCGGTGATCGAAGTTGACTAGCCAGCTAGAACGTAACGGTAGATGGAGGTGGACCGACAGGACCCAAAGTAAACTGTTACGTAAAATTACATGAGATCGACAGAAGATTGTAAGTGCTATTACCCGGCATAATCAGTTAGTGCGTAACATGTTTCAATACAAATTGCGGAACTGTCTAAAGACCCTAGGTGATTCATAGATCGCCTAGTTTTCTCCATACTTTGATTAAATTCTTTTAATTGAAAAATACAGAAATATTGTCTCTACATTCATTTTATTCAGTCGCTTGTTTGTGGGCGACGAACATTCAAACTCAAAACACTTCTTACCGGTTACTTAGGTATCTTCTAATTGATTCTTAATTAGCTAGTAGTCGTCTATTTCCCTTGGGTTCGATACTCGGAGTCGTAAAATACTCCACTTTTACTACTTGACTGTGCACTTGCGTATACACGTAAGAAATCGTGTCAAGTTTTTGGCGCCGTTGCCGGGGAATTAAACGGTTTATTAGTTTAATTAAAAATTAATTTAGGATACTTCTTTTAGTTTCTTTTTGTTACTATTTGCTTACCTCACGGGTGTGCTAGTGTTGCTTTTTCAGGTAGCTATGGCGGAAGGTCAAGGGCAGATTAGCCTCACCACAGAGCAGCTACAAGATTTGGTAGCTGAAGTTGTAGAGAAAGCATTGGCAGCAACATCTATACCGCGCCCGACCTCAATGCCATATAATCGATCAGGGAAAGCAATAATCCAGGCATTTCAGGCGGACCTTAAAGGAAGGGAGCCAGCAATTGTGGTGCCACCAATTCAGGCAGAAACCTTCTGTGTCAAGTTGGGCACAATTCAATTTGCTCAGGACCAGTGCACTTTTGTTGGGACAGACGAGGAAGACCCACATGCATTCATTGGGAGATTTCAGAGCCACTGTGGGCTAATCCGATATAGTGGGGTCACATATGAAGCGCTCAAACTAATGCTCTTTCCTCATTGTCTCAAGGGAGCTGCTATGGATTGGCTGGACTCTATGCCATCATGTTCAATCAAAACGTGCGAAGAGTGTGTCGCACAGTTCATGAGTAAGTTCTATCCTATCTCACGTGTGATTCAGCTTCAAAATGAGATCTGGATGTTCAGGCAAAAGCAGGATGAATCACTTGTCAAAGCATGGGAGCACTTCAATCATTTGCTACGTAGATGTCCCAACCATGGTATTGACAAGCGACAGTTAATCTAGGTCTTCTATGATTCACTTGGACAGCCCAATAAAGACAAGATGGATATAGAAGCTGGGGGAAACTTCTTATTTAACTGCGATCAGGAAGGGGCATATGCATTGATGAAATGCTTGGTTCAGCAAGAAGAGAGCATGGATTACCAGTACAGGCAAAGGGAATTGGTAAGAGATGAAAAGATGGTTTATGACATTGTTCAGGTGAACGCAATGGAGGTAGTGCACGATATAAATGGTCCAGAGATGCCTCAGCAGCAGCCAGTACCACCATTAGAGTTGACCGAGATGACAGGGATAATAAAGACGATGGCTCAGCACATGACAGACATGTCCACACAGGTCAGCTCTGTAGCAATTGCACTTCAAGTTGCTCAAGCAGAAATAAAATATCTAAAGGAACAACTTGAACAAAGGGCACTGGGTAGTATTGTTGACACATCAGAGGGACAGGCTCAAGCCATCACCACTCGAAGTGGTATTGCACTTACAGATCCTCCATATCCGAGTCTTGCCAGAGCGGAAGCCTCAAAGGCGAAGGAACATGAAGTCTTCGATTCTGAGAAGACACCTGTCATGATCCCCCAATCAAAGGGCACAATTCACCAGGATGCAGAGAAATCTACCGAGGTACCACTTCCATCTTCTCCTTCTTCTTCAGAAATACCATTTCCGTTACGTACTAGGAAGAAGAAGGATGATTTTGAGGAATACAAGCGCTTATTGAATGTCTTCTCTAAACTGCATATCAATATCCCATTGATTGAGGCACTTCAAAAGATGCCTAAGTATGCTTGATTTATTAAAGATGCAGTTCTTGGAAAGAAAGGGGTGGATGAATTTCAGAGAGTAAACTTAAATGAACAGGTTAGTTCATGTGTTTTGCATGGGTTACCTAAGAAAAAGAAGGATCCAGGTAGCTTTGTCATTGAGGCTACATTGGGTGATTCCTACACTGGAAGAGCTCTCTGTGATCTGGGAGCGAGCGTGAATTTGATGCCGTTGTCGGTATTCAAAAAGTTAGGTGTGGGGGAGCCCCCAAAAACCTGTATAACACTCCAATTTGCAGACAAGTCATCCAAGAAAGCATGTGGGATGGTTAAAGATGTGCTAGTGAGGGTTGGAAGTCTGATCATTCCGGCTGATTTTGTTATATTGGATATGTCAGTAGGTGATGTTCCGCTAATTCTGGGTAGGCCATTCTTGGCGACTGGTCGTACTCTCATTGACCTAGAGAATGGAGAACTGATTATGAGGGTACACGATGACATGGAGACTTTTCTGGTATTCAAACCGTCAACCCAGTGTTCATGGGAGTATCAACCAGGTGTGCCATTTGCTGTACAAGTGAAGCGCCAAATCCCAGAGTTGTCGCAACGAGATCCAACTGATTACTGGGAAAGAAATAAGCCATCAGAGGTGCACGCACACGAAGCAGTGCTTCAAATTCAGCACAGAAAAACAAAGCTGGAAGCGGCACAAAGTGCCAGACCACCCTCGTGAGGTAGCAGAGGTAACTGGGTCGGGCTGTCGACCGTAAATTACAAGCGCTTGTTGGGAGGCAACCCAACGTATTTTTATGCTTTAGTGTAGAGAGTGTGTTTTAAATACTGTTGTGTGCGTTTTTAATTCCGTTTTGTTATCTGAGGGGTGAGAGAGCGAGAATTTGACATTTGAAATGAGTCTCTGCAGGTTACAGGGTGAAGACGCGATTCGGACTCCCCTTCTTGATGCGTACCGACGAGAATGTGCGCATCGGAGTCCGAACGCAAAAGAGGAACGCAAAAGAAAGAAGAAAAAAAAATTGGCGGATTGCGAGGCAAAGAGGTATTTCATGGCTTGAAGGGAGAATTCTCGAGTGTGTTGAGAAATTTCTCACACTTATGAATTCCATACGAGTTGAGGGAATTAACGGTGAAAACGGCATACGCATTGGAGTTCGGGAGGTCAAGATGCAAAAAAAAAAAAAATGAAGTTGGAGTCAGGGGTGTTCGCACGAAAACCCCCTGTGTTCGCAGGAACAAGAGGAAGGCAAAAACTCTCCGCCGGATAATAAGAACAAGAAGAGATGCTCACAAGAATAGTGTTCGTGCGAACACTTATTTGTTCGCACGAACAGGGGTAAAAAGGGACATTCAGTGGTTTTTGAGGGTGAAAAAAGGAAATTCGGGCAAAGTTAGATGTTTCATCGAGCTCTATACAGGGGTTGTTCTTCATCTTTCAACGCGAATCTCCGTCTGCTAGTCCGATCGAATCACCCGGCGAATCTCTCTCTCAAATTCGACCACTCTCCGGCGTTTCTCTCGATTTCCCGTCGCGTCTCCGACCAGCCCTTCACACCGGGTACTTCTCTCTCAATCCGACGAACCCGCAGCAGCAGCCATCTTCTCGCCCAGACCCTCCTGCCTTCAACCGACGAACCACTTCCGTATCCACCATCGTCATCCTCAACAACCCAATCGAAGAAGACCAATGATAGCCATCGCCACCGCCTCTCTCTGCACTGACCACCACCACCATAGACAATCCAGAAACAAACCCACGACCAGAAACCCATCCCTCCAATCGCCGTCACCACCCTCTGCAACCAGCGCCGCCCAATTCGAACCCAACCATCGGACTTCCCCCTGCTTCAACCACCGCCTGTGTCCCTAATTTTCAGAGCCCCTCTGCCCCACCTCTGTTCTGACCGCCAATCACAACCATAACCCTCGCACCACGCAGCAGCCGCCCTTTGGATCACCATTGAATCACACTTCTTCAACATAGAATCAACCTACAATCCTAATTCAGCCGCCTTTACCCACCGTCGGCCATTTATTTCAACGGAGAAACTCTTCTCCTCTGTTCTCTGTCGAACAACACTCAGACATCTGTTGAAGCTCCACCTACGACCCAGAATTTACCGACTACCAGCACCACAGTACCGCTGTTCAAGAAAGCTCAGAACAGAGAATCCCATCAAAAAGAAAAAATAAACTGTGTTCGTCGCTTACCAATTCCCAGCAGGGGGTGTTTGAGAAGTTAAAGTTCTTTTGTAGCTGTTTTTATAAAATTGTTTGGTGAGGTTGGAAAGAATCTGTGGTCACAGTGGGAGAAATTGACACAAAAAAGGGTCGAATAATAAATCTGTGTGTGTTGGAAATTGTGGGTCTGAAGCATTATTATGGTCAATGTTGATTCTCAAGTTGCAAATTGAGAATTCTGAAGTCCATGGAGTAAACTGTTCACACTACTAAGTTGCTACATGGTTGTGAAGATGATCCAATGAGGACGATAGCTTGCTTGGGATGTTAGCAGCTGATATGGATTAGTCCTAGTTCGAAACTAGATGAAAAGTTTGACCAAGATATCGACCCTGGTGTGCTACTGCGCACTCGACCATTACGGGAACTCAAATTGTGAGTTCAGGGATTCTTCGTTCCTTTTTCGTCATCAACAACAGGATCAATCGACCCCGGTGTGTTCCGCACACTTGACCGCAAGGGTGTTAGCATTGGTGCGCATAATGTTTGCTTGGGGATTGTTCATGCTACATCAATCAGCACTTATCGGATTTCGTCCCCGACCTTGTGTCGGTTGTGAGTTTCTTTTCTCTCTCTTTACTTACCGTTTAGGCACATCGTACTTGCTCTAGGATTTTACTTTGACGACTTTGTCACGGTGCTTAGTCACCGCTGGTAATAGCTGTTAGAATTCTAGGGAATACTTGAGTACTTGCTTAATTTCGGTACACACAACTCGTTCATGTGCACGTAGCTTGAATTATCTCTAAATTTGTTGTAGCTACTTTCTTGTGCCGTGACTTTGACTCCGAGTAGAACCACCGCCCCTCGCATTTGAATGCTGAGTGTTCTTGGTTAATCTCTAAATTCGTTGAGGAAAACGAAGCGCTCAAGTGTGGGGGGAGTTTTAGTCTTGACTAGCCAGTCAGTGTTTGCATCGCCATGTCTGCATATAGTTGTTCGTGTCGTATTGTGTCTAATTATGTGGTCCGTGTCGTGATATTGTGATAGTATGTCATATTGTGTTGTGTTAGTCGTGTTTATACTTGTTTAAGTTTGTGTTTAAATTGCACGTTTTCTTATTTGAGTCTACCTACCCTATTGACTGTTTTGTGTAGTTTCGTTCGTGTCAGCTTGCATGTAGTGTAGGAATTATAAAAAAAAAAATCAAAAAATTGAAAAATCCAAAAAAAAAAAGAGAGAAAATTTTGAGGAAAGGGCAATTGAAAGGGGCTAAAGTCTGATAAATCGCGAAGTGTGAGGACTTTAGGCGTAGAGCATGATTTGCGACCGAGAGTGACGACGTGAGCCCCCCCTAGTAGGTATAGAGAGACGTTCTTTACGGAAGTGCCTACCTATTTTTAACACGTACGTGATTTTCAAAGTCAAAGTGTGTGCCTATTTTCTTACAAGAGCTGAGCTAGGTGTGAGCTAAACAAGCCGAACATCCATGTGTACGTCTTAGGTAGTCGCCAACCCGCCTCGTAGTGGCACACGAAACAGCTGTGCGAGGACGTGTATTAGAGCACTCACTGCTTTTAGAACTCACCTTGTAGGACCATTAGACGCCCCAATTTGAACCTTGGATTCTTGCTAGCCTTCGGACCTAGGGTGACGATTCTTGGCCTTCATCACAAATTGATTAGAATCACCACTTTAGTGCGTCACGAGGGGGTTGTGTAGTTGAGGGGGTTCGATGAGGGAGTGATTATACAATTCGTTGAGTTCTACATCTCGCTTGCACTTCATTGATTATCTACGAGGGGATGCGAGGGTGAGTGAGTAGGCTTGCGCACTTCGGTGTGGCGGTGTTCCATGCCATTACATCATGGACATAGTTGTGGAGAGCCGTGAGTGCGTGAATCTACTACGCACGAAATTGGGTTGGGTGAACTTATTTGGTGGATCGTGCTAGGTACCGGTTTTGATTACTTTGGTGTAGGAGTATCGGTTGGATTAGGCACAAGATACATTCATCTTCGGGACTACTTGAGAGGGGATATGGTGACATTCGAGTGTGGGGGGTGTCGACTTTTGACTCCGGACATTGAGAGTGAGCTTGCGACGACTCCACTCCCACACATGTATTTCATTGATTTTGCGGCTTGGAATTGACATGGACTTTGATTGAGTTAGGAGGAGATGATATTTTTTATATGATATTCATTCATCGATTTACGTGTTTCCTTCTCTTAGCATATTTGATTATTATTTTAAGACCACTCGGATAGTATTGTTCGATTGTGATGGTAATTTGAGAGAATTGTGATTTAAAAAAAAAAAGAAAAAAAAAAACAGAATGAGAGAAAAAGAAAAAGGAGAGATGAAATAAAGTTGAGTTGGAATTGAATTGAAACGAGTGGTGGAGCTACGTTGACGACGACGGTTCACGTTTCATGCACGACAAACGACGATGGCCACGGAGATCACTAGTGTACCGGGGTTGAGGGAATTGAGGGCCGGAGGTGGTGAGCTTCGGGTTTCGGTTTCTATCATTGTGGTGAGGGTGTGTGAGATGTGGGATTTGACGTGAGAATGTGACGCTTAGGACTTTATTTCAACGAGATTATCTATATGTCCCTAAGCCTCATCATGTGAAAACCGTTAGCGGATTAGGAGCTCGGACCTTGGATGTGGCTTTGCCTAGCGTAGTCTCTTATTTCGTGGCACACGCGAAGAGGTAGCGTACTCTTGTACTTCGTAAAGTTCGGCTTTCTATACTAAATAGGGGAGAGTCTCGTTGTCGAGTTTAGTTTCAACTCATGCTTTGTTCCTAGGATTCTCATCACTTCATGATACCCGATTTAAGCCAATGGAGATTGCCCGATCTCAACCAAAAAGATAAAAAGTGTGTTTTGTGTATATATGTGTTTGTGTAGGATCGAGTAGTAGTTTGCATTTGCATCATATTGTTGCATTGTCGTGTCTTGTGTCGTTTGCGTCTTGAGTCGGCTAGTAAATAGTGGTTTTACTCGGGACGAGCAAAAGGTAAGTGTGGGGGTATTTGATAACTCTCTTTTAGGAGTTATTATTATACTTTCTTAGTACTTGTATTAGTCTTATTTCACATGATTTACATGTTATATTTGCACAAATATGTGAATTTGACTCTTTCTAAGCCTAAGAGTGAAAAGTTGTGTTTCTAGCTTATTTGCGCATGTTTTCTCTCATATTTGCTATGATAATTGCACGGGTTGTTTAGTGTTGTGTATCACAGGTAAAATAGGTGCAATGGAGCTTATGAGAGGCTTGGATATGCTTGGAATGGAGCTAGATGAAGAGGAGAAAAGGAGACGCACAAACGAAGCAAAGTTGGAAAAGTCACACAGGACCAGCCTGCACTCTTTCCGATGCCCAGAAAAATCTACAAAGAATTTTGAAGCAAGGCTTTCGGCATTGGAAAGTATACATCCGTAGATTTACAACGATATGTGGTAGGCTGGAAGACGAGTTCGTATGAGGGAGATACAGCCCGCGCAAAATCAGAAAATAATTCTGTCCGGGAATGACAAAGTAGAGGGGCTGAAGTGCAATTTCGGCTAGTTTTCATTAAAAAGCGTGCCCAGCTGGTAAAAAACGGGGGAGACGACCTAAGAAAGGGGTATTCACGTACGGGAGCCATTGGAGAGCACCTAGGAGCTTGGGGATTGCACGGATTCGCCAAAGCTTTGGCGATTTCATCGTTTGATTCTTCTCTTACCCTCTCTTTATCATTATATGGAGAATACTTGTGATTTTGGCATAACAATGAGTAGCTAATTTCTTTGTTAGGCTCTATGGAGAGCCTAGGGTTATGAATTATACTTATTTTCCGGATTTTGTTGATTGATTCATGCGTTTGATCCAATTAATGTTTATTATTCTTCATCTTGTATTGTGAATCCGTAAGCTAAGGCTATTGACACGTGTTAGTGATGAATGGAATGTCAATGTTAGATGAAGATGATGAACTAGTTGAATTCATAGCTTAATGTTACAAACTAATTGATTAGAAACCACGATCTAGGTTTAATTCTTAGCAACAAGGGAGTCGCGAACCGGAGTTGTTAGTGAACTAGGTGGGTGCTCGACAGAGACTTAACCCGGTTACGAATAAGATTATGTTTTTATTCCCGAATCATTGAGACCGATAGGCGAGATGAATAGGAGTATTCATGTGTGGGTAGATTCGGTTGAACTAGTTAGGTGAGTGAATCGGTGGACTGACAGGACCCGGTGATCGAAGTTCACTAGCCAGCTAGAATGTAACGGTAGATGGAGGTGGACCGACAGGACTCAAAGTAAACTGTTACGTAAAATTACATGAGATCGACAGAAGATTGTAAGTGCTATTACCCGGCATAATCAGTTAGTGCGTAACGTGTTTCAATACAAATTCCGGAACCGTCTAAAGACCCTAGGTGATTCATAGATCGCCTAGTTTTCTCCATACTTTGATTAAATTCTTTTAATTGAAAAATACAAAAATATTGTCTCTACATTCATTTTATTCAGTCGCTTGTTTGTGGGCGATGAACATTCAAACTCAAACCACTTCTTACCGGTTACTTAGGTATCTTCTGATTGATTCTTAATTAGCTAGTAGTCGTCTATTTCCCTTGGGTTCGATACTCGGAGTCGTAAAATACTCCACTTTTACTACTTGACCGTGCACTTGCGTATACACGTAAGAAATCGTGTCAATAAACAAGCATTTTGAACTTCACAAGTACAAATCGGTCATCCAGTGTAATTTATAAAAAGAGCCTCAGATCAGTTTTATCATCAAAGACAGATAAGATATGCACACAGGCTGCAAAATGATTGTGCCTTGCCAATATATTACATTCTATCAGCTTCGACGATCGAATTCAAAAGATCTTACAGTAATACTGAAAGCTTGAACGAGCGAATTCGAATCACTGATATATCATCACCGCCTCTTACTGTGTACTATAGTGAAAGTTTCAGCGCAACTTGTTCAATACATTTTGCAAATGGGGTTGGAATAAACGAGTATTGTAAATGATAGAACACACTATGAACATATTATAACAACAAACAATCCAAATATTAACATAAGTTATGATCATAAAATTGCAGCCACATAAGTTTGCACTTTACCTCCTTTGAAGTTTCTTAGTTGTAGAATGTAAGCTCCAATTCGCCTATCTTCTGTAACAAAGAACATTCAATCAGAGCTGAAGTATGTTTAATACGAACATGATGGATCCACAAAGAAACAAATTACGACTCACACTACCAATACTAATGAACTCAGATAATCAGCAATATAGCTAGCCAAGTCAAACAGACAAGTCGAACGCCACATACGACTCACAAAGTTTAAGGAGTGAGGGATTGAACTAAGCACACAGAGACATAGAGCTATCAGATTGACAGTTTAAGATAAAGACAGACAAAGAGAGGGCTAGGCAGAACAGATCATGACATTCGTCAAGTGGTACTTATCATGTATCAAATTCAGAAGATGTATGTCAGTAGTCACACGTAGCGTTGGCACGTTAATAAATAACATAACCTTCTCATGTATACATAAAAACACATGAATGCCCCAAATTAACAGTTTGAAAATGACAACATACTAAAGAACGAACACTTACACCCACACAGCAGAAGAATAGCCCTATATTTTTCCTTTCAACCCTAGGGAGCCCCAAATTTAAAAACCCTAGTTTGAATACAAGCATTCTTTCAGTTCTACAGCAGGAATCGACCGGTGATAACAACAAGTATGAACAAGAACAAGAAGTAACAAGATATATCAATAAGAACAAGTAATATTTTAGCAGATTTTGACAGAAGAAAGACCATACCGAGCTTGCTTGAGGCTAAGACGCGACCGGCTCCGTGGGTGCTTCAGTGAACACTCTGACGACTTTCAGGCGCCAGTTAGACGAGATTAAGCCGTTGTTCGATCAATTCAAGCACGGTTGTTCGATTGGTCGGGGAGCTGAGAGGTCGCGAGAAAGGGCTTGAGAGTTTGCGCCGGAGGATTTTTTTGTGTATAAGGAGAGAATGAGTGGAGCATAGGGATCCAGATCGTATTTGTCAATTCATTCCACCCATCATAGTTAATTATGTTAAATTTATTCTTTGTCGCATATTTTTACTTATTTCAATTTCCATCCCCTCAAAACGGTTTAGGGTTTAGGGTTTACATGAAATTAAGTTGGAGACCATTGACTAGTGAACTTTCAAGCTCGCGATTAGGTGTTCATGGATAACGGATTAGTTATTTAGAGTAGGGATCGCAAGTTGACCGTTGACCGTGGAGTGAAATCTCTAGAGCGGAATATTAATCAGTTTTAGGGTTAAGTGGGGACCGCAAAATTTACCGTTGAATGTAGATCAGTAGCTAGGCTTTAGAGTTAACCATTGAATTTGTTTGATCAATTTGTTTCACCTTTTTCGAGATAGAAACGTATTGCGAACGTGATTGATTTCTATTTAGCCGTAGACCGTACAGTTGACTGTTAAGTTGACCGTTGTCTTCCTTTAACCGAACTGAATATAGTGTCACATGGTGGTAATCCCAAAGTTGAAAGTTGACTACATAATTAACTTTAGAGTTGACCGTTGACCATATAGTTTTATAATTAGTTGATTGTGGTCTTCCTTTGACCGAACCTAATAGTTTCACCAAGTGGTAACCGCAAAGTTATAAGTTTACTACATAATTGACTTTTTAGTTAACCTTTGACCGTAAAGTTGACTATTTACTTCCCTGTTTTCTTCCTTTGACCGAACCTCATAGTGTCACGTAGTGGTAACCGCATAGTTGACATTTGACTACGTAATTGACTTGTGAGTAGACCGTTGACCGAGCAGTTGACTATTTAGTTCACTGTTGTCTTCCTTTGACCGAACCTAGTAGTGTCACGAAATGCTAACCGCAAAGTTGACAGTTGACCACGTAATTGACTTTTTAGTTGACCGTTGACCGTACAGTTGACTATTTAGTTTACTAGTTGTCTTCCTTTGACCGAACCGAATAGTGTCCCGATGTGCTAACCGCACAGTTGAAATTTGACAACGTCGTTGAATTATTAGTTGGTTATTGACCGCACAGTTGACTTTTTAGTTCACTGTTGTCTTCCTTTCACTGAACCTATAAGTGTCTCCAATTGGCAACCGGAAAGTTGACAGTTGACAAGGTAGTTGACTTTGGAGTTGACCGCTGACCGTAAAGTTGACTATTTAGTTCACTCTTGTCTTCCTTTGACCGAACCTAAGAGTGTCACGAAGTGCTGACAGCAAAGTTGACAGTTCACCACGTAATTGACTTTTAGTTGACCGTTGACCGTACAGTTGACTATTTAGTTCACTGTTGTCTTCCTTTTACCGAACCTAATAGTGTCACCAAGTGGTAGCTGCAAAGTTGACACTTGACTATATAATTGACTTTGGATTTGACCGTTGACTGTACATTAGATTATTTAGTTCATCGCTGACCTTGTTTGACTTAACATATTAGTTTCTCTAAGTGGAAACTACGAAGTTGACCGTTAACTGCATATTAGACTTTTGCCTTAACCGGACGCCGTATAGTTTTCCTTTTTGTTGACCGTGCACTTTATCTGACCTATGATAAATTTGAACGTTGACTGCATATTGAATCATGAGTTGACGATTGTTTGTACAAGTTACTTTTTAATATAATAATTTGTAGACTTTCATTCCCTATTACTAATTTACAATCTACGGGCTTTAGGCCAATTATCAACAAGCACTACAGTTGCCATTACTAAATCAGAGGTCACAAAATGTTACAACAATAGTAATAAAATATTTCAAATCAAGTACTGGATTAGATATGTTGCAATGATGTTACAAAACACATTGCAACATATTCATATATAATAATAAATATCCAAACTACATTACAAATACATTGATTTCATAAACATAACTAGGACGCTATTATAAATCCGACACATGTGACACAGACGCCCAACAAAAATCCAACGACGCAAAAGTAGCCAGTTATTATTTGGTGTAGACGCAAAACGTTCTTCGAAACAATTGGACGGAGCAGCAAGTATGTCAGCACGACTGTGTTCCTGATCCGCCAACAAGGCATTCGTAGCCTCTTCATAATCTGTATACTTGTGAAAGAAAGCACCCTTGTATCCCGTTATTTGTTGCTGATACTCTTGCCATGACTTATATACGCCTCTTTGTCGGCCAACAAATACGGCATAGTAAGTCTGGTTGTGATTCATTTCTACGAGACAGCACACACAGACTATCAATAACAAATAATCAGGAACAAACAACTACAGCCTGGCTCTGAAGTAAAAAACTGTTTCAGTCAATAGCAAATCATTACAATTCTCTTACAATAGCCAAAATGTTTCAATAATAGTGATCATAGACTCAGACCTGTGACTGAATACATATTAAGAGATGATCACAGGCTGCAAAAGGATATTGCCATGCGTATTGCAAAAGGATATTGCCATCACGGCCTGTTATGATCACTAATATAAACTCGCCTTCTTATCATCGATCTCAGATACAACACAGTCAGAACTATCAAATTTAAATCCAGAATAGTAGTCAAACATAGGCAGCATATAGAGGTTATACAGTAAGAATCAGGGTCCTATGAGGATGCTCCAAGATATAGTACCGTAAGAGGATGCCATAAGATATAATGTAATTCAGACCCAAAAATAGGGACACGGACGGAGGCTCAGATCAGTACTCATGAAAATCAAATAAGCTGCAGAAGGATTTTGCCATGCCATTCATATTACACTCTACGAGCTTCAACAAAGTGAATTCGATAGAACCATATATATCATACATACTATTCAGTGAGCATGAAGAGGATCAGATCAGTACTCATGAAAAGCAAATAAGAGATGATCACAGGCTGCAAATGGATTTTGCCTCGCCCATATGACACTCTATCAGCTTCAAAGAGTGAATTCAATATATCCATATCACCACGGACTCTTCAGTGATCATGGAGAGGCCGGATGACATCATTACTCATCAAAACTAAATAAGAGATGACCACAGGCTGCAAAAGGATTTTTCCTTTCTATGCATATTTCACTCTATCAGCTTCAATGGGTGAATTCTATAGATTGATCCAAATCATCGCAGCCTCTGAAATTTTCACAAATAGTCACTAATGCACCGACACAGGACACAAATAGCTATATATATAGATCATCAGTTAACTGGTGGACTGCATGTACCACGTAATGCGAAAAGTACCAAAGCTGTCCACATAAATGAGACGTAAAAAGTTATTTCACTGGAAAATGGAATGCAAGCAGAAAATGCAAACGATGACTTTAAAACTTTAATTTCGAAAATATGAACTTCGACACATAGACAATCAACTAAACTGAGTTCATCCATCACAGACATAACATTCTTATATCCAAAAGTATCAGACAACTTCATGCATATAGCAAACAATTAAAAATTATCGACACCAGCATACTCAACATGTCAGTAATTTACACATTGAAATGAAAATTGCCATCTTCAAGAAAGACAAGGAATTAAAACCCACACAGAAAAAGAAAAAACTCCAGAACATAGTATTAGAATCAAGAACAAAGAAAGCCTCAAATACGATACCACTAAGCCATCTCAGAACAACGGAACCCCCATTATACAGATAACCTAATCTATTAATTGTAAATCGAATCAGTGAATTCTTACTTGAGTATTGGGGCAACTTCGATTCTTCGACGAAGTTTTCCGCAATTCCGATCGATGACAACCGGACCCGTCAGAGTTCCAGATCTAAGTGCCTGGTCTCTCCCTCCATCTTTCGATTGATGTGGTTATCTCTCACCTCACAGAATAATAGACTCGTGGTTATATATGCGGCTATGGTGGGAGTATCGATCGATAAAGAACAGATGAAGAGCTACAGATCGAGAAGAGATAGGGACTTGTGAAATCGATCGATTTGCCGGCGGGGTGTGAAGAAGAAGAACAGAGCTAGCGAGATCGAAATCAGGAACTGATCGAGAAGTTGGAAAAATTTCAAGGGTTTATGTTTTGGTGAATTAATGAATTGGGTTTTGGCTCTAAAGTTTTCGTGAATTGTTGTTTTCCCCTCCAACAGCTAGATCGAAATGTGGATACTATGAGATAAGTTGGAAAAATTTCAAAGGTTTATGTTTTTGGTGAATTGATGAATTGGATTTTGGCTCTAACATTTTCGTGAATTGTTAGTTTTCCCCTCCAAAATGTTTGCTGAAATTTTCAATTGCCGCCCTTAATGATAATAGGTGGAGTAAAATTTTTTAAAAATTGTGTTTTTACCTCAATTGTTTCATGTAATTATAATTTCAGCCCAAAAGTTTGGTCAAATTTGTGTTTAGATCCATTCCCGACAAAACTGCAAGTCGTTGATAATTTTTATTCCGGATGACTAGTCGTTTCCCCGAGACAGAAACATAGCTGGTCTTTAAAAATATAAAAGGCGGCAAGGCAGACGACTAACTGATAAAAAAGACTGTTTGTACTACTTTTAAAGACCATAATCCTGGTAGTCGGAAGGAAATTGGTCGCTGAAAGGAGAATCTGTCGTAGTGAAGTAATCCAACTCCACTAATTGATCTGACTACAAATGAAGGAAAAACAACTTGCCGTGAAATACTTACCAGTGAGAAATCTGCATCAGAAATGAGATCGCTGCAAGAGTTGTCGAACGACTCAAACAAAAATTTCACATATTGGAACAGAGGATTGCTCTAAATGAACAAGAAGTTGATAATTTCATCATCAAACTCGAAGAATTGAAAAAATAAATGTTGCAAGCATGACTGCACAACGTCAAGGGACAATGACACAGAAAGAAAAAGAAATGACGCCTCTCCACCGCCTCCCCGTTCAAAGACTGCCAAAGTGTAGAATATTCTCCGAAAGCAACCTGTTGCTGTAGACAACTATGGCTGAGAGCCATTTTGATGTAATATAAAATATGAACCTATGCAGCCGTTGTTGCTTTTGTTTATGAAGTACTAACCTAGGCTAAATTCCAATTCAGGTTTTGTGTGTTACTTTTGATCAATATGTTCAGAATTATGGGCTTGTTTGATAAGTGCATGTATGTTGGTGCATCATTAATCTGTCCAACATGTATATTCATCTGCAAAACCAACTTACCACTCAGTTACCTCTCTTTCTATCCATTTGACTTTTTTTGAATCTTATTTGGGTCACTTTGACCGGGTTATTTGGATTGCAAAAAGATGTAATCTTTTGATAATTTTCACTGTATTATAGAATAAATTTTACTCCACAACATCATGAAAATATTAGAATAACTTCAGGGTGTAGTTGAGTAGGTCGGGTAAGCATTCTTAAGACTTTGGCCATTTGCCTTGAGGTCTTGAGTTCAAACCTTAGGGAAACCCAAGGGCAGCCTGTCACGACCCCCTTTCCCGAACCGAAATTTTTATTAATTCGAGATTGAGGGTCGAGACCGGCCACCAAGGCCTCAAACGAAACTCACGTGGCTTGAACCGTTTGAAAATTAAGTTACAAAATAAATTGCCGAAGCGAGTTAAAATTCTCGGGGTCGACATGTAATATTTCAGAATAAAAAATGTATTCTTGTTAAAACTTGTTTCTTTATGGGTTATTGAAAAATCAATCAAAATATTCAGTTATAAAAAAATATCTTTTCCGAAAATTAGTTCTGAAAACGTCAATTTAGCAATTAACCGGTTCAACCATGATGAGCGGATTACAGACAAAACTAAATACCAACTAAACTATTTACTTTAAAATAATTCATGCCGCAATATCTCCAAAAGCAAAACATTAAATATAACATGCTTCGATTCTTACAACAGTCTCCAATACAATACTACATGCCATAAAAGGACAACATAGTATAGATCAACAAAGATTAAATCATACACATCTACTAAAACCACCAACGGTCTTGCCTCGGAATTTCATATTTTTCCGCATGTGCTGTGTCGCCAGAAAAATATTTAATTTAAACAAAATGAGCCACAAAGCTCGGTGAGGGTTTTTCTCCCCTTTATTTTCAAAATAACTTGTTTATCAATAATATGCTGATAATTGACAAAACGTGCTTATCAAATAAAGCGAAACTAAACTCATACTTTGAAAAGTGCCAAATAATCACATACTAACAGAGCGAATTCCTGAAATTCTCAGTTCACATAACTAAATTTCTGATTCCGTTATTGCCCTTTGTAACCATCGCATCAAACAAAATTTGACATGTCCAAAATATGCCATCTTTGTGGCACATCGCATATTGTATCCCTGCGACCCGGCCGAAACCGTCTATTATATCCCGATGGCCGAGCCTAAACCATCTATTATATCCCCATGGCGGGGCCGAAAATACTCAAGTGTTCCAAGGCATAATTTCGTCTCAAAGTGTCTAAATAATATTGTTGGCACGCATTATTTTTCAAGTTTGCAAAACCACATAACATACTAAAAGCGTAAAAAAAAAAATCTTATAGGGGAGCCCAAAATGTTCATGTAAATCATACCCAATAGATTATTTCAATTTATGGAGTCAAAATTTCCAAATTTAGGACACAATTCACAATTGTGAAATTTCCGTAACAAAACGGAACTTTTGCAGAAAAATACTAATTTGATAAAATTATGAAAGTAAGTAATTTTTACTCATGGTACTGCGACGTTCATAAACGTGGAGAGTACTCATATTTTTCAGAAATCGCCTCCAAATAATTCTGATAAACTCCAATAATGCTCCAAATAAATCTTTGAAAGAGAAATCCAAACAACCCTTAGGAGATTCTTCCTTCTATTTGTGTGGTGCACCCAAAACAATAACAAATTTATCCCTATTTCTCCTTTAATCTCTCACTCGTACATAACTCCTATTTTTACTCATTTTCATTTTTTTCTTCTTCTTTCTCTTTGTTGGTGCTGCACACCCTTCTCTATCCTCTATTTCTTCTCTCTCTTCTCTTCCACACGGCCAACTCTCCCTCCCTCTATTATTTCTCTATATTCTTTCACCCGTACACTCACTCACTCTCTCCATATTTCTCTCCCTCTTTTTTGTTGCTACAAGGGTGGCTATTTATTGGGAAGATGGTCCCATTAAAAATGAATTTCTGAATTTTCTCCTCTCACATTGCGTGAGCTAATCAACCATCATCTCTCATTCTCCAGCACCTTCTCATTCTCCAACACACTCTCATTTACCAACACCAAGTGGGGCCCACTAGCTCTACAAACAACACCTTCTTTTTTTCCTCTTCTTTTCCCTTCTTGTTTCGGCCGGATAACACATCCTTATTTTTTCTTTTTATTTTTTCTTTTATTTCCTACTTAATTACATGTTTTGCCAACAACTTTCCTTAATTTAAAATAAGCTCAAATATTACTACTCTTGTTTATTTTTCGTAGCCTAACAAATAATGTAACTAAATAATTTCTAAACTTGTTACTAACCTCTTTAACAATAAAGTTAAAGAAGGAATAAATTAACAACAAAGACATTTAATTAGCAAATTGTATTTAAGAAAATACGGAGTATTACACAACCTATTGGCCTTCTCAAATGCGAGCTTGTCAGCCCATGTTTTCTCAGGGTGTTGTTTGCCTCTCTAGTGTGGTTTGCAGGCTATTGCACAAGAGCGGGAGTTTACCCAGTGCGCACCCGAAAGGGTAGTGGCTGTGGGTTCCCACGCCATAATAAAAAAGTTGTGAAACGTTTTGGGAAAAGTGGGATACTTATTTTTGAGAACGATCATGAATTTAGTTTTCAAACATTACTGGAAATGAACACAAAAATGGAAAAGATATGCTAAAATTCGTGCGGAATGAGCACATTTCGCCGTTTATTATTTCACAAACGGCGATATTTCTTATTCTCGCTTAATATAGTCTTATACGGCGACAAAGTAGGGGCCCCGTATATAGTTTGGCATAAACGGCAAGAGTTATGCCTAAAAGGACAAGAAAAAGTAACTCCGTTAATTCTTTTGTTATAAACGGCGAGAAATCGTTAGTACGGCGCCATTCCATTATCCTCGTATTTAACAGAAATGAAGAGACCTTATCTAACCTTGTTAGTTTCTATCTTATACGACGAGTTAACTCGCCGTATATGTGTTTTTGTACACGTGTCCCACTATGCCCAAAATTGTTTGATTTGTCTGCCAATTTTGGGCAAAAAAATGCTTAGCTCGCGCTAGTCAAGAGGGAAAGTCCTAGGTCTGGGAAATTAAACCCTTCAAATTGCTAGAAGCCATAAGAAGAGAGAAAAGATAGAGAGAAGAGAAGAGAGAATGGAGAGAAAATGGTGGAGCAGTGCACCCAGAAGCCACAAGATCTGCAAATCGCCATCGTCGACCCTTCTCCATCAAATGCACACCATCGTCAACCCTTCTCTGCAAATCCTGTAAGCTGATTCGTAAAACCTTCTCTATCTCTCATAGATCAAGTGATTTTCATATTGATTTGTGTTGATTATTGATTTTCATTATTGATTTGTGTTGGGCTTTTGAAGGGATTGCACTGGACAGTCTTAGCGTGGAAGAAGCTCTGGTTTGTGTTGGGTTCAGGCGAAGGAAGTTACAAGGTGCAACCATTCATCTACCTCCTGGCTATTAAGGTTTGTAGCTCTTAAACCCTTTCTCTTCTTATTGGTTTTTTGGATCTGGTAGATGGTTATATATGTTTGGTCCTATGTTTGGCTTTGCTTTGTGGTAATAAAGATGTAGTATTTTTTGTATCTCTCTTTAATATCATCTTATTGATTTACTTCTTCATCTCCTACAAGAATGATGGCCTGATTTGTGTATTATCCTTGAAGAATGCGTTCTTTATCTTGAAATTGCTTGATAACAATAGTCTAGATTTACCTATTTTTGTATCGGTTATTGCTAACTTTCGAGCCCGTTAATATATTAAAAACCAATTGAAATTGTAGGGTTTTGATCATGGATACGCAGCGGAAAAAACATAATTTATCCATTCAATACCCTCCAAGGATCACATGACAAGAGATATAACGACGGTAAAGGAAGAAATCAAGTTACACACCTTAGGGTTTCTCCTGTGATGACTTGTAAGGTGAATTGTGTCACGTATCTATAGTTGATCCACGCCTAGAGTTGAGATCTAGATCTTCCTTCTCCTTGTGCTAGCTAGAAACAGAGTAAGAGGAGGAATAAATCACGCAAAACGAGGCAACAAGGAGGTGGCGTCCTCCTTGGTGGCCGACGGGGTAGGGGGGCGGCGGCAAAGGGTCGGGTTCAGCCCTTTGTTGCTTGATCTCTATCCTTTTGTTCTCTCCCACTCAAGTTATGATCAAAAGGCTCATAAGTATGGGAAGGAAGGAAGGAGTATCCTTTATATAGTCCAACAAATCCTTGTCAACTACCTAAAGGACCTATTCTAGTCCTACTAGAATTCATTTTAGTCCCTTCCTTGAAAATTAGTCCTACTAAGTTTGCAAGGTGTTGCAAAGTGATCCTTCTAATTAATTAATCATATTAATTAATTCCGAAATCTAGTTCAACTCTATATAGCGTGTGACCCCATAGGTTCTATCT
This sequence comes from Linanthus parryae, assembly GCA_023055425.1. NCBI lineage: Eukaryota > Viridiplantae > Streptophyta > Magnoliopsida > Ericales > Polemoniaceae > Linanthus > Linanthus parryae. The sequence continues at coordinate 2,866,043 of JALGPY010000015.1, forward strand.
AGTTGGTAGCAACAATTTGCTAATATGGAGAGGTCTCTAGCAAAACATCCATTCTAGCCAACTAATAGAATAGTCATCCGACAAACCTTGCACAAGTAATTTTCTCATCTCTTTGTCTCTATATTCGGATTGGACACGAGACATACAATTCACACTCGTATATCCAATCCATAGTTTCTCGATCCTGGGAATAGCCTTATTCGTACAAATAACATCAATATCCTATATTGATTTATTTGAGTCTGGCCAGATATTCTATAAGCACTATCCCTCGAGTGGCCTATGATATTTGATCCCTTTATGTGGGAGGGACAAATTCTATCTACGTCCACTACGATCTCTAAGCTTGATTCTTATTATTTCCGGTACACGCCTTTATAGCTACCCTGTTACGGTGTAGCGTTTGACGCTACCAAAATCACAATAATCCACAACTAGAATCTCTAGTGACTTCAAGTCTAAGGATGACAATACCATTTCACAATGAGAAGCGCTTGTGACTTTACATAACGTGTATGTAGCCTTTTCGGAGATGGGTCAATCCAGTGCGCCATTACCCTTTAATGCACACCCATGTGTTGGATCACGATATCTCTATATCAATCCAACCCCATACTAGTCTATAGATGATTGTCATATTAATCATTATACTGGACTAGGGATATTTAAGATAAAATACACAAGTGTAAATCTAAGGACTTCATTATATTAAATATCCAATAAATAGTACAATGAATGTTCTAGCCAAAATATATTCATACTAAACTAGATTGCCTCTAGGGCATCCATTCCAACAGTCTCGCACTTGCACTAGAGCCAATCTGACGCATCTCGTATGCCCATGCTCCTAGTGTGCCCTTCATGCTTCCACTGCACAAGTGGCTTTGTAAGTGGATCCGATAGATTCTCATCTGTAGGAATCTTGCATATCCGAACGTCTCCTCTATCGACAATATCTCGAATCAGATGGAACTTCCTGAGCACGTGCTTGGATTTCTAGTGCGACCTGGGTTCCTTTGACTGCGCGATCGCCCCAGTGTTGTCACAGTACAACTCTACTGGATCTGCAATGCTAGGAACCACACCAAGTTCAGAAACGAACTTTATGATCCAAACAGCTTCCTTTGGTGCACCATTTGCAGCAATGTAATCAGCCTCTGTTGTAGAATCAGCCACCGTCTCTTGCTTGGAACTCTTCCATCTCACCGCTGCTCTATTCAGGCATAACACATATCCGATTGTGATCTAAAGTCATATCTGTCGGTTTGGAAGCTTGCATATGTGTAACCCCTTACACGTAACTCTTACTCACCACCAAATATCAAGAAAGCATCCTTAGTTCTTCTCAAGTACTTTAGGATGTTCTTGACTGCAATCCAGTGACTCTCACCTGGATCGGATTGGTATCTGCTTGTCATACTCAAGGCATATGAAAAATATGGTCTAGTACATAACATGGCGTACATGATAGATCCTATGGCTGAGGAATAGGGATTTCTACTCATGCGTTCCTTCTCAATCTCATTGGAAGGACAACCACTCTTTGAAAGAGTGATTCCATGTGACATGGGCAAGAATCCCTTCTTGGAATCTTGCATGTTGAACCGTTTCAACACTTTGTCAATATATGTACTCTGACATAGGGTCAGAAGTCTCTTAGATCTATCTCTATAGATCTTTATACCAAGTATAAAGGCTTCTTCCCCTAAGTCCTTCATTGAGAAACACTTTCCCAGCCAATCTTTAACAGATCTGCAAAATGGGAATGTCGTTTCCAATGAGTAGTATGTCATCCACATACAAGACCAAAAAAGCTACAGAGCTCCCACTAACCTTCTTGTAGACACAAGACTCATCTTCGTTTCTGATGAAGCCAAACTCTTTGACTACTTCATCAAAACGTCGATTCCAACTCCTAGAAACTTGCTTCAATCCATAAATGGATCGTTGCAGTTTACAGAATTTGTTGGCTTGCTTTGGATCTTCAAAACCCTCCGACTGTATCATATACACGTCCTCGAGGAGATTCCCATAAAGGAATGCTGTTTTGACATCCATCTGCCAAATCTCATAGTCGTAGTATGCTGCAATCGCAAGTAGGATTCGGATGGATGTGGTCATTGCGACTGGTGAAAAGGTTTCATCATAGTCAATACCTGAATCTTTCTGAATCCTTTAGCCACCAATCGGCCCTTATAGGTAATAACATTACCATCCATGTCGATCTTCTTCTTGAAGACCCACTTGCACCCTATGGGCCGCGCCCCTTCTGGTGGTTCCACCAAAGTCCATACTTTGTTGGTATACATGGATTCCATCACGGATCTCATTGCTTCTAGCCACTTATGAGAGTCTGAACCTTTTATGGCCTCTTCATAGGTAGTAGGCTCATCATCTATGAGCATCGTCTCACCGGAATTGGTCACGAGAAGTCCATACCTCTCGAGGGCGCACTTTACTAGATCGACGAAACTCTTGTGTTACTTGAACAGGCTGTTCCACAACTTCTTGTGGTTTCTGTTCATGTTCCATAATTGTTTCAGTGATTTGTTGTTCTTGAATCTGTTCAAGTTCTACAGTCCTCCCACTTGCTTCTTTAGAGACAAACTCTCTTTCCAGAAACACGCCGGACCGAGCAACAAACACTTTGTTCTTAGTTGGATTGTAGAAGTAGTAGCCCTTAGTTTCCTTAGGGTACCCCAAAAATTTACACTTATCCGACTTTGGCCCTAGCTTTTCTGATTGTAAAAACTTTACATAGACATCGCAGCCCTAAATCTTCCTGTACGACAGTGTGGGACACCTCCCAATCCACATCTCATGGGGTGTCTTAATGACTGATTTAGATGGAACACGGTTAATGGTGAAAGGTGCACTTAATAGAGCATAGCCCCAAAATGATAATGGAAGATCGGTTTGACACATCATAGATCAAACCATATCCAATAGGTTTAGATTCCTCCTCTCGGACACGCCATTCCATTGTAGCGTTCCGGGTGCAGTGAGTTGGGACACGATCCCACACTCTGTAAGATAGTCGTCAAACTCTTGGCTCAAGTATTCTCCTCCACGATCCGATCGTAGAGCCTTGATACGTTTGCCAAGTTGCTTCTCTACTTCACTTTTGAATTCTTTGAACCTTTTAAAGGATTCGAATTTGGCCCTCATAAGGTACACAAATCCATATCTACTGTAGTCATCAGTAAATGCAATGAAGTAGACGTAACCACCCCTGGCAGGCGTTGCAAATGGCCCACACACATCAGTATGTATGAGTGAAATTTGCTCACTAGTCCTCTCACCTTTCCTATTGAAAGGGGACTTTGTCATTTTTCCCAGTAAACAAGCCTCACATGTCTCATATGATTCAAAATCAAATGAGTCTAGGAATCCATCCTTATGGAGCCTAGATACGCGTTTCTCGTTTATGTGGCCTAAACCACAGTGCCATAAGTAAGAAGGATTCAAATAATCTATTTTAATGCTCTTGGTATTAATGTTGTAGACAGGATTGCTTAGATCAAGGACATACAGTCCATTAAATAATTGCGCACTACAATAGTGAATATTATTAAAATTAAAGGAACATAAATTGTTCTTTATTGAAATAATAAAACCTTCCTTGTCCGAACAAGAAATAGAAATAATGTTTCTGCTCATAGCAGGCACAAAATAGTAATTATTTAATTCTAAAACTAATCCTGAAGGTAGAGATAGCTCGCACACGCCCACGACCAACGCAACAACTTTTTCTCCATTCCCAACGCGCAAGTCTATCTCCCCTTTAGCCAATCTTCTACTTCTCTTTAGATCCTGCACATTTCGACAAATGTGAGATTCACATCCAGTATCTAATACCCATAATGTAGAGACAGTTAAATTGACATCTACAACAGCTATGTTTAGCAGTATGCTAACAGTTCATGAATAGCTATGTTTAGCAGTATGCTAACAGTTCATGAATAGCTATCTGATTTGACATATACAGTTAAATCCTATAAATCCTCTTCCCTCATATGCTTCTTTCAACAGCTATGTTTGAATAGCTATCTGATTTGCTTATGGACGTTGGGACGCCCAAAAAACCTGCATAAACTCCGCACACAAGATCAAACAACATCAAGACAATCGAGCATCAAGATCTGTTTAGCAGTATGCTAACAGTTCATGAGAAAACTGGGCTAGATTTATCTTGTAATAGACTTATATAATCAAACTGTTCAATATGATAAATAACCAGTATAGAACAAGTGTTATTAGACGATAATTAACTTATAACAAGTTCTAAGTCTTATAGAAATCACCTGCATACACAAAGATAATCAGATAAACATAGCAGTAAAGAATAACCAGAAAATCTCAAAGCTTTGCCTGCTAGTTCATCAGAGTAAATTTGGATTTTCAATCCAACTCAGTCCTGCATTTTTTATAGCCTATTGTTATCCAATATCAATACCAAAACCTGCACAAAAACAGTTAGACAAATACACATATAGGAACATCTATAGTAACTCAAAGCTTTGAAGCTTTGATACTTAGCAGTATTTCCTGCTTGTGTTTCTGGATTTCATCATCAAGGAACCAAATCTCTCTGCATGTACATTCACAAAATAATATCTAGGAGCTTCAGACTTGTCAGTCATTCTTTGCCTTCTTGCAACGATAAAAGAAACTATAGTGCAATGCATCCCAGAGGTGTAAACTCAACAACTCATCAATATCAGCATATCAATAAGAGCGGTAATTGATCTCCGTGAATCTCGTGTTTACGGTCTTGCAAGTCGCCCCAAAGAGAACTAGGTCTGTAGAAGAAGTCATCACCAAACGGTCAGTGATTTCTCCAAAGACTTCAGGAGGAAGATCTAGTAGACGGGAAGAGTCCATTGCAAGAAAATAAACATCTCAAGTGGAAAAGGAAGACCAAAATTATAGGATTGAATCGGAAGATCAACGGTCGCGAATCCTGGGGTTTCTCCTAAAAAAATCTTATCGATTCTTATTTATTTATTCAAAATAAAATTGTGGTTGTTTTTTGTAAGGATAAAATTGTTGATATTTCAAAAAAAAAGAGGATAAACTTGTTGTTGATTATTATGGAGCCGTCTTGGATTAAGGAACCATGTTTGTTTTAGGAAGGGAACCATGTTTGTATCATGGGTGACAGGGTGAAAGTGTTATTTGCCAAAATTATAAAAAAAAAATTAAAAAACTAATAAAAATGGGCCGAAAGGGTGAAAGTGTCCTTTGGAAAACTTGAAGGTGTTATGAGGTCTTTTGGTTAAACCTAGGCGCATAAAATTCTTTTACCTACAAATGGACTAACATGCCACTATAACGGAATTGGGGAGTTATCTAAGGTTTCTAACAGTTGCCTAAAAGAGTTATTAACAAAGGGGGAGGTATATACATTTATTTCATCAGCAAGACACTTATAGAACTGCATTATAGTGCTGGGGCGATACTATAGGCCTACAGAAATGATGGGGACCAAACCTAAAATTGCATCACCTTCTTCCGCTCAAAGCGATCAGAACCTCCATGGTTCCCGTCACCGAGCTTGTCCCCAGTCCAAAGACCGACATAAAGAGTCACATAATTGATCCCAAAGTGTATGAAAATACCCTTAACCCATTACCGACCTCTAAATACCCCTAATTTCGCCCAAGAGTGAAGCAAGCGAAAATTCCCAGATGATGAGCAGAAATTTCCGAGTTATAAAGTTCTTCAGATGGAAAGGATGACGGGCGGCAGACCCACACCAAGGAATGTAGGTACACCCGCTTGGATGAGTAATCCACCAGCCACCATAACTCTGTATTAACCAGAGCCATCGACAGACCCCCGCGAAATCTCCCCAAATAGTGCCCAATTTCAGTTCACAACCAATTCATGGAACAATTGTATAATTTCAAGAAAAATGATACAGTGCATAGAGGAGGTAGGAACTGTTGCAACATCTAAATAAATAGTTGCTTAGTGAATTTATTTCAGTATGCATCTATGTACTTCACGAAAGGTTTTACCATTTCATGAAAACGACTAGAGTCAGTCTGACCGGCTCGCATTTCATATTACAGTCTGGTTATTTCATGAGAAACCAGGAAAACCGGCTATAAAAATTTGAATTTGCCTGCATAGAAGCCTTACCTTAAATATTAATGTATCCGCTTCCAGGCTTGAATTACAATGTGTTGTATAGTATATGTATGTAATTTTCTTCCTTCTATTATAATGGAAAATCATTCCTAAGTGGTAATTGGAGTGTTAGATGAGCACATCCTCGTACGAATGATCATTGACCCATAGCTATCACAAGTACATTATAGATGGTATTCACTTTTCATATATATGGAAGATTAATACTTGCATTATAATGTCTTGAATTGCATGTATGGAAGATTCATGTTTGAATTACAATGTATAATAAGTCATATATTTTGGTGGAGTTTTTAATTGATAACATCTTTGTAAAGATGTTTATTGACCAAAATATATCACACATACATATATACATGTTATTTTGAACGAGAAGGACAACATTATATAAAACTATGTCAAATGTACTCTCTGGACTGTTTAATATTTTATCCGAAAGTTCTTGAATACTATCCAAAGTGTCTAAAAATTTGTCTGTAGTAAATCAATAACAATGTTTCTCTTGTTAATTTTTGGTGGTATAACACCAAATTTTGTGTGTTCAAGCTCATTATTAGGCCTTGAGCCGTAACAAATAAAGTTAAGAATTTTTGCGTGCAGTCGTGTTCTACATTAGGATCGTGTCTGCAAAGTTCAAGGAGCAAGCAATGAAGGTAAAACACTAAAAATCTGTTGACATTTAACAGCTACCTGAGTATGAAATGGATGCAATATTTGTCACAAGGGAGAAGGAAATGGCATCTCTAGTAAGTTCATACAATACACTATCTGTTATCGTCGCTTAAAATTTTATCTTCTTGTTTTAGGTTTCTTTCCAGAACTACAATTGAAATATTGATGTCCTTTGTTTACTGATCAGTTCTTTCCAGTACTAGTTTATTTTTCTTAGTTTTAATGTTTCTATCTGAAATGTTAAATAAAGTATCTGAGTGGCTTGAATTTTGTTCTGTCATCACACAATTCTCTGCCAACGAGATGATATCATGCTCTATTGTTTCTGCATGAGGTTTGAGTCATCGCTGATGACTTGTGGCTGCATTATTTTTGTTCTCTTATATAAAGGAGTTCAATTCATTTCAATAATGTTGTTATCAAAACGAAGGCAAAAGACGGATATTGACTTCTATATGAATGATCCAGCCATGAAGGACCCAAAAACAAGACGGTGTGACGATCAAAAAACCATGCATTTAGTTGGAGTTGCATGAAGGTAAGAATGGAGTTGATTAGTGACTTGGATGGAACATCACAAGAGACTTACGACTATTGGCGAGAACACGTTGACTTGATGATAGGGAGTCTCAAGAACATTATTTTGAAGCAAGAAAATGAAGAGCTTCTAGTAAATGTCAACTCGCAAGAGTATTCTTACGTAAGGCCTCCATCCAAAGGGGATATAAAACAAAGGGAGCTTCAGAAATATTCGAAAGAAGTGCGGGAGATTTCAAGAATATGGACACAATCGAACTACATGCCAGAATATTCCAGTTAGTGTTTTCGATCTAGATGTCTGCCAATCGCAATCGCAAGCCCCATCTCAATAAACATAACAAACGATGAATTCCCATGTCAAATACAACTTCTCAGAGGGAATGAGTGACAAATATTCTTTCGCGGGTGTTGAGGGTGACTGGTTTTGATTTATTCAAGAATTATATTAAATGTTTGCATGTTTTTATTAAGTACCTTGACATTTTTATCCGTTATTTGGTCCATTTTGTCTGATGTTTTAGTGTGTTATCTGGTTCTATGTGTGTTTATCCGCTGTTGTGAACTTTTGATAATTTATAAATCCGTTTCTTTGCATTTTTATCCAGTTCAGCGCTTTTTATCCACTGGGGGTGGTGACCTGCTAGAACCGGTCACTTCCCCATCAAAATCCGTGTTTTTTTGTATTTTAGGGGTGGGGGGGGGGGGGGGGGTGGTGACCACAACTATTTCATTTGCACCCCACCCCCCAGGACTTACACTAGACAAACCCCATTTTATGTGACTTGGTAAAATTACACTATTTTTTCTTTGAAACAACAAATTCATTATAAATCAGAACTTACAACTTTTGTTGATACACTGAACTTACAATGATCAAGTGTGACAAGTATTCCAATCTCAATTAATATTTTGAAGATTTGAAAACAAATGAAACACATTTACAAAGTAGGAGATGAAATACAACAGCTATTTTCCAATTAGCCAAGTAGTGGACACAAAACAAGCTGGCAAGCAAGTCTAAGCGTGTAAAAATCACCTGATCCAATAGCAGTAATCACATAAAATCTCCTAGGGACGATCGTAGTCCTTGTCTACGAACTTGTCGTCTATAATTTACAATTATCTCGTCACAACGAAAATACTTCCAAATAAATTAATGCACTAGCTCTATACGAATGCTCCGCTAGGTTGAAAACTAAGTCCAACTCTCATGATTCCCCAATATGACGTGTCTCAAGCCATATACCTAATAATTATACAAAGAGGCATTTTGGAAAATAAATGAGATCTTGAGTAATTGAAATGTAAATACTTAAAAATTATTAAGTGAAATTGGCTGATATTATAGTTTATAGAAAAGTGTTGTTTTATTGAATCCGTAAAAGAATAATTTTAATAAAGCTAGAGAAACTACTTTTTGAATACAACAATATTTAGTATAAACCAAAATTATTGTTGATAAAAAGATTACTAAGTATTGGACACTCACTATTTATAAAAGTGACATTTATGAAATAATAAAAACATTATCAATTTCAATCATACACTTATATTCACAAAATACTCTTATTAGCTTATTTTTCAGGATAATTATTGAAATGATATATTACAAAATAATTTTATTTTTCAACACAATAGCAGAGTTTTGATAATGAAGACAATATAATTTCAAATCATTAAATAAATCAGGATAGTTAAAGCACAACTACTTCCCCCCAAAGATTCTTTAAATACCAACACCTCCCCCTACCTTACCCACATATTATCTAAAAGACACTTTAACCCCCCTAACAAGAACTACTAACTCGATCTAAACATGGATTCGAGCACGCGAGACACGATTTTGACTGTTTAAATTAACTCACGATGAGATTAAGAGCATACCTTTATCAAGAATTGCGAGAAACGGTCGAGTTTTGGGTCGGGTCAAGAATGACGTTGGAGGGAACGACAGTGGTGATCGAAGGTAGTTATTGTGTCCTCCTAGCCTCTGTCTTGGCCTTCTCCTGAGTTTTTCAGAGCCTAAGGAGTCTAGTGGAGTAGATGAAAGTTCGTGGGGGCTTGTCGGGTAGTTCTCCCAAGAAATATCGCCGGAAGTAATGGAGTTTCGGTGTTGATGGCGGCGTCCTCAGGTCGTGCTAGTGCTGCTGCTTCACTTTTTGCTACTTCGTCCTCTTTCTGGTCAGTATCATATGGCGAGTGAGATAGGAAAGGGGAAGAGATCATGGAGGTTTCCCTGATGGTGGTCTTTTCGGGAATTCCAGTCTGGAGTGGAGGCTGGTGGCTTAGTCGCTGGTTTATGCTCTTCTTCGGGTCAGAGAGGGACACAGAGAAGGAGGTATAGCAAGAGAGTGAGAGGCAGAGATTTGAGGGTTGTGGAGGTGTTTGGTGAATGGTCAAGATAGATGTTGGTGGTGGAGATGGTGATGATGAAGGTGGGAAGATGGTGATGGTTGTGATTTGTTCCTGTGATTTTTTTGAGGGAGTAAGGAGGAAGAAGATGATTATTAAGTGGAAAAACTTCAAATTGGTGAGCAAGGGATTGGTATTGTGTTGGATAAGGGTTGAGACTATGGAAGAAGATTTGAAAATATTATGGAGGAATGTAGGAGATATAATGTGGTATGGTTGGTGTAATGTAATTCACGATGGTTGCATAAGCGTTCGTGAAGAAATAAACACACTCGAACTAAGATACGAGTATTATTTCTAAACTTAATATCACTATAACTCTAACACGAATTTCTCAATAAAAATACGATAATTCTCCCAAATCATTACTTAAAAATTCACATTCTGCCTCTCAAATTACTATTTTAAAACGACCAATTATACGGGGTATTAAATCCTTCCCCCTTAGAATGAGCTTTGTCCTTGAAGTTGGGACATGTCACTAAAGCTTCAGTGGGTTTCGGGTTCTAAAGTCACCCCTATTACTATAACACTTAACAAGTACCAAAGCAAATGACCTACAAGGCAAACAACGAGGTCCACAGGCTCGGTACATAGGATCAACACCTCAGTCCGACCTTAGTTCCTCAAGCTGGTACGGTACTTGGGATCATCACCCCAGTCCGACCTTATATCCTCCAACTAACAGGAAATATTTGGATAAGTAACACACATGAACCATCAACATGTACTTTCCACATTCTCAAGCCATTAAAACATGGAGCATTTCATAACTTGTACATAGGCAATATCAACCATATCTCATCTATACACACATAAAAGAATTTACACATAGAAAGGATCATCAAAGTAGACTTCTTAACCACACATCGCAATTGGTATAAGGGCCTCCTTCACAAATCAGGTCAATATCGGATAGCAACTAGCAACTTATCATGCAAGAGGAAGTAATGAAAACTCCCCAAATACCTGACTTTTCGTATTTTATCTTGCCCTATGTTCATTTTAGGTTACCCTTTATGTTTTAATCCATCACTAGAAAGAACCAGGATCTCATACAGACCGAGAGGGCGATGTGAAAGTGTATAATGCAAGTATAAATACAGGATCTAATACTCTAGAAGGGGGGTTGAATAGAGTACGGAAACTTTTGCCAATATTTTACTTTTAAAGCTCTAACACAAGGAACTAATGAAATCTCAAAGCTTTGGATATGTTTGGAAAGAGTTGAAGCAGTGTAGAACTGTCTGAAGTTTCAAAGCTTTGAGCAGGAAAATTTCTCCAAAGCTTTGGAGCAACTTGTTTGGTACTTGTCTAGTGTGCAAAATGAAAGAACAACATATTAAAGTAAAGAACACAAAGATTTTTACAGAGTTCAGTCAGAATTGGACCTACTATCTTCCTGAGGGACTTGATCCCTCCAGGAATTGAACACACTTCTTATTAATCATCCTGATTTAGCCCTAGATCTCAAGCCTAAGTGAGCTAACTTACACTTATACAGCTTATGGTTCCAAACCTCTCTAGTTACAGCTACAATCTGATGAAAAAATAAGAACCTATTCTTGTTCACTTGAACTAATAACTTCTAAAGTTTGTGAGGTTAATTAACAATTAAGAATATTAAAAATAAAAACACAATGAAGAACACGGAAAACAAATAAGCAATGAATGCTCAGAAGTGTTCTTCAGATACTGGATGATTTGATCTTCCTCAGAACTGTTGATTCCTTGATTCATTTGAAGAGTAATATGAGTTGATCTCCCACGAATGAAACACTCTTCCTTTCACAGTGATAAGCCATCTCTCAGTGTGTCTCTTTCTCTTTGAAATTCAAATTTTCTTTGTAACAAACAGCAGCAACTGCTTGAGAAGTTTCAGGAACTAATTTTTTACAAATCCTCACCCCCTGAGATGCTTCTTCAACAGCTACGTTTGAATAGCCAGTAGATTTTTATAGGCATGTTTGAAGGACCAAACAACCCTGCATAAACTCAGCAACAAGATCAAACACAATCCAAAAATAATAGCACATCAAATATGATATGTTTGACAAATCAGTTTATCCAATAAACTTGGCTATTTTCAGAGATAGAAACAATACATATAACCATATGCATATATATATATATATCTAAGATATGATAAATAATAAGATTGAGAGTTAGAATAACTCAATATCAAGTCATTAACTCAGATAAATTCTCCTCCATACAGAAAATCGTTAGCCAATATAAACAGTTAAGAGCATAGGGCAATTCTCAATGATTTGGAGCTTTGATTGCCAGTTCACAGTTTTGGCCTACAAGCTGAATCATGTAATCAAAATCTAAGATCAATAATATTTGCAGGAGACAATATAGGATGATAAGATCATCACTCAATCCAATGCATAAGTATGCAACACAGAAACTGTTAAGAACGAGTATTCAGCTTTACAAGCAATTACTAAATCTCAAAGCTTTGGAGCTTTGAGAAGTATTGTCTCTGAACTTGTGGCTTTCATCATCAAAGTGAAAACTCCCCCTAAGTTTGTACACATGTTCAATTCAAGGGAACTGAACTATCAGTCTCCCCCTTGATGAAAGACAAAACAAATATTATTGCTTCCAAGATATCCTGCAACTTAAGCCATTATCAAACTAACAGGATAAAAATAAAACACTTAGCACATACCACATAACACAGATAACCCATACTCAATATTGTAAGCAAAAACTAGGAATGCTCCTATAGCATCCAAAAATATTGTAAAACTTAAAATTAATCCAGAAAACCTATAAACTAGAAAAAAATAAACACATAATCTTCTCCCGCCCTTTTGACTTTCATCAAAAGAGTAGAAGAAATGTAGGATCATATCCAGAGTTATTGTAAAAGCTTAAAAAAATAAAGCTAACTTCAAGGCTTAAGAGAGATAAAGAAAGATATAGACAGAAAGAAGTGAAGGAATGGTTCAAGGCTTTGGGGCTAATTTTGCAGCATCCTTCTTGGTTGTTTTCTTTCCTCCTTTGATCTAGCTTTTTCCAGTTCCTTTTCCTTTTTCAGCTTCAACTTCCTTTGGTTCCTCTTCTTCTGATCCTTCTCATCTGAATCTTCTTCATCCCGAGACTGTTCCTCAGCATGTTCAGTTTCAACATCAGCTACCACTTCAGCTATTACCTCATCAACTTTCTCAGCAACCTTTACAACAGTTTCTTCAGCTTTCTTCTTCTTTTCTGCCCCTTTCTTCTGTGACTCAGATTGATTACCCTGTTCATCCTTCTTTTTTCCCTATTATTTCACTTCTTCTCTCTGTTCTTCCTGTCCCTCCTCTGATGCTGACCTAAATTCCTCCACCTCATTCTCTTTCCTGATCTTCTTGGCTGGAGGAGATCCCTCTTACATGCTCTGGGTATTCTCTCAATTTGAATCAGAAATAATTACTTAGCTCTCCTCGTCTTCCCCATTGTTCAAGTCAAAGCCTTATGTCGGAGTCCGGTAGATTTGCTCTCCATTTGGGTTTAGGACTTTGAGAAGAGATAGAGAGAATTGAGAGAGAGATAGAGACGGAGATATTGAGAGTGAATAGGAGAGAAAAGCCCCGAAGTTAGCTTATAAGTTGGAAATAAATATTGTTTTAAATGGACTCTTCTGATTTGCATGTAGAAACGTATCTACAAAGATATTTTAGATATTTTGTGATATTTTGATTAAATCCCTGACTAAATAAAATATTCTACAATTTTCTATTAGATAATCCTTAATATTTGGCGATCCAAATTTTTGAAGAAAACAAACAGTTTTTCTCCAAATCCTTGAAGAACAAGTCCAAAGCTTTGGGGAACAACACAAATTCACAGAAACTGCAAAGAGTTGAAACATACTTCCAAGGCTAGGAAAGTATGATCTCAAGGCTTTGATATTTGAACACATAAGCACATACATGATTTAATACTACCCCCTAAACCATTGAATCCTTGTTTATCATGCCCAATACAAGCCTTAGAGATGCAAACCTCTCATTTGGAAAAGGTCTAGTGAAGATATCAGCAACTTACTTAGCAGTAGATATAAAAGACAAAGACACATCACCTTTCTTAGCATGATCTCTTATGAAATGGTGCCTTGCATCTATATGCTTAGTCCTGGAGTGTTGCATAGGATTCCTTGCGATTGAAATGGCACTAGTATTGTCACAATTGATAGGCACATTTCTGAAGTCATGTCCAAGATCTCTTAGTTGTTGAGCAATCCATAGTATTTGTGAACAGCAAGCACCAGATGCAATATATTCAGCTTCTCCAGCTGACAAGGCCACTGAATTATGTTTCTTTGAATACCAACTAATTAGTGAAGAACCAAGAAATTGACAACACCCTGAAGTGCTTTTTCTGTCAACCTTGTAGTCTGGAAAATCTTCATCTGAATAGCCACTCAAAAAAAAAATTAGTTCTTATTGGATACCAAATCCCCAAGTCTTTGGTTCCATTCAAATATCTAAAGATCATCTTAACAACTATCAAGTGACTTTCCCTAGGATCTGCTTGAAACTTTGCACACATACATACACTGAACATAATATCGGGTCTACTAGCAGTTAATACAGTAGTGAACCAATCATACCTCGGTACTCCTTTTGACTCACACTCTTACCATTTGTATCCTTGTCTATGGATAATGATGAAATCATACGGGTCTTTACTACCTTGGACTGAGACATATTGCATTTGTTTAACAAGGTCTTCGTATATTTACCTTGATGCACAAAGATTCCTATCTTCATTTTATGTACATGAAGTCCAAGAAAGAAATTAAGTTCTCCCATCAAGCTCATTTCAAAGTCCCTGCACATTAGACTTGAAAACTCTTTCGATAGAGCATCATTAGAAGAACCAAACAATATATCATCTACATAAACCTGTACTACTAAAATGTATTTCTCATGAGTCTTAATAAAAAGAGTTTTGTCTACTAGGCCTCTCTTAAAGTTGTTGTCAAGTAAAAACTTTGAAAGTATATCATGCCAAGCCCTTGGAGCTTGCTTAAGGCCATAGAGATCTTTTTCTAATTTCTAAACATGATAAGGGAAATTGTCTTCTTCAAAACCAGGTGGTTGAGCAACACATTCTTCTTCTTGTAAATATCCATTTAGAAAAGCACGCTCGACAACCATTTGATAAAGCTTAATATGTTTATGGGATGCAAATGCAAGAAATATTCTGATAGCTTCTAAGCTGGCAACAGGAGCAAATGTTTCTTCACAATCAGTACATTCTTCTTGATTGTACCCCTGTGCCACAAGTCTGGCTTTTTTTCTCACAACCTTACAATTTTCATCAAGTTTGTTTCTAAACACCCATATGTTTCCAATCACTGATCGAGTCTTTGTCCTAGGAACCATGTTCCAATCTTGTTCCTTTCAAATTCATTCAGTTCATTCTGCATCGCAATGATCCATTCTGCGTCTTCTAGTGCTTCCTTTGCATTTTAAGGTTCAATCATGGATACAAAGGCACTGAAGGCACACAAGTTCCTTAATTGTCCTCTGGTCAGTGTACAAGTTGTTGGATCTGAGATGATATTGTCTTTTGCATGAGCTAACAAATATTTGAACCTCTTCATTGGTGTCCAGGGTTCTGGTTCTCCAGTAATCTTTTCAAACCATTGGGAACTTGATGCACTAGCTGGAGCACTTTATATTATCTGAATTTTAGTCTCAAGAATTTGATATTTTGAGTCAGAAGGATGTTCAAAGCTTTGAGATTATTCTGGATGTTCCTGCTGATTAGTTTTGCTTTCTTTTCCTTGCTCAAATTCATCATCTGCCTCATACTTATTCAGATTTAGATCTGCAAAACTATCACTCAAGGAATCATCAGCACTTTCATCAAAAACCACATGAATACTCTCCTCTACAATCTTTGTTCTCTTATTGGAAACTCTATTTGCTTTACTACTTTGAGAATAATCAAGAACTATACCTTCATCACTTCTAGCATCAAATTTACCAAGATTATCCTTGCCATTATTATGCACATAACAGGTACAGCCAAAATGCTTAAAATAAGAAACACTTTGCTTTCTTCCTTTGAAAAGTTCATAAGGAGTTTTTTATAAAATAGGTCTGATCAAACATCTATTCGGCACATAGTTGGAAGTGTTAACAACTTTTATCTACAGATACTTTGGCAAATGACTTTCAAGTAGCACGGTTCTGGACATATCTTCAAGTGTCTTATTCTGCCTCTCAACTACTCCATTCTGCTGAGGGGTTCTAGGTGTAGAGAAGTTGTGTGGGATTCCATGCTTTGCACAAAACAAATCAAAATCAAGCTGATCGAATTCTATGCAATGATCACTTCTAATAGATGCACCAGGTAAGTTTTTCAAAGTCTAAAGCTCTTTACAAAGCTTTAAGAATTCAGATAATGCTTCAGATTTATCTCTAATGAACATAAGACATGTAAATCTAGAGTAATAATCTACCACAACAAGCATATATCTCTTAGATTTTGGAGTTTGAACTCTCATAGGACCACACAAGTCCATATGCATCATTTCTAAAGGTCTAGTGGTGCTTACAAAGTTATTTGGCTTGAACGAACTCCTTGTCTGCTTACCTTGGTTACATGTCTTGCAAGTCTCATCATATTTGAATTTTATGGTTGGTAATCCTCTTACCAAGTCTTTTGTGATGAGCTTGTTCATTCTATGCATGCTTATATGCCCAAGTTTTCTATGCCAAAGGTTTGAGTCTTCCTCCAAAGCTTTGAGGCACTTCAGAATTTCACCTGCAACTTTGTTAGTACTCATAGCATAAACATTGTATGACCTAGGAGTAGTGAGTATGCAATTTCCATATTGCACCACACGTTTCTCCTTGTCAAAAACTACTTTATTACCTTTATCATACAGTTGAGAAATACTAAGCACATTTTACTTTAAACCTTCAACTATATAAACAACAGAAATTGAACTTACACACTACCTATATTAATTATCAAAAAATAATTATATAAAAAATGATGTTGCATTTGGCTTTGTCACCAAGTGTGATTGTTCCTCTAGATTGCTCTTTTAGATCAATAAATAAAGATTTCTTTCCACTCATATGCCTGGAACAACCACTGTCCAAATCCATTTCTGATCCTTTAAAGCTTTGGTGACAGCCTGCAAAATTCAATCAATGCTTCAACTGGCTATTAAACCAAGTGTAGAATTTGGATTCATACTTAGAACCAGCCATATTAGGTGTTCTGATTCCTTTAGGAACCCATATATGCCTCACTTATCCCTTGTACTGATAAGGACAAGTGTTCCTCATTATGTGAGGTTCTGTCCTTCTGAAGGGACAAGTTATTTTCACATGAGCAAGCTTTCCACAGTAATGACACTTTGGAGAATGTCTGCTTCCTGATTCTACAAAGGTGGTTTGGATTTTCTTTGGAAGATTTGAATTATAGCCAATTCCACTCTTGTTCATAGACTGCAGATTTCCTCCAAGCATGAGTTTGAGATTATGTTCTGAGCCTACAAACTTTGAAAAAATCTGTCTGGAATCTTGAAGTTTCTCAGTCAATGAAGTTATTAGTTGTTATAAATCATCTGAATGATGTTTTAGATCAACAAATTTATCAGTTAACATATTATTTTGATCCACAACTTCTTTGACTTGTTCCTTCAAAGCTCTGAACCTGCTGTCCAAGGCTTTGAAGGAACTGTCAATTTTTGACTTAGATACTTCAAGAGTTTTGTTGAGAAAAATCAGATCTAAATATTCTTTTTCCTTCTCATGAACTTAACTTTTAAAGAATCAATCTCACTTTTGTAACTTTTCTCATTCAAAAAACATACTTCTGACGATTTCAGGTAGAATAGCAGAAGGACTAGCAAGAAGATTCTTTGTCATTTCTTCAATGTGCTTGTATGAGCCTTTTTCTTCTTCATGCTCATGCAATAAGCAAAGATTGGCTTTCTCTTCATCTGAATCTTAGTCTATTGATGAATAAAGAATCACTTCATGATGCAACCATTGCTTTCTTCCTCCTTTTTTCACTTTCTATCTTTGGAAAATGCATGCTCTTGTTCTTTAGAGGACAATCCCTCACCAAGTGATCTGCATCTCACGTTCAAAGAAAATCATTACTTTAGGTTAATGTGAATGTGAAGAGGAATTACCTTTGTGATCCTTGCTTCTTGACGACCTGGATTTGATTCTGTTATAATCCCTATTTCCAAAAAAAACTTCATCTTTAGAATTCTGGTCAAAGCTTTGGAGATTAGGGCTAAGGCTTCCTCATCGTCATCATCTTCCTGTTCAAGGCTTTGATATTTTTCATTGTATTTTGCCTTGAGTGTCAGGTTCTTGATGTTTTCACTCAAATCACCATCCACTTCCTTCATGGACATCTCACGAGTGAGCAGCTTGCCTCGCAGATCATCTAATTCCAGAAGACTAAAGTCCTGAGCTTCCTCAGCAGCAATTGTCTTTGGCTCCCACTTAGCTTTTGGAAAACTGTAGGGTTTTGATACAGATTGCGCATCGCAATAAACAAAATCAATATCCGTTCAAGTCCCTCCAAGGATCATTGGACTAGACATTACAACGATGGTAAGGAAGAGTATATAATGCCTTCTTTATCTCCTTTGATGACTTCACTCGTGAAATAGTATTCAGGTCTATATGGATACTCTACGCCTAGGATCAGAGCTAGAATCCTTCCAATCTCTTTGTGCTAGCAATTGATTAAAGGAGGAAGAAGAAGAATCACGGAGATGAAACCACCCAAGGCCGCGCCTCAAGGGCCGACGGCAAGAGGGGGGGTCGGGTTCAGCCTCCCTTGTTTTCTCCCTCCTTCCTTTATTCTCTCTCACTCTCTCTCTCTCTTGTGTGATAAAAATTATGACACTTATGAGAAAATAAGCTAGGAGTCTCTTTATATAGTCTAACATCTCCTTGTTAACTACATATTAGCCCCTCTACTAATCATGTTCTTACATGGATCAGTCAAACTTGCAAATTAGTTTTACTAAGTTTGAAAGTAGTTGTGTATTGATCCTTCTATTGAATTAATAATATTAATTAATTCCCAAGTCTAGTTTAATTAATAGAGCGTGTGACCCCATCAGTTTCTACTTAGTTGGTAGTAACAATTACTAACATAGAGCGGCCTCTAGCAAGACGTATATGCAACCCAACTAATAGAAATTGTCAATAATTTTTGTGACCAATGCTACCATATTGTATTACCATATCCGGATTGGACACGAGACATACAAGTCACACTCGTATATCCAATACATAGTTTCTCGATCCTGGGAATATTCTTATCCATGCAGATAACATCAATATCCTATATTGATTTATCTGAGTCTGGCCAGACATTCTATAAGTACTACCCCTCGAGTGGCCGAACTTATTTTCTCATATTATGTGGGAGGGAAAATCCTTTCTACATCACTAACATCTCTAAGCTTGCTTCCTATCATGCCCGATAACTACCTTTATAGTTCCCGGTTAAGGCACAACGTTCGATTATATCAAAGCATGATATTTTCCACAACTAGAGTATCTAGTGACTTCAAGTGTAAGGACCACAATACCAACGTCACTACGAGAAGCACTTGTGACTTTTACATAACCTGTATGTAGCCTTCTCGTTGTGGATCAAACCAGTATGCCATTACCCCTAATTCATACCCATGTACTAGACATGATATCTCCATATCAATCTACCCACATACTAGTCTATAGTTGATCGTCCTGTTAATCAATATAATGGACTAGGGATATTTAAGATAAACAACACATTGCAATCCAAGGACTTCATTATTTAAATATCTCCATATATAATACAATGATTATTCTAACCAAAACAATGTTCATACTAATAAGATTTCCTCTAGGGAGTCTATTCCAAAAGTCTCCCACTTGCACTAGAGCCAATCTAGTGCATCTCGTATGTTTATAGATCTAGTGTGTCCTTCATGCTTGCGCTAAACAAGCGGCTTTGTAAGTGGATCTGACAGATTCTTATCTGTAGTAATCTTTTATATCTTCACATCTCCTCGATCGACGATCTCTTGAATAAGATGGAACTTTCTGAGTACGTGCTTGGATTTCTGGTGTGACTTGGGTTCCTCGGATAGTGTGATCGCTCCAGTGTTGTCATAATACAACTCTATTGGATCCACAATACTAGGAACCACACCAAGATCAGTAATGAACTTCCTAGTCCAAACAGCCTCCTTTGCTGTGCCACTAGCAGCAATGTACTCAGCCTCAGTTGTAGAATCAGCAGTCGTCTCCTTACTTGGAACTTTTCAGCTCAAAGCTCCACCACTCAAGCAATACATGAATCCCGTCTGCGATCTTAAATCATCTTTTTCGGTTTGGAAGCTTGCAACCATGTAATCCCTTACACGCAACTCTTTCTTCCCTACATAGATCAAGAATGCATCCTTAGTTTTCTCAAGTACTTGAGGATGTTCTTGACCTCTATCCAGTGACTCTCACCAGGATTAGACTGATATGTGCTTGTCATACTCAGCGCATATGACACATCTGGTCTAGTACATAACATGGCGTACATGATGAATCCTACGGCCGATGCATAGGGAATCCTACTCATACATTCCATCTCAGCCTCATTGGAAGGACAATCAGCCTTCGTAAGGGTGATTCCATGTGACATGGGAAAGAATCCCTTCTTGGAATCTTGCATGTTGAACCGTATCTACACTTTCTCTATGTATGTACTTTGACTTAGGCCTAGAAACTTCATCGATCTATCCCTATGGATCTTGGTACCGAGTATATGAGCTGCTTCCCCTAAGTCCTTCATTTATAAACACTTTCCTAGCAAATCTTTAATAGATTGCAAGGTAGGAATGTCGTTTCCAATGAGTAGTATGTCATCCACATACAAGACCATAAACACAATAGAGCTCCCACTAACCTTCTTGTAGACACAATTTTCATCTTCGTTATTGATGAAGCCAAACTCTTTGACTGCGCCATCAAAGCGTAGATTCCAACTCCTAGAAGCTTGCTTCAACCCATAAATGGATTGATGCACCTTACACACTTTATGGGCATTATGTTGATTTTCAAAACCCTCTGGTTGTGTCATGTGCACATCCTCAAGGAGGTTTCCATACAGAAAGGCTGTTTTGACATCGATCTGCCAAATCTCATAATCATGGTAAGCTGCAATAGCAAGTAAGATTCGAATGGATTTGGTCATCGCGACTGGGGAAAAGGTTTCATCATAGTCAATATCGTGAATCTGTCTGAATCCTTTTGCCACCAGTCGGCCCTTATAGGCAATCACATTGCCATCCATTTTGGTCTTCTTCTTCAAGACCCACTTGCACCCTATGGGCCGAGCCCCTTGTGGTGGTTCCACCAAAGTCCATACTTTGTTGGTATACATTGATTCCATTTTGAATCTCATGGCTCCGTGCCACTTTTGAGAGTCCGGCCCTTTCATGGCCTTTCCATAGGTAGTAGGCTCATCATCTATGAGCGACGCGTCACTAGGCTCAGTCACGAGAAGTCCGTACCTCTCTAGCTCCTGGCTCACTCTATTCGACCTACGAAGTTCTTGTGTTACCTGAACAGGTTCCTCCACAAAATCTTGTGGTTCCTGTCCATGCTCCACAGTAGGATCAGTTGTTTGTGGTTCTTGAATTTCTTCAAGTTCTACTGTCCTCCCAGTTGCTCCTTTAGAGACAAACTCTCTTTCTAGGAACACGCTGGTCCTTACAACAAACACTTTTTTCTCGGTAGGATTGTAGAAATAATAACCTTTTGTTTACTTAGGGTATCCCACAAACTTACACTTATCCGACTTGGGCCTGAGCTTCTCTGTTTGTAAATGTTTTACATACACATGGAATCCCCAAATCTTCATGAACGGCAGTGTGGGAAGCCTCCCACTCCACATCTCATATAGAGTCTCCATGACTGATTTAGATGGAACACGGTTAAGGGTGAAAGCTACACATAATAGACCGTGCCCCCAAAAAGATAATGGAAGATCTGTTTGACAAATCATAAGTCGAACTGTGTCCAACAGAGTTCGTTTCCTCCTCTAGGACACGCCATTCCATTATGGTGTTCCAGGTGGAGTGAGTTGGGACAAGATCCCACACTCTCTAAGATAGTCGTCAAACTCTTTGCTTAAGTATTCTCCTCCACGATCCGATCGTAGAGCCTTGATACTCTTGCCAAGTAGCTTCTCTACTTCATTCTTGAATTCTTTGAACTTTTCAAAGGATTCAGATTTGGCCTTCATAAGGTATACAAATCCATATCTACTAAAATCATCAGTAAATGTAATGAAACAAAGATAACCACCCCTAGCAGGCGTGGAAAATGGCCCACATACATCACTATGCACGAGAACTAATTGCTCACTAGTCCTCTATCTTTCTTATTGAAAGGGGATTTGTCATTTTTCCCAATAAACAAGTTTCACATGTCTCGTATGATTCATAATCAAATGAGTCTAGGAATATATCCTTATGGAGTCTAGAGATGCGTTTATTGTTTATATTACCTAATCAACAATGTTATAAGTAGGATTTAAATCATTAGTTTTAATACTCTTAATATTTATGTTATAGACAAGATTATTTAGATCAAGGATAAACAATCCATTAGGTAATTGCGCACTACAGTAATGCATAGTATCAAAATAAATGGAGCAACATTTGTCCTTTTATTGAAATAGTAAAACATTTCTCGTCCAAACAAGAATTAGAAATAATGTTTCTGCTCATAGCAGGCACAAAAATAGCAATCATCTAATTTTAAAATTAATCCTGAAAGCAAAGACAGTTCGAGCATGCCAACGGCCAATGCGGCAACCTTTGCTCCATTCCCCAGGCGCAGGTCTATCTCCCCTTTAGCCAATTTCTACTTCTCTTTAGATCCTCACATTTCGACAAATGTGAGATCCACATCCAGTATCCAATACCCAATATGAAGAGTAATTAAAATAGACATCTAGAAAAAAAAATACCTGGTGGTGGTGGAACCACTATTCCAAGCCTTTTATCCTCCAGATACTTTGGGCAGTTCCTCTTCTAGTGTCCAGGTTGACTGCAGTAGTGACACTCACCCTTAGTCACGCCCTTGGAAATGCCACCTTCAGGTTTATGGGCAGCTTCCTTGGGTTTTGAAACTGACTTACCTTTACCATTGGAGGTAGAGGCAGCTCGCTTGCCTTTTCATTTGTTCACCATCATTATGGACTAGCCCTTTCCCTTGTTGATGCTTTGCTCAGCTGTCCACAACGCATTGAGTAGATCTGGCAGAGGTCTATTGATCTCATTCATGATATAGTTCATAATGAATTGTCAATAACTATTAGGAAACGATTTCAAGATGAGATCAGTGGCAAAATCTTATCCTATCGGAAACCCTAGGCAAGTGAGATTCTCTAGGTACCCGATCATGTGCAGCACCTGAGGTCCCACAGGGTTTCCCTCTGACAGATGATATTTGAACAATGCCTTGGAAACTTGATATCGCTCAACCCTTGCCTTCTCTTGAAAGAGCTTCTTCAAGTGTATGATCATATCAAACGTTAGAGTTCATGGTGCAAAGCATGAGACATGCCACATCAGTAGCATCATCAACGATCTTCTAATATGCCTTTAGGGCTGCAGCTGAATTATTTTCTGGACCCTCAGGAACTTGCTCTTCTAGTCTAGAAAGTTTGTTCCATAAATGTTGCCCTTCTCAAGGACCGATTGTTGGAATTGTGATGAATTCGATGAAGTGTTTACCATTGGAATTCTTCAAAATGAGAAATATACAATTTTTAGTATTTTGTAAAAAAATAAATAAATTTAATAATCGCTAGATTATTAAACATAGCTCCCACTATTTTTCCCTGATTAATAACCCTCCATATTAATGCGGAAAATATCATTATATTTTCTAGTGGGCCAAGATCCATATTTCACTTCCTTTTGAGTTTGCTTTGGCAAGTTGATATCGACTTTTAGGAGCTATATTTTCTCTAACATTTACCACATGATTTATAGGTTTTGAGAAGAGTTTTGAGCCTATTGTTGTTAATTGAGTATCATTTGTCACTTTTTCCTTCATATACTTCATTCTAGTCCGGGCACGTCTTATGTGTTGATTTATGATATTTGTTGGATTGATCACTTGGTATAGTTGTTTGTTGCCTTTGACAGGAAACAAGGATTATGGAGCGATTGAAATCAAGAACATGAGCTTCAGAAGCAAGTAAGGACAAGGAAAGAGGCTTGGAACCAAGAAGTTAAAGATTCAATAATATGAAGCCCAGAGCATTTCGCACGAAATGCCCTATTTCGCACGAAATGGCAGCGAGAGATGTGCACAATTTTGGGGCTAAAATGTAATTTTTGAAGACTTTAGCTTCCCCACTTCCCTAAGGAGCTAGGGGACGGATATTAAGCATAATTAGAGTCTTTTGAGAACAAAGAACATCAAGGATAGCTAGAGCAACATCAAGAAGCAAGGAGACAAGCCCGGATCAAAGCGTTCATCACCTTCTTAGCGTTTGATCCACTTTTATTCCTTTCTTTCTCTTGTATGGAATATTTTTCTATGAATACTATTGTGATGAGTAGCTAAACTCATACCTAAGCATCTATGGAGAGACTAACGTTTACGTTTTGAGAATGTTTTCCGGATTTGTTGACTTTCACGCTTAGGATTTATGATTGAATAAGGATATCTAGTTTTTATCACATTGAGTTATCCGTTGAAAAAGTAGAATAAATACGTGTGACGTGATTTTTTTTTGCTTCATTCAAGTATAATCTATGCTTAATGATGATAATAGTTAGTTAATATCTCTTTTGATGTGCTTAAGCCTTAGTAAGCTAGGAGTCATGACCCGATCTTACTACTTAACTAGTGAGTGTGCGAGAGCAACTCCACCCTAGTTGGGATGAGTAAACGAGAACATTCCTAATCAATGAGACTAAGAGTTGAGTTGAATAGGAATGGCTAGAAGAGGTTAGATTCAGTAGGATATAGTGAAGTGTCCGTCTAGTGGTGGTCTGAGAGGACATCATTCCGTGCACTATCATTAGCCTTCTAGAACGTGTTGGTAGATGGTGTGGCCTGAGAGGGACAGAATGGTACCGATGTGTAGAACGACATGAGAATTAGAGGTGACTGTCAGTGCCATTACCCATCTTAACTAATTATTGATTTATCATGTTAGAACATGGAATCCGGAATCGTCAAAACTGCCCTAGGTGATCTATAGATTTCCTAGTCTTCTCTCCATTGATTTAATCCAAATCATTTATTTTGTGGTATTTAATTGTCATTGCTAGTCACTTGTTTGAGCGTGACACCATTCCATTCACCAACCTTTTTACCCGATACTTAAGTAAATTAGATTTAATTGTTAAACCTAGAAAAAGTACACATCCTTCCCTTGGGTTCGATAACTCGGCGTCCCAAATACTCCATTATATTATTTGACTATATACCTGCGTCTGAACGGGTTATTAGATGTGTGTCAAGTTTTTGGCGCCGTTGCCGGGGAAGGCATTGGTTACTATTTCTAGTTAGCAATTAGTTTGATTTACTCTATTACTTTTTGTTTATTATATCTGTGATCTCTGACTTGTTTTTCAATTGTGTTTCAGGTTTTCAGTGTATGCACCGCATGTCTAGAGACCTTGTGCCCCCATTTGAAGACCCAGAAGAGTTATTCAAACTCCGAGAAGGAATCAGATACAGTTTGCAATCGGTGAGCACTTAACGAACGCCCAGTTGAATCAGAAGTTAATTGAGTTGCAAGAGAAGCTCGATGAGCAAAAGAACCAAATTCCCTAAAATAAATCGGGGCAAGCTTTGGTAGAGAAGTTTCAATCAACTCAGAGAGGACACAAGCCAGCTATTGTAGTGCCAACCATCCAGGCTGAGCACTTTGATTTGAAGCATGCCACCATCACAACGGTGAAGAACTAGTTTCAGTACTATGGGAATCGGGATGAAGATCCAAATGACTTCATTGGGAAGTTTGATGCCTACATCAAAACAGTGAAGTACATGAATGTGACCCAAGAGACACTGAAGCTGATTTTGTTTCCCTATTGTCTGAAGGGAGCGGCAGAGAGGTTGATAGAGTCCAGGGAGCCAGAATCAATCACCACATGGGAGTTGTGTGTTGATGAGTTTATGAACAAGTTTTATCCCTCTCAGCGTGTCATTGGCTTGCAGGCCGAGATTCTTGGTTTTCAGCAGCATGCTGATGAGACAGTTGTAGAAACATGGGATCCTTTCATGATGACAACGCGCAAGTGTCCGAATAACAACTTTGGCTTTGTGTACGAGGGAATCCTTTGAGGAAGATTCCATGTACACCAAGAACAGGGGATAAGAAGAACACAGGAAGAGTAGAGTGTGTGTAGGGAGAGAGTAAGGCAATGGCAACTGTATGAGAGAGAGACATAATTTTGGCAGAGCTTCCGCGTAGTTCAGAAGATCAGTGTTGTGTAAGGAAGGGTTAACGATCCTATATATAGTGGAGAATATGACCGTTGTAGTGGGTTAATGCACCCATTAATGGCGAATTAATTACCTTAACCACAACGGCACGTTCGTCCACATATATAGGGATCGTTACGCACTTTATCCGCGTATACCGGAACCGTTATGAGGTTGACCGGGTTTTTGGAGCTCGTGCCATAAATCTCTCAAAGCAGTTACTAAGGGTCGCGCGCGAGCTTGGTTGTCGATCGCGCGCGACATGACTTACTCTATCCTCCAAACCACTAAGTCCCTACAAGTCCCGTGTGGTGGTATGCGAGGGCCCTGTCTCGCTGCCCCCACGTGGATCAGCGCGGGTGGTGATCCAGTGTGTGTGGAGCACAGCTAGGTGTGCTGGATGATCGCCACATGGCTAATATCAACCCGTCTAGAAAGCACTATCTACATTAGCCCCTTTTTCCGCGTGAAGACGCCTAGCCGAATAGGCTCTAATGCGCAAAAACCAGTGCACGCGTCGTTGCCACGCACCAATTCAAATACACGCAAAATCAGCCCCCGTGCGTGCCATTATGACCTAGGATCCCTAGAGTCGTGTCGTTAGTTTTATTAGGGTTTTAGGCGTGACGTCAGCATCGTCCTGTGATTGCTCGATTCGACGGTGAGTGTTGTGATTCGACCACTGAAAGGACGCGACTCTTTAGTGATTTTGAATAAATACTTCACGCTCTCCATTGTTGCAAAGTATCACTTCTCTCTCTAAAGTGAACGTTACGTGAGAGCCTTCAAGATCAGATTCAAATAATCAACCATCAGTTCTTCCTTGCCAATCGTCTCCTTCAACTTGCTTCATCAAAATAAGGTTGGCTTTGCTCAATTCCATTAGTGTATTCAAATATCCTTTGAACTGTCTTGGATCAGCAAACCCAGAACTATTTGGAATACACCATTTATTGAAAACTGCGAAAGAGGTTCTTCTTAAACACTAAAAGATTGAATCACCAGATTGAAACGATTTTCAAACAATATACTTACGAAATTCTGAGATCAATTCCTTCAATTCTGAGATTCTAAACCAGAAATGACCCAGAACTGTTCATCTTCTTCTAATTTCAAAACGAACCAGAATTGCTTCCTGAATCTTTTCTGAAAGTGGGTATATTTCTCCCCCCTTTTTTCTTGCTTTTCTGCAGAAATGGCCAAGACAAAAGGTTCCGAACCTGTTAAAGAACCTGAAGAAATTTCTGATCTTCCTAAAACCCTGTGGAGGAAAGCCCCCTATCTAGGTGGAAAGGACTTTTATCATGCTAGGGTTAAGGTAAAGAATCTACCGGCACCTGCCCCCTCTGGAGAATTGCTAACATTGACCCCCCTTACCACTCCAGCCATGTTGGAGTTAATTGATTCTCAAGACGTGGTAAGATTAGGAGTTGAAAATGGGTTCTTCCCCCATATTGAAATTTCTACCCAGGCCTTCGTACAAAAGATGGATTTGATGGATGAGTGGATTGACCATGTACTGACTCACCATGCTATCACATTAGACGATTTCGGGATTTATTTCGCTGTTCGTGCTACGAAGGGTGCTGCCGTGAAGCTGGATCAAGCCATGCTTCTAAACCATCTTTCTCGCTACTCACTTGCGACCCATACCTTCCATTTTGCTGAATTTGAGGCTGCTCCCACTTTGGAAGATGTTCAAATTTTATATGACCTTTCCCCTATGGGCAAAATGGATCCCTTGAGCGCTTTGAAACCTGGTCCAGAGCTTACTCTATATGCGCAGATGGAGGAATGCTTGACCGAGGTGAAGAAAATCTCTACTCGGTGGACATTTGCGAAAGTACTTCCTGAATGGCAGCTAGTTGAGACCTTTGCGAAGAACACTTGGGGCAAGTGGGTGCAATACTTCTTTCGCGACTATGCGAATGGTAAGATCACCAAGGATTCTGGATAAAGATCCAGAAGCGAAGAATTACATAGAGGGGAAGGGGTATCATCTTTCCTTGTGCGGCTTTCTCTGTGTATGGTCGTCGAGGTATTTCATCGACGGTCATCCTCATGATGGGGTATTTTATCATGTTCTCCCCCTAGCTGTTAAGTTGGCCCTTGGTCAGAAAGTCGCACTTGGGCCTCTGGTGCTAGGCACCTTATATCATCGATTGGACCAGCTGGTGGTCGCGATCAAGGAGTCACGTGGGCGTCCTGATGTGTTGACTTTTGTCAACATTTCATTCCTTACCATGTGGTTTTTCGAAATATGGCCTTCTTATGCTCCTGTTCCTTCTAGGCCCAGTAAGTGGTGCGTTCCAGGTGCGGAGAATGCACTTCCCAGTGGGAGAGCTGCTCGATGGTACATAACCAATCTTCCCAAGTGCACATGGAGTCTGATATGCGATGACCGGAGCAAGTTTACAGCTAGGCCTTATGCTACACGCATTGAAAATGTGCGATGGTTTCCGAAGCTGTACCCTAACAGATCTGGTTCCTACTCAGAAGAACTCCTTCTCAAAGGACATGATCGCTATCGCGAATTCTTCTGCTGGTGCTTGATAGGTTCCCTTCCTGCTCTCGCCAAAAATGTTTCTGAGCTAACTCCCAAATATGAGAAGATCACAGTCGACGTTGACCCAACTCGCATCTCTCCCCAGTTTGATTTTGATGCGGTAGCACCTTCCATTTGGCCTAAGTCAATCACAAGGGGTTGCTACAAGCGTCTGCTTGTGACTAAGTGCAAAACGATCTTTCTGAGCAACTTGCCCTTCATCCAACCTTCAAGTAGTCGCCTAGGTCGTCTTTCCAAGAATTGCATCACTTACTGGACTACTCAGCAGGCCAGGTTTGAAACGCACTCGACTCCTCATCCCAGTAAAGCTCCTGTGATTAAAAGGAATGCCTTTCCATTCTGCCCCCATTGCAGCTTGGATGATTCCCGATATGGTTTTTATTCCTTGCTTGATTCTAATAATCACTTGTGCCCAGCCACTATTCTTGAGGAGAAGATGACTGCTTTTAGAGAGGGAATCTCGCATGTAACCAAGTATAGCGAAGACTTTGCCAAGGTAAACAACTTTTTCTTTATGCTTGAAAGACTGCTTTCTTTGGCGCGCTGAAACTTACACCCCATTTTCTCTTTTAGTGTTATCTGAGGAGGTTCGCATCTGGAGAGAGCTCCGCATCGCTGGTCAACTCTATTGTTGCCGCAAAAAGGCAAGACAAGAAAATTCCGGTGGCAATGGAACTGGCTCCCCAAGTGGAGGCTCGGATACGCGAGGAAATGGACGTGTTTGCTTGCTCGCTGATAGACAATGCTGCCGAAGTGGATGCAGAGGTTGCCCCAAAGGCCAAAAGGAAAAAGAAGAAGGGCATTGTGATTTCCTCCCCTTCTGGAAATGCTCCAACTCCATCTCTTGCATCCAAGGACAAAGGCAAAGGTCGCATGCCGGGCAAGGCACAGAAAGAGCTCGAGGTTGAGACCTTCATTCCTTTTGGTCAGGACGAAGAGGAAGAGGAGAACAAATAAAGAGAAGTGAGAGAAGAAGATGATGAAGAAGAGGAAAGAGAAGAAAGCGAAAGAGGAGAAGAAAGAGACGAGATAATAGAGGAAAGCTCAGAAGGTATCTTGAATGAACTTGTCTTCCTTGCACTTAGGATTTTGCAATGATTGTTGATTAATTTTCTTTCGCACATGATGACACAGAGACCATCAGCGGCCTTCTGTCCAAGGAAAAGAAAAATACCAGAGGTTCTCGCTCTGAAATTTCTAGCAAGACTATAGACAAAGATATCATTGCTGAGTCTAAGAAGATGGCTGCCGAGGCAGAAGAGAGAAGGAGAAAGATCGAGTAAGATGACATCGAGCTCATGAAAAGGAGAAGTTTGGAAGAACAACATGCTGATAACTGATGCGCAGAATATAGGCTGTTCGCAAGTATACGAAATCAAGTAATACCGGGTGTATTTCAACTTGGGTTGTCGATCCCACAGGGACTGTTTCGGGTTTCTTCACGTAATCAGTTTTAGTTAACTGAGTGTAGTAACAAGGAGGAGTTGCTTTTGATCTTAGTTTACTAACCTAAAAACAGAATTTAAAAACTAAAACGTAAATATTTTTTGTGACGTTTTTTGAAATAAGCTGAATCGGTTGTTACTATAATAGATGGGAACTAGGCTCCAGGATACCCTAGGGTTTCTACAGATTTTAGTTTTACGTTTGATTATGAAAACACTCAGCAGATTCGTTATCTGTGCAACGTACCGGTTGCGCAGTGACCTTTCAGCTTCCACACGTAATCTCCATCCTGCAGACTTTCGGGTTCCTGTTAAGCTGCCTAAGTCTGCAGTCTCGATCTAATCCTGTTAGGGTTTCTAACCTGTCCGAATGGCCCGGGTCAAATTCTCTAACAGTTGGTCTCACGTTTTCGGTGCTAGCCCTATCTCCCTTTCTCTGGTCGGTCTATCAGGGTAAGGTACTAAATTCTGACTTTTCTTCCTAACCCTAACCTGACGTTTTCACCTATAGGCTCGGGTCTATAGCAATCCTGGTTGATCAATCCTATCATGCATATACGAGAATAATCGAAGCCAGAATAACAGATACACTTCGCTGAATTAAGATAACAATCATGAATCCATAATCAAAGTAGTCATAAAATCTGGGTACGAAACCCTAGGTTCACCGAGAACCTAGGTAACAAGTTTAGCTACGAATAGACATAATACTAAACACGGTTTCTAAATATAAAGAGAGAGAATGAAATCAAACTAAGTCTTCGAATCTCGAATCGCTCTTCCGTGCTCTCCGGGGATGCTCTGACTTGCCCTTCGGTTGTGCTGTGTATTATGTGTCCTCAAAACGAGTCTGGACAAGTCTTTAAATAGTGCTGTTTTTTCCCGAAACGCATGCGCCAGAAATTATGAAAACTGCCACCGGTCCACCGACTTTGGAAAAAAGTCAAACTGGCTGCGTATATACGCAAGGGTTGCGTATATACGCAACCAGGGGCCCACAAACCACCCACCACCACCTCCATGCCTGCGTATATACACAACCAGGGGCCCACAAACCACCCACCACCACCTCCATGCCTGCGTATATACACAGGCAGGGGCTGTGGTGGTGGCCCTGCTTGGTCCTCTGGTGGGCCCGGTTGGGTCTCCTGGGTCCCACTCCTCTGCCTGATGTCCCCGGTTTGCCTCCCTTGGTGTTCTAATGCTTTTCCGTGTTCCCGTCTTGGCCCGATCTTGTGCACATTTCCTGAGACGGTCCCGGCTCGGTCCCGGCACGCTTCACGATGCACCTTCCGAACCTGTTCCTGAAAAGGCAACATGAACGAAACCCGCGATCATATCCAATAAAAGCAATAAATATGCAGGAATCCATAAAGTACAAATAAACGTCTTGTTCTAAATTCCCGAGGCATTCTAAGGCACTTTTCCGGCAAAATACGCTGTTTCCGACGCAAACGCTCGTAAAAATCAGGCTATAAGATAACCCCTAATTGGGCGTTATCAAATACCCCCACACTAGGCATTGCTCGTCCCGAGCAACCCCGCCTACACTAGCCTGCAATCATACATGTCTGCCCTTATGAGACTGGCTCTGCTGTGCATACACTACCTTTGCATACTCTTTCGACCCGAACCTTTCAACCGGACGACTCGATAGAAAACTGACTCAGATAGAATGTACACAGACTCAAACGACTCAACACATACTTATGAAAAAATACTTTTTGGTGAGATTGGGCAACCTCAAAAACATAACCAGTGTGTCCTCGATAACCTCATCCTTTTCAGAATGTACTTCACTGCAAGCGATCGTAAGTCTGAACAGATTTATATGGTGGATTTAAGCACTTAACCAAAGTACTATTACTTTAGTTATCAATCTGAGAAAATCCCTAGCTAACTTACCATCCGAGCTTTTTCCGAAAGGATCTATGTCTAATCAGGTAGGAAATATATATGTATCAAGGTACGGCATAGTCCTACTTGTTATGACTTTCTCACAATTTACCAAACTCACACCCCTCACCGAGATCCCGAAAAACTGTCCGAAACACCTAAGTTCTTGCTTTCCCAATTCTTCTGTCCCCCGGTGTGTCTTCGCCGTGCTCGCGGCCACAAATGTGAAGTGGTGTAAACGTCTCGAAAATTGTGCCACTCACTCAGCTTTTCACTTAAATAACATGAACGACAAATAAATCTAAAAAGAGCAAAACTTTATATTTTTTTTTCTTCTTTTTTTTTTCTTTTTTTTCTTTTCTTTCTTCTTTTTTTTTTAATAATAATACGACTATATACATAAATACACGAATAATGACAACACTAAACCGACTAAAGCTGAGTGAGTGAAAATAAATCTCTGTCGTGGGGTACGTAAAATGTCCTCATGTGAAGTACCCCCACACTAATCCTGAAGCGCTGATCCTGTAGTCGAAATGATACTGTGCAGTCCCACATAACCTCCTCATCACCAAATATGTAGAAAAATGGCACAACCACCAATTAACCCTACAACCCCCCCGGAACCCCGTTTTGTGCAAAAATATGCTCACACGCGACTAACTCTTCCTGTGGTCACTATGTAATGCAGTGATCCACCTCCGCAAATTAATGCACTGTCGCCACTAACTCACCCTCTCCTTCCCTCAAAAAATGTGTCGATGTCGAAAACTGTCAAATACTGATAAATCATGAAGCTCTCCCATCTAAAACCCACCCTACTCACTCCCTCTGTCATAACGCGTAGAATAGCCAACTATCGACTGATGAAGGTCTCAAAGAAGGCTGCCTAGGCTATAGTGGCTAAGAAGAAAGAGGGTAAATGGCTTCAAACGGGCTGACTAATTGGACCTAAGGGTAAGAAACATGACGTGAGGTCCCTTGATAGCCAATCACTCCACCGAAAAATGCGATGACCGTGACGGCGCCCGTGGGCGGGTTGTCGACTACCTAGATGACGGTGGTGTAGCAACTAGTCGGATTCTTAGCTCAGGTGAAAATACTTGCAGATTCCAAAGGTCACTGGCTCTCACCTATCTACTATACCTCGGTGCAAGTTTTCTTTTCTTTCAAAGGATTCAACCTCGATTTCTTCACAGTTTCTGTTATCTCGATTGCCCTTTCTCAAAATTTTCTGATTTTTTTTAATTTTTTTTGGATTTTTGAGAAAAATAAAATACTGCTTTCTGCGTATATACGCAGCCGGCAACATTAAATTTTTTAATTTTTGATTTTTTTTAATATATATACAATGCATGGCTAGAAGGTTTGTGGTGGGTTGACTCAAATAACGAAAATATTCTGACTCAAAAATATAAAATAAATACTGCAAATAAATATGAAAAAACATGCAGACTGGGTTAATGCAGACACGACTACCACCCCACACTAAGAGGTGGCATGCCCTCATGGCACTCACTCGTCCGGAAAAAATGTCGGGTCAGACCCGGTTTCCGAAGAACCGGATATGCTGCCCGGAGAGCTGCTGCCAGAGTCAGTCCTGTAGACGACCGGCCGACGTACTTTTGAACGAGGCCGGTAATCGGAGGACTTGGACTCTGAGCCAGTCCAACTGCTAGGATGCTGGGATCTCAATCTCGTCCTGCCACTCGAAGGCTGCTGGGTACGGGACCCAGTCTGACGACCAGTGGGCTGCTGGGATCGTGTCCCAGACTGACGTCTCTGCCGTCGCTCAGGTGGCGGAGGTGGCTGAGTCAGGCGAGGTGGCTGAGTCGGGGGTGGCGGAGCGGAGGTATACTCGCTAGAGTCTCCCTCGTCGGACCAACTCGTGGTAAAGTTGCTCGAGTAGGTAGGAGGAAAATACAGCGGGAGTGGCGGTTCTCGGCCTGCGTGCCGAGCCGCCTCCCGCTGCTCCTCTCGAATACTAGTAAAAGCAGCGTTATGGTCCTTCGCCATCTTGCGCTGAGTCCGTCGGGTATGTGTGACAGCCCTCCAAAGCTTACCTGCTTTCGCGAGCAGTATCTCCCCTACGGACTTGTGTCTCTCGAGACACCCCTCAAATCCCTCGTCAACTCGGGGCAACCTACGTGGCGGGGCCGGTCTAGCTCTCGGGGTTGGGTCGGCCCGTGGGGCCGGCTCACCTTGCTCTCTGGCTGGCTTAGTAGGGGCATTCCCCTCACTACCCTGCCGACTCGACTCGGGACGGTCACTCTCTCGACTAGTACGGCATCGCCGAAGTCCGGCCGATGCCTGGCGACTGGCGGGTCGCTCCTGAGTCGACCTCCTCCTAAGGGCAGGGGCAGGGGCAGGGTCCTCCTCCATAATGTCGTCATCCTCGTCGAGGTCAACGACCGGCTCTGGTGGACCCGGGTTACGGGCCAGTATCTTCCTATAAGGCCGCAGACTGGGAGGGTCTAAGTCGCCCTCTAGGATCTCCAAGGGAACATCAAAATCCCGCGCCAATTTGGCGATGAGGTTGGCATACCCCAAACCCTTATGGCTCGCGGTCACGTTCCGTTCCTGCATGTAAACCCAAATGCGACGAGGAGATTCCAGAAATGTGCCCGGAATTTGATTTCGAGGACCGAGGCAAAACTTGTGTTCTTCAAGTGGAGAGAAAATGGAGGAAGAGAGAGAGAGAGGGAGGTCCAACAATGGAGCCGTCGGCCTCCTTTCCTCCTCTTAAACCCTAATTTTTGGAAATTGAAAAAAATGCCCCTGGGGTTTTGAAAAAATTCAATTTTTTCTTTCTTTTCTGTCTGCGTATATACGCAATACTTTCGTATATACGCAATCAGAACATTTTGAAAATAAAAAAAATAAAGGAAAAATACCCTCTGGTTGCGTATATACGTAGGGCTGCGTATATACGCAACCAGCAGGTATTTTCATTTTTTATTTATTTATTTATTATCCTCCATTTTCCCGTTTCTGCCTGTTTTCTATTTTGCTGCATCTGCACAAACTTAATTTCAAGTAAAAAACCTGCTCATCTCGACTCTCAAAA
This sequence comes from Linanthus parryae, assembly GCA_023055425.1. NCBI lineage: Eukaryota > Viridiplantae > Streptophyta > Magnoliopsida > Ericales > Polemoniaceae > Linanthus > Linanthus parryae. The sequence goes on from JALGPY010000015.1 coordinate 2,901,293, forward strand.
ATTCAAAACTGAATAAAATAACTGAATAAAATAACGAAAATAAATTAACTAACGATTACTTTGGGTTGCCTCCCAAACAGTGCTTTGTGATTTACGGTCGACGGCCCGACCTGTTTACCTCTCACGGGTCATCAAAATAGACCGGGTCTATTTTGACGACTTCGGCTGTCTCGAGATATGGCTTGATCCGATTCCTGTTCACCCTGAAACTGGAATTATCGTTTGGATTCTCCAGCTCAAATGCTCCCCATGCAAAAATCTGCTTGATGATGAACGGGCCCGACCAACGAGACCTCAGTTTTCCCGGAAAAAAACGCATCCGGGTATTGTAGAGAAGCACTTTATCGCCTTCGTTAAACTGCTTTGGCGTTATGCGCTGATCATGCCACTTCTTCGCCTTCTCTTTGTAAATTTTGGCACTCTCAAAAGCCGTTCTGCGGAACTCCTCCAATTCCAGCAGCGCCATCTTTCTCTTATCTCCCGCCAGATTCTGATCCATGTTGAGCAGCTTGATGGCCCAATATGCTTCGTGCTCCAATTCCACCAGTAAGTGGCACGCTTTCCCAAACACGAGCTGGTATGGTGACATGCCCAACGGTGTTTTGAAAGCAGTCCTGTAGGCTCAGAGCGCATCGTCCAGTCTAATGGACCAATCCTTTCGGCCGAGATTCACAGTTTTCTCGAGTATGCTTTTGATCTCTCGGTTTGAAACCTCGGCTTGCTCGTTTTTCTGCGGATGGTAGGGTAACGAGACCTTGTGAACTGACACGCCGTACTGTTTCAGAACTTTCGCAAACACTCGATTGATGAAGTGTGATCCCTCGTCACTGATCATCGCCCTAGGAGTTCCGAAACGAGTAAAAATGTTACGTTTCAGAAAACTCTCAACGGTGGCTGCATCGTTTTTCTGACACGCACTCGCCTCGATCCTCTTAGTCACATAGTCCACTGCCAGCAGAATGTAGAGGTTCCCCATGGAAGACGGGAACGGCCCCATAAAGTCAATACCCCATACATCGAAAGGTTCTACTTCCTGCCACACGGTCATCGGCATCTCGTCCCGTTGTGACGTGTTCCCTGTTCTCTGGCATCTATCACATCCCTGCACATAGTCGTGACAATCTTTAAAGATTGTCGGCCAGAAAAAACTGGACTGCAGTATTTTATGTGTTGTTCGTGTTCCCCCAAAATGACCCCCACACTGTGATGAGTAGCAGTGTATTATTACGTTCCAGGCCTCGTGGGTTGGAATGCACCTTCTCAGGATGTTGTGGGTCCCCTGTTTGTATAGGTACGGGTCCTCCCAGAAATACCATGGGCTTTGGGAAACGAACCGCTTTCGCTGAGACGGGGTAAGATCCTCGGGAAGCGTGCCAGTTACCAAGTAATTGGCTATGGTATAGTACCACGGTCTCCAGATTTTCACTTCAATGATATGCTCGTCCGGGAAGTTTTCCTTGATCGGTAACGGGTCCACCTTAACATTATCAAGTCTGGATAGGTGATCCGCTACTACGTTCTCAACTCCCTTCTTGTCCCGGATTTCCACGTCGAATTCCTGCATCAGTAGTACCCACCTCAACAGTCTCGGTTTCGCGTCCTTCTTGTCCAGCAGGTATTTCTGGGCACTATGGTCGGTAAAAACGATAACTTTCGACCCGACCAAATACGGCCTGAATTTGTCCAGGGCATAAACCACAGCAAGCAGTTCCTTTTATGTCGTGCCATAATTGAGCTGGGCATCGTTGAGTACCCGGCTCGCATAATATATCACGTGGCAGACTTTATCTTTTCTCTGCCCCAAAACTGCACCGACTGCGTAATCGCTGGCGTCTCACATCAGCTCAAATGGGAGTGACCAATCTGGGGTAGTAATAACCGGGGCTGTGGTCAGCTTCTCCTTTAAATGGTCAAAGGCCTGCCGACATGCTGCATCATAGTGAAAGGGAACGTCTTTTCCGAGTAAAGCGCAGAGTGGCTTTGTGATTTTGGAAAAGTCTTTGATGAACCTCCGGTAAAATCCTGCATGTCCCAAAAAATTCTTGATCGCCTTTACGTTTGTCGGGTATGGAAGCTGCTTTATCACCTCGATCTTGGCCCGGTCCACCTCGAGTCCCTTGCTGGAAATTCTGTGACCCAGCACGATCCCCTCGATGACCATGAAGTGACACTTCTCCCAATTTAGTACCAAATTCTCCTTCTTGCTTCGGACCAGAACCTGACCCAGATGGTGCAGGCAGTCATCGAAACTATCCCCGAATAGTGAAAAGTCGTCCATAAAGACCTCCAAATTTTTCTCGATCATGTCGTAAAATATCGCCATCATGGATATCTGGAACGTGGTTGGAGCGTTACACAACCCGAACGGCATGCGTCGGAACGCAAATGTACCGTACGGGCAGGTAAACGTTGTCTTTTCCTGATCTTCCGGGGCAATGCAAATCTGGTTGTACCCGGAGTACCCGTCCAGAAAATAGTAATAAGTGTGATGGGCGAGCCTGTCCAGCATCTGGTCCATGAATGGTAACGGGAAGTGGTCTTTCAGTGTTGCGTCATTTAGCCTCCGATAGTCCATACAGATCCGCCACCCTGTAACGGTGCGCTGCGCAATCTGTTCCTGGTTATTATTCTGCACCACCGTAATACCCCCCTTTTTTGGCACACACTGGACCGGGCTGATCCAAGTTCTGTCAGATATGGGGTATATGATTCCCGCTTCCAGCCACTTCATGACCTCTTTTCGCACAACGTCCTTCATGTTCGGATTCAGTCGCCGCTCTTGCCTTCCTCAATTCGGATCTTGTTCATGCAATAGGAGGGGCTGATCCCCTTAATATCTGTAATCGTCCAAGCGATTGGTTCCTTATGCTCTCGCAATACCTCCAGCAGTTTCTGCTCCTGTTCCTGATATAAACGGGACGAAACAATTCAGGCAGAGTACTATTATCACCAATATACGCATACCTGAGATGGCTCGGGAGGGGTTTCAGCTCCAGTGCGGGTGGCTCCTTGAGTGACGGGACCAGAATCATCTCTTGTTAGCCATCTTCGTCCCGATGCAAAGTGGTCCAGTCTTCGGCTCTAATGGCGTGCTCGCACCGAGTCTTCTCCTTTTCTTCCCCATACATGTTGACAATCTCTTCCCACAATTGGTCCATCTCCTCGTTTTCCCAGCCTTCGTCAACCACGTCTATGGCAAAGATATCCTCGTGGTCGTTGTAGTTTGGCAGTTGCAGATTTTTGAAAACGTTGAATTTCACCTTGTCCTCGTTAATCTGCATGGTCAGCTCCCCGCTCTTGCCGTTTATCACAGCTTCGCCCGTGGCCAAAAACGGTCTGCCAAGTATGAGCGGTACCTCCCCTCCCTCCATGTCCAGGATTACGAAATCTGCCGGAAAAATCAGCTCGCCGTCTTTCACCAGAATATCCTTGATAACTCCATAAGACTGTTTTACAGACCTCTCTGCCATCTGCAGCATGATTCTGGTGCGTCGCGGTTCACCGACTTTCGAACTCTTGAAAATCGTTAATGGCATCAGGTTGATGTTGGCCCCTAAGTCACACAGGGGATCGGCTTTAGTGCGGTTCAGATCGGTACAGTTTTGTCCGGTTTGGATCGAACGGATGTAATAAGGCCACGCGGCGTACAATGATGAAACGGAAATACACAAATCTTATTGCACACTTGAACCCCACGCGCACGTTCTCCTCTGTCCTCCATTTTCTCTCTCTAAAGTGATACTACTCCATTAGCAAAGATTTGAATCTCCTTTAACTGAAATCAAAGATTTGAACACACGAAGGCTATCTCTCTCTCATAGAAATTAGGGTTGTGGGTTGTGAAAACTGCATCGGACCAACCAAGCATTCTGCTTGTGAGGTTCATATGGATTGTAGAAAATGTCTCCAAACTGTACTCACGCGCAGAAACGTTCTCTCCTTCTACCTCTTTCATCTGGTTCTCCTTTCCAGTCGGAATCACAAACTTACTAGGATCCTTTCTCTTCCTCGGTAGCCCATTCTTCACACAACTGCTCACTTCTGCCGTCAGGTTTATGGTCTCGAAATCGCTCATCAGCCTCCTCCCATACAAGATGTCCTTCAGGAATTTGGCATAAGTGGGCATCTTAGCCAAAGCCTCGATAAAGGGTATGTTGATCTGCAGCTGTTTCAACATCTCGAGAAACCTGGCGTAGTCCTTGCTGTCATCCCTCTTTCGTGTCCTCAAGGGGTATGGAACCTCCTTGGAGACGGGTACCGTTTCTGCATCTGTCTCGTTCTGCACTGCATCCTGCGCAGCCGAGCCCTTCGGCTGGGGGCTGTCGACTTTGCTGTTATCCTGGCCCGACAAGTTGCGTTCTATTTCTTTCGAATTTTTTGCGCGTGCGTGGCTGGGATACGTTGGATCCTGCAGTGCCAATCCACTCCGAGTGGAGATAGCATTGATCTGAGCCCGTGGATTATATACTGTATTCGAGGGTAGGTTTCCTGGCTGTCTCTCCGTTATCTGCTGTGCTAACTGCCCCACTTGTACTTCCAAAGCGCGCAGTGACGTTTTGGTTGTCTGCATGTCTGCTGTCAGGGCGTTCATGTGTGCGAACCGGGACTCCATGGTCTGAAACATGGACTCGATCTTCTTCATCTGAGCGTCGTACTGCTGCGCAGATGGGCCCGGCTGAACCTGCTATGTCGGTGCAGCCTGCTGGGCAGGTTGCCTGTGCTGGAACCCCGGTGCATAAACTGCGGCATTCGGGTTTCCGTACCGGAACCCTGGATGGTCTCTCGTTCCCGGTCGGTACCGGCTGCTGCAACAGTCTTCTTATCCAAGTAGACTTTCTTGACCAAGTCCTGAACGATCTTGGCCAGATTGTCTATCCGGTCGTCTTATGCTGGTTCGGCTCTAGCCGTCATCCTGCGATCGTCAGACAGTCAGGTGTCCTGCTTGGCTAACTGCTTCATCAGGTTGTATGCACCATCTTTGACCACATGATACAGGAAGTTTCCCCCGGCTTCTCTTTCAATCCTCAGCATTTTCCCTGTCTAGGGCGTGATAGAATACCTGCAGGATCTTCGCATCTCCAAAATCATGGTTCGGACATCTTTTTACCAATCTCATGAGCCTGTCCCATGCATCTACCACCGTCTCCCCATCTTCTGTTTGAATGACAGAATCTCGCTCTGTAACCGAATGACTCGGGAGGCGGGATAAAACTTTGCCAGAAAATTCGTGACTCCTCCCATGTGGTGATGGATCTGGGTGGTCGGGATTCGAGCCAGTCTTTGGCCACTCCGAATAGGCAGTATGGGAATAAGATCAGCATAAGTGCCTCTGCTTCTACCCCCTTGTATCGGACCTTGTTGCACTAATCCTCGAATCTCCCGATAAAATCGTTCGGGTCTTCGTCGGCCTTGCCATGAAACGGGCAGAGAGTCTGTACCGTCTGGATGGTGGATGGTTTGATGTCAAAGTGCTCGGCGGTGATCTCGGGCACCACAATAGCTCGTTCATGGCCCCCGGTGGGGACTTCGAAATTTTCCACCAACGCCTTCCCAGATCGGTTATATGTTCTCTGGTTGCTTCGGGCAGCAAGTCCCGCTGTGACAAGTTCTTCGATGTACCGAGCCATCTGGGCTGGGGTACGTGTCTCTCGTTCCTGCCCACCGGCTACAGTGTTTTTGGGAGTGTCTCTCTGGTTGGTTGCCATTCTGCTTTCTCGGTTTCTGCGGTTCTGTTCGGTGTACAACTTTTGTGGATTATCGAGTGGTGGTACCAAATCGCGAGGCAATCTGGGCATCAACTGAACAGTCCTGAAAACGCAGATTCAAAAACGCAGTGAGATAAAAGAAAATTAACGAAAAAAAAAAACAAAAAAAAACTCTGAAAACTAGTTTTGACAACTAAATAGACCCTAAAAAGTCCCCGGCAACGGCGCCAAAAACTTGATGCGCATAATACAGGCTGTTCGCAAGTATATGAAATCAAGTAATACCGGGTGTATTTCAACTCGGGTTGTCGATCCCACATGGACTGTTTCGGGTTTCTTCACGTAATCAGTTTTAGTTATCTGAGTGTAGTAACAAGGAGGAGTTGGTTGTGATCGTAGTTTACTAACCTAAAAACAGAATTTAAAAACTAAAACGTAAATGTTTTTTTGTGACGTTTTCTGAAATAAGCTGAATCGGTTGTTACTATACTAGATGGGAACTAGGCTCCAGGATCCCCTCGGGTTTCTACAGATTTTAGTTTTACGTTTGATTATGAAAACACTCAGCAGTTTCGTTACATGTGCAACGTACCGGTTGTGCAGTGACCTTTCAGCTTCCACACGTAATCTCGATCCTAAGTCTGCAGTCTCGATCTAATCCTGTTAGGGTTCCTAACCTGTCCGAATGGCCCGGGTCAAATTCTCTAACAGTTGGTCTCACGTTTTCGGTGCTAGCCCTATCTCCCTTTCTCTGGTCAGTTTATCAGGGTAAGGTACTAAATTCTGACTTTTCTTCATAACCCTAACCTGACGTTTTCACCTACAGGCTCGGGTTTATAGCAATCCTGGGTGATCAATACTATCATGCATATACGAGAAAAATCGAAGCCATAATAACAGATACACTTTGCTGAATTAAGATAACAATCATGAATCCATAATCAAAGTAGTCATAAAATCTGGGTACGAAACCCTAGGTTCACCGAGAACCTAGGTAAGAAGTTTAGCTACGAATAGACATAATACTAAACACAGTTTCTGAATATAAAGAGAGAGAATGAAATCAAACTAAGTCTTCGAATCTCGAATCGCTCTTCCGTGCTCTCCGGGTATGCTCTGACTTGCCCTTCGGTTGTGCTGTGTATTATGTGTCCTCAAAACGAGTCTAGACAAGTCTTTAAATAGTGCTGTTTTTTCCCGAAACGCGTGCGACAGAAATTACGAAAAATGCCACCGGTCCACCGACTTTGGAAAAAAGTCAAACTGGCTGCGTATATACGCAAGGGTTGCGTATATACGCAACCAGGGGCCCACAAACCACCCCCCACCACCTCCCTGCCTGCGTATATACGCAAGGCTTGTGTATATACGCAGCCCCTGTGTATATACGCAGGCAGGGGCTGTGGTGGTGGCCCTGTTTGGTCCTCTGGTGGGCCTGGTTGGGTCTCCGGGGTCCCACTCATCTGCCTGATGTCCCCGGTTTGCCTCCCTTGGTGTTCTCCTGCTTTTTCGTGTTCCCGTCTTGGCCCGATCTTGTGCACGTTTCCGAGATGGTCCGGCTAGGTCCCGGCATGCTTCCCGATGCACCTTCCGAACCTGTTCCTGAAAAGGCAACATGAACGAAACCCGCGATCATATCCAATAAAAGCAATAAATATGCATGAATCCAGAAAGTACAAATAAACGTCTCGTTCTAAATTCCCAAGGCATTCTAAGGCAATTTCCGGCAAAATACGCTGTTTCCAACGCAAACGCTCGTAAAATCAGGCTATAAGATAACCCCTAATTGGGCGTTATCAATAATGCTGACGTGACTGCCATGGAACATGCTCAAGAGGACTTTAAGGACATCGCAGGCGGCAAGGAAGGTGAGATTTTTAACCTTGATGTGACTTATCAAGAAGTAATTATTGGTGCGTTAAAGCATGGCTTATCAAAAGATGATATTCGCCGATGGTTAGTAGGCAAGTGTGGCGAACCCTCAGGTAATCATTCAAACAATGTTTGTAAACCAAGCTTGATAACCCACTCCCTATTGTAACGAGTTTCTTCGCACCACCAGGTCACGCTCACCTTAAAGATGTGCTAAATGAAGATACTCTAGTAGGATATGGTGTCGCATCTTTAACATATGATGACGGAGCTGCGATCCCACCTAAGTGTGGAGGTGCTCGCTTTTGATCTATCAGAATAAAAATACCATTTATAACGCAAGTTTACCTTAACATTTTCATGTCTTGTATCGCAGGTGATGCTGTCATCGCACAGGGTTCTGCTGATAATGTTTCAACTGCCAGAGAGGTGATCGGCGAGGCAGGTGTTGACAACCCTGATGAGGACATGCTGGAGCAGAGGAGTTAGCTCCCAACATCTTATGCCCCAGAGCGAAGCTCGCATGTTGAGAAACCCTTAGCAGCTACTGAGTATGCAGGAGAACCTATGGAGGACATTATCGAGGTATCTGATGATGTCGAAGCTGATACTATGTTAAGGGAAGAAGATGCTGATGCTGAAGTTAAGGAAATGGAAGCGGAGGATGCTGGAGCTGAACTTCATGAAAATTAATAGATCATGCAAGACATAGCATCACATGAAAATGTCGATGTTCAAATGGATGCTCCCGAGCCACAAAGACCTCTCGCGGTAGAAGAAGTTCCTAAGAAAGCGGAAGCCACGGTCGCTGCTGAAATTATTCAACATACTTCTTCGAGTGCTGCCATTTCTGTGAATGCCTTTGAGCCTCCGCAAGGTCCCACTGTCCCTTCCACTAAGGTAGAACCTTTAGAAGTCCCCTCTGCATTGAGTTTTTGGGGTTCAGAAGTGGGAGCTGTCCTTGCAATTTCCGCAACCTATACTATCCCTGCCAACTATCATGAGCGCGAAGTTGCAGCTGACAGGCAAGCAATGCAGCAAGTTCATGCTTCCGCTTTTCCAGTGATGCGCATTCCCTCTTTGCGTGAGATCCTCGAAGGAACAAGTATGTTATCATATGTCGCATTCTATACTTTCATGTAGCAACTTCACATTTCTAAACTTATCATTCTTTGCCAGGGATGAGACAACTCGATGTGGATTGGCTCATAAGGATGCGCCTTTCATACCCATGGTCATTTGCAAGAACTCTGGAGCTGGACCCTTTTGACAGAAGACTTTTCTTAACTGAAGCCATCTGGATTTTGGAGCAACTGTCCGCAGCTACCCCCACAACCATTTCACCTGATAGCGCACGGTTTCTTTATGGCACATGCAGGGGTCTTCAGGCTTAAGCTCAAGGCAGATTGGACTTCGGTTTTCTTCTCAACAGGGTCACCCAGATCCTCGCGTCTGTGAATCTGAAACATGGCTACCAAAACCTCGCATCTGAAAGACGGAAGTTAGAGGAACAAAGGCAGAAGGCTGAAGAAGCTACCAACCTCTTTCATGCGATGAAGACCAAGTATGAGAAATTGAAACAAGAAGTGAACCAGGAAAAAGAGCCATTGCTCCCGTTTTCTCCGGAAGATCCTCTAATCAAGGATTTATTTTTGAGAAAGAACATTATTGTAATGCTAGTGTTTCTCCCCTTTTTTTTAAAAAAAACATTTGGAGCTTCATGTCCCATTTTTCCCTTCCGAGGATTTTGCTTAATGCATATCAATTATGACGTCATATGCTGACGTAATTGCCTTGATTTTCGCGCTAATAATTTTTTAGATAAGCATGATTTCCTTGGGAGCCACATCCTTATTATGAATTTCCGTCATTAATTAGGGCGTGCTCCCGAATCGTCATAACCTTTAGTAGGGTAATTGATTTTTACCCCTTTTTGAGACGTAAGTAATTGATTCTTACCCGTTTCCAAGGCTTTGCTGACTCATCCAGGGAACTGAAGAGTCCCTTATGGAGTCTATATAAACCTTGTCTCTTGCTATTTGGGTTCTTCATCCCAAAATGTGGCTTACCATGAGTTCTTACGACTGCTGGCTTTGGTCCTTGACCTTTGCTGGTTCATGTGAATTTCAGGTTGTGAATCCTGAGTTTGTGCCTTGTGCTATAGAAATAGCTCCCAATAAATTCTAAGGAAAGCCCATCAATCCTCCCGATCTTCTTGAAGAAGAATTGCGTAAGGTTTTATGCTTCTGCAAAGATTCCTCTTTGTCTATTATGTTTGCAGGTTGTATCTCCGGTGACCTTCCGGCGAGGCACAGTCCTGTACTGATCTCACTAATGAATCGTAATGAATGGTGTGTTTCTCCCCTAGCTTTCCTGGAGGAGAAATATTTGCCACCATTGTTTTGAACAAGGTGCGACGAGCTATTGTGCTCATCGTTTTGCACAATAAGCTTCCTGCCCCAGGAGCTGTTCTCCCAGTTGTTCTTCACGTCCGCAGCCATCAGGGCATGAAGTTCATCTGGCATTTCACTTGGGCAGAAGATCAAATAAGAGCCCTGTTCTAATCTAGGACGTCGACGATAGCGTCCCGTTACATAGCTCTTTTTAGGACCCGTAGGCCGTTCATTTTAGAGTAGGAATTGTCTTAGTATAAGCTTTTGCTTATAAGTTGCTATCTAGACAGATAAATTGTAAGTCATTTTGACTATTAATGAAATACCTTTTGTCATTTGCTGTTCTTGTTTGATACAACAAATTGAGATTTCGTGTGCGTGTTCGCTATATGACGAAACAAGTTATGTTTCCTTCGCGTTTTGCATTCGGGTATTGTCTAAATAATTCGCTATCTTAAGCAGATAAGATTTGCAACGCACAAGGCGTTGTTGCTATGGCTCGCCATCTAGGAAGACAGGCTTATAGATAAATTAAGATCATGATTCAATGTTGGCGCTATCTAGGCAGATAGGCTTTGCTCGCACAAGGGCGTTGTTACTATCGCTGCTATCTAGGCAGATAAGCTTTTAGATCACTTATGACCATATTTCAACATTGCTGCTATCTCGGCAGATATGCTTTGCTCGCTCAAGGGCGTTGTTACTATCGCTGCTATCTAGGCAGATAGGCTTTTTGATCACTTAAGATCATATTTCAACATTGCTGCTATCTCGGCAGATAGGCTTTGGATCGCACGGGATCATATGTTATAGCTGCTATCTAGGCAGATAGGCTTTTGTCATAAGTAAGCAAACAAGTAAATAAAACAATAGAGACAATCGAGATAATAAAATTCTTCTCATATGGGAGAATCCTTTTATTAAAAGCCGCCTCATATGGGAGGAACATGACTACAATTTCCTCATATGGGAGGAAACAACGCATGAGTTCATGGGAAGACTAGACATAAAATCCAACAGACATTTGAGTCAAACATAAAGAGATAGGCTAAGGATAATACTTTTGATCCATCGCATATTGATCGGGCTTGAGGTTGTTGCACTCCCATAAAGTCTCTGTATGGTCAGTAACCGCTGTCAAAAACTTCTTTAAATTCGAACGGCCCTTCCCAGTTAGCTGCGAACGTTGGATGAGCTGCTTCCCGTATGCAATGATCTGAAGCTCGTAAAACCAAGTCCCCAACCGCAAAGTCTCGGTGTTGAACTGTTTTATTGTACACGCGAGCAATCCTCTCCTTATATCTCTTGTTAGCCCGCTTAGCTTGTTCGCGATTCTCTTCCAATAGAATCAAGTCATGATCACGTTGATTTTCATACAAAGCATAAAAGGCTAACCATGCAGAGTTGACTTTTACTTCCGCTGGTACAACGGCTTCAGCTCCATAGCATAGAAGGAACGGAGAAACTCCTGTGGGGGTCTTTGGCGAAGTGCGATATGCCCACAAAGCCAAGTTTAAAGAATTGGCCCACTTTTTGTGATCATCTGCGACCATCTTATGATCATCTGCGACCATCTTACTCAAAATCCTTAGCAGCGTCTTGTTGGTTACCTCTGCTTGACCATTCCCTTTTGGATAGTAAGGCGTGGAGAATACTTGCCTTATGTTGTATTCCGCCAGTTTCGCGGCCACCTGACGATTTACAAAAGAGGTGTCGTTATTTGAGAGAATTGTGTTGGGGATTCCGAACCGGTATATGATGTTTTCTTGAACAAAATTGACCACTGCGAGCGCATTTGCTGTATTGAGCGGCACTGCCTCCACCCACTTGGTAAACAACTCGGTCGCGATCAAGATAAACTGGTTCCCATGCAAGGCCGGTCGAATAGGGCCGATAACATCTAGAGCCCAAGTATGAAACGGCCATGGTGTTCCAAATTCATGTAAATCTTCAGCAGGAGCATTTACGAGGTTGCCCTTAAATTGGCATTCCTGACATCTTTTTACCTTGGTGCTGCAATCTGCCTCCATTGTGGGCCAAAAATAACCAACTGTGAGGAGTTGTCTGCATAATTTCGCACTCCCTTGATGCTCTACATGGTGAGATAAATCCATCACCTCTTGCGCCTCTTGGCTATCTAGGCATCTGAGTAGATTACCCTCATGTCCCCTTCGCCGGAGTATGTTTTCCTTCACCACATATCGAGCCGTTTTTCTTTTAAGTTTCTCGGCTTCTTTTCTTTGATCGGGCTCGATTCCTTCTGTCAGGAAGTGAAAGAGTGGCTTTCTCCAATCTGTGTCATCATTAACCAAAGAAATTTCCAAAGAGTCTTTAATTAATGTGCAGCTTTCATAATTTCCTTGAATGATTGCAGCAGCTGTGGACATGTCTGGCCAATTAATCCCATATCTTTGGGCCTTTCGATAAATCGACACTTCACTTTCCCCGCAGGAGTGCTGGTGAATCTTTTCCAATAATGCTTGCCCCTCTTGCTGCGAGACGCACCGCATGAGTATTCCTCCCGGACCTTTGTAATAAAGGGAATTGTCGTGTATGCAGTACCCTTTAGTGGATGCCCAATTTTCTTTGCTTGTTCCCTCAGCAATTGCACGCAGTATCGATTTTCTCCGATCTTCCTCGTCCATGGATTCATCCTCGCATGCCTCCTTTGTCAAGGCCGGTGTCGTTCGGACTTTGATTGAGATTCTCGCAGGGCATTTTTCCGTACTAACCTAAGATCCCAAAGTGGCTAAAGCATCGGCATGCCGATTATCGGCCCTAGGCATGTGCTCGTACTTAACATAACAAAATTGCTGTACCAGCTTTTGCACCAAAGTCCGATAAGGTAATAGATTTACCTCCTTCAACCCATACTCACCTGATGCTTGTTTGACGATGAACTTAGAGTCCCCCATCACCATCTGATTATTCACTTCTAGTTCCCTGGCCACACGAATTCCCGCGATGAGAGCCTCATACTCCGCTTCATTGTCGGTTACTGGGAAATCTAATTTGGTGGACATTTGGATGACTTCCCCATCTGGCTTAGTCAAAACAATTCCAATTCCGCCACCCTTCCTTGTGGATGATCCATCAAAGTGAAGCTTCCAATATGGCGACTCGACTGCATGGATTTCAGGACCCTCTAGTTCCTCCTCGATCATGGGTTCATAGCTGCTATCCGGGAACTGTGACAGAAGATCTGCCACTACTTGTGATTTGATTCGTGGTCGAGCACACGTAATTTCATATTGTGAAATGGTCATGTACCATTTCGCCAATCTTCCGCAGGGAGAAGTGTGGCTCAAGAGATACCGTATGGGGTTGCTCTTCGTAATCACCACGACTTTATGCGAGGTGAAATAATGCCTTAAATTTTCTATTATAAATAATAAAGCAAGACAATGGCGTTCGATATCTGTGTACCTTGACTCGGCCGGTTGTACTATGCGAGAGGTATAATAGATCGGCATTTCCTGCCCTTCATATTCTTGAGCTAAAATCGCCCCTATAGATTTCTTCGTCGATGTCAAGTACAAAAAAAGCGGTGATCCAAGCTGTGGTGCAATAATTACCCTTGGTGATGTCAGCAGGTCCTTCAGCTTCCCAAATGCGGCTTCATGCTCCTCTGTCCAATTGTATACAGCATTCTTTTTGAGAAGATCGCCAAAGCAAAAAGTTATTTCTGCAATTGCCGGAATGAATCTCCGCATGTAAGATAATTTCCCTAGGAACTTCTTCAGAGTGATCTTATTATGTGGCGCCTTCATGCTGGTGATAGCCGATACTTTCGCGGGGTCAGGCTTGATTCCTTGGCGATGTATCACGCATCCCAAAAACTTCCCCGAAGTTACTCCGAACGCGCAATTAATGGGGTTCATCTTTAGTTGGAAACTCCTGCATCTTTCAAACACTTTCCGCAGGTCCCCCAAATGGTCCGCTTCCTCTTTGGACTTGAAAAACAGGTCATCAACATAGAATTCTACTTCTTGATGCATCATGTCATGAAATAGAGCCATCATTGCTCGCTGATAAGTCGCTCCCGCATTCTTTAGGCCAAATGGCATAACCGTATAGTTAAAGACCCCCACCGGTGTAATGAACGCGGTTTTCCGTGCATTTTTGGGGTCCATCTTGATCTGGTTATACCCACTGAAGCCATCCATGAAGCTGAACATCCGGTGCCCTGCAGTACAGTCGATGAGCAAATCGATGTTGGGCAATGGGAAGTCGTCTTTTGGGCAGAAACAGTTGAGGTCCCTGAAGTCCACGCAGATGCGAAGTTGCCCATTCTTCTTTAACACAGGCACGATATTGGCCAACCAGGTGGGATGATGATTCGGCTCAATGAACTTGGCAGTCAATAACTTGACAATTTCTTGTTTGATCTTCACATCTATTTCTGGCCTGAAACTCCTCGCACTTTGCTTCACCGGCTTAGATCCCGGGATAACATCCAATCTGTGCATAGTCACGCTCGTGTCCAAACCAGGCATCTCATCGTACTCCCATGCAAACACATACTTATACTCGGGCAGCAATTGCAGCAAACTTGCTTCCTCATCGCTTGTGAGGTCTGCACTCAGAAAAACAGGCATCTTCTTTTCTTCGCTTGGGCTCAGGAACACCTCTTTCAGTTCCTGCTTCTGGGGCCTCGTCTTGTCTTCCATGCACTCACGCGCTTCTTTTAATTTATCCTCCAAAATCTCTGAATTTGGCTTGTCCACCTCTGGGCCTTGTTCACTTTGACTGATTTGCCCAGGGATATCCCCATGCTCGGATGGGGGTACCCCCGCGCACCTTCATATGTGGTAGCACTTCTTTCCGTTGGAGTAGAAGCTCTCTATCTCCCTGCCCTTATAGTCATGTTTTACCACTCTTTTCAAAGTGTACACATTCTTCCTCTGGTAGGCGACTTGCGATGCCTCTTCGCGTGTGGACACCTTTTCCTTTGCATCCTCTCTCGTCAGCATTACTCCTGCTGGTGATTGGTCCTTGATATCCTCCCATCGAGGCAAAGGAGTCGGATTAAATGGCCCTGGCATTTGCTCATCCGCCATTTCAGTAAGCCATACTGCTTCAGTGAGATGCGCCTCATTCAAATTAAAAGGATTTCCCGAAGCTGGTATTTCTACCACTCTGCCATATCAAATGGCCTTCATCACTTGGTGGGCTGTTGAGGGAACCGCGTCAAAGCGATGAATCCAAGCTCGCCCTATGATCATGTGATACGTAGTATTCGCATCAATGACGTAGAATTTGGCCGAACACTTGATTTTTCCTATATGGATACCCAGGCGAATCCAGCCCAGTGTCATCCTGGAATCACTTCTGAATCCCATCAGCGGGGACGGGGGCCTGACAATCTTCTTCTCTGATATTCCTGCCAACTTTAGAGTATTGAGCGAAACCACATTGACGGCTGCTCCTCCATCGACGAACGCCCTCTTGAACTCGACATATTAATTACCGCTGTTACGTAAAAGGGCTTCTGATGACTCGAATCCGTCTTCTTGTCACTTGCGGAGAAAGTTATAACCTTTTCCGTAGAGCGAGACGCCCTAACGACTTTTCCATTGAAGACTACGATGTTTTCTTCGAAGTCTTCTACTACCCTCAGAATCGCTTTTGTCATTTCTTTCCGGCATCCCTCCGAAAAGTTCATCTCATCAAAGAATTTGCTAAACCCGTGCGACCCCTTCCTCCTGTCAGCACGCTCATCCTCCGTGTCTATGCTGTAGTCCTCCTCGTTGTGGACTCCAGAAATGATGGGCATACCATCTTCCGTGATCTCTTCAAGGTCCATGATAATCATGGCTACCTCTCTGCCTTTCAGCTCTTGCTCTGCATGGGCTGGCAGCGGATTATTGCTCACATCCTGCCTCTGATCACTGACGATTAACTCCCCTTCTTTTATTTTTCGATTCACAAGGTGCCTGAGCTTCTTGCAGTCAGTTGTGGGGTGCATAATCTTTCTGTGGCATTCACACCACATCGGGTCCCTCATCATCTCCTTGTAGGGTATTCTTTCGAGCGGAGGCAGAACCCCGTCTTTACGCCACTGTTTGCATAGATCAATTACTTCCTCTAATGAGCATGGTAAAGGCGGTGCATCTGAAGTTGCAACCCTAGGTTGCTTCTGTGGCGAAACTGTGTTGACCTCAGCTTCGCGTCCCCTCTATAGCTAAACCTCCCAATCTTGAAAGTGGGTCCCCCTAAGGATCGCTCAGGGGCATGCTTTTTCTTTTGCCTTTCCACTATAGGCTCTATGTTCTTCGTACATTCAATCAACTTCGAAAAGGTAGGAGTTTGCAAGTTGATTAGCATACCTTTGTACTCATCTCGCATGCCTTGCAGGCATATCTCCACGAGCCTGCCCTCGAGCACTTCATCTCTACACTCCAATGATATGGTTCTGAACTTCTTCATGAAGGTGACACCATCCTCATCGCGCTTCTGATACATACGGGAGATATGTATCGTCGTAACCTTCTCCTCCATCTGGAAGAATTTTGTGTAGAACTTCTGAACCATGTCATCCGAAGTTCTGACAGACCCAGCCTCCAGGGTTCTATACCATTTGTAGGCCACGTTCCCCAAAGATTTTGGGAACTCGCGCATCAGCAAATTGAGGTCGGCCCCGTACGGTCCCATTATGTCGATAAAATGCATGACGTGCTCGTGAGCATTCCCATTAACATCTTCGAACTTGTCCCACTTAGGGGCCTTATACCCTGCGGGGTTAGGTATCAGATAGATCTCGTGCGGGATAGGTGGGGCATTGTCGACCTTCAGAATGATAGTTTCTGCAAAAGGTTGATTGTCCAGGAAGGTCTCTATGCGCCGCTGCAACAACGTCATGCATTCTGGTGCACTCCCTCCCACAGCAGGAGGAAGGGTTGCAGCCGGCGGAGACACATATGTCGCGGTTGGGCTAGGGGTGTAAGCCGCGTTGTTTAGCGGTGCCGGCGGAGGAGGCAAGGGATACTGTGAAGAGATATTGGAGGCGACAGTTGGTGGTTGGGGAATATGTGAGATAAGGGACGACATTTGGACCGTTTGTCCCTGGACAGAGGGTGGTTGCACCATTGCTGGTGGGGTTTGCAAATTTGGATTGGATGGTATAGGTATTACCTCTGTCCCCTGAGTGGTAGAGGTTCCTCCTCCCTAAGAGACAACAGCTCTCGATGCCGAATTCGGGGCAAGACAAGATGGCCATTATCTGATCCATCTGTGCAGATTGAGCCTAGAGAGCTTTCGCCTGATTCTGGATGGTGGCATTCAAAGTCTCCAAGGTCGGATTTCCACCGGTTTCCGCGGAATTGTGAGGGGTCTCCTCTCCCGAGGTTGTCTCAGTGGAGGGAGATCTGTTGCTGACATCTTCGTCGCAAGACATGGCTGCTTGCAGTGGTAAGATTCACGCGGGTTCACCAAATGTGTACAAGCGAATCCTTTGAGGAAGATTCAATGTACACCAAGAACGGGGGATAAGAAGAACACAGGAAGATTAGAGTGTGTGTAGGGAGAGAGTAAGGCAATGGCAACTGTATGAGAGAGAGAGAGAGAGACAGAATCTTGGCAGAGCTTCCGGGTAGTTCAGAAGATCAGTGTTGTGTAAGGAAGGTTTAAAGATCCTATATATAGTGGAGAATATGACCGTTGTAGTGGGTTAATGCACCCATTAATGGCGGCTTAATTACCTTAACCACAACGGCACGTTCGTCTGCATATATAGGGACCGTTACACACTTCATCCGCGTATACCGGAACCGTTATGAGGTTGACCGGGTTTATGGAGCTCGTGCCATAAATCTCTCAAAGTAGTTACTAAGGGTCGTGCGCGAGCTTGGTTGTCGCTCGCGCGCGACATGACTTACTCTCGCCTCCAAACCACTAAGTCCCTACAAGTCCCGTGTGGTGGTATGCGAGGGCCCTATCTCGCATCCCCCACGTGGATCAGCTCAGGTGGTGATCCAGTGTGTGTGGAGCAAAGCTAGGTGTGCTAGATGATCGCCACGTGGCTAAGATCAGCCTGTCTGGAAATCACTATCTACAGGCGTCTACAAGATCCTCCATGTTTTCTATCATGGCTTGGAGAGTCTCAACCTAGATTTGTTGAACAAAGAAGCAGGAGGTAACATCTTATACAGAGTTGAAAAGGATGGAGCATATGCTTTGATGAAGCAAATTGAAAAACATGATGCTCAATTCTATGACTCTAGGAGGTTTTCCAAGTTGCCCGAGCCAAAGAATGATGAGTGGAAAGATGGGATTACAAAGATGGTGACTGACATGGCAAAGCAGGTTTATCAAGACAAGAAGAATGTGTCTCCAGTGGAAGAGCAAGAATTTGACGCAGCCTTGACTCAAGTTGCAAGTGAAGACGTCAGGTATGTGGGGGAACAAGGTAAGAGGAACTGGAATCGGGGGAACTACAGGCCATGAACCAAAGATCATCCAGGATTCAGATATGGAGATCAGACTCGAGCTTCATATGCACCCAGATTTCAGCACAGGCCACCTGTGACAGTTGCTCAGGCACCACCTCCAGTAGCAGGTCAGAACGGTGAGCTGGCAGATCTTAAGAATATGATGTACCATATGGGCAAGAATGTGAACACTTTCACTTCACAGGTGGACACGTTGACAGCAGATTTGCACATCACCATGACCTCACTTCGTAACTTGGAAGTGCAGGTAGGACAGATTGCAACTCAGCTATCCGCTAGAGCACCAGGGTCCTTGCCATCTGACACTAAGAATGTGTGCCAAGTTAATGCAACTGCTACTCGTAGTGGGATAGTCCTTGATGATCCACCATATCCGAGCCACACCAGAGCTGAAGCCTCGAAGGATAAGGAACATGAGGTATTTGATAAGACCCTTGTCATGATCCCCCAACCAAAGGGCGCGACTCCACACACTGATTAGTTAACACCACCACCACCTTCTTCAAAGGATCTTCCTTATCCTTTGAAACCAAATAAGAAGAAGGATGATTCCGAAGAGTACAAACGTTTCTTGTCAATTTTGCAACCCGATCCATCAGAATTAGAAAAGAAGCCAAATGTGGTGAGTGCACATGATGTTGTGCATAAGATCAAGGGAAAGAAATTGAAGGAGAAGGCACGTCGTGCTAGACCTCCTTAACACACTTTGAGTTAACTGTGTCGGGCCGTCGGCCGAAAATTACACGCGCTTGTTGGGAGGCAACCCAACCTATTTATTGCTTTAGTGTAGATTTCAATACTGTTTAATTTATTTTATTCTGTTTGATTTATTTGAGAGGTGCGAGAGAGAGGGACTAATATTTCCAATGAGTGTGTGCTGGAATTCTAGGTGAAATGCCTATTCCGGATCCCCCATCTTGATGCGCGTGTGAAGAACAGCATAAAAATTGAGAAAAAGCAGCCCAAAACCCGTATCAGGATCCAGAATGAAAATTTGGGTAAAGGATGCCATTCCAACACTCACTCAACACACGCATCTGGTAGAGAGAACGTATCCGGACTCCCCGTCTTGATGCAAGCAAAGAATGCAGTGCAAAACCGAGGAAGCTGACACATTGGCACGGATTACGAGGTGATTTTTTGCAAACAAGACCGTATACTAAAATGGTGAGTGCCAATGTGTGGGGGTTGTCGAGAACTTTCTGTTGATATGTGGATCGCATGCATCGGAGTCTGGACGCGAGAGTTATGGCCACTTGGATGTTTTCGTTAATAAAAAGCGGCGAAAAACATCCGGAATTGCCAAATTGGCCTTTGGAAAAGCAAATTTGAAGAATGAAGGATTTCCCAGACATTGGGAATTGTTTATAATGTAAATATAGTATTGAGGTCGAGGAGAGCCATTAAAAAAAGCAAAGGAATGGTAAAGAAAGGCTAGAAAGGATGCTTAAGCGGCGAAAAACATCCGGAAATGGCGAAAAAGGTCAAAATCGTGTGCTACCGGTCTAAATTGTGAAACGGCATGTTGGATCCCAAGTGTGGGGTGAAGTATCATGTTTGAGCTTATCGAGGGCTTTTTCAAGCTCAAAATTCAAGAAAAAGCAAGTTGGGAGGAGTTAAAAGTTTTGCGGGCTGGTAACTAGGTCGCACGAAGGCCCTCTCCTAATCCTACTCAAGTTCGGATAAGTCCAACTAGCATATTATTCCTACTAAGTTAGAAAGTTGTTGCGATTTTAACCTTATAATTAATTAATCATATTAATTAATTCCCAAGTCTAGTTCAATCCATATGGTGTGTGACCCCATATGTTTCTACTTAGTTGGTAGTAACTATTTACTAATATGGACCGGTCTCTAGCAAGGCATCCACACTACCCAACTAATAGAAATAGTAATCTTGACAAACCTTGTGCAAGTATTCTCTCATCCCTTTGTCTCAATATCCGGGTTGGACACGAGACATACAAGTCACACTTGTATATCCAATCCATAGTTCCTCAATCCTGGGAATAGCCTTATTCGTGCAAATAACATCAATATCCTATATTTAATTATTTGGGTCTGGCCATACATTATATAAGAACTATCCCTCGAGTAGCCTAGGATATTTGCTCCCGTTATGTGGGAGGGACAAATTATATCTACATCACTATGATATCTAAGCTTGCTTCCTATTGTGTCCGATAAGGGCCTTTATGACTACCCAGTCACGGTGTAGTGTTTGACGCTACCAAAACACAATACTCCATACCTAGATGATCTACTGACTTTAAGTATAAGGATGACAATACCGTTGTCACCGCGAGAAGCACTTGTGACTTTACATAACATGTATGTAGCCTTCTCGAAGATGGGTTAATCTAGTATGCCGTTACTCCTAATGCATACCCATGTGTTGGATCATGATATCTCCATATCAATCCAACCCCATACTAGTCTATAGATGATTGTCCTGTTAATCATTATAATGGACTAGGGATATTTAAGATAAACAACACAATTGTAAATCTAAGGACTTCATCATATTAAATATTCAATAAATATTACAATGAGTGTTCTGGCCAATTTATTTGTTCACACTAAACTAGATTGCCTCTAGGGCACCTATTCCAACAGTCTCCCACTTGCACTAGAGCTAATTTGGTGCATCTCGTATGCCAATGCTCCTGGTGTGCCTTTCTTGCTTGCGTTGAAAAAGCGGCTTTGTAAGTGGATCTGAATTATTCTCATCTGTAGGAATCTTGCATATTCGAACGTCTCCTCTTTTGATAATGTCTCGAATAAGATGGAACTTCCTGAGTACCTGCTTCGATTTATGGTGCGACCTGGGTTCCTATGATTGCGCGATCGCTCAAGTGTTGTCACAATACAACTCTACTGGATCCGCAATGCTAGGAACCACGCCAAGCTCAGTGATGAACTTCCTAATCAAAACAGCCTCCATTGATGCACTATTCACAGCAATGTACTCAGCCTCTATTGTAGAATCAGCCACTGTCTCTTGCTTGGAACTCTTCCAGCTCTTGGCTGCTCCATTCAGGCAAAACACAAACCCTGACTGTGATCTTAAATCATCTCTATCAGTTTGGAAGCTTGCATCCGTGTAACCCCTTACACGCAACTCCTCTTCACCTCCAAATATAAAGAACGCATCCTTAGTTCTGATTAAGTACTTTAGTATGTTCTTGTCTGCAATCCAGTGACTCTCACCTGGATAGGACTGATATCTGCTTGTCATACTCAGTGCATATGACACATCTGGTCTAGTACATAACATGGCGTACATGATGGATCCTATGGCCAAGGCAGATGGAACCCTACTCATGCGTTCCTTCTCAATCTCATTGGAAGGACAACCACTCTTCGAAAAAGTGATTCCATGCGACATGAGCAAGAATCCCTTCTTGGAATCTTTCATGTTGAACCGCTTCAACGCCTTGTCAATATATGTACTCTGACTCAGGCAAAGACGCCTTTTATATCTATCTCTATAGATCTTTATACCGCCTATATAGGCTGCTTCACCTAAGTCTTTCATTGAGAAAAACTTTCCTAGCCTTTAACAGATTGCAACATAGGAATATCATTTCCAATGAGTGGTATTTCATCCACATACAATACAAGAAAAGAAACAGAGCTCCCACTTACCTTCTTTTAGACACAAGACTCATCTTCGTTTCTGATGAAGCCAAACTCTTTGACTACTTCATCAAAACGTCGATTCCAACTTCTAGAAGCTTTCTTCAATCCATAAATGTATCATCGCACTTTACAGACTTTGTTCGCTTGCTTGGGATCCTCAAAAACCTCAGGTTGTTTCATGTACACATCCTCGAGCAAATTCCCATACAGGAATGTTGTTTTAACATCCATCTGTCAAATCTCATAGTCGTAGTATGCTGCAATAGCAAGTACAGTTCGAATGGATTTGGTCATTGCGACTTGTGAAAAGGTTTAATCATAGTCAATACCATGAATCTTTCTGAATCCTTTAGCCACCAATCGGCCCTTATAGGTAATCACGTTACCATCCATGTCGATCTTCTTCTTGAAGACCCACTTTCCCCCTATCGGCCGAGCCCCTTGGGGTGTTCCACCAAAGTCCATACTTTGTTGGTATACATGGATTCCATATCTGATCTCATGGCCTCAAGCCACTTATGAGAATCCGGCCCTTTTATGGCTTCTTAATAGGTAGTAGGCTCATCATCTATGAGCAATGTGTCACCAGATTCAGTCACGAGAAGTCCGTACCTCTCAGGCTCCTGGCACACTCTACTAGATCTACGAAGCTCTTGTGTCACTTGAACAGGCTGCTCCACAACCTCTTGTGGTTTCTGTTCATGTTCCATAGTAGGATCAATGCTTTATGGTTCTTAAACTTCTTCAAGTTCTACCGTCCTCCCACTTGATTCTTTAGAGAAAAACTCTCTTTCTAGAAACACGCCGGACCGGGCAACAAACACTTTGTTCCCGGATGGATTGTAGAAATAATATCCCTTGGTTTCCTTAGGGTCTCCCACAAACGTGCATTTGTCCGAATTAGGCCCTAGCTTGTCTGATTGTAAACGTTTTACATAGACATCGCATCCCCAAATCTTCATGAACGAAACTGTGGGACGACTCCCACTTCACATCTCATGTGGTGTCTTCATGACTAACTTAGATGGAACGTGGTTAATGGTTAAAGCTGCACCAATAGAGCATAGCCCCAAAATGATAATGGAAGATCATTTTGACACATCATAGATCGAACCATATCTAATAGTGTACGATTCCTCCTCTCGGACACGCCATTCCATTGTGGCATTCCGGGTGGAGTGAGTAGGGATATTATCCCACACTCTCTAAGATAGTCGTTAAACTCTTGACTCAAGTATTCTCCTCCACAATCTGATCGTAGATCCTTAATAATTTTGCCAAGTTGCTTCTCTACTTCATTCTTGAATTCTTTGAAATTTTCAAAGGATTCAGATTTGGCCTTCATAAGGCATACAAATCCATACCTACTGAAATCATCAGTACCATCCCTGGAAATTGTGGCAAATGGCCCACATACATCAGTATGTACTAGCGCCAATTGCTCACTAGTCCTCTCACCTTTCTTATTGAAAGGGGACTTTGTCATTTTTCCCAATAAACAAGCCTCACATGTCTCATATGATTCAAAATCAAATGAGTCTAGAAATCCATCCTTATGGAGTCTAAATACACCTTTCTCGTTTATATGGCCTAAACGACAGTTCTACAAATAAGAGGGATTTAAATCATTTATTTTAATCCTCTTTGTATTTTTTATAGACATGATTATTTATATCAAGGATATATAATCCATTAAATAATTGTGCACTGCAATAGTGAATACTATCAAGATAAACGAAACAACAATTGTCCTTTATTGAAATAGTAAAATCTTCCTTGTCCAAACAAGAAATATAAATAATGTTTCTGCTTATAGCAGTCACAAAATAGCAATTATTAAATTCTAAAACTAATCATGAAGGCAAAGACATCTCATGCACGCCTACAACCAATGCAGCAACCTTTGCTCCACTCCCAACGAGCAGATCTATCTCTCCTTTAACCAATCTTCTACTTCTCTTTAGATCCTGCACATTTTAACAAATGTGAGATCCACATCCTGTATCCAATACCCATGATGAAGAGCAAGTAATATTGACATCTATAACAAAAATACCTGGTGGTGGTGGAATCACTATTCCAAGCCTTTTATCCTCCAGATACTTTGGGCAGTTCCTCCCCCAGTGTCCACGCTGACTGAAGTAGTGACACTGCATACCACCCAACCCTTTCCTTCTCTTGGAAGAGCTACTTCTAGTGTGCGATCATATCGACTGCATTCATGTTCTAATGTTGCTTCTGAAGCTCAGAGGTCATGGTGCAAAGCATTAGGCAGGCCGCATCATTAGCGTCATCAACACGCTTTTCATACGCCTTTAGGGCTGCAGGAGTATTGTTTTTCAAACCTTCAGGAACTTGCTCCTCTAGAGCGTACAATTTCTTTTCCTATTTGAGAACGATTCTCAAGTTTTTGTACCGGTCCTGGAGAGCTTGTCCTTCTCAAGGAAAGAGCGTAGGGAGTGTGATGAGTTCGATGAGTTGTTTGCCATTGGAATTCTACAAAAGGAAAATACGCAAGTTTTAGTATTTGTGAACAATTAAAAAAAAAATTAATAATGGCTAGATTATTAAATACAGCTCCCACTATTTTTATACTTGATTCAATTGGGCAATAACTCCTTATTTATCCATCCCATGGATAATCCCAATTGTTTGCCTTCAGGATTTAAATTTTATTAAGATCACCTAGTTGCGTCCAACCTCTTACTAAACAGTTGCACATTACTTGCTTGTGCCATCGCAACACAATCATGACAAATCAAGTTGCCCTGCTTTGGAATGCACGAGCTTGATAATCATGATCATGAAGAGTGTCTAAATAACGACAAGGAAAAAACGCAATATTTTAAATTGAGAGATTTTTCTTTCCAATTTTAATTTTTTTTTGTTGATCCAGGTTTCGATCTTGTTCTTGACTTTCTTTTTTTTCGTCGGACTGCTCACAAATTGATCGTCTTCTGGTCGTTTCTTGATCTCACCACCCCGATCGCTGCGTTCGGAATTAAATTGCGAGTCAACGCTAAAAATTTCACAGAAAACAGAGCTGAAACGCGCTCTCACGCGCCTCGCGAAGCTGGAGCATTGTCGCGTGTCACGCTTGACGCGCCGACAGCTTCTTCAGCCGACTTCATGCGCACGGATTCGCCCCTAGCCGATCTGTCCACGCGGATTTCGTCCGGCTCATTTATAGTCGTCTCCATTCCGGCTATCGGCTTCCGTCCGGCTCATTTTTAGCCGTCTCCTTTCCGGCTTCTGCCCGGCTCAATTTGTTTCGTTCTCTTTTCACGGCTTGCGCCCCAGTCGCCCCTGCGTCGGCTCCTAGACGGTTTCCTAAGCCAACTGTGCATCAAACGGCTTCAGAAGCCAATTAGCCTCTTTTGACTTCCTCCTTAGCTCATATCTCGGCTCCTTGGTCAATTAACCAAGCCGTTTGACTCCCCACATTTTTACGGCTATTTTGGTTCGATTTTAACCAAATTTGGACCCGTTTGGATAGCTTTTCAAGGTGTCTCGGCGTTCTGAATCCGATTCCAGACTCCGTTATGCGAAATTCGGTCCCTTCACTGCATTTTATAGTACTCCGTGACTTCCACTACTATATGGGCTACACCGAATCAGGGGGGCCAATTGGTTTGACGTCTTGCACCACACACTCCACCGCCTCCTGCGCTCAACAAGAGTATTCTCAAGCCGAGCTCTGGACAACGCCGACATGCTCTCACATTGACACCGGAAAACACTTGGTATATGGATTCTGGGGCATCTTCTCATCTTACATCTCATGCTGGTATGCTCTATTCTGTCTTCTCGGATAGTCGTATTTCTCATATGTTTGTTGGCAATGGTATGAGTATTCTGATTCGTGGTTCCGTTCAGCAAACTCTCAGTACCCAAACTCGACCCCTTCACCTCAATAAGGTTCTTTTCACCCCTCACATTATTAAAAAACTTGTTTCTGTTCGTCAGTCACCGTTGACAATAATGTCTCCGTTGAATTTCACCCCAAGGGATTATCCATCAAAGTCCTTCGTACGGGAGAATAGTTGTTGAGAAGAAATAGTACTGGAGATCTTTATCGGCTTAACTCTCTTCCCTCCACTCACCCTCAAATACCCCGTTATTTAGAAACGGGGATTTTATAATAATATTGGGTGTTAATATGACGTGACTATAAGTTAGGGTACTAGTTTTAATTATTTAAAAGTCAATTTTTATTATTAGTAATCACTTGGGGGCTTTTATGTATTTATTATATCTTAAATAATGTCTTTATCTAAACTAGGGGGTTAGTAATCGTTTTATGCCTAAAATCAGGGGGTGAAAGTGTCGTTTATTATAAATGATCTTTCTCTTCCTCTCTTGCGTTGAGCAGGAGAGTTCTCTCCGCCTTTGTCGCCGCCTGAACACCACCACCGCCTCAAAAAACCCCCAAACTCACTGATTTATGTCCCAATTCACACCCTATCTGATTCGAACTTGACAAAGCTCGATAATTTAGCATCAAGCAATCCAATTTCGTCCAAAAACCCAACCCGATTCGAAATCAAAATCCTCACCGTGGGTCCCCTTCCGCTCGCCGGATTTATCACCCTCTAGCCTATATAAACCCCTGAAATTGAAAGCAAATCACTCACCAATTCGCAGCTCTCAATCTCTCTCACCCATCTCTCTCTCCCTCTCCCCGTTCGGATTCGCGAGCAGATCCGACCGGAGCCGAGTCCGCCGCCCACGTCGCCGCCTTGCGCCGTCCTCCCAGTCATCCGCCGTCATCCCCATTGGCCGTCGTCCCTCTGCCCTCGTCATCCGCCACCGCCTCATCAACGCTGTGAGTTTCTTCGCCGGTCGTCGTCTCCGTCTTCTTCTCCTCCTTCGGGTAACAACCTGTATCCCTCTCTCTCTTTCTTTCTTTCATTTATTTCTTTTATGTTATTTTGTTTTATTTTTATATTTTTATATTATTATTATTATTATTATTATTATCATTAATATTATTATTATTATTATTATTATAAGAGGTTAGTTAGTGGGAGAAACTAAACTGAAAGTAAAGGAAAACTTAAGGGGTTAGTTTGTTGGATCTGAAACTATTAGGGGAGGTGCTGGTACAAATTAAAAAGGTATTAAAAGTATTTTTCTTATTTATTATATGATTATAAATAGTTAGAGTAAGTTGTTTTTATTTAAATAAATTCGTTATTTCTTTCTAAATAAAGTCAATTAATTTATAATATCTTCTTTACTAAGACCCGTTTTGGGTTATGGGAAACTACTATAAGAGTTATAATTATTTTGGATAAAACAATATTCTTCTCTATCTTAAACAATAATAGCACTAGTTTAGGTAATCATATAAGTTATATTTTTATAACTATATCTATGTTTTACGACAATAAACGATAGTCCTTATAAATCAGGTTTTAATAATAGAAGTATTATCGTTAAATTTTGGGGAAATAATAAGGGGTTGTATGCATTGCAGGTAGGACTTAGTTTGTGTAGTTGTGCTAGCAATATATTAATTACGAAAATCCAACCCGATTCGAAATCAAAATCCTCATCGTGGGTCTCCTTCCACTCGCCGGATTTCTCACCCTATAGATTATATAAACCCCTGAAATCGGGAGCAATTCACTCACCAATTCGCAGCTCTCAATCTCTCTCACCCATCTCTTTCTCTCTCTCTCTCTACGTTCAGATTCGCGAGCAGACCCGACCGGAGCCGAGTCTGCCGCCCACGTCGCCGCCGTGTGCGCTGTCCTCCCCGTCGGTCGTTGTCCCTCTTCCCTCGTCGTTCGCCACCGCCTCGTCACCGGTGTCGGTTTCTTCGCCGGTCAACGTCCCCGTATTCTTCTTATCCTTCGGGTTACAACCCGTCTCCCTCTCTCTCTTTCTTTCTTTCATTTATTTCTTTTAGGTTATTTTGTTTTATTATTATTATTATTATTATTATTATTATTATTATTATTATTATTATTATTATTATTATTATTATTATTATTATTATTATTATTATTATTATTTTTATAAAAGGTTAGTTAGTGCGAGAAACTAAACTGGAAGTAAAGGTAAACTTAAGGGGGTTAGTTTGTTGGATCTGAAACTATTAGGGGAGGTGCTGATACAAATTAGAAAGGTATTAAAAGTATTTTTCTTATTTATTAAATGATTATAAGTAGTTAGAGTAAGTTGATTTTGATCAAATAAATTCGTTATTTCTTTCTACAGAAAGTTAGTTAATTTACAATATCTTCTCTACTAAGACCTGTTTGGGGTTATGGGAAACTACTATAAGAGTTATAATTATTTTGGATAAAACAATATTCTTCTCTATATTAAATAATAATAGCAATAGTTTCTATAATCTTATAAGTTATATTTTTATAACTATAGCTATGTTTTATGTTAATAAACGATAGTCATTATAAATCAGGTTTTAGTAATAGAAGTATTATCGTTAAATTTTGGGGACATAATAAGGGGTTGTATGCATTGCAGATAGGACTTAGTTTGTGTAGTTGTGCTAGCAGTATATAAATAAGAAAATTATAAATTTGCGGACGATGAGTTCCCCCAACGAAGGATACATCGAATACTACGACTAATTTGCTGTAACTGCTTTTGTTTGAGGTAAGTAAACATGCCAGGCCTAGCGCCCATTTCGCCTTTCGTGTCGAATGATTTTCCTTCCTTTTTGTCTCAAAATGATTTTGTGTGAAATATGTGCTACCTGAATACTTGTTCCAAATCGTCGAAATGTTTCTCTGAAAATATCACTGCAATCTATTAAGCGATTATAACGTAAAGTAGAAGAGTTGTGCGAGGATTGTTGTTGGGTTACTATTGGCATTGGGCATGCTGACTTCGGTCTCTCGTCCAATTTATTTTATTTAATCCGGTTACAAGTCCCCGGATAGCTCCTTGTACTCACTCTTCTTGCCGCAAGAAGTCTGTAAGGAGGTTTTGACACGTAAAGTCCTGGATGCTTGTGAAGTGGTTGGTTCTCCCCGTATCAACAAATTAACAATTGGTTTTTTGGACTGGATGCTTTTAATGGAAAATGAAATATCATGAGTTTTGGAAATCCATTGATTCGGATAATGGAAATGATTTGGAAAGTATAAACGAAATTCTAATCTCTCTTGATATCTCATACGGGTCAAACTTTATTTTCACTGTGCTTAAATTAAACTACTACCAAATACTTTTTGTTTTGCAAATTGTCTCATAATCTGTTTACATGCTTGGGCATTGCTTACTCAGTATTTTCGCTGACTTTGGAAACTGTGGTGTTCCTTTTTGTTTTCTGCACCATAGGTCTAGATGGGAGCTTGGATTATTGGGAGCGCGACTCATCACATAAAATAAAAGTTCACACTTTAATTTTTTAGAAACTATGTTAGCTAGATTGACCATGTTTGAGGCACGAAACTTTAAATTTTAAAAGAATTATTTCGAAGGTTTTTTGAATGTTTTGTTAAGTTTTGCTCTTTAAACCTTATTGTACTCGGGTTTAATCTCTGGTACGGAGTAACATCCCCTTGCTTCGGGCTATGGTCGTTTTGGGGGTGTTACAGTTGGTATCAGAGCCTGGTTTTCCCAAAAGAAAATCTAAAAACTGTAGAAAAATCTGAAATGGGCATAGGGGAAGAATTTAAAATTTGACAAGCCGTAGGGGTTTTGGGTAGTCTTGAATATGACTACTTTGTGTAAGTCTTTAGAAAATAGGCTTAGTAAGCGAGTATTCCCACCCACCCTCTCCTAGCTAAGAGCTTTGGCCTACCTGATTAGTTAAGCATTTAGGGTTTGAGGTTTTTCAATGGAGTTTGGGTTAGGTGTCTATTGTTTGAGTAATCAAAAGTTGGGAATTGTTTTTGAAAGTCTCGTGAGATCAAAGATCGAAGTTTTGGAGTATGCACCTATCTCATAAGGGCAATCATTTTGGTTTAAGATAGATTTTGTGGAGTAAGAGAGTACTTATGGAGTTGTTTCCTTTTGTATATGACTAGAACAAAGTGAACAGCAAGGAACCGTGATGCCCCAGTTGAGACCCACCCAGTCATAACTCCATGGAGGGAGGGCGAGACCCTACTAGCTTTTCGTGATCGTGTGCTCCAGTATTGTGAGGAAAGGTTTGATAAGACAGAATTTACTCGATATCAGAATCTTGTTTTCCAAGCTTACTGCATGGTAAAGGCTCTACCAATGGGGCTTATATTTGGGGAGATCATCGCAAGGTATAGCAATATTATGGCTAGGTTCAATAGGTTAAACTATGAATACTACTTCTGTCAAAATGAATGGATGGTGGATGCCAACTTTATGTGAAAATTGTTAATGGAGGCTTATGGTCAATGGAAAAGAAGCATGGTGATCGAAATTAGATTCTAGTGAAGATGATGAGGTTGAGGAAGACCCTAGTGAGGACATTGAGATTGAAGAAGACCCTAGCGGGAACATTGCGATCGAGTAAGACCCTATTGAGGATGATGAGTTCGAGAATGACCCTAGTGAAGACATGGAATCAGAAGCAAGTTTGAATAACTACGAGAAGTAGACATATTAGGCTCCTTCGATTTCTTACTTTCTGAAGTTCTGGTTTGGAATAAGGCCATGAGGCCAAACAATGTTTTAAGGTTTCTTAGAATGATTTAGCATAGCCACTTTTGGGCTTGAGATAACTTAGTGGTAATTTGAGTGGGGTGAAGAATAATACCCATATTTTGAGAATCCGTTTTGGAATTTAATAATTTGTGTTTTAATTGAGTGGGATTATGGTTTGAATTTGGTGTTGTATTGCGTTTCAGAAGCGTTCATGAAGTTAGAACGCGAGAAATTTGATTTTTGGTAGTGTTTGAATTTGTGCAGCAGATGGTATTTGGCGTAGCAGACTTGTTTAAACGGTGAATTATTTTTCTCATAATTTTTCCCATGTAGTAGACATTCCATAAGAATTTCAATCCCAAATAAGTTCTGGAGACTTAGATACGAATTTCAAAAGTTCGTGGTTCAGTAACAGAATTGCTAAGTGACCATCTGTATAATTTTTTATTCTAGCATATCTTCCCTATCTTTGATGAGTCTCAAAATTTTATGGTGAATATAAGACACTTAGGGCTATATCTGGATGAAGCTCTAGCCCGTTTTGAGGAAGTTAAAGTCAGCTTATGACTTGGTAAAGATGAAGTTTTTGTTTTGGTAGTCTGTGACAGCAGCTATGCTATTCTATGTATAACTTGAGTTCTATAAATTATTTTGAGTTGATTCTTCTTTATTATGAGAGTAGACTCAGAAAATTTGCTGTACACTAAGATTCATAATTTTTTTTTCCTTATTATCCACTTTCCTAAATTTCTAGCGAGCATGAGAAATAAGATGTGTTCAGCCTATGTGAACTAGCATGTGTAACTATTTGTTTGGTGATCAATGCGTTATGTTACATGCCTAATTTCTATTTCCATGCCATGTATTTTATCTTTAGTTTTACCTTAGGGTATTACATTAATGATACAATAGGCTATAGTGTAGGACAGTAGATCACATCCATACAACACTAGAAGGAATCTCCTTGTGAAATAAGGAAGGTAGAAGCTTCTAACCTAGTCGAACCCGGCGAATGAGGAGCCAAAATAATTTTTCATAGTTAAGCAAATGCCATTCAAGCAAATTTTATATGAGCAGGCAAAGACGAGAAATATCCTTATAACGGGGAATTGTGAAGTACCTGCGTGTTATGTTGGTTACGAGTTTTACAATAATGTTAGAAAAGGAAGAGCAAGGTGTACTTATATTATGTGCAAGACGAAAGTGAGAAGAAAAATGTGTTTGAGATATGTATGCGAAGTGATTTAAAAATTTGTGGTTTTAGGACTTCTCAGCTAGTTGTCGAAGGTTAGACTTTTGGGTGTTTATACGGAATACTGTTGTTGTTGAGTTGGCTACTTTGGAGATTTTGGTATATTAAACTGTTATAGAGATAGTTTGAGAGTGTTAATGCGTGGGGAAATACTAAAATGTTGACATTATACTTGGAGCTCTATTGATCGCCAAAATACCTGGGGAGTTTAATTTTCTTTCATTGATGACATTATGTCACAAACATCTCATTAGAGTCTTGTTTTCCGGGGTATAGTTCTGAGCGCCTTACCATTTATGATTGACTTAGATTTGGGCTTCAGATTTTAATTTTTGAACAAGTTTTGGGATCTTAAATACATTGCTTAACAGTTTGATCTCCAACACTATGCTGTTTTTATAAATGATGCGGAGTTTGGAAATTCTTGGGAAAATTCTTAGATGGAAACTCGTGTGTGATCATTTGGAATTCAGCCTTAGAATACCCTTATGGTAAAATAATCTTTATGTTTGTAGTTTAATAAGAGTATTCTTGGACTCTGGTAGATATGACCGTCAACCTAGTGAATCCAACAGCGGATGATTTTCACCTGAGCCACCCAACAAGAACACCTTTCTTGGAGGGGATGTAAATTGGGGAGTTTATCGGAGAATTCTTGGATAGGTGTGAACATTAGGCTTACACTTTTGTGGAGGATGGGTATTTAGCAACATCCTAGTTCAGAGTCATTGCATTATGGAGTCTTTCCCTAATGAGCAACCTTGGAATCCGATTAAGAGAGTATAATGATTTGGTTGATGAAGGAGTATGGAACCTTCCTAATCAAAAGTATTTATATCAAGGTCAATGGATAAAAACGCCGCACTTCTTGAAGTGTAAATTGCTGTTAGCCCACAAACCTTCGGAGGAACCTATGGAGGACCCAGGAGAGTAATAGACTAAAGAATTAACGTAGCCGATAGCAGTTTTCCGCCCGCCCTTGCCTAGAAAGCGTTTTGAGAATCGTGTCTTTTGATTTTCTTCGAACATTATAACTTATTTTAGAACCTACTTTGAAGTTGTAAGGATAATGAGATATTGAGATTCTAGTTGGAATAGTCTATCAAACATTATTGGAGTTTCTCTTTTGGTTGGAGTTTTATTACCTAGTCTTGATGAATCACATTGCTTTAATAGTGCTCGT
The DNA here is from genome assembly GCA_023055425.1 of Linanthus parryae. Lineage (NCBI taxonomy): Eukaryota > Viridiplantae > Streptophyta > Magnoliopsida > Ericales > Polemoniaceae > Linanthus > Linanthus parryae. Next base: position 2,934,391 of record JALGPY010000015.1, read on the forward strand.
ATCTCTTCTAATCTTTTCTTGTCTATATTTTGTGAAGGCTATATATTTATCTTGTTTCTATCCTATATTTTCTATAGATGATTGTAGAAGGGTAAGGAAAGAGGGTGTATCACTCATGAGAAAAAAAAAAAATTGAAGTTGAGGGTGAGGGTGAGGGGCTAAGATTTGTTTGTTATTTTCTTAGACCATTGGAGTTACCAAGCGCGGTATTTTGGGTTGCTAGAATGTTAATGTTTGCATTGGGTGTTTGGAGCCCTGTTACCTAGCTATATTTTTTGGAGCGAACTTTCCTTTGTTCATGGTTTGCCTTTGGAGTTACATAAGTCATTGGGTTGTATCATCATTATGGTACAAGTGTGATATAGCTCAATCGTTTTGTTGATTCTTAATTTGACTGAGAGTTTCGATGTTTAGCCTTGGACGGTCTTAAGACGTTGTTCCTCGTGACAAAAGTTTATGATGTGGTGGCATGTATAATATGAGTTATTGATTGAGATTTTGGCAAACGCTTTCTCTTACCTTCGTACTAGAAATAGGACAAATGTTGGTTGTAGCCTAACTTTTATAGTACGGCCTCAGGGTTGGAGTACTTAGCATATACTGACGTTTGGTGTGGATAGGCATTGTCACTAAACTAATATTTGGGTAATGGTATGGTTATGCACCTCAGAGGTATTAGTCGAGTTTTATGTTTATATTGGATTGCTTGGAGTTATATAAATCGTTGGTGTAGGAAGTTTGGGTTTTCTTAATTCCAGTGATCTTCATGGATTTTGTATTTGGAAACTTTGCTAATAGAGTTATGGTTTTCAGGACTTATCACCAAAGGTTAATTTGGATATTAGTTGGGAGTCTTGTAATTTTAGAAATATTTTGAATGTGAATAAGTTGCTTGGAGTGTGTGACGCAACATTGTTTTCTTTTGGTTACACAGGAGGAACCATGTCGATTTGGAGTCATGTACATTGTTTACTCTTTCTTGTTAGATGAGACGCTTTGTACCATTCGTATGTCAGTCCTGACCTTGGGAGGTTAGCTTTGAATTTTTTTTACTTAGCTATTGTTAGGGGGAACGAGATATCACCTTGTTCATTAATCGTCTTTAAAGTTATATGATTCGTTTGGACGCATTTTCTTTGTTGAGGGAGTCGTAATCTAGAATCTTTTGATTGGTTTATGCTTATGTTCACTAAGAGTACTTACGTTCAAGCTTGGGAGATTTTATGACCTTACTCTCTGTGAAGAGCAGCTTATGAGACAATGGCAGTAGTTATTTGGGTAGATGACTGAAGCAGTGAGGGTATTTTCTTGAGCACCAATCAGGGTGTGGGTATGATCTCGCTAGTTACGGTACGATCTGAATCGTGATATAATGGATAAAAATTATCGTGGGATATTTATGATTAGAGTCTTGTCACCAAAATCATTGTTTGAGTCATGGGATGGTTGTTCGCGGATGAACTAATCTGAGAGTCGTGTGCTTTTATTGGCCTGCTAGAGGATCTACCTCCTGTTGAGTAGAGAATCTTGTACTAGATTAATCGTTGGTCAACCCGAAAATTCAGTTGTAAGAGTGTGCTTGTACTCATTAGGTAGGAAGACTATAATGAAGGCTTTCCATATGTCGCCAAAGACCGTAAATCAATGGCTAGACCAACAACTAGGAGACAAATCGGCATGTGAACTTCTTCTTGTTTTTTTTAACGTTATTGCCTTATACTTGGAAAACTTGAATGAATAATTTGTGTTATAATGTTGACTCTGACTCAGACTATTGTGGTTGCTATTTTGAACTAAGAGGTTACTCCTATGTGAAGAACACTTATATTTTAAGTGAGACCTACTATGGGAAGGTAAGCCCAAGAGCAACATTGTCCTTGGAAGATTGGTTATAAATGGCCAATGATGATCAAACTTGTTAATCTGGATTGTATGATATATGTGATATTAATACATCTTCATAGTGCTGCATGATAAGATAGAAAATGACCAATATGCGATAGTTGTGTTAAATCAATCACATATGACCCCAACTCCGTAGCCTTACCAACTGATCAGGTGATCACGTACAACTATGTCTTGAAGAGAGAAGTGAAAAGTTTGGACAATACCTATTTACATGTGTAGCAACTTAAGAAGAGTGTTCCGTACCATTCCATGTATTGGATCCCAAACCAGAAGAGTTGGCAATATTAAGATTCTAGATAACATGACAAGGGGCACGTGTTACAAGAGTGTTAAGCTTGTAAAGGTCTTATGGACAAATCACCTCACAAGAAAGGCAACATGTGAAGTGGGGGATGGTATGAGGAAGAAATATCCTCACCTTTTAGACGAGATATTTGGAGTTACGAGGACGTCACTCCTTTAAGGGAAGAAGGATGTAATCCTTCTGTTTTTAAATACATCATTTATTACTCCTTGTAGTATATCGCTCATCATACATGACATTAGGTTTGCATTTAGAAGTTATACTCTAGAATGGAGACTTATACCATAGTGGTTGTTGAGAAGTTGGTTTAAGCTTCGAGGAAGAAGCTCTCTTTAAGGGGGCGAAGGATGAAATACCCCGTTATTTAGAAACAGGTATTTTATAATAATATTGGGTGTTAATATGACGCTAGTATAAGTTAGGGTAGTAGTTTTAACTATTTAAAATTCAATTTTTATTATTAGTAATCACTTTGGGGCTTTTATGTATCTGTTATATCTTAAATATTGTATTTATCTAAACTAGGGGGTTAGTAATTGTTTTATGCCTAAAATCAAGGGGGTGAAAGTGTCTTTTACTGTAAATGATCATCCTCTTCCTCTCCTGCGTTGAGCAGGATAGTTCTCTCCGCCTTTGTCGCCGCCCGAACACCACCACCGCCTCAAAAAACCATCAAACTCACTGATTTATGTCCCAATTCACTCCCAATCCGATTCGAACTTGACAAAGCTCGATAATTTAGCATCAAGCAATCCAATTTCGTCCAAAAATCCAACCCGATTCGAAATCAAAATCCTCATCGTGGGTCTCCTTCCACTCGCCGGATTTCTCACCCTATAGATTATATAAACCCCTGAAATCGGGAGCAATTCGCTCACCAATTCGCAGCTCTCAATCTCTCTCACCCATCTCTTTCTCTCTCTCTCTCTACGTTCAGATTCGCGAGCAGACCCGACCGGAGCCGAGTCTGCCGCCCACGTCGCCGCCGTGTGCGCTGTCCTCCCCGTCGGTCGTTGTCCCTCTTCCCTCGTCGTTCGCCACCGCCTCGTCACCGGTGTCGGTTTCTTCGCCGGTCAACGTCCCCGTATTCTTCTTATCCTTCGGGTTACAACCCGTCTCCCTCTCTCTCTTTCTTTCTTTCATTTATTTCTTTTAGGTTATTTTGTTTTATTATTATTATTATTATTATTATTATTATTATTATTATTATTATTATTATTATTATTATTATTATTATTATTATTTTTATAAAAGGTTAGTTAGTGCGAGAAACTAAACTGGAAGTAAAGGTAAACTTAAGGGGGTTAGTTTGTTGGATCTGAAACTATTAGGGGAGGTGCTGATACAAATTAGAAAGGTATTAAAAGTATTTTTCTTATTTATTAAATGATTATAAGTAGTTAGAGTAAGTTGATTTTGATCAAATAAATTCGTTATTTCTTTCTACAGAAAGTTAGTTAATTTACAATATCTTCTCTACTAAGACCTGTTTGGGGTTATGGGAAACTACTATAAGAGTTATAATTATTTTGGATAAAACAATATTCTTCTCTATATTAAATAATAATAGCAATAGTTTCTATAATCTTATAAGTTATATTTTTATAACTATAGCTATGTTTTATATTAATAAACGATAGTCATTATAAATCAGGTTTTAGTAATAGAAGTATTATCGTTAAATTTTGGGGACATAATAAGGGGTTGTATGCATTGCAGATAGGACTTAGTTTGTGTAGTTGTGCTAGCAGTATATAAATAAGAAAATTATAAATTTGCGGACGATGAGTTCCCCCAACGAAGGATACATCGAATACTACGACTAATTTGCTGTAACTGCTTTTGTTTGAGGTAAGTAAACATGCCAGGCCTAGCGCCCATTTCGCCTTTCGTGTCGAATGATTTTCCTTCCTTTTTGTCTCAAAATGATTTTGTGTGAAATATGTGCTACCTGAATACTTGTTCCAAATCGTCGAAATGTTTCTCTGAAAATATCACTGCAATCTATTAAGCGATGATAACGTAAAGTAGAAGAGTTGTGCTGGGATTGTTGTTGTATAGTTACTATTGGCATTGGGCATGCTGACTTCGGTCTCTCGTCCAATTCATTTTATTTAATCCGGTTGCAAGTCCCCGGATAGCTCCTTGTACTCACTTTTCTGCCCGCAAGAAGTATGTAAGGGGGTGTCGACACTTAAGGTATTGGATGCTTGCGAAGTGGTTGGTTTTCCCTGTATCAACAAATTAACAATTGGTTTTTTGGACTGGATGCTTTTAATGGGAAATGGAATATGATGAGTTTTGGAAATCCTATGATTCGGATAATGGAAATGACTTGGATAGTATAAACGAAATTTGAATCTCTCTTGATATCTCATATGGTCAAACTTTATTTTCACTGAGCTTAAATTAAACTACTACCAAATACTTCTTGTTTTGAAAATTGTCTCATAATCTGTTTACATGCTTGAGTGTTGCTTACTCAGTTTTTCGGCTGACTTTGGAAACTGTGGTGTTCCCTTTTGTTTTCTGCACCACAGGTCTAGATGGGAGCTTGGATTATTGGGAGCGCGACTCATCACATAAAATAGAAGTTGACACTTTAATTTGTTGGAAACTCTGTCAGCTAGATTGCCCATGTTTGAGGCACGACACTTTAAATTTTGTAAGAATTATTTCGAAGGCTTTTTGAATGTTTAGTTAAGTTCTTCTATTTAAACCTCCTTCTATCCGAGTTTAGTATTGGGTCTGAGTAACATCCCCGAGCTTTCAGCTATGGCCGTTTTGGGGATGTTACACACCCCACTTCCCAACCGCAATCTCTTGTTGTTAACCCAGGCCCCTGTGTAGCACAACCGTCCTTGTCATCCTGGAAGCCATGTCTTAGACTATCTTCAAACTCATGGCCATATCTCGTCTACTAAAGCTCATAACACCACTTTCTGTCATGCTTGTCAGACCGGTAAGCATGTCCGACTACCTTTTTCTCCTTCTTTATCTTGTACTGCTGCTCCATTAGAAATTATTCATATTGATTTGTGGACTTCTCAAGTTCTTAGTAAGTCAAAGTACAGATACTACCTCTTATTGCTTGATAATTTCTCTCACTTCCTCTGGATTTACCATTTGAAACTAAAATCTGAGGCCCTTGCCAAATTTAAGCAATTCGGTAATTTTGTTCGTACTCAGTTTCATACACAAATCAAGACCTTCCAATGTGATCTAGGAGGTGAATTCGACAATGGCTCTTTCCATGACTATGCTGCACAAAATGGTATTGTCTTTCGTTTCCCGCGCCCCCAAACCTCATCACAAAATGGTAAGGCCGAACACATGATTCCTCTTGTCAACGACATCTCTCGTACCCATTTTTATCAGGCCTCTCTCCCCCCATCCTTCTGGGTTGAGTCTCTTTCTACAGCAGTCTACTTGCACAACATTCTTCCCACTACTGCACTTCAGAATAACATTTCGACTGTCGTTCTCTATCATCCTCAAACCACCTATGATAATATTCGCACGTTTAGGTGTTTGTGCTACCCAAACCTTTCGCCCAAAGCTCCTCGTAAGCTTGACAGCGTAAACCTATCTGCTTTTTTGCAAGTGTACGATCAAGTAATATAGAGTATGTAATTGTGACTCTGGTTGTCGAACCCTCGAGAACAGTTTAAGTTGTTGCTAATTAGAATTAGAATTAGACACAGAGTTTGTAAAAAGGAGGAAGGTTTGGGATTTGACTCTACTAAATTGCAGTAAATAAAATAATATGTATAAAAGCTTATTTTATTTTTCTGTTGAATATTTTGCAGAAATTGTTATAGTTGTAAAAGTCGATAATTCTAAGAATCTAGGTTCCAGGATCCCCTAGGGTTACTCTCCAGATTTCATGGTATATTCGGATTCAGAAACACACAGTGGTTTCGTTTATGCCAGCATACCAATAGTACAATCTCCTCTCGGTCTCATGCACCTATCACTCGACTGCAGATTCTCGGGTCCTCTCGGTCCACCTAAATCTGCAGGTTCGTTCTAAGTCTGCTAGGGTTACAGGTTCTCCTCTCGATCTCCCCCTAAACGTCTAGCAGTTGGTCTAATGCTTATGGGCTAGTTCCCTGATTCTCTTCACCTCTCGGTCCATCAAGGCAGAGTACTAAATTCTGTCTTTTCTTCCTAACTTTCACTGGTCACTCTCGTGCACCAGATCCTGTCTGTAACACTCGTGGGTGATCAAGCCATTCATGTATGTAAATAAAATCAAAGAAAGAATAATAAACAATCCATCCTGTATTAAGGCTTAGCTAGCCATGCATCTGAAAATCAAACAACCAAGTCTGCTGAATTCATAAACCCTAGGTTCACCAAGAACCTAGGCAAAAGGTCTAGCTAGCTTGCATTATTGAAAAACGATGTTTCATAAAAGAGAGAAAAGATCAAACTAGTTATTTGCTGAAATACTGGAAAACTGCTCCAATCCTGCTCTGCTCCAACCCTGGCGGCTCTGAAACTGGCTGCTGTGATGATGATGATAGATGTGTGAGTGTGTATGCGTAACCCTAATTCAGTGCTGGGACACGTCCTTTTATACTGCCACAGTCTCCAAAACTGATGCACGAAATTCCTGTTTTACCCTCGAAAAGACCCGTCCCGGAAGCTTCTGGAAACCTTCTGTGCGTTCGAACGCAGCTCTCCTGCGTTCAAACGCAGTGCGTCTGAACGCACACCTCCTGCGTTTGAACGCAGGCCTTAACCATTTTTCTTCTTCTGGCTTCTGACACGTGCGTTTGAACGCAGCTCGTCTGCGTCTGAACGCACGCCTTAGCCTTTCCTTGTTCTGAGTGTTGAGTCCTGCGTTTGAACGCAAGAAGTGCGTTTGAACGCACCCCTTAACTTTTCAGCACTTCGGCCTCTGAACCCTGCGTTTGAACGCAGACTGCCTGCGTTTGAACGCAGGACTTAGCCAACTTTCCGCCATTTTCCTGCTGCTCCCATCTTGTGCGTCTGAACGCAGGTGCCCTGCGTTTGAACGCACCACTTAGCTTTTTTTCTCTTTTTTTCTCTTTTTTCTGCTCAGCTTCCCTGACACGCTGCCTCCCATCCAAGTTAATCTCATGCATTTTTCGGCACCTGTTACCTGCACATCATAACACGCACCCGCGATCATATCCAACAAACAAAAGTATGCATAAAATTACTCAAATTTTGAAATCATGATCTATACATCTCTGCCTCGTATCAGGTGGAAAATAAGCTGAAAATGGCCAAACTCAACTCTCACAGGGTTAAAACCAATGGTAAAAAGATGTCCCAGACTAATACATTTTCAAGCTGTCAAAATACCCCCACACTAACCTCTGCTCGTCCCGAGCAGACCCTTGCATACTGCCTTGCAGACCCATTTTTGCATACTTTAATTGCATACTTCCCCTTTTTCACAGATTCAAGACACAGACCAAAAGACTCAATAGATGACTGACTCAGGGACAGGATATACACAAACTGACTCAAGACACAGCAAAATTTTTTTTTTTTATTTTCTGAAATTGGGCAACCTCTCTATCATAAACTGAAATCATTAAATCCTCACAAGCTCATTTCGAAATTCCACAACACGCAGCAAGAAATGATATAAACTGATCCTGTGCACAAACTCACTAAGGTATCCCCAAACATCCACCAAACCAACCAAGATAAAGCACGTCTTTTGACTTAGAGGGTCCAGGCATCTACAGTCAACAGATAATTTTTCTCCGCCAAGTCATTTGAGGTTTTCAGACCCTCTTAGCCGTTATTGCGTTTGATTTGCAAATTGTCCCATTGCTGGGAGACACACCTCCTGTGTAATACGGCTTGACTTTAATTTCCCTCTTAAGCTCTAAATTGGATTGAATCCAAATTTTCCATGTGAATGGAAGTACATTATGTTGTTTCTCCTTTAAGCACAAAATATTTTTTTTTTTTAGATTATTCTGTTTTTCTCTTTTTTTTTTTAATCACCTCTGTTTTTTACAACTGTGCAGTAGAGCTTTAAGAGTGCGAGCTTTTTAGGATTTTCTCTTGGAACCACCTTAAGGGATGGTGGTGTACATTCTCCAACTTCGCTTAGGCCACAGATTTGTACCACATAAAACCGACTCTACACGAAGGTCCACCCCAGATTCCAAGAGTCCACCAGTTTCCACGGGAAACAGAATATTCAATTATCTAAGGACCAAATCTGTATGGCACACTAGAGAAGTAAAAAGTATGCCTGTTATCTACTTTCCACATTCCTGAATACCCGGGATAGCCTGTCGTGAGAATTGTGCACAAAATGCTAAAATTTGAAGTATCCCTGCTACGGTGCTTCCTACTCTCATAAGCTCTTTCATTGGATTCTCTTCAGTTTCTAGGTCCTAAGTTGCCCTTTCTCAAAAAAATTTTAGAATTATTATTTTTTTTTTTTTATTATCATGCAAGGTCAGAAAGGTTGGTGGGTAGACTCAACATAAAAAACGTGCTGACTCAAAAATGAAAAATAAAATTGACAAAAATATGCTGACATGGCTATGCAGGAGGACACGATTCCCCACCCCCACACTAGAGGTGGCGCGTCCTCGCGACTCTACTGATCTGGCCTGTAACTAGAATCTGTGTTCTCCGGAGTAGACTGGTCAGTCGGCTCGGGAGAAGGTGAAGGGGTTCGCCCTCAGGGCTCGGTGTGGGGTCATGGCCAGAGAAGCTATCATATGGCCGGCTATCCTCCATTGTCCAGCTGGGACAATTATCACTCGAATAGCGGTCCGGAAAGTTAAATCTCTTACCACGCATGTTGCTCTGAATTTCAGCGAGTGCCGCCTCATGAGCTCTCAATGCGGCTGTGTTAGCGTGGTAGATATGCTTCTGGGTCTTGAACAACTTTCCAAGACCCCTGGCCATTTTCTTGACCGTCCTTACCAGGTAGTTCTGTACTTTTTCTTGGGCCTTAATTTTCTTTCTGACCCATTCCTCATGCTCAGTCCTCTCCAGGCGCCCAAAAGAGCTGCGCCTGGCCCCTCTGCTGGACTGCCCCAAGTCAGGGTCGGCCCGCCTGTGTTCGCTGGAACTGGCAGATCGGGGCAGTTGGAAGGGACCTGGTAAGGCTGGAAAACCGCCATCACCGGGAGGAGGTGGTGGTGGCATGCCAACACCCCCACCCTGAGGTGGAGCAACATCATCATCATCGTCCACTTGGACAAATTCTGGAGGCCCGTGCACGGCCTCATGCAACGCACATCTCATGTTCTTGTACTTTCGTACCTGAATTGGTCGAATATCTCTCAGGTCACCAGGAATGACCACAAGATAATCCTGCGCCATTTTCGTCAACATCCCCAGGAGACCCAAACCCTTATTGCTGTGAGTCTCTCTTCGTTCCCGGAAAAACTCACAAATAATCTCCGGGAGGCTTACAGGCTCTCGGGCCATCAGACAGTACACCAACGGGGCAATATTATAATCAATGCGGGTAAAGTGTTTTATACCCACAACTCTGTTATTCACCCACTCGGTCCACCATCTCGCCTCTCGAATCAGGTAAGTCGCAGGGAGTTTCCGGTAGGAAGGACTCCGTTCAGGATAGTACCAGGCAGCGCCTGGTACACCAGCACACAGGGTGGTCAAGATCTGCTCACTCAACTGCTCAGATGGATGACGTCTCAGTTCCTGAAACTGACAGTCATCCAACACTAATTCCAGACCCAGACTCTCTCGGATACTCTCTGGGGTGATTCGAATCCATCTCTTTCTGCAGTAAATCCAGTCAATTGACTGGGCTTCACTGTTCATGCACTGCTGGAGATTGCTGTAAATCTCCTTAGCCAGCACAGAACTGACCTGCAGATTGGTAAATCCAGTAAACAGATCCCCAAAATGATCCTGCCCAGTATAGTTGAACAGTTCATCCCCCATTGCTACTCTATCACGGGGAAAGGTCCTCTCAGCAGGTATGTCATACCGAATCTTTTTGTCTTACAGAAAGAAACGGTGAGCCTCCATGTTAACAAACCTATGGTCGCAGAAATGGTCAACCCTAAGCAATCTGCAGTCTATGATGTTCAAAGGTGCAATCGCCCTATCAGGCCTCATGTAAGGACTATCCTCATCCATTTCAAGATTCAAACAGTAAAAATGAAAAATATTCAAAGAGAATGAAAAGATAGAACCTGGCTGCCCGGAGTGAATCTTACGGGTACAGATCTGGAAATTTCCCTCTGAAGTGGATCTGTCGGCGTTTGGATCGGATGAGTTTGACCACCCCCACACTGTGTCTGACCTTCGAGTGGTCCTGCGGTGGTCGTCGGAGGTTGCTGGCGGCAGACTGCTCTGGCGGCTGCTAGGGCAGAGAGAATTTCTAGAGAGAGAGAGTTGAAAACTGGATGACTTGGGTGAAAATGAGTCACTGTCATCCGTACAGTATATATAGGCAAACTTTCAGAAATTGCAGAATGGCCCCGAAATTTCAAAAATTTTCAAATTTTTCCGTAACTTTTGATCCCGCTCAAATGTGCGTTTGAACGCAGCTCTTGCGTTTGAACGCACAGCTTAAACTTTTCTGGAAATTTTGAAGATCTTATGATCTGCGTTTGAACGCACGGTGTGCGTTTGAACGCAATGCTTGAAGGTCCATGAATTTTCTGGGTTTGTTGAGTTGCGTTTGAACGCACATGAGTTGCGTTTGAACGCAATGCTTGTCCTCTGCAATGTCTCTGATGAGCTGCGTTTGAACGCATTGAGTTGCGTTTGAACGCACGCCTTTGTCTCTAGAAATTCTCTGCTGATTGGGTATGCGTTTGAACGCAGGATTTGCGTCTAAACGCACGTCCTTAGATTTTTCCACCTCATCTGTCATCTTGCGTTTGAACGCACATGCGTTGCGTTTAAACGCACCACTTGGTGGCTGGAAATTTTCACTGCGTGATCTGCGTTTGAATGCAGCTCCTCTGCGTTTGAACGCATAAGTGTTAGCCGTTTCCAGTGCTTTTTCTGTCGGTTGGTGGGTATGCGTTTGAACGCAGGGTGTCTGCGTTTGAACGCACACGTGCGTTTGAACGCATGTCTCCTGCGTTTGAACGCACACCTCTGATTCCTGAAACACTGAGCTCAACATTAAATCCCTCTTTTCTCACTTTTCTCTCAAATTATGAACATTGTAAAAATTATAAAAAACGCAACTAATCTATGTTGGGTTGCCTCCAAACCAGCGCTTGTGATTTACAGTCGACAGCCCGACTTTGTTACCTCTGCTGTAATCACGGAAGGTCGAGGTAGAGTGCCTCTACCTCCATGATCTCCTGAGGATCCCTGTATGGCTTGACTCTGTTCCCATTCACCTTGAAAATTGTATTATCCCTCGGGTTTTCCAGCTCCACCACTCCCCATGTTGTAATGTCCTTCACAATAAATGGTCCAGACCATCTTGAGCGCAGCTTCCCTGGATAGAATTTCATTCTTGAGTTGTAGAGGAGAACCTTCTGCCCGATTTCTATCTTCTTTGGTAGAATGCGGTTGTCATGTCACTTCTTTGTTTTTTTCTTTATAAATTTTGGCACTCTCATATGCAGTTTTACGGAATTCCTCCAGTTCAAGGAGTGCCATCTTCCGTTTGTTCCCTGATAGACTGTGATCCATATTCAGCTGCTTGATTGCCCAGTATGCTTTGTGCTCCAATTCTACTGGTAAGTGACATGCTTTTCCAAACACCAGCTGGTACGGGGACATTCCCAGTGGGGTTTTATAAGCAGTTTTGTATGCCCAAAGCGCATCATCCAGCTTTAACGACCAGTCCTTGCATCCAGGATTCACAGTTTTTTCCAGTATGCTCTTTATCTCTCTGTTGGACACCTCTGCTTGCCCGTTTGCCTGAGGGTGATAAGGCAGTGACACCTTATGGATAGACACCCCGTACTGCTTTAGAACCTTGGCAAAGACTTTATTGATAAAATGAGAACCTTCATCACTGACCATGGCCCTCGGTGTTCCAAATCTGGTAAAGATGTTACGTTTTAGGAACCTTTCTACGACTGACGCATCGTTCTTCTGACAGGCTATTGCTTCCACCCATTTTGACACGTAATCTAATGCCAATAAGATGTAGAGATTTCCCAGAGACGAAGGAAAAGGACCCATAAAATCAATACCCCAAACGTCAAAAGGCTCGACTTCCTGCCAAAGTGTCATGGGCATTTCATTTCGCTGGGAAATATTTCCTGTCCGTTGGCAGCTATCGCAACTCTGCGCATAATCATGGCAGTCCTTGAAAACTGTTGGCCAGAAAAATCCTGACTGCAGCACCTTGTGAGCTGTTCTCGGTCCGCTGAAGTCTCCCCCACACTGTGCTGAGTGGCAGTGCTGAATTACCTCCAAAATTTCGTGACATGGAATGCATCGACGGAGAATATTGTCTGCCCCTTGATTGAATAGGTAAGGATCGTCCCAGAAATATTGCCTGCAGTCTGCAATAAATTTCTTTTTCTGCCAAGGGGTGATGTCTTCAGGGAGTGCTCCATTGACCAAATAATTGGCTATGGCATAGTACCAGGGCCGTCTATTGGTCTTGATTTTCATAATATGTTCATCCGGAAAATTTTCTTGAATGGGCACCACTTCTTCAGTAGGCTTTTCCAGACGAGATAGATGATCAGCTAGCACATTTTCAACTCCCTTTTTATCCCTGATTTCGACGTCAAATTCCTGCATCAGTAGAATCCAACGCAGCAGCCTTGGCTTTGCATCCTTCTTCTCCAGTAAGTATTTCAGTGCACTGTGATCTGTGAATATGATGACTTTTGAACCTACCAGGTACGATCTGAATTTATCCAGGGCAAAAACGACTACCAGCAGCTCCTTCTCTGTAGTCCCATAATTAATCTGCTCATTCAGGACCCTGCTGGCATAGTAGATGACACTGCACACCTTGTCCTTCCGCTGTCCCAGTACCGCGCCCACAGCGTAATCACTGGCGTCGCACATCATCTCGAACGGGAGGGTCCAGTCTGATGTTGTGATAATGGGTGCAGTCGTCAGCCTTTCTTTAAGCACGTCAAAAGCTTCTTTGCAGGCTTCATCAAATACGAAGGGCCCATCTTTTCCCAACAAATTACATAGTGGCTTTGTAATTTTTTAGAAATCTTTAATAAACCTTCTGTAAAATCCTGCGTGGCCCAAAAAGCTCTTGATTTCCTTCACTGTGGTTGGATACGGCAGCTGCTTAATTACCTCTATTTTGGCCCTGTCTACTTCCAGCCCTTTACTGGAAATCCTGTGTCCCAGCACTATTCCTTCAGAAACCATGAAGTGGCATTTTTCCCAGTTGAGTACCAGGTTTGTTTTTCTTCAGCGAATCATGACTCTGGCCAGATGGTATAAGCAATCATCGAAGCTGTCCCCGAATAACGAAAAATCGTCCATGAAAACTTCCAAATTTTTCTCTATCATATCAGAGAAAATAGCCATCATGCATCTCTGGAATGTTGCTGGAGCATTGCACAATCCAAATGGCATTCGTCTAAAGGCGAACGTTCCGTATGGGCAAGTGAACGTCGTCTTTTCTTGGTCTTCTGGATTTATATAGATCTGGTTGTAGCCAGAGTACCCGTCAAGAAAGCAGTAATAAGCATGGTGCGCTAGTCTGTCCAACATCTGGTCCATGAATGGCAGTGGAAAGTGGTCTTTCAATATGGCATCGTTCAGCTTCCGATAGTCCATACAGATTCGCCAGCCAGTGACAGTGCGCTGGGCGATCTGTTCCTGATCAGCATTCTGTACTACTGTAATACCCCCTTTCTTCGGTACACACTGGACAGGACTCACCCAGGTGCTGTCTGATATGGGGTATATAATTCCTGCTTCTAGCCACTTCATGACCTCCTTACGTAACACATCTTTCATAATTGGGTTTAGTCTCCGTTGAGGCTGGATAACTGGCTTCTTTCCGTCTTCAATTCTTATTTTGTGCATGCAATAATCAGGACTGATTCCCTTCAGGTCTGCAATTGTCCATCCGATGGCTTCTTTATGCTCTCGGAGTACCTCCAGTAGCTTTTGTTCCTGTTCCTGAGATAAAAGAGAAGAAACAATTACCGGCAGGGTATTATTTTCACCAATAAAAGCGTACCTGAGGTGGTCTGGCAACTGTTTTAATTCCAGGACTGGTGGTTCCTGGAGTGACGGGACCAGTGTCATTTTCTGCTCGCCTCCTTCATCCCTGTATAGCTTGACCCAGCTTTCTGTTCCCATGATCTGCTCATCCTGTTGCTCCTCTGTTTCCTCTGGATACATGTCTTCAAATTCCTCCCAGAAATCTTCTATCTCATCACTTTCCAGATCGTCAATTACCTCTACTGCAAAGCAGTTTTCATGCCCATAATGGTCAGGAAGCTGGAGAGATTTGAAGACATTGAATTTCACTTTTTCTTCATTGATTTGCATGGACAGCTCTCCACTTTTACAGTTAATAATGGCTTCACCAGTCGCTAGGAAAGGTCTGCCCAGGATTAGCGGGACCTCTCCGGCCTCCATATCCAGTATCACAAAATCTGCTGGAAAAGTAAGCTCTCCTACTTTTACCAGGATATCTTCAATTACTCCATAGGCAGGTTTCACCGATCTGTCATCCATTTGAAGCATAATTCTTGTTGGACGTGGTTCTCCGACTCCTAGACTTTTGAAGATGGTCAGTGGCATCAGGTTGATGCTGGCACCCAAGTCGCATAAGGCTTTTCCTGTGTATGCACTGCCCAGGGTTACTGGAATAACAAAGCTGCCAGGGTCTTTCTTTTTCAGTGGTAGACCATTTTTTACACAACTGCTCGCTTCTGCCGTCAGATTCACTGTTTCGAAGTCACTCATTCGCCTTCTACCATACAAGATGTCTTTGAGAAATTTCGCATAAGTAGGCATTTTGGCAAGTGCTTCAGCAAAAGGTATGTTTATCTGTAATTGCTTGAATACCTCCAGAAATCTGGCGTAGTCTTTGCTGTCATCTCTCTTACGTGTCTTCAGAGGGTAAGGAACCTCCTTAGAAGTTGGCACTGTTTCTAGATTACCCTCATTCGTCTGCTCTGCTTCCTGCTCGACCGAACCCCTTTTCTGAGGGTTAGCGGTTGAACTGTCTTCCCGGTCAATCACTTCCTGTTCAATAATCTTTGACTTTTCTGCACGTGCATGACTGGGATACGGTGGATCCTGCAGTGCAATTCCACTCCGAGTTGTGATAGCATTGATTTGAGCGCGTGGATTGTTCACTGTGTTTGATGGTAAATTCCCTGGGGCTCGTTCTGCCTGATTCTGTGCAAGCTGTCCATTCTGTACTTCCAAGTTGCGGATAGCAATCTTCATCTGGCTTACATCAGCAGTTAATGAGTCCATCTGCGCGAATCTAGTTTCCCACTGCTTATTGAATTTCTCCATATAGGACTCAAAATGTTGATGTGACATATTTAGCTGTGGTGCTGCTTGTGCGGGCTGAGCTGGAGTTGTCTGTTGTGCCTGTGGCCTGTGCTGGAATCCTGGTGCATATACTGCTGCATTGGGATTTCCATAGCGAAACCCTGGATGATCACGTGTGCCTGGTCTGTAGCGACTAGGATCCCACTGTTGCTGAACATAGTTGGTATCTTCGGTCTGAAGCTCAAGAATTGCTGCGTCGAAGTCAGGTTCTTCTACTGATGCCACCGGCTTCTTTTCTGTATACACCTTCTTGACTAAGTCCTGTACCACTTTCGTGAGATTGTCAATCCTGTCATCAACCACTGGTTCTGCTACTGCTGTGAGCCTGCGGTCATCAAACAGGCGAGTATCCTGTTTGGCTAATTGCTTCATCAGTTCGTATGCTCCATCCTTATCCACATGGTATAAAAAGTTACCCCCAGCTTCCCTATCAATCCTGTCTGCATTCTCCCTGTCAAGAGCATGGTAGAATACCTGCAGAATTTTCGCGTCCCCGAAGCCGTGATTGGGGCATTTTTTACGAGTCGCATCAACCTGTCCCATGCGTCTATCACTGTCTCCCCCATCTGCTGTTTGAAAGATAAAATCTCACTCTGCAGCTTGATAACGCGGGATGCAGGGTAGAATTTTGCCAAGAAATCAGCAACACACCCCTCCCAGGTAGTGATAGACCTCGGTGGTCTTGCCTCCAGCCAATCTTTTGCTGTTCCGAACAAGCAGTATGGGAATAAAATCAGCTTTAGTGTGTCCGCTTCGACTCCTCTATACTTAATCTTGTTGCAGTAATCTTCAAATTTTCCAAGGAAGTCGTTTGGATCTTCATCTGCCTTCCCATTAAAAGGACAATGAGTCTGGGCGGTCTGAATGGTGGATGATTTCAGGTCGAAGTGCTCTGCTCTAATGGGTGGCACTACAATAGCTGGTTGATGTCCTCCGGTTGGGACTTCAAAGTTTTCGACTAACGCCCTTCCAGACCTGTTATAAGTCCTCTGATTGTTCCTGGCAGCAAAACCTGCTGCTATCAGCTCTTCAATGTAAAGAGCCATCTGTGCTGGAGTACGTTGCCGTTGTCCTGTCGGTGTTCCTGTTTCGGTTGTGGTGTCTTCTCCGTGTTCAGACATCGCGGCTCGGTGTCTGCGACTTTGCTCTCTGAAAAGTTTTTCGGGATCTTCAAGTGGTGATACCAGTTTGCTGGGCAATCTGGGCATAAACTAGAATAGCCTGAAAATCAGAATTCAAGAGCAGTAAGTCGAAAGAAAGTAGCTGTAAAAATAAAAGAAAAAACTCTGAGTCTTATTCTAATGTCTCTTTAACAAAACTGTGACCGTTCCCCGGCAGCGGCGCCAAAAACTTGACAGCGTAAACCTATCTGCTTTTTCGCAAGTGTACGATCAAGTAATATAGAGTATGTAATTGTGACTCTGGTTGTCGAACCCTCGAGAACAGTTTAAGTTGTTGCTAATTAGAATTAGAATTAGACGCAGAGTTTGTAAAAAGGAGGAAGGTTTGGGATTTGACTCTAGTAAATTGCAGTAAATAAAATAATATGTATAAAAGCTTATTTTATTTTTCTGTTGAATATTTTGCAGAAATTGTTATAGTTGTAAAAGTCGATAATTCTAAGAATCTAGGTTCCAGGATCCCCTAGGGTTACTCTCCAGCTTTCATGGTATATTCGGTTTCAGAAACACACAGTGGTTTTGTTTATGCCAGCATACCAATAGTACAATCTCCTCTCGGTCTCATGCACCTATCACTCGACTGCAGATTCTCGGGTCCTCTCGGTCCACCTAAATCTGCAGGTTCGTTCTAAGTCTGCTAGGGTTACAGGTTCTCCTCTCGGTCTCCCCCTAAACGTCTAGCAGTTGGTCTAATGCTTATGGGCTAGTTCCCTGATTCTCTTCACCTCTCGGTCCATCAAGGCAGAGTACTAAATTCTGTCTTTTCTCCCTAACTTTCACTGGTCACTCTCGTGCACCAGATCCTGTCTGTAACACTCCTGGGTGATCAAGACATTCATGTATGTAAATAAAATCAAAGACAGAATAATAAACAATCCATCCTGTATTAAGGCTTAGCTAGCCATGCATCTGAAAATCAAACAACCAAGTCTGCTGAATTCATAAACCCTAGGTTCACCAAGAACCTAGGCAAAAGGTCTAGCTAGCTTGCATTATTGAAAAACGATGTTTCATAAAAGAGAGAAAAGATCAAACTAGTTATTTGCTGAAATACTGGAAAACTGCTCCAATCCTGCTCTGCTCCAACCCTGGCGGCTCTGAAACTGGCTGCTGTGATGATGATGATAGATGTGTGAGTGTGTATGCGTAACCCTAATTCAGTGCTGGGACACGTCCTTTTATACTGCCACAGTCTCCAAAATTGATGCACGAAATTCCTGTTTTACCCTCGAAAAGACTCGTCCCGGAAGCTTCTGGAAACCTTCTGTGCGTTCGAACGCAGCTCTCCTGCGTTCAAACGCAGTGCGTCTGAACGCACATCTCCTGCGTTTGAACGCATGCCTTAACCATTTTCTTCTTCTGGCTTCTGACTTCTGGACACGTGCGTTTGAACGCAGCTCGTCTGCGTCTGAACGCACGCCTTAGCCTTTCCTTCTTCTGAGTGTTGAGTCCTGCGTTTGAACGCAAGAAGTGCGTTTGAACGCACCCCTTAACTTTTCAGCACTTCGGCCTCTGAACCCTGTGTTTGAACGCAGAATGCCTGCGTTTGAACGCAGGACTTAGCCAACTTTCCGCCATTTTCCTGCTGCTCCCATCTTGTGCGTCTGAACGCAGGTGCCCTGCGTTTGAACGCACCACTTAGCTTTTTTTTTTCTCTTTTTCTCTCTTTTTGCTGCTCAGCTTCCCTGACACGCTGCCTCCCATCCAAGTTAATCTCATGCATTTTTCGGCACCTGTTACCTGCACATCATAACACGCACCCGCGATCATATCCAACAAACAAAAGTATGCATAAAATTACTCAAATTTTGCAATCATGATCTATACATCTCTGCCTCGTATCAGGTGGAAAATAAGCTGAAAATGGCCAAACTCAACTCTCACAGGGTTAAAACCAATGGTAAAAAGATGTCCCAGACTAATACATTTTCAAGCTGTCAAAGCTTGCTCCTCGTTCCGCTCATTGTGTCTTTCTCAGATACCCTCCGAATTTTAGAGTTTATCGCTTCCTTGACCTCTCCACCGGTCAAGTACATATCTCCCGTCATGTAACTTTCGACGAGTCTGTCTTTCCGTTCTCTACCCCCCAGCTCAGCCTCCCCTCCCGTTCAGAGGTCTCCTGACCCTGACGAGATCCTTCCTCCCGCTGCTCTTATCCGACAGTGTCATACTCCTTCTTCTCCTCCCACACACGTACCGTTAGGATCACCCATGGCCGCCCCGGCCCCCTCTCCTATGGGTCCCTCTAGCCCTTTGGCTTCACTTCTTGTGGTACCCGAACCACCTACTTGTAGGGTTTTGATTCATGGATGCGCAACGGAAGCATAAACAAACATAAAACCATGCAAAACCCTCCAAGTATCACAAGTCAAGAGACATAACGATGGTAAGGGTTAGAAATCATAAACACACCTTAGGGTTCTCCTTTGATGACTTCAAACGCGAATTGTGTCACGTTCTCTATGGTTGATCCACGCCTAGAGTTGATCCTAGAATCTCCCAAGTCCTTGGTGCTAGCCCGGAAGAGGAAGAGGAAGAAGAATCACGCAAAACGAGACCCAAAAGGAGGGTCTCGGCCTCCTTTGGCCGACGGGGACGGGGCGGCGACAAGGGGGCGGTCGGGCTCCCTTGTTGCTTGCTCTCTCTCCTTTTGTTCTCTCCCGCTCTTTGTTATGTTCACTAATGAGCATAAGTTATGTGGGAAGGAAGGAAGGAAGGAAGGTCTTTTATATAGTCCAACAACTCCTTGCCAACTACCTAAAGGACTTATTCTAGTCCTACTAGAATTCAATTTAGTCCCTTTCTTGCAAATTAGTCCCTAGTAAGTTTGCAAGGGTTTGCAAAGTGATCCTTCTAATTAATTAATCCAATTAATTAATTCCCAAATCTAGTTCAACTCTATATAGCGTGTGACCCCATAGGTTCTATCTAATTGGTAGCAACTATTTGCTAATATGGAGCGGTCTCTAGCAAAACATCCATTCTAGCCAACTAATAGAATAGTCATCTTGACAACCTTTGTACAAGTAATTGTCTCACCCCTTTGTCCTATATCCGGATTGGACACGAGACATACAAGTCACACTCGTATATCCAATCCATAGTTTCTCGATCCATGGGAATAGCCTTATTCGTGCAAATAACATCAATATCCCATATTGATTTATTTGAGTCTGGCCAGACATTCTGTAAGCACTATCCCTCGAGTGACCTAGGATATTTGCTCCCGTTATGTGGAGGGACAAATTCTATCTACGTCCACTACGATCTCTAAGCTTGCTTCTTATTGTATCCAGTACACGCCTTTATAACTACCCAGTTACGGTGTAGCGTTTAACGCTACCAAGATCACAATAATCCACAACTAGAATATCTAGTGACTTCAATTCTAAGGATGACAATACCATTGCACCGCGAGAAGCGCTTGTGACTCAACATAACGTGTATGTAGCCTTCTCAGAGATGGGTCAATCCAGTGCAACATTCCCTAATGCACACCTATGTGTTGGATCGTGACATCTCCATATCAATCCAACCCCATACTAGTCTATAGATGATTGTCCCATTAATCATTATACTTGACTAGGGATTTTTAAGATAAACAACACAATTGTAAATCTAAGGACTTCATTATATTAAATATCCAATAAATAATAAATGAATTTCTAGCCATAAATAATTCATACTAAACTAGATTGCCTCTAGGGCATCTATTCCAACACTACTCCTCCTCCACCTCCACACTCCCCACAAATGACCATCCTATCCAAACACAGCATAATAAAGCCCATTCAGCGTCTTACTCTCCATGCACAAACATCTCCATCCGTCTCTCCCTTACCTAAATTCCGTGTGTCTTCTGTATCGGACCAACACTGGAAGGCTGCTATGGATGATGAGTTTGGCTCTATGGTTAAGAACCAAACTTGGGACTTGGTGCGTCGCCCTGCTAAGGGAAACATACTTCGGGCTATGTGGCTTTTTCGACATAAGTATCGGGTAAACGGTACTCTTCAGCGCTATAAGGCTCGTCTAGTTTCCAATGGTAAATCCTAAATGATGAGTGTTTATTGTGAGGAGACTTTTAGCTCAGTGGTATAACCTGCCACCATTCGCACAGTTCTTACACTAGCTGTCTCTAGTTCTTGGCCCATTCGACAACTTGATGTTAAGAACGCTTTTTTTCATGGTGATTTGGAGGAGACTGTCTATATGCATCAGCCCCCTGCGTATCGTGATCCCCATCGTCATGATTATTTCTGCTGTCTTCGGAAGTCTCTCTATGGAATTAAGTAGGCCCCCCGGGCTTGGTTTCAGCGGTTTGCTACATTCCTCACCGACAAAGTTGGCTTTTCTGGTTGCTGTTGTGATGAGTCACTTTTTTTCTACTAGCGCGGCTCAAAAATGATCTATCTCCTTCTTTATGTGGACGATATTATCATCACCGGCTCCTCTTCGGCTCTTTTACAGCAGATTGTCGCATAGTTATCCGGTGAGTTTTCCATGTTAGATTTTGGCCCCTTGCATCATTTCTTGGGTATTGCTATTACTTGAGATTCCTCTGGCTTGTTTCTGTCTCAACAACAGTATGCTCGTGACATCCGTCGTCGTGCCTCCATGAGCGCGTGTAAGCCTATTGTTATAGCTGTTGAGACAGGTACTAAAATTACTAGGGAATCTGGCCCTCCTATTTCTGATCCTACTCTTTACAGGAGCTTAGCAGGTGCTCTACAGTACCTTACCTTCACTCGCCCTGAGCTATCATATGCAGTCCAGCAGAGTTGTCTCTTCATGCATGATCTGCGGGAACCACATTTTCATGCCTTGAAGTGAATCCTATGGTATGTTAGCGGTACTCTCGATTACAGTTTTCGCATATCTGCTACTGCTCCTGATGGTCTCACTGCATATACTGATGCTGTTTGGACTGGTTGCCCGGACACTCGGCGGTCCACTTCTGGTTACTGCGTTTTCCTTGGCGACAACTTAATCAGCAGGTCATCTAAGCGTCAGGCCACAGTCTCTCGATCTAGTTCTGAAGTCGAATACCATGGTGTAGAAAACGTTGTCTCTGAGTTATGTTGGATTCGCAACCTTCTAATTGAGCTTCAGGTTTCCCCTCCTCGTGCTTCTGTGGTTTATTGTGATAACGTTAGTGCGGTTTACCTCTCTGGTAACCCAGTACAACACCAGCGCAGGAAGCATGTGAAAATTGACTTGCATTTTGTTCGTGAGAAGGTGCACCTCGAGCACCTCCGTGTTCTACACATTCCTGCTGATTATCAGTATGCAGACATCTTCAAAAAGGGTTTGCCTCGACATTTATTTGAGCGTTTCAGGTCCAGCCTGAGCGTTCGTTCTCCTCCCGCTCCAACTGAGGGAGTATTGGTCATAGCATTGTAATTTGTAGAACTATAATGTAATTTCCTATTGTAAATGCGCTATATAATGATGAATACAATGCGAGCTCTGACAGGGACATTTTCAGCCTCTCACAAATTATGTGATTGTCATATATTGGTGGCGGAATTCGAAGATATTTTACATTGACATAGTTGAAGGATACTAAGTTATCTGGTCTTGTAAATCCTACAAATATCTTCGCCTAGATAGGTCGATCGGGCATCCAAGCTTGAAAAAACAAGACATGTGGGGTACTTATTATCAGGAGCTATGTTACATGGACTCGGGTGCGGGTGTCATATTCAGTGTATTCGAGAGTCTGATTCGCCTCCTTGATAAAATTCAGGATACGGGGACTCGGCTAAAAAATACCCAAAATTTGGACGTGGGTGCGGGAATACTGCATATATTAATAATATTCACACTAGTTTTTTTATATACACACATGTGTATTTACATTAATCATGGTATGCTTCTTTCCTAGATGAAAATGATAACATTTTCTCCTTTAAAAAATGATCACACTAGGGCTTAGGTGTCTTTTTTTTAAAACTTAAGTGTCTTTTTCATTAATCTTGAAAGATTAAAATTACATTTATTGACAATTTCATTTAAAGGCCCATAAGAAAATAGGCTCATGAAGAGTTTTTATTCTCTCAGAAAGATTACTTGAGCCCATTATCAGTTGTGGTCTAGTTTCTCAAAAAGTCTATTATGGTTTTTCATAATAGAAGAGAGGTATGACAGTTAATATAAACAAAAAAGGGTATCTTCATCATGTGATTCTATTCTACACAACTATTTCTTCTTAATTGTACAATGAAATTGACAAAACAATCCTCGACATGAATTTGATAAACTGAATTTTTGATCTTGGGCGTTTAATTTGGTCACCATATAGCTTCTCTAATTGCTCTGGCCTCCGCTTATTTTGTTGATATCCCCAACGCCAATGGTATTACTCTCCTGACGATGATTAGAATGTCGACTCCTCTGATCACAATTCTGACCACGGCTTCTCTTGTTCTCGCATTCCAGGACGCGTCTACTACTTTTACCGAATAAGTATTATTTTGTAGCTAGATTTTTTTTTGAAGTAATAGTTAGATTTTTTTTATGAAATAGTTAGAAATTCTTACTTTTTTTTTTGTTGAAATGCAATCAGCCATTTTCATTCATCATAGAAATTCACAATTACAATGGATTAAACAAGCATGAAAGTCTTACTTAAATGGCAATAATGCATTTCGTAATTCATTTTATATTCCAAGTAACAAAAAAAAGTAAATACTGAAATAAACTGCAAATTATCCCTTTACGGTTTCTTTCTACATTCATTCTCGAAAGAAACCGTAAATCTATCCCATTTCTTTCTTCCTACGTTCATGCTCGAAAGCATCAATTAGTTCGAGTGTTTCCTGTCTTCGGATCATTCTCATGAAATGCGTGTTTAATTTCATCTATGAAGGACAATGGAGAAGATAGCTTCGCAGCTTCAGCTCATGGCGGAAGCTTCTGAAACAGCAGCTCCATTGTAGCTACTGATGATAGGTAACAACAAAATTCATGTGAGAAATTACTCTGATTTGGTTACTTTAGTAACGGATTCATCGTCGTAATTGAACGCACTCCTTTTCTGGGGTTTCCATTTTTGAACACCGTCAATTTCCAAATCTGGCGTCTAATTGCAGTGAATTGATTCTGTGGTTGTTACAGTGTGGATGATACGAAGATATTTAGCGATGATGAACTGATTGATATCAGCATTGAACAAGATCATGAAGAAGATATTGTGGAAAATCCACTAAAAGCAAACAATTTCAGAATATGTGTTAGTAACAAAACTTGAATAGATAAATTCAGAAAATAGATAAAGAAGAACATGAAGAAGGATATAGAAAAACTTAGCGAAATCATAGGAGACGAGAATTAATGGTGTAGGCTAAGGCGGTTCAGGGCCTATCTTTAGGATAGTAATTTCCCCCACTATATGGTGCAAAATGGGATACACGAAAATGCTACCCACCGATACAATGCCTACCGCGGTGGAGAAGAAGCAAGATTGCACTTCTTGTCTTCTCCTAAATTAGAACCCAACCCGGACAAGAAATGAAAAAGAGAAGCAAATCTAAAAGCTTGATTTGACACAAAAGACATACTTGTATTTATAGGAACAAAGGAGTGCCTGAAGCACCTTTTAGGAAAAGACACTATGAAAAACACAATTGTTGTAAAAGTTACAACTATTTGAAACAACACAACTTTTATAGAAAAGTCACAATTTAAATTTAAACATAAAAATAATATTTTTGAACTTTTATACAACAATCCCCCACTAAAAGTTCTCAAAATATTAGACTCACGAAAGTAAATAAAGTTGGGTATAGTACCACGTATCGCCAACGGTGGACTGGGCCTTGAACCGTGGTTTGAATAGAGACTTATATCCGTGAGGATAGTAAGAAACTATTCACGTAGGTACCGGGTTCTAATTCTTCAAGAGGCAGCGCTTTATTAATGGGCCTTGCGCTGAATCGGTCTTAGCAAGTACTCTCAGGGTCTTACCGAGTAACCCCTAGAAAGCGGCCTCTCACTTTCTTACTTGCAAAGGCAGACTCATCGAGAGCGTCCACAACCGCTTAATCGCTCCACCATAAAGGCTATGAGTTCTGTTAAGGACATTGCGTCCAACCTACTAAAATTGTTGTGGATAAACAGTGCATTAGTCAGATACGGGACTTTGCAGGAATAGCATTCATTTCTTTGTAAGAAGCTTGTACCCCCACTATTCCATAAATATTGCAATGCACTGGAAACGTAGTCTCACACTAACATTCAACGGGTAGTCTTTTCATTGAATTGCCCTTGAAGCTCCATGCATGTGATTTTCGGTAATGACCGACATCATCATGATGAGGTAGGTTTCAATTTAGACACCTCTATTAGTCGGTAATAGTCCCATACCTCCCATGACTTTAATATCTTCAACCCCCATAATATTAGGTTGGCAATCACTCGTTATCTCAATTGTCGACAATTTTTTCGTAAATGAATGGGATGAAGATATCTTTGTATTTGCAAAATTGTACGCCATTTTCAATACAGCCTTCCTTGTAGTTGGCTTTTTGAAAAATACACTCTTTTTTTTTGAAATAGAAAAATACACTCTTATATATCTGTGAACTCAACAAACACAAGTTAGGAATAATAAAATAACACTAATAATTAATATTCCATCACTATAGGCAAAAAAAACTCTCCATTTTCCTTGAAGATAATAAGTAAAGGTTTTCTCAAAAAACAACGCACTTTTCTTTCTTCCTGCTCAAGGACAGCTTGAGTTTTTTCGTCTTTTAATCATAAATGGGCAGAATGATTTTCTTAAAATATACAATCACAAAACTTTTGTCAGAATAAGCACTAAATAACATAGCATTTAGAACGTAGACTACCCGCTCAATATTCTGCAATAAACCCAGAAAATTGGCAGTTTTCACAAGGGGACTCTACATGAATGTCTATAAACGATTTTGTTTACAAACACACACATTGCAGAATATAAAAGAGATTACACTTACAATTTTGATAGATTACACTGAAACACAAAATAATAAGTTAGAGATTTATGCATGCTGACACAGAATTGAAATGCTGACCATTTAAGAAAAAGAAAAATGATTGCGGTTCGCAAAGGTTACCAATATCAAAAGAGTACAACTGCTTGGTAGTTAATTAAACTACCTAATTAAATAACGGGAAGGAAACAAACTAGACAGTTTAAATACTTTTCTAATTCAGTTATTTACTTTTTCTTTATTTTCTCTCATCAAATATTAAAACATACCTGACCATTTGACATCAATTGATATTTGAGAGATCCTTAGAAATATCCATCTCTCTCTCTCTCGCCAGTGAAAATTTCTCTCAGGAGACACCGAATCGAATGGCATTGTTGGTGAATCATATTTTGTCCATCTTCAACAAAAATACACCACCGTGAAGGAAAAATCAGACCTTACCATGAAAAAGTAGATGCATCCATGCATTGTCGATACTTTGCGTATTGGAAGATGAACGAATCAACTCGCCCATGAATACTTCTCTACGACTCGTTCATGTCGATAAGTCTGAAAGTAGGCTTCATTCTATGAAGAGATCACACTATCCACGACCATTGTTTCGCCCGGGTGTATCATTGCTTTGACATGATTACCATCTTGCTGATATCCGAGGCTCCCAAGAAAATTTCATTCGCATAGTATTTACTTTTACCTTGCATCCCCCATAATGATTGATTCCTGACGGTTTTTTTTTTGAAATTGATTGATTCCTGACGGTTGACATATATTTACCGTTGCTGTTTTCTAACAATTTTAGTAAATCCATAGAGATAAATTTGAGAATCTTATAGAGATAAAAACTGGGATCACCACGCCAAAGGAGAGAAAAATAACACAAAAATGAAAAACATGGGTGTCATGAATTGTCCTTCAGAACAGTATATTATTTATTTCCTTTTTCTTTCACATGAAAATAGGTATCAACTGCAATGAAAATAAAGTCCTATAACAGACACACAAAACAAAGTTTCTCAAAACAATAACTGGAGCACAGTTAATAATAGTTAACATTAGACGTTAAAGAAAGACTTATCTTGTAATTGGCGAACAAATATGTTGTGAGCAACTTTGAAAACTTGACTTCCAGATCTGAGTTTCCAACGGATATGAGTTTATAATGTATTCTCTGTAGACGTTGCGTCGAGCAGAGGAGGCCCAATCACAGTGCCAATTCTTTACACATTCGGAGTTGAGGAGAACCACCCCAATCCAATTGACTCAATACATCATGGAGTCTGCCTTCTTTGATCGTGATCTTTGATCATCATAGAACGACAAATTCTGAAATTGCGCTTCAACACATCTTTCTGTAAAGAGACAAATTACTATCCTAATTCCTAAAATTATTGTGGAAAATCCACTAAAAGCAAACAATTTCAGAATATGTGTTAGTAACAAAACTTGAATAGATAAATTCAGAAAATAGATAAAGAAGAACATGAAGAAGGATATAGAAAAACTTAGCGAAATCATAGGGGACGAGAATTAATGGTGTAGACTAAGGCGGTTCAGGGCCTATCTTTAGGATAGTAATTTCCCCCACTATATGGTGCAAAATGGGATACACGAAAATGCTACCCACCGATACAATGCCTACCGCGGTGGAGAAGAAGCAAGATTGCACTTCTTGTCTTCTCCTAAATTAGAACTCAACCCGGACAAGAAATGAAAAAGAGAAGCAAATCTAAAAGCTTGATTTGACACAAAAGACATACTTGTATTTATAGGAACTAAGGAGTGCCTGAAGCACCTTTTAGGAAAAGACACTATGAAAAACACAATTGTTGTAAAAGTTACAACTATTTGAAACAACACAACTTTTATAGAAAAGTCACAATTTAAATTTAAACATAAAAATAATATTTTTGAACTTTTATACAACAGAAGAAGCAGAGAGTGTTATGTGCGCGAAGAGCTATAGGAATAGCTGGAAATGCAAATCATATGCAGCGAGAAGAAATTCGCTCTGCGAGCACCACTTGGAGAAGCTGCAGAAGTGCTTGGCTCAGCCTTCATCTTCAACCACCACCAAGGGGAAGAATAATATGGAGGAAGAAACAGAGAAGGCGGATACGGTGACAAGGGAAAGCAACCGGAGGGTTCGTGGTAGGAAGACAACAGTGTCCACGAATCCATACGAGTTTTACTACTATTCTGGGTTTGGGCCGAGGTGGGGGAAGAAGCGAGGTGCCATTGCTACCACCAAGACAGATGAAATCGTGCTTAAAAGGAAACTGGTATAATTTTATCGGTCTTATCTTCATCGTCTGAGAGTGATAAAATTGATTATTCTGACGAGGAGGAGGAAGAGAGTGGTGGTGGTGGGATGGGGAAGAGGATAGGTCGAAAGCAGATCAAGGCGGGGTCGTTGAAGTCTCTTATGTGAGAGTCTGTTGTTATTGTTGAATGCGTCTCTTTCAGCTTGTATGTGCCTCAGTGTGGGAGTGGTATGTGTAATTTATTTTGTTTACCTAACGTGACGTCTCGGAGAACAATGAGTTTGTTACTCATTTTGGTAATGTAAATTTCTACTTTGAGTTAGTTTTTACTAGGGATGGCAATATGGTCCGATCCGATCTGTGATCCGAGCGATCCGGGCCGAATGGATCGGATCCGAATCCGATCCAATTGAAAATGGATCGGATTTGGATCTGGAAAGCCAGATCCGATCGGATTTGGATCTGGATTTGGATCTAAGGGCAGATCCACCGGGTTCCGACCCGATCCGATCCGACGTATATGTGTGCTTTACAAATATATTCATATTACCTCCCCACTTTCACTTCCAAGAAGAATACATTAGTAATTCTAACCTACAAAGCTATTTCCGTTGTGTATTAGGCTTATAACTTGTAACATGCCTTAGCGTATGAAATACTGTTTATTTTTTATGTTATTTTTTGTATTTTATTGCAAACCCAAGCCGGATCCGATCCGAATCCGATCCGACCACGTATTACATGGATCTACGGATCGGATTTGGATCAGCCAGATGAAACCCGATCCGATCTGATCCGAATCCGGTGATGATCCGAACGGATCTGGATCGGATCTGGATCCCATTTCTCCTAGTCGGATCTGGATCGGATCTAGCCTGATCCGATCCAGATCCGACCCGTTGCCATCCCTAGTTTTTACCCAAGGGGTAACTCTGTCATTTACCTGGCATGTGGTGTAATAAAGGGTGAAAGACAATTTCACCTCTCAGGTTTGATGCAAACGCACTTTCACCCCTGCCTGTTTGAGAATGGCACTTTCACCTTCTTTTGTGTTCCGAACTGCATGACACTTGCACCCCTAACTATTTCATAATATACTCTAAGATTGTAAATTTTTCTCCGAAACCATTATAGTGTCGAATAATTGCCTGCAGACTAGTGGTGTCACAATTAGGGAGTGTCAAAATATCCTGAAATGTCGTCACATAAAAAGGGTGGGTGAGCGCCATTTTCTATATTTGAAGGGATGAAAGTGCCTTTGCATCAAACTTGAGTGGGTGAAACTGTCTGTTATCCTACAATAAATCAGTGTAAGAAAAAGTACTGATGTGTAACGTGGCTGTTTGGGAAGAAAAGTTTTACGGTAGAAGACACTATGACCCCTTAATTTTAAGCATGAAGACAAAATCTCTTGTTGAGTTCTACCCCAATTCTACAGGGGAGTACTGGCCTTTCTCCCTTGACGCATACCACTCCGTTCCTTTTCTTTTATCCCCATCAGAGAAAGATCGGGAATTAAAGAGGAGGGTCTAATCAAGTATAAAAGCCTGATTTACTCCCTAGCGGGGTTGGAGACATAACCAAAAAGCAACCATCAACTCATGAATAGTAATTAAGTGTCGGGTATTTTGCGAGGGTATTTTAAGTTTTTTGCAACTTAAACTTTGTCAAATAAGAAAAAAATGGGAGAAAGAAAGGAAACATACAAAAATAGAAAGGGGGAGAAAGAAAGAACGAAGTGGTATTTTCCTATCCTCCTTATTATATTCAAAATAATTACAATTTTACATGATTCTTTTCCTCGGTATTCTTTTTTCACAACGTTTTTCTTTTTGGGACGTATCCTTTTATAATTTACATTTTCCTTTTTAGCAATCTGTTTGTTGTTAAATGATACACGGCCTCTTAACGAAAAAATACTCCACATTATTAATTGGGTAGAGCCTACCATATAATTATGTGTGTGAAAAAAAGATAAAAAAATAAAATGTAAATTAAAAATTGCCAATGATGAAGATGAAGTATTCATTTTGGACAAAGTATGATAATTGGACAACATCTTTCACGACTTGCTAATGACACTCCCCCTAACAGTGTGGTGGACAATTCGTAATTCACAATTGCCTTCATCGTATGGAAAGAGATGGGGCAAAATACCCTCATCATCTGCAAAAGCAGCACGTGAGGAAGGGCACTGAACTGGAATCTAGACACTCGTTGAATCACGAAACTTGTGGGGGCAGTATGGGTAATTTTCACTTTCAGCTCTGAGAAAAGGAAAATGAAAGGGTAGAAAACTTTTGTGGTCCCCTCTAGTTTCATTGAAGGACATTTTTACCCATTTAAGGTTGGAAAAGGACACTTTCATCCCTTTGATATGCCGAACCCTAAGTAAATTACACCCCCCTGAATGTGAAATCGAGGCGGAATAGTCATTGAAAAAAGTGTTGGAGACATATTAGCCCCCTATATTTTGCATAATATATGTGTAAAATTGATCTAAAAAAATAATTTTAGAAACAAATCCCAATTCCAGACTACGGTGTCGCAGTATCGGGTATAAGCAGGGGCGTAGGGACATGAGGGAAAAGGGTGGTAATTGCCATCCTTAACATTCAGAATATTCCACGAATACCCCTCTTGTTATAGCTATTAACATTAATACCCTTATAATAAATAGATTAATGCTCGGGCTTGAATAAAAAACTCCTTTCATACTCTCAAAACATCCATAACATATACTACTACAGAGCACTGTTTAATTTTGCCCGAGCTAGTTCATTTTTCTGGCACCGCAACTATAAGCTTCAGGAGTTCGGCACAGTAAAGGGTGAAAGTGTCCTTTTCCAAATAGTGGGTGTGAAAGTATCCTTCAACAAAAACAATGGGGGTGAAAGTGTCTTTTATTCAAAAATGAAAAAAGAGGAAAGAAAATGGTTACAGACTTGCAGTACTGCTCTGCCTCGCTCTCTCACTATCGACCTCCAGAGATCTGCAAAGTCGCTCCTCCACGAGAGACGCAGAGAACCCATCTCCTCCTCCTTCTGGCTGATATGAGAATCCGAAAGAACTTTCACCTCACCAGCCTCCTCTCCGCCGCCGGCGACTCCGCTCGCCTGCCGTCCCGTATTTGTCGGCTGAATCAGTCTCCGTGGGACGTCTTCGATTCCCCTCCCTCTCCTCCTCCACAGGTATGTTATACAGATTCCTTCTCTCTCTCTCCGGGGTATTTTGTTAAAAAACCAATATGCACCTTTGTGGTGCATATTAACCATGAGTTCAAAAAGTTGGTGGGAAGTACCCACCAACTAATAATCATAAGTTAACTTTTGGTTTGTTATAGTTAGTGGGTCCCATTTGATTTTTTTAAAACTTTCTCAATGAGTGGGTCTCTCTTTGTTTTTTTAAGGTTTTCCATGTGGCAAGAGGGGGTCCTACCTTAACATTTTTTTGCTGAATTTTTTCTCCAAATTTGCATGCATGCACTACTCTCTCTCTCTCTCTCTCTCTCTCTCTCTCTCTCTCTCTCTCTCTCTCTCTCTCTCTCTCTCTCTCTTCATTCAACAATAACAACAACAACAACATCTTCCTCACCCTAGAAAATTAAATTCACTCAACAACCTTGTTCAAATGATAAATACATTCAACTACCTAAGATGTCGAACCTTAAAATGTACCTCAGTTCATTCATTTTAACACCCAAAAGTTGTTTTTTCTCTCTGTAGTCTCTTCCAAACCCTCCATTGTTGGGTTTTAAAACAAACACAAAGTTTCGTTCGTTTGAAGACTTCGAATCCGTCGGAAACAAGAGTAAGTTTATCAAAGCATTCCGTTGAGTAATTTTTCAAAGCATTCCGTACCCCAATCGTAGGCGTTACAGAACTCAAAGTTGTTGCACTTCTGTATCACTGCGGCGGGCATCAGATCATGGCCGCCGGTGTTGTGCCATAACCTACCAATTATTGCAGCAACTAAGATCTTCACAAATCTTTCCAACATAGCCGAGTAATCTGCTTATCAGGATCGTTGGATTAAGGGTGATCGTTATCGATGTCTTCCAGATAATTCTCTAGTGTAGTTGCATTCACTTTCCCGTACACACTCGTGAAATCGGGGCCAAACAAGGTCTGAACTAGGGCATAATCTGCCATCCGCTCGTCAAGCTGCTCATTGTCATGAGACTTAAACACGTTAAGTCCACTACAGAGAACAAACTCTTGCAGGGAGAACAGCAGCGGGAAGGTCTCAAAGTTGAACCATATTTTTCTGTCATGAGGGTTAGTGTTAACCCGACGCTGGATAAATAAGTCGAGGAGCGTCTTCGTGAACACTTGGTCATATCGATAGTTTAAAAGCCATGCCAAGTTAGGGAGCCTCTGTCGCACTAAACTCCTAACGTCTTCCCGTCTGGTAAGCCTTGTAAACACTACCCATGACCTCTTGCGTGAGCGAAACATCAACTTATACCTCTTTAAGTCGGCTCGATTAGCGGCAGCTGGGAAACGACCAAGTTGGTCCAAGGAGATGAAATCCTGTCAAATAAACCAATAAGTAGTCAATTATCAATAAATACTCAGAAAATTAGTCATAACTTTATGAACTTCTCATCTCAGAAAACTAATCACAATTTTCTCAAGTTCCCAGCACGGGCGCATACAAGCTAAAAAGTTGGAAAAAAATCACTGAGTAAGCCAAGGGGGCATACAGGGGCGTCCTAGGGCATGCATGGGCGTCCTGTAAGCCCCCTTCGCTTACTCAGTGAAATTTTCCAGACAGGGCGCCTAAACTTATTCAGGATGCCCCAACACATAAACTATGCGCCCTAGCTGGGTATTGAGAAAAAAAATTGACGGATAAGGCCAAGGGTGCATACTCAGGCGCCTACACTGTAGTTAGACGCCCCTATATGCGCCCCTGGCCTTATCAGTCAAAAATTTCTCAATATCCCAGTTGGGTGCATACAGCATGTTTTGGATGCCCCAACACATGAGGTATGCGCCCTAGGCTGGGAAACAAGGGAAAATTTGGACCCAGAAGCCCATGGGCGCATACAGGGGCGCCTTGGAGGATCCTATGCGCGCCTGCATGCGCCCTTGGGATTATGGGTCAAAAAATTTCCTTGTTTCCAGCCTAGGGCGCATACAGCGTGTTCTGGATGCCCCAAGACATGAGGTATGCGCCCTAGCTGGGGAACAAGGGAAAATTGTGACCCAGAAGCCCAGGGGCGCATACAGGGGCGCATAGGATTCTCCAAGGCGCCCCTGTATGCGCCCCTGGGCTTCTGGGTCAAAATTTTCCCTTGTTTCCCAGCTAGGGCGCATAGAGCGTATTTTGTATGCCCCAACACATAAAAGTATGCGCCCCATGCGCCCTTGATGATTTTCAGTCAAAATTGATGTTCTTGTATACGCCCTATGTGATTAATCGGTCAAAATTGATGTTCTTGTATACGCCCAGTGGTTCATTGATAGCTCCTCACTAGGAGTTATCGGTTAACCCTATTTGAGGGGTATTTTCGTCCGAAATGAGCGTTTTAGTCGATTTCTGCCCCGTTTGACTCGGGAATTTACGGTTTGCTGTTTTTATCTCCTAGACGCATAAACTGCTTTATTTCACGCATATCAAGATATGATCACGGGTTTTGTTTCGTGTCGTTGATGCAGGGACAAGACTTGTGCAGGAGCCGGAAATGAAGCAGGCATGCGGGTGAAGGGTCCAAGAAGGCTGAGAAGCCGAGCATGCAAGTCGAGAAGATTGGCACGTTTCCCGAGGAGATTGGCACGCATCCCGAGGAGCCTGGAACGCATCCCGAGGCATCCCGAGCAATTTGGCACGCATCCCGAGACGGACGAAACACACTCCGAGAAGATCAGCAGTCATCCCGAGACATCTCGAGGAGCCTGGTACGCATCCCAAGACATCCCGAGGAGCCTGGTAGCTACGCAGCTACCTCCGCAGCGAGCTACGCAAGTAGCTACGCAACTACCTACGCGGCCAGCTACGCAGCTAGCTACGCAGGTAGCTCCGCAGCTAGCTCCGCAGCCACCTACGCAGGTAGCTACGCAGCTATCTTGCGCAGTTGGCCTGTTTCCCGAGGCGGTGGCAGACGGCCCGTTTCCCGAGGCGGTTTCGGCCCAGTGGCAGTTTTGTAATTTCGGCAGTTTTCAGAAACGCCTCCAGCACTATATAAAGACTCGTCCAGTGCTCATCACAAGACACAACAACTTACTGAAGGAGATCGCAGAGCACTCTCGTTGAGCACGGAAGCAGGAATTCAGACTCTACAGCACGCGTTTGATTTCACTATCTCTCTTATTCAGAAACGTTGTTATTTAATTATGTCACTTAGTAGCTAAACTTTTTACCTAGGTTCTCGGTGAACCTAGGGTTTCGTATCCAGATTTTATCATAGACGTTTGATTATGGATTCATGATTGTTATCTTAAATTCAGCAGCTTTATATGTTATTCTGTCTTTGACTGTTATCGTATATGCATGATCGGAGTCGCGAACCAGAATTGCTATAGACCCGAGCCTGTAGGTGAAAATGTCAGGTTAGGGTTAGGAAGAAAAGACAGGATTTAGTACCTTACCCTGATGGACCGACCAGAGAAAGGGAGATAGGGCTAGCATAGAAAAACGTGAGACCGACTGTTGGAGAATCTGACCCGGGCCATTAGGACAGGTTAGAAACCCTAACAGGCTTAGAACGAGACTACAGACTTAGGCAGCTTAACAGGAATCCAAACGTCTGTAGGATCGGGATTACGTGTGGAATCTGAAAGGTCACTGCACAACTGGTACGTTGCACAGATAACGAGACTGCTGAGTGTTTTCATATCAAACCGAAAAACGTAAAATCTGTAGAAACCCGAGGGGATCCTGGAGCCTAGTTCCCATCAACCCTAGAGTACAAAAAGCAAGTTTATTCCAGAAAACGTCACAAAAAATATATTTACGTTTTTTCGTTTTTAGTTTTACGAAGTTCCGTAACAACAAACACAACCCATTTTCCTCGTTTTTTACACTTTGTCAACCAAAACTGATTACTCGAGAAAACCCGAGACAGTCCCTGCGGCATCGATAACCCGAGTTGAAATACACCCGGTACTACTTGATTTCGTATACTTGCGAATAGCCCGTAATTTGCGCATCATTCATCAACATGATTTTTACATGAACGTAGTCGTGAAATTTACATAACAACTTTATTTCATAAACCAATTTTGCACCAAAAAATCAACACAACATCAATTTTTTGAAACCCTAGAACATGAGTTTGATGAAGAAAACTTGAAGAGGTGAACTCACCTCTTGGGCCACATTGGCCGGTGCAGAGGGAGGAGCCGGTGTCGGAGAAGCCGCGGCCGCAGCCACTACACCCGTCGGCGCCGGAGAAGAGGACGGGGACTCGATTCCTTGGCCGCCGGAATTGAGTTGTCCAAGCACTTGGTTCACCGTGTGTGTGGGAGAGGGTTGGGAGTCCATGAGAGCGAGAGAGAGGAGTAAGAGATGGGTGTTGGTGGTCGCCGGAGAGTATGGAGGTGGAGGAAGAGTAGTCGCTCACGGGGAAGAAGAGAAGAAACCGTTTGGTTTCTTGGTTTTAATCCGGAGAGAAGAGAGAGGGGGGAGAGAGGTGAGAGTAAAGTAACTTTTTGAATTTTATTGTTTTTTTAATATGAACTGATTTTATTAGTCTAATTAGGTTATTACTTTTTAATTAATTTCTCAAATAAATGTCAAAATAGAAGCCAAAAAGTCTATGGATAGTTTGCACCAAGAAAGTGATAAATGGTTTTTTTCCCAATTTCTTCCTCTCCCTCCCTCTCGATCCATTTCACGAACAGATCACTGTTCTCTGCTTCTTCTCTATTCCCATTTCCTCTGTTTTCTAGGGTTTCAATAGGGACGATTCAAACCCCCTAATCTCTCCTCTTTCTTCGTCGAAAACGCTCAATTACTTCAATTGCTACCACTGTTTGGACCTCTCTCACCAATTGCTTGTTTCAATTTCTTCCACCCAAGCTCGACCGAAACGATATCTTCGCAGCAGCAGCAGCAGCTCATGTCGGCACCTCCGCAGCAGCTCATGACGATAGGTAAAGAAATCGTATAAATTGAGTGAATAATCAATGACCGTACACTTTTCTCAGATTTTCAAATTTGTCCTATTACATGAGCTGAAATCGATTGCTTTTGTTACAGTGCGACGAACACAAAGATGTCTGACGATGAAGAAGCTAATTATTTCGATTCAGAAGAATCAGAAAAAGAAGAAGAGAGGGTTATGTGTGCAAAGAGCGATGGGAAGAAGTGGAGATGCAAATCAGAAGCAGCGAAAGGGAATTTGCTGTGCCAGCACCATCTGGAGCTGCTGAGGAATTACCAGAGCTCAAACAAGTCATCATCCAAGAAGGAGAAGGAGGAGGGTGATGTTGCAGCTCCGGTGAGCAAGATCAGCCGTGGGGTTCGTGCCAGAAAGACGCCAACGTCGTCGAATCCGTACGAGTTTTACTATTATTCTGGGTTTGGTCCGAGTTGGGGGAAGAAGAGAGGTGCTAGGAACAAAGATGAGCTTGTTGTAGCTGTAGCTGAAGAAGAAGCATTTGCTGAAGACGAGACTCGCATTCTTCTTCTTCCTCCTCCTCTGAAGTTCATGAGATTGATAGAATGGGTAATGCTGAAGAGGACGAAGAAGCTGGTGGAGTAAGGAATAGGAGAGGTCGAAAGCCTATCAAGGCAAGGTCACTGAAGTCTCTTATGTAAACAAAAATACTTTTGCTGAGTTGAAGTTGTTGTTGTTGGATCTCTTAGATGTCACTTTCTGAGGATGTTTGACAATCTACAGTCATTTTCAGGAAAAAAAAAACTATTTACTAAGTAATGCTTACACAATCATCCCCAAAAAAATCATCCCTGTAACATTCTGAAGCACTCACATCATATACAATTAGTGTATATCCTCCCGTGTCCGAGGCTATGACCACAACAAAAGAATAATAATTCCATAAATTGCAATGGTTGAAATTGTCTTATTTTGAAATATTTAATTCATAGGTTATAGTGGAAATAAACTTGTTATTTAGATGGAAATAACTTATTCGCCACCACAAACGAATGATACTTCCATATATTGCAATGGTTGAAATTGTCTTATTATGAATTACCAGACCTTAGCACACCTTTCATCATCCAATAAGAAGAAGAAGATGAAGAAGAAGAAGACTGAGAAGGAGGAGGAAGGTGATGTTACTGCTCCGGTGAACAAGATCAGCCGTAGGGTTCGTGCCAGAAAGACACCAATGTCATCGAATCCGTACGAGTTTTACTATTATTCCGGGTTTGGGCCAAGTTGGGGGAAGAAGAGAGGTGCTAAGAACAAAGATGAGCTTGCTGTAGCTGTAGCTGAAGAAGAAGTATTTGCAGAGGAAGAAAACTCGCATTCTTCTTCTTCCTCCTCTCAGATTGACAGAATCAATTATGTTGAAGAGGATGAAGATCAGGAAAGAGAAGAAGGACCAGAAGAAGAGAGTGGTACGATTAGGAAGAGGAGAGGTCGAAAGCCTATCAAGGCTAGGTCGTTGAAGTCTCTTATGTGAGAAACATATTGGAGCACTATTTTATATAAGAGTGGTAGTTGTTGTCGGATCTTTAGATGTCACTATTGTGTGTGTGGAGTGTTGATTTTGTGGTTCGTTACTCTGACGGATTGTATTATATTTTAGTAGTACTAAGGCATTGCTCGTGCTCGAGGACACTATCCCAAAAACACGTTTCATAATCGACTTTATTGGAGGAGAAGATGAAAATAGCGTCCCAGGTAATTTTATATGATATCCATGAAGTCTTGTTCTTACACACTTTTGATAATTACGTAAATTAGTCTGATAAGAGGGTAAATTTTCAAGTAGTGGGTAGTTTTTGTTTTTTTTTGGCAAGTAGTGGGTAGTTAAGTGGATAGTGGGTAGTTAAACGGGTGCTAGGTGAGATCTAAGGGCTGTGACTGATTTATTTAATCTAGATGTTGAAAAGCCATAAGTTAGTTAAACCATGTTGTTTTATAGAATAGATTTCAGTGGTACAATAACTTGTGTTTTAGCATCTGGGTATAATTGTCTTTTACTTCGTCATGTTGGAACTACAATGATGTACCAGTCTATTTCTTCTCTTTAACCCCTCGGGGGGCACGGTAATTAAGAAGATTGTGTTGTTTACTATTTTACCCCTACCATTTTTCTATATTCCTCTCATATCCTTCTTCTCTTTGCCTCAACTTTGAATTTGTGAAGAACAACACCAACACAGCCACCATCCCACCAGTTCACCACCCTTCAACCACCACTACCAACAACAAAAAGTATAAATCCAAACAACAGATCCATACAAAAAATTACAAATCAAAGAAAAAAATCAGAGAAAAAGAAGAAGAAGAAGATAAGAGAAAAAATCAGATCTTGAGTTAACTTTGTCCTACCATCTTACATACCCAACAATTACATATCAAAATATACAGATCTTGAATAGATGACAATTATAGATCTTTCCACTAGTTGCGCCCCCTCCTCACCACAACCAAGGTCTGCAAAAAAAAAAAAAAAAAAAAAAAAAAAAAAAAAAAAAAAAAAAAAAAAAAAAAAGAGAGAGAGAAAAAGCACATCTTGAATAGGAAGTGACAGATCTAGAGTTTAGAGGACAAAATGAACCTGATTTGTCGCCTCCATGTCTATCGGATATGTTCGCCGGCGTCCTCTACTGTAGCATCCTCATCGGTCGGCAAGCCGCCAATTTGCAGCGCCAGAGACGAACCGCCGCGTCACCACCGCTGCAGCGCCTCATCAAACTGATCTTTGTCGTCGCCTCCACCGGCCTAATCATCTCCACCTGCCTAGTCGTCTCCGTCGATCTCCACCGTCGAGGACCTCTCTTTCTCTTGGCCTCTTCCTCTTTCTCTCTCTATGTTTTGTTCTGAATTCTGATGTTAGGTAGGTTAATGAGAAAAAGTGGGGAGAGAAGTATGGTGAGGAATGGAGAAATGAGGAGGATGTGGGGTATTTTTTGAGGGTAAGTTAGTAAATGACCCTCATTAAACTTACCAAAATAGAAAAGGGTGCGAAAGAAAGAAAACGTACCAAAATAGAAAGGGGGCTAAAGAGATGAAACGGAGTGGTATGCTTTTTTTCTACGTTCCATCTCCATAACTTTTATTAAATCTCATCCACAAAAATGAAACAGTAATGCCATGAGATCTCTTAGTATTAAGGGTGTTCGTGGGGCGGTTTGGGTGGGTGAAACCCATATTTCTCCCCCAACTCAACTACCTCGGGTTAAAAAAATCTCTACCCAAACCTAACCAAGTAACCGATAAATCCAAACCTAACCGATCATTTCGGCTCGATTCGACTCGGTTTGAGTGGGTTTTTTTTTTCGATAAAATGTAGGTAGTTACCCGTTAGAAGCACAAACACAGTTATACGATAGATGAAAAACTAATAGGAATTCTTACTCTCACATATAATCTTTAAATTGATTTCAACTTGTACTATAAACTTTCTTCATAGTCCATATTATTATTTTTCATGGGACATTTGGAGAAGGAAAAAAAGTTTATAATGGCTAATTGCATAAATTAATATACAAGGTAAAGAGATAGTAAATTATGTATCGACTCATTATATAATCAGTCAATTGAATAAGTGTATTATGTTATACTTATATACTTACTAATTTACTACGATATAAAAATGTGTGCTAATGTTGGGCGGGGCGGTTTGGGGCTAACCGGACGAAACGTTTTGAAAACCATCATTAATGGATAGTTGGGCGGGTTGAAATTATACATACCCAAAATCGATCATTTAGCTCCATTTTCTTTATATTCCCGGTAGGTTCGGCTTGGACCGGTCGGTTTGGGCGGGTCGCTCGGGTTTTTGAACACCGCTACTGAGTATATAAATAGACAACTGACATAGTTTTGGTAGTACTCCTACAACAAAATGCTTAAATAGAAAAGTTTTAGTTGGTTGTAAAGTCACCCCAGCCCCAATCAGGTGGATTGATACAAACTCGATTACTGGTTCAATTGAATTAAAAATCACTGGTTCAGTTGAATTAATAATAATAATAATAATAATAATAATAATAATAATAATAATAATAATAATAATAATAATAATAATAATAATAATGTGGA
The DNA here is from genome assembly GCA_023055425.1 of Linanthus parryae. NCBI lineage: Eukaryota > Viridiplantae > Streptophyta > Magnoliopsida > Ericales > Polemoniaceae > Linanthus > Linanthus parryae. The sequence goes on from JALGPY010000015.1 coordinate 2,974,680, forward strand.
ATTGGTATTGAAATATTAGTTCAAATATTTCTATTGACTTGGCTTATAATAATTTGATTATAAAGTCAAAAATGTTGTAAAACGATAATTGAGAGAGACAAGAAATAAAGGAAGAGGCGAGATGTAGGGAGAATAGTGATGAGATGTGTATTATTCTCCAACCCTAAGCCTCCTTATATAGGTATTAGAGTGGGCTAATGGAACAATAAGTGTATACAAATGGGCTTACAACATGTGGCGGTATTCACCAATAACCCAGCCCATATTTCATAGCACTCCCCCTTGAACACTTACCACTACGATGCCTCGTTAAAACCGTATCATAAAAATTCAGTGGGAAAAATCAATGACTAAGTAAAAAGAGTACATTGGTGAATTCTATGTGTTCAGCATCGGATATGACATTCTTCTGGAACGCATCTGAATAATCTCTGCGGCCTCGTTAAAACCTTGCTAGGAAAAATATGTGGGACAAAAACATCAGCAAAGGAAAACGAGTGTCGTTTTGCTAACAATTCATTCGATCACCCCTCATTGGAGCATCCTTTACCTGACAAACAAAATACATTACGAAACAATAATCTCTTTTCTCCAAAGAGAACATCATATTAATAGAAGCGAGAGCATGAAACGATATTTAGCTAACGATATTTGTTAGTGAAATATGTGCTAAAATATGAATTCTGATCAGCAATCAATCTCCAACTGTTTTTAGCTAATAATGCTTTATTAAAGCAAGCTAAAAAATTTAAAACCTAATCCCCCATTCTTAGTGCTGTTGCATAAGAAACTCCAAGAAAGCCAGTGAATACCTTTTCTGAAAGAATTCCCAAACCTGAAGAATTTTGAGAATAGAGATGTGATGGTATCACAGGCTTTCTTAGGGAAAAGACACACAGACATAGGGTAGACTAAGGTACTAGTTAGAACATATTTAATAAAAATACTTCTACCTAGAAGATTGAGCAGCAAGCCATTCAATCCATTGCATACATCGGAAATTTTGTAAATGGTACCATTAATTAAAGCGTTGTTAGTACTTTTTCTGTGAAGGATGACTACCAAATATTTACCATTACAATCTTGTTCATGGACATCTAAAGAGTGTATGAAAAGAGATCTGTTCAATGTTTTCCAAGGCATCACTATCCTCAGCATCGGAACCAACCAAACGACTGGTCGTCTTCCCCGGAGACGGCGACTTTTCCCCTTCCTGAGCTATGGGTACCGGCGACTGCTTTTCCGACCACTTTTTCCGCCAAGAAGCCGGCAAGGACACCAAAGAAGCAATTGATTCCTCTAAAAACGGCTTTCTCTTCTAATTCTCCTTCTCCATCTTTTGTCTGATCAGTGAGCAAAAGCGCAGATGGTAACTTGGCTTTTAATTTCTTATAATCATAAACAGGGACATCTCTTTGTGAGAGTCTAGAACAAGCTCTGTCTTCATGATCAATCTTGTCACACTTTCCACAGAGGAACCACAATCTTTCGTACTTAAATTCGCCTTTTTTTTTTAAATAATACTTAAATTCGACTTTAGTAAGACTTTGACCCTGCAACTTCAAGCTTGCTTCTTTAAGATTCAGCTTTGAAAAGTCCAGGACCACTTTTAATCTTGCAATTCTGCCCGATTATGTTGCTTTTTCAATAAACTTAGTATCCAGCAGCTCATAAAATCTTCCTCCCACTTTCTTTAAAAATCGCTCTGTCATGTACATGTTGGGCAGATTTCATACTTGAACCAGAAAGGTGTAACCTTAAAAAGCAGAGTCTTCTATTACCATTTCAGGGTTCCATTTGTTGAGTATCAGTAAATTGTTGTTGAAGAACCAGGACCTTCATTTCAGTATTCTATCCAAATCCTCTTCTTTTCCTAAGAAGAAGTGGTAGAACTTACCTTTATGTTCAACTTTGAACCTTTCAGGTTTCCCCCATACTTCTTTCATCGTCCTCTTCAGCCCTGTTAGATTTACAGGTTTCTGCGAAACAATTCTTCCAACCATGCTGCAAGAGTACTCCTCCGCCCGCTCATCAACTTCATCCTCGCTTAGAACAATTTCAACTTCTTCCTCCGACTGAATGTCTACCTGCTAGAAACCTTCAATTAGCGCTAATTCTTCTTCAGAACTCAATTTCTTGTGCCAAGAAACGGGATGATCTCAAGCGAAGCTGAGAAAAAGAAACTTGCGTAAACACAAGACTTTTCTCTCTCTCTAGAAACTAGAGAGAACATAACTTGTGTTTCTAATACTAGTTTCCAATTTTGAAATCTTTCTTCCCTTTATTTTTTTACAAGATGAAAACTTTAGTAGAAATTACTGTGGTTTAAATTCAAACATGGCGTTAATTCAGAATTGACATGCACAATGTGAACTTTTTTTTTCTACGCTATCGTTCCTTTAAAATACGAACAATCATCGACATGTTAGCACGCACATGTTGTTCACACATTGTAGGAGTTGAGAACTGTGCAATTTACATACACGCAGTTGCCACGTCACTATAATCTGAAATCTATTATCGTATAAAGTTCAAACGAATGGAATTTACAGATCAGTTAAAAACGTTGCATAGACCTAAACCGAAGTGACAAAACTACGCTTGAGTGCAAATTTCTACTCTATATTAGGTTTTCCATGTCCCGGAATGAGTCATCAACGGTGCCTTGGTGTCTCTTCTTCCTAATCTCATCACTCTCTTAGTCTTCATCATCATCAATATCATCACATAATCAATTTGAATTTCATCAATCTCAGAAATATCACATGCTGAAGGAGAAAAACAAGGCTTCATAATCACCAAAAACTCCATAACTCATGGT